>JAJEOU010002598.1:253986-1453986 GCA_021534815.1 Acrocephalus arundinaceus
GAATATTGCCAAGGCCCCGAGACACATCTATGGGAAAAAAATTAACTGGAATCTGGCACAAAAGCTATATTTTAGTAAAAATTGATTGAAGGGGAATGCAATTATTAATGATTGCCACGTGTAATTGCTGTGATTATGGGCTGCATTCTGGGGGAAGGACACATCAATTCAGACAATTGGAACATCACAGAGCTCCATTTGTCACCACGGGTCCTGCCAGGACACCCTGTCCCAGCCGGTCCCCAGAGGGTCAGGATGGACCTTTGGGAAGGAAATTGAACTTCCCAGCCTGGAAAATGCAACCTTGAGTTTCCAAACCCCAAATCTACACCCTGAGCTGTAGCCTGTCCCTACAACAGAAGTTCCAAGAGGATTTTGGGGTCCCCTGCAGCAGCAGGGGCTGCTATTCTAAACCCCAGATCTACACCCTGAGCTGTAACCTGTCCCTACAACAGAAGTTCCAAGAGGATTTTGGGGTCCCCTGCAGCAGTAGGGGCTGCTATTCTAAACCCCAAATCTACACCCTGAGCTGTAGCCTGTCCCTACAACAGAAGTTCCAAGAGGATTTTGTGGTCCCAAAACTTCTGAGGATTTCTGAGGGGGTGACACCTCAGAATAAGTCTGAATAACTCAATCTGAATGTTGAGCTAACAGATTTTTAACAGAGATGATGTCACTTCAGGCCTGGGGTCACCTCCACCCAAATCACCTTAAAACATCAGATTTTATTGGTTTTGTTTTAACAAGAAGTACAAAAAAATCCTCGAAATTCTCAGGAGCAAAATCCTTTGAAAGTGGCAAGAAATGCTCTAAAATCTTCCCCGCCCCTCCCACTGAAGGAAAAACCTGAGCAGGAGGAGACAACATTTCACTTCGTGTCAATGGCAAATTTCAGTTGACTAAAAATAGTTTTTTTAAAGGGAGTCTTCATCCCACTTACAAAGAAGCAGCGCCAGTCTTGTTTCAATGTGACATGTGCCATTTTGCTTCTGAATTTTTTTTTTGGTGCAGCAGCTGAAGCAGAATATTCATTATTTCCTCAATCTCTATGCAACCAAGTGTTGGTTTAAAAAATTAAATCTGAGCTAGACCAATACCTTTTGTCTGCTTTTCAGTAGCTGAGATAAACCTAGACCAGCTCACAGCTGTACTCGCTCTGCTTTTTAGTCTGCCACTGAATCTGCCTTTATTATTTACGAGATGATTTCAGGCTGATTCTGCACTTCTCCCCATGCTTAAAAAGGAGATAATTTGGGTTCTTGATTAGTTTTTGTGTACAAAATTTTAAATTATTTCCAGTAAGTGAGGCAATTCCCGAAGAAACAAACAGTAGCAAGGGAGAAGTGGCTGTAGCAGCAGTCAGGATTTATCCCTGCTGTCTCCTGCACTGCCCTGGGTCCTGGACAGGCTAAACAAGGCCCTGTGAGGGATTTCTGATGTTGATCCCATCCTTTTGGGGTCCCTCCCACTCAGGATATTCCATAATTCCGTGAAAGCTCTCCAGACACTCAGGGTATGGCCTCTGTCACCGGGGCTATTCACAAGTTCCCTTTTTTCCCCTCTACAAACTCTTTTGTGCTCATTTTCCTCATCCTTCTAAAACCTGAGAATTCTAAAACCTCACAAAAAGCTGAGAATTCCCATGGAGCCCCAGCTTGGAGGAATTTCGTGTTCAGGGCAGAGCCCAGCACAGGGATGTGCTCAGAAATAAGGGCTGTGCTCACCCAGGGCTGGGCTGGGGATTGCTCCCAGCAGGAATTGCAGATAAAATGCCCTTGGTGGAGCTTTTCCTTGCCTTCCAAACTGTTATAAACCCAGAAATTCCCAGTTTCCTGCTCCACGTGGGAGAAATGCTGGCGTGCTGCAGTCCAGAAAAGCAATTTTAAGCACTAAAGGAGTTTTAATTCTGCCTTTCAGTAATGATGAGGAATAACATGTTATTGTCAGAAGGCTGCTGAGATCACACACAGCCAGGTTTGAAAGTTTATTTGATCTTCTCCTTATTTTTCTCCCAATCCTTAAACTTGGTGCTCCTTTCTCCTTGTGAAGGATTCTTTGAACTGCTTGAATAGGACAGGCCATGCCCTCCTTCTCTGATGCCAGTGAAAAACATCACCCCGAGATTCAGCCCCTCTCTGATTGGCTTCCTAATGACCTGGGAAACTGTTGCTCCAGGCATCTTCCATTTCTCCCCACTCAGGCTGGAAAACAAGAAAATAAACACGTGTCCATCAAAGGAGGAGAGAGGCAGATGAGCACAAATTATCCACAGGGGTTCCTGGAAGAGCAACCAGGCAGGAGGTGAGACCCAGACAGGAGAATTCTCTCACCTGGCTGCCTTTCCTTCAGCTCCACAGCCACAGAGGAAGTTTATCAGTTTCCAAAAAACTTCTGAGCTGTTTGGGCACAAATCTGGGGGAAAATGGCACAGCCCAGAAAGCCAAACACATCCTGGGGGAAAATAGCTCCAGCTCCTGCTGGTGTTGCTGGTGCTGCCTCATCCCCTCTCCTCCTGCCTGTCCTGACGCCTGAAGTTTTATCTTTTATGATTTTCAGGTTCTGTGCTGCCCAGGGGTGCAGCTCTGAGCTCACAGTCAGTGTCACTCAGCTCTCTGCACACAGCAGGGACACAAAACAAATCCTTGTCCTGCTGCACACCAAGGACAACTTTCAGCCCAACAGCACAAACAAGGGTGGCTGGAGGGAGGAACAAGAAGGATGGGAGCTCACAGCCTGGAGCTGGATTGGACAATTAAACCCCAATGTGCAAATGGACCAAAACTTATCAAAGTGTGAGACCTGGTGACCGTTTGTCCATTTTGTGTCCATTTTGTGACCATTTTGGGTCTACCTTGGGTGTAGCCCTGGCCAGGCTCTTGCCCTGCCCAAGCTGTACCCTAAAGACCTTTCAATAAATCCCTGCTTTATTCTCTTTCTCTGTCCAGTCTCTGTTCCAGCTCAGCCTTCCCAAGGCATCAATCCTACCCCAGCTCCAGGGCAGGGCTGGCCCAGGGATCCTCTGGATGCAGCACGGAGCAGCCAAGCTCCTCTGCACACTCACACACACAAAAAAAGTAGGAAAATGAGCTGCTCTTCACTGAGAAAACAATCTTCTCTTTGCTCTCCCCAGCAGGTGAATACCTCAGAGCTCCACCATCTCCCCACCCAGGAGACCGGCTCTTCTGGCACAGAACAATTCTCCCTCACGGATGAGATAATGGAAAAATAACAAAAAAAGAGAAGAGTTCCCAAGTGGCAGCTTCCTTTATTGCCTGGTTTATCTTCTTCTCCCAGATCTGAGAGCTGGAGTTAAATCAAAGACTGTGTGGCCTACAGACAACATCCGTGCCCCATCCTTTGTCCAGGATCTCCTCCTCCTCCTGTGTTTCAGAACCAGGATCAGAGAAGCTGAGGCTGAGAGGGGATGAAACAGCACAGGATGGGAGGATTTAGGATTTAGGATTTAGGGTTTAGGATTTACCCAGTTTGGACACAAGGCTGGCAGTGTCACCCAAGCCTGAGGTCACTGCCCTAAGCTGAGCCTCCCCAGGGGCTGGGGTGTCCCTGCAGGTCCCAGCCAGGGCCTCGGCCACCCCAGCATGAGCTGAAGGAGCCCTCAGGGCTTCGGCCACCCCAGCATGAGCTGAAGGAGCCCTGAGGGCCTCGGCCACCCCAGCATGAGCTGAAGGAGCGCTCAGGGTCTTGGCCCCCCACCATGAGCTGAAGGAGCCCTCAGGGCCTCGGCCACCCCAGCATGAGCTGAAGGAGCCCTCAGGGTCTTGGCGACCCCACCATGAGCTGAAGGAGTCCTCAGGACCTCGGCACCCCAGCATGAGCTGAGGAGCCCTCAGGGCCTTGGCCACCCCACCATGAGCTGAAGGAGCCCTCAGGGCCTTGGCCACCCCAGCTTGAGCTGAAGGAGCCCTCAGGCCTTGGCCACCCCACCATGAGCTGAAGGAGCCCTCAGGGCCTTGGCCACCCCAGCTTGAGCTGAAGGAGCCCTCAGGGCCTTGGCCACCCCAGCTGAGCTGAAGGAGCCTCAGGGCCTTGGCCACCCCAGCATGAGCTGATGGAGCTCTCAGGGCCTCGGCCACCCCAGCATGAGCTGAAGGAGCTCTCAGGGCCTTGGCCCACCCCACCATGAGCTGAAGGAGCTCTCAGGGCCTTGGCCACCCACCATGAGCTGATGGAGCCCTCAGTGCCTCCCATGAGGCACACTCCTCCATGGCCCTGTGAACCTGCCAGCACCCCAACACAGGGATGGCTTTCACCTCCTTCCCGTCAGCCTGTGAGTGGGAATTCCAAGCAGAGCACTCAGCTAATTTCCAGGGGAATTGCCTTTTCTTGGGGGTTTTGTCTCCTGGCAGTGCACAGAGGCGGCTCCATTATCTGTTTGTGCTGAGATGTCTCTAATTAAAGGCAGGCCGAGCTGTGGATCCAGGAGATCTTAATTACATGTGGTGAATAAAGCACTGAAGGAGATGTGAGGGCCTTCCAACAGATCAAGAGCAATCCACTCCTTGGAAAACACATCTCTTCGTGCTTCCTCCAGGCTCTTGTCACCAAAAGAGCTTGGGTTGGTGCCAAAATGTGGAATAAATCTAATCAGGAGGGGGTGGGGCTGGTGGGAGCAGGGAGAGCAGCTCAGGGGGAGCCCAGGGATGCCCCCATGAAGCCTCAGCAGGGCAGGGAGATGCCTTTGGATTTAGCTTTTATATTCCATTTATTGTAATCCTGCAATTTTTAGTGTATAACTCTAAACTCCACACACAGTGTGAGCTGCTGCTTCCCAGTTGGTCCAGACATAACAATTCCTGTCCAGGATCAAGGACACCTCACTGCCTCAGGCCCCGAGAAACATAAATAAAAATGAGCTGGGGGAGCAAATTTGGGATAAATGACTTCATTACCTGAAGCTGTAATTGGAGGATTAACCCCCAATCTGCAAATGGACCAAACTTATCAAAGTATGAAACTCATGACCCATCATCCATTTGGGTGGGCTTCACCTGCCCCAAAATGTCTCCACACTTCACACCTGGCTGGGTGCCCCACAGCCTCTGGTGATACCTTTGGATTTTGGCTTTTACATTTTTCATTCCTCTCCAAGCCTGGGAATCAAGGACACCTCAACCGCCTCAGGCCCTGAGAAACATAAATAAAAGTGATTTGGAGGGAGCAAATTTGGGATAAATGACTTCATTACCTGAAGCGTAATTGGAGGATAACCCCAATCTGCAAATGGACCAAACTTATAAAAGTGTGAAACCTATACCTGTTTTCAGTTTTGGGTGTAGCCCCTGAGGACTCATCTGCCCTAAATGTACCTGGAGACCCCTCAATAAATAGAACTGCTTTTTATTCCTTTAATTCTGTCTGGTCTGTGTTTTTAGGTAGTCCCAAAAGACACCAAGGGGGCACAGCCTCTCTCTGCACAGGTACAGGCACACAGCACCCAAAGTGTCCAACTTGCAGTCAGCACCTCTCGTTGTAGGACACGAATTAAAGCTTTTGACTCTAGTAATCTTCAGAAAGCAAAAGAGAAAATAAGCTTATTTACAATTCATCCAGGTTTTTTATAGCGTGCTATAAAGGCACATTATTGGTGCATAGGATTGACAGGGAAAGGTGCCAGATGTTGTAAAACCTCCCTGGAATTTGAAGGAATACATGAGGGAGGTGTAATTCGAGCACTTGGAAGTCTCACTCAGCTCCATCCATCTCCAGCCAGGGAGAAGATGCTCCAGTGCCAGCCCTGCCCTCCATGAAGAGGAAAATCAGCAGCCAAGGTGCTCGTTTCTCAGCTTTGCGCATCCCTGGCCAGGTGCCACCCCAGTGTCCCCAAACGGAGCTGCTGGACAAGTGTCCTTGGCCAGGGGGAAGCACACTTGGCTTCCACTGCCTTGGTCTTGCCAGAGGGAATCCACTGGGAATGAGAGCAGGGAAGCTCTGGGAGCAGGGGAAGGGATGAGGACAAACTTCACGTGAAGGTTTAACAGCTCTTTGGATTTTTATTTATTTTAATATATTTTTATTTATATTTTATATATTTATTTTAATATATATCTTATATTTTAATATAATTAATATATATTTATATATTTAATATATATTAAAATATATATAAATATATATTATATATTTATATTTATGTTATATATATATATTTTTTTTTTTTTTTTTTTTCAAATGGCAAACTGGCACTTAGGGCACTCAGAGGCCATTTCTGAGCATCTCTGGCATTTACAGAGAGTGAAACACTTTGGAAATCCTCCTAATTCACAGCTGCATTCCAGACCTCCAGATAACTTCAGGTCCCCCATTTCCACGTCTGTGCACAGCCAGGGGCTACCTGAGCCTCTGATTAGTGAAGGAATCTGTAAGAGCTGTGGAGAAATCATTAACTCACTTTGGGCTTCATTTCCAGTCCTTTCGGTGCTCTGAGATGGGGCAAATCCACTGGAATTGGGGATGTGGAAGTGACATGTGGGGATTTTTATGCAGTGGACACACAAAAAGAAGTGAACCACAACACAATCCAGAACAGCTCTGCCCAGAGGCGAGTGGGGAGAACCCAGAATCCCAGGATGGGAAGACTGGGAGAGACCCCAGCAGGTCCCACCTGGTGCCACCTCCCTGCTGCAGCACAGGGCACAGGATTGGCACGGGGGCCTTTTGTTCCCTCCTGCTTTGGGAAGGGTGGGGAAGGTGTGCTTATCCAGGGATGCAACTGGGCATGGGGGACTCTCTCAGACCTTGTTACAGTCTGGTTTCCTTTTCTCTGCAAGGTCAGGATGAATAACATGGTGGTTTTCCAGTTGGACTTGGACCTATTTACAGACTCACAAGGCATGAGCTCTGACTACCAGTTAGAGAAATGAGATAAATGGATGCTTTTAACTCTTTCCAAGGTTATTTAAGTGATAATCACCCCAAAACGAGGTGACACCAATTATTTATATTTTTGACCCAATAATGACCACCCAAGGCCCTCAATGAGGATCTTTTTCACTCAGTTACAGAAAACCACCCAAACCCACGGAGAAGAAGAAAGAAGAAAGTGGAGAAGAAGAAAGAAAAAGGTGAAGAAGGACTTAGACAATGCCCTAAATCTTCCATCTGACTCATATTATATATATACTAAAATCTTAAATCTAAGATTCCAGAATTCCAGCTCAGGCCTCACTAGGTTTCTATCAAGCACAAAGCTGGATGAGGCCTCCTCAGGAGAAGGGAGGGGAGGGCACAAACCCACCTGGGCTGGTGGGATTTCCATTTCCACCTTCTGAGGGTGAGGTTGGTTCCTGACATAGGCACGGACACCTCCACGCCCTCCACAGCAGATAACCCAGCAAAGGCAGGGAATCTCCATGGCCGTGGAGGTCAGATGATTCCCAAAATCCAGGCATGGCATTGCCAACATCCAGCTCAGCCTGGCCAAGCTCCCAGGAGCTCCTCCAGACCTTCCCCATGCCTGCACCACGTTTTCCATCTCCTGCAGAGCTCCCAGCTCAGCCTGGCCAAGCCCCAGGAGCTCCTCCAGACCTTCCCCATGCCCTGCACCACATTTTCCATCTCCTGCAGAGCTCCCAGCTCAGCCTGACCAAGCTCCCAGGAGCTCTTCCGGACTCTCCCCATGCCCTGCACCACATTTCCATCTCCTGCAGAGCTCCCAGGCCTGATTTGGAGCTGCAGCACCTTCCTGGATGTGCAGAGTGATGGAGCTGCTCAGCCTCTCCCTGCAATGCTCTCATCTTCCACCAATGTAACAAATAACAGCCACCCCATTTCTGAGAGTTTGGATAAGCTTTCCCTCTTCGTGGCATTACTGTTTCCTCATGGAGCAATTTCTCCCCTGTCTTGGCTCCTTTTTTGAAGTTGTTTTGATTAAATGAAAAGCTGGATGTTACCAGGGAGGCTCAGAGCTCCTGGATCATCCAAACCCCCTGCAAGGAGCTGGGAGGGCACTGAGAGCTGCTGAGAGGTGCAGGGAGCAGCCTCACACTGAACATTCCTCCCAGCACTTCATTAGCTCATGGCCATAAATTCTGTGCCTCAGCTCTCTGCTTATTGCCATCAAACGTTATGGACTCTTTCCAAGCCCAAGCCGTGGTGTTGGGAATAATCTGTCCAGCAAGCAATAAAGCAAGGTGCTTTTAAAAAATTTACTTCCAACCCCAGAGAAGCAACCTTTTCCTGGAATAATTCCGGGGAAGCAGAGGGTGGGAAGGGATGAGTCAGCTCGGGGGGCATGGGGAAGATTCCAGGGCACATTCTGTGTTTGTCTCCTCTTTTTTGTGAGGTGCAAAAAAGGTGAAATATCTGCTGCCATCGTTGTCTGAACGCTTCATAACCATCCCTGGGTTGTCCCTCTGGCACAGCACCGTGGGCAGGGATTGATGCCACCCCTGTGCCTCGGGCAGAGAATCCAAGGGCACAGGGAGGTAAAATGAGCTGAAATAAGATTTTTGCTGGGCTCTGAATGCTGCTCCTGGCTCTGGACTGGTGCCCCTCACTCATCTCCCTGCTCCCAGTGCCTCCAGTGCCTCCCCAGCGCTGGAAGTGTCCAAGGCCAGGCTGGACAGGGCTGTGGGACACTGGAAGGTGACACCTTAATTATTTATATTTTGACCCAATAATGACACCCAAGACCCTCAATGTGGATCTTTTTGACCCAGTTGCAGAAAACCACCCAAACCCATGAAGAAGAAGGAAGAAAAAGGTGAAAAAAACCCAACTAACCTCCACCCTCAAGTCTCCATCTTGACTCACATGTATTTCTATATACCAAAATCTAAAATAGAAGTTTCCAGAATTCCAGCCCCAGAGGTCACACACCTGCCAGGGGCTCATAAAACTCTGGCTCCCCGTGTCAGCTGTGGGACACTGGAAGGTGTCCCTGGCCCTGGATGGGCTTTAGGGTCCCTCCCACCCCAAACCCCTCCAGGATTCTGTGCAAATGGAGCAACCCCCACCCACCACACCGCTCCAGGGTGGCACTGGACAATCCTTGAGATCTCTCCCTGTGACAGTTCTGGCTTCTTTTTCTCTGCCAAGTAATACACAGGAAACAGATTTCGAGTTGGGACTTGAACATTTATTTCTTATCTATTTACAGACTCATGAGCCATGAGCTCGAACTAGCAAGTCAGAGAAATGAGGTAAAATGGATGCTTCTAATTGTTTCTAAGGTTATTTAAGTGATAATTACTCACTAACAAGGTGATATCTATATTATTCATATTTTGACCCAATAATGACCACCCAAGGCCCTCAATGCGGATCTTTTTGACCCAATTGCAGAAAACCACCCAAACCCATGAAGAAGAAGGAAGAAAAAGGTGAAAAAAACCCAACTAACCCCCACCCTCAAGTCTCCATCTTGACTCACATGTATTTCTATATACCAAAATCTTAAAATAGAAGTTTCCAGAATTCCAGCCCCAGAGGTGACACACCTGCCAGGGGCTCATAAAACTCTGGCTCCCCGTGTCAGCTGTGGGACACTGGGAGGTGTCCCTGGCCCTGGATGGGCTTTAGGGTCCTTCCCACCCCAAACCCCTCCAGGATTCTGTGCAAATGGAGCAACCCCCACCCACCACACCGCTCCAGGGTGGCACTGGACAATCCTTGAGGTCTCTCCCTGTGACAGTTCTGGCTTCTTTTCTCTGCCAAGTAATACACAGGAAACAGATTTCGAGTTGGGACTTGAACATTTATTATTTCTTACCTATTTACAGACTCATGAGCCATGAGCTCGAACTAGCAAGTCAGAGAAATGAGGTAAAATGGATGCTTCTAATTGTTTCTAAGGTTATTTAAGTGATAATTACTCACTAACGAGGTGACACCTATATTATTCATATTTTTGACCCAATAATGACCACCCAAGACCCTCAATGTGGATCTTTTTGACCCAATTACAGAAAACCACCCAAACCCATGAAGAAGAAGGAAGAAGAAGGTGAAAAAAACCCAACTAACCTCCACCCTTGACTCACATGTATTTATATTTATATGTATTTATATTTATATGTATTTATATTATATTTCATATATATTATATAAAACATGTTATAAAATATTATAACATATTATAAAAATAATAATTATATTTAATTTTTATTCCTTCGTTTAGAACCCAATCACTGATACTTTCTGTGCTGACAGGCACTGACCCCCAAGAACACACTGCATTTGACCTGAGGCCGTAAAGAAAGCTTCCAAAATTAAATAATAGAACTAAGATTATAGGAGTGTAGTTTGAACAAAAGCGTGTAATACCACATAGTAGAAAACCTAAAATTTAAAGTTTTAGAATATAGTATTATATATATAAAGCAAAATAAAGGTTTTAGAGCATAAGCTAGACCTTCTTTTCCACCTTCTTCTTTATAAGTTTAAGTAGTATTTTATAATGAAATAAAAAAGCCCACAAGTAGTTATTATTAAGTTAAAAAAAAAGTGTGATTTCCTAATTAGACAGTTTACACTTAAAAAGTCTTATAGAGAAATAAAGGCAGCTCCATTTTTACTTTGTTAGCTGAAAGTACCACAGAACTCACAGCTTGTAAAACTGTAAAATAGTTTAGATATATATAGATATATATTCTTATAGATAAGAATTCATAAACATCTAAGTCCAAACAAAATCTATCTTGCTCATTTAATCCCGACTGTAACAAAAAGAAAACAAAACACAAAAGGTTCCCATTTTCCCATCCCAGCTGGGAAATCCTCTGTCCTCCTCCTTTACTCACTGAGTTCCTGCCCTGCTCAGGAGGCCTGTGAGGAATTTTCCAGTGAGGAATTTTTCTCCCCAAATCCACCTCTGAGCTCCATCTGGGAAAGTGGCACAGAGCACATCATAAATCACATTTTAAATATCCCTGGCTGTGCCATCTACAGGGGTCAAGGGAAAGGCTACCAAAGCATTAGCTCTGTCAAGAGCAAATATCACCACCGCTAAATCATATTTGTCTCGAGGTTTCTAAAGGAAAAAATAAAAGAAAAAATAGAAAAAAACCCCAACCCTATTTTTGTTGTTGTCTCACCTGGACTTTTTACAGCAAAACAAGCTAAATTTTGTCATCCAGAAGATAAATTGAGCTCAAAGCCTATTGCAAAGTTCAGCCTGGGAAGGTCTGTTTGCCATAAAATTCTGCTCCTTAGTGGAAGTAGTGAATATTTCTTCTTGCCTCAGATTGATGCATCAAGGCTAAAATCCTCTTTAGCGCACACATCCACATCATTTCCTTACAGATAATATTTATTCAGGTTTTCAAATTGCAAACTGGCACTTAGGGCACTGAGAGGGCATTTCTGAGCATTCTGAGCACACTTGGCTTCCAGCACCTTGGTCTTGCCAGAGGGAATCCACTGGGAATGAGTTACTGGGAAGCTCTGGGAGCAGGGGAAGGGATGAGGACAAGCTTCACATGAAAGTTTAACAGCTCCTTGGATTTTAATTTATTTTAATATACATTAAAAATATTACAAAAAAAATATTTTTTTCCAAATTGCCCCCCACCATTGCAAACTGGCACTTAGGGCACTGAGAGGGCATTTCTGAGCATCTGGCCAGGGGGGAAGCACACTTGGCTTCCAGCACCTTGGTCTTGCTAGAGGGAATCCACTGGGAATGAGTTACTGGGAAGCTCTGGGAGCCGGGGAAGGGATGAGGACAAGCTTCATGTGAAGGTTTAACAGCTCTGATTGCAGCTCCTTGGATTTTTATTTATTTTTTAATATACATTAAAAACATAAAAAATATATTTTATATATATATATATATATTTTCAAATTGCCCCCCACCATTGCAAACTGGCACTTAGGGCACTGAGAGGGCATTTCTGAGCAACTGGCCAGGGGGGAAGCACACTTGGCTTCCAGTGCCTTGGTCTTGCCAGAGGGAATCCACTGGGAATGAGTTACTGGGAAGCTCTGGGAGCAGGGGAAGGGATGAGGACAAGCTTCACGTGAAGGTTTAACAGCTCTGATTGCAGCTCCTTGGATTTTAATTTATTTTTAATATACATTAAAAGTATAAAAATATTAAAATATATTATATATTTTTTTTTTCCAAATTGCCCCCCACCATTGCAAACTGGCACTTAGGGCACTGAGAGGGCATTTCTGAGCATCTGGCCAGGGGGGAAGCACACTTGATTGCAGATCCTTGGATTTTTTATTTATTTTTAATATGCATTTAAATATATATATATATATATATATATAATATATATAATGGAAGTGAAGCCCAAAGTGAGTTAATGATTTCTCCACAGCTCTTACAGAATTCCTTCACTAATTAGAGGCTCAGGTAGCCCCTGGCTGTGCACAGACGTGGAAATGGGGGACCTGAAGTTATCTGGAGGTCTTGAAATGCAGCTGTGAATTAGGAGGATTCCCAAAGTGTTTCACCCTCTGTAAATACCAGAGATGCTCAGAAATGGCCTCTCAGTGCCCTAAGTGCCAGTTTGCAATAGTGGGGGGCAATTTGGGAAAAAAAAAAAAAAAATATATAATATATTTTTATTTTAATATATATTAGAATATATAATATATATTTAGAATTATATTAAAATAAATATTTAAAATATAAATAATAATCCAGTCTTTAGTTTTAACACTGTTACAACTCAAAAAAAATACATTTATCACATTTCTAAGTGCTAAAACAGAAACTCTAAAAAAAACCTCTCTAAAACTTTAACAACAGAAAATACTGTTAAAACCTTCCCATATTACACATACAGCGTTCATTTTAATATTTAAATTTAATATTTTAATAAGTTTTTATACCAGGTAGCCACCCCAAGGCATCGCTGGCCACTCTGGCACAGCCCCGGGGACGCTCCCGTTCTCTCCCTGCTCCGCCACCTCCCCGGCAAAGGAGCTGATTTAAATAAGAACATCGATCTTCTAAATTGTGTGTATCAAACAATCCATCACGGCGAGGCTGCAAACCTCCCCAAATCTGTAATTATGGTGTCACAGCTGATTGTGATGAAAGTGGAGCTGTCAGGGAGGCATTTGGGAGACAAACACGCCGCTCCCAGCAGCTCTCCCAGGAGTGCTCACAAAGCTCTGCTGCCATATGGGGCCCTGATTAATAGCCCGGGCTGTATGTAAATATTTAGCTGTTTAGGAAGCAACGGGATCCAATTACCTTTCATCCCATCTCTCTCCTCGTGACAGAGCACAAAGCAAAATTTCTGCTTGGTTTTTTGGGTTTTTTTTCCCTTGGAAAAAGATAAAAAAAACAAAAAAATGCCCCGATGCGTGTGCCGGTTTGAAAGCAAAACCAGTGAAGGACTCCAAGTCAGAAACACAATGTAATAAGATGAAAAGAAAATATAGGAAAGTAAAATAAAATAAAAGTAATAGTACAAAAAAACCCCAAAACCACTGACAGAGTCAGAACACAACCTGACACCCTGTTAGGGTGGTAGTGGCAGTCCAGATGAGATGGTCTGGTCGAAGCAGTGATTCCTGTAGAAACGTCTGGTAGCTCTTGTCTCCTCTGGGATTCCAGTGGATAAAAGCTGCTTGTGCTGTCCCAAACCCTGGATTTATCCAGGTGGGAATGCTTGGCTCCTCCCCCTGGGCGGAGCATCTCCCAATGGGATGATCTCATTCTATGAGTCATGCAGTGGGTCCTTGCTGGCCCATTAAACAGAGATAACTCCCGGAGGAAGTTATCTATGAGTCATGGGCAAGGCATTGCTGGGCTCGTTAACAGAAGATAAGGAAAACACTGCCCCACCCTGGCTCCAACGGCTCATGGGGATAGAATACAAACCTTGGACACAATTTACATTGTAACCTAGGACAATGCGTTGTATTTTCGGGCTGATATTGAAGCCATCCAGTGAGGCAGCTGAGATCTGGGATTTGCTCACTACTGGAATGTCCCTCTCAGGAAAGGGACGCTGGCACTGGCTGCTGACAGCCCCTGGTGACTGTCACAGTCACAGAGCTCTTGCTGCTGCATCATCCAAGCTGGAGCAAAGATTTCTCCAGAGCCCTGGGGGTTTAGGATGATCCTTCAAGCTCACAGCTGGGAGGAAGAGACCCCTGAGCACCTCACATACCCCAGGGACACAAACCCCTGCAGTTTTGTGCCCTCACAGCAGCAGGGACACCAGGGAGCTCAGCTTTAGGAGGGTGAGAGAGGAGAAAAATGAGCCTCCACAAGGATTTTATTATTTGAAACCAATCAAATATGACTTTCCTGGCAAGGTCAATGTTGTTGTAGAGATGGTCACAACCAATAAAGTGACACGGTAAAAATCTTTAGAAGGCTTTTTATTATAGCCACATGCTGTCTTTTATACAGTTTTTACAAATTTTGTGGGTAACTTTAACTGGTTCATAGCTTTCTTGTTAATTATTATAGTGGTTGGTAAAAGGTATTTTACCTGTCTATCAAATCTGTCTATTCTCTGATTGTTCACATATTTTCTTTACTGATTCTCATGGGACAAATCCCTTGTTGTTAGAGGTGCATTTATTTTTCATCCTTAGAATAGATTGTTGTGTTAAAGGAACTTCTCATTCTCCAAACAGCTTCATATGGGAACTTAGTAGCTGTTTTTTTAATTATTCTATTGGTTAGTAAAAGGTATTTTACTTGTCTATCAAATCTGTCAATTCTCAGATTGTTCACATATTTTCTTTACTGATTTTCATGGGACAAATCCCTTGTTATTACAGGTGCATTTATTTTTCACCCTCAGAACAGCTTGTTGTGTTAAAGGAATTGCTCATTCTCCAAACAGCTTCATATGGGAACTTAGTAGCAGTTATTTTTTAATTATTCTAGTGGTTAGTAAAAGGTATTTTACTTGTCTATCAAGTCTATCTGTTCTTGGATTGTTATCTATTTTCTTTACTGATTCTCATGGGACAAATCCTTTGTTGTTAGAGGTACATTTATTTTTCACCCTCAGAACAGATTGTTGTGTTAAAGGAGCTTCTCATTCTCAAACAGCTTCATATGGGGACTCACAAATTCCTTGTTAGCTGCACTCAGAAGAAATGACACCTGGCTATGGCTCTATCCACAGGTCAAGGTTTTCAACCATGCTCTCCTTTCCAGCAGGACTTTTTATCCCACGTTCCTTCTCCACCCTCTCCTCAAAGCTGTAGCACACCCAGAAAATGCTGGAACCCCCCTTGGCAGGCTCCAGGTGCTGTTTGCTGCCTCCCTTGATGTCTGAGTGCCACCACAGCCTGGACCACCAGGCTCCTCCAGCCCCCAGCTGGGAGGCAATTCCAACCATCTGAGCGAGGCCTGACCTTCTCTAGGATGCCAATGAGGAGAGAGGGCCAAGCTGTGTTAATTAGCTCAGCCAGATGTTCCTCCAGCCTGGGTGTGTTTGCACTTCCAGCTTTTTCTGTGGATCCTCTAAGCCAGCACGGAGTCCATCAATTTTAACAGGGTAAAACCATCTCGGGTGTGAGTTATTCCTGGAGATAAGTGACTACAAGTTGGAGTCTCTGCTCCGAGGCACTCTCCTGATAAATAAGCAACAACAGCATCAAAAGCTTTCCTGCAGGCTCCCAAGGAAGTGAAATGCTGAATGTTTTCCCAGATCCCCATAATTCAAAAATGCCCTGTCCAATTCCACACTTCCTCACGGAGACAAAGCGCTCTGCTCTGGGCTGAGCCCAGACATGAAAAATGAGAGGCAGGTTGGAGCTGCCATGGGAAATTTAGAGGAACGATGTATTTAAAATTAACTTACAGAGGGTTCTGCTGTCCCTGACAGTGGCTGTGGAGCACTTTGGGGTCACCTGATGAGGGACATGGCTACAGAGCTGACATTGCTGTAGTGCAGGGTCAGAGGGAATTCACCTCTGCTCAGCAGCCACCAGGCTCCTGCTTCCTCAGATCAATCCCTGCTGAAGCCACGTGCTCCTTTTGCTCCCTCAACCAGCTCAAAATATTTCAAAGAAGGAAAAGGTGTAGGAATTATCACGGAAGAATAAAAGGGGTGAGGGATGTGTGAGGAGCAGCAGAGAGCAGTGCAAGCATTTCCCATCCTGCAGGTGTCCATGAGTGAATCCAAGCTCTGTGTGACTCCCAGGCACACATCTGGGATTATTCCCTGGAGTCATTCCAGTCTATCCCATTCCAGCCTTTACTGTCCCTCAACCCTGCCAGGACCTCACTGCTCCTGACCGCAGGGACAGATGAACAAATTGGTGACAAAGGAGGGACACGAAGGTGGTGAAGGAGCTGGAGGGGCCTCATGAGGAGGAGCTGGGGCACCTCCAGTGCTGGGGACAGCTCTGGGACACTCAGGACAGGACAGGGGAGGCTGGAGCACATCCAGGGAAAGGAATGGAGCTGGGAAGGGGCTGGAAAATTCCTGAGGGAGGTGGGAAAGGGGCTCAGCCTGGAGAAAAGGAGGCTCAGGGGGGACCTTGTGGCTCTGCACAACTCCCTGCTAGGAGGGGACAGCCAGGGGGAATTTGGGACCTTATCCCAGGGAACAGGGACAAGAGGAGAGGGAACGGCCTCAGGCTGGGCCAGGGCAGGCTCAGGGTGGACAGCAGCAGGAATTTCCCCATGGAAAGGGTGGGAAAGGCCTTGGAAATGCCCAGGGAGATTTGGAGTGCCCATCCCTGGAGTGTCCAAGGAATTCCTGGAGGTGGCACTCAGTGCTCTGGGCTGGGGACAGGGTGGGACAGCTTGGACTCCATGGTCTGGGAGGGCTTTCCCAGCCTAAATGATCCTGGAATTCCTGGGAATTCCAGTGTGGGACAGCAGCACCCTGCTGACCAGGGAAGGTCAATCATTCCTGGTTCATCCAAGGAGATGCAGGAATTTTCTCCTAAGATATTCTCTGAGAGAAAAGAAAAAAAAAAAAAAAAAAAAGGAATGAATCAGGCAGGACCACACATAAAGAAACAGTGATGACAAGCAGAAAATTGCAGAGCTTTGGAAAGTTATGGCCAGACAGAAAACATCCAGCACAGAAGTCTTTAGGTGACCTAACCCAGCTGCTGCTAATGTTCCAGCAGTAATAAACAGGAGCCACTTCCCTGGCTCCTCTCCTTTGGGATTCTCCACTGCAACACTGGTTGGTACTTGAATTCCAGCGTTTATGGCGGAGCTGATGTCTGTTATCACAAACACGGGGACGTTATTGCGGAACTCGCCCCGCAGCAAGAGATGAATCAGAGTTAACCTTAGCAGGCACCAAATATTTACTTTAGAAAAGGCAAAGATATTATTTCATAAATCAGAAATGGTTCCCTCGGCCCTTGAAGGGCACTTCAAAGCGGATTTGTAATTAGGAAACACATCTTGGGATGTCGAAGCAATTGAATCTGTGATGCCCCGTGGGCTCCCAGCTCGGCTGTGCCTGAGGCCCCTGGATGGGAATCCCTGATCCAGTGGCTGCTGTGACAGAGCAGAGCTGCTCACTGCCAGGCTGGAGCGCTGTGGGAGTGCAGTGAGGCAGCTCAGAGGTGCTTAATTACCCTGAGTGTCACAACAGGACACAAAACAACGACACAGAAATTGGAGCTTTTCAGCAAGGGCCAGGAGAAGCCCAAAGAAGGATTTATTTTGAAACTACAGCGTTTATAGTCTCAATTCTTTGGGCTGATAAACCCCGAGATGTTTGTTGAAAAGTCCTTGTCCCAAGCCCCAGAGCCAAAAGAGGCAGAGCACTGTGCTGCATTCAGGGTGAGGAAAGCATCAAGGACACTCTGTGTGTAAGGGGTGGTGGAAGAGCCCTCCCCAGTGATCAGCCAGTGGATGTTAAGCAGCTTTAAGATGTTAAACTTTCCCACCAAAATCTCAGCAGCCTCTCCTGTGAGCTGGGGATTCCAAATGTGACCCAGTCCCCAGATTGCTGCTCCAGATCCGTCCCTGTCGTGGCTCAGCAGCAGAGGGGACAGAGAGTGGCATTTTCTGTCATCGTACTTGCGTGCCCAGTGTCAGTCCCATGGATATCAGACCAACACAATCACAGACTCACACAATCACCAGGTTGGAAGAGACCTCCAAGATCATCGAGCCCAACCCAGTCCCAACACCTCAACTAAACCACAGCACCCAGTGCCACATCCAGGCTTTTTTAAACACATCCAGGGATGGTGACTCCACCACCTCCCCAGGCAGGCCATTCCAGTACTTTATCACCCTTTCTGTAAAAAACTTTCCCCCAATATCCAGCCTGGATTTCCCTTGGTGCAGCTTGAGGCTGTGTCCTCTGGTTCTGTCAGTGCTGCCTGGAGAAAGAGCCCAAGCCCAGCTGAGCACAGGCACCTTTCAGGGAGCTGTGGAGAGTGATGAGGGCACCCCTGAGTCTCCTTTTCTCCAGGCTGAACAAGCCCAGCTCCCTCAGCCGTTCCTCACGGGGTTTGTGTTCCCAGCCCCTCACCAGCCTCGCTGCATCCTCTGGGCACACTCGGCAGCACTTCTGCCTGGGCACCACTGCCCTGGGGCTGCATTTACACCCCAAAGCACAGACCAGGCTCCAGGGGATGCAGGATGCAGGTGCTGCAGGTGCTGCAGGTTGCCCAGCCCTGGGTGGGTGACACCCCTGAGCTGCCTGGACGCTGCCACCTTCGTCGGGCATGGTCACCTCATGGTGATGGTGAAATACTGCCCCAGGAGCTCTTCCAAGCCTCTCCCAGC
The DNA here is from genome assembly GCA_021534815.1 of Acrocephalus arundinaceus. Taxonomy (NCBI): domain Eukaryota; kingdom Metazoa; phylum Chordata; class Aves; order Passeriformes; family Sylviidae; genus Acrocephalus; species Acrocephalus arundinaceus. The sequence goes on from JAJEOU010002598.1 coordinate 272,648, forward strand.
GCTGCTGGGAACATCCCAAGGGATCCGGGGATGCCGGCAGGCTGAACTTGCAGCCTCTGCAGCAGGACCCTCCCTGGGGCTCCCCTGGTGACACAGGAGGAGCCACCAAACCGCCCTGTGTCCCCAAGGGCCATCAGCCCTGGAGTGAGCACTCCCATCCTGTCTGGCTCTGCATTTTAAACTGATTTTTTGCAGCTCTCCACATTTTTTCCTGATGCTTGTTATGGTTGGAAATGACAATTCCAAGCTCTGCATGTTAATTCCTCCCTGCCACACTCTCCCCGCTCCTGTGCCCCTGGCCAGAGGATCCCAAGGTACAAATCCTTTGTTTCTCAGAGAATGCTCGCTCGTAGAAGCTCATCTTTATTTATCAGGAGTTGTGTCAGCAAGGCTTTAAAAACCCAGCTGATCTCCGCTGCCTGCTCGCCGCAAATCAAAAGAGCCTGCGGGAAATCGGGTAGAACAACCATTCGATTAAATAAAAGCTGCCCCATCCGCCTCCTGGGTTTCCCTAATCCTCTTCCCAGCGAGGGAAATGCCCACGGTGCTAATCCACGGGACACGGGGGATCGTGGGCTGGGATTACAGCAGCTCCTCTGCGGGATAATGGAGCAGCACATTTTATTGTCCTCATCATTCTCGCAGCCCGCGGGGCGTTCAGGGAGAGGCGGGGCGAGGGAAAAAGTGGAATTTACACGGAGCTGGAGTTCCCGTTCCTCCCTCCGGCTCCATCCCTGCCCGAGGTGCTCCCGGCAGCGCTGCCGTGTGCCAGGAGCTGCGGGGAGCAGGGAAATTCCAGCCGGGGTCGTTCTCGCTCCCTCCTCACCTTCAGGGTGCAGAAAGCAGCCAGAACACATCCGAATTGCTGGTGGAGTCAGAAGAGGAGCCAGGAGAAATGTCCCAGTGCAAGTCGCAGGAGCTTCATTTCTGGGAGCAGCTCTGCTCTCCTCCCTGCAGAGCTTGAAGGTCTCGTCCAGCCTAGAAATTCTGTGATTCTGTGATCTGAGCAGTGCTCAGGGCACAGCCTGTGGCTGCATCTCCCTGAGCCAGGGCAGGGACGAGGTGCCAGCCTGGCACAGCACAAGCCTGGATTCCATGGGAGAGGACGGGGCTGTGCCATGGCTCTGCCCCCTGTGCTTCCTGCAGCTGTTCAGCACAGCTGCCTGCCCTGCCCTGACGCCTGAAGTTTTATCTTTCATGATTTTCAGGCTCTGTGCTGCCCAGGGGTGCAGCTCTGAGCTCACAGTCAGTGTCACACAGCAGGGACACAAAACAAATCCTTGTCCTGCTGCACACCAAGGACAACTTTCAGCCCAACAGCACAAACAAGGGTGGCTGGAGGGAGAACAAGAAGGATGGGAGCTCACAGCCTGGAGCTGGGATTGGACAATTCAACCCCAAGATACAAATGGACCAAAACTTATAAAATGTGAGACCTCGTGACCTTTTGTCCATTTTGTGACCATTTTGGGTCCATTTTGTGACTATTTTGGGTCCACCTTGGGTGTAGCCCTGGCCAGACTCTTTTCCTGCCCAAGGTGTATCCTAAAGGCCTTTTAATAAATCCCTACTTTACTCTCCAGCTCTGTCCAGTCTCTGTTCCATACATTGTTTGGGATCAAGGTTCTGCTTTAAGGATGCTGCTCCCTTTGCTCAATCAAACGTTTCCTCATCAGCATCAGGCGGTTTCTTTCTCTCAGCTCAGAACAGAAGGTTGAAATCCTCCTATCTGTGCTGTCATCAGGTTCATCTGGGCAGCAGGATGTCAAACCAAGGTAATTTGGGGTCAGCCTCCCCAAGCCCTGGCAGAGCCCCCAGCCCTGCTCACCAGGACAGTCTGGTGACATTTTCCCTGGCGTGGCACCAAGCCTCTCTCAGCTGCAAACCCTCCCTGCTCCTCTGCCCTTCCCCTGGCCCGGGGCAGGGCTGGGGCAGGGCTGGGGCAGGGTGCCCAGCTGGCTGCAGCAGAGCCCCGGGGCCAGCAGGGCTGTCCTTGAGGAAGCTGCTGGTGCTGGATGTGCCTGGCTCAGCTCGGAGCTCAGCTGCAGCCCTGCGGATGCAGAGCGAGCTGGCAGCCCAATCCCTGCTCCCTGTGCAGAGGGAGAGATTTATCCCCTCACCGTGGCTCAGGGCTTTTATTTCCAAATGCAGACAGGCAGCCCAATAAACCCTGCCTGAATCACCTCCTCTTGGAATGCTAGAAATTCAGATTTAAGATTTTAGTGTACGGTAATATGTGTGAGTTAAGATGGAGGATTTGGGGTGCTAAGTCCTTCTTCTTCACCTTCTTCTTCACCTTCTTCTTCCTTCTTTGTCATGGGTTTTGGTGGTTTTCTGTAATTAGGTGAAAAGTCCTCATTGAAAACCTTGAGTGGTCATTATTGGGTCAATAATACATATTAGTACATACATAAGATATAACAAACAACCAAGTCCAAACTCAGGCCCTCATTTCCCGTGCCTTTATCCCAACCTTAGCAAAGAAAAAAAGAAGCCCAAAAACCATCGCAGCCTGACCCCCACACCATCCCCAGCTCCAAAGGGGGCTGTGTTTCTCTTTTACCCCTTTAGCCAAGTGTGGGTTCGATATTTCTGAGCCTGAGGAAATTTTCAGCTTGCTAACTTGCAAGCTCTTTTCCCAAGGGAAAACTTTCAACAGTTTTCTTTTCTCAAAACATCTTTTCTCTTTTTCCTAAAATATTTTTAAGTGGGCGGTAGTTTTATCTCAAAACAATCTTTTCCAGCTGTTATTTTCTATTACTTAACCAATGGAAAGAGCTGTCAGTCCTACTGACCAATAAATACCTTTTTTTAGTGAAGCATGCTGTATAAGAAGGAAAGAAATTGTAAAAAAAAAAGCTTTCTGTTGTTCTCATAGTAAACTGGAGTCAAACTATCTTTATTTTCATGTCCTATTGCTACAGCCAAGCACGATAATTCTCAGAGTGAGGAGAAAGGAGGGTTCTGAGGAGGGCTGGGTTCAGGGCAGTGAATCACTCGGGTCCCAGAGGTTCTGTCCCTGCTGCCTCGAGGTAAATGCATTTTATGACAAGTTCATTACTCTGGCTCAGTGCAGTGAGGCACAGCGGCTGCAGTCCCAGGGCTGTGCAGCTCGATAGCGCGGTGTGATCAGATTCCTGATCAGTGTTCAGTGCTCAGAGTTCAGCGCCTTGGAAAGGAGCCCGAGCTCACCCCTGTGCTCCTGCTGGCTGAGAATGGAGCAGCTCCCAGGCAGCTGAGAGTCCTTAGGGGAGGGCTCCGGGGATGGATCTCCTGCCCATGACATGATTTCACAGGAACACAGAATCACAGAGAATCACAGAGAATCACAGAATCACAGAATCACAGAGAATCACAGAGAATCACAGAATCACAGAATCACAGAGAATCACACAATTACAGAATCACAGAGAATCACAGAATCACAGAGAATCACACAATTACAGAATCACAGAGAATCACAAAATCACAGAATCACAGAGAATCACAGAGAATCACACAATCACACAGAATCACAGAGAATCACAGAATCACAGAGAATCACACAATTACAGAATCACAGAGAATCACAAAATCACAGAATCACAGAGAATCACAGAGAATCACACAATCACACAGAATCACAGAGAATCACAGAATCACAGAGAATCACAGAATCACAGAATCACACAGAGTCACAGAATCACAGTCACAGAATCACAGAATCACAGAGACTCACACAATCACACAGAATCACAATCACACAGAATCACAATCACACAATCACAGAATCACCAGGTTGGAAGAGACCTCCAAGATCATCAAGCCCAACCCAGCCCCAACACCTCAACTAAACCACAGCACCCAGTGCCACATCCAGGCTTTTTTAAACACATCCAGGGATGGTGACTCCACCACTTTCCCAGTCCATTCCAGTACTTTATCACCCTTTCTGTATAAAAACTTTTCCCTGATATCCAGCCTAAATTTCCCTTGGTGCAGCTTGAGGCTGTGTCCTCTGGTTCTGTCAGATTTGCTCCCTGCTGGGGGGTCTGCAGTGACAGGGGCTGGGCTGACCCAGCTGTGCAGGGTGAAATAAATAATAAAATCAATATTATTTACACAGAAACCATTTATTCTTTACATAAAACTCCAGGTATAATTTCTAGCTCTGCTATCCATGTGTGCAGGTGTCTGTTGATTGGCCAAGCCACTTGTCCACAAGGCAGGCACACATCCTTCAGGTTTGTATGATTATTTTTTGTTTATGTGATGATTTTTGATTGTATGATTCAATTGGCTTAATTGGCCAAGTGTCCATCATCACTCCTTGTGTCCTCTAGTTAAGCTTTGCATTCTTTGCAAGCAAATTCCCGTTCTATTTTTCAGTCCTGTTGTCTCAGCAACCTCGATGAATTCCTGAGAACTCTGAAAACAAGACTGCAGGTGGCTTGTTAGCTCTAAAAAATTTAGCTGGTGAATCAGAATGGCCGAAGTTGTGCAAATAAATCTCTGCACAGGTGTCTGACTTCAGCCCTTGCTCAGATGGGGGAATCTGACCCAAATCTGGGACTTGGACTCCCTCACGTTCACCAGAGCTTGTGACAGTTTTGGCTTCTGTTCTTCTCTGCCAAGGTGGAGTGGTTTTAAGTTTACCTTTGGTTTTGCTGGTTAAATTTAGTGTAGTGGTTTTAATTTTTTTAAATTCTTTTTTTTTTTTGTGAGCTAGGATTAAGGAGAAAAAGGGAGAGTAGGTTTAACTTAGGCTAAACAAATAGATTTTACTAACACACACTAAAGAGTCAAGAGAAAAAAATTTGAAATCTTGAACTTTTTTTTCCTCTCTACAAGTGTTTACTTTTTTACAAATAATATAGAGAGATAAAACTCGTGATTTTTAGTTAGTTTTACTACTTGAAAATATTTTTTATTAATTTTTTAGGAGAGGAATATGCTGTATGTAATTTTGACATTAAGTTTTATATGTGCATTTCCCAAAAGCCAAGAGGTGAATGTGAAATCACCCCATAATGTCAGGATGAATAATACATGGGAAACTTGGACTTTGAGTTCGGGCTTGGAATGTTTATTTTTTTTTATTTATTTACAGTATTCGCAGACTCACGTAGTGTGAGCTCAATCCAGCCAGGAAAATGAGGTGAAATGGAGAGCTTCTAACTCTTTATAAGGTCTTTTAAGTGATAATTATCCAATAACGAGGTAGATATAATTAATATAATATAATATAATATAATATAATATAATATAATATAATATAATATAATATAATATAATATAATATAATATAATATAATATAATATAATATAATATAATATAATATAATATAATATAATAATAATTATATAAAATATAATATATATATAAAATATAATATATATCTATATATAATATATAGATACATAATATATAATACATATAATATATATAATATTAGTATAATATTAGTATAATATAATATAATATAGTATAGTATAATATAGTATAATATAATATAATAAATATTATATATTATATATCATGTATTATATTATATGTATCGTATTATATGTATGTATTATATATTATTTAATTAATATATAATATATAATGTATAATATTTTATATTTTATTATTATATTATATTATATTTTTATATTATTTATATTATATGTTATATGTTATATATTATATGTTATATATTATGTATTATACATTATATGTTATATAATTAATATTATATATATTATATTATATTATATTATATTATATTATATTATATTATATTATAATATAATATTATATTACATTATATTATAATTTATATTATATTATAATTTATATTATATTATATTATATTATATTATATTATATTATATTATATTACATTATATTACATTACATTACATTATATTATATTATATTATATCCTACCTTTATTATTTGTATTTTTGACCCAACAATGACCACCCAAGGCCTGCAATGTGGACCTTTTTCACTGAATTACAGAAAACCACCCAAACCCACGAAGAAGAAGGAAGAGGGAGGTTAGACAACACCTAACATCCTCCATTTTGGCTCACATGTATATACTAAAATCTTAAATCTAAGTTTCTAGCATTCCAACAGAGCTGACTCCCAAAATATGATTTTTTTTTTAAATGTTCCACAGCATTAATTCCACAGGGTGAGATCTGTGGAACCTGCTCTGAGAACCCTCTTGGGCCAGGTGGTGGCTGTGGGACAACCCTCAGGTGAAAAAATTGGAGACCTTCACAAAAAATGGAAACTAACCCCAAAAAACTATAAAAACCTTCTCATATTTTGTTTCTCTGCTGTGGGCTATTGGAAACACAAAGCAGAATTATTTCCCACAAATCCTGTGCAGCATAATCCCATTTTCTCCTGCCATGCCTGGATTTGCTGCAAATTTACAAGGTTATTTCAAACATGTATTAAAATATCTGTATTTTTTAAATAATCTTTTATAATTACACACACCTCCGCGTCCTTCTATGGATTTGGTCTTTTTGTGAAGGAGAATTTTTGGGTCACGCCTATGGAATTTCCAGTTTTTCCTGTGAAGTTCTGAAGGATAGGCAAGATTTTCTTGGGCTCCACTCTGGCGTCTGACCCAAAAAACTCAGCTGGCCTTGGGGTGAACCCCAGTCCCTCCTGGGCTCCAGCATCAGCAGCAAGTTCTCAGCTCTTCACTTTGCTTTGTTTTGTTGGGTTTTGTTTTGTTTTCAAAAGCATCTGTCAACATGAAATAAGAGTAGTTGACTCTAGTAATTCTCAGAAGAGAAAATGAGGGTTTTATTTACAATTAATTTCAATTTTTTTATAGCATGTTGTGCTAAAAACCACGTTATTGGTGTGTGGTGTTTGACACCTCTCAAATTCATTGGTTAAACTACAGAAATTGTACACAACACCTGAAGAGAGGTTTGTTATGAGATAAAAAAATGTTCATTTAAAAATGTTTTGAGAAAAGCAGTTATTTACAGAAAGATATTTTGGGAAAAAGTCTCGCTTCTTTGGGCTGATAACCCCGAGATGTTTGTTCAAAGTCCTTGTCCCAAGCCCCGGTGCCAGCAGAGAGAGTCGGGATGTGTCAGCTCAGGTTCTCAGGGTTGTTCATTGTTTCTGATCTGGTACATTTTGTTCTCACCCAGCTTGGGTGCTGCTGCAGTGCTGCTCATCCCTGACTGACCACCCCAAGGGCGCTCTGAACTTTTTATCCCAAATATTCCGTGCTCTGTGTTTATAGTGAGATACCAACACCTCTCACCTGTGTTAGACACTGCACTGCTGTGCTAAACCAATCCAAAAGTGCCACCACCACAGCAGGAGATGGAGGGCAAGAAGAAGAAGCAGAAGGACAGGGGCACACCCAGATTCCTCCATCTTGCCTCCTTGAATCCCCATTAAACCCCAAAATTCTACATTAACACCCGGTAATAATCTAATTATCACCCTAATTAATTTCATGTGGTTTATAATTCCTCATACAAGGTTGGTAACCGCTCCCATGGGCTAAAATGGAAGGCACTGAATGTTTGACTTTGTGCCAGGGTCTCTGGAGCCCTTGCCAGGGTCTGGGATCACCCAGGGCAGCCAGAGGGATGTGCTGGGTTCCAACAAAAAGAAAAACTTTTGAAAGTTTTCCCTTAGGAAGAGCTGGCAGTTCTCAGGCTCAGAAATATCAGCCCACAGCAATCCTCTGCTGGAGCCTCCCCTGGTGCTGCCACCCCAGCTCCTTGCACAGATGAGATTTGATTTGTGTGAAATGACTGCTGGGGGTTTGCTGTTGTTGCTCAGGTCTCGGAGATTTGTTACAAAAACAATTCTTCCAGAAACTGTGACGAATGAAAATTTCCATTCTATGTATTTTGATGTGAAAACACTGGTGGGAAGAAGCCAAGCAAAATATTTCTTTGGGTTTTCTCTTTTTCTCCAAACCCTAAACTGGAGAAGTCAATTTTTTTTTCCAGCTGGAAAATGAGAGCATTTGCTTCAACTTTCTGTGCCCACGCCAACGTGAAGAAATATTTCTTGCAGGGAGAGAGCAGCAGGCTCTCCACAGTGCAAAACGGATGAGGATTTATTGGGAAGATTCCTTTTTATGAGGGAAAATGTTGTTGTGCTATTTCTTCAGCTGCTCCCCCTGTTTTCCTGTTGCTTCTGTGGCTTTTCTCACAGGGGGAAACACGGAGGAGGCAACGCAAAAACTGAACTTTTCCGTTTGGAAACAGAGCTGGCCAAAAAAAAAATTAAAAAAAGGAAAATCCTGGGTTGGTTTCAGGCTGCTGCCTGGAAAGTTAAATGCAGAGCAAATGACAATTTTGTCTCACTTCAAAATTTCCCTGGGGAAAAACTCCCAGCTCTCACTCAGCGCCGCTTTTTGAGCTCTGCAGATCTGTGAAACCTCCCCTGACGGGTCGTTCCTGGAGGGGTTTTCATAATCCTGGTGCTGAATTGTCCCTGTCACACTCCAGAGCCACCACTCCCTGCTCTGTGGCCACCAACAAAGGGCAGGAATTGATTCCTGCCACATCCCACCCACGGTTTGCTTCAAACCCTTTGGACCGGGGATTGATTTGAATGGAACGTTCCACCCTGACACACGTGAAATTTAGGAGCTTTTTTTTAGGATTTCTTTTTTTTTTAGAAATGTACACCCAGCAAATTAAGTTTTTGAATGTGAAATAACAGTTACCATATCCTGCCAAATTAAATAGTTGTTTTATTTTTATTTTATTTATTTATTTATTAAATAAATAAAAATATTTATTTATTAATTAAATAAATAAAAATACTTATTTATTTTATTTATTTATTAAATATGTGGAATAGCAGCTACCAAATCCTGCCAGAGCAGCACTGATGGAGCCTAGGGAAGGGGAAAGGGGAAAGGGGAAAGGGAAAGGGGAAAGGGGAAAGGGGAAAGGGGAAAGGGGAAAGGGGAAAGGGGAAAGGGAAAGGGAAGGGAAGGGAAGGGAAGGGAAGGGAAGGGAAGGGAAGGGAAGGGAAGGGAAGGAAGGAAAGGAAAGGAAAGGAAAGGAAAGGAAAGGAAAGGAAAGGAAAGGAAAGGAAAGGAAAGGAAAGGAAAGGAAAGGAAAGGAAAGGAAAGGAAAGGAAAGGAAAGGAAAGGAAAGGAAAGGAAAGGAAAGGAAAGGAAAGGAAAGGAAAGGAAAGGAGGCCCTGAGTTCCTCAGCCAATCCTTCCCCGTGTCCCCCTCTTTGCTGTCAGCCTGTAATTCAGGCAGGTTTTGAACAAGAGGTTATAAATTATTATTTAACAGGTTTTTAATTGCTTCATGAATCCATGCATCGTTTCAGAACTCAAAACATTTTGCAGCAAACAGTTCCACACTTTAATTAAGTAGAAGCTGAATGGGAAATGCACCTTTTTCTTTTCCCCCTGACTTGCTGTGCTACAAATTATTTCTTCTTGGTTTGGGGTTATAAAACCCAGGCTATTAATGCCCTTTTCATCTGTTTGGTGCCACTTACAGATTTTTATTGTATCTCCCAGGGTATTTTTTCTGATGGAACTGAAAAATAAAAGGATTTTTTTTTTCCTGATGGAACAGTTCCCTTCAGTTCCATCCTCCCCCTGTGGAGATCACAGTGCACTTTGGAACGTCCTTCATGCTGTTCCCTCTGTTTTTTCCAGTTCTGCACCTGATTCTGCTGCAAGTTTTTTGGATAACCCATTGCTTCAATCGAGCCACCCTCCTGCAAAAGCTCAGCTCCTCCTTTAAAGAGCACTAATGGCCCCGATAAATGCCATCCCCAATCCTTTGCTTTCATCATATTTATCCCTGAGCCTGCCACTTCCAAAACCCCAGCGAGGATTTCAAAGCCCTCATTCCATTAATTTGAGACAGCTCCTCCAATTCTGAACCCATAAAGAAGAGTTCCACTGACGGAATTTTCCTCAGTTCCTCCCCAGCAAACATCAATGTGAAGAATTGAGCTGGATTTTCTGCTCCAGCCTTATCTTCCCCGAGCTTTTCCTTTCATGCCTCGCTCGTTTAGCGGCCTTGGAGCCTCTCTGGCAGCGTTCCTGCTGCTGCTGCCGTGTTTCAGGAGGATTTGTTGGTATTTCTTGTGCAGCTAGCAAGTTGTTCCTCGAAATATTTCCTGGCCTGTCTTGTGACGATTTCCCAAGGTGTTATAAATGGAGAGCTGCACGTCCAATTCAACAAACAGCAAAGTTAAATTTTAGCAGCAATTTTAATTGAGATGAAATGCAATTTTAATTGAGATGAAATGCAAGATAAAGTTTGGCAGTGATTAATTGAGTATAATTGAGGTTCTGATAAAGCATAAGCAAACCTGACCAGTGTATGGGGTGGGTTTCTCACCCTACCTCACACACCAAGCAGGATTACCTCAAACAAAACTTATACACGATATGCTCATACACATTCATCAATATTTCCAGTAAATCTCCTTCTATTTTCAATTCCAAAAATCTCTATCACTATTCCTCATGGTGCATGCTTCACTCATTGCTCGGGGGTCTTCTGCCTCCTTTCAGTGGTCTTTGGGATGAAGGCTCCTCATCCTCCTCACTGTCCTCTGAACACTCCCACTAATTGTGCATGTGTACCAAGCATTGCATTATAGAACTAAACGCTGCTCCAAAACCAAGCCTTATTAAAAGCTCAACTTAGGTTCCACACCTGAATTAATCCCAAATTTGTCCATTTCAAGGCCAATCCTCCAATTTTAGATCTTTGCTTATCTCCCTGCTACATCCTGTATCCCATTTTCTCATCTGAGATCAGCAAAAGGGGCCCATTTGTTCTGTAACACTAATTACTTACACTTTTTCCCTTTTTTACTTTATAACAATTATTTTCTAAACTATCCACATAGTTAAAATTTAGTTAGCACGAATCACATCCATTTATAACAAAGGGGCATCCCAGGTAATTCTGGCCCTTTCAGTGCTTGGATGAATGTGGAGCCAAATCTCCTGCCCACATCGCTGCCTTTAGGTGCTGCAGGCCGTGGGATAAGTGTGGAAATTGTTTAAGCAGCTCCAGAGGTGGCTGGACATGTTGGTTCCTCTGAAACAGAGCTGGCCACAATCTGAAGGGGAAAAGAATCATTTTCTCACCTCATTCCCTCCTGACCGTGAACAAACCTTGTGCTGAATCTTCCCGAAAATTGTTCTTCTGGGTTTTAGCACAAATAGAACAGAAATATATTCTGGGCAGTAGAACTGGTGTGGAAATTGCTGCATGGGTGGTTTTGGGCTGCAAGGCAGGGTTAGGTAGAGCTGCCCACCTGCTCTGGAGTGGTGCCACTCCTGGGGCACAGCTCCACATTTGTGGCACCTTGGGGATTTCAGGACAGGGCTGGAAGAGGTGAAGAGGGAGAAGGTTGTGCTTTCCCACCTCTCCATTGAAAAGCTCTCTACAGGCAGAGACCCAGAGCTTTTGGGGTTTCCTTTCCCAATTTTTTTTTTAACTGCAAACCTCACTGACCTTCTTTGGCTTTTAAGCTCAGGAAGAATCATCTCCCACTTGATCTGTGCCTCTCCTGTCCATTCCCAACATCCACAGACCAAGTGTCCAAAGGGTGTGGCTGAATTCCTCCCTCTCCAGCAAGGTGCAAAGAGCAGGGAGTGAAGCTGGACACCCCAAGGGCTTACACTGTCACAGCCAGGGTGTGACCTGGAGTCACCATCCCTGGATGTGTTTAAAAAAGCCTGGATGTGGCACTGGGTGCTGTGGTTTGGTTGAGGTGTTGGGGCTGGGTTGGACTCGATGATCCTGGAGGTCTCTTCCAACCTGGTGAATCTGTGATTCTGTGATTGTGTGATTCTGTGTGATTGTGTGATTGTGTGATTCTGTCATTCTCTGTGATTCTCTGTGATTCTCTGTGATTCTCTGTGATTCTCTGTGATTCCGTGTGATTCTCTGTGATTGTGTGATTCCGTGTGATTCTGTGATTCCGTCTCTGTGATTCTGTGATTCTGACTCTGTGATTCTGTGTGATTCTGTGATTCTGTGTGATTCTGTGTTTCTCTGTGATTCTGTGTAATTCTGTGATTTTGTGATTCTGTGATTCTCTGCAATTCTGTGTGGTTCTGTGATTCTCTGTGATTCTCTGTGATTCTGTGATTCTGTGACTGACTCCAATCCCTACAGCAGCAGCTGCAGCAGGACATCACCCAGCCCAGCTCAGCAAATCCCAGCTCAGCAAATCCCAGCTCACATCCCAGCTCCAGGTGGATCCCAGTGGCTCCGGAAGGAGTCGGTGCCAGTCCCTGTGCCCTGCAGGCAGCGCTCAGCCAGCTGAGCAGGCAGCTCCTGCCATTTGGGCTGCCCTGGGACATCCTGCTGCTCCTCCAGCTGCCTCTGCAGAGCCACAACCTCCTGCCCCTGCCTGCCAGCCTGGCCCTGCCGTGCTGCTCACTCCAGGATTCCTGAAAAGACACCGAGGCCCTGTGGGAGCCCAGCACCTCAGTGACCCTGCGCAGCACGGGGAATCAGCCCCCACTGCAGCCAAGCAGATGTTTTGCTCTGAAAAAAACACTCTGAAGTGCCTCCTGGTCACAAATGTTCATCCTGTGTCTTACTTGGCCTTTTTACACGGCTCAGTTTCACCAGCAGAGCTCCTCAGGGGTGCTCGTGACTCTTCGTTTTCCTTGGACATCCTGGGAGCAGCCTGGAGTGCTGGGGAGGGGAAGCTGAAATCAGCACCTCTCCTCTTCTGTGACCTTGCAGGTCTGTTTGACCTCTCAGGGTCCTGGCAGGGAGGATGGAGGTGAAGAAATGCAGGATTTGCCCAGCCCAGGTGCTCGAAGCGCTGCAGAGGGAGGGAAGGGTGAGCTGTGAGAGGAATCCAGGTGGCAAACAGAGGTTTCACCTTTTCTCTGCTGCTCTGGGGAAAGGTTTTGCTCCTGAGATCAGCAGGAATGGCCAGGAAAGCCTCGCTGCAGCAAACACTGCTGCCCCTGGTGCTCCACTCCAGCAGCAGCCTGGTGCTGAGCTGACACTTGCAGCAACTTCTCCTCCCTCGAAGGAAGAAGGCACGAGCAGAGTCCAAAGCTGCATGGAAATGACAGCCAGAACTCTCTGAACTCTCATTTGGGAGCTCATTTACTTTCTGCTGATGCTGCAGCAGAACCCCCCTCCCACAGGCAGAGGCTTCAGTTCTGTCAGGCTCAGTGACCTCTCAAGCTTCAGAGGAACATAAATATTGTATAAAACACTGCTCAGAGCCCGGGATTCTGAGGCACAGAGCAGCCTGGAAATGAACAGAACGTGTGTGTGTGTGCACAGCTCACATCCTGATGGCCCAGGCCGGGTCTTGGAGGGGCACAAAAAGTGGGAAAATCCAACAACAGAGAACAGAGAATGGAACAAAATGTTTGTGCAGAAGTAGCAGGGGTGAATAAACATCTCCACGAGACCCTGAAGTGCCCAGAGAAGAGGTGGATTGCCTGCACCGTGTGCAGTGCTGAGATTATTTGCATTTCGCTGCCTTCTAGGAAATGTTATCATTTCACTGCTTATCTCCTCCTAAAAGGACACCTCATTTACTGTTTGAAGAGCTCTGAAATTACCCTGCTCCCAAAAGAACGGGCTCCTGCTGCCACATCCACCCCAGCTGCCACTCTTGGGGCTGAAAGATTTTATTTTGTGCCTCAGCTTCAGTGGGGGAGCCAAGCCCAAAGCTGGGGCACTTCTGGAATTTATCTGCACCTGACATACAACATGAGTGTCATGGAATCACAGAATGGAGTTTCTCTGATTTTTCTCACTCTGGAGATTCTCTGTATTATTTTTTTCCCTGATCCTGTCCCCTGACTGCATCTCCTCATTGATATTGCTGGGCTTGCAGGGCTTGTTTCCCATCAATAATTGATAAACGCTCCCCATTAATTCCTCTGCGAGAGTTTTCTCCTTTGCCAGGGGAGCAGCTGCACGCCAGACCCTTGACAGAATTCCTTTTAACCTCCTTCCAGGAGCTCTGCTCTTGTTTAACAATAAACCCCACACTCCATTTATTCTGTAAGTAACACTCCATGATTCAACTCAAATTTATTCCATTCCATGGAATCATGGAATGCTTTGGGTTGGAAGGGATGTCAGAGATCAAATCCTTCCCCATGGACAGGAATGCCTCCCACTGAAACACCCAAAAAAATGATGGAATTTTTTCCAATTAATCCCTGGCAGCTCCCAGCCAGCTCATCCCAGCCTGACACTGCAGACTATGGAATCCCGGAACCCTGGAATCATGGAATGCTTTGGGTTGGAAGGGGCTTTAAAGCTCCAATCCAGTTCCAATCCCTCCCCATGGACAGGAACACGCCCCACTGAAATATTCAGAAAAACGATGGAATTTTTTTCCAATGAACCCCTGGCAGCTCCCAGCCAGCTCACCCCAGCCTGGCACTGCAGGCTCTGGAATCACAGAACCCCAGAATCATGGAATGCTTTGGTTTGTAAGGGGTTTTAAAGCTCCAATCCAATTCCAATCCCTCCCCATGGGCAGGAACATCTCCCACTGAAACACCCAAAAAGTGATGGAATTTTTTTCCAATTAATCCTTGGCAGCTCCCAGCCAGCTCATCCCAGCCTGACACTGCAGATCATGGAATCACAGAATCCTGGAATCATGGAATTCTTTGGGTTGGAAAGGACCTCAGAGCTCAAATCCCTCACCATGGACAGGAACACCTCCCACTGAAACACCCAAAAAATGATGGAATTTTTTCCAATGAATCCCTGGCAGCTCCCAGCCAGCTCATCCCAGCCTGGCCCTGCAGACCATGGAATCACGGAACCCTGGAATCATGGAATGCTTTGGGTTGGAAGGGGCTTTAAGCTCAAATGCAGTTCCAATCTTCCCCATGAACAGGAACATCTCCCACTGAAACACCCAAAAAAATGATGGAATTTTTTCCAGTGAATCCCTGGCAGCTCCCAGCCTGGCCCTGCAGCCCAGAGGCTCAGGTGCTCCCAGCGTGGCTCTGAGCTCCAGATGTGCCCTGGGAGCTCCAGATGTGCCCTGGGAGCTCCAGATGTGCCCTGGGAACAGCTGGGCTGTGCAGCCCGTGTGAGAAACCTCCCCTCCAGCCCGGGCTGGAACACAAACCTGCCATCATCACCTCCCTGCTCGATAACACCCGGGCGTTTCTCCTTGCCCGGTGAGTAATGTCCCCGCAAAGTGACCCTGACAGCTCACACGGAGCGGCTGCAGCAGCGCGTCAGGGCACCGCGAGGGGAAATGCAGAGCTTCATTAAGCACTCAATCAATTAAAGCAGCTCGGAGCAGGTGATGAAGGCGGGGATGGCAGCAGGTTCTGGCTCTGGCACGGTGCAGATTTTCCAGCACAGCCACCCCAGAGCAGCTGCCCCTCCAGAGAGGAGCTGGGCAGCAGGAGAACCTGCAGGGACATCCGAGAGCTGCCCTGAGCTGGAGCTGTCACCACTGATGTTTTCAGCCATCGCTGGAAAGAGTTCGAGACAGATTTTTCACCTTGTTAGCTAGAACTCACAGTTTGTGAGTCTGTAACACAGATAAGAATGAATAAACATCTGAGCTCGAACAGGAACTGCGTCCCTCACGCTTTTAATCCCGGCTCTAACAGAGGAAAAGATAAAAACCCTACAATTTGCAGCTCGTTTGGCCAAGCCCCTGCAGATAATTGGGGCTGGGGGCACTCCGGGCTACGATTTGGGTTCTGCCTGGCACCCTGGGGCACAGAGCCGCTGACACCATCGAGTGACCGAGACAATTTCAAATGAAGCGAAAATAAATGTAATTAGTTGTATTTGTGTAAAGTGTAATTTCCTGGAGCAGGATTGAGCCCTTTGCTGTGAGATCCTCCCTGGTGTCTCCACTCTGCATCACCCGCTGCCGTGTTGGGGAGGCTGGGGCTGATACCCGGGCCTGCCTCCCTCCTCTTCCTCAGTCAACATTTAAAAAAATTAGGATTTTAGCCAAGGGACAGAAGTAGTTTATATTGATTAAGATGCAAGTTAGGAAAAAACCAACCAAACAAACGATGATGAGTTAATAATTAGTAGATGGCTTAAACTAGATGTATTACTTTTATTTTTATTTTATTTTATTTTATTTTATTTTATTTTATTTTATTTTATTTTATTTTATTTTATTTTATTTTATTTTATTTTATTTTATTTTATTTTATTTTATTTTATTTTATTTTATTTTATTTTATTTTATTTTATTTTTTTTATTTTTTTTATTTTTTTTATTATTTTTATTTTTTACTTCTTCTTCTTCTTCTTCTTCTTCTTCTTCTTCTTCTTCTTCTTCTTCTTCTTCTTCTTATTATTATTATTATTATTATTATTATTATTATTATTTCTTGAGCTCTTTAATGGGGATTTCAGGACCAGGAGAGTTAAAAGCGCTGCTGCACCAGAGCAGGAATTATCTCTTGCCTTTGCACTCAGGCTCTGAAGGAAATTAAATGGGTTTTACCCAATTTGTCTCTGACGATCACGGCTGCCCATTACTCACCTCCACACATTTTTCAGATACTGCTTCCCTGCATTATATTTCCAGGAATTAGGGCTGAATTACAGGATTCCAGAACTCAGCCAGAACCTGCAGTGCCCAACTCTCTCCCTGCTCCTCGTGTGAGCTTCCCGTGCAGAAGGACCTGCATGGAGCCTGAGGGGGCTGAGGGGGCTGAGGGGCCTGGTCCTGTCCCCTGCTCTGTCCCTGCACGTGTTTCAGTTCTGGGCCCCTCAGTTTAGGGTGGACACTGAGTGCTGTGTCCAGTTTAGGATGGACACTCAGTGCTGTGTCCAGCTCTGTCCCTCAGTTTAGGATGGACACTCAGTGCTGTGTCCAGCTCTGTCCCCTCAGTTTAGGATGGACACTCAGTGCTGTGTCCAGCTCTGTCCCTCAGTTCAGGATGGACACTCAGTGCTGTGTCCAGCTCTGTCCCTCAGTTCAGGGTGGACGTTGAGACGCTCGAGCTCACCCAGAGGAGGCAGCGAGGCTGGAGAGGGGCTGGGAACACAAACCCTGTGAGGAACGGCTGAGGGAGCTGGGCTTGTTCAGCCTGGAGAAAAGGAGACTCAGGGGTGACCTCATCACTCTCCACAGCTCCCTGAAAGGTGCCTGTGCTCAGCTGGGCTTGGGCTCTTTCTCCAGGCAGCACTGACAGAACCAGAGGACACAGCCTCAAGCTGCACCAAAGAAAATACAGGCTGGATATCAGGGAAAAGTTTTTTATTGGAAGAATAATAAAGTACTGGGATGGTCTGCCTGGGGAGGTGGTGGAGTCACCATCCCTGGATGTGTTTAAAAAAGCCTGGATGTGGCACTGGGTGCTGTGGTTTAGTTGAGGTGTTGGGGCTGGGTTGGACTCGATGATTTTGGAGGTCTCTTCCAACCTGGTGATTCTGTGATTCTGTCTCCAAAGCTGGAGGGGTGCAGCAGGCTCCTATTTCTGGCTGTACCCATGGAATTTCTCCTGAGATGCTGCCCAAGTCACCCTGTGACCCAAATCTGCTGTCCCTGCCAGCTCTGCCCCCTTCCCTCCAGCCCTGGTAGGCAGGGTTGGCATTAATCTGTGCCTCAGGTTGAAGAAAAACCTGTAAAACACTATTGGAAAACTGCTGGAAAACCTTTGAAGTCTGCTCACATCCCAAATGCTGCACGGCCTTGAAACTTCCCGGCTGATTTATGGGGCAGCACACTCAGGCTGCTGGGGAGGGCAGGGAAACCTCCTCTGTTTGTTGGAACCCTGGAGGCTGAGAATTTCAGACTTTCTGTGCTGACAGGCACTAACCCTCAAATAAACACTACATTTGACCTGAGGCCGTGGAACAGGCTCCCAAAATTGAGTGATAGCACTGGGGTTGTGGGTGTGGAGTTTGAGTAATATTGTGTGATCTCAGAGGGTGAAAAACTTAGAATTTTGGGTTTTAGTATATAGTAATATATATGGGGCAATATGGAGGATTTAGGGTGTAGGCTGAGTTCTCTTTTCACCTTCTTCCTCAGGGGTTTGGGTGCTGTGTTGTAACTGGGTGAAAAATCCTCATTGCGGGCCCTGGATGTGCTCCATGGTCCACAATTGGGTAAAACCGATTTAATTTCCTTAATTTTCATTTTCCTACTGTGACACATCCAGTCCCTGCCCTGCTGGGGTTCTTGCTGCTGTCCTGGTTGTGTCTGACTGGGCACCCCGAGGGCGGTCTGAACTTTTTATCCCAAATATTCCGTGCTCTGTGTTTATAGTGAGATACCAACACCTCTCACCTGTGTTAGACACTGCACTGCTGTGCTAAACCAACCCAAAAGTGCCACCACCACAGCAGGAGATGGAGGGCAAGAAGAAGAAGCAGAAGGACAGGGGCACACCCAGATTCCTCCATCTTGCCTCCTTGAACCCCCATTAAACCCCAAAATTCTACATTTACACCCTATGATAAATTAACTACTATTTATTTCACATCTTTGTTGTCTTTAACTCCTCTACAAGTGTTGGAAGCTTTTCTTATGGACTGAAATCTCTGCCAGGGTTTTGGACCCTCTGGGGCATCCCGAGTTTTCTACCTGCCTTAGACTCCAACACACGGGGACCCCAAATACCAGGAAGGATGGAGAGCATTCCCACAGATTTTGTTTTGCAAATATTCCCAGAAGCTGGAGTTTCTCTGATTTTTCTCACTCTGGTGACTTCTCTGCATTATTTTTCCCCTGATCCTGCCCCCTGACTGCATCTCCTCGTTGTTATTGCTGGGTTTGTTTGCAGGGCTTGTTTCCCATCAATAATTGATAAACGCTCCCCATTAATTCCTCTGCGAGAGTTTTCTCCTTTGCCAGGGGAGCAGCTGCACGCCAGACCCTTGACAGAATTCCTTTTAACCTCCTTCCAGGAGCTCTGCTCTTGTTTAACAATAAACCCCACACTCCATTTATTCTGTAAGTAACACTCCATGATTCAACTCGAATTTATTCCACTTCCCTCTGGAACAAACCAGCTCTTCCCCAGCCTATCTCCTCACCAGCCTAAATGACAAATTAGCGAGGTGAAGCATCGTTTTTATTTATTTTCATTGTTTCATTGTTTTAATTTCAAACCAAACAGGAGAGAACCCCTCGCAGAAGGATCTGCAGCAGTCAGGCTGTTGCTCTCATCATCATTTTTCCCTGTTCCCAGGGCTGGGGGAATTTACAGGGGAATTTTCCACCCAAAAGGGCTCTGGGGAAGGGGTGACAGAGAGCTCAGAGCTGCAGTGATGCTTTTTTATTATTATTATTATTATTATTATTATTATTATTATTATTATTATTATTATTATTATTATTATTATTATTATTATTATTATTATTATGGGGGGGAATGGTTTTCCATTTGAGCCACGCATGGGAAGGTGAATCCTGCAGCCCTGAAATCCAGAGGAGCTGGGGGAGGCAGGGAAAGGAATCCCGGGATGTTGGGAGCTGTCCCACTCCCCTGGCAACAGGAGCTGCACAGATTTATAGGATCCATAGAGATTTATAGGATCAGCACAGATTTATGGGATCCATACAAATTTATAGGTTCTGCAAAGATTCAGGGGGTCTCCACAAATTTATAGGATCTGCACAAATTTGTGGGATCCACACAGATTTATAGGATCTGCACAAATTTGTGGGATCCACACAGATTTACAGGATCTGCACAAATTTGTGGGATCCACACAGATTTATAGGATCTGCACAAATTTGTGGGATCCACACAGATTTATATGTTCTGCACAGATTTATGGGATCCATACAAATTTATAGAATCTGCACAAATCTGTGGGATCTGCACAGATTCAGGGGGCCTCCACAAATTTATAGGATCTGCACAAATTTGTGAGATCCGTACAGATTTATAGGATCTATATAAATTTATAGGATCTGCACAAGTTCGTGGGATCCATACAGATTTATAGGTTCTGCACAAGTTTATAGGATCTGCACAAGTTTATAGGATCTGCACAAATTTGTGGGATCCATACAGATTTATGTATCTGCACAGATTTATAGGTTCTGCAAAGATTTATAGGTTATGCAAAGATTTATAGGATCTGCACAGATTCATGGGATCTGTACAAATTAATAGGATCTGCACAAATTAATAGGATCTGCACAAATTTGTGAGATCCGCACAGATTTATAGGTTCTGCACAGATTTATAGAATCTATATAAATTTATAGGATCTGCACAAATTCGTGGGATCTGCACAGATTTATAGGATCTGCACAGATTTATAAGACCTGTACAAATTTGTGGGATCCACACAGATTTATGTATCTGCGCAGATTTATAGGTTCTGCAAAGATTTATAGGTTCTGCAGAAATTTATAGGTTCTGCACAAATTTGTAGGATCTGCACAAATCTGTGAGATCCACACAGATTTATAGGATGTGCATAGATTTATAGGATCTACACAAATTTATGGGTTCTGCACAGATTTATAGGTTCTGCACAAATTTGTGAGATCTGCACAGATTCATCGGATCTGCCTCCCCACCCTCCCAGGGAAGTCTGGCATGATTTATCCATGTCTTGACAGGGATTTTCCTAGAGAAAAACCAGGAAAACTGCTGGAGCAGTTTGTCTTCAGTGCATTTTGTGACCTCTAGGGTTCTGGTTTTATCTGGTTTGGGTTCAGCATTTTTGCTATGAGATTCTCCTAAATAAAGACTGCCCCTAAATAAAGATTCACAGAATTCCAGGGTGGTTTGGGAAAGGACCTTAAAGTTCACACAGTTCCAGGGGCAGGGACACCTCCCTCCATCCATCCCAGGCTGCTCCAAGCCCTGTCCAGCCTGCCCTGGGACACTTCCACAACCTCAATGAGCAACAATTTCGCATTTCAACCTCAAAAACAAAAGCTCCAGGAAGAGGGAAAAAAAAACCCCAAAAAACGACAGCAAACCACCCCAAAAGCTGCTCAGGGTGCTGGAATTATTCCTGCCCCTTTCCAGAGGGTGCAGAGGCACCTGCAGGCGCTGCAGGCACCATGTGCACACCAAAGCATCAAGAAACTTCTCAAGCAAATATTTTTTTTTTTTCCTGCTGCCAAACCTGCAAAGGAGCTGCAGGGAGCTGCACAGGGCTCTGATCTGCTGGAGAACATTCCTGAGGCTGAAAACCAGATTTTTGCTGTGCAAAACTTCCCCAAAACGAGCAGGAATGTTGGATTTATTTTTAATTCTACGTTTCTTTGAAGCTGCGTTTTTATTTTTATATTTTTTTAATCTTGTCATCCCCCATTTACTCTGCTAGCAGGGAGTATTTCCATATTTCTCCCCCTCTTTTTGCCTTTTCCAAATCTTGGCTGTTTTGTGGTGGCAGAGTGACAAGAGAGCTTTGAAACTGCACAGTTCTGCCAGTCTGCCAGGGCTGGCAAAATTTTGCAGGAAAATAGAACAGTGGAAATAAAAAAAATTATAAAAATCTGCGGGGAAGGGAAAGAAGCATTTTGTGCTGCTTAAAAACGTGAAAAACTTCTCTAAGAAAAAAATCCTGCAACAGGTGATGTGAAAGAAAAATCACCTGGATTGGTTTTACTGAGAAAATATTAATTTTGGACCAGTTTTCTTAATGTCTGAGGCATCCAGCAGCACCAGTGGGTCAGGAGTTGTGGGTTTGGTTTTTTTTTGCCTGGGGTGTTTCCAGAAGTCTCTGTGGTGAGCCTGGACCTTTCTGATTGCCGGGCTGAGGTGAACAGTTTGTAGGAAGAAGAAAAAAAGGTTTAGAAGTTTCATTTTCTATTTTCCTTCGTTTTTTTCCTCTCTTCCTTTAGCGTGTGTTAATGAAATCTGTTTACCTTAAGTTAGGCCTGCTCTGCCTTTTTCTCCTTAATCTCACAAGAAGAAAAACATTTTGACCACCGCACTAAATTTAGCCAACAAAACCAGAAGTGAATGTGAAACCACGACAGGTTTGGACACCAGGAAAGTCATCCCAGGGGGGATTTTCCTGAGGTTGTTTTACACCACAACAACACAGACTCTGAGGTCCAGAAGGCTAAAAATGACTCTTTTATTTTAGGGATGTGTATCCCTTTTGTACTATTTTACACAGACCAATTTGATTGGTGAAACAAAGGCAAAACTCTTCAATCACATTGGTCAAACCAGAGGGACATCAAGAAGAAACGCCTCCTGTGAGAAGGAATGAATGTACTGGTTTGAAAGCAAAACCAGTGAGAGACTCCAAGTCAGAGATACAATTTAATAAGAGGAAAATAAAATAAAATAAAATAAAATAAAATAAAATAAAATAAAATAAAATAAAATAAAATAAAATAAAATAAAATAAAATAAAATAAAATAAAATAAAATAAAATAAAATAAAATAATAAAATAAAATAAAATAAAATAAAATAAAATAAAATAAAATAAAATAAATACAAAAGAGCACTGACAGAGTCAGAACACAACCTGACCCCCTGTCAGTCAGGGTGGTGGCAGCAGTGCAGATGAAATGCTCTTGTCCAAGCAGTGATCCTGTAGAAAGCTCTGGCAGCTCTTGTCCTCTGGGAGTGCAGTGGGTCAGGGCTCCCTGTGCTGTCCCAAATCCCAGATTCTATCCAGGTGGGAATGCTTGGCTCCTCCCCCTGGGCGGAGCATCTCCCCATGGGCTGATCTCATTCTCTGAGCCCTGCAGTGGCTCCTTGCTGGCCCATGAACCAGAGACAGCTCCCGCAGGGAGTTCCCCATGAGCCATGGGCACGGCATTGCTGGGCCATGGACAGGAGAGAAGGGAAACACTGCCCCAGCTGGTTCCAGCAGCTCCTGGGGATGGGGATGGAACACAGACTGTGGGCACAGCTGACATTTTAAACTAGGACAATGAATAACACAGGTACCGCTACAAAAACATTTCTCTTGTTCACAGAAATTCACCTGGGAAAAGAATTCCAGAAAACCAAAGCGTCTCAGGCGTGAAATCAGGGCTCCATTTTCCCTTTGCAGTGTGGTCAGGACACAGCTGGACACGGGGTCTCCTCCTCCCAGCTGCTCCCCATTTCCCTCTCCTGACAGCCCCACCCCACATGGCGCTGGCAAAGATCAAAGAGGACGAGGAGGTGGCAGCACCTTTCTTATTTTTGGGAGTTGAAAGGGATGTTTACAGCTCCCCCAGCGAGGCTGTGCCTCTCAGGCAATGTTCCCTGCTCTTTCAGCCTTGTTGCTGTCATCTCCAGGAGAAAACGTGTTCCCCTTTGATCCTGTTGTGCAGCGGGATCAAAACGAGGCAGGCGAAGGCACCAGACCCAGAATTATTTAGTCAGCACCCTGTTCAAAGCTCTCCTCCCAAGGGGGGAAAACCAGCAGACAACGCAAAGACCCCAAATCTCCCGGAACTAAACCCCCAATAACTCAGAACAAAAACCCCAATGCCCTGGATTAAAGACCCCAAATCCCCATGGGGACATGGGGATAAACGGCTTCCCTGGGGACACGGGACAACAGAACATGGGGACACGGGGACAGGACTGCAGGACACAGGGACAAATGGCTTCTTTGGGGACATGGGGACATGGGGACATGGGGACAGGGGACATGGGAACAAATGGCATCCCTAGGGACATTGGGACATGGGGATATGGGGACATGGGGACATGAGGACATGGGGACAAATGGCTTCCCTGGGGACAGGTGACAGCAGGACATGGGGACATGGGACATGAGGATATGGGGACAAATGTCTTCCCTGGGGACAGGAGACACGGGACACGGGACAGGTTCAAAGGGGACATGAGGATATGGGGGCAAAAGGCTTCCCTGTGGACAAGGGACACAGGACAGGGTCACATGGGACATGGAGACATGGGGACAATGGGACATGGGACAACAAATAAAGGAAAGAGATCCTGAGGAGGCAACAGGATGGTGGAGGCAACCAAATCATGGACTCCAAGATTCAGAGGGCTAAAAATGACTCTTTTATTTTAGGGGTGCATCTCCCTTTTATACTATTTTACACAGACTGATTTGATTGGTGAAACAAAGGCAAAACTCTCCAATCACATTGGTCAAACCAGAGGGACATCAAGAGGAAGCCCCTCCTGTGAGAAAGAATGAATAACACAGGTACAGTCACACAAACATTTCTCTTGTTTACAGAAATTCTCCTGGGAAAAGAAATTTCAGAAAACCGAAACATCTCAGACGTGAAATCAGGGCTACAGTTTGTGTGGGATCCAGAGCCACAAACCCCCCGAGACACTGCCAGGTGTGGGGTTTGTGTGACGCTGTTTTACACTACAATGACACAGACCCTGAGATTCAGAAGGCTAAAAATGACTCATTTATTTTTGGGATGTGTCTCCCTTTTATACTATTTTACACAGACCAGTTTGATTGGTGAAACAAAGGCAAAACTCTCCAATCACATTGGTCAAACCAGGGGGACATCAAGAGGAAGCCACTCCAGTGAGAAAGAATGAATAACACAGGTACAGCTACAAAAATTATTTTCTTGTTTACAGAAATTCTCCTGGGAAAAGAATTTCAGCAAACCAAAACATCTCGGGCGTGAAACCAGGGCTACACTGGGGCTCCTGCTGTGCTTCCATCCCCTCCCTGGGCTGCCTTGGGTTTTGTTTCTGTTCAGGAGTTTTTGGCAGCCCTGTTATTTTGTGCTCTGCATGTGTCACTCTTTATAAGCTGGAGCTGCTCCGTGTTGAGGTAGACACTGATAAATGCTGTAATCACATGGGGCTGGCTGAGCAAAGAGATTTTAAACCACTTTTCTTCCTCCTTTTATTTCTTTTTTGTTTTTCTCTTTTTTTTTTTTTTTTTTTTTTTTCCCTCTTAACATCACATCTTGTTCTGTTTTAGCTTTCCCTTTTACAGCTTTATTTCTCCTCTGGAAACATCTGCTGAGGGAAAAAGGAGGGGGAATGAGGGTGGTTTGCAAGTCACACATGGCTCTGAGGACATGAAGATTCTCTATAAAAAATCTGTCCTGGAGTTGGGAAATTCCCATCCTGCAGGACATCCCCGAGGTTTGGAGACCTGGGCCTCATGGATGCTTTTTTAGGAGCTGTTTCCCAGGAGAAGGGGAATGGGTTCAGACTGACAGAGGGGAAATTCAGGTTGGATTTTGGGCAGGAATTCCTGGCTGTGAGGGTGGGCAGGCCCTGGCACAGGGTGCCCAGAGCAGCTGTGGCTGCCCCTGGATCCCTGGAATGTCCAAAGCCAGGTTGCACACTGGGGGTTGGAGCAGCCTGGGACAGTGGAAGCTGTCCCTGCCATGCCAAAAAACCCCTCCTAAATCATTAAATACCTAAGAGAGAGCTCAGACATTCTTGAGGCTTTTTTTGGGGCCTCCCTGCACATGCACGGCTTTTATTCTTTTGTTCTGTACAGTTTGTTATTTTCACTTTAATTAACACCTTTTTGCTTTTTTAAAACACCTCCAATCAGCCGTCTGGCTAATTATTCTTAAGCCAATTCTGGGAGGCTGTTGGTCAACCCTCAGAGGTTGATACACCTTTGTGGGGCTAAAAACACTCTGGCCTCACTCAGAATTGTATCACCTGCCTGTGATTTATCCTCCCTGTCCCTCCCTGGGCACTCAACCGAACCCAGAGCCACTCAAGCTCCATTTCCCACTTGCCGTGCGCGACCTTTGAGGAGAGGGAAATGCTTTCCCATTATCTGCTTAAAGGCATCTTTATTTTGCCATTGTATTTCTCAGCCATTCTCCTGTAAATCTCAATAAAACAGCCGGGGTTACTGTGAGAGCCATTCTAACAATGAAAGCAGCTTCCCCCTAAAAGTTGCAATCCAGCCTAATGAAGATCCATCTGCTGCAGCACAAAACTCAGGGAAATAATGAGGGGAAATAGGTTTGGTGATCACATCCTTCACTCTGAGAGCAGCCAGGAGCTCCCCTGCCTGTTGTGAGGGAAGAGCAGAACATTTTGTGCCCTTTGGCTCACAGTCAGTAAATAATGAGAGCCGGGCAGCTGCTGAATGTTTGCCCAGCCCGAGCTGCTGGTAACAGCCAGGGCTGAGGCCGAGGCACAGGTCAGACCCGAGCCCTGCAGAAATGCGAGGGCAGGTGGGACCTTTGTGGGCATTAGAAATGTCAGCAGATCTCTGGTTGTCCTAGGTTAAAATTTCAGCTGTGCCCACAGTCTGTGTTCCACCCCCATCCCCTGAGCTGCTGGAACCAGCTGGGGCCGTGTTTCCCTTCTCTCCTGTCCATGGCCCAGCAATGCCGTGCCCATGGCTCATGGGGAACTCCCTGCGGGAGCTGTCTCTGGTTCATGGGCCAGCAAGGAGCCACTGCAGGGCTCAGAGAATGAGATCAGCCCATGGGGAGATGCTCCGCCCAGGGGGAGGAGCCAAGCATTCCCACCTGGATAGAATCTGGGATTTGGGACAGCACAGGGAGCCCTGACCCACTGGACTCCCAGAGGACAAGAGCTGCCAGAGCTTTCTACAGGATCACTGCTTGGACAAGAGCATTTCATCTGCACTGCTGCCACCACCCTGACTGACAGGGGGTCAGGTTGTGTTCTGACTCTGTCAGTGGGGTTTTTTTGTACTATTGCATTTATTTTATTTTATTTTATTTTATTTTATTTTATTTTATTTTATTTTATTTTATTTTATTTTATTTTATTTTATTTTATTTTATTAAATTTTATTTTATTTTATTTTATTAAATTTTATTTTATTTTATTATTTTATTTTATTTTTTAATTTTTTTTTAATTTTACTTTACTTTCTTTTACTTTACTTTATCTTACTTATTTCTTTTCCTCTTATTAAATTGTGTTTCTGACTTGAGGTCTCTCACTGGTTTTGCTTTTAAACCAGCAGACTGGTGTTGGCTGGGCCACCCTCAGAGGCTTTGTGGGATGTTCTGGCCAAGTGGGGAAGCAGCTGAAACGCAGCAGAGCCCTTTTCCTGCTGAGGGTGCAGCGCTGGGAGCCCGCAGAGTCGAGGGCAGCAGGGAATTTCCACAGCCCTGGATTTACTGGGGTGCTGCCCATGGATTGCTCACCACGTCCCCATGCTCAGAGTCCCAAAGGGGACATTCCTGCAGGGATTTCACCTGTGTGCATTCCCACAGGACCAACTGGAAGAGCTCCAGCCTCAAAGGGAGATGAAACTGATAATAAAGGGTTAAATTTTAGTGGCATGGGGAAAGAATGTTTCTAAAATCATGGGAATTGATTCAGGGCAGAGGGAATGGAAAGGTTGGGCCTGGAAAAGAGAACTGGGACCGGGTAGGCTTTGGGAATGGCGGGGTTAGCGTTGTCTTTGGTAGATCAGGTGAAACTGGATAATTTTCATATGGTAGATCATGTGCAAGTGCACGTGCATCAGCGTCCTATGATAAATGTTAGGATTGTTAAATGTAACGATTGTTGATGATTGAATATAATTATTGTTTAATCAGAATCATGAGAAAAGATGTTTTTAGGGTCTGGGAAATTCATGCTTGGATAAAATCAATGTATACAATGGAACAATACCAGGTTTAATAATTAATATATTTATGTAACCAAAGAGAGTATAAAACATGTCTCGAATGTAATGTCAGAGTTTGATTTGGGTCTGCTGTACCCCAGACTCTCAGAGCTCTTCAATAAAAGCACCTGGCATGTAATCATTTCGTGATTATATGTTTTCAATGCTAACAAAACCACCCAGGGCATCTGTCCCTGTCCATGCTCTTGCCACACCTGCAGCAGCAGATTTGGGGCTGGAACAGGGCAGTTTCCTTGGCACAACTCAGAGTCCAGGTGTCCCTGTCACCTGCTGAGCGCCCTGGGCAG
Source organism: Acrocephalus arundinaceus (assembly GCA_021534815.1). Taxonomy (NCBI): domain Eukaryota; kingdom Metazoa; phylum Chordata; class Aves; order Passeriformes; family Sylviidae; genus Acrocephalus; species Acrocephalus arundinaceus. The sequence continues at coordinate 300,431 of JAJEOU010002598.1, forward strand.
AGCTGACACCTGCAGGAAGTGTCACTGTCCCCACCTACCCAAATCCACGGAAGTACCCCCAGCTCTCTGCAAACCTGTCTTGATGCCAGAGCCTCCCTTGAAATGGAGAATGTAAAGCCACTCCCTCTAAATTATTATCATTTGGAATTTAGGGAGTTTCAGGCAAAGAGATGGGAATAGGAATAACAGTTCTTTACTAGGAATAAAAATGTAGTAGTACAAAAAAAGCAAACAAACCAAAAAGAAAACACTGAGACAATCAGAATTACAACCTGCTCCTCAGGTTGGTCAGGGTGTTCTGGTGTTCCAAATCTCAGATTATGTCCAGGCAGGAATTGCTGATCCCTGTGGATCCCTCCCATTTTGGGATGTTATGTGATGGTTTCTCAGGGTTTTGGGCAAAGCTGAGGCTTGCAGGGAGATGAATCCCATGGGTTTCTGGAGCATCCCAATCCATTTTTCCTATGAAATAACCCCAGGTAATTGGGATACTTGGTGCTTTAGCTCCAAAACTGCTGCCCTGTTTTCCTTGGCAAGTTTTTGTCTTCCCAGAAAGGAAAACTCTGCCCTGACGTTTTCCTTTGCAGGTGACTCAGTGCAAGGAACCTTCAGCCCAGACTCACGGATTTCTCCAGATTTACCTGGAGCTGAAGGTGGGTTTGCTGGAGAATGGTCATTTTTGTGGCAAACCCCTTCTGAATTGCTCCCAAATGCTCCCTGCCCAAACCTAAAATCCCAAAAACCTCATCAGGAAGGGCAGAGCGTGGAGGAGGCCGTTCCCCAGCCCCATCCTTGCTCCCTCCCTGTTCCGCGGGCTCAGCGAGCCGTGTCATGCCCAGCACTAATTCCAACCACACTTCCCTGCTTCTCTCCCCGCTCACAGGGAGAAAATTCCATTTCATTTCCATTTCCTCTTCCATTTGGGAAAGCAGAATTACAGCAGAGGCCGGGGTTGGTTTACCAAAAGCATTGGCGAGGCAGCGCCGGAGCCCATTAAGCGCGAGCTTGGCTTTCATGCTAATTTTCTTTTTAATAAAGAACAAATGGGCTGGGCTGCCACAGAAAAGCGTGGAGCCGATCCTGAATGAGCAGGCACGGAGCTGGGAGCAGCACAGCCCCGCTGTGTTATTATGTTTCGGGGGTGGAAAACTCCTACAAATCATTTGTATCCGTTGTCTAAATGGAACGCGCGGGGAATAATTTGAGGCAGGGAAGCATTACCAAAGTAAAGGATCCACTTGTGCACTCGTTTGCTCTGCTTAAGCTCCTTGCTTTGTTTGCTGCCCTTGTTAGAGAAATTGTGCCTTGGTTAAACTTAAAATATGAGTGTGATTATCAAACCCAAATATAAACCAATACAGAGCAGAAAACACTATTCATAGCCACGGAGAGCAGGGGCTTTACATAATTTCCATAGTGTGTCATGCATTTCTAGGAAGGAGAAAAAGGTCTTGAAAAGAAGCAGCTGACAGGGAAATCATTATGAGAGATTTTTATGCTCGCAGGGTAGTCTTTAACGAAAATAATGTTGCTCAGGAAAATAACTCTTGCAAAGTTATTTGGGCCTGAAGTTCCCCACAGGCTCCTCGTGGGCTTTGCAGAAGTGCTGAATCAGGGCAGGAGAGGCAAAACAGGAGCCACGCAGAGAAATCAGCACTTCTGGCTCTCAGCACGGCCTGCAAGGCTGCAGGAGAGGATTTCTCCCTCCTGCATCCCTGGCCTTGTCTGGGAGCAGGGACCAATCCGTGGGGACAGGAACAATCTGTGGGGACAGGAGCAATCCATGGGGACTGGATTAATCTGTGGGACAGGAGCAATCTGTGGGGACAGGAGCAATCCATGGGGACAGGAGCAATCCATGGGGACAGGAGCAATCCATGGGGACAGGACCAATCCATGGGGACAGGAGAAATCCGTGGGACAGGAGCAATCTGTGAGGACAGGAGCAATTTGTGGGGACAGGAGCAATCCTTGGGGACAGGAGCAATCTAAGAGCAATCCGTGGGACAGGAGCAATCCATGGGGACAGGATCAATCCATGGGGACAGGAGCATCCTGCTGTCCCTTCCGTGGGGCTGAGTTGTGACTTAGCCCCGGGGAACAGACAGGGTGGGAGCCAGTGCTGTCAAGGAGGTTCAAAAGGCCTAAAAAAGAGAATGGGACAAAAGGATCCATCCCTGGTGCCTGCCAAGCTCCTCTGGGAGTGGTGTGAAGCTGGGGAAGCACAACCAGCCCTGCAGAGACCAGAGCCAGGTGCACTGGCACTTCCTCTGCTTGATCCTCCAAAAACTTGAATCAGGCTTGAAAGCCAAGCTTTGGAGCCATCTGGACTCCACCAGGATAGAAGGAGTGCTCAGGGATGTGGAGAAACTCGGGCCCTCATCAGCTGGCCTGTCCCTTTAAGCAAAACTTCAAATCTGGTGCTAAGCGCTCACTCCTGGCTTTCATTTATTTATTTATGCTTTTAATTCTCTCCTAGATGCCAGGAAACGTATTAGCATTTCATTAAAATGTATTTTCCCCACTTAGTTCTGCATTCTTTCCTGGCAAATGTTGCCTTTTTGTCATTTTCCCCGCGCCTGGAGCAGACTCAACGTGGTGCAGCTGCTTTGCTTGAGCAGCCCCTGGAAGCTCAGGCTGATTCCTGGATCCCTGTGGGCACCTCAGGAGGCTCTGGATGGATCATCAGCTGCCACTGGTCACCACAGCCTGAGGGGCACCAACAGCAGCACATGGATCCCGAAATCTGAGGGATATCGGCAGGTCCTGGATCTGCAGCCCTGCCAAAGGGGCTGAGGGTGGATTTTAGCAGGGGTTGGGCACATCTTCCATCAGTGCCAGCTTTTCTCCCTGCTGGAAGCAGCACGGCTGGCCCACCAGTGCTTCCAGGGCCCTGCAGGATCTGGGGACAGGCAGAGTGTCCAGGACCCACTTCCCACTCAGCATTTCCCCTGCACAGACACACATCCCTGCCACCCTGATGGGCCTGGCCAGAGGAACAGCATTTGTGCCAGCGTGGAAGGGACACCTTTGTCATCCTGAACCATTCCATGCCATGGATCCCATCCCATCCAGCCCCCATCCCATCCCATTCCACCCCATCCCATCCATCGGTCCCATCCCATCCCATCCCATCCCATCCCATCCCATCCCATCCCATCCCATCCCCAACCCCATCCCCATCCCATCCCATCCCATCCCACCCCATTCCTCAGTCCCCATCCCTCTGCCCCAGGCGCTGCCTCAGCTCCATTCCCCATCTGCAACACCCCATTCCCAGAGGAATCCAATCCCTCTCCCTGTCTCTGTTCTTTTTCCTGCCAGATGGGTTCAGGGCTGTCCTGACCCTGATCACAAACCAGCTCTGCTCCTGACCACCAAGCAATGACCTCTCTGGAACTTCTTCCCTGTGTGTCTCACTCAGTCCCATCCCAGCTCGAGTGCTATCCATATTTAATTACATGAGGTGAAAGCTCCAAGTCCTCGTCGGCTGAGCTGTCCTGTCCTGCTCTGCTCACCAGAACATGAGAGCCTCACTGAGGCTGGGCCTGAAAGGTGCCTGTGCTCAGCTGGGCTTGGGCTCTTTCTCCAGGCAGCACTGACAGAACCAGAGGACACAGCCTCAAGCTGCACCAAGGGAAATACAGGCTGGATATCAGGGAAAAGTTTTTATACAGAAAGAGTGATAAAGTACTGGAATGGTCTGCCTGGGGAGGTGGTGGAGTCACCATCCCAGGATGTGTTTAAAAAAGCCTGGATGTGGCACTGGGTGCTGTGGTTTAGTTGAGGTGTTGGGGCTGGGTTGGACTCGATGATCTTGAAGGTCTCTTCCAACCTGGTGATTCTGTAAATTCTGTGATTCTGTGATTGTGTGATTCTCTGTGATTCTTTGTGATTCTTTGTGATTCCTTGTGATTCTGTGATTCTCTGACCTTGGCTGCAGGAGGTGAAACAGCCTGGTTTTGAGTTGAAGCAGGTCCAGCTAATGATTTATTACATTTTAGCACATTGGAGAACTTAAAAGCAACCTCTGTCCCTCAACCACTTTTTCTTCCAGCCCCATCCTGAAGCTGAGCACACAAAAAGCCCCAGCAAAGCAAAGCAAAGCATCATTAATTTTTGAGTCAGACTTGTAGAAAGATAAATTTAAGCATTGTAGAATTTAACTGGAGTAAAGGGCTTGAGCCAAATCAAACCCTTGAGTGCAGGAACATCTCCCCTCTCCCTGGGTCCCCAAATGTTTGGGGGGCACGAGCAGCCAGTGCCCCTGAAGTGGTGATGCCAGTGCCAGGGACAGAGGTTGGGGCTGCTCTGGCTCAGTGTCCCCACCCCAGCATCACCAGGTGTCACTGCCCTGTCCCTGCAGGGAGCCCCAAACAGCTCCTGCCCCCCAGAAAAGGGACAAGGGACAATGCATGGGGGCTTCCAGGCAGCTCTGGCACCACTTGTGGGGCTGGGAGGAGATCCCCAAGCCCCAGGGAGCCGGCGAGGAGGCAGCTCCATCCTGCAGGACGGCACCGGCTCCGCCGCAGGAATGCAAATAAATCCCCTTTTTCTTCCTGGTAATTTGTTTCCGCGCAGAATAAATTGAATATGTAATTTCATTTTCTCTCTTGGAGCATTAACAACCTTGGAATTGTTGGGATTCACAATGAAGACAACAAACAAGTAATTACTGACGAGCTGATATCGCTGTGGAGAGGAGAATGCGATTGATTTTAATTCTCGGCAGCCCTGTTTACTCTCCCCTTGCATTAGGCATAATAAAGTGTTACAGTAGATTATGTTCTGCTGTAAAATAGTTCTTATCAGCCACCACAAACTGCTCCTCATTAGGGAACAGCCCTGCACCGCCCTGCTCCTCACCAGCATCCTCTGGGGAGGGCCTCGCCACCCACACAGGGAACAATTCTTCCAAATATTTAATTTAAATCTGTTTTCTTTCAGTTTAAAACCATTTCCTACCACTCCGTGCCCATGTCCAAAGTCCCTCTCCAGCTCTCTGGAAACCCTTTCAGGTTCTGGAAGGGGCTCTGGGATATTCTGTGCAAGGCCATGAGCAAAGTGCTCCCATTGACAAATCCCCGAAATCCCCACAATCCCGGGGTTTGGTGATTCCCATCCTGCAGGAATCCAGCAGAGAGCACTGATGGATCCAGAGGGATCATTGGGATGGGATCCATGGGATGGGATGGGATGGGATCCGTGGGATGGGATCCATGGGATGGGATACATGGGATCCATGGGATGGGATGGAGGGATGAGATGGGATGAGATGGGATGGGATACATGGGATGAATGGGATGGGATGGGACCCATGGGATAGGATGGGATCCATGGGATGGGATGGGATGGGATCCATGGGATGGGATGGGCACCATGGGATAGGATGGGATCCATGGGATGGGATGGGATCCATGGGATCCATGGGATGGGATGGGATCCATGGGTTCCATGGAATCCATGGGATCCATGGGGTGGGACGGGATGGGATGGGATGGATGGGATGGGATGGGATGGGATGGGATCCATGGGATAGGATGGGATCCATGGGATGGGATGGGATGGATGGGATGGGATGGGATGGGATGGATGGGATGGGATGGGATGGGATGGGATCCATGGAATGGAATGGGATCCATGGGATGAGGGCACAGTTCCAAACAGGTGCTAGAAACACTTCCTGTCATTGTTTTCATTGCCTCCCCATCATTTCTGGAGGCGTTTCTGCAAAAAATTCTTGGATTTTCATTTAAATTAGCTTTTTTCCCACATTCATGCTGTTTTCTGAGCTCTCCGTTCACTTCTGTGAGATCTGAACAGACGTTTGATGCCCTGCCTTAAATTAGGCCCTCGTGTTCCATGCAGAGTTCACCAGCTCTCAGAATGATCTTTCGGAGCCTAATTAATTATTTAAAGAAGTTTAAATGGTGAATGATCTTTAAGAGAAGGCATTGTCTCATCTCAATTATCTTTTCAGAGGTTTCTCTGCTCTCTCTGTGCTCGGTAAGAGACTTGCTTAAGCACTGGCAGATAACTAATTCCCCAATTAATATAACTAATGTTTACAGAGGGATGGATTCCTATTTTAGCAGCACTTGCAGCATGGAGTGACCTTGCTAAACTCCCACTCTGAGTGTTTCTCTCACAGGACACAGGCACACCGATTTTATTACACAAATACTCGTCTTTATTACAAGATATTCCCAAATTAACCTCTTGCAAGAGGCTTCTCATTTGATAAAGAGCACAGGTTGCTGCTCTCAGGAAAAGCCATTAACATCTAATTAAGCACCAGAATTATCCAATAGGATTTCTTGGCATCTCCTTCAGAAGTTTTCCTTCCTTTTCAACTCCCAAACAACGTGAAAAATGGAGGGTGAAAGGTCCCAAGGAATAAATCCTCTATGGGACAAAATCTGCAGCCTTTTATGAGCAAGTTTAGGTGAAAACATTGGGATTTTTGTGTGTCTAGGTTTGGAAAGAGAGTTGTCTGCTAGGGAAAGCTGGAGCTTCTCTTGGAATGGAGAATGTCACCCCCCTCCCCTCCAAATTATTGTAATTTTGCAATTAGGGGCTTTCAGGCAAAGATATGGGAATAGGAGTGACAGCTCCTTAATAGGAATTCAAAAAACCCAACAACAACAACAAAACCCAAAATACAAATGCAGTAGTGCAAAGACAAGCAAGCAAGCAAAACAAAAGTCCTGGAAAACCCTGAGAGGGTCAGGGATATGACCTGACACCCTGTTGGTCAGGGTGTTGGGAGCAGCCCAAATAAATCCCAGATGAGTTCTGTGGGGTACAGATAATGGAGTAGGAAAAGTCCAGTGGTGGTGAGATGGGTCTGGTCTTCCTCTGGTGGAAAAACCAGATCCCAGCTGTTCCTGAGTCTCAGTTTTTATCCAGGTAGGAACGGTTGGCTCCGCCCACACTGGGTGGAGCATCTCCCAATGGGATGATGTCATGTGTGATGTCATTGGTGAGCCTTCATGGCCCATTATCAGCAGATATCCCTGATGATGTCATATGTGATGTCATTGGTGAGCCTGCATGGCCCATTATCAGCAGATATCCCTGATGATGTCATGTGTGATGTCATTGGTGAGCCTTCATGGCCCATTATCAGCAGATATCCCCGATGATGTCATGTGTGATGTCATTGGTGAGCCTTCATGGCCCATTATCAGCAGATATCCCCGATGATGTCATGTGTGATGTCATTGGTGAGCCTTCATGGCCCATTATCAGCAGATATCCCCGGAGGATGGACGGGTGGTGACAGAGATAACAAACCCTGCCCCAGCTGCTTTAACAGCTGGGCCATTGTCAGAAGGCATCCGCCCCCCTCCCCTGGAGTTACAAGAGATAAAGAAATCTCTGCTTTTACAGCAGATGAAATAGAACACAAATCTCTTGGCTGCCCAACCCAAGACATTGTGCGGGGAGAACTCTGCTGGCAGAGCTCAGGAATTTGGAACCAAATTCATTTCCTCTCATTCCTCCCAACTTCCTAAAATCCGATTCCTGCAGGCTGAGCAGCTGAATGGTTCCCTCTTCAGCTTTGGGGCTGTGCTGAGGTGAGGTGATGAATTTTGCTGGCCAGAATTTTGTTTGACCCAGCTGACAATTTCTAACCTGTGAAACGCTCCATCCCCAGATTTTTGGGAAGCACAAAGCCCTGCCTTGAGTCAGCCACTGGCATTAAAGGACTCTGGAAAACCTCTGGGATGTGCAGAGCCTTCAGCCCCATCCCAGGCCCACCAGAAGCAGCAGGGGAGGGAGTTCTGGCCCCAAAACAACAATTTTTGGACAATTTTTTCATGCAGACTGAGTTTCTATAGACTTTTCCCTGCATATACTTAATTTAAAGTCCATTTGACAATGCTAGTTTAGTGTATTTTGATTGAATTTTAATTGGTGTTCAAGCGAGCTCGAGACAAATTGTCAATTAAAAATGCATAACTGGGTGTGAAATAAATTTCCAAAATAAAAGAAATCCCAATAAATTCGTGTTAAGCTCTGTAACTGCTTAAATATAACTCATAAAATGTCTGTATTGTGGCGTGGGAGAGCTCCTGATGGTTTTTACTCACAACCCTTAAAAGTTACAGAATTGGGGAGGGAAACAATGATTATCCTTGAGTCAAGGACCTCCAGAGCTTCTCACTGCAAAGGATTTGATTTTTCTCTGCTGCAGAGAGAAATCTGGGAGGCTCAGACCTCCTGTTCCAGCAGAGCGTCTTCGGTCCGTGAGGAATTTCTCATTCCCCCCACAAATTTCTCCTTCTCCTCTTTGAGTCAAGGTTTTATCACCCAGGGCCCACCGTGACACGGGAAGGAAAATAGAAAAGGGCAAAGCCAAAATAGAGAAGGAAAAATTAAAGCAGAAAAGGGGAAAAATTGAAGTAGAAAAGGGAAAAAATCAAAGCAGAAAAGGGAAAAATCAAAGTAGAAAAAGGGAAAAATCAATGTAGAAAAGGGCAAAATCAAAGCAGAAAAGGGGAAAAATTGAAGTAGAAAAGGGAAAAAATCAAAGCAGAAAAGGGAAAAATCAAAGTAGAAAAGGAAAAATCAAAGCAGAAAAAGGAAAAAAATCAAAGTAGAAAAGGAAAAATCAAAGCAGAAAAGGGGAAAAATCAAAGTAGAAAAGGGAAAAAAATCAAAGTAGAAAAGGAAAAATCAAGGCAGAAAAGGGAAAAGCCAAAGCAGAAAAGGGGAAAAAATGATGTAGAAGAAGGTAAAAAAATCAAAGTAGAAAAGGGAGTAGAAAAGGGAAAAGAATCAAAGTAGAAAAGGGAAAAATAGTAGAATAGGGGAAAAATCAAAGAAGAAAAAGGAAAAAAATCAAAGTAGAAAAGAGCAAAATAAAAGCAGAAAAGGGGAAAAACTGAAGTAGAAAAGGGGAAAAATCTAAGTAGAAAAGGGAAGAAATAATAGAAAAGGGGAAAAATCGGAGTAGAAAAGGAAAAAATCAAAGCAAAAAAAGGAAAAAATCAAAGTAGGAAAGGGGAAAAATCAAAGTAGAAAAGGGGAAAAATCAAAGTAGAAAACGAAAAAAAATCAAAGTAGAAAAGGAAAAAAATAGTTAAAAGGGGAAAAAATCAAAGTAGAAAAACGAAAAATCAAACTAGAAAAGGGAAAAAATCAAAGTAGGAAAGGAAAAAAAATCAAAGTTGAAAAAGGAAAAAATCAAAGTAGAAAAGGGGAAAAATTGAAGCAGAAAAGGGGAAAATTTGAAGTAGAAAAGGGGAAAAATTGAAGTAGAAAGGGAAATAAAAATCAAGGAAGAAAAAGGAAAAAATCAAAGTAGAAAAGGAAAAAATCAAGGTAGAAAAGGGGAAAATGGCCACAAAATGAACAGGGTAGGGAAGGGAAGAGCCCAGGGAGGAGCTCAGGGCTCAGGCACAGCCGAGGCTTTCCAGGAAAGTGGCAAATAATGGGAAGAAATTCTGGGAAAGTTTGTCTTTGCTGAAGGTCAGTGCAGATCCTTGGAAAATGAACAAACAAACAGAGGAGCGGAGTGAAAGATGAAAATATCAGAGAGGGGCTGGAGAGGAGGGAGGAGCAGAGCCCAGAGCGAGCCCCAGCTCTGTGCAGTTCTAGAGGGAATCACAACAGGGATCCAGCCTGAGAAAAGTGGATTTCAGTTAAATTTACCAAAACCACGGAATTTCCTGGTGGTGAGGCAGTGTGAGATTGTTTGATGGGCTTTGAGGGAGCTGCAGGTGACTGAGCTGTCAAAATGCAGAGGAAAAGCAAGGGAGGATATTCCAAGGACAGGACAACAACAAACAGTTTGAGAAAGGATTATTTTTATATATCATTAGGGTTTTTTTGCAAAGAACAGCATGGGCAGTGTCAGCTTTTGGACAGAGGCACAATACCTGCAAAAAAACCCAAAAAAACCCCAAAAAAACAAAACCCAAAAAAACCCCAAAAAACCAACAAAAACCAAACCCACAATCATTTTACAAAGTCCTAAAGGAATGAAAATCCCAAAACAGAAAGAAGGAAGGAACCAAATTCTATTCAGGAATGTTGCAGGCTCTGACAGTGCCCAGGGATCGGGCCATGATGCCTTGGGAAGGCTGAGCTGGAACAGAGACTGGACAGAGCTGGAGAATAAAGTGAATATTTATTGAAAGGCCTTTAGGGTACAGCTTGGGCAGGACAGGGCCTGGGCAGGGCTGCACCCAAGGTGGACCCAAAATGGTCACAAAATGGACCCAAAATGGTCACAAAATGGACACAAAAGGGTCACAAAATGGACCCAGAATGGACCCAAAATGGACACAAAATGGAGACAAAATGGACCCAAAATGGACAAAAAATGGACCCAAAATGGACCCAAAATGGGCACAAAATGGACCCAAAATGGACCCAAAATGGGCACAAAATGGTCACAAAATGGTCACAAAATGGACAAATGGTCACGAGGTCTCACACTTTGATAAGTTTTGGTCCATTTGCATATTTGGGTTAAATTGTCCAATTCCAGCTCCAGATTATGAAGTCCCATCCTTGTTTTCTCTCTTCAGCCACCCTTGTTTGTGCTTTTGGACCTGAAAACTTTTAACAGTTGTCCCTTGGTCTCCAGCTTGGAATGGGGGATTTGGGAATGTCCAGGAACACCTGGAAGGGGGAGTGGGGGATTTTTTGGGACATCCAGGGATGAGGAGAGGGGCTGAGGCACTTCCAGGACCCAAAAGAAAAAGGATTTGTTTTGTGTCCCTGCTGTGTGCAGAGAGCTGAGTGACACTGACTGTGAGCTCAGAGCTGCACCCTGGGCAGCACAGAACCTGAAATACAAGAAAAATAAAATTTAAGGCATCACTGCAATTGGTGTTCAGTCTTTATTCCCATTCCTGCTCCAAGCAGGGACTGGGACTCCCCACTGCAAGAACCACGGATGAGAAAGCCCAGCCAGACTGCAGAGATCTCAAACCCAGACACTCAGAAAATCATTTCTCCTGCAGGACACTGGGAGGTGAACCCAGATCTTGCATGGATAATTTGACGAATTTTTTTTTTTTTTACTCAAATCCTCATTTCGGGGCTGTTTCCTTTCCAGAGTGTGGGATTTGTTGTAGGAAACAACATCTGAGCTCGTTATCCTGGAGTTTTTCAGCAGGCAGGAGGGAACAGAGCCTTGAGGAGCACGACTGGGCTGCCCCAGCACAGGATGAGAAGATGAGCATCAAAAACCTCACACAGCTCAAAAGGGAACCTGGCCCAGCTCAGACATAAATATTTGCATTGAAGACATCAAAACCTCTCAGAAGAATCCTGCCCTGGGCCTCTCAAAGTGAAATTCTACTGCTGAGGACGCAGCAGAAAGCAAGGAAAGTGGGAGATGAAGACGAAGAATTGAGGGGAAAAATGCTCATGATAAAGGAGGGTTGGATTCCAGGAAATACAAAATAATTTTTGTATTTCCTGGAATAATTGTATAATTACAGAGGAAATACAAAATAATTTTTGATATTGCTACAAACCAGGTATTAAAGGCACAAGTAACTCCAGACTGAAATGATGTAGGTGAACAGGCTAGAAAGAGAACCTGGCCCAGCTCAGATGTAAATATTTGCACTGAAGACATCAAAACCTCTCAGAAGAATCCTGCCCTGGGCCTCTCAAAGTGAAATTCTACTGCTGAGGACGCAGCAGAAAGCAAGGAAAGTGGGAGATGAAGATGAAGAACTAAGGGGAAAATGTTTGTGATAAAGGAGGGTTGGATTCCAGGAAATACAAAATAATTTTGGTATTTCCTGGAATAATTGTATAACTACAGAGGAAATACAAAATAATTTTTGATATTGCCACAAACCAGGTATTAAAGAAAGGCACAAGTAACTCGAGACTGAAATGATGTAGGTGAACAGGCTCTGAAAGGAGCAGCTCTGTGCTCAGCCCAGGTTGTTTGGTTCTAGGAGGAAAACAAAAAATATTTTTGCTGTTTCAGAAGGTGCTGGATCCCTCATTCCCCCAGCTGGGCTTTATTCACCCTGCAGTGAGGATGCTGCTTTGCCATCCCAGCGTTATGAAATATTTTACCACACCCTCTGTAGGTATCATTACCAATCTGTTTTGCATATCATTAAAAATAGAAGAGCTCAGGTTAGTCAGATGAGACCTACTTTTCTCTGAGGTTGTTGACTGGTGTTAAATATAGTCCCAGTTTGACAGAATCCCATTTTCTCCTCCAGTGTTCCCATGGCTGGGGTCAAACTCCTGAGCCCTTCTGGATTTCACACCCCTCTGACCCTCAGGGATCTCCCCAAGGCAGCCAGGCCTTTCTGGGCTTATCAGAAGTTTTTTTATAATTTATAAATTAAGTTTTTTTATAATTTATAAATTTTTATATCATTTATAATATTTATATTTCTATTTAAAATAAAAATATTTTCCCTGATGCTAAATATTATTTAACATCATCCTTCCCCATCAAAAGGCTGGGAGATAATTCATCCTCCTCATGTACTATTCACCCTGCTTCTTCCCAAATTCAGAACAGATTGATTCCTTTATGTTCATCAAAATTTATGGGGTTTTATTTATCCCTTTGTTGTGCCAGCCACAGATTCTCCCAGGGTGACAGTGATCTCCATCCCATAACTTCCAACACTCATTAATTGCCATCAGTGTTTCTGGGGCTTTATTTTTTATTTTATTTCACTCGCGTGGTTGCTGTCTGTGCTTCCTTTCTGTGCTCCGGTGTCAGATCCTTGGGGAAGGGAGGGAAAAATGGGAGAGGCTCTGCAGAGGGGCCCAGGGGTGGCCTGGCCCTCCCTGGGTGCTTCTCCACCAACACAAGAGAACAGCAACAAACCCCATGCTCTGACCTGCAGCAGCTCCAGCTCCTCCTTTTCCTGTAGGAACAGATCCCAAAAATATCTCTGGGACGGGAGGGGAATCCCCAAACCTGGGAAATGTGGGGACAGGGTGATGACACATCCAGAATCCATTCCCTCTGCGTTCCCAGGGGGCTCCCAGCTCCAAAACAGCCCCAAAACTGCCCCAAAACAGACCTAAACCAGCCCCAAAACTGCCCCCAAACAGCCCCAAAAGAGCCCCAAAACAGCCCCAAAACTGCCCCCAAACAGCCCCAAAAGAGCCCCAAAACAGCCCCAAAACTGCCCCAAAACTGCCCTAAAACAGACCTAAACCAGCCCCAAAACTGCCCCCAAACAGCCCCAAAAGAGCCCCGAAACAACCCCAAAACTGCCCCAAAACAGACCTAAACCAGCCCCAAAACTGCCCCCAAACAGCCCCAAAACTGCCCCAAAACTACCACAAACAGCCCGAAAACTGCCCCAAAACTGCCCCAAAACTGCCCCAAACAGCCCCAAAACAGCCCCAAAACTGCCCCAAAACAGCCCCAAAACTGCCCCAAACTGCCCCCAAACCTCAGGAGAGCTTTTGGGGTGGTGGATGCTGTGACAGTTCCTGTGCAGTCATGAACAACAGAGCAAGCAGAGCAGCTGTGGCTGCCCCTGGATCCCTGGAATTGTCCAAGGGCAGCCTGGATGGGGCTGGGAGCAGCCTGGGATGGGAGGTGAGGATGGCAAAGAGCACAGAAAAAACTTTATTGTTTAATTCTTACTGCTTTTTATAAGGTGTTCTTAACATGGTTGGTGAATAGGAACAACATCTCTCTAATCCCATTGGTTAAACTGGAGAAACAGCAAAACACCACCTGGAGAAAGATTGTTTGGAGAAAGGAGAGTTGTTTGCCAAGATTGTTTTGAGAAGAAGCTTTCTCGAGAAATTTTCCATTGGGAAAAATGTTAGCAGCTGCTAGCAGGGTAAAATCTCTCAGACCCAGAAATATCAGGCTCACAGCAGAGCAGGAGGAGGAACCAGGCCCCTGATGGTTCCCAGCTCCCAGGAGGGAGTTTTGCCTTCATTGTGAGCAGCAAAACAAAGCTGAGAAATGCCAGAGTGTGATGAGATCTGGGTGAGGACAGCAGCTGTGTCCTGGGGCAGGTTTAGTCCCACATCTGCCCGGTCTCAGCTCACAGGGTGGTGAAATGAAGCATTTCCCTCTTCCTTGATGTGAGGCACTGGTGAGAGAACAAACAGAACAATTTTTTTCCCCCCTGGAAATGATACAAAAATCTCCAAGTTTTCAGCCAGCTGGAAGCAGCACAGGCAGGAAGGAGCTGTCAGAGGCACCCTGAGATCTGTGCAGCTTCTGCCACAGCCGTGGATTTATGGAATCCCTGGTCCCACATCCAGGTGATCATCCCTGCCTGGCCCTAACCACACCACGGGATGTCCCTTCAGCATTTCCCTCTGTTTTTTTGGGATACCACTGATGACGAGGGCAGTGCTCCATGAATTCCTCACAGCAGTCTTCACTCAGGGGAGAACCATCAGCTCTGACAGTAGAAGTTTCCAGTTTGCAGCGCAGGAATAACAATGCAGAGATTATGCAGATGAGTGAGCTGTGTTCATGACTCCTAATTCTGACTCAAAATTGGTTAAACTGAAATTTTGAGCAGCCTTTTGAGAAACTGAACGTCTGACAAACCCACAAAGCATTGCTGACGCTGGGGGGGATTTTGTTTAAAGCCATCCCTGGGTGAAAAGGCACCACACAGGTCAGAGACACCAGGGTTTGGGTACACACAAATAAAACAAATCCAGCAGGAGGATTTGCTGGAAAATCACCCACACCAGAGGTTTCCCAAGGCTGTGGAAGTTCAGCTCAGTTCAGGCCATGTGATTCCTCCAAAAACAAGGAAAAGTCAGGGAAATGGTGTGGTGTGATGTGACCACAAGACCAGGCCCTGCTGATCCCACAGCAGGTTGTGCTGAGGTTGCAGCTGGTACAAAAAGGGAATGGGAATGAATGGTCTGGGAGTGCCTGCTGGGAGAGCAGCTCCGAGGGACAAGAGCTGCCCTCTGGAGTGGTTCCACCCACCAGCACTTGGAATATTCACCGGGAAGGTCAAAAGCCCAGGTGTGCCTCTTGTCTCCTCTCCGCCCCACCACTCTGAGCTGCATTCAGCTGCTGAAGGGCCTGCCCTGGGTGAGGGAGCACCAATTATCCCCTGGAGAGCAGCACCAGGGAGTGCAGCCACCCCAAGGACACCAACCAAGGTCTCCCCAGGGCCCCTCCTGTCCGGGTGGGAGATGTTCTTGTTGGAATTCTTTTGACAAACATCGTGACTCATTCAATGTATTATTCAGAAAATAGAATTTGATCAGGACTAATAGGTGGAGTGCAGGTTTGGGGTCCCAAATTGGATGAATTCTCTGGATGAATGAGGTTTGCTTGGAATTGCAGGTGCCCTTGGAACTACAGCTCACTTCTGCTGTGCTTTCTGTGCTCAGACTCGGAGGCATTTTGTGATGGAGCCCGTGATGGAATCCTCCCTTTGCTTTCTGGAGAACTGGACTTTCCCAAGACGTTTTTTTTGTCTCCTTGCCCTCTGTTGCCTGTCCTAAAGCCAAACCAGCATCACCTGCTCCTCATGGAGAGCCTCCCACATTGGCACCCCAGGCTGTGACAAGGACAAACCCTCCCTAGGACACCAGCCAGGGTCTCCTGCCCTCCCTGGGGCCTCTCCTGTCAGAGCACCAGGAATGAGCCTCCCCACAGCTCTGTGGGATCCCCTCACCGTGCTCACCCATCCCACAAGGGATCTCCAGGATTGCTCCATGCCCGGCTCCCAAGTGTTGGAACCCAGGACATCCCTCTGGCTGCCCTGGGTGATCCCAGACCCTGGCAAGGGCTCCACAGACAAACCACGAGAGTTTGATTAGAACAGGATTAATTTATCACAGGGTGGAGATGTAGAATTTTGGGGTTTAATGGGGGTTCAAGGAGGCAAGATGGAGGAATCTGGGTGTGCCCCTGTCCTTCTGCTTCTCCTTCTTGCCCTCCATCTCCTGCTGTGGTGGTGGCACTTTTGGATTGGTTTAGCACAGCAGTGCAGTGTCTAACACAGGTGATGGGTGTTGGTATCTCACTATAAACACAGAGCACGGAATATTTGGGATAAAAAGTTCAGAGCGCCCTCGGGGTGGCCAGTCAGGGATGAGCAGCACTGCAGCAGCACCCAAGCTGGGTGAGAACAAAATGTACCAGATCAGAAACAATGAACAACCCTGAGAACCTGAGCTGACACATCCCGACTCTCTCTGCTGGCACCGGGGCTTGGGACAGGGACTTTGAACAAGCATCTCGGGGGTTATCAGCCCAAAAAACTGAGACCAAGGGATTTAAACAAGGATGGAGGAATGCCACTGCTGCCTGAGTTTGGGTGTTTTGATGCCATTTGAACTCAGATTGTTTCCTTTTGTTGAATTTCACCAGTGGAGGAGCACAAAACCAATCTGGTGGCCTGAGGTCTGGGAAAGAATAAAGAACACGTGTGAAAATCCAAGGGGTCAGAGAGAGGTGGCACTTCCCCATCCTCCTTCCCAGCCTGCCAGTACAAATTAATTTCTCCTGACTGCAGCTTTCAGGACAGAAAAACCAACCTGGACAAAAGATTGGCATCTCCCAAACCTCTGACCAGAGCAGCGTGGAGCCCAAATCCACAAGGTGAGTTATGATCAGTATTGGCTGGAGCAGAAGTGCCAGGGACAGGGAGGGAGAAGAGTGATGGGTCCCAGAGCAGGGGATGTGGAGGGTCTGGGTAGGAGAGAAAAGTCCAGACACACTCGGGGAATATTTCACCTCCCTGCCTCCGCCTCGCTGGGGAAACAAAAGAGATACAGATGCTGGGCTATAAATTTTAAAGCAATTCTGCTGAGAACCTCCTTTTGAATTTAGAGGCAAATCCTTCATATAAATGGATTGAGAAATTCTCCCTCTGAAGTCATCCATCTCCTAATAGGACACCCTGACACCAGCTGAGTCAATCCGGTGTCCGCTGTTGATTTGAGGGTGTTCATCCAAGGCTGACATGACATTTCTTTTGTTGACAGAGCTCATATGTTACAGCAGCCTGTCCTTCATATTTCTCTGTCTTTCACTGCTTCAGCAGCTGCACACCAGGAGAAGCTGCTGCATTCACTTCTCGCTTCAAGGTCCATTTCCTGGACATTCCTTCCCCCAGCAAAGGGCAGCAGTGGTGTGTAAAATCCTGGATTTCAGCTGGAGAAGGATTTGCCCTGGAGATGATTCTTCAAAGGCCAATGCAGAAAATTCTCCAAAGTGTTGGAGCACCTGAATTTAACTTCAGGAGCAGATACATAATAATGATATTACTCAGTGCTTTTCATCCCAAAGGATTCCTCTCAAAAGTTAGACACTGACAGGGAGATCTACCAGTGGATCTGGATGAGCACAGGCAGAACTTCATGCACCGTGGCACTGCTGGGAAGGAACAAGACAGCTAATTTGAACTTTGTCATATCAAATTCTGAGCCTGGGATGGCTGGGATGAGAATTCCAACAGACAGCTCCGCTCGTGGAGCGTGATGGAATCCTCTTCACTGACAGCAAATCTCATCTGGGCAAGAAATGCAGCTGTGCTGGAAGCCCAGACTGGAACAAAACCTTGGCTCTGCCTTGGGAGGGGGGAAATTGATCTGGGAATTGTGACCTTGGCCTGTCCTTGTGTCCTGGACACTCCAGGGGCAGCACACCGGGTCACTGACCTCACCTGACCGTGGTACAATTCCGTGCTGGAATTGTCACCTCACATGAAATGTTCTGCAGCCCATCATCCTCATCATGCCTGAAATCATCCCCACCGTGCCTGAAATCATCCCCACCGTGCCTGAAATTATCCCAGCAGCCTGAAGAACATTTTCTAAGCGACTGAATGAGAATTAAATCACAACTGATGAGTGCTGAGGGTTGTGTGTGCCCCCCCAGGAACACACTGAGCTGCCCACAGTGGTGCCACCAGTGCCACCAGTGCCACCAGTGCCTGTCACTGGAGCGAGGTGGGGTGCCAGGCTGGTCACAGATGTCACTGCTGGCATATCCTTTGAAGGCCTTTTAATAAATACCTTAATAATAAAAACTTCATAATATTTAATAATAAACACCTTTTTATTACTTAATAATAAATACTGGTCAAGGTGTATCCCTTGAAGGCCTTTTAATAAATAGCTTAATAATAAATACTATATAATATTTAATAATAAACCCCTTAATAGTATTTAACAATAAACACTCGCCAAGGTTTATCCTTTTAAGGCTTTTTAATAAATACCTTAAAAAATCAATACTTTATAATATTTAATAATAAACCCCTTAATAATATTTAATAATAAATACTGACCAAGGCGTATCCTTTGGAGGTCTTTTAATAAATACCTTAATAAATACTTTACAATATTTAATAATAAACATCTTTATAGTATTTAATAATAAATACTGCACAAGGTGCATGCTTTGAAGGCCTTTTAATAAATACCTTAATAAATACCTTAATAAATAAATACTTTATAATATCTAATAATAAAGGCCTTTTTATTATTTAATAATAAACACTGGCCAAGGTGTATCCTTTGAAGGCCCTTTTAATAAATACTTTAATAATAAATACTTCATAATATTTAATAATAACAATAAACACCTTTTTAGTATTTAATAATAAACACTGGCCAAGGTGTATCCCTTGAAAGCCTTTTAATAAATACCTTAATAATAAATACTCAATAATATTTAATAATAAACCCCTTAATAATATTTAATAATAAATACTGGCCAAGGTTTATCCTTTGAAGGCTTTTAAATAAATACCTTATTAAATACTTTACAATATTTAATAATAAACATCTTTATAGTATTTAACAATAAATACTTGCCAAGGTGTGTAGTTTGAAGGCCTTTTAATAAATACCTTAATAATAAATGTTTTATAATATTTAATAATAAACACCTTTTAAGTATTTAATAATAAATACTGACCAAGATGTATCCTTTGAAAGCCTTTTAATAGATACTTTAATAATAAATACTCTATAATATTTAATAATAAACACCTTTTTAATATTTAATAATAAACACTGGCCAAGGTGTATCCTTTGAAGGCCTTTTAATAAATACCTACTTTATTCATTTAACTCTGTCTAACCTCTGTTCCAGGCATCATGTCTGAGCTGGATGAGGGGTTTTCCATGATTGCCACGATGATGAGGAGCTCACAAACCACCATGCCCCACTCTGAGCTCTGCAGCAATGAATTTGAACAACTGAAACCACAATGTGCTCCAGCCAAAATATCTTTAGTTGTTCTTATCAAAACCCTTTAGAATTCATGGAAGTTATTAAGACATAAACAATACTAAAATAAGAAAAAGATGAAAAACAGAATTGCAGGACAGCAAGAACTGAATAAAGGAAGCCATGAAAAAATGGGATGTAACAAATCAAATTTCCTACAAGGTGCATGCTGAACAAAATGGAAACTCCAATCAAATAATGCGTAATTGTGTAAACACTGGATTTAAAATGTATAAATATAGCTTAATGCAAACAATAAATAACTTCTACCTAATCACACTAATTAATCATCCAAAAGTCCTGAGCTCCCACAGGGCTCCATTCTGTCCCCTGGCTTTACACAGCACGAGGTGTTGACTCAGTTACAGCGGGAAAATCCCAAAAATCCGGACCCTGGGAGCTGTGAGATCCCTGCTCTCCACAGGAACTCCTCTGCAGGAAAATCCCAAAATCCGGACCCCTGGGAGCTGTGAGATCCCTGCTGTACACAGGAACTCCTCTGCAGGAATCTGCCCAAAAATCCAGACCCCGGGAGCTGTGAGATCCCTGCTCTCCACAGGGATTCCTCTGCAGGAATCTGCCCAAAAATCCGGATCCCGGGATTTGTGAGATCCCTGCTTTCCACAGGGATTCCTCTGGAGGAATCTGCCCAAAAATCCGGATCCCGGGATTTGTGAGATCTCTGCTCTCCACAGGGATTCCTCTGCAGGAATCTGCCCAAAAATCCAGACCTCGGGAGGTGTGAGATCCCTGCTCTCCATAGGAACTCCTCTGGAGGAATCTGCCCAAAAATCCGGACCTCGGGAGGTGTGAGATCCCTGCTCTCCACAGGGATTCCTCTGCAGGAAAATCCCAAAAATCCGGACCCCAGGAGGTGTGAGATCCCTGCTCTCCACAGGGATTCCTCTGCAGGAAAATCCCAAAAATCCGGACCCCAGGAGGTGTGAGATCCCTGCTCTCCACAGAGATTCCTCTGCAGGAATCTGCCCAAAAAATCCAGATCCCGGGAGCTGTGAGATCCCTGCTCTCCACAGGGATTCCTCTGGAGGAATCTGCCCAAAAATCCGGATCCCGGGATTTGTGAGATCTCTGCTTTCCACAGGGATTCCTCTGCAGGAATCTGCCCAAAAATCCGGACACCTGGGAGCTGTGAGATCCCTGCTCTCCACAGGGATTCCTCTGCAGGAAAATCCCAAAAATCCGGACCCCAGGAGGTGTGAGATCCCTGCTCTCCATAGGAACTCCTCTGCAGGAATCTGCCCAAAAATCCGGATCCCGGGATTTGTGAGATCCCTGCTTTCCACAGGAATTCCTCTGCAGGAATCTGCCCAAAAATCCAGACCTCGGGAGGTGTGAGATCCCTGCTCTCCACAGGGATTCCTCTGCAGGAAAATCCCCAAAATCCAGAACCCGGGAGCTGTGAGATCCCTGCTCTCCACAGGAACTCCTCTGCAGGAATCTGCCCAAAAATCCGGACCCCTGGGAGGTGTGAGATTCCTGCTCTCCACAGGGATTCCTCTGCAGGAAAATCCCCAAAATCCAGAACCCGGGAGCTGTGAGATCCCTGCTCTCCACAGGGATTCCTCTGCAGGAAAATCCCCAAAATCCAGACCCCGGGAGCTGTGAGATCCCTGCTCTCCACGGGAACTCCTCTGCAGGAATTTTCCCTGCACTCCCATCCCTGCCCTGCTGGTGCAGCTCAGGGTGTGCTCAGCCCCAGCCCCGGGGGTGTCACAGGCTCTGCTCCCTCTCCCCGCTGCTCTTTGCCTCATCAAGTTTTATTCAAGACTTACAAGGGATTTTCTGCACAGCTGCCCAAGCAGTGCCCTTCACAGCCCTTTAAATATTCACGAGGCTGGGGCAGCTGTTTAATTGAATTTCCTCTATGGATGAATCAGTTCTTTTTTTCATCTCCTGCAGCCAAGGTGCAAATTAAGTACAGAGCTGGGACAGGAGACCAAGGAAGCAATTCCTCTTTGGTCAGTGGCCTCACCTGTGCTGGGATCAGATCTTCAGGATCATTCTTCTCCCTGGACAGGCTTAAAATCCTGGATTCATGGAATAATTCATGTCAGGATGGCCTGAGAGGGGTGTCCAGTGCAAGCCCTGCTCAGGAAGGGATGCCAGCAAGGACAGAGGAGGGTCTGGAGTTTTAAGCATCCAAGTGATGCTGTTTTAAACTACAACAACACAGATTCCAAAGTTCAGAAGGCTAAAAATGACTCATTTATTTAGGGATAAATAAATACTTTTATACTATTTTATACGGACCAATTTGATTGGTGAAACAAAGGCAAACCTCTTCAGTCACACTGGTCAAACCAGAGGGACATCAAGAGGAAGCCCCTCCTGTGAGGAAGAGTGAATAACACAGGTACAGTCACAGAAACATTTCTCTTGTTTACAGAAATTCTCCTGGGAAAAGAAATTTCAGGAAACCGAAACATCTCAGACATGAAACCAGGGCTACAGTTTGTGTGGGATCCAGAGCCACAAACCCCCAAGACACTGCCAGGTGTGGGGTTTGTGTGACGCTGTTTTACACCACAACGACACAGACCCTGAGATTCAGAGGGATAAAAATGACTCATTTATTTTAGGGATGTGTCTCCCTTTTATACTATTTTACACAGAGCAATTTGATTGGTGAAACAAAGGCTCTTCAATCACATTGGTCAAACCAAGAAGAAGCCCCTTCTGTGAGGAAGAATGAATAACACAGGTACAGTTACAAAAAACATTTCTCTTGTTTACAGAAAATTGCTTGGGAAAAGAAATTTCAGGAAACCAAAACATCTCAGGTGTGAAACCAGGGCTACAGTTTGTGTGAGATCCAGAGCCACAAACCCCTGTGACACTGCCAGGTGTGGGGTTTGTGTGACGCTGTTTTACACCACAACAACACAGATTCCGAGGTTCAGAAAGCTAAAAATGCTAATTTATTTTTGGAATGTGTCTCCCTTTTATACTATTTTACACAGACCAATTTGATTGGTGAAACAAAGGCAAAACTCTTCAATCACATTGGTCAAACCAAGAAGAAGCCCCTCCTGTGAGGAAGAATGAATAACACAGGTACACTCACACAAACATTTCTCTTGTTTACAGAAATTCTCCTGGGAAAAGAATTTCAGAAAGCCAAAATACCTCAGGCGTGAAACCAGGGCTACAGTTTGTGTGGGATCCAGAGCCACAAACCCCTGTGACACTGCCAGGTGTGGTGTTTGTGTGACGCTGTTTTACACCACAACGACACAGATTCCGAAGTTCAGAAGGCTAAAAATGCTAATTTATTTTTGGAATGTGTCTCCCTTTTATACTATTTTACACAGACCAATTTGATTGGTGAAACAAAGGCAAACATCTTCAATCACTTTGGTCAAACCAAGAGGAAACCCCTCCTGTGAGGAAGAGTGAATAACACAGGTACACTCACACAAACATTTCTCTTGTTTACAGAAATTCTCCTGGGAAAAGAAATTTCAGAAAACCGAAACATCTCAGGCATGAAATCAGGGATGAAATCAGGCATGCAATCATGAAATCAGGGAAATTCAAGGATGGAGATCACTCCTTTACTTCAAGGCTGGGCTTCCCTCATTTTTAGTTTTCATTTTCTCCCACATTTGGTGGTATTCCTGCTGGCTGTGTGCACCCAGGATCCAGCTGCACCCACCCCAGAGCATCCCCCAGGAGCAGCAGGAGCCTCCCTCAGCCTCCTGCTCCCACCACCAAACCCTCTCAGCCCCCTGAGCCTCTCCCCCAGCACAGCCCCACTGCCCCCAGGGCAGGCACAGCCCCTCAGGGGTGACCTCAGGAGTGCTCAGGAGAGGGGGAGCATCCCCTCCCTCAGTGCCCCTCAGAGACACCAGAGGTGCCGCCAGCTCCTGGTGGCTGCCAGCAGTGACACTGGTCACTGCCCCAAATGCAGATTTATTTCATCCCCTGCTTTTCTCCTGAACAGAGCCGTGGGCAGAAATGCACTGAGAGCAGCCAGGACAAATTCCAGAAGCTGTCTCAGCCTCCCCTGCTGCTCACATCCCATTCCTTGGAGGTTTTGCAGAGAAGTTCCTCTGTGCAGATGTCTCGGCTCTGAGGTCAGCCAAGGAAGCTGCCCTATTTTCTCCTTGGCCAGGACTTAATATGGAACCGGGCAGCAAGAGGAGGGGAAAAGGAGGTCAGTGGTCTGAGAATTGGGGTCACAAAACCATGGGGAGCCTGAGCAGGCAGAAGAGGGACGGGGATGGGGACAGGGATGGGGATGGGAACGGGGATGGGGACAGGGATGGGGACAAGGACAGGGATGGGGACAGGGATGGGGACAGGGATGGGGACAGGGACAGGGATGGGACAGGGGCACAGACAGGAATGAGGACAGGGATGGGACAGAGATGGGGACAGAGATGGGGATGGGGACAGGGACAGGGACACAGACACGGACAGGGACAGGGATGGGGATGGGGACAGGAAAAAAATCAAATCCTTGTCCTGCTGCACACCAAGGACAACTTTCAGGCCCAACAGCACAAACAAGGGTGGCTGAAGGGAGGAACAAGAAGGATGGAACTGCCACCTCTTCCCATCGTTTAAATAATAGGAAACAACAGCTGAAGAAGATTGTTTTGAGAAAAACCACTCCTGACTTAGAAATATTTGAGAAAACAGGGAAGGATGTTTTGGGAAAGGAAAAGTGTTGAAAGTTTTCCCTTGGGAAAGGAGCTTGCAAGTTAGCAAGCTGAGAATTCCCTCAGACTCAGAAATTACCAAGCCCATACCAAATTATTATCCCAAGTATATATGACAGAGTGTGGTATTACACCAAATACCAAAGTCTGTCCCTGCCTGGGCAGTGCCAGGGGCTCAGGCTGCACCCCAGCTGTGGGGTTTGCAGTGTAATTGCTTTTTTGCCACCACCTGTGGCCATGGTGCTGCCTGCCATAGCAGAGCAGCCACCCCAGAAATTGCTCTCCGCTGCTCCTGGTGAAAGCTGCTGTTGCTGGCTGCCTCTGCCAGCTGGAAAATTAATGCTGGCAGGAATGCCGGGGTCTGAAGGCATCAGGTTCTTCCTCAGTGACAGGGATTTTTGGCAGGGAGGGACAAATTAGGGAAGTGGGCTCAGCTCTGGCCCCTCCTTGCTCGGGGTTCTCATGTCCCAGCTCACTGAGCTCTGCCCCTCACTGACTTGGGAGCAAATCCCAGCCAGGGCAGATTCTGGGGGTGGTTTTATCCCCCCCAGGACTGAATTCACACTTTGTGGGTGACAGTCACATCTCAGTTTTTGGGCTGATAACCCCCGAGATGTTTGTTCAAAGTCCTTGTCCCAAGCCCCGGTGCCAGCAGAGAGAGTCGGGATGTGTCAGCTCAGGTTCTCAGGGTTGTTCATTGTTTCTGATCTGGTACATTTTGTTCTCACCCAGCTTGGGTGCTGCTGCAGTGCTGCTCATCCCTGACTGACCACCCCGAGGGCGCTCTGAACTTTTTATCCCAAATATTCCGTGCTCTGTGTTTATAGTGAGATACCAACACCCATCACCTGTGTTAGACAGTGCACTGCTGTGCTAAACCAATCCAAAAGTGCCACCACCACAGCAGGAGATGGAGGGCAAGAAGAAGAAGCAGAAGGACAGGGGCACACCCAGATTCCTCCATCTTGCCTCCTTGAACCCCCATTAAACCCCAAAATTCTACATTAACACCCAGTAATGAGCTAATTATTACTCTAATCAAACTCTTGTGGTTTGTAATTCTTCATACAAGGTTGGTAACCGCTCCCATGGGCTAAAATGGAAGGCACTGAATGTTTGACTTTGTGCCAGGGTGTCTGGAGCCCTTGCCAGGGTCTGGGATCACCCAGGGCAGCCAGAGGGATGTCCTGGGTTCCAACAGTCACAGTGCCCCACAGCCTTTGTCCATGGGGGAGCCAACACTGACATCCAGACGGGATCTTTTGGGATAAGGGAGCAGCTCCATCCCCCTTTGGGACACTCAGGGAAGGTCCCTCTGCAGGCACAGAGGACCCTCCCTGCGGGTCTGAACACCCACCCTGCCAGGAGTCACTGCTGAGGTGCAGCCACGAGCCTGAAGCTGCCTCATAGATGAGGAAATTCCCTTTTTCAGACAGCACAGCAAAGGGTTAAAGGGGGCCGTGTGTGCTTGGCATTCAGCCAAGGGCACACCTACTGTCTTTGGCCACATTCTTTAAATACCTTTTCTATTGCATCATTCTTTTGCATATTCATAGACCTTTATTATTATTATTATTTAGTTATTTAGTTATATTTATTATTTATTAATTATTATTATTTATGCACATTCATAATTTTCCACAAACTCATTCCTGTGTTCCAGGAACTGTTTAGCACGGCCACTCCTTGGGTCCAACTTTCTAAAGCATGAGACTTTCTTGGCTGAGGTTTCACTCCCTTCTCTTTATCATTTTTAGTTTAGGCTTTAGTCTGTGCTTTCTTCAGATGGCAAATGATAATAATTAAGATATTAGCAGCAAGGTCGTTATTATGTGTTCACTAAATGTTATTCTAACTACGGAGAAAATTCAATTAGAAGCATAACTTATATAATTATATAAATTATATAACTTATATAACTATGATAATATAATATAGTATAATGTAGTATAGTATAATATAATATAATATAATAATATATAATATAATAATATATAATAACATATAATATTATATAATATTATATATTATTATATATAATATATTATTATATATAATATATATAATATTATACCATATTATACTATATTATATATATTATATTGTATTGTATTATATATTATATTATATATAATATATATAATATAATATAATATAATATAATATAATATAATATAATATAATATAATATAATATAATATAATATAAATTATATTATATTATAATTATAATTATATATTAACTGTCCCACTACTATGGGATAGCAGTACAGTGGTCAAAGCAAAAAAACCCCTAAAAATTATATCCTTAAAGCAAATTTATTTTAACATTAAATATATAACATTCATCTTAATATTTATAAAAAGCCAACTTTTTAACATGCATTTATAACAATAAGACAGAGCTGCCTGCACACAGCACGGGGACAAATCCCTGTCCCCAGGGGATGGGACACAGCAGGAGAGGAGAGATGGATTTAGGGGTGAAGGGCAGAGCCCCAGGAATTCCTGCAGAGCTTTTCCAGAGCTGCTGAAGTAGGACAGCAGGGCCTGGCCCGCTGCAGGGACACAGCCCTGCTGGGTGTGAGGATAAAAGAAAGGCCAAGCCTGGGTGAGGCACGGATTAACATTTAGTTCAGCTCCTGTGGGATGCTGGGCAGCAGGATGGGGGCTTTGCATCCTTCCAGCAGCTCTGCTGGGGGGAGCAGCACAAAAACCTCACCCAGCCCCCTGCAGCCCATCCTGAGAACAAGGCGGAAAAGTGACATTTATTCAGCTCTGGGATTTATTTCATCTCCAGGAGATGCTGATGCCTTGGGAAGGCTGAGCTGGAACAGAGACTGGACAGAGCTGGAGAATAAAGCAGAGATTTATTGAAAGGCCTTTAGGGTACAGCTTGGGCAGGACAGGGCCTGGCCAGGGATATACCCAAGGTGGACCCAAAATGGGCACAGAATGGACCCAAAATGGTCACAAAATGGGCACAAAATGGGCACAGAATGGACTCAAAATTGACAAACGATCACGAGGTCTCACATTTTTATAAGTTTTGGTCCATGTACATATTGGGGTTTAATTGTCCAGTTCCAGCTCCAGGCTGTGAGCTCCCATCCTTCTTGTTCCTCCCTCCAGCCACCCTTGTTTGTGCTGTTGGGCTGAAAGTTGTACCAGTTGTCCTTGGTCTTCAGCTTGGAATGGGGGATTTGGGAATGTCCAGGAACACCTGAGCCCCTGGAAGGGGGAATGGGGGATTTTTGGGACATCCAGGGGTGAGGAGAGGGGCTGAGGCACTTCCCAGGCCCTGGAGTATCCCAAAAGGACAAGGATTTGTTTTGTGTCCCTGCTGTGTGCAGAGAGCTGAGTGACACTGACTGTGAGCTCAGAGCTGCACCCCTGGGCAGCACAGAGTCTGAAATACAGGAAAGATAAAACTTCAGGCATCAAAGTGAGCACAGCACTGAGGTTTGATTTGGCAAAGCAAATCCAGGGGTTCAACCTGACTCCAACACAAAAACCCCAACACCTGATGAGCTGCTGGCTGTGCTGGGATCTTGCCCAGGTGTGTGGGATGTGCTGCACAGAAATGATTCTGTGCTTGGAAGGAGAGCTGGGTCCCATTTTACCATCCCAAATAAAGGAAGAACCATCCCAAATAGAGGGAGAACCATCCCAGCAGGCACCTGCAGGAGGCTGAGCTTTCCCCTGATGCCTCCATGGCACCCACATGGAAGGATCAGAATTAAAGAGCCCAGCCTGGGGGTACTCAGGATACAGCACAAACCACTTCCCACACAGTGAGAAATGGATTTAAGAGGATTCTCAAAGCCTGGCTGAAAGCTCACAGAGTCTGGTACATCTGTGTGCAAACTCTGAGATAAAAATGTTCACTTAGAAAGGCCCTGGGATAGGACAGACATTGTTAAGAGAGAAATTGAGCTGGAAACAAGTTTCAAACCATGGCCTTGCAAACACCAGATATTTTGGAGAATCAGAACTCCAAAGATGCATTGTAGAGAGACCACATAGGGTAAAATAATAGATGATTTGTGTTAGGAGTATCAGCAGCATTGTGTGACAAAAGCTGATAGGCTGAAAAACATTTATAAGGAATTGTAACAAAGAAATAGTTTGGCTTCTGATAGAATGGCATTGAGTTTTACATCTCTTGTGTCTCACTCTTCTACAAGATGGATAATGGAATAAAATCTTTAAAAACGCCTCCCAGCTGCCCCATCTGTAGAGCTGGGTTTTTCCAACACCACAGCAGCCCAAGCTTTGGGTTCCTGGGTCCCAGCTGGTTTTAGCCTCTCAAACAGAAGTAAAAGCTGCATTTTCACTGATTCCTGGGAGATTTCACCAAAGACCTTCACAAACCTGCCAGGAGAAAAGATTTGAGGCTCCACACTGGGAAAGATTACAGCTCCAATTCCCTTCCTGAAGCAGCCTGAAATTCCCTGTGTTGGTTCTCAGTGATATCCATGCTCAGGATAACCTCCTGCTATTTTTCTGTGCCTGTTAATTATCACCTATGCAGGCCAGAGTGACAATTAATGCCACTCCTAAAGCTGGAAAATGCCACCCTTTTCCATGGAAAACAAAACCCCATTGGTTTCTGGTAAATTCTTATTTCTTGAGGGCTGCAAATGTTTTCCTTTACTCCTGAAAACCCCATCAGGATCCTCAGAGGAGGAGCTGGGGACTCGGCACAGAGCAGCTCCTGTCAGACGTTGAGCAGCAGGGAAATTCTGTTTGACAGGAATCTGAATTAATTTGATCCAAAGCACTTCAGTGTGAATAAAGAGATGAAATCATCTGATATAGGTCAAACATTCCCCCGCCAGCCCCAGGGAAAATGGAGTGTCTGGAAAAGTGGCTGACAGGAAATTCCTCAGCAGAAAATTATGGGTTATCTGTGGTTTATTTATGGGTTTTCTATGGTTTATCTATAGTTTATTTCTGGTTTATCTCTGGTTTATCTCTGATTTATCTATGGTTTATCTGTAGTTTATTTCTGGTTTATCTCTCATTTATTTATGGTTCATCTATGGTTTATCTATGCTTTATGTATGTTTTATTTATGGGTTATCTACGGTTTATCTGGCGTTTATTTATGGTTTTTCTATGGTTTATCTATAGTTTATTTATGGTTTATCTCTGATTTATCTATGGTTTATCTGTAGTTTATTTATGGTTTATCTCTGATTTATCTATGGTTTATCTGTAGTTTATTTATGGTTTATCTCTGATTTATTTACGGTTCAGCTATGGTTTATCTATGCTTTATGTATGTTTTATTTATGGGTTATCTGTGGTTTATTTATGGGTTTTCTATAGTTTATCTATAGTTTATTTATGGTTTATCTCTGATTTATCTACGGTTTATCTGTAGTTTATTTATGGTTTATCTCTGATTTATTTACGGTTCATCTATGGTTTATCTATGCTTTATCTATGTTTTATTTATGGCTTATCTGTGGTTTATCTGTGCTTTATCTATTTTTTATTTATGGATAATCTGTGGTTTATCTATACTTTATCTATGTTTTATTTATGGGTTATCTGTGCTTTATCTATGCTTTATCTATTTTTTATTTATGGGTAATCTGTGGTTTATCTATACTTTATCTATGTTTTATTTATGGGTTATCTGTGGTTTATCTATACTTTATCTATGTTTTATTTACAGGTTATCTGTGGTTTATCTATGGTTTATTTATGGTTCATCTGTGATTTATCTATGGTTTATCTATGGCTCTCTATGGTTTATTTATAGTTTATTTATGGTTTTATTATGGTTTTTCTATGGTTTATCTATGCTTTATCTGTGGTTTAATTATGGTTCATCTACGGTTTACTTATGGTTCATCTATGGTTTATTTATGGTTTTATTATGATTTATCTATGATTTATCTGTGGTTTATCTCTGGTTATCTATGGTTTATCTACAGTTTATTTATGGTTTTATTATGATTTATCTGTGGTTTATCTCTGGTTATCTATGGTTTATCTATGGTTTATTTATGAATTATTTATGGTTTTATTATGGTTTTATTGTGGTTCATCGATGTCTCTCTATGGTTTATCTCTGTTATCTCTGGTTTATCTCTGGTTTATCTCTAGTTTATCTATGGTTCATCTATGATTTATTTATCTGTGGTTCATCGATCTCTCTCTATGGTTTATCTCTGGTTTATCTCTGGTTTATCTATGATTTATCCATGATTTATCTGTGGTTCATCGATGTCTCTCTGTGGTTTATCTCTGGTTATCTCTGATTTATCTATGGTTTATCTATGGTTTTATGCTGTTCATCTCTGGTTTATCAATGGTCCCTCCCTGTCTGTCCATGGTTCAGATGGAGCACCTGTGCCCCTCAGCCAAGCCCAGATCTGATGTGTCCCCACAGAATCCCTCTCCAGCTCTCTTTGGAGAGAGGAGTTCAAAGACCAGGATGTGCCAGAGCCAAAAAACCCACTTGGAAGAATAACTTGCTAAAAGCACCCTAAACTGCTGATAAATCCCTTTTAATTCACACAGAACAGAACATCTCCCAGAAAATGCAGCTGGGAAGGGCAGGCTCAGCATTAAAGGCACTCAGGGCTGTGCTCACCCATCCTGATGGCAGAAAAAACTGAGGAAAAAAGTTCAGGAATAAGCACTCCATAATTCCTTTTAAAAAATTATGGCCCAGGAGTGAGGATCTGCTGCCGAGGGCTGCACTGCAGGCAGGCAGAGAGGTGATAACGAGGAGCAGAATTAGCAGAAAATTGATAACCCTGATCCAGCAGAAAAATCCCCAGGGAGACTCTGCAGGAATCAATGAATAATCGAACCAGGGCTGGAATTTTGAGGGAACTTTTAACAAGCAGCTCCAGTGAAGCAGTGGGATAAGAGGGAAATCCCTTGCATGGACTAAAAACTCATTAGAAGAGGAACCAATGGGCTGGAATAAATGAAAGGAGGTCCCAGGGACTTGGACTGCTCGGAATATTCATGAGGGATCTGGAGAAGGGACTGGGCCATGAAGAGCTGGGCTCTGCAGAGACTTTATTATTCAACAGCAAAGAAAATTTACTGGACCAGGATCTAATTGTAGGGAATGACTGTGCAAGGGAAATTTAGGCTGGATATTGGGAAAAAGTTTTTTATAGAAAGGGTGATAAAATATTGGAATGGTCTGCCGGGGGGGGTGGTGGAGTCACCATCCCTGGAGGTGTTTAAAAAAGCCTGGATGTGGCACTGGGTGCTGTGGTTTAGTTGAGGTGTTGGGGCTGGGTTGGACTCGATGATTTTGGAGGTCTCTTCCAGCCTAGAAATTCTGTGATTCTGTGATTCTCTGTGATTCTCTGTGATTCTCTGTGATTCTCTGTGATTCTCTGTGATTCGGTGATTCTGTGATTCTTTTCAGGGAAGCAGCATTTGGAATTCAAAGGGATGCTGGTGGAAAGGCAGGATTCACTTCCCAGGCTCCTTTGAATCACCTCCCACCCCATGGACAGGCAGCTCAGGGCTCTTTGCTGGGCTGCTCCTGCCAGCCCCACTTGGAAGGAATCCTCTGCACAGATTTCTGGTGGGAAAATGAACCAGGAGGGTCCTGGGGACCAAGGGGAGCAGCAGCCACCCCAAATGCCATGGAGCCCCCGCCAGGCTGCACTTCCATGGCAACCCCAGCCTGGCACAGCCCTGGGGCTGCCTGCCCTGTGCCAGGGCGCCCTGCAGGCACCTCTGACACCTAAAATTCAGCTTCATCTGTGCCTGATAACAGCAGGAGGCTGAGGGGAGCATTCTATGGTTACGGTGTTTATGAGCATTATTTACAGCAGGCCCGCAGAGCCACGCGTGAGGAGATGGGTGTGACAGATGTGCAGGGCTCTTTGCCGTGCTTTGTCACCAGCAGAGCTCCTCTGCAATGATCAGGAGCTGTTCCTGCGAGGCAGCAGCGATTCCTGCACCTTTCAGCCCCCCTTAACCTTCGGTGGCCTTGCCTGGGGTGCCCACAGGAGGCAGGCCTGTCCTTCCCCTGTAGTAATTTAACATTGTTTTACATCAGAGTGTAAAACTCCGAAGTTCAGAAGGCTAAAAATGACACTTTTATTTTAGGGATATGTCTCTCTTTTATACTATTTTACACAGACCAGCTTAGGAATGCATCTCCCTTTTATACTGTTTTACACAGACATAGGGGCAGGGTCACATGGGACATGGAGACATAGGGACAATGGGACATGGGACAACAAATAAAGGAAAGACATCCTGAGGAGGCAACAGGATGGTGGAGGCAACCAAATCATGGACTCCAAGTTTCAGAAGGCTAAAAATGACTCTTTTATTTTTGGGATGTGTCTCCTTTTTATATGATTTTACACAGACCAGTTTGATTGGTGAAACAAAGGCAAACCTCTTCAATCACGTTGGTCAAGCCAGAGGGACATCAAGAGGAACCCCCTCCTGTGAGGAAGAATGAATAACACAGGTACAGTCACACAAATATTTCTCTTGTTTACAGAAAATCACATGGAAAAAGAAATTTCAGGAAACCAAAACATCTCAGACATGAAACCAGGGCTACAGTTTGTGTGAGATCCAGAGCCACAAACCCCTGAGACACTGCCAGGTGTGGGGTTTGTGTGACGCTGTTTTACACCACAATGACACAGACCCTGAGATTCAGAAGGCTAAAAAGGACTCATTTATTTTTGGGATGTGTCTCCCCTTTATACTATTTTACACAGAGCAATTTGATTGGTGAAACAAAGGCAGAACTCTTCAATCACATTGGTCAAACCAGAGGGACATCAAGGGGAAGCCCCTCCTGTGAGAAAGAATGAATAACACAGGTACAGTCACACAAACATTTCTCTTGTTTACAGAAAATCACATGGAAAAAGAAATTTCAGGAAACCAAAACATCTCAGACATGAAATCAGGGCTACAGTTTGTGTGGGATCCAGAGCCACAAACCCCTGAGACACTGCCAGGTGTGGGGTTTGTGTGACGCTGTTTTACACCACAACGACACAGACCCTGAGATTCAGAAGGCTAAAAAGGACTCATTTATTTTTGGGATGTGTCTCCTTTTTATACTATTTTACACAGACTGATTTGATTGGTGAAACAAAGGCAAAACTCTTCAGTCACGTTGGTCAAACCAAGAAGAAGCCCCTCCTGTGAGGAAGAATGAATAACACAGGTACAGTCACACAAACATTGTCATGTTTACAGAAATTCTCCTGGGAAAAGAAATTTCAGGAAACCAAAACATCTCAGGCGTGAAACCAGGGCTGCAGTAATTAGCCCACAGTTACCTTCCTGCCCTACTTTGGGCATGACATTTACTCCCGGAGTTTCTCTGGCTGCTGCTCTTTAGCGCTAATTAATTCCGTGCTGCTCACCAGGGCTCTGCTCCGCGGCCAGGGGAGCCTTGGCTGCCCGTGGAGCTCCTTCTCCTTCCGCTCACTGAGGCCCCAGTAATTGGCCTGACTCCCTCTGCCCCTTCCTGAAGGTTTTTCCTCATCTGCACAGCTCGGAGGGATGGCAAATGTTAATGTGTAATTGATGGAGCAGAGAATCTCCTGCGGGGAGTCGCTGATCCGCGAGCTCGGTCAGGCAGCAGCCACCAGCGAGGGACAGCGGGTCACTGTCACACTAGGACATGAAATGAACACGCTGAGAAGTCCAAGGCAAAAAGAGAGAGTTTATTTTGCAGACCTCATAATTTATAGAATTTTCACAGTGAAAGTGGGTTGGAGGATGAGATTGTCTCCTCTCAACCACACTGGTCAGAGAACAGTCAATCAATTCTCTCCTCCTCCAAGAAAGAATGAAAAACAATAATATTTTTAGATGAAAGTGTGTGAGAACTCCATTATAAAAAATGTAAATATCAGAAGGCTTTTGAAAAACAGGGCGACAGGTCACATCCCCTGATCCGCCACGGAAATGCCAAAATTCGTCACTCGTGAATGTCCCTGAACACATCACGGCCAAGCAGCCCTGAGCACTTTGCACATCCCAGAGGGAAAATGGAGGGGCTGGCAGGGAAATCCCTCCTGGCACAGGGCAGGAGAATCCCAAACCTTCAGAAGCCAAAGGGGGAGATCCATCCCGAGCCCTTCAAGCTCTCTGCAGGGCTTGGTGCTGTTATCACGTCCTGATAAAGAGCAGGGAAATCAAATTTCCAGTGCAGGGAAATGAACGTTCTCCTGTGCAGACACCTGAGCTCCCCCGGCAGCGCTGATTTTACTGCTGATTTTATGAGTTTGAATGTAGAATAACAGAATCATGGAATGGTTTGGGTAGGAAGGGATCTTAGAGATCATCCTTTTCCACCCCCTGCCATGACAGGGACACATTCCAGTGTCCCAGGTTGCTCCAAGCCCTGTCCAGTCTGGCCCTGGGCACTGCCAGGGATGCAGGGGCGGCCACAGCTGCTCTGGGCACCCTGTGCCAGGGTCTCCCCACCCTCACAAGGAACAATTCCTTCCCAACATCCAACCTAAATTTCTCCTCTTTCTGTCTGGACCCATTCCCCTTCATCCTGCCACTCCAAGACCTTGATTAAAATCCCTCTCCAGACCTCTTGGAGCCCCTTTAAACCCTGAAAAAGGCTCTGAATTCCCTCTGAGCCTTCCCTTCCCCAGGTGAACACCGCCAGCTCCCCATGCCCACTGCAGACCAGTTCACCCCAGTGCTGCCAGCCCTCTCCAGCACCACCCTGCCGTGCCAGGGGTGGGGCAGGGGGTAGCAGTGCCCACCGATGCTCCCCAAACCCTGCCAGCCCCGTGGGTTTGTGCCCCGCAGGAGCAGGAGGAGAGATGGGGCAGCTCCTTTGTGCTGCAGAGCCAGCCTGCAGCCATTCTTTTTATTGCTGATGCCGCTTCCTATGGAAACAATTTCGTGCTAATAAGCTCCATTTATAATAGTAAGGAATGGTTCGGTGGGATAATTGTCTCTAAATGCCATTCACGGCTTTGTTGCTTTTCCTGCGTGTTGCTAATTATTCCGCATCTGAAATAGCAGCCGGAGAAGGCGCTGAATGCCGCTGAATGGGGCTCTGAGCGCTCCGAAAGGAGGAGGCAGGGCGTGATCAGGAATATCAAGGCCCTAATCCAGCAGACAATGCCCCGCTCCCCGGGTCTGCACCAAACCACAGCCTGTGCAGAAGCTGGGGAAATGCAGCACTCACTGAACCCCAGGGATGCTGCAGGGATGGACCAGAAAGCTCCTGAGACAGGGGCAGTGTCTGGAGAATCCCAGAATCACAGAATCTCAGAACCCCAGAATCCCAGAATCTCAAAATCTCAGGATCCCAGAATCTCAGGATCCCGGAATCTCAGAATCCCAGAATCTCAGAATTCCAGAATCTCAGGATTCCAGAATTCCAGAATCTCAGAATACCAGAATTCCAGAATTCCAGAATTCCAGAATCCCAGAATCCCAGAATCTCAGAATCTTAGAATCTCAGAATTCCAGAATCCAAAATCTTAGAATCTCAGAATTCCAGAATCTCAAAATTCCAGAACCTCATAACCCCAGAATGCCAGAATCTCAGAATTTCAGAATTCCAGAATTCCAGAATCTCAGAATACCAGAATTCCAGAATTCCAAAATACCAGAATCCCAGAATCCCAGAATCTCAGAATTTCAGAATTCCAGAGTCTCATAAACCCAGAATTCCAAAATACCAGAATCCCAGAATCTCAGAATTTCAGAATTCCAGAGTCTCAGAACCCCAGAATCCCAAAATCCCAGAACAGGTTTGGTGGGAAGGAACCTTAAATCCCATCCCATCCCAACCCCCTGCCATGGCAGGGACATCTCCCACTGTCCCAGGCTGCTCCAAGCCCTGTCCAGCCTGGCCTGGGACATTGCCAGGGATGGGACAGCCACAGCTGCTCTGGGCACCTCTGCCAGGGCCTCACAGGGAAAGATTTCTCCCAACTATTCAACCCGAATTCTCTGTCATACTAGGACACAAAATGAACACGCAGTCACACGCGGAGAGGTCCAAGGCAAAAAGAGAAGAGTTTATTTTTATGGGATTTTCACAGTGAAAGTGGATTGGAGGATGAGATTTTCTCCTCTCAACCACACTGGTCAGACAACAGTCAATCAATTTTTTCCTCCTCCAAGAAAGAATACAAACAATGATATTTTTAGATGAAAGTGTGTGAGAACTCCAATATAAAAAATGTAAATATCAAAAAGCTTTTGAAAAATAGGGTGACACCTCTCTCCATTGGTTAAGTAACAGAAATAGCAAACAACACCTGGGAGAGAGGGTGTTATGGGAAAAGGGCACTGTTTACTTAAAATGTTTTGGGAAAAGCTGTTATTTACAGAAAGATGTTTTGGGAAGAGAAAGTGTTGAAAATTTCCCTTGGGAAAGCTAGAAATTCCCAAGGTAAAAATTCTCTCAAGCTCAGAAAATCGTGTCCTCATGATCCCACCACTCCCTCAAATGAGTTGAGCTGGGCTTAACTTTTAAGACTCATCCAAGCTGAAAAAAAAATTGGATTTTTTTGGCCCTCATCATTTGAAGGAGCTGAGAAATCAGGTCCTGGCCCATCTTCAGCGAGCCCTTCCTGGTGGGAAAGCTGATCCCGATCCCTTGGATCACTATGGTAACATTATAATTGACATTTCTGGGGGATTATGGAGTCTGAAAGTCATAAACCTAATGAAAGTATGTTTTTATTGCACTTCAACTTCATCTCTGATTAAATCAAATTTGCATAATGGAAAGTTATTACATTTCCACGTTTCTAATTTCCCTTCCACTCCCCCCCCTTTCTCTTTTTGCTTCTTTTGCCGAGCGTGTCTCAGGTTTTGTTTGCAGCCGGGGCTCTGAAGGTCGCTGGGTGAAAAATGGCTTTAATAATTTGTGCCAGAGGAGCCCAGGGAGTGAAGCTCTGAGTGCTGGATGCTTCGTGGTGCTCTCAAAACCCTCTCCTCCTTCTCCCCAGCCATGGGAGCACCTCTGGTATTGAGTGCTCCTGGCAGGAGCGAGGTGCTGCTGAAAGGTAATTTATCAAGGAGAGGCGAGGCGCTCTGCCCGTCCCCGGCCTCACCTTTGCACAGCATTTTAAACAGCGAGGGTGTTTTTATTTTCAATGAACACAGCTCCCAGCCCTGCCAGCAGGTGAATGATGAGGTGTTCCCTTCCTGAAGGCAGCTGAAAAGGGCTCTAAATTGACCCTGAGCCTCCCCTTTCCTTTCCTTTCCTTTCCTTTCCTTTCCTTTCCTTTCCTTTCCTTTCCTTTCCTTTCCTTTCCTTTCCTTTCCTTTCCTTTCCTTTCCTTTCCTTTCCTTTCCTTTCCTTCCCTTCCCTTCCCTTCCCTTCCCTTCCCTTCCCTTCCCTTCCCTTCCCTTCCCTTCCCTTCCCTTCCCTTCCCTTCCCTTCCCTTCCCTTCCCTTCCCTTCCCTTCCCTTCCCTTCCCTTCCCTTCCCTTCCCTTCCCTTCCCTTCCCTTCCCTTCCCTTCCCTTCCCTTCCCTTCCCTTCCCTTCCCTTCCCTTCCCTTCCCTTCCCTTCCCTTCCCTTCCCTTCCCTTCCCTTCCCTTCCTTTCCCTTCCCTTCCCTTCCCTTCCCTTCCCCTTCCCCTTCCCCTTCCCCTTCCCCTTCCCCTTCCCTTCCCCTTCCCCTTCCCCTTCCCCTTCCCTTTCCCTTTCCATTTTCCATTTTCCATTTTCCATTTTCCATTTTCCATCCCTTTTCCCTTCCTTTCCCTCTGTTCCTCTTCCTGGAGCAGAACAACTCTGCAGAAAGGTTCCTGAGGGAATTTTGGGGAGTCCTGGGGGATTTTGGCATCCTGGAGGAGTTTGGAGGGTCCTGGAGAGGTTGGGCACACACTTTGGCTATGATCATCCTTTAGGATTTCTGTCCTTTCCCCCCAGAATTCCTCCTCCAGGTATTTGCTCATCCCAGAGGTTTGGGATGAGGGGGCTCCGTTTTTAATCCCCACCCCAGTGGAAATCCCGGACCTTTAGGACCTGACAGTTCACCTGGAATCCAGCCACGTGTTTTTATACAGCTCAATGCATTTTCGTTATGCTCAGTAAAAAGAAAAGCTTCTTTGAGTTTTCTCTGAGTTGTTTGTTTTTGGTTTTTTGGTCTTTTTTTTTCCTTAGAAACCTGACAGTATCTGCTAAAAAAATTGCAGCTGAAAATCCAATTTTCCCTTTCTTGTTGGCAAAATTCTGACAGGATTTATCATGAAGCAATAAAAGCCACTCTCGGGGATTTAGGGCAGTGGGGCTGGCACCACTAATGAAAATAAACAAGCATTTCCAGCAACATTTAGCTTAAAGCTCTGTCCTGCAGGGAGAAATCCCAGAACGGGGAGGGAAAACGCTGCTCCATCATTTGTGGAGGGACAGGGACAGGACAGAGGTGGCACCAGCCCAGCGTGGGTACAGGGAAATGCTGTTTGCAGCACGGGCCTGCCTGGGGGCTCAGCCCTGGAATCAGGGAATTTTCCAAGGAATGAGAGAGTCTGAGGTGTCTCCTTGCTCGGGACTTTCATTCCGAGGAGCTGCAGCCTGCACAGGAGTCTGAGGTGTGGGATATGGTGGGATCCATAGGGATATTAACAGAGACAGGATTATTGGATTTTGCTCAGAATCCCAGAATCCCAGAGTCTCAGAATCCCAGAATTCCAAAATACCAGAATCCCAGAATCTCAGAATTCCAGAATTCCAGAGTTGCCCCAGAGATGGAGCAACTGAGGGGGGTTTTGAAACATTTATTCCATTTTCAATCTCATGGGAAGGGTGAGACAACACAGATGTTACAATTCACACCAGCAGAATCAGAAGCCAAATTATTTCCTAATTACAATATATTATAAGGTTTTTTTGGTCTATCAGTTTTTGCCACACAATTCTGTTAATGCCTTAAAGCCAATCATTCAAAATCACCCCTCATGGGTCTTACTACAATGAACCTTTCATAGTTCTATTTCTCCAAAATATTTGGTCTATTTGCAAAATCATAATTTGAAACTTGTTTCCAGTTCCATTTCTCTCTCAGCAATGTCTGTCCTATCCCATGGCATTTCTAAGTCAGCATTTTTTATCTCAGAGTTTGCACACAGATCCACACTATGTGAGCCTTCAGTCAGGCTTTGAGAATCCTCTACAAATCCATTAACCACGATGAAATCAATCCATATCTGCCTGTTTTCAAAAGTTCTCTCCACAACAGCGTAAGGCTCAGCCAGTCGAGCAGGTTGAGAATGGAATTACCATTCCTTAGAGTGGTGAGGAGAAACATCCTGGACTAAAGATTGGGTTTTTTTCTCTGTATAGCTAAATTTGGCACAAAATGTGATGTTTACAAATTGGTTTTTTTCTCTGTATAGCAAAATTTGGCACAAAAGGTGATGTTTACAGAGCCATGGGTGTCCAATTCTTCAGGTTCAGAAGATGCCTTGGGAAGATTTGGAACCCACCAGTCCCACGTATCTCCTGACATGCCAACTAAACAGGTGGGAAATGTCTTTTCTGGGGTTGTAATGGTTAAAAATTAAATCGAATTAATTAAATTAAAAATGGTTAAAGCATTAAAAAGCGTTATTTATTCTTCTTCTGCAGTCTCATGGAGGGTGAGAACCTCTTCACTGAATTCTCGAGGAGTTTGTGGAGTTTGTCACAAGACCACAGGCTCCAAGGTCTCTGAAAGGTTAATTAGTCAATAAATTACTGCCAGAAAAATGTTTTTACTACCACACCAATCCCTAATTAATTAATTGTATCTTGCCACAATGCGGATTTTCTTAACCAATTATATAATGACACACAAACCTACTTGCTACACCTCAAAGCTTTTTTTTCCTATTTCTATAACTACTTTTATATCCACTCTTTAAAACCTTAAAACTTTCCACCACCTAGCTTGATGTGTTTTTTATCTAAATTAAAAACGAACATTTTACTTCTGGTCTCCAGATCTGGGAGCCTTTTCCAAGGTCTCAAACCCTGCATTCATTTCTGTGTTTGCATGCACAGGGTTTTGAGAATTTTTCTTTGAGAAAGAAAGAGATTTCAGCTTTCTGTGAAATTTCCAGCCCCTGCTCCAAAGCACAGAAGAGCTGGAATTATTCAAAGAATGAGTCTCCAGTGTTGCTTGTCTTATCAAAATGAGGCCTTTTGTCTGCAGCTCGGGCTCAGAAATAGCAGAGTTGTGTGGATGGAACGCAGCAGAACGACGCTCCAGCCTCTGCCAGAACCCCGGCGTGGAAAATTTCAGCCCAAAGATCCAAGAGGAGGAGGAGGAGGGAGCTGAGGGCAGCTCTGAAATTCCCAGTGGTGCTGGTGTCCCTTGGAATATTGACATTTCCAGCTCAGTGCGTGCTGCTGGCTGGGGGCCAGCCCTGGGGGATGCTTGGCCATGGATGGAGGACAAATCCCAGCTCCACGGGGGATTTTCCAGGCTCTGAGCCCTGGATCCACCGAGCAAGTCACAAATTGACCTTCCTGGTGGTTCTTTGTCCTGGGTGAATATATTTGTGTGTCATTTTCAGGTCTTTGAGGTTTGGGAGTGAATATTTGGAGTGTGGGGTTT
The DNA here is from genome assembly GCA_021534815.1 of Acrocephalus arundinaceus. NCBI lineage: Eukaryota > Metazoa > Chordata > Aves > Passeriformes > Sylviidae > Acrocephalus > Acrocephalus arundinaceus. Next base: position 340,875 of record JAJEOU010002598.1, read on the forward strand.
GAAGATATCTGAGTAAAACTGATATTGATGATTTTGGCTCCCCAGGAGCCTCCCCAGCTGGTGGTGCTGAGCCAGCCTGGCCACCAGTGTCACCAGTGTCACCAGTGTCACCTTATGTGTGACAGAGGGACACTGTCCTGTCCATCACCATTGTCACCTCGTGTATGACAGAGGGACACTGTCCTGTCCACCACCATTGTCACCTCCTGTGTGTGTGAAAGGGGGACACTGTCATGTCCTGGGCCACCATTGTCACCTCGTGTGTGACAGAGGGACACTGTCATGTCCTGGGCCACCATTGTCACCTCGTGTGTGACAGAGGGACACTGTCCTGTCCATCACCAGTGTCACCTCCTGTGTGACACTGTCCAGTCCTAGGCCACCAGTGTCACCTCCTGTGTGTGTGACACAGGGACACTGACCTGTCCTGACTCTGGAAATAAAGGAGCTCAGCTGGCCAAGGCACGGAGCTGGGAGGGGAAGGACGTCCTTTGCAAGGACATCAAAGGGTGAAGTTCCTTCTGAACAGGACCAGCAAAGAGCAGGAAATGTCCCTCACATGAAGGAAATGTCCTTCACACAATGAGAAGGAAATGTCCCTCACATAAAGAGTAATAAATGTTCCTCACACAAAGAGAAGGAAATACTCCTCACATGAAGAGCAGGAAATCTTCCTCACACAAAGGGAAAGAAATGTCCCTCATGCAGAAAAGGAAATGTTCCTCACATGAAGAGAAGGAAATGTCCCTCATATGAAGAGAGGAAAATGTCCCCCATGCAAAGGGAAGGAAATGTCCCTCAAACAAAGAGCAGGAAATGTTCCTCACATGAAGAAAAGGAGATGTCCCTCACACAGAGAGAGGGAAATGGCCCTCACATCAAAGAAGGAAACGTTCCTCACGAAGGGAAGGAAATTTTCCTCACACAAAGAGCAGGAAATGTCCTTCACATGAAGAAAAGGAAATGTCCTTCATATGAAGAGAAGGAAATGTCCCTCACATGAAGAGAAGGACATATCCCTCACACAAAGGGAAGGAAATGTCCTTCACGTGAAGAGCAGGAAATGTCCCTCATATGAAGAAAAGAAAATGTCCCTCACACAGACAAGGAAATGTCCCTCACATGAATATTTCCTTTCCTTCACATGAAGGGAAGGAAATGTTCCTCACACAAAGAGCAGGAAATGTCCCTCACATGAGGAGCAGGAAATGTTCTTCACACAGACAAGGAAATGCCCCTCACAAAGGGAAGGAAATATTCCTCACATGAAGGAAATGTCCCTCACATGAAGAGAATGAAATATTCCTCACACAAAAAGAAAGAAATGTTCCTCACACGAAGAGAAGGAAATGTCCTTCACATGAAGGAAATGTCCTTCACACAGGGAGAAGGAAATGTCCCTCACATGAAGGGAAGGAAATGTCCCTCACACAAAGAGAAAGAAATGTTCCTCACATGAAGAGTATGAAATACCCATACAAAGAGAAGGAAATAATCCTCACATGAAGAGCAAGAAATTTTCCTCACAAAGAGAAGGAAATGTCACTCACACAGAAAAGGAAATGACCTTCACATTAAGAGAATGAAATATTTCTCACACAAAGAGAAGGAAATGTCTCTCACACACAGAGCAGGAAATGTCCCTCACATGAAGAAAAGGAAATGTCCCTCATGAAGAAAAGGAAATGTCCCTCACATGGAGGAAATGTCCCCCACATGAAGAAAAGAAAACGTCCCTCACACGAAGAGAAGGAAATGTCCCTCACACAGAGAGAGGGAAATGTTCCTCACATGCAGAGAAGGAAATATCCCTCACATGAAGAGAATGAAATATTCCTCACACAAAGAGAAAGAAATGTTCCTCATATGAAGAGCAGGAAATGTCCTTCACACAAACAAGGAAATATCCCTCACAAAGGGAAGGAAATATTCCTCACACAAAGAGAAGTAAATGTCCCTCACATGAAAAGAGGGAAATGTCCCTCACATGAAGAGCAGGAAATGTCCTTCACATGAAGAAAAGGAAATGACCCTCACACAAAGAGAAGGAAGAGAAGGCTCAGTCCCTCCCAGAGGCGAGGCAAGGCCTGCAATGTCTCCCGTGCTGGGATTTCAGCTGGTGATGTGGCAATGCTCTGCCTGGCTGCTCGGGGAGCGACTCAGTCACCCATGGGTGACAGTGCCCAGGGCAGGCTGGCACAGGGCACGGGGCTGGCAGATGTGAGCAGCACCTCTGAGGGGTGGCTGCAGGAGCTCTGCTCAAACACCCTCAGGGCTCTGAGCCATCCTCTGAGCTTTAGGAAATGACAGGAGCTTTAGGGAAGTGCAGCTTTAGGCACTGCACCCAAAGGAGCAAAGAAGGAAAAATCCAGGAAAGCTAAAATTTAAAAAAAGAGTATTTTCTTATTGTTAAATTGACAGGTTTTAATCACAATGAGACACAAGCCATGGTTCTGGTGTCCTTCCAGAAACAAGATCTGAGCCATCCTCTGAGCTTTAGGAAATGACAGGAGCTTTAGGGAAGTGGCACTGCACCCAAAGGAGCAAAGAAGGAAAAACCCAGGAAAGCTAAAAATTAAAAAAAAGGGAGTATTTTCTTCTTGTTAAATTGACACTTTTTAATCACAATGAGCCATGGTTCTGGTGTCCTTTCAGAAAAGATGATCTGAGCCATCCTCTTCGCTTTAGGAAATGACAGGAGCTTTAGGGAAGTGGCACTGCACCCAAAGGAGCAAAGAAGGAAAAATCCAGGAAAGCCAAATTTTAAAAAAAGAGTATTTTCTTCTTGTTAAATTGACACTTTCTAATCACAATGAGCCATGGTTCTGGTGTCCTTCCAGAAACAAGATCTGTTCTTCTGTGCCTTCCAGCACTGAGAATTCCTGCCCACCATGGTGCTCAGAGCCTGGAAGAGCCAGGAAAAATGGGTGAATCTCCATGAGGAGCTTTTGGTGAAGCCTGGACAACCACAACCCAGCCAGGACCAGGTTAAACCCTGTGCAGCTGGTGGAATTCAGAGTAAATCCTTTGTGTTAGCAAACAAGCTCTGACAAATCCAGGCTCCTCCTGTGTGTTCTTAAACGATCCTTTAAGAGTTAAACAAAGCAGTGGCTGCTGCCTTTTAAACACAAGTGACCTTTCCCGTGGTTCTTTTTCCCAGGTAAGTGTATTTTCACGTCGTTTTAAAGACTTTAAGGTTTGGGAAGTGAATATTTGGAGTGTGGAGTTCGAAAATATCTGAGCAAAACTCCAATATTGACCAGAGGCTGGATCAGCTCAGGCTGGGATTCCTTTCCCTGCTGCTGAAGCTGTGCAGGCTGCAGCTCCTCGGAATGCCAGGGGCACCAGGAGGGAGCCCTGGGCCTCCCCTGCAGGGCATGGGGGCACCCTGAGCTGCTGCTGGGGGGCTTTTTGTGGAGCATAAATCCCAGAAGTGGGAAGGGACACCAAAGGTTGTCCTTAAAGCCGTGGCAGGGACACCTTGCACTGTCCCAGGCTGCTCCAAACCCTGTCCAGCCCGGCCTGGGATCCAGGGGCAGCCACAGCTGCTCTGGGAATTCCATTCCAGCTCCTCCCCACCCTCACAGGGAACAATTCTTGCCCAATATTCCATCCACCCCTGCCCTGTGTCAGTCTGAAGCCATTCCCTGTGTCCTGTCTCCCCATATTTTTCCAATTGTCTCTCCCCATCTTTCCTGCAGCTCCTTCAGGTCCTGGAAGAGCATAAATCCCAGAATGGGAAGGGTGTGAAGGGACACCAAAGGTTGTCCTTAAAGCCATGGACAGAGACACCTCCCACTGTCCCAGGCTGCTCCAAACCCTGTCCAGCCTGGCCTGGGATCCAGGGCAGATCCAGCCACAGCTGCTCTGGGAATTCCATCCCAGAAATTCCCAAAATTCCTGCCCGAGATCCCATCCATCCCTGCCCTGTGTCAGTCCGAAGCCATTCCCTGTGTCCTGTCCCCCCCATCCCTTGCCAATTGTTTCTCCCCTGCAGCTCCTTCAGGTCCTGGAAGATCACACTGAGCTCACCCCAAAGCTTCCCCTGTCCAGGTGAACAATCCCAGCTGTGCCAGCCTTTCCTCCCAGCAGAGCTGCTCCATCCCTGGGCTCATCCTGGAGCCTCCTCTGGGCTCTCTGCAGCAGCTCCAGGGCCTGCCTGGGGAGGTGGTGGAGTCACCATCCCTGGATGTGTTTAAGAATAGACTGGAGATGGCACTGGGTGCCACGGTTTAGGGTTGGGTTGGATCCTGGAGGTCTCTTCCAACCTAATAATTCTGTGATTGTGTGATTCTCTGTGGTTCTGTGATTCTCTGACTCTGTGGTTCTGTGATTTGTTGATTCTCTGACTCTGTGATTCTGTGTGATTGTGTGAGTCTGTGATTCTCTGTGGTTCTGTGATTTGTTGATTCTCTGACTCTGGATTCTGTGTGATTCTGTGATTCTCTGATTCTGTGACTCTGTGATTCTGAGATTTGGTGACTCTGTGGTTCTGTGCATTATCCAGCTGCTCACTGAGGGAAAAGAACCATTCCCAAGGATCACCATCACCCACAAGGTGAGGGATGCGTTTCCCTGCGTGGGTGGCCAAAGCTGACAAGGAAACCCCTGCCGAGGTGGGAGCTGCACCCAACCCCACCCTGCTGAGCCTGGAGAGGCTCCAGGACACCTGGATCCCCCTGCCAGCAGGGGATGAACGTCACGGCGTGTGTGAAGCTCCAGATAGGAGGGATGGAGAGGGAGCAAACCCCGGGGAGCTTTGGCAGGAAGGGAAGCAGTAATCCCTTGGCTGCCTGACAGGGAGCTGCCAGTTTTGCAGCAAGTGATGTCTGCATCCTGCAGAGCTGGATAGGATTGTCCCAAATTACCAGGTTTCCGTCAGAAAATTCCCATTTCTCTGCCCTTTGGAAGAACACCAGCCCTGACACTCCTTGCAGAGGAAGAGTGGGGGGCTGAGCCGTGGGGTGGAGCAGATGCCTTCAAAGGAATAAATATTTCTGGATCAAGGCTGCAGAGCCTTGCCCAGCTCCCCTGGGATGGAACACGCTCTAGGCTGCAGGAAAATGGGGGAATTGGGGTTGAACACCCTCAAAGTGGCTAAAAAACCCCATTTAGAGGAGCAGGCCCTGCTGTCTCTACCAGCTTCGGATACTGGTGGGACTTGTTGGCAAAACCACTACAGAGCAGGGAAATGAAGTCCTTGACACATCCGCTGGCCTCGGGGACAGCATTTCCTGCTCGGGTGCACCAGGGGGGTGTCACTCCAAAGTGAAAGTGGGGAAAGGGTGGCAGTGGCTGCCTATGGCACATCCTCGGTCCCCAGGAGCACCCCTGGTCCCCAGGAGCATTTCTGATCCCCAGGAGCATCCCTGGTCCCCAGGAGTGTCCCTTGTCCCAGGAGCATTTCTGGTCCCCAAGAGCATCTCCGGTCCCCAGGAGCAACCCTGGTCCCCAGGAGCATCTCTGGGAGCATCCCCGGTCCCCAGGAACAACCCCGGTCTCCAGGAGTGTCCCCAGGAGCATTTCTGGTCCCCAGGAGCATCCCTGGTCCCCAAGAGTGTCCCCAGGAGTGTCCCTAGGAGTGTCCCCGGTCCCGCATTCGAGGTGCTCTGGGAGGGTCCCGCCCTCGCTGCGGAGTGTCCGCGGCAGAGCTGAGCGTGTCCCCGTCCCTGTCCCCGCGGTGTCCCCAGGGCAGCGGGAGCAGCCCCGGGTGCCGGGAGCGGGGAGAGGCCGCTGCTCGGGGTCGCCTCCCGCCGCTCCCGTGCCCACTCCGGGATGCTGAGCCCGAGGGTCCCCGAGCCGGTCCCCGAGCCGGTCCCTGCGGAGCGCGGCGGGGCCGGGATGCTCCAAACTGCCAGACGGTTCCGGGCAGTGCAGGACGGTTCAGGTCGGTCTGAGCCGGCGGGTCCCGGCCGGTGCCGGTTGGTCAGTGCCGGTCGGTACCGGTCAGAGCTGCTCGGTCCCTGTCGGTCCCTGTCGATCCCGGTTGGTCAGTGCCGGTCGGTACCGGTCAGAGCTGCTCGGTCCCGTTCAGTCCCGGTCGGTCCCGGTTGGTCAGCGCCGGTCAGTACCGGTCCGAGCTGCTCGGTCCCGTTCGGTGCTGTTGGTCAGTGCGGGTCGGTCCCGCTCGGTCCCGGCCGGTTCTGTTGGATCCTGTTCGGTCCCTTTCGGTCCTGTTGGGCTTCGTTCGGTCCCGTTGGGTCCTGGCCGGTCCCGTTCGGTCCTGTTCGGTTCCGTTCGGTCCCGTTCGGTTCCGGCCGGTTCGGCGGGCGGTGTGTTACTGCCCCCTAGCGGTGCTGGCCGCGGGCCGCCGCCTCCGGCAGCGCTCCGGGACCGCCGATCCCATCCTTGATCCCATCCCCGATCCCATCCCTGATCCCATCCCTGATCCCCCCGATCCCATCCCTGATCCCAGCCCATCGTCCCTGATCCCCCCTATCTCACCCCAGTCCCATCCCTGATCCCTACTAACCCCACCCGATCCCAACCCACTGATCCCAACCAATCCCATTCCCCTCTCCCCCAATCACTCCCACTCCCATCCTGCTCCCACCCGATCCCTCCCATTCCCACACAATTTCTCCTGATCCCGTCCCACTCGCACATGTTCCACATGTCCCCCCCAATCTCATCCCATTCCTCTTCCTCTTCCTCTTCCTCTTCCTCTTCCTCTTCCTCTTCCTCTTCCTCTTCCTCTTCCTCTTCCTCTTCCTCTTCCTCTTCCTGCTCCTATTCCACCCCATCCCATCCCATCCCATCCCATCCCATCCCATCCCATCCCATCCCATCCCATCCCATCCCATCCCATCCCATCCCATCCCATCCCATCCCATCCCATCCCATCCCATCCCATCCCATTCCCATCCCATCCCGCTCTCAGCCTCTCCCATCTGGAATTTCCATGGTTTTACCTCCTCCTGCTCCCGGGCCTGGAAGTGAAAGGCCTCTGGAGGGGGAAGGAAGATCAGATCCATGCTGGGATTCATCCATGGAGCAGAGCAGCTTTGCAGCCCCACAATCTGTCCCCATCACCATTTTTCCTCTCTCCAAGAAGGAAATTTGGGAACAGCACCATTGGCTGGCCCTGCCCCTCCAGGTGACAGCCACAGTGCCACGGCCCTGCTCTGGGATCAAGGATTCGCATCCAGCCAGGAGAAATTGCCCAGATTTGGGAAATAACAGCTGAGCTGGGTTTCCAGTGGAGCATCAGGAATTCAGGCTGTGATCTTCCTCCTCAAACCTGTCTGCTGGGAGGGACGGGAACGGGTCAGGACAAGAAGTTTCATTGAGGAACGAGCGCTTCCCGGGCTGAATGCATTTCGCAGGGATGCAGCGTGCTGCTGCAGCTGTGTGTGCTGCACAGCTGGGTGTGCTGCACAGCTGGGTGTGCTGCACAGCTGTGTGTGCTGCACAGCTGGGTGTGCTGCACAGCTGGCCCTGGGGTCACCAGAGGCTCCAGACAGGTGACACCACAGGCTCTGGACAGCACTGGGCAGGTGCCACCACAGGCTCTGGACAGGTGCCACCACAGGTTCTGGACAGGTGACACCAGAGGCTCTGGGCACGTTGCACCAGAGGCTCTGGACACCTCTGGACAGGTGCCACTAGAAGCTCTGACAGGTGCCACCACAGGCTCTGAATGTCCCTGCCCCTCCAGGTGACAGCCACAGTGCCACGGCCCTGCTCTGGGAACAAAGATTCCCACCCAGCTAGGGTCGAGAGAGGAGAAATCGCCCAGATTTGGGAAAGAACAGCTGAGCTGGGTTTCCAGCGGAGCATCAGGAATTCAGGCTGTGATCTCCCTCCTCCAACCTGTCTGGGTCAGGACAAGAAGTTTCATTGAGGAATGAGCACTTCCCGGGCTGAATGCATTCCGCAGGGATGCAGCGTGCTGCTGCAGCTGTGTGTGCTGCACAGCTGGGTGTGCTGCACAGCTGGGTGTGCTGCACAGCTGCATGTGCTGCAGAGCCCGCTGAGAGCGGATGGGAAAGGGAAGGACCGGGAGAGGGAAGGGCCGGGAATGCGGCGACGCTGGCAGCAGCCTTCCTGTCAGGAGAGGCACTTCGAGACAGGAACGATCGGGGAATGTTAAAATACGCAGGGAAATCAAGCAGGAGCCAGGAGGGGGTAGAAAATAGATCATGGAGCTCGGGAGGAACAGCTGGAGTAAATTAAGGCAGGTAATTGGAGCAGGATAAGGTGGGTGAGCAGCAGGGCTGAAGGAGCTATTCTTAGCGCTGGCATTTACTCGGCAGCACATGGAATCCTGCTCTGCCTCGGGGCTGGGAAGGGGATTGTCACTTGGCTGGGTCGGTCGTTATTCCAAGCCTGTGGTGGCACCTATCCAGAGCCTCTGGTGGCACCTGTCTAGAGGTGTTCAGAGCCTCTAGTGACCCTTGGCCATGTCCAGAGCCTCTGGTGGCACCTGTCCGGAGCCTGTGGTAGCACCTGCCTAGAGGTGTCCAGAGCCTCTGGTGGCACCTGTCCAGAGCCTGTGGTGGCACCTTTCCAGAGCCTGTGGTGGCACCTTTCCAGAGCCTGTGGTGGCACCTGCCCAGATGTGTCTGGAACCTCTGGTGACCCTTGGCCATGTCCAGAGCCTGTGGTGACACCTGTCCGGAGCTTGTGGTGACACCTGTCCAGAGCCTGGAGTGGGACCTGTTCGGAGCCTGTGGTGTCACCTGCCCAGAGGTGTCCAGAGCCTCTGGTGACACCTGTGGGGAGCCTGTGGTGGCACCTGTCCGGAGCTGGGTTAGCCACGATCTGCAGGGTGCAGGATGAAGGAGTGCAGCTCTCCCAGCTCAGGGGAGGTGACAATCCCGTTGGGTTCCTGTGCCCTGGGGAATGGTTTGGCTTTGCTTTGGAGCCCAGAGAACCAGGGGTTGATCCTTTTCTCACTGGGTGTGGTTCAGCTCCTGTCCCATCTCCCAGGAGCTGCCGAGGATTCCTGGACTGTGACACAAAATTGTCACCTGGGGACAGCCACACTGAGAGCCAGGGGACAGCTGATGTCCCCACAGGGCTGGGTGTCCCCTAGGGACAGAGCTGAGGGGGAGCTGGGCACCTTCCCCTGAGCAGGGACAGCCACCACCCCTCCTGCCAGGGGCTGAGGTGTCCCCGCGAGTGGGGCCCTGCTGTCCCCAAGTCAAAGCACTGGCTGTTACAGCTGAGCTTCACAGTGGCAGCAACTTCTCTTGATGTTTCCCAGTGCTGGGAATGGCAACCTGGCTGGGTTATTCTGAGGTGCAAAGGCTCATTGCCATCGCCAGGCCACGGAAGGGCTGTAAAGGCTCATTCCTAGGCCATGGCAGGGGTGTAAAGGCTCATTTCCATCCCCAGGTCATGGCAGGGGTGCAAAGGCTCATTCCTAGGCCATGGCAAGGGTGCAAAGGCTCATTCCCATCCCCAGGCCCTGGCAGGGCTGTAGGAGGCTCATTCCCATCCCCAGGCCATGGCAGGGGTATAAAGGCTCATTGCCATTCCCAGGCCATGGCAGGGGTATAAAGGCTCATTCCTATTCCCAGGCCATGGCAGGGGTGTAAAAGTTCACCCCCAGGCCATGGCAGGTGTGTAAAGGCTCATTCCCATCTCCAGGTCATGGCAGGGGTGTAGAGGCTCATTCCCATCCCCAGGCCATGGCAGGCATGTAAAGGCTCATCCCTAGGCCATGGCAGGTGTGTAGAGGTTCATTCCCATCCCCAGGCCATGGCAGGGGTATAAAGGCTCATTCCCATCCCCAGGCCATGGCAGGTGTGTAAAGGCTCATTCCCATCTCCAGGTCATGGCAGGTGTGTAAAGGCTCATTTCCATCCCCAGGCCATGGCAGGGGTATAAAGGCTCATTCCCATCCCCAGGCCATGGCAGGCATGTAAAGGCTCATCCCTAGGCCATGGCACGTGTGTAGAGGCTCATTCCCACCCCCAGGCCATGGCAGGGGTATAACGGCTCGTTCCCATCCCCAGGCCATGGCAGGTGTGTAGAGGCTCATTCCCATCTCCAGGCCATGGCAGGGGTATAAAGGCTCGTTCCCATCCCTAGGCCATGGCAGGGGTATAAAGGATCATTCCTAGACCATGGCAGGGGTATAAAGGATCATTCCTAGACCATGGCAGGGGTATAAAGGCTCATTCCCATCCCCAGGCCATGGCAGGGGTGTAAAGGCTCGTTCCCATCCCTAGGCCATGGCAGGGGTATAACGGCTCGTTCCCATCCCTAGGCCATGGCAGGGGTATAAAGGCTCGTTCCCATCCCCAGGCCATGGCAGGGGTATAAAGGCTCGTTCCCATCTCCCCGGTGCTCGTGGCTGTGGCTGCACAGCGGATTTGTTGTTGGAGCTCAGGACATCCCTGTCAGTGCCTGTAACAAACCCCATCGGTCTCATTCCTCCACGAGCAGCCACTGGCTCAGAGGTAACAACCACTTAGGCCAGTTAAGTCCCCTCCATTTGATCTAAAACATCAATTAATACAAACGCCTGGGATGCAACAACAAGAGGAAAATCCCGGCGAACAATTCCGACTAAATTCCTTCATTGAACACCGAGGGGAGGCGGCCGGGATTACAAGGGAACAAACGGGCTGATCTAATCTCACAGAGCAGAGCAGGAGTCCGGGGGACCGGGCTGTGTGTGACTAATGAAGGGCTGATAAGGAAATAATTACGGCAAGGACTAATTAATAGCAGGGCTGGCAATGGGGGCAGGGGATGGGGACCCCGCCTTGTCCCCGCTGTCCCTGCGTGTGGCTGCTGAGGTAATTTAGGTGGATCATACCTCAGCCCAGGTGAATGCAGAAACCAAAAATCTGAGACCGTGGGAGGTGGGATATGGAAATTAGGATGCTGATGGCATCGTTCCAAAATGGGCCACGCCTCAGGTTCTGGTTCGCAATTGGTTCAAGGCCTTTGACATAAATTGTCAAGCCCTTATCCAGTGTTCAGGACTGCACACCTGCAGTAATTTTATATATTATTTATAATATAATATAATATAATTTATATATAATTTTTATATCACTTTTATATCATTTATATATATATTTTATGTATTGTTAAGTTAGCCACACCCCCCGGGGGACGTGGCTATTTTAACAATATATGATGTCTACTATCTAAAAAGATACATAAGATCTATAATATCTATGCTGCCTAATTAGATAATATCTAATAAAATATCTAAAATATATCTAATATCTATGGTGTCTAATAGATAATTATAAGATATATAAGAGCTATAACATCAATGCTGCCTAATTAGATGATATCTAATAAAATATCTAATAAAATATCTAATAAAATATCTAAATATCTATGCTGCCTAATAGATAATTATAAAATATATAAGATCTATAATATTTATGCTGTCTAATAGATAAATATAAGATATATAAGTCATATAATATCTATGGTGCTTAATAGATAATTATAAAGATATATAAGATCTATAAAATCAATGCTGCCTAATTAGATAATATCTAATAAAATATATAATATCTATGCTGCCTAATAGACAATTATAATTATATATAAATTAAATAATATCTATAGTGCCTAATAGATAATTATAAGATATATAAGTTATATATCTATGCTGCCTAATAGATAATTATAAGATATATAAGATCTATAATATCTATGCTGCCTAATTAGATAATATCTAAAAAAATCTAATAATATCTAATATCTATGCTGCCTAATAGATAATTATAAGATATATAAGTTTTATAACATCAATGCTGCCTAATAGATAATATCTAAAAAAAATCTAATAAAATATCTAATATCTATGCTGCTTAATAGATAATTATAAGACATATAAGTTATATAATATCTATGCTGCCTAATAGATAATATCTTAAAAAAATCTAATAAAATATCTAATATCTATGGTGCCTAATAGATAATTATAATGATAAGATACATAATATCTATGGTGCCTAATAGATAATTATAAGATATATAAGAGCTATAACATCAATGCTGCCTAATTAGATAATATCTTAAAATATCTAATAAAATATCTAATATCTATGCTGCCTAATAGATAATTATAAAGATATATAAGATCTATAATATTTATGCTGCCTAATAGATAAATATAAGATATATAAGTTATATAATATCTATGGTGCCTAATAGATAATTATAAGATATATAAGAGCTATAACATCAATGCTGCCTAATTAGATAATATCTTAAAATATCTAATAAAATATCTAATATCTATGCTGCCTAATAGATAATTATAAAGATATATAAGTTTTATAATATCTATGCTGCCTAATAGATAGTATCTAATAAAATATCTAATAAAATATCTAATATCTATGCTGTCTAATAGATAATTATAATGATATATAAGATCTATAACATCAATGCTGCCTAATTAGATAATATCTAATAAAATATCTAATAAAATATCTAATATCTATGCTGCCTAATAGATAATTATAATATAAGATATATAAGATACCTAATATTTATGCTGTGTGCCTCAGCAATGTCTCTCCCTGTGCTCTTTTCCCTCTGTGTCTCATGCTGGATAATTTCCATACCAGGAGTTAATAACGTGAGCTTCCCTAAACTGCAAGGACCACCTTTAACGTTTGATGGAATAGCAGAGACCACGCTCTGTCTCCACAAATAAAAATATCCCCTGTGGTAATTGAGGAGGGGCAGAGCTAAGTGTAGGTGGAATTACACAAGTGTCATTACACCAAAAGGTTTGGTTCTTATACACAGGATGATGTGGAGAAACATCTCTCACTACTCATTGATCTTCTCCTGAGCAATCAATCAAATTGATCTTTTCCTGAGTAATCCTGAGCTGAAAGCAGAGCAGGGACATCTCCCAGTGGAAAAAGAGGGCTCAGTCCCTCAGTGTTGGATTTTCCCTTTTTCTGACCCAGCGATGGGACAACTGAGAGATGTTTTAAAAACTTTTATTCCATTTTCAGTCTCATGAGAAGGGTGAGACAATACAGATGTTACAATTCACACCATCACAATCATAAACTAAGATCTTTCCTAATTACTTTATCATAATTTCTTGGCCTATCAGCTTTTACCACACAATGCTGTTAATGCCTTAAAGCCAATCATCTAAAATCACCCCTCGTAGTGCATTTAAATTAATTATTAATTGGGTAATATTATTTATGGTCATTAATTATGGGGGTAAAATGACCCCCTTCAATACATCTTTCACAGTTCTATTTCTCCAAAGTATCTGGTCTATTTGCAAGGCCATAATTTGAAACTTTCCAATTCCATTTCTCTCTCAGCAACGTCCATCATATTGCATGGAATTTCTAAGTCAGCATATTTTATGTCAAGGTTTGCCTACAGATCCATACTATGTTGTCGCTTTGTTCTTCTAAAATTCTTCTAAGCCTTCTGATGCTCACATTTTTGTAAGAGAGTTTCTCACACACTTTTCATGTAAATAAAGTTGTTTTGCATGCTTTTCTAGAGAAGGAAAGAATTGATGGAATCTTAGTTTGACCAGTGTGGTTGGAGAGGACAATTTCATCTTCTAATCTGTAGTCACTGTTGGAATTCTATAAATGTTGAGATCTGTAAATAAATGTGCTCCTTTTGCCTTGGACCTCTCAGCGTGTGAGTGTCCTACGAGCCTTCTGTCAGGCTTTGGGAATTCTCTGCAAATTCTCTTTGGGAATTCTCTCCATTTCCCACACCTCAGCATTGTCTCCACTGTGCTCTTTCCCCCCACCCAAACCTCTCTGGGATGCAACAGCAGAGCTGGCAGCAGGATCTTGGAATGCAGCAGGAACTGGTGCGGTGCTTTGAGTGCCTACTAGAATCATTAATTCTTTTTTTTTTTCTGTTTTGAGATAGGGTGAGGAGAAAAGCAGACCCAGCACAAGTGGGCAGCAGCAGCAGCAGCAGCAGCGTGGATGTGCTGGCACACCCCTGCCCCTCTCCATGTGTCCCCGCAGCCCCGAGGGGCAGCAGCTGTGACAGGGCACTGGGGACAAGCTGCTAGCACGCAACTGAACTTCGAGTGTCGAGTTACAACCTCTGCTGCACCCCAGAGAATCCCTGAAAATTCCAGGCATCTCCTTAAAACATAAATAAAACAGGAAAATAAATGTGGGAGGGCAGGGAGTGAGGCTGGGGCTGGTGGGGAAAGGGTGGAGAAGAAAGAGAGTCCTGGCAGGTTAAGGGAGGGATTTAAACATCTTTGATTTTGGTTGTTTTCCTGGAGAAAAATGGAGATGTAGAAACCATCATTATCCTGGGGTTAGTAAAGCCAGAAAAGACCTATTGCTCACGCATCCTGAAAAATCCAGCTGGTTATTTTTGGGGGTGGGAAGGGAGCTTCGTGCTTGCTCTTCCGAGAAGAGCAGGAACACATTGCCTGCGCTGATGGCATTTTGTCCCTGGAACTCATCCCACAGCCGATCACTCCATCACAGCAAAGATTTACTCCAACAGCTTTTGTGTTTTGTAACATTTACCAACAGTCTCGCTCTGCTGGCTGGAACCTCGAGGAGTGGGCAGTGCCCCTGTCACCCTGTTTTTCTAAAGTTCTTCTGATGTTTACATTTTTGTGTTGGAGTTTCTCACGCACTTTTCATGTAAATATTGCATTGTTTACATTATTTTCTGGAGGAGGAGAGAATTGATGGACTGTTGGTGTGACCAGTGTGGTTGAGAGGAGACGATTTCATCCTCCAATCCACTGTTGGAAATCTATAAATTATGAGATCTGTAAAATAAACTCTCCCTTTTGCCTTGCACCTCTCAGCATGGGAGTGTGTGTTTATTTCGTGTCTTATTACGACAATCACTCGAGTTCTGCTGCTCTCCCTCAAATTTGTCAGCAGAGGTCAAACCTTTTATTCCTGCAGGTGACAGAGTGGAAATAAACAGCCAGGCCTGAGGGTGAAGAATCCTTTTAGCTGCTGTGTCCTGAGCACGGGGTTTGTCAGGCCTGGAATTGCCTTGTGCAGACACCTGAGGGGCAAAGCTGAGCTCAGCTGGGCCAGGGTTGGTCTGAGGGGCTCTTGTCCCCAGGCCCTGCCTGCTGTCACTAAGGAGAACTCCCAGCCCAAGGAAATCCTCCTGAAGGAGCTCAGTGAAGGTGATGTTTGCTACTGTGAGTGTGGCTGTGGGCTAACGCTGCTCAGAGAGAGAGGGAGGGCAGGGCCAGCAGGGCACAGCCTGAGAGAATTTTTTAGCTTGCTAACAATTTCTGGCTCTTTCCCAGGGGAAATCTTCCCAACAAGGTTTTCTTCTCAAAACAATCTAGGCAAATAATTTTCTTTCTCAAAACGTTTTTCCCCAGCTGGTGTTTTGCTGTTTCTCCAGTTTAACCAATGGGATTAGAGAGATGTTGTTCCTATTCACCACTCATGTTAGGTCTGTATCAGAACACCTTATAAATAAGTAGGAAGAATTGGAAGATAAAGCATTCTATTCTTTGCCTTCTGAGAATATCAGAGTTCTTCGTCTTTATTTTGTGTCCAACAGTGACAGACTGAGCCCAGAGCCACTGGGCTGAGCCCAGAGTGGGCAAAAAGTGACCCCAGGGTGAAGATCTGCAGGGTGAGACCTGAGAAAAGGGGTCCCAGCTCAGCTCTCAGGGGGTTCCTGCCCCTTTCAAAACCTCGATGTCCCTTCATGTCACAGGGGGAAAAGACCCTGGGTGTGCCTCTCCTGCCCCTGGAGCACAAAATCCCCTGGCACGGATGAGGCCTGGACAACCCCAGGCCCAGGTGTCACACTAAGACACGAAATGAACACGCAGTCACAGGCTGAGACATCCAAGGCAAAAGAGAGCAAGTTTATTTACAAAATTGGAATTTATAGGTTTTTCAAAGTGACGGTGGATTGGAGGATGAAATCCCACCTCTCAACCACACTGGCCACATCAACAGGCCATCAATTTCATCCTGCTCCAAGAAGGAATGTAAACAACCCAGCGTTTTTCATCAAAGTGCATGAGAACTCTGATCTAAAATATGTAAACATCAGAAGGATTTTGAAAAACAGGGCGACACCCAGGAAAATCCTGGGGGTTTCTACATAATCCAGCTGCAGTTCTTAGGGAAAGAGAAGGAGGAAAGCAGGGATTCTCAGCTCCTGCAGGCTCCAGGCAGGCTGAGTTTCAGAGATCTCCTCAGACAGGAGCTGCACCAGTGCCTGAGAGCCCTGGGGGTGTTATTGGGGTGGATTTGTCTGACAGCCTTTAAAACCTGTCTATATTTCCTGTGACAATGAGTTCCCCACCAACGCAGCACTCAATGAGCACTCCTATCTGGAGCCTGCCGTGCTGAGGTGGTTTTGTTTTCCTGCTGGCTCTGCATGACAGAGCAAACCTCAGGGCACCTCGGGAAATTTCTGTGCCAAGAAAGGCACAGAGAGGCACCCACAGGAGGATCCACTTTCCTCCTGATGGATTCCCCAGTCCTGGGGGTTAAGGGGTGGAGGGGGGAAAGCTGAGCTGCTGTTGGACACTCAGGGTGGTATCTCACTCCTCTCGGACAGCAGGACCTTTGCAGAACATCAGCTGGAGCCTCATCTCAATCTGAATCTGAATCTCAACCTGAATTTGAATCTCAATCTCAGTCTGAATCTGAATCTGAATCTGAATCTGAATCTCAATCTCAATCTCATCTCATTTCATTTTATCTCAATCTCATCTCAGTCTCATCTCATTTCATTTTATCTCAATCTCAATCTCCTCTCATCTCAATCTCATCTCATCTCAGTCTCATCTCAATCTCATCTCATTTCATTTTATCTCAATCTCAATCTCCTCTCATCTCAATCTCATCTCATCTCATCTCATCTCAATCTCATCTCATCTCAATCTCATCTCATTTCATTTTATCTCAATCTCATCTCATTTCATTTTATCTCAATCTTGATCTCATCTCATCTCAATCTCATCTCATCTCAATCCCATCTCAATCTCATCTCATTTTATCTGAATCTCATCTTATTCCACCTCTTTCCATGGGCAGGGACACCTCTCACCATCCTGGCCTTGGACACTTCCATGGATGGGGCAGCCACAGCTTCTCTGTGCCAGGGCCTGCCCACCCTCCCAGGGAAAAATTCCTGCCCAAAATCCCATCCAGCCCTGCCCTCTGGCAGTGGGAATCCATTCCCTGTGCCCTGTCTCTCCATCCCTTGTCCAAAGTCTCTCTCCAGCTCTCCTGGAGCCCCTTCAGGTCCTGGAAGATCACAATAAGGTCACCCTGGAGCCATTTTGTCCAACTTCCCTCTTGCTACAGACCAGAGGAATTCAGCCAGGTTTGGTGGTCTGGTTTTGTGCCACAGGTTTTGTGCCACAGGTTTTGTGTTTCTGAGCCCTCAGCAGGTGGAGCAGGAGGAGGAGAATGAGGATGAGGATGAGGATGAGGATGAGGATGAGGATGAGGATGAGGACAGGCAGCTCCTCCTGCCCATCTGCAGGAACAGCAGGCAGGGCTCTCCCCTGTTGCACCCACAGATGTACCGGCCGAGGGATGTTCCAGCGTTCAGGGATTGTTCAGGGATTGTTCAGGGCTCACACGTTTTCCTCCTGCCTGTTCTGTAATTGTATCAACGTGAGAAAAAACAAAATGTAAATAGGAATTTTAATAAAAGCATAGCAGCAAGCAGATCTAATCTCTAACCTTTTGAAATATGAAGAAGCTGCTTTATCTGCGAGGAAGCACAATCTCTCCCCAGCAGAGATGGGAATTTGTGGGAGTTAAATTAACTAAGGCAGCGCTCCCCTCTTGCTCGTTGAATGTAAACGAAGCATATTGAGGATTATTGCATAGGGAGAATTAATAAAAACGGAATGGGAAAGTTTCAGACCCAGGCATGTTTGCTAATCGTTTCCCAGGCACAGGGAGAGCAGCCTGTGGTCCCAGCACCTCCTTCTGTGCTTCCATGGAAAAAAAACCAGGAGGTGCAAATCCTGTGGAAGGCTTTGCAGTGGGAACCAGGGAGCTGCTGGAGTGAGGAGAGCTTGGAATTGCATGGTTCCATCTATGCACAGCCCTGCAAAGAAAAACCTTGGTGTTGGGGAAGATGAAACAGGAAAGCCTTATCAATATGACTGCTTAGATTTAGAGAATATGAAACCTATAAGTGAAATAGAAATGAAAGCAAGTTTTGATGTCTAAAATGCCAAACTTTAGTTACTGAACGACTGGAAAACAATGGTATGGCCAGCTGAAGGTTAAACAATTAAATTAATTGATTAAACAATGCCCTTCTCCTTACCAAGAGCCCAAGGGTCAGAGCAGACCCTGCTGGCTTGGCAGGAGGGGTCCCAAGAGTCGTTTTTAGGGTTTAAAATATAACACAGGATGGGAATGCAATGATTCTTATGGGCTGTGTGTAAATGCTGTAGGATTTGTAATTTTTAGGGTTTAAAATATAACACAAGATGGGAATGTAATGATTCTTATAGGCTGTGTGTAAATGCTGTAGGATTTGTATCTTGTACTGGATTGGTTGGTGTAAATCAGAATATTCAGTATAGAAGATTTAATGGATTGGAATGGGAACTTTGCTCTCTTCTTCTTCTTCTTCTTCTTCTTCTTCTTCTTCTTCTTCTTCTTCTTCTTCTTCTTCTTCTTCTTCTTCTTCTTCTTCTTCTTCTTCTTCTTCTTCTTCTTCTTCTTCTCCTTCTTCTTCTTCTTCTTCTTCTTCTTCTTCTCCTTCTTCTCCTTCTTCTTCTCCTTCTCCTTCTCCTTCTCCTTCTCCTTCTCCTTCTCCTCCTCCTCCTCCTCCTTCTTCTTCTTCTTCCTCTCCTTCTTCTCCTTCTCCTTCTTCTTCTTCTTCTTCTTCTTCTCCTTCTTCTTCTTCTTCCTCTTCTTCTTCTCCTTCTTCTTCTTCCTCTTCTTCTCCTTCTTCTTCCTCTTCTTCTTCTTCTCCTTCTTCTTCTTCTTCTTCTCTTTCTTCTCCTTCTCCTTCTTCTTCTCCTACTTCTTCCTCTTCTCCTTCTTCTTCCTCTTCTTCTTCTTCTTCTCTCTCTCTCTCTGGCCTGCTGTGCTGGCAGTTCGTAGCAGGGCCCCTTCACCCACGCCCAGTAGCACTGGATGGGTTTAATTTCTCTTCCAACCCGAACCATTCCATGATTTTATGATAATTTCCCCATATAACTGCCCAGTTTTCTGCAGAATGTGGAAGTCCCCAGAAGTGCTGACAGAACCTGCCCAGCTGGGATTCTCCTTCCCCCTCTCCTGGGCTGCTCCAGGCCGCTGTGCCGGCTGCAGGCAGCAGCAATTGGACTCCTGACGTGCTCTTTTTGTCTGCTCCGAGCTCTGAATTGGCAGCAGCACAAAGATCTAAGGAAAATAATTCCCATTAAGCCTGGTGCACCCTGCCTGAGCTGTGCCTGCCTCCAGCACCAGAGCCTTTCCTCCCCCTGCCCCCTGCTCGGGATTTGTGATTGTTCGTGCCCGTGGCAAGGGTTGCCCTGGCCTGCCGTGCACGCCGTGCTCCCATCCCACACTCTGCTCTCAATTGTGCCAGCCTGGGGTTCAGCTTTCTTTGCTCTCCCTCTCAGCCTTGAAAAAATCCTGATTTCAGAGAGCTCTCAGCTCTCTATTCAAAGGGCTTTTGAATCCTCCCATTTTCCAGTCATTCACCCGGCCCGTGAATGACTGGGAAGTGCTGGCTCGTCCTTGGGGATTTTAGAAAAGGTAAAAAATTCACCTGTGAGGAGAAAGAGAGGGACTCAGGGAGCCTGGGAGCGGATGTGTCACTCTCTCTGAAATCCCTGCCGTGCCTGAGGAACTCATTTGCTCTCTGGACAAATCTGCCTGCCTGGGATGGGGGGTGAGGAGGGGCTGGCACCAGGCAGGAGCTCTGGGAAATTCCTGTGTCTTTATCAGGTGTGAGCTCTGAGCTTGGAATCCTGGAATCTCCTGAGTTGGGAAGGACACACAGGGATCACCCAGTGCAGCTCCTGACCCTGCCCAGGCACCCCAAATCCCACCCTGGGCATCCCTGGAGCGCTGTCCAAGCTCTCCTGGAGCTCTGGGGCCGTGCCCATTCCCTGGGGAGCCTGGGCAGTGCCAGCACCCTCTGGGGGAAGAACCTTGCCCTCAAATCCATCTCCAAACTGTTGGAACCCTGGAGGCTGAGAATTTCAGGCCATTACAATCTGGATTTCTTATATATATATATATTTTATTTTTTCTTTTTAGAGCCAGGATTAATGCACGGGAGATGCCGTTTTCATGTTTGGACTCATTGTTTATTAATTTTTATTTATAATATAGTTCCACTAGTCGTGAGTTCTAACTAGCAAGGTAGAAAATGGATGCCATTAACTCTTTCCAGGTCTTTTTAAGCATAAATTATCCAATAATGAGATGATATTTATATTATTTATACTTTTAACCTAATAACTGACCACCTGAGGTCTGCAATGCGGGCCTTTTTCACCCAATTAGAAAAAACTACTTAAAACCATGAAGAAGTTGAAGAAGAAGGACTTAGACAATGCCTTAAATCTTCTATCT
Organism: Acrocephalus arundinaceus; assembly: GCA_021534815.1. Taxonomy (NCBI): domain Eukaryota; kingdom Metazoa; phylum Chordata; class Aves; order Passeriformes; family Sylviidae; genus Acrocephalus; species Acrocephalus arundinaceus. The sequence goes on from JAJEOU010002598.1 coordinate 361,370, forward strand.
TGCCCCATATATATTACTATATATTAAACCCTTAAATTCTAAGTGTTTCACCCTGAGAGATCACACATTTCTATTCAAACCACACACCCACAACCCCAGTGCTGTCACTCAATTTTGGAAGCTGTTCCACCACCTCAGGTCAATGCAGTGTTTACTTGGGGGTCAGTGCCTTTTAGCACAGAAAATCTGGAATTTTCAGCCTCCAGGGTTCCAACACCAAACCCCTGGCACAGCTCCAGCCCTTCCCTGCCCCTCGGGAGCACCAGGGTGGCATCGATGTCCCTTAGGCTGCCCAGCCAGATGTGAGACAGCCCTGGGTGAGCTGTGAGCAGATGAGATTTGGGATCTCACATTTTCCAAGCCCTGGCAGGCTGCAAACGCACTCCTGAGTGGCCTTGAGTGCTGGGTTTCTGCTGCTGAATTCATCCATCCAGATAAAAGAGTCAGAGCCAATGGATGGGATGTTTGGAGGAAAGGAAAACACCTGCTCACATCCCCTCGAGGCTGTGGTGGCCTGGCTGAGGTGGGATGATGTCCTGGGGTCACTTTTTGATGTTTATATCCCCAATTGTCTGTTCTGTTTGTTCTGGATGTTGAGTTCTGCACCTTTCAGGCTGGTTCTGAGAGCAAAGAGGGGAAAGAAGAAGTGCAGGGTTTGTTTTCAGAAACTGAACTCACTGCTCCACATTCTGCTCCTGGGCTGTGCTGTCTGCAGCACGGACAGACAGCAGGACAGAGATCTGCTTACAGCTGGCCCCATTTGCAGGGAGTGCATTGCTGAAGTGCCCAGCCAGTGTTGGGGTCACCTCAGGGAAGTCCCTGCACCTGTCCCAGGATGTCAGAACCCAGGACATCCCTGTGGCTGCCCTGGGTGATCCCAGACCCTGGCAAGGGCTCCAGAGACAAACCACGAGAGTTTGATTAGAACAGGATTAATTTATCACCGGGTGGAGATGTAGAATTTTGGGGTTTAATGGGGGTTCAAGGAGGCAAGATGGAGGAATCTGGGTGTGCCCCTGTCCTTCTGCTTCTTCTTCTTGCCCTCCATCTCCTGCTGTGGTGGTGGCACTTTTGGGTTGGTTTAGCACAGCAGTGCACTGTCTAACACAGGTGAGAGGTGTTGGTGTCTCACTATAAACACAGAGCACGGAATATTTGGGATAAAAAGTTCAGAGCGCCCTCGGGGTGGTCAGTCAGGGATGAGCAGCACTGCAGCAGCACCCAAGCTGGGTGAGAACAAAATGTACCAGATCAGAAACAATGAACAACCCTGAGAACCTGAGCTGACACATCCCGACTCTCTCTGCTGGCACCGGGGCTTGGGACAAGGACTTTGAACAAACATCTCGGGGTTATCAGCCCAAAGAAACAAGAACCGAGACCAGGAGTGCTGGTGGCACCTTTTTTGCACCTTGCCTGCAAAGCTGGGCACAGCTCACGTCTGTTCTCAGCCTCCTGCCCCTGCCTGAGACACAGAACAGGAGACGGGGACACAGGACAGAGCTGTGACAGGGATGGCAACAGGGAGAAAAAACCAGGATGTTCCCATGGGGGAGAGAATCCCAGCTCCTCAAATCGTACAAAACCATACAAACCACCGAATCCTCTCAGGCAGCAGGGAATAAACCAACCGTGAAAAGCTGCTGAAATATCCCTGTTCTGCTCCTGTTTCTTGTCCTGTCCTCTGTGGCAGCTGCTCAGAGGAGCTGCAGGAGAGGCTGATCACATCTGGCCCTGCCTGCTTGTTCCCCTCACATTTTTTCTTGCTTTTTATTCAGTTTGTTTTGTGCCTAAAACAAACATTCTCCTGCCTGTGACAAATCCGGGATCCACCCATCCCTGTTCAAGCAGGAAGGAACCCAGCTCTACAGGAATAATCCCCCAAACTCCCGCCAGGAGCTTTTTGTAGCTGCATTAATTTTAGAAGGAAAAATTAGGTCCGAAGTGCTGGGCTCATTTTAATGAAGATTCGCGGTCACAATGGAATCCCCTGGCGGGGAGGAATCGGCTTTTGAGCACACCAGACTCATTAGAAACTCCGCACAAAGTCAGCAGAGGCCGAGGAGGGGCGGCAGGAGAAAGGGAGCGATGCCGGGGAGGAATTTTGGATTTCGGGAGTTTCTGAACCTGCACTTCCCTTCCCCGCCACAGCTCCGGTGAGGAGATGAAAGCAGCCGGCGAAGAAGATAAACAAGAAAACAGCTCTGGAACAAGTCACGCTGCCAAATAAACAACCTGGGGAGGATGGGATGGGACGGGAGATAAAAGAGAAAGTGCTGGAGGTTTTGGAGTGACTTCCAGGTGGGGATGGAGCTGTCACACAGGGAGGGCAGCGCAGGAATTTTCTCCCACAGCATCTCAGCCTCTGTCCTTCCCTTCCACAGCCAGGAACGCGGCTCCAAACCTCAGGAAAGTCCCAGAAATCCAGCGTTGCTCCTTAGGGACTCTTGTCTTCCTTTCACATTTGCTTCAGCTTCTTCTCTCCCGTGTTTTGGCTCCAGGCGAGGCAATGGGATTATACCGGGGATCCAGGGAAGCTCTGTCCTTCTTTAGCTCGCTCGGTGGCGTTGATAAATCGAGCAGGAGGAGGCAGAGGCATCTGGATGGGGTTCCACCCTCCCCTCGGAGTGACAAAGCCGTGGTGGCATCAGAGCAGCACGTGGAGCTCGAGGGTCGGCCAGGAAAAGCCAATCTGAGCCCCTAAATACCCCGTGGGGCAGAAAATCCGACACTCAGTGTTTCACCAGGCACTGCCTGGTGATGTTTGGGGTGAGGACAGAGGGCTGCCAATTATTTCTGCCTCAAAACCATCAAAGCTTTTCCCCAGGATTGCCTTTAGGAGAAGCTGTGCCCGGCTGGGAGAGAACTCTGGGTTTTTCCAGGGGCAGCTCCTCTCCCCTGAGCGGAGCCACTGCAGAGCCCTCAGACCCTGCAGGTGAGGGGAGGACACGGGTGTCTCCACCTGGGTGCCTGCAAAGCCTTGGAGGAGCAGGGACAGAGTCTCAGGGCAACCCAGAGCAACTGGAATTTCACCACCTGTGAAAAAGCAATGGGACATCACTCTATGACCAATATGATCGAAGTGAGCTGCCTTATTTAATTTTTACAGTCTCTTTTATACAGTTTTTAGCTTTAATCACACATTTCATACTACTTTACAATTGGTTGTACCCTAAAAGCAGCGTTAGACCTCTGGTCTCTATGGGTTAATTCTTACATACACAGCAAATTATACATTTCTTTTTTCTGGCTTTCATCTGATTCCCACATTCTGGAGTTGTTTGCCATCTTTTATTCTTCTTTTTATGTGACTTCTTCATCCTTGAAATGGTTCCAGGCCTGTCCTTTCGGATAAGAACCTGGATTGCTCACATGCCCTCATTTTTGTAGGAATTCATCCTTCACAACCCAGGGCTGGAGATGTTTTCTGTGGTGAGTTTGATGAGGAGGACACATGGAAGGCCCACAGTGTCCCCACGTCAGTCAAATCTGCTTTACCACCTTTGGTGTCAGGGTTTGGCTGTCACTCAGAGCAGCAGAATTACCCCCAAGGAGGGGCCAGAGGAGCTGGGCTCAGGGTCTGGGGGTTCAGAGGGAGCCCAGCGAGGAGGAGCACACGGAGCTGGGGGCTGGAGAAGGAAAGTGATGGAAAGGGAGAACCAGCCCTACAAATCCCTGTCGTGCACCCTGTGGGGATGATTTCCTCAAGCTCCCGAGGTCTGGGCTGGTTTAATGCTCAGGTTCCCCCCAGGCTGCCTCCTCCTGCCTCAGGTTTGAGTCTGGGGCCAGGCACTGCTGCAGCCTGGGCACCCCAGGGTGTGGATTGACCTGGGGGCCTCCCCTCACTCATGGCCATGGAAGGGTGACTTCCCTCCCTCCCGTGAGGAATGAGGGGATTTTTGGTTTCCCCTGGTGCTCCCCAGCACCAGAGCAGCTTCAGATGGCAGAGCCAAAGCTTTCCTGGCCAGCCTCACAATCCGTGGGCTCTCCTGAGGGAGTTATGGAGTGAGCTGTGAGCACTCAGACCTCGGGAGCTTGGGGAAATCGTTCCCACAGGGTGCACAACAGGGGTTTGTAGGGCTGGATCTCCCTTTCCATCGCTCTCCCCCTCCTGCACCGCATTCCTGCTCTCCTGGGAACAGCCTGCCTGCAGCTCCCAGCTCCGTGTGCTGCTCCTCGCTGGGATCCCTCGCTGTCCTGTGTGTCCTCGCAGCTGGCAGCACCTCGGCTTCTTCAGGAGATGTTTGTAGAGGCTTTAGCCGGGTTTGCAGTGAGCCACGGGGCTCTGAGGAAATCCTGCCTCGGTGGCTCACGGCAGGAGGAGGCAGCCTAAGGCCAGCCCGGGGAGAGTCTGAACAGCTCAGACCTCGGGAGCTTGGGGAAATGACTCCCACAGGGTGCAAGACAGGGGATTTGTAGGGCTGGTTCTCCCTTTCCATCCTGCACCGCATTCTCTGCTCTCCTGGGAACAGCCTGCAGCTGCAGGGATCCCTCCAGCCCTCAGCTCTGTGTGCTCCTCCTCGCTGGGATTCCTCTCTGTCCTCTGTGTCCTCGCAGCTGGCAGCACCTCAGCTTCTTCAGGAGATGTTTGTAGAGGCTTTAGCCGGGTTTGCAGTGAGCCACGGGGGAAGCACCGGGGCTCTGAGGAAATCCTGCCTCGGTGGCTCACGGCAGCCAAAGCTGCTGTGCCTGAAGGGATCTCGCTCAGAACAAACCTGCGCTGGCTGTGCCCGGCTCACTGGGCAGCCCAGGGCAGTGCCAGCCCATCCCCGCAGCGCCCCAGAGCTCTCCCGGAGCCGGAGGAAGTGGGGAGTGTGTCAGGCTGGGGTGGGGGTGCTGCTCTCCCTGCACCCCGAGCACAGCAGGGAGCCGGACCTGGGGCTCAGCCGGACCCGGTGCCCCTTCCCGGGAGGTGCCAACAGCCCCGGGTTGGAGCTGCCATCCCTGGGGGGCTCATCCCCGTGCGGGCTGGGAGGGGACAGGGGACAGCAGGGCATGGCCAGGCAGCCCTGGGGACAAACGTGTGCCCAGCACCAGGCTGTGCTGCGGGCCAGGGGACAGGGTCACACATACCTTAGGGACCCTGGGACAGGGTCACAGACATCTTTAGAGGCCCTGGGACAGGGTGACACACATCTTTAGGGACACTAGGACATGGTCACACACGTCTTTAGGGACCCTGGGACAGGGTGACAAACACCTTAGGGACCCTGGGACAGGGTCACACACACACGTCTTTAGGGACCCTGGGACAGGCACAGGGTGACACACACCTTAGGGCCCCTAGGACAGGGTGGCACGCATCTTTAGGGACCCTTGGACAGGGACAGGGTCGCACACGTCTTTAGGGACCTCATTCCTGCCGATCCCCGCAGGGACCACACCCTCGAGGGCAGGCACAGGGTCCTCACCCCCCACACACCTTTAGGGACCACCTCCCTGCCAGGACCTGCTCGGACCGCCGGGGACAGGAACGGTGCCCGCTCACCACCCCCCTGCCAGGACCACATCCCGGGGGACACGCACCGGCTCCGCACCCCCTCCCCACCTCCACGGACCCCCCTCCCCCGCGGCCCCGCGGACCCCTCGAGCTCCGGCGCCGCCTGGGCCGGGCGCTCCGCGCTGCGGGCGCGCTGCGGGTCTGCCTGCCCGGGCGGCGGTGCCGGGATGCCGGCGGAGCGGCGCGGCGCGGTCCCGGTGATGTCAGGAGCGGTCCGGCAGCGGTGGGCGGTCCTTCCCCGGCTCCCGGCTCGGCTCGGCGCCCGCCCCTGCTCCTCTCCCGGCTCGGCGCCGCTCCGCTCCGCCCCCGGCTCGGCGAGGAGCGCGGGCAGCCCCGCGGCCCCGCTGCAGTCCCGCTCCGGCATGGTAAGGCCGTGGGCATGGGGCGGGCGGGCGGGGGCGGGCCGGGCTGCCCGGGGCGCGGCGCGCTCTCACCCTCTCCCCGTCTCTCGCAGCCCCTCGCCGGAGCAGCGCCGGGACCCCGCCGCCTCCAGCCGCGCTCCGCCGGGCTCCGCCGCTCGCTGCGCGCCGGCATGAAGCGCCCGGCGCCGGGCAGCCGCCGCTGAGGAGCCAGCGCGGCGGCAGCTGCGGGACCCCCCCATCCCCAGCTCTGCCCGCACCCCCTCCCCGCACCCCCGCCCCGCTCCATGGGGCAGCGCCGCGGCCGCTGAGCCCCCCGCCCCACCCCGCCCGCCCGCCGCGCCCCCCGCGCCGCGCCCCCCGCGCTGCGCCCCCCGCCTCGCCCCTCGCCATGGGGCCGCGGCACCTGCTGCTGCCGCTGCTCCTGCTGTCCCTGCAGCTCCTGGCCCTGCTGCTGCTGCTGCCCGCGCAGGCGGCCGGGCCCCCCCGCGCCAAGGGCAACCGGACCCAGGGGGCGGCGGCGCCTCGGCGGACCCCCAAACCGGGCAAGGAGCTCCTGAACCAGACGCTGGCGGGCCCGGGGGCCGCCGCCCCCACGGCACTGCCCGGGCGCGGCAAGGGCGCGGGGGGCGGCAAGGCAGCCCCCGGAGGCGGCGGGGGAGGCGGCGGGGGCTCGGCCCCGGCACACGAGACGTGCTGGGGGTACTACGACGTGAGCGGGCAGTGGGACAAGGAGTTCGAGTGCAACAACAGCCTGACGGGCTTCCGCTACTGCTGCGGCACCTGCTTCTACCGCTTCTGCTGCAACAAGCGCGCCGAGAAGCTCAACCAGAGCCTGTGCCGCAACTACAAGAGCCCCGAGTGGGCCCACCCCACCACGGCCAGCGGAGCCCTGCCCGCCGACGGCGGCGACGGCGGCGACGGGGACGCCAACAAGTACGACCCGGACAAGGACAGCACCAACGCCACCGTGTACATCTCGTGCGGGGCCATCGCCTTCGTGCTGATCGCCGGCGTCTTCGCCAAGGTGGCCTACGACAAGGCGCGGCGCCCGCCCCGGGAGATGAACATTCACAGGTGCGCTCCTTCCCCCGCTCCTCGTGTGCCCCCCGTCCCCAGGGGCGGCTCCTCACCGAGCCTTCCCCCTCGGCAAAGTCTGCTCCGGGCTTTGGTTGCGCTGCCCGGCCGTGGGTTGTCCTTTGGAGGCTTTCCCGGGAGTTCCCTGGTGCGTGGCTCCTCCAAGGATTCCGCCTTTGGATTTGCTGTCCAAGGGCTCGGTTTGGCTGTCCGGGGGTTCTCCCGCCGCGCTCTCTGCCCGAGGAGCGCCCCTGTGAAGCGCCCGTGCTTTGCTCTGCCTCGCCATGAGTTTCCCCTGCTCCACCCTTCCGAGGGTTTCCCCAGCGCCGTGACTGTCCCACGGCTCCCCCTCGGTGCCACCCGGCCGCACCATTTCCCCTTGTGCTGCCGCCCCCTGAGTCGTTTATCCAAGGGTTTCCCCCTTTGCCGGGGCTGTCCAAGGGTTCCCACCATCCACCAAAGGATTTTCGCTCTGCCCAGGAGTTCCTCCTTCCCACGGCCCGGCCAGGGGCACCCGAGCCCCTCTGGCCACCCCACTGCCCACCCCGGGGCCTGTTCTGGTGCCCCGTGGCTCTCCTCCCGCGGCCGCCTTTGTGGTCGCCTCCCCGTGCCTTCAGCACCGGCTGCGCGGACAGCTCCGGGACAGCTCCCGGTGAATTCCCGGAGAATTCCCGGATCGCTCCTGGACAGCTCCGCGCTGCCCCGCTCTGCCGAGAGTCCGACCCGGAGCTCCACGTGTAGCCGCCCCCGGCACCCCGTCTACAACACGGGCACCCCCTCCTGTCCCTCGGCACCCCCTCCTGCCCCCCGTACCCCCTCCTGTCCCCTGACACCCCTTCCTGCCCCCCGGTACCCACCTCTGTCCCCTGGCACCCCTTCGTGTCCCCTGGCACCCCTCCTGCCTCCCGGCACCCCCTCCTGTCCGTCGGCACCCCCTCCTGTCCCCCGGCACCCCCTTCTGTCCGTCGGCACCCACCTCTGTCCTCCGGCACCCCCTTCTGCCCCCCGGCATCCCCGACTGTCCCTCGGCACCCTCTCCCACCCCCCGCACCCTCTCCTGTCCCCCGACACACCCTCCTGTCCCTCGGCACCCTCTCCTGTCCCCCGACACACCCTCCTGTCCCTCGGCACCCCCTCCTGCCACCTGGCACCCTCTCCTGTCCCCCGGCACCCCCTTCTGTCTCCCCGACACCTCTTTCTGTCCCCCAGCACGCCTTCTGTCCCTGGCACCCCCTCCTGCCCTCGGCACCCCCCTCCTGTTCCCCGGCACCCCCTTCTGTCCCTCGGCACCCGCTCCTGTCCCCAGACACCCCTTCGTGTCCCCCGGCACCCCGTCTGCAACACCTTCTGTCACCCGGCGCCCCCTCCTTGCCCCCGGCACACGCACTTGTCCGCCGGCACCCCCTTCTGTCCTCCGCACCCACCTCTGTCCCCCGGCACGCCCCTCCTGTCTCCGACGCCCCCTCCTGTCCCCCAGCACCCTCCTCTACACCCCAGAACGTCGCCCTTACCCCTCAGCATTCCACCACCCCTCTCCTGCTCCCCCAGACCCTCCCTCTGCACCCCGGCACCCCCTTTCACCCCTCGGCGCCCCCTCCTGTTCTCCGGCACCCCGACACCCCCAGAGTCCCGGCTTGCCCTCCCTGCGCCCCTTTTCCTTTCCCCAGGACCCCCTCACATCCCTCCTACCCCTGGCACCCCCTCCTGCCCCTGACACCCCCCTCCTGCCCCTTTCACCCCCCTCCTGTCCCCTTGCACCCCCCTCCTGCCCCTGGCACTCCCTCCCTGCACCCGGGATCCTCAGCAGCCCCCAGACCCCCCCATCTCCCCTCCAAGCCCCCCCTGCACCCCCAGGAACAGCAGAGCCCTCGCACCCCGCGGGTCCCGCCCTGCCCAGCCCAGGGAGAAGTTCGGGCAGTGTGGAGGGGACGGATCTGAGCCCCCCACGGGCGGTGCCTTCACCGTGCGGCCACCGGGGCCGTACGGGGCAGCGCTGGCGGCAGGCAGAGCTCTGCACATTCCCCTTTTATTTTTTTTTTTTTTTAATTCGGGCCCCTCTCCAAACCCCGAGCAGGCTGTCCTTGCCGGCCGGAGAGGCGGCTCGGTGTCCCCTCGGTGTCGCACGGTGCTGTAATGACAGGGAACGCTCGGCGTGGCACAGAAAAATCCTGCTTCAAAGCAAAAGCTCGGGCGGCTCGAGCAGCTCTGCTCTTGGACAAATGCGTGTTCTCTCTCAGTTCATATTTATTTTATGATGAAAAAGTCCTTCCAAATGATGAGTGCTGCTTGCGTGCCGCGAATCCGAGAGCTCGCCGTGTCTGAACATAAAAATTGGTGAGAGGCTCCTTTAGGAGAGCAGTGGTGAGCGTCAGGGGGAAAGACCTTAACTCGAGCAGATAACGCCTCCTAAAAATGATTTTAATGAAGGTTTTTTAATCAGGACTCTTGAAATCATTGACCGTGTTTTTAAGGCTGAGCTTCAGCCGCAATCAGCGGAGAGTGGGGGGAGAAATATTGGGGTTTATTTAGGAGGGAAAAAGAGATGAGTGACGCAGTTTTTATTTATTTGGGGAGATGTGTTTTATTTCAACTCCTCCCCGCAGCGAGGGGAGTGAGGCTGGTTTGAATTTGCTGAGGGTCTGGCCAAAATCCGTTCCAAATCCCACCTCCCGCTGGTCCCTGCAAGAATAAAACTTCACAGTGCTAAAAACTACACACAGCTGTGTAGAGGCAAGGGTCCTGCCAGTGGCTTAGGCAGAAAATAATCTCTTTTTAGTCTTTTGTTAACTAAGGGATGGTTCCCCAGCTGCCCAGCTCTTCTGGCTTCCAGGCAACTTTGCCTGGGCCTTATCTTCACACTAAATTTGGAAATCTGGGTTGGATGTCCATATGTTACTTCTGCTCCAGCTCCAGCCCTGCTGCAGGGTTGGAGCCTTCACCCTAGGAAATCAGAGCCAGTGTTGCCAGACTTGTCTGGATCCTTCCTGATGTTTTCATCTCTTTGATGCTTGCTTTGCTTTATTTAGATAAGTTCTGGTGAAATGATTCACCTGTGTGTGGAAGTATGAATGGCAGATTGAGTGCTCGGGAAGCTTGACTTCCAGAGCGTTTTAAGGAGTTGATTGACTTCTATAATATGGTAGCTGGTAAAAGATTATACCTTTCAGAGCTGTGTTACCTGAACTCGATCAACATCGCATGAGGGTTTAAATATTGTGAAGTGCATCTCCTGCCTTGGGCTGGATGCTCTGGGTGCTCTGAGCAGAATGTAAAATACGGGGAGAGGAATGGTTTGTTTGTCTCTGACAGCTGCTGGGGAGTAGCTGGGAAGGAGGAGAGCAGGATGGGGTCGGATATTTCCGTCTGTCTGAGGTCGTGTCAGTCGGAGTGAGGTGTAACACCCAAAATAATTCTCTGTAGAGACAGTGAGTGCCTTAAACCTCTGCGTGCCTCCTCAGGGAGGAGGAGAGCAGCAGCACTGAGCAGAACTTGTTACAGGGGGCTGCAAAAAAAACCCTCTTGGGCTGGCATCCCACAGGGAGGGAGGATCAATCAGAACTCCCCTGCACTTCAGCACCACTGAAGGATCACACCGTGATTTTGACTTCCTCGTAAACGCTCGCCGAGCAGTGCCGCGTGCGGATGTTATCCCTCTGCTCGTTTCTCATGCAGCTTTTGCAGAAAATCCTTATGAACTCACTTGGAAAGAACATTTCGAGGGAGGCAGGGCCTCATTGAATGTCTTTTGGTGGAAGGAGGGTTTACAAATTCACAGGGGAGCTGTCACTCTCTGCCGCGGCAGGGAGGGCTGGCTGTGCATGTGCAGCTCCGAGCTGGAATCAGCTCCAGTTTCCAGGCACTGCCACATCCCTTTAAAGCACAGGCACTGCTGTGATCCTGGGCTCAGCAGTGGCAGCCACTGAGACAGTCGTTTCCAGCAGCAGTTAAGTGGAAATGCTTTGAAAACCAGGAGCTGAAATATTTCCCTTTTACAGAAACGCTTGTAGAGCTTTCAATGGAACTGATTTTTTTTTTTTTTTTTTTTTCTTTTTTTTTTGGGTAATTATAAGAACTTCCAGCCTGGCCATATAAAACTGCCTCTTGCTTTGGGGGTGACACAGCCAGAACTATTGCTGGGCTCCAGGTGGAAGCTGGGGTTGGTTTCTGACAATTACACCCAGCAATATTTTGTGTGCTGATGCTCTCTCATGCCTTGCTGAGGACGATTTATTTTCATCTCTTTGCCAGGGTTGTTTTCTTTTCTGGAGCATTTCTTAAGTGAAATTTAAGAAGTATTTGCTCTACTTTCAGTACGGGGATGAGTTAGGGCATCTTTGAACAGGGAACATCAGCTGGTTCTTTCCAGAGCTGGGTGAGCTTTTCTGTAGCAGGAAAAGGTGACACAGAATGTTCCCATTCCATGGCCATGACCCTGCATCCCCAGGCTCCACAACAGAAATAATTCACAGATGCAGCCCTGCTCCACGACCCCTGCTTAGCCTCAGCAGCAGCCACTGTGCTCTCTGCTGAGCTGGGAAGGCACAGATTGGAACCTGGAGAGACTTGGCAGCTCGGGATTGAAATATCCCAAGTGCATCCCACTGGTCTGAGGGACAGAGTGACAAAGTGGCAGTGCTGGCCCTGGGGCACTGGTGGGAGCCCAGCTGCTCTCCTGGGAAGCAGCACAGGGATTTTTTTTCCCAGCAAAGCAGCTCTGTGTGCTGCTAAAAGGCCTTATCTGGCCTCACACGGAGCGCGTCTGAGGGGTGGGAAAGGGAGAAGGAGAACAAGGAAAACAGGCTCTGTGCTGTGCCTCTCTTCACCCTCCTCCCACAGCATCCGTGTTGCTGCAGAGAGGGAAGACATCTGTGCTCCTCTTCTCTTTAGCCCCTTTGCATCTCCAGCTCTGTGAGTGACACCTGCCAGCTTTTCCAAACGAACATCCTTTCCCCATGTAGAGCCCAGAGTTAAACTGATCCATCCCCGGCCGTTTCTGCTCCGTGGCTCTGAGCTCCGACAGGAACCGGAGGCGATGGATCTGTGCGCTCACAGATCCGAGGAGGCTGCTGCTCTGTGTGAGCCTAACTTGAAACACGGCAGCGTTTCTGTTCCTGCAGCCTGCAGCTCCCCGCAGCTCCGGGGCCCTGTGCTTGCTGAGGGCTTGCTGGAGGGAGCTGCTTTCAGGTGTGGAGGGCATGAGGAGTGCCTTTCTCCAGCCCTGCTGTTTGAGACGGGATCACAGGCAGCTCCTGCAGCTCTGCTGGAGCCAAACAATCAAACTCCATCCGTCCCCAGGGCAGGGAGGCAGTGCTGTGAACACACCTGGCCACAGGGACTCTACAGAAGGGTTTCTTTTCTTTCTTGGATGCTGTTCCTGCTTTCAGTCTCTTTCCACTGATGTGTTTTTATGCTCTGCCCTTTTTTCTCTCCACTCGGACTCACTCGGGTGCCTTTCAGCTGCTCTTTGCCCTGCTTTGAGTTGTTTAATCCTGGTGGTTTCTGAGTCTCTCCTCTGAAGTGCCCTGTGCCTCTCACAGGCACAGAGCACAGGGCCACAAGCACAGGTCACACTGAACTAAGAAAAACCAACAAAAAGGTGCAGCCATAAAATCACAGGATCACAGAATGGACGGGGCTGGAAGGAACCTTAGAGATCATCTCATTCCACCCCCTGCCATGGGCAGGGACACCTTGCACTGGTGACCTCAGAGAAGTTACTCAGAACTGTGAGTTCTGTTTCAAACCCGCACCTGGCTGGGTTTGGGGTAACTCCTAACAGGGAGAACCCCTGGATCTTGTTTTGTTTGCAGGGTGAATTTCCCAGCTGCACACCCAAATCCAGGTGTGTATCTGTATGCACGTACCTGTACAAAACATTTCTCCTTTCATTTCACTTTTGTTCCACTCTGGAGCTCTGGTCGTGGTTTGCAGTTTGATATTTGCGGTTTTTTTGCCATGTTTTCCTCTCTGAGTCAATTTTATGAAGAGATTGACTCTGTGTGAGCACGGAGGCTGCCTGGCCACTGAATTCCTCTGGATGCTTCTGGGCTTCTCCTTTCCCTTTGAACTTCTCCCAGTACGAGGGGCCAGGCTCAGCAACCACGCTGCCTCCACCGAATCATCTCAGAGCCTCTAATTCCCATTTATTTGATATTTTCCTGCTTGCTAATTAACTTTTTCTATTAGTCCAACTCCGTCATAAGGTGTCGAGGGAATCCAGCGTAGCTCTGAACTTTTATTTCTTTTAGTTTTGTAATCTCTTATATCCTTAAGTAGCAGCAGTTGATCTCTGCGCCTTTGGAGATCAGATGCCTTTTAAAATTTCTGTTCTGCATAAGATCTGAACTTTCTGGGGAAGATGAGATCAGGGTGTTTGCTGCTTGCCTTTGCCCCCACTCACATGGGCTGGCTGTGTTTCCTTAGATCTGAGTGCTCTGCATTGCCTGGAGGGCTCAGATCTCTCCTTCCCCAGGTGGATAAACAGAATTTTTCCACGATAAACGCTGAGCTCCAGCTCTCACCACAACCTCCTTTGTTGCGGGGGCTCTTCAGGGTTAGAGAGTGCAGCTTTCTTCAGTGAGCTCAAAGCCCCTGGACTGTGCTCAGAGCAGAGGATTTGGTGTAAAACCAGACCCCTCATGCCTGAACCTTCCCCGTTTTGAGGTGCAGCTCCCAAAGCCGCGTGAGCCGCGTTCTGTGGCCGTGTTTGTGCCTGAGGATGCCCAGCACAGGCAGGAGAGCTGGGCCAGCACAGCAGCATTCCCACAGCCTCCCATCCCCAGCCAGACCTGCTGCTGGATTTATTTCCTCTTTTCTCCTTTCTGTGATCAGGATTGGTGTCCTGCTCCCGCACTGCAGAGCTTCCCACTATCCCCAGCACTCCTGATGCCTTTCCTGGGTGTGTGTCTGTCCAGGGAACCTCCCAAATGTTCTGGGCAGAGAAGGGGCTGGAGCTGGGTGGGTGAAGGTGGCACTGGGGCAGCTCCCTCCTGTCACACTAGGACATGAAAGGAGGACACAGAGATTAGTTCACCATCAGAAGGCTGAAGTTTTATTTACAATTTACTTTGTCCCTTTTATAGCACATTTCACTAAAAGTGTGTTCATTGGTCAGAAGGACTGAGCACACAGGACCAGGCTGGCAGCACCTGGAATGTGGGAATGTCCCAGGACTGGGCACACAGGACCAGGCTGGCAGTGCCTGGAATGTGGGAATGTCCCAGGATTGTCCAGCTCTGGGCACAGAGGGCCAGGCTGGCAGCACCTGGAATGTGGGAGTCCCCTAGGACTGGGCGCACTGGGCGCACAGGACCAGAAATATGGGAACTTCCCAGGATTGTCCAGATCTGGGGATACAGGACCAGACTGGCAGCACCTGGAATGTGGGAATGTCCCAGGATTGTCCAGCTCTGGATACACAGGACCAGGTTGGCAGTGCCAGGAATGTGGGAACCTGCCAGGATTGTCCAGCTCTGGGCACACAGGGCCAGGCTGGCAGTGCCTGGAATGTGGGAATGTCCCAGGATTGTCCAGCTCTGGGCACACAGGACCAGGAATGTGGGAATGTCCCAGGATTGTCCAGCTCTGGGCACACAGGACCCAGCTGGCAGCACCTGGAATGTGGGAACCTCACAGTACTGGGCACAGAGGACCAAGAATATGGGAACTTCCCAGGATTGTCCAGCTCTGGGCATACAGGACCAGGCTTGCAGCACCTGGAAGGTGGCAGCTTCCCAGGATCTGGGCACACAGGACCAGAAATGTGGGAATCTGCCAGGATTGTCCAGCTCTGGACACACAGGACCAGGCTGGCAGCACCTGGAATGTGGGAACCCCCTAGGACTGGGCGCACAGGACCTGGAATGTGGAAACCTGCCAGGATTGTCCAGCTCTGGGCACACAGGACCAGGCTGGCAGCACCTGTAAGGTGGCAACCTCCCAGGACTGGGCACACAGGACCAGGAATTTGGGAATGTCCCAGGATTGTCCAGCTCTGGGCACACAGGACCCAGCTGGCAGTGCCTGGAATATGGGAATGTCCCAGGGCTGGGCACACTGGGTACACAGGACCAGGTTGGCAGTGCCTGGAATGTGGGAACCTGCCAGGATTGTCCAGCTCTGGGCACACAGGACCAGGATGGCAGTGCCTGGAATGTGGGAATGTCCCAGGATTGTCCAGCTCTGGGCACACAGGACCAGGATGGCAGTGCCTGGAATGTGGGAATGTCCCAGGATTGTCCAGCTCTGGGCACACAGGACCAGGATGGCAGCTCCTGGAATGTGAGAATGTCCCAGCACTGGGCACACAGGACCTGGAATGTGGGAACTTGCCAGTCCTGGGCACACAGGACCAGGCTGGCACTGCCTGGAATGTGGGAATGTCCCAGGGCTGGGCACACTGGGCACACAGGACCAGACTGGCAGTGCCTGGAATATGGAAATATCCCAGGACTGGGTACACAGATCCAGGCTGGCAGTGCCTGGGATGTGGGAACCCCCCAGGACTGGGCACACAGGACCAGGAATGTGGGAACTTGCCAGTCCTGGGCACACAGGACCAGGCTGGCAGTGCCTGGAATGTGGGAATATCCCAGGACTGGGCACACAGGACCAGGCTGGCAGTGCCTGGAGTGTGGGAACCCCCCAGGACTGCCCAGCCCCAGGCGTGGTCAGCATTTGGAGCTTCCCAAGGCACACAGCAGGTGTGGGGACAGCAGCCAAGCCATGAATAATGCACGGCCGCCCTCTGTGAGAGTGGCTGGTGACCGAAATGCTGTCCCTGGGAGAGAGCTGTCCCTTCCAGGTGAGCTGGCTCCAGGCTGGATAAATCCATCTCCTGGAATAGCTGCCTCTTTCTTTCCCAGTTAGTAACAGAGCATAGGGGAGTCTTTAACCTGGCTTTTTTTGTAGAACTCGTAGTGAAATCCTGGCTGTGCTGAAGTGATTGGAGTCGTGCCACCAGCTCCAGCTTTTAGCAGCTCCAGCTCAGCCAGGCACTGCTCTTTTCGCTGGGCTCTGCCAGACCTATTTGGTCATTCTCCTTCCATTCTTCCCCAGATTCACAGGGATTTGGAACAGGAAATTCTGTGTGGAGCACCACATTTTTAAGGTCTGCAGAGAGGGGATTTTCAGAAGGCAAAGCAGTGAAGTTCTGGGCTGGACTGGAAATAGGGAGGGAGCTCTTCCCATCCAACCCAGATCCCTCACCCCAATCTCATTTCCCTCAGGCCACGTCCCAGCCTGGCAGAGCTGTCACCAAAGCTCCCCTCTGTCACCAAAGCTCCCCTTGTCCTCAGCAGGAGGGACACCTGTGTCCACCCTCAGACTATTAATTAGTGTTGGGAATCTGTGGGTGTGGGGAAAATGGGAAAATTCCCAGAAAGGCTGTGGGGAGGACAGCAGTGCTCCAGCTGCTGTTCCCTGATGGGAAATTCAGGTTCTGGGCTGGGTTAGAGGGGCAGGGTGAGCTGCACTGAGCTGATCCCTCCCAGCCCTGCAGCTTCACCTCATCCCTGACTCCAAAGCCACATTTTGGGATCGAAATCTGTCATTTCCCCTTCCAGCACCAGGCCCAGCCTTGCTGCCCCACTGCTTCCACCCATCCCCTTGACTCCTTTGGGTTTACACCAAATCCTTTCGATTTTTCCTTCTGAAAATGCCCACAGCTCCTGCCTTGCTTGGTGTTGAAAAGGAGACTCAGGGGTGACCTCATCACTCCCCACAGCTCCCTGAAAGGTGCCTGTGCTCAGCTGGACTTGGGCTCTTTCTCCAGGCAGCACTGACAGAACCAGAGGACACAGCCTCGAGCTGCACCAAGGGAAATACAGGCTGGATATCAGGGAAAAGTTTTTATACAGAAAGAGTGATAAAGTACTGGAATGATCTGCCCGGGGAGGTGGTGGAGTCACCATCCCTGGATGTGTTTAAAAAAGCCTGGATGTGGCACTGGGTGCTGTGGTTTAGTTGAGGTGTTGGGGCTGGGTTGGACTCGATGATCTTGGAGGTCTCTTCCAACCTGATGATTCTGTGATTGTGTGATTCTGTGTGATTCTGTGATTCTGTAAATTCTGTGTGATTGTGTGATTCTGTGTGATTCTGTGATTCTGTGTGATTCTGTGTGACTGTGTGATTCTGTGGTTCTGTGATTCTCTGTGATTCTGTAATTCCATGTCATTCTGTGATTCTTTAATTCTGTGTTCATCCCACTGGAGTTTTTTCCCCAAGTCCTCAAATTGTGCAGAGTGCCACGAGAGCCATCCCTGGGAGCAGGACCTGGCCTGGGCTGTCCAGGACGGGACACATCCGTAGTTTTCCCTCCCTCCAGCCCCCTGGAGCAGCCCCCTGGCTGCCCTGGGCTCAGGTGGAACAAAGCCCCAGCCTCGGCACGGAGATGACGTCAGGGAAAAATGTCACAAATCCTTATCTGCAGCAGGGACGGTGCCACGCTCCAGCCAGGGAGGTTTGTGCTCCTCAGATAAGAGAGGTGGCGTCACAGGAAGGTTTCTGGAGTGTCTCATATCCTTGTGCAGGTGATTAGGATGCTGGTGACATCAGTGGGACTAATTGTACCCGAATGGCTGCACACAGGGGGCCCAAAGATGGCAGTGAGCGTGTTCTCCTGGAGCTTTGCGGTGGGCACTGAGCCAGCTGGACCCAAGGGATTGTCACCAGCCAAATCCTTCCTCTTTTAAGTGGGACTGACCTTCCACCACCTCAGGGCTTTATGGAAATGAACTGGATCCCACACAGCGCCGTGATTGAATTGGCACGGAGGGAACCAGCTCTGTCCAAGCTGGGCTTTCTCCTCCTCCTCTGATGTTTTGTTCTGCTGCTTCTGAGCAGTTGTTTTCCCCTCTGTTGGGCATGGGAGGGTGAGGAGGGAGCACTCAGGATGCTCAGGGTGGGGTGTTCAGGGCAGGAGAAGGTGACACCTCCAGCTCTGCTGAGCTCCCATTGCTTCAGTCACACACACAAACCAGGCAGGGCTGCTTTGGGCACTTCTGCCCAATTTATCTGTGTGTGGTCTGACAGGGCAGGCATCACCTTAATGGGATTTCTTCCCTATGTCTGGGAGTAAAATGTCCTCCCTCACAGGTGTCTGGCACCCCAAATCATTTCCTTGTTAAATCGTGACCAGCAGCCAACCCAGGGAACAGCTCCTGTTACCATCCCTGCAGGATGAAAACCATAAAAGGGTTTAAATTCGTTCTGTCGGGTACCTCAGCTGTGGAGTTGTTTGTGGCAAGGATCAAAGACTGAAATGTTGTCCTGGACTTGTGGTTTTGTCCTCGTGGAGGGCAGCAGGCTCTGGGTTCAGCTCTCGGGTAGGGAATGTCTGCGAGGACTCAGCCTCTCACTTCTCACCAGCTGCAGGGAATATTCACTGGAATTACCTCAGTTTTAGTGGGGAGATGTAAACTCTCCATGCAGGGGGCAGGGAAGGTGCTCTCACAGGGCTGCACCGTCCAGAGAGGGACAATCCCAGGAGGGAGAGCAGCAGAATGAGGAGAAGCCTGACCTGCAGTGTGAGGTGGTCCTGGACCCCATCAGGGCACAAATCAGGACCTGTGGGGGTCCCTCCTGCTGCTTCAACACGGCCAGCTTCAGTACAGGGAATTGTTCAGGGCCTTTTCCAGCTGAATCTCCAAGGGTGGAGACCCCTCAGCCTCCCTGCATCCCAGAGTTTTGCCATCCCACTGTGATTTTTCCTGGAGACCCCTCAGCCTCCCTGCATCCCAGAGTTTTGCTGTCCCACTGGGATTTTTCCTGGAGACCCCTCAGCCTCCCTGCATCCCAGAGTTTTGCTGTCCCATTGGGATTTTTCCTGGAGACCCCTCAGCCTCCTGGATCCCAGAGTTTCACTGTCCCACTGGGATTTTTCCTGGAGACCCCTCAGCCTCCCTGCATCCCAGAGTTTTGCCATCCCACTGTGATTTTTCCTGGAGACCCCTCAGCCTCCCTGCATCCCAGAGTTTTGCTGTCCCACTGGGATTTTTCCTGGAGACCCTCAGCCTCCCTGCATCCCAGAGTTTTGCTGTCCCATTGGGATTTTTCCTGGAGACCCCTCAGCCTCCTGGATCCCAGAGTTTCACTGTCCCACTGGGATTTTTCCTGGAGACCCCTCAGCCTCCCTGCATCCCAGAGTTTTGCCATCCCACTGTGATTTTTCCTGGAGACCCCTCAGCCTCCCTGCATCCCAGAGTTTTACTGCCCCACTGGGATTTTTCCTGGAGACCCCTCAGCCTCCTGCATCCCAGAGTTTCGCTGTCCCACTGGGATTTTTCCTGGAGACCCCTCAGCCTCCTGCATCCCAGAGTTTCGCTGTCCCACTGGGATTTTTCCTGGAGACCCCTCAGCCTCCCTGCATCCCAGAGTTTCGCTGTCCCACTGGGATTTTTCCTGGAGACTCCTCAGCCTCCCTGCATCCCAGAGTTTCACTGTCCCACTGTGATTTTTCCTGGAGACCCCTCAGCCTCCCTGCATCCCAGAGTTTTACTGTCCCACTGGGATTTTTCCTGGAGACCCCTCAGCCTCCCTGAATCCCAGAGTTTTGCTGCCCCACTGGGATTTTTCCTGGAGACCC
The DNA here is from genome assembly GCA_021534815.1 of Acrocephalus arundinaceus. Taxonomy (NCBI): domain Eukaryota; kingdom Metazoa; phylum Chordata; class Aves; order Passeriformes; family Sylviidae; genus Acrocephalus; species Acrocephalus arundinaceus. The sequence goes on from JAJEOU010002598.1 coordinate 380,889, forward strand.
CTCAGCCTCCCTGCATCCCAGAGTTTTGCTGTCCCATTGGGATTTTTCCTGGAGACCCCTCAGCCTCCCTGCATCCCAGAGTTTTACTGCCCCACTGGGATTTTTCCTGGAGACCCCTCAGCCTCCCTGCATCCCAGAGTTTTGCTGTCCCATTGGGATTTTTCCTGGAGACTCCTCAGCCTCCCTGCATCCCAGAGTTTCGCTGTCCCACTGGGATTTTTCCTGGAGACCCCTCAGCCTCCCTGGATCCCAGAGTTTCGCTGTCCCACTGGGATTTTTCCTGTCAAACCACGAGCCTTTTGTCTCCTCTGCCAGGCAGCTCCGTGAGCAGCCCTGCTCTGTCCCCACGAGTGGGGTGTGGGGTCTCTTTTAGGCTCTTCTGCTCAGGCTGAACATGCTCATTTTTGGGCAGACCCGATTTGTTCTGTCCCATTTCCACACCTCCAGTTCCTCCAGCTCCCAGTGTGTGCCCTGCCCTGAGTCCCTGCCCTGGCTGCCTCCCTTAAAACAACTGGGATGAAGATTTTTGGAGTTATCCACCCTGCTTTAGTGTTCTCTGAGTGATGGCACTCTCGAGACTCCGAGTGTCTTGGACAAGTGTTCCAAACGAGCCCAGGCTGCTGTGGGCCAGTAAATAACGATGCAAATGCAATGTGTGTGACTGAGAAATGGCCCTGGGTGGTTCTGTGCTGCAGATGAAATGAAAATGGTCACCTCTTGCTTAATACACCTTGGAGATCCCTGCCAAGGGCTCGGGTTTGCCAGGCTGCTCTCTGTGAGGAATGGGATGTGTCCAGCTGGGGGTGCTGGGGTGGTTGAGCTCCTTGGCCTCCCCCACCCTCCCCAGGCAGCAGAGTTGGGTGCCCTGGGGAGGTTCTGGCCTGGAAAAGCCACCAGGATTTCTGAGGTGAATGAATCCTCTCCTCCTGGGAGGAACCTCAGCCTCAAATCGTTGTTCTGCCACTCTTGTTCTCCATGACCTTGGGCAAGGAGACCAAGTGTCAAAAGTGTCCTGTGGCTTGGGGACCAGTTACGGACACTTCAGGCATGGCTGGGCATGGTGGGGAGCACCCACAGCTCTGTGCCAGTCAGGGGGGAGGAATGCAGCAGCTTTGGGGCAACACCAGACACCAGCTCCTCACCAAAAACCAGCTCCTCACCAAAAACCAGTTCCTCACCAAAAACCAATTCCTCACCAAAAACAGCTCCTCACCAAAAATCAGTTCCTCACCAAATACTAATTCCTCACTAAAAACCAGTTCCTCAATACCTGTTCCTCATCCAATGCCAGTTTCTCACCAAAAAATAATTCCTCACCAAAAACCCAGTTCTTCACCAAAAACTAGGTCCTCAATACAAATTCCTTACCAAACCCCAGTTCCTGAATACCAGCTACTCACCAACCACCAGTTCCTCACCAAACCCCAGTTCCTCAATTCCAGTTCCTCACCCAATACCAGTTCCTCACCACCCACCAGTTCCTCATCCAATGCCAGTTCCTCACCAAAAACCACTTCTTCCATATCAGTTCCTCACCAATCACCAATTCCTCACCAAACCCCAGTTCCTCAATACCAATTCCTCAATAAACCCCAGTTCCTCACCAAACCCCAGTTCCTCAATTCCAGTTCCTCACCCAATACCAGTTCCTCACCAAACCCCAGTTCCTCAATTCCAGTTCCTCACCCAATACCAGTTCCTCACCAAACACCAGTTCCTCAATTCCAGTTCCTCACCAAATGTCAGTTCCTCACCAAAAACCAGCTCCTCAATACCAATTCCTCAATTCTAGTTCCTCAATTCCAGTTCCTCACCCAATGCCAGTTCCTCACCAAAAACCACTTCTTCCATATCAGTCCCTCACCAAACCCCAATTCCTCACCAAACTCTAGTTCTTCAATACCAATTCCTCAATGCCAGTTCCTCACTAAACCCCAGTTCCTCACTAAACCCCAGTTCCTCAATACCAGTTCCTCAATACCAGTTCCTCAATACCAAACCCCAGTTCCTCACCAAACCCCAGTTCCTCAATACCAATTCCTCAATAAACCCCAGTTCCCCACTAAACCCCAATTCCTCAATACCAGTTCCTCACTAAACCCGTTCCTCACTAAACCCCGGTTCCTCACCAAAACCCAGTTCCTCACTACCAGTTCCTCACCAAACCCCAGTTTCTCAATTCCAGTTCCTCACCACCAGTTCCTCCCTTCCCCAGGAGCAAACCAAAGCAGTCCTGGCCTAGCACGAGGCTCAGCATGGCCCTCACAGGGCTGCTCCCTTCCCCTCTCCCAAGGCTCAGCACACTCTGTGCTCTCCTGTCCTTGCCCACAACAATCCCTGCACCCCACGAGGATCAGCCTGTGTGCCCGTGGTTGGTTATAACCTCCAGGTCTGCCCTCTCTACAACCAATAAATAATCAAAAAAAGAGTAAAAATATCCTCATTCTGTACAGGCTGGTGCTGAACTGATGTGATCCTCCTCGGGAGCCTCTGAGATCCTCCAAGAGTTCCTTCTGTGGAGCACATCAGGGTTGCAATCCATTGTGCACAGGGACAGGAGTCTGGAGAGGAAATGAGTTGGAAAATGGAACAGACCCAGGTCCCAAACTATTTTGGATGTGGAAGCCCAGAAATGTGGCATTTAAGGGACGTCAGTGGACATGAGGAACACCAGAATCCCTCTGGTTAATATGCACTGAGGGGATATCTCCTCCTGGGGCCAGAGCTGACTCCAGACACGTTCCCTATGCTGGGAGAAAAGAATTTTTCAAACTCCATCAGCTCTCAAGTGCCACTGTCCCTCACAGCCCACACCAGCCACCCTTTTCCTGCTTTTCCTAAGGTTCAGGAGAGAATTTGGGGCTGCCTTAGGAAAATCAGGGCACTTCATGCAGTAATTATTTCACTGTGTCCGTGATATTCGCAGAGGGGAAAAATAAATCTTGGAGAATCCAAGGGGAAACGTTGGCTGCAGCTGAACTGGGTGACATTGCTCCTTCCTGGGAATAGCAGCGAGAGCTCAGCCATTAAATCAATCCCTGATGAGCTCAGAGCTCAAGGTAGCTCAGAGCTGTGTTGACATCAACCCCTGGAAGTTGTTTAATCCATTTTTCTGGCTCGTGGTTCTCCTTTAAAAAAAGTCACTGCCAGCACTGCTGGGGTTTGAGCTTTGTGCAGAAAAACCAGGGATTTCAGGATGTGGGATGCACTGAGTCAGTTTTGAAGGAGTTTTGCTGGGTCAGGGCAGTTTTGGGGTCACTTTTAGGAGGTGCCAGCGCTGGCTCATGATGGAGGCAGTGCTTTATGTGCCAGGAGCAGTTTGTGTGCTCTGGGAAATGATGGAGAGGTACCAGAACCCCGAGGTGAATTAAAGAGAGCAGATGAGATACCAAACAATAGCCAGGCAGGCCTGGAAATACTTGCAGCAGATACACAGAAACAGAGCTTTTAAACCTATTTTATTTTATTTTATTTTATTTTACTTATTTTATTTTATTTAAATTATTTATTTTATTTTATTTTATTTTATTTTATTTTATTTTATTTTATTAATTTTATTTTATTTTATTTTATTTTATTTTTATTTTATTTTATTTTATTATTTATTTTATTTTATTTTACTTATTTTATTTTATTTTGTTTATTTATTTTATTTTATTTTATTTATTTTATTTTATTTATTTTATTTTATTTTATTTTATTTTATTTTATTTATATTATTTTATTTTATTTATTTATTTATTTATTTTTTATTTTATTTTATTTTATTTTATTTTATTTTATTTATTTATTTTATTTTATTTTATTTTATTTTATTTTATTTTATTTTATTTTTTTATTATTGCTATCGTTGCTTTTTTTCCTGTTTATGGTAGAAACCCAGCAGCTTCTGGATTTCTACCTCACAAGTACAAATACTGAATTCTAGCTGTGCGAAAATACATTTTTTCCCCTTTTTTTTGTGTCTCCCCAGGGCTCTGGCCGACATCCTAAGGCAGCAGGGACCAATCCCAATCGGACACTGTGAAAGAGAGACTATCTCGGCCATAGATACCTCCCCCAAAGAAAACACCCCAGTCAGGACCTCTTCCAAAAACCACTACACCCCCGTGCGCACCTCCAAGAGCAACCCAGGTAAGTGCTGCTCTCCCTGTGCCCTCAGAGCTCTGTGAATGTCTTGGTTTGGAAAGACAGGGAAAGCTGGAGCTTCCCTTGGAATGGAGAATGTGAACCCCTTCCTTCTGAATTATTATTATTTGGAAATTAAGGGGGTTTCAGGTAAAGATATGGGAAAAGGAAAAACAGTTCTTTACTAGGAAAATCTTTATTAGGAAAATCTCCTTGGAATGGAGAATGTAAACCCCTTCCTTCTGAATTATTGTAATTTTGAAATTAAGGGGGTTTCAGGCAAAGATACGGGAATAGGAGTAACAGTTCTTTATTAGGAAAATCTTTATTAGGAAAATCTACTTGGAATGGAGAATGTGAACCCCTTCCTTCTGAATTATTGTAATTTTGAAATTAAGGGGGTTTCAGGCAAAGATATGGGAAAAGGAAGAACGGTTCTTTACAAGGAAAATCTTTATTAGGAAAATCTTTATTAGGAAAATCTCCTTGGAATGGAGAATGTAAACCCCTTCCTTCTGAATTATTGTAATTTTGAAATTAAGGGGGTTTCAGGCAAAGATATGGGAAAAGGAAGAACGGTTCTTCACAAGGAAAATCTTTATTAGGAAAATCTTTATTAGGAAAATCTCCTTGGAATGGAGAATGTGAACCCCTTCCTTCTGAATTATTGTAATTTTGAAATTAAGGGGGTTTCAGGTAAAGATACGGGAATAGGAGTAACAGTTCTTTACTAGGAAAATCTTTATTAGGAAAATCTCCTTGGAATGGAGAATGTAAACCCCCTTCCTTCTGAATTATTATTATTTTGAAATTAAAGGGGTTTCAGGTAAAGATACAGGAATAGGAGTAACAGTTCTTTATTAGGAAAATCTTTATTAGGAAAATCTACTTGGAATGGAGAATGTGAACCCCTTCCTTCTGAATTATTGTCATTTTGAAATTAAGGGGGTTTCAGGCAAAGATGTGGGAAAAGGAGTAACAGTTCTTTACTAGGAAAATCTTTATTAGGAAAATCTTTATTAGGAAAATCTCCTTGGAATGGAGAATGTAAACCCCGTCCCTCCCAATTATTATAATTTTGCAATTAAGGGGTTTTCAGGCAAAGATATGGGAAAAGGAAGAACGGTTCTTTATTAGGAACATCCTTATTAGGAAAATCTCCTTGGCATGGAGAATGTGAACCCCCTCCTTCCCAATTATTATAATTTTGAAATTAAGGGGGTTTCAGGTAAAGATATGGGAAAAGGAAGAGCAGTTCTTTATTAGGAAAATCTTTACTAGGAAAATCTTTATTAGGAAAATTTCCTTGGAATGGAGAATGTAAACCCCCTTCCTTCTGAATTATTATTATTTTGAAATTAAAGGGGCTTTCAGGTAAAGATATGGGAATAGGAGTAACAGTTCTTTATTAGGAAAATCTTTATTAGGAAAATCTCCTTGGCATGGAGAATGTAAACCCTGTCCCTCCCAATTATTATAATTTGCAATTAAGGGGCTTTCAGGTAAAGATATGGGAATAGGAGTAACAGTTCTTTACAAGGAAAATTACAATTAAAATGTCAGTACAAAAAAACAAACAAAACAAAAAAAAAAGAGAACGCTGACAGAGTCAGAACACAGCCTGACACCAGTTGGTCAGGGTGTTGGGAGCAGTTCAAATAAATCCTCCTGCAGTGACAGATGTGGTTCTGTTGGAGCAATGATCCTGTAGGAGGGTGGAGTTTTCTCTGAAGGTCCAGTGGTGCTGAGATGGGTCTGGTCTCCCTCTGTGAATCCAGTGCACAAAGGCTGTGCTGCTGTTCCAAATCTCAGGTTTTATCCAGCTGGGAATGCTGGGCAACATGAAATGAACGACACTCACACACTGAGATGTCCAAGGCAAAAAAAGAGAGAGTGTTTATTTCTAGATCTCGATATTTATAGAATTCCAACAGTGACCATGGATTGGAGGGTGAAATTGCCACCTCTCCAACCACACTGGTCACACCAGCAGTCCATCAATTCTCTCCTCCTCCAGAAAAGAATGCAAAACAATCATTATTTACATGAAAAGTGCGTGAGAAACTCCATTACAAAAATGTAAACATCAGAAGGCTTAGGACAACTTTAGAAGAACTTTAGAAGAACTTTAGAAGAGCAGGGTGACACACGTGGAAGGTCCTGGTGGCATTTCCTGCCCGGTGTCACCTGGTTTTGCTGGTGGCCCCTGCTGGGGAAGGCTCTGAGGGCAGCCAGGGGAGCTGTGGGCTCAGCTGGGAGGGAAGGGACCCTTGGCTGTGGCAGGGTTGGTTTGTGGCTGTTTGAAGGTCCCTGAGGCCTGGGACACGAGATCAAGGCAAAGGGGCTCAGAAGGGACAGGTGGTGTTACAAATGAAATCGCCGATTTTTCAATGAAGGAATTTATTGAAAAATAGCAACATGAAAATCTGAGAAAAGTCACAATCAAAGCCAGTTCTGAGCCTGGGATGGGAGCTGGGTGAACCACAGACACCTCTATGGCACAGAGTCCCCCACAGTTCACACAGGGAGTCCTTTGGGTGTTTGTTTTTATTCAGCTCTCTGGTACAACTCTTTGCTTCTCTTTGTCTTGTCCTGCTTCTCCCTCATATTCATATAATCTCTTTTCCCTCCTATTATTCTGCTGAACAGTCAGGGAAGGGGTACAGGCTTGATTTGATTTTCAGAACTGGGTATTACGATACAACTTCTTGCTGAGCAGATAAGATGCACATCAGGTATCGTGGCTGGGTCGTTTTCCAGCCCATCCAGCCCCATTCTGCCCTGTGTTCTGCTGCAAATAACTTACAGGAAAGGGGTGGCATGGTTTCTGCTCACTCAGCCATGAGTGAATTTATATTTTGTTACACTGAAACACAACTTATTCCAGCAAGATACCAATTATTCCAATAAAACACAAATTATTCCATAACGTATATAACAGGCAGGGTGTGAAAAAGACCCAGCCTCTGCTTGGGTGATGTTTGCTGGGCTGTGTGAGGAGAAAAAGCCTCAAACTGGGCAGGCAGGAGTGCAGTAAAAGGAGATTTCCCCAAAGCCAGGCACAAACAGGGCACTCCCAGCACAGCCTCCCTCCCTGGAGCCTGCTGGGCTGAACCAGGGAGAACTCACCCCAAAAATAATTTGTTCCTGGCTCAGCTGTGGCCACCATCAGCTCACAGATCGTGGCAGACAGAAAATTGATCACTGGCAGGGATGAGGAGCTCGTAAAACAGCTTTACAGGTAATGTTTGCTTGTAATGTTTGCTTGTAATGTTTTATGGTCAGAGCAGGGTAAGACTCTGTGTCTGTACTCAGTTACTGAGCTAAACTCCAGATTATCGTTGGGATTAGCAAATTGTACACGTGGGTAATAAAATCTTTCAGCTGGGAAGAATTAAAACTTGTCTGTATTCAGTTACTAAACTAAACTCCAGATTATCATTGGGATTAGCAAATTGTACAAGTGGGTGATAAAATCTTTCAGTTGGGAAGAATTAAAACTTGTCTGTACTCAGCTAAACTAAACTCCAGATTATCATTGAGATTAGCAAATTTTACAAGAGAATGCTAAAATCTTTCAGTCAGGAAGAATTAAAACTTGTCTGTGCTCAGTTACTCAGCTAAACTCTAGATCATCATTCGGATTAGCAAATTGTACACGAGGGTGATAAAATCTTTCAGTTGTGAAGAATTAAAATTATAAAATTGGGGAACAAGTGTGTGTCCTGGCTTAATATGGCACCTAATATGAGGCTACAGCCCAAGGTAGCACAGAATCTGAAAATACAGATATTTTATTTAATATAATATACATATAATAAATATATATTTAATATAATATATATTATATTATATTATATATATATTCAATAAATATATTATATATATTTAATATATAATTAATATAAATTAATGTAATATAATAATTATAATAATATAATATATTTTATAATATATTAATATTATATAATTATGATATTTTATATATATAATATTTATACTTTTATAATATTTCTAATTTATAATATAAATTAATATAAATATATAATTAATATAAATTAAATAGAATAAAACTGGTCAGCCCTGGTGCGGAGTAGAAAACCACCAATGTTTGGTTTTTTGGGGAGAAGGGGAAGAAAAAAAAAAAAAGAACAAAAAATAAGGAAATAATAAGGAAATAGGTGCAGGTGGAGGAAAAAAAGGCAGGAATATGGAATGCAGGATCCAGGCACGGCACTGCTCAGTGGTGCTGCAAATTGGCTCAAGGAGCTGTAGGGTTTTTGTGGAGAGCAGCAGCTCTGGTGGCTGTGGAGTGTCTGAGGAGCCCAGAGCAGGAGAGGTTAAGCAGGCAGAAAGGATTGTCCTCCTTGCACACCGGGCTGATTGAGTTCCGCCTTTGTTTGACTTGGAACTTTCTGTTTCCAAACTTATAATTGGAAGGGTGCCCCTAAGTCTTGCTAAATAAACCTTGGCTGCGTTTTTTCCATTAGGCTGGCTCGGTGTCAGCGAGCAGGACGATTGTGGGTGACAGTGACAAATGGAGGTGGGCTGGGCCTGAGGATGCAGAGCCCCGGCTGAGCAGCCTGGGCAGGTTCTGCTGAGGGCAGGGGGAGAGGAGCTCATCTCCCACTGCCAGAATTCCAGACTGATCTGGGCTAGGAGGGACCTCCCAAACCTCCTGTCCCACCCCTGCCATGGCAGGGACACCTCCCACTGTCCCAGGCTGCTCCCAGCCCTGTCCAACCTGGTCTTGGACATTCCAGGGATTCAGGGAGGAATTCTTTCCTTACATATCTGATCTAAATCCACGCTCCTTCAGCTCAAGAGCATTGCCTCTTGTCCTGGCTCTCCATCCCTTGTCAATTGTCTCTCCTCATCTTTCCTGTAGCTCCCTTCAGGTCCTGGAAGGCCACAATCAGGTCACCCTGAAACTTCTCCTTCTCCTCCTTCTCCTTCTCCTCCTCCTCCTCCTCCTCCTTTCTCCTTCTCCTTCTTTCTCCTTCTCCTTCTCCTTCTCCTTCTCCTTCTTCTCCTTTCTCCTTCTCCTTCTTCTCCTTTCTCCTTCTCCTTCTCCTTCTCCTTCTTCTCCTCCTTTCTCCTTTCTCCTTCTCCTCCTCCTCCTTCTCCTTCTCCTTCTTCTCCTTCTCCTTCTCCTCCTTTCTCCTTTCTCCTTTCTCCTTCTCCTTCTCCTTCTCCTTCTCCTTCTCCTTCTCCTTCTCCTCCTCCTCCTCCTCCTTCTCCCCTCTCCCTCAGCTCTCCCATTTTGGAACATTTTGGAAGGCCATCTGGCTCTCAAAACACCTGAAATATTTCTGCCCTTCAAAGGATATTCGGAGGCCTTTTGGAACTCAGATGCAAAGGCTTGGTTTGCTTTTCTCAAAACGTGGCACAGAAGCTTTGAATTTTCAGTGCAAAGCCCTGGAAGCTGCACAGAGCTGCTCCCGTGGGGGTTCTGAGTTCCCTGGGAGCACAGGGGGGGCAGACAGGCAGGGTCACCTCCTGCTTGTTCTCCAAGCCAAGGACAAACCACAGCTGACCCCAAGGAAGGCTTTGAAGCCTTTGGCTGATGTAAATCTCTGTTCTGTCAAAGTGCTGGGTTTACTAAATCCCTGTGGATCAGGGGGGCTCAAACCCTGCCCCACAGCTGGTACCAACCTCTGCTCCTCCAGCACAGCAATGCCTGAAGTGTTCCTTTATCCTCAGCTCTTCACTGACTCTTTTTTCCATGCAGCTCTCCTGGTATCAATCCCAGCCTGGGAGAAAAGGGATATTCAGAAACATCAGGCTGATGTGGGAAGCCAAATCTGGTGAGGACAGGGACATCCCTGTCACCCCTTTCAGCACTGAAGGGTCCCCAGGTGTCCCCTACTCCAGCACAAGACAGGGAGGTAAAATCTGGAATTCTGGTTCCTCTGACCTCCTCCAGGAGCAGGAGGCTGGGAGAGAAATGACAAGACTTTTTATAGGAGGAAAGTATTTATATTTTATATTATTTAATATTAATTTCTATTTATTTAATTTATTGAAATACATTTAAATTTAATTAAATAAAAGGATTTATTTAATATTTAATTATTTAATATTATTTATATTTTTTGTAGGAGGAAAGGCCTAAATTGATATTCACTTGGTATATTTTTAATAGGACAAAAGGCCTAGATTTCTACTCAGTTGTTATATTTTTTTGTAGGAGGAAAAGCCTAAATTGATATTTAGTTGGTATATATTATTTAGTTGGTATATATTCACTTGGTATATTTTTAATAGGAAGAAAGGCCTAGATTTCTATTCTGTTATTATTTTTTTTGTAGGAGGAAAGGCCTAGATTGATATTCAGTTGGTATATTTTTAATAGGAAGAAAGGCCTAGATTTCTGTTCAGTTGTTATATTTTTTGTAGGAGGAAAGGCCTAAATTGATATTCAAGTTGGTATATTTTTAATAGGGGGAAAGGTCTAGATTTCTATTCAGTCGTTATATATTTTTTGTGGCAGGAAAAACCTAAATTGATATTCAATTGGTATATTTTTAATAGGAAGAAAGGCCTAGATTTCTATTCTGTTGTTATATATATATATTTTTTTTTGTAGGAGGAAAGGCCTAAGTTGGTATATTTTTAATAGGAAGAAAGGCCTAGATTTCTATTCTGTTGTTATATATATATATATTTTTTTTTTTTTTTGTAGGAGGAAAGGCCTAAGTTGGTATATTTTTAATAGGAAGAAAGGCCTAGATTTCTATTCTGTTATTATTTTTTTTTGTAGGAGGAAAGCCTAGATTATATTCTGTTATATTCAATCTCAGATTATCCAGCTGCCTTTTTGAGGGGATGCTCTGCTCTGGATCCAGCTCCAGAGGTGCCAGGGAAGGGCTGAGCACGGGGAGAATTTTCCTAGCGATAAAATCTCCTGCTCTTCACCTGTGCTGGGGACAGGGGGACCTGCAGGTGTGGAGAAGAGCTCCTTGCCGGGATCAGCACTTGGAATGCAGCAGGCAGCACATCAGGCCGGTGCTCTGATGAGCCTGATCTATGCGGGGAAGGCTCTTAATGAGCCCTTTGAGTCAGGGTGTTGCAGGGATGGAGGCACTCAAAGCGCTGCTTTCAGCACCCAGAGGTGCATTCAGGGCTTGTTCGGAATGGGAACAAAGGGCAGGATTGAATCTTTGTGGGAATTGTGGCAAACATCTCCAGCCAAACCCAGAGCGGCGTGGGGGGCACCTCCATCCCAGCACAGCGTGGGGAAGGGGCTCTGTGCCCTGGGCCTGCTCCCCATGGGCTCAGCAGGGCTCTGGCCCCTGCCTAAAGCTCCAGGGGGATCCAGATTCATTCCAGGGGTTATCAGTGGTTCCCCTAAAGCCCTGAGAAATCCAGATTCATTCCAGGTTATCAATGCATTCCCTAAAGGACAGGGGATCCAGATTCATTCCAGATTATCAATGCATTCCCTAAAGGACAGGGATCCAGATTCATTCCAGGTTATCAATGCATTCCCTAAAGCCCAGGGATCCAGATCCATTCCAGGTTATCAATGCATTCCCTAAGGAACCCAGGTGTCTTCCAGGTTATCAATCTTCCCCTAAAGCTCCAGGGGGATCCAGATTCATTCCAGGGGTTATCAATGGTTCCCCTAAAGCCCAGGGATCCAGATTCATTCCAGGTTATCAATGCCTTTCCTAAAGCCCCAGGAAATCCAGATTCATTCCAGGTTATCAATCCATTCCCTAAGGAACCCAGGTTCCCTCCAGGTTATCAACCTTCCCCTAAAGCCCCAGGAGATCCAGATTCATTCCAGGTTATCACTGCCTTTCCTAAAGCTCCAGGGGGATCCATATTCATTCCAGGGCATCAATGCATTCCCTAAAGCTCCAGGGGGATCCAGATTCATTCCAGGGGTTATCAGTGGTTCCCCCAAAGCCCAGAGGGATCCAGGTTCCCTCTGGTTTTTCAGTGCCTTCCCCTAAAGCCCAGGTAATCCAGGTTTCTTGCAGGTTATCAATGCTTTCCCCTAAAGCCCAAAGGGATCCAAATTCCCTCTGGTTTTTCATTTCCTTCCCCCAAAGCCCCAGGGGATCCAGATTCATTCCAGGTTATCAATCTTCCCCTAAAGCCCAGGGGATGCAGATTCATTCCAGGTTATCAATGCCTTTCCCTAAGGAATCCAGGTTCCTTCCACGTTATCAATGCTTCCCCTAAAGCCCAGGGATCCAGATTCGTTCCAGGTTATCAATGGTTCCCCTAAAGCCCAGGGGATCCAGGCTCTCTCCAGTTTTCCATTTCCTTCCCCCAAAGCCCCAGGGGATCCAGATTCATTCCAGGTTATCATTGCTTTCCCCCAAAGCCCAGAGGGATCCAAATTCCCCCTGGTTTTTCAGTGTCTTCCTCTAAAGTCCAAAGAATCCAGGTTCCCTCCAGGTTATCAATGCCTTTCCTAAAACCCCAGAGGATCCAGATTCATTACAGGATATTAATACTTCCCCCAAAGCCTCAGGGGATCCAGATCCATTCCAGGTTATCAATGTTTCCCCTAAACCCCAGGGGATCCAGATTCATTCCAGATTATCAATGCATTCCCTAAGGAATCCAGGTTCACTCCAGGTTATCAATGTTTCCCCCAAAGCCCAGGAAATCCAGATTATTCCAGTTTATCAATATTCCCCTAAATCGAGAAATTGAGATTCATTCCAGGTTATCAATCTTCCCCTAAAGCCCCGGGATCCAGATTCATTCCAGGTTATCTATGTATCCCCTAAGGAATCCAGGTTCCCTCCAGGTTATCAGTGCCTTTTCTAGAGCCCAGGGGATCCAGGTTCCCTCTGTTTTTATATTTCCTTCCCCTAAAGCCCCAGGGGATCCAGATTCATTCCAGGTTATCAATGCCTTTCCCTAAGGAATCCAGGTTCCTTCCAGGTTATCAATGCTTCCCCTAAAGCCCAGGTAATCCAGGTTCCCCCCAAGTTATCGATGCCTTCCCCTCCCAATCCTTGCCCCTTTCCCCTCTCTCCCTTCCCCCCAAATCAGCCGGGCTCTGCTCCCTTTCCTCATTCCCGGAATTTTCCAGCTTCTCCCCCAAATCCCCAGCAACTCCTGGAATTAATTTGCCGAGGATCAGTGCCGGGATGTGCATGGAAGGCGTTCCAGCCCCTGCTGCTCGCAGTTTGTGTTGTCGTTTACAGCTGTTCAGGGGAATACAAAGCAGGTGTAAAACGATCCCCCGGTCGTTTTCCGAGCCCCTGCGCTCTGCTGTGAAAGTATTTAAGGTGCAGGTGGGGGAAAAATTAGGGAAAACACCTGGAAAAAACCCAGAGTGTTCCAGGAACGGGGTTTTGCTTTTCTCCGTGCTGCTCTTGCCATTCCCTGACATTTGAAAAGAAAGGAACGGGCCCAGCTTTGAAACCTGGAGGATTTGTAGGAGCTGAGGCGAGTCAGAGCTGCTCCATCTGCTTTTCCCATGGTGTGGAAAGCCCCAGCGCCTTCCCTCCCAGGAAAACCCCAAAAAAGGGTTAATCGTGCATTTTGTGAGGCACCCGAAAATGTCAGAGATTCTTTCTCAGAACATCTCGAGGGGAAGAGTTACTCAGTGTCCCCACACCCGAAATGTCACTGCCAAGGGGAGGCTCTGCCCAGCAGGGTGGGGAGAGCTGGGTGCTGCTGGGGCGGGGGAGCTGAGGGGGTTCTGTGGGGTGGAGGATTTGGGATCCCCACCTTGGACACCAAATGCTCTATGGGGTGGAGGATTTGGGATCCCCACCTTGGACACCAAATGCCCTGTGGGGTGGAGGATTTGGGATCCCCACCTTGGACACCAAATGCCCTGTGGGGTGGAGGATTTGGGATCCCCACCTTGGACAGCAGCTGCTCTGTTCTGTGGGGTGAAGAATTCAGGATCCTCACCTTGGACAACAAATACTCTGTGGGGTGAAGGATTTGGGATCCCCACCTTGGACACCAAATGCTCTGTGGGGTGGAGGATTTGGGATCCCCACCTTGGACACCAAATGCTCTATGGGGCAAAGGATTTAGAATCCTCACCTTGGACACCAAATGCTCTGTGGGGTGAAGGATTTAGGATCCTCACTTTGACACCTGTTGCTGTTTCCTGTGGGGTGGAGGATTTAGGATTGTCACCTTGGACACCAAATTCTGTCTCCTGTGGGGTGAAGGGTTTAGGATCCTCTCCTTGGACAGCAGCTGCTCTGTGGGGTGGAAGATTTGGGATACCCACCTTGGACAGCAGCTGCTCTGTTCTGTGGGGTGAAGGATTTAGGATCCTCACTTTGGACACCAAATACTCTGTGGGGTGGAGGATTTAGGATCCTCACCTTGACACCAGTTGCTGTTTCCTGTGGGGTGAAGGATTTAGGATCCTCACCTTGGATACCAAATTCTGTCTCCTGTGGGGTGAAGGATTTAGGATCCTCACCTTGGACACCAAATACTCTGTGGGGTGGAGGTTTTAGGATCCTTACCTTGGACACCAAATGCTCTGTGGTGTGGAGTATGTGGGATCCCCACCTTGGACACCAAATGGTCTGTGGGGTGAAGGATTTAGGATCCTCACTTTGGACACCAGCAGCTCTGTTCTGTTAGGTGAAGTATTTAGGATCCTCACCTTGACACCAGTTGCTGTCTCCTGTGGGGTGGAGGATTTAGGATCTCCACTTTGGACTCCAAATGCTCTGTGGGGTGGAGGAATTAGGATCCTCACCCTGAAGAGCAGCTGCTCTGTTCTGTGGGGTGAAGGAATTAGAATCCTCACCCTGGACACCAGTTGCTCTGTGGGGTGGAGGATTTAGGATCCTCATTTTGGACACCAAATGCTCTGTTCTGTGGGGTAAAGGATTTAGGATCTCCACCTTGGACACCAGCTGCTCTGTCCCTGTGGGTTAGAGAATTTGGGATCCTCACCTTCAACAGCAGCTGCTGTTTCCTGTGGGGTAAAGCATTTAGGATCCCTACCTTGGATACCAGCTTCTGTCTCCTGCGGGTTGGAGGATTTAGGATCCTCACTTGGGCACCAGCTGCTCTGTGAGGTGGAGGATTTAGGATCCTCATTTTGGACACCATCTGCTCTCTCCTGTGGGGTGGAGGATTTAGGATCCTCACTTCCACCCTGGCTGCACAGCTGCTCCTCCTGCATCTCCACATGGGTTCCCTCAATCCTCAGCCAGGCAGAGCTCAGAGAGCAGCTTCCAACACTCCCCGGAAATTTGGGACTGTCATCCCAACCAGCTTTAGAACCCAGAAACGCAGGAGAAGGGTTTGCAAAACCAGGAGAAGGAGCTGGAATGCAAACAGCTCCATTGCCCTGCCTCCAAATGGATCTGTTTAACTGCTCAAAAATATTTCTTTGCTTTTCTTCTCTTAACCTCGCTGCTTTGGACATCCAAGGCTGCCAGAGGTTGGGGGGCATTCAGCTGGGAGAGGTTTGGCTGCCTGAGATCCCAGAGCCTCCTCCTTCCCTCAGCCACCCCAGAGCTGCTGCCTCTGGGTATTGGTTTGTTCTGCTCTCCTGAGCCTTTTACTGAACTGGAAAGTTTTAGGGAAATCTGTGTAAAAGAACCTCTGGGAAAACTCTGCCCCACTAACGAGGCACAGGAGACAACAAAATATCCCCAGCACTGATTTATTTACCAGTGAACTTGGTGAGGGCTGAAAAGCAGCAACGTTTGCAGGGATTTCTGGTGTCTCACGCCCAAATATCCCCCGGGACTGATGTCAGGGGTTTTGTGAGTTAAAGCAGCAAACAAGTGACAAATTTGAAAGAAAAGATTGAGGAAATAAATCAGAAAGTCTGGCAGTTGTGGGGAAACAAAGGAGGAGGTGGAGGGTGTGAGTGTGCACACACAGAGAGGAGAATGGCACTGGTGGCATCCACACAGCCACATCCAGAGCCACCAGGTGCCTGCTCCGGGAGTTTTGGTGGAATTTAACATTCCAGGCCTGGAGCCATGAGGCCAGCACGGTGCTTATCAGCCAGGCGATATCTGGAAGCTGGGGGTTACTATGGCAACGGCGTTATTTTAATTTTATTTGATTTTTGTCTAATGGAAGTTGTGAGCAGGAGGGAGGATTAAACTGAAAGATTTGCTCTGAAAAAAACTCCCCGTGCAACTCGGCCTGCTGGGAACTCCACAGCAAAGCACAGGGATGATGTGGAAGTGCACTGAAGCAGGATTTCCTGGCACAGTGCTCCGGTGGAGAAGAGGCATTGATGTGGAAAAAGTCAGGGAATCCTGAGCAGGCTGTGCCCAATGCGTTGGAGGGACGGAGGGGCTCTGGGGACGCTCTGAGCGATGCTGAAATTGCTCCACAGCAGCTCCCAGGCTTGCCCTGAGCTCCACTGGGAGCTCCAGGCCTGATTCCCAGAGCCAGGGTCTGCATCCCGGAATGGCTGGGGTGGGAAGGGACCTCAAAGCTCATCCAGTGCCACCCCTGCCATGGCAGGGACACCTCCCACTGTCCCAGGCTGCTCCAAACCTCATCCAACCTGGCCTGGGACACTGCCAGGGGCACCTGTGCCAGGGCCTCCCACCCTCACAGGGAGGAATTTCATCCTGATATTCAATCGAAATCTCTCCTCTTTTAGTTTAAAACAATTTCTCCTCATCCTACCACACTCTGCCTGGTATTTGTGACAGCTGCTGGGTGGAAGAGCAAATCCTGGGGCTGATGGGATAACGGGATCCTGGAAAGTGGGATGGAGGGATGGTGGGTGGATGTTGGAGGGATGGATGGATGGCTGGATGGATGGATGATGGATGGAGGGATGATGGATGGATGGATGGATGGATGATGGAAGATAGATGGATGATGGATGGATGATGGATGGATGATGGATGATGGATGGATGGATGATGGATGGATGATGGATGATGGATGGATGGATGATGGATGGATGATGGATGGATGGATGGATGATGGATGGATGGATGGATGGATGATGGATGGATGATGGATGGATGATGGATGGATGATGGATGGATGATGGATGGATGATGGATGGATGGATGATGGATGGATGGATGATGGATGGATGATGGATGGATGGATGGATGGATGATGGATGGATGGATGGATGATGGATGATGGATGGATGATGGATGGATGGATGATGGATGGATGGATGATGGATGATGGATGGATGATGGATGATGGATGGATGATGGATGGATGGATGGATGATGGATGGATGGATGATGGATGGATGGATGATGGATGGATGATGGATGGATGGATGGATGATGGATGGATGATGGATGGATGATGGATGGATGGATGATGGATGGATGATGGATGGATGGATGATGGATGGATGATGGATGGATGATGGATGGATGGATGATGGATGGATGATGGATGGATGGATGATGGATGGATGATGGATGGATGATGGATGGATGGATGATGGATGGATGATGGATGATGGATGGATGGATGGATGATGGATGGATGGATGATGGATGGATGGATGATGGATGGATGATGGATGGATGGATGGATGATGGATGGATGATGGATGGATGATGGATGGATGGATGGATGATGGATGGATGATGGATGGATGATGGATGGATGGATGATGGATGATGGATGATGGATGATGGATGGATGATGGATGGATGGATGGATGATGGATGGATGATGGATGATGGATGGATGATGGATGGATGGATGATGATGGATGGATGGATGGATGATGGATGGATGGATGATGGATGATGGATGGATGGATGATGGATGGATGGATGGATGATGGATGATGGATGATGGATGATGGATGGATGGATGGATGATGGATGGATGGATGATGGATGGATGGATGGATGATGGATGATGGATGATGGATGGATGGATGGATGGATGATGGATGATGGATGGATGATGGATGCATGGATGATGGATGGATGGATGATGGATGCATGGATGATGGATGGATGGATGAAAGGACAGATGGATGGACGCAGAAGTCACAGAGCATGTACAAGGAGCATTGGGATGGAGTTACCCCTGTGTGTGTAGAAGATCCAGCCTGAAATTTGGCCAATTTCCCAGTCCCTGGATCTGTGCAGAGGGATTAGGAATGGCAGAGTTCTGTCCTCAAAGCTCACAGAGGTGGAAATGGGGACAGTTCCAGACCACAACACCTAAAAGGGGACAAGGTCACGCCCTTGTCCTGCCCCACTCCTCCAGTTTCCCAGCAGTGGAGTCAGACCCGTGTCCCTTCTGCTGCCAGAACTGAGAGCTCCATCTCCTCCCTCTCCCCTCTGCCACGGCCACTCCTCTCTCCTGACTCTCCCATTCCTCCATCACCTGGTTCATCTCCCTCACCAGGAGGTGCAATGATTCCATGGAGGAGTGCAGTCAGCAGCAGGGCTGAGAGGGGTGGCCCTGTCCAGGTTGGTGCCACACACCTGAGTCCCTCAGACCTGAGCAGAGATTTTAGAGTTTCCTGTGAGAAAACCCACATGGGAACCCTGTTTAGATGCTCTGGGAATGTGATGTCCAACGGGATTGACTCCCAGCATCTTCCAGGCTCCAGGCACTATGAGATGTGGGCTGTGCTCAGCCCAGCAGCTCTGGGATTTTCCAGGACACACATTTGACAATTTACAGCCCAAACTCTTCCACCTGCAGTTCAAATATTTTAGTTAAAGCTGCTCAGCGTTTCCTCAGGGAGCAAACCCAACCAAGCCCACAGCCTAAGCAGCTGTGCCGCTCTGTAGCTGTGGACAGGTAAAATCATTTCTGTAGCAGGTCTGAGCCTCCCTGTTTGCCTCTCCGTGCCTCACCCGATCAATTATTGTTTGTTACCTCCATTAGATCTTCAGGAGAGAGGCAGAAACACAATCTTTTTTCTTCCATTAATCAGAGCAGTTTACAGAAAACATCAATTTAAAATGTTAAGGCCAATTTGCAACCGGTATTGACAACAATTAAATTGGCCTCCAGAAAGTTGCTTTTTTGACACTGTGAAGAATGAAATCTTTATAAGCACGCTGAGCCTCTCCTGATTCCTGATTGCTGATCCTATCACACTCCATGGAAGTGTAAACAGAGGTGAGGAGCTGGAAGCAAAGCTTCATTAAGAGCGTGCCAGAATCAGCAAACCTCCCCTCCCCTCCTGATGGACCCCTGCCCAGATATTGCAACTCAATCTATGCTCTGCTTCCATCACCATCAGCTTCCTTTAGTTCCCAGCTGTTTGGTTTTGGTTTTTAATTTTTTTTTCTGCTTTAAACTGCACAAAAATGTTCTGGAAGAAATGTTCTCTGCTCTGTCCTTGGCATTTTCACTTGGAGCAGGGAAATCCAGAGGTGCCCACTAGTCACAGCCCTCAGGAGAGCAGGGGCCATGGGCTCTGGGAGGTTCTAAGTGACCCTTGCCATGGAAAACCTCCATGAAAACCCAGGATCCCCTAAATACTCCACTCCACTCCACAGAGCAGCTGTCCAAGGTGAGGATCCTAAATCCTCCAGCTGGATCCTCCAGGAAAACCTCAGCTCAGCCTCCAGAGGGGGAACAGTGCAGGTGGTGCTGGAGAAATGACCTGGGTAAATTCCAGTCAGGCTGTCCTTGGTTGTGTGACAGTCCCTCACCATTGATACCTTGGGAAGGCTGAGCTGGGACAGAGGCTGGACAGAGCTGGAGAATAAAGCAGGGATTTATTGAAAGGCCTTTAGGGTACAGCTTGGGCAGGACAGGGCCTGGCCAGGGCTGCACCCAAGGTGGACCCAAAATGGTCACAAAATGGACACAAAAAGGTCACAAAATGGACCCAAAATGGTCACAAAATGGACACAAAATGGACAAAAGGTCACCAGGTCTCACACTTTGATAAGTTTTTGTCCATTTGCATCTTGGGGTTGAATTGTCCAATCCCAGCTCCAGGCTGTGAGCTCCCATCCTTCTTGTTCCTCCCTCCAGCCACCCTTGTTTGTGCTGTTGGGCTGAAAGTTGTCCTTGGTGTGCAGCAGGACAAGGATTTGTTTTGTGTCCCTGCTGTGTGCAGAGAGCTGAGTGACCCTGACTGTGAGCTCAGAGCTGCACCCCTGGGCACCACAGAACCTGAAATACATCGAAGATAAAACTTCAGGCATCAACCTGAGCTCAGGTGTGCAGCTCTCCCAGCCCTTGCACAGGGAAGGGGAACATTTACCAGCACAAGACCCTGCTGAAGCCTCTGAAAACCTGATGGATGAGGTTCTGCTTTAGCCTCCACACCCCAAAGGGCTCAGCCAGTGCCTCTCCCTGGCTTCTCTCAGGCTCTGCTCAGCCAAGAGCTGAGTCCAAGACTTTGCCTTGCCCTTTCTTGTAGCAAATTTCTCTTCCTGAGGCAGCTTCTGCACAGCCCATACCTGCAGGGCATCCCCTCCTTCTGCACCGTGCTAAGGGTATTTCCTGGGGGCTATCAGAGGAGGTTTGCACACTGCAGGAAGGTTTGGCTCGTGCTGAAGATGATTTTATTGATTTGTTGTCTGCAAACAGCTTTTATCCTTGTGCAGGCCTCGTTTCCTTCTTGTCCTTCCTTTGTTTTTAAAAAAGCCTGGATGTGGCACTGGGTGCTGTGGTTCAGTTGAGGTGTTGGGGCTGGGTTGGACTCGATGATTTTGGAGGTCTCTTCCAACCTGGTGATTCTGTGATTGTGTGATTGTGTAATTCTCTGTGATTCTGTGATCCTGTGATTCTGGAATTCTGTGAATTCATTGATTCTCTGTGATTCTGTGTGATTCTGTGATTCTGTGATTCTGTGAATTCTGTGAATTCATTGATTCTCTGTGATTCTGTGTGATTCTGTGATTCTGTGATTCTGTGAATTCTGTGAATTCATTGATTCTCTGTGATTCTGTGAATTCTGTGAATTCATTGATTCTCTGTGATTCTGTGATTCTGTGATTCTGTGATTCTGTGATTCTGTGATTCTCTGTGATTCTCTGTGATTCTCTGTGATTCTGTGAATTCTGTAATTCTGTGTGATTCTGTAATTCTGTGATTCTCTGTGATTCTGTGAATTCTGTCCTTCAGCCACATTGAGAATTGGGTGGTTCTTGCCTCACTTCCCCTTCCCTTAAGCTTTAATGCCCTCAGAGCATCTGGCTTGGGCACCTGAAATGCTTCCCTGGGGTTATTTATATGAGCAGCCCTAGAAGCAACGATTCCCTCCTCCAGAAAAGGACACATCCAACTGCTCGTGCTGTTTGATTTAAAATATTTGAGGAGGAAGGGGAAGGGAGTACATCTGTCACAATCTCACTTACAATCAGTGAAGTTAATGGAAAGATTCCTTCTAACTCCCCTGGGCTTCGGGCAAGGCTCTGTGCTGCAACATTAGCAAATAATGGAGTTCCCATCTCATCAAATCCTCCTCAGGAAAATAATTCTAAAATATGTGGCTGCCCTTTCGCAGCTCTCGCCCCAAATCTGTCCCTGGTTTTTCAGCTGTGCCAACACCTCCACCTCTGGTGTTAAATCTCCTCTGTGGATAAGAGCTGCTCTCTAAAAGCTCCCCCAAGGATGTTCCAGCACTGCCAGTCCCAAGTGCTGCCCCAGGGCTCAGAGAGACCCCTCCCAAAAGCACTGAGAAAAATATTAAACCTCACCTTGGACAGCAGCTGCTGTGTCTGTGGGATGGAGGATTTAGGATTCCCACCTTGGACACCAAAATCTGCCTGAGGTGGAGGATTTAGGATCCTCACCTTGGACAGCAGCTGCTGTGTTCTGTGGGGTGATGGATTTAGGATCCCTACCTTGGACACCAGCTGCTCTGTCCTGTGGGGTGGAGGATTTAGGATCCTCACCTTGGACACCAGCTGCTGTGTTCTGTGGGGTGAAGGATTTAGGATTCTCACTTTGAGCACCAAATTCTCTCTCCTGCAGGGTGGAAGATTTAGGATCCCCACTCTGGACAGCAGCTGCTCTATTCTGTGGGGTGAAGAATTTGGGATCCCCACTCTAGACACCAGCTGCTGTGTTCTGTGGGGTGGAGGATTTAGGATCCCTACCTTGGACACCAAAATCTCTCTGGGTTGGAGGATTTGGGATCCTCACCCTGGACACCAGCTGCTCTGTGGGGTGAAGGATTTAGTATCCTCACCTTGGACAGCAGCTGCTGTGTTCTGTGAAGGATTTAGGGGATCCAGATTCACTCCAGGTAATCAATGCCTCCCCCTAAAGCACACGACTGGTGGACTTTGCCCAGGGGAGCTGGCAGGGGCTGGATGTGGCTGTGGCTGTGGCTGTGGGTTAGATGTGGATGTGGATTGGATGTGGGTGTGGATGTGGATGTGGATTGGATGTGGATTGGAACTGGATCATTCCCAGGTCCGGACTGGCACAAAGGGAAGGAGCTCTGTGTGCCCGTGTCTGGGCAGGGCAGGCAGGACAAGGCGTGGGCAGCAGTGCCAGTGCCAGTGCGGTGATTTAGGGAAGTGGGAACTGAAAAAACCATCAGGACCCTTTTCCTTTCAAGCTGTGCAGTTCAGCCAGAAGAACAAAAGTTCCAGTGTGGTGATTTAGGGAAGTGGGAACTGAAAAAACCATCAGGACCTTCTTCCTTTCAAAGTGTGCAGTTCAGTCAGATGAACAAAAGTTCCAGTGTGATCTGGGTCAGTGAGAACTGAAGAAACCACCAGGACCTTCCTCCTTTCAAGCTGTGCAGCTCAGCCAGAAGGACAAAGGTTCTGGTTCCTTCTCTGCAGGAGAACCCAAAGATCTTGAGACATTTGGTTCTCCCCTGCTTGGGCTTGAGTTCAGTGTGAATCGTGGAGTCAGGCTGGAAAAGGCTCCCAAGGTTATCAACCCAACCTCCCCTGAGGAGCTGCTCTGCTGCCCGTGGTGCTCAGACAGACTCTGGCAGTTTGGGGAGTGCTGAACTCTCCCCACAAGTACAAATTCTGCTCTCCCCTGTGGGCTGTGGTGCTGCTCTCACACCTCCTCGAGTGTCCAGGCTCACCCCTGAGGAGCTGACAGCCCTGGTCACTCCGTGGGGACTCACTCTGAACGCTCCCAGCCCCGTGCTCGGGGGCAGGTGACACCTGTGAACGTCCCCCTACCAGAACTGTCAGAGCCATACTCGGTGCAGCTGATGAAATATTTACCTTGGAGCAGCTGTCAGGCCATTCATGTTTCACTGGCTGCCCATTTACGCTCCTGAATTGTTCATGAGGTTTCATTGCACTGTCCTCTGCACTCGGGGCTTTGCTGGGGCACCTGCAATTAGCACCAACTCCTCTGCCCTGCCCCTTCCCAGTGCCCCCATCCTGCCCCTCCAGCGTGGCCTGGGGGCTCCAGTGTCACCCAGCAGTGTGACAGACCCAGGGCACGGTGCCACTGCGACTGTGAGTGGCTTTGGGCATGAATGGGACAAGACTGCTGTTAGTTCTTCTTCTCATCACAGGGTTTTACACAATTAAAGGATGCCAACAGGTCACATCTGCCAGCAGCAGCCAAAGATTTCTTTGTCACAGAGCATTTTAAAACCTTTCTCGCCAGCATTGCTGAAGCTCCCAGACAATTGTTCTACCAATCACTGAAAGCACACGTGCAAACAATTCTTGCTTGTATGATTTCTATTAGCAATAAACAATATTCCATAATTCAGCTTAAAACTTTTTACTACCGTGCTAAACAGATTTTTCTGTGGCTTTAAGGTCTATCATAACCAAACCTAAGACTCAGATTATGATTTCCTTGCTTGCTGTACTATTGTAGCTTTTCCTACTTTCAAGCTTTGCAGTTACAGCTGATTCTAAATTCTTCTGCTCTTTCTGTTTCTGGGGCTGCTTCCACAGCTTTCAGAGAGCCTCCTTACCTTTAATATTTCCCACAGAGTGTCACCCAGCTGTGTGACAGACCCAGGGCACGGTGCCACTGTGACTGTGACAGACTTTGGGCATGAATGGGACAGGACAACTGCTAGGAGTTCTTTGAGTCTTATTGCAGCATCAGTCTCATATTAACAGGGTTTTACACAGTTGAAGGCATCAGTCTCATATTAACAGGTTTTAGACAATTAAAGGATGGCAATGGGTCACAGTCTCATATGAACAGGGTTTTACACAATTAAAGGATGCCAACAGGTCACATCTGCCAGCAGCAGCCAAAGATTTCTTTGTCACAGAGCATTTTAAAACCTTTCTAGCCAATATTGCTGAAACTCACAGACAATTATTCTACCAATCACTGAAAGCACACATGCAAACAATGTTTGCTTGTATGATTTCTTTTCACAATAAAAAACATTCCATTATTCAGCTTAAAACTTTTTACTATTTTGCTAAGCACATTTTTCTGTGGCTTTAAAGTCTATCATAACCAAACCTAAGACTCAAACTATTGACCTTGCTTGCTGTACTATTGTAGCTTTTCCTATTTTCAAGCTTTGCAGCTGCAGCTGATTCTAAATTCTTCAGCTTTTTCTGTTTCTGGGGCTGCTTCCACAGCTCTCTGTGGAATATTTCCCACACAGTGCCACCCTACACTCTGGGGAAGGCCGAGGGCACGAGGGCACAGCGTTGCAAAAAGGATTTTTGTTTTGGTTGTACTCAGAGGGAGAATTCTGGGAAGTGAAAAAGCAGAGGACTTCCACAGCATTGCAAAACGAAGTTTTTTGTTTTTTTTGGTTGCACCAAGAGAGGGAATTGTGGAGACTAAAGAAGCAGAAGATGTTCACCGTGTTTGAAAAAGAAGTTTTGTTTTTCTTTTTGGTTGTACCAAGAGATGGAATTGTGGGGATTAAAAAAGCAGAGGACTTTCACAACATTGCAAAAAGAAGTTTTATTTTTCTTTTTGGTTGTACCAAGAGATGGAATTGAGGGAACTGAAAACAGAAGAGGACTTTCACAACATTCAAAAAAGAGGGGGTTTTGGTTTGTTTTGTTTTTTTTTTTTTTTTTTTTGGTTGTACCGAGAGAGGGAATTGTGGAAGCTGAAAAAGCAGAGAACTTCCACAGTGTTGCAAAAAGGGTTTTTTTGTTGTTGTTGTTTGTTGGGTTGTTTTTTCTTTTTTGTTTTTGGTTTGGTTTTTGTTTGGTTTTTTTTTTTTTTTTTTTTGTTGGTTTTTTTTGGGGGGGGGGGGGGTTGTTTTTTTAGTTGTACCAAGAGAGGGAATTGTGGAAGCTGAAAAAGCAGAGGACTTCCACAGTGTTGCAAAAAGGGTTTTTTTTTTGTTTTTTTGTTGGTGGTTTGTTTTTGTTGGTTTTTTGTTTGTTTGTTTTGGGGGTTTTGTTTGTTTTTTGTTTTGTTTTGGTTTGGTTTGGTTTGGTTTTTTTTGGTTGTACCTAGAGGAAGAATTCTGGGAAGTGGAAAAGCAGAGGACTTTCACAGCGTTGCAAAAAGAAGTTTTGTTTTTCTTTTTGGTTGTACCTAGAGAGGGAATTGTGGGAACTGAAAAAGCAGAGGACTTTCACAATAACCTTATTATTATAAGCAACAAGCTGTGCTGATCTATTATGTTGCAATAAGCTCACATAGACAGAGGTTTGAGACAGAGCTGAATTTTAGGTCTTAAAATATTTGGAGCATAGAAAGTTCCTGAGCTGCAAAAAATACAGAACAAGCAATTATTGTATGCTGTAAGGTGTATTTGTAATGTTTGGTGATTGGCTTAAGTAGATGTTTGTAAGCTTTTAGCATCAGGCTAAAAAAAGTTTTAAAAGGCCTTGGAACAAAGAGAACTTTGGCTTCTGTTCTGGAGTGAGTTTTACCATCTTTTGTGTCTCTGCCTTCACTGAGACTGATGAAATAAAAAAATTGTGGAACAAAAAACCTCCCTGAGGGTGCTGGCTCAGCTCAGGGTGGGCACAGACACACAGGACAAATCCCAGGGGTGCCTCTGGGGGATGTGGGGGCTCTGGGTGTGAATCCTGCCCAGGACAAGGCAGCTCTGCCCTGCCAGCACAGCCCTGGCCCCTGCAGGGCTCCAGGGACGCAGCTCCTGCTCCTAAGGCACTTGGCTCTCCTTGACCTATTTGTTCGTTACCTCCACAAATGTGATTTTGATTAAGGAATTTTCCAAAGTAATTATTCTGGCATTAGCAAGGCAGCCAAACAGAAAATGGTCCAAAAAGCAAGGTGGACTGGTGGCTGCCCTGAGGGCTCCGTGCTGGCTGCCAGGGAGGGGAGAAAAAACAGCCCTGGAGGGCAGCTGGACACAGATTTGTCCAGTTTGGGCTGGTCCAAGGGACAGCTGGACACAGCTTTGTCCAGTTTAGGTCAGTCTGAGGGCAGCTGGACACAGCTTTGTCCAGTTTCGGCTGTCAGAGGACAGCTGGACACAGCTTTGTCCAGTTTGGGCTGTCAGAGGGCAGCTGGACACAGCTTTGTCCAGTTTGGGCTGTCAGAGGGCAGCTGGACACAGCTTTGTCCAGTTTGGGTCAGTCTGAGGGACAGCTGGACACAGCTTTGTCCAGTTTGGGCTGGTCTGAGGGCAGCTGGACACAGCTTTGTCCAGTTTGGGCTGGTCAGAGGGCAGCTGGACACAGCTTTGTCCAGTTTGGGCTGGTCCAAGGGACAGCTGGACACAGCTTTGTCCAGTTTAGGTCAGTCTGAGGGACAGCTGGACACAGCTTTGTCCAGTTTGGGCTGGTCCAAGGGACAGCTGGACACAACTTTGTGCAGTTTGTGCTGGTCAGAGGACAGCTGGACACAGCTTTGTCCAGTTTGGGCTGGTCAGAGGGCAGCTGGACACAGATTTGTCCAGTTTGGGCTGGTCTGAGGGACAGCTGGACACAGCTTTGTCCAGTTTGGGCTGGTCAGAGGACAGCTGGACACAGCTTTGTCCAGTGATGGCCAGTCTGAGGACAGCTGGACAGGACAAAGAGAGCAGGAAAATGCAGAAAAACAACCAGGAGGGTTCCCAGAATGTCCCCAAAACCCCCTAGAGGTGCCACAGGAGAATGAGTGGCTGAGATCCCCAAACATTCTGAGTCCCTGAGTGTGATATCCCCTCTCAAACTGATTTAAGGAAGGATCTGGGCACTTCAGCACTTGACAAACATCATCAGGCACAGGAAGAACTGACAAAGAGCTTTTCCCTGCCTTCCCTGATGTCAGCAGGATTTGCCCCTCAAATCCTGGCTTGTCTTTGCTGATTGCAGCTCCCTTTGAGATGGGAATTTTTGAAGTTGTTCTTTCCAAATCCTTTTCTTCCAGGGGAGAGCAGAAACCATGAATGGCTCCGTTTGAGGGTGTGAAACTGAACAATTTGCATCCTTGGGCTGTGAATTCCCTACACCCGTTTATTTACTCACAATTACAAACAGAGCACTGCATAAATATTTATAAGGAGGCTCCCGAGGCCCAGCTGAGAAAATCAGTGTGATCACCATTCCCCAGTGCTCACACTGAGGCACAGGCAGGGACACTGCTGGAATTGTGAAGTTTTACAGAGTTCTTGTAATTTGTGCAGTTTGACAGAATTCCTTTTAAAGTTTGGCCCAAAACCCCCCAATTCCTGAATCCCCCTCAGGTTTAACAAGGAATTGTGCATTTTTTAAAAAAATCCTGTAAAGTGTGGCCCAAGACCCTCCAATTCCTGAATCCACTCTCATATTTAACAGGGAATTGTGCAGTTTGAAAGAATTCCTGTAATTTGTGCAGTTTTACAGAATTCCTGTTGAAGTTTGCCCCAAGACCCCCCAGTTCCTGAATCCCCCTCAGGTTTAACAAGGAATTGTTCATTTAAAAAAAAAAAAAAACCAAACTGTAAACTTTGCCCCCAAGATCCTCCAGTTCTTGAATCTCCCTCATGTTTAGGAGGGAGTTGTTCAGTTTTACAGAATTCCTGTAATTTGTGCAGTTTGACAGAATTTGTTTTGAAGGCTGCCCCAAGAGCCCCCAATATCCTGAACCCCCTTCATGTTTAACAAGGAATTGTGAAGTTTGACAAAATTCCTGCCAAGTTTGCCCCAAGAGCCCCAAATTCCTGAATCCCCTCTCATGTTTAACAGGGAATTGGGCAGTTTTACAGAATTCCTGTAATTTGTGCAGTTTTACAGATTTCCTGTCAAGTTTGGCCCAAGACCCCCCAGTTCCTGAATCCCCTTCATTTTTTAGCAAGGAATTGTTCAGTTTGACAGAAATCCTGTCAAGTTAGGCCCAAGAGCCCCCAATTCCTGAATCCCCCTCATCTTTAACAAGGAATTATGTAGTTTGACAGAATTCCTGTAATTTGTGCAGTTTTGCAGAATTCCTTTTAAAGTTTGGCCCAAAACCCCCCAATTCCTGAATCTCCCTCAGGTTTAACAAGGAGTTGTGCATTTTAAAAAGACTTCCTGTAAAGTTTGGCCCCAAGACCCTCCAGTTCCTGAATCCCCCTCAGGTTTACCAGGGAATTGTGCAGTTTGACAGAATTCCTGTAAAGTGTGGCCCAAGAGTTGCTAATTCTTGATTTCCCCTCATGTTTAGCAGTTTGACAGAATTCCTGTAATTTGTGCAGTTTTACAGATTTCCTGTTGAAGTTTGCCCCAAGATCCCCAATTCCTGAACCCCCTTCATTTTTCAGTAAGGAACTGTGCATTTTTAAAAGAATTCCTGTAAAGTTTTGCCCAAGAGCCCCAAATTCCTGAATCCCCTCTCATGTTTAACAGGAACTGGGCAGTTTTACAGAATTCCTGTAATTTGTACAGTTTTACAGAATTCCTTTTAAAGTTTGGCCCCAAGACCCCCCAATTCCTGAACCCCCTTCATTTTAGCAAGGAATTATGCATTTTTAAAAGAATTCCTGTCAAGTTAGGCCCAAGAGTTGCCAATTCCTGAATCCCCCTCATATCCAGCAGGAAATTATTTGACAGAATTCCAAGTGTGGCCCAAAACCCCCCAGTTCCTGAATCTCCAGCTTCCATCCCTGCTGGGACAGTTACTCCTGAATCTTCTCCCTCCCTCAGGAGCAGTCCTGCCTCTCTTCTGCTGGAACCCTGGCGGGTGTGATCAGCTCTCCCTTTGCCCTCAATCACTTGTTCCTTCTATAATTAAATTCCATCAGGTATTGCAGCTAATTTTTGAGGAGCTCCTGAAGAACAAAAGACAGAACAAATTAATTAGGAGGGGGGATATTGGGCCCTGTGTAAATGAGGTTCCAGCAGAAGCAGCTCAGCTGGGGCTGGGGCTCTGGGGGGCTCTGGGGAGGCTCTGGGGGGCTCTGGGGGGCTCTGGGGAGGCTCTGGGGCTCCCCTGAGCACTGCTCAGCTCCAGGGGTACAGAGGGTACAGAGCAGCCCCTGGGGTGCACCCAAAGCAGGGCACGGGGAGCTCAGGGTGCTGGGTGTCACTAAATGGAGGCTGGGCCAGCAGATTCCTGCAGGGTGCTCTGGGAATGGCTCCTGTCCTGTCCCTGCAGACCTGACCCCCATAAAAGTGGGGGTGCATTGAGGGGTGAGCATGACAGGGGTGGGGCAGCCAGGCAGGGCAGGGACAAAGTCTCAGGGCAGTGACAGAGCCACCCAGGGCAGTGACAGAGCCACCCAGGGTGGTCACAGAGCCACCCAGAGCAGGGACAGAGTCACCCAGGCCAGTGACAGAGTCTCAGAGCAGTGACAGAGCCACCCAGGGCAGTGATAGAGTTACCCAGAGCAGTGACAGAGTCCCAGAGCCACTCAGGGTGGTCACAGAGCCACCCAGGGCAGGGACAGAGTCCCAGAGCCACCCAGGATGGTCACAGAGCCACTCAGGGCAGGGGCAGAGCCACCCAGGGCAATGACAGAGTCACCCAGGGCAGTCCCAAAGCCACCTAGAGCAGTCTCAGAGACACCCAGAGCAGTAACAGAGTTGCAAAGGCACCCATGGCTGTTCCAGAGTTACCCAGGCCTGTCCCAGAGTTACCCAGGCCTGTCCCAGAGTCACCCAGGGCAGTCCCAGAGTCACCCAGGGCAGTCCCAAAGCCATCCAGGGCAGTCCCAGCGTCACCCTGTCCACCCTGGCCTTGAACAGTCTCCAGGATCCAGGGGCAGCCCCAGCTGCTCTGGGCACTCTGTGCCGGGGCCACCACAGCCAATGCAGTGAAAGCACAAACAAACCAAGGCTATAAAATAACTGTGCAGAAACTCAGAATTCCCTGAGCTGGAAGGGACCCACAAGGAGCAGAGCCCAACCCCTGGCCCTGCACAGACCCCCCAACAATCCCACCCTGCACAGACCCCCCAACAATCCCACCCTGCACAGACACCCCGACAATTCCACCCTGGGCATCCCTGGGAGATTTTGGATGACTCTGGCAGCTCTGAAGGGTCTGGCAGAGAGCAGAATTAGAGCAGAATTTGAGAGGGAAAGGAAAGGGAAAGGGAAAGGGAAAGGAAAGGGAAAGGGGAAGGAAAGGGAAAAAATTCCTCCCTGTGAGTGTGGGGAGGCCCTGGGTGCCCAGAGCAGCTGTGGCTGCCCCTGGATCCCTGGAATGTCCAAGGCCAGGGCTTGGAGCACCTGGGACATTGAAAGGTGTCCCTGCCCATGGCTTTAAGCACCTGGATGAGCTGTAAGGTCTCTTCCAACCCAAACCATCCTGGGATTTTGTAAAGGCCAACACTCTCCCTTCCCCTTCCCTTCCCTTCCCTTCCCTTCCCTTCCCTTCCCTTCCCTTCCCTTCCCTTCCCTTCCCTTCCCTTCCCTTCCCTTCCCTTCCCTTCCCTTCCCTTCCCTTCCCTTCCCTTCCCTTCCCTTCCCTTCCCTTCCCTTCCCTTCCCTTCCCTTCCCTTCCCTTCCCTTCCCTTCCCTTCCCTTCCCTTCCCTTCCCTTCCCTTCCCTTCCCTTCCCTTCCCTTCCCTTCCCTTCCCTTCCCTTCCCTTCCCTTCCCTTCCTTCCCTTCCCTTCCCTTCCCTTCCCTTCCCTTCCCTTCCCTTCCCTTCCCTTCCCTTCCCCCTGCTGTGCTGCAGAACAAAGGGATGGTTTTAGGGGTTTTAGGGGTTTTAGGGATTTTAGGGGTTTTAGGGGATTTAGAGGCTTTAGGGTTTTCTCTTTGGGGACCATCAGCCCATGTCCCTGGGGAGGAGAAGCCCACGGGAGCAAGGCTGTTCCAGTCCTTCCGTGCATTTTGTGCTGCCCAGGATGTTTGTGGAGAGCTGGGGAGGGGCTGTGCTTTATTTCCTTATCCATTTAATCCCCTCCTTAGAAAGTGCTTTTATCTGAGCAGAGCACGAGCTCATGGCTGCGTTTCTGTCATCCCACGTCGCCGCCGAGGCCCTGGAGCGCTGCACTCCTGGGTTTTGCTTTCACAGAGTCGTTTTTTAAAGTTAACAGAACCTCAAAGTGCCCTTTCCTGAAGCGTCTTCCAGCCTGCTCCAGCTCGCAGGGGGTTTCAAAGTCAAGGAGAGCTGCTGTAGTTAATGGAGTAAACAATTAACAAAGGAGATGTTCCCTGGGTCACTGGAGCTGGTGCAGCTCTGAGCTTCACTTCACTTTAATTTTAGCTTTTATAATTTCCAGATCCTGCACTGCACTGGTACATAACTCTGAATTTCATATGAAGTGTCAGCAACTTCTCACAGTTTAGATAAAACAATTCCTTTTTTGTCCAGGACCAAGGACAGCGCTGCAGCTTCGGGCCCAAAAAGTGCGGAGAATTGAGGAGAGCGAACTGGGAGGGTGGGACTGCACAACCTGAGGTGTAATTGGATAATTAACCCCAATTAATATGGACCAAAACTTATAAAAGGGTGAAAAATCGTGACCCAGAGTCCATCTTGGGTGGAGCCTCAGCCAGGCTCTTGTCCTGCCCAAGGTGCATCCTTTGAAGGCCTTTTAATAAATAATAATAAATACTTTATATTATTTAATAATAAACATCTTTATAAGTATTTAGTAATAAATAATTATAAAAGTGGATCCTTTGAAGGTCTTTTAATAAATACTTTAATAATAAATACTTCATAATATTTAATAATAACCCCCTTGATAGTATTTGATAATAAATACTGCTCAAGGTGTATCTTTTGAAGGCCTTTTAATAAATACTTTATAATATTTAATATTAAACCTCTTTATAGTATTTAATAATAAATACTGCCCAAGGTGGATCCTTTGAAGGCCTTTTAATAGGGTTAGATATTAATATTAAAATATTTATTTTATTAATTAATAAATACAATAATATATGAATTATTAATAAATACTTTATCATATTTAATAATAAACACCTTGATAGTATTTAATAATAAATACTGCTCAAGGTGTATCCTTTGAAAGCCTTTTAATAAATACCTTAATAATAAATATTTTATATTATTTAATAATAAACCTCTTTATAGTATTTAATAATAAATACTGGCCGAGGTGTATCCTTTAAAGGCCTTTTAATAGGGTAAAATGTTATTAATAATTTTTATATTAATTAATATACTAATTAATAAAATATTAATAAATACTTTATAATATTTAATAATAAACACATTGATAGTATTTAATGATAAATACTGACCAAGGTGTATCCTTTGAAGGCCTTTTAATAGGGTTAAATATTATAAATAAATTATTTTATTAATTAATAAATATGATTATTAATAAATTATTAACACATACTTTATAATATTAAATAATGAACCCCTTTATAGTATTTAATGATAAATACTGCCCAAGGTGTATCCTTTAAAGGCCTTTTAATAGGGTAAAATGTTATTAATAATTTTATATTAATTAATATAATAATTAATAAAATATTAATAAATACTTTATAATATTTAATAATAAACACATTGATAGTATTTAATGATAAATACTGACCAAGGCGTATCCTTTGAAGGCCTTTTAATAGGGTTAAATATTATAAATAAATTATTTTATTAATTAATAAATATAATTATTAATAAATTATTAATTCATACTTCATAATATTTAATAATAACCCCCTATATAGTATTTAATAATAAATACCTTAAAGAAATACTTTATTCCTTTAGCACTGTCCAGCCTCTGTTCCAGGCTCAGTGCTCTGGGTTTGGCTGGCCCTGCTGTGCTGTCCTGGGCACATTTTTGGGCACATTTTTGGGCACGTTTTTGGCAGGGCTGCCCCTTTGGGCTGCTCCAAACCCCGTGCCAGGGAGCTGCTCCCCGTTCTCACCTCCAGAGCTCTTCCAGGATGTGTCATTTTCCACAGATTTCCTTGTAGGACATGAAAGAAAGATGAGAGACTCCAAATATTTCAGAAGGCAAAGAGCACAGAAAAAGCTTTGTTGTCTAATTTTTAATATCTTTTATAAGGTTTTCTGATACAGACTTAATATGATTGGTGAATAGGAACGACACCTCTCTAATCCCGTTGGTTAAACTGGAGAAACAGCAAAACACCACCTGGAGAAAGATTGTTTTGGGAAAGGAGAGTTGTTTGCCAAGATTGTTTTGAGAAGAAGCTTTCCTGAGAAGTTTTCCCTTGGGAAAAGTTAGCAGCTGCTGCACGCTAAAATATCTCAGACCCAAAATTATCAAGCCCACAGAGCCCAGCTCCTGGCCAATGATTGGAGTTGAAAATCCCAGAATTTGGTTGTGAACAGGGAGATTTTACCTGGCGTGGGTGCTGGGAAGGGTGGGAGAAGTGATGCAAACCCCCCTGAAGGGCGATAATGCAGGAGTCACACTGGGATAAACCCAAAGGAAAAGGAAAGATCTCTCAATTTTCCAGCTGGAATAATCCTCCTGTTCTGGTTTGACCCCAAATTCCCCTGTTCTGGTTTGACCCCAAATTCCCAGATCCTGGCCTGAGCTGTGCTCGTGTTTTCTGTGTGCTTGGGGAGCCCACCCAGCCCTGCAGGAACACCCCAAACCCTGGGGTGAAGCAGGGAAGGCTGTTCCAAAGGCCTGGCAGGAGGAAAAAAGACAAAAAAAGAAGAAATTCCTTTAAAAGAGGGTGAAATTATGGCAGAGTAATTTCTCTCCAAACCCCCTGGGAGGAGGGTGCAGCCAGGGGGGCTCTGCTCTCAGGGAGCAGCAGGACGAGAGGAAAAGGCCTCAGATTGTGCCAGGGGAAGTTCAGACTGGATAAGAGGAACAATTTCTCCATGGAAAGGGTTGTAAAGCCCAGAAATTTCTGCCCAGGGGGTTCAAAACCCCAGATGTGGCACTTGAGGCCATGGTTTGAGTGCCTGGACTTGGTGATCTCGGAGATCTTTTCCAACTTTAATTTTCCTGTGATTCTGTGATCCCTGGGAGAGGGAACCTGGCTCTCCTTAGCCCCCCCAGTGTGATTTGAGCTGCAGGAAATCTGTGGGACATGGACAAATCTGCTGTTCCTGCACTGATTTGGAATAAATCCCGTTGGTGTCTGACAGCTCCAGCTCACCCCAGGTACCACTGAACCCCTTCCAGCCACTTTTTTGTGCTCATTTTCATGTCCTGGACAGGCAGCAGAGCCAGGATGGTGTTAAACAGGCAGAACTCAGTGGTGGAGCCCTCACTGAGGTGTTGGGGACAAGTGTGACAAGTGCCAGCTGGCTCCTGCCTTTTTGAGTGGTTTGGAGAAGGAAAATGGGGACATTTGGTGTCTCAGTGGCATCCCTGGGATGTCCCTTAATTCCTCAAATTAATCTCTGTTAATTTGCACACCAAGGGAAGCTCCCCCAGTGCCTGACATGGCTGCAAACTCTTCCTTCAAACTTGCAGCCGTGTCTGACACCCACGAATTCCCCAAATTGGGGTGGGTGGGGTGTCCCTGCTGCCCTGGGCACCTCTGGGTGCAGGAATTCATGGGCTGGGGTCTGGAATTGTGTCACTGTTGGACAGGAAAGAAAGACACAGGACTCCAGGAATGTCTCAGAAGGCAAAGAGCATGGAAAGCTTTATTGTCTAATTCTTCTTACTATTTTATAAGTTGTTCTGATAGAGAATTAACATGGTTGGTGAATAGGAACGACACCTCTCTAATCCCATTGGGTAAACTGGAGAAACAGCAAAACACCACCTGGAGAAAGATTGTTTGGAGAAAGAATAATTGTTTTTACAAGATTGTTTTGAGAAGGAAACCTTGTTGAGAAGTTTTCCCTTGGGAAAGAGTTAACAGCTGCTAGCAGGCTAAAAATTCTCTCAGACTCAGAAATGTCAGGCCCACAGAGCTGAACCTCCCTGGCATTCCAAGGTGCCCCAATGTGAGCGGTAGGACAGAGCAAACTCTGCAAACTCTGCAAACACCTCCCGGCCCTTTGGGCAGCCCCTGCCCTGGTCTCGGGCTGTTTTCTGTGTAAAACAGCCCCAAAGGGTCACTCCAGCTGATGCCTCAAGTTTTATCTTTCCTGTATTTCAGGCTCTGTGGTGCCCAGGGGTGCAGCTCTGAGCTCACAGTCAGTGTCACTCAGCTCTCTGCACACAGCAGGGACACAAAACAAATCCTTTTTCTTTTAGGACACTCCAGGGTCCTGGAAGTGCCTCAGCCCCTCTCCTCACCCCTGGATGTCCCAAAAAATCCCCCATTCCCCCTTCCAGGGGTCCCTGGACATTCCCAAATCCCCCATTCCAAGCTGGAGACCAAGGGACAACTGTTACAAGTTTTCAGGTCCAACAGCACAAACAAGGGTGGCTGGAGGGAGGAACAAGAAGGATGGGAGCTCACAGCCTGGAGCTGAGATTGGACAGTTCAACCCCAATATGAAAATGGAGCAAAACTGATAAAAGTGTGAGACCTGGTGACAGTTTGTTCATTTTGGGTCCATTTTGGGTCCATTTTGGGTCCATTTTGTGTCCATTTTGTGTCCATTTTGGGTCCATTTTGGGTCCATTTTTGGTCCATTTTGTGTCCATTTTGTGTCCATTTTGTGACCATTTTGGGTCCACCTTGGGTGTAGCCCTGGCCAGGCCCGGTCCTGCCCAAGCTGTACCCTAAAGGCCTTTTAATAAATCCCTGCTTTATTCTCCAGCTCTGTCCAATCTCTGTCCCAGCTCAAATTTCCCAAGGCATCACAGTTCTGTTATGTAGGAAAAAGCCCCCGCAGAATGACTCCAGCAGAAAGGAGCAGCACCAGCAGCAGCGAGGCTGTGGATCCCCCAACCACCCCCCAAAAATGAAAACATTTTTCCTTTTCCTGCAGAGATCTGTGTGCCAATAAATCCGTGCTGAGGAGTTGGACGTGAGGGCTCCTCCCTGGGTGCAGAGCTCTTTCCCCAAGGCAGTCTGTGCCCAGGCTGAGCTCAGATCTCTTTTTGCATCTTGCAAAAGTCTGTCCACGCCAGTCCCTGTCTGCCCTTCTCGGGCTGATGTAATCTGTGCTCAGTAATAACATTTCCAAGAGGTGGATAGCAGCATTTTAGTTCAGCTCTAATAATTCTGTTCAAGCAGAGGCCGGGGTTGTAATTGTGGTTTGTGGCTGAGGTTGTTCCATATGTGATGCCTTTGTAATGAAATGTTCCCTCCCAGCTCCGTGCCCTCAAGAGTTTGAGTTTATTGTGAGGCAGGCAGAGCTCTCTGCTCTCCTGTAACCACAGGAGAGGGAGAAGTGTCAGATTTTGGCTTTTTTTGACCCAAAGATGGGCTCCTCAGAGGCATTTTAAAGACTTTTATTCCATTTCCAGTCTCATGAGAAGGGTGAGACAACACAGATGTTACAATTCACGCCATCACAATCAGAAATCAAATTATTTCCTAATTACAGCACATTATAAATGTTTTTTGGCCTATCAGCTTTTGCCACACAATGCTGTTAATGCTTCTAAACCAATCATTTATTAAAATATCCCTCGTGGGTCTTGTTACAATGCATCTTTCATAGTTTTATTTCTCCAAAGTATCTGGTCCATTTGCAAAGTCATAATTTGAAACTTGTTTCCAGTTCCATTTCTCTCTCAAGAAGGCAACTTAGTTTGATTAGGCAAAAAAAAAAAAAAAAACAACAAACCACCCTGTGCCAATCTGTAATTCTATGAAAAACCCCCAAAATCTGAAATGAAATAAAATAAAAATCACTTCACCCACACCGATTTTTTCAAGGAATTTGGCTTTTTTTAGCTCTGTCACCCTAGGGCAGAGGGCAACACCGAGGTTCAACCCGGTCACTGTGAACATCTGGGATGAGTTCCAGGAGCTCCATCCCAGCTCCAACAGCTCTGGAAGGACTCCCAGCACCTCGGGGAGAGCACAGCTGGAGGCAGAAAGGAGGGAAAAAATGAGGAATTTCCTGGGCTGTCTGCTCTGCTGGGCACCTGCATTTGGGATTGCTCCAAGGGACCCTTCAATTCCAGTGGGAAACACCCAGCTCAAATAAATTGAATAAATAAATAGACAAATAAATTGAATAACAACACCTGGATTTGGCCACCCAAGCAGCCCCTTCTGAAAGGAAAAAACATTCCCAGAATTCTCCCAGAGTTTTGTCAAGGCTGAAAGAAATGATCACAAGTGAGTAGGAAGAAAAAAAACCCCAAAAATAAAATCAAACCAAACAGCAAATGTAGAATCCTATAATACATCCCTGGAAAGGGAAAAGTCATGCTGCTTGAAGTCTGCAAATTCGAATTTCTCCTGGGAAAACGTAACTCCTGTTCAAATGCTAATGGCTCGTTATCACAGGGATGTTTTAATTGAACTACAATGTTCCATAAGCAGGGGCAGAGCAAGGTTCAGGGAGCAAATGGCTGACGAACA
The DNA here is from genome assembly GCA_021534815.1 of Acrocephalus arundinaceus. Lineage (NCBI taxonomy): Eukaryota > Metazoa > Chordata > Aves > Passeriformes > Sylviidae > Acrocephalus > Acrocephalus arundinaceus. Next base: position 418,557 of record JAJEOU010002598.1, read on the forward strand.
ATCCTCAATCTGCCAGAAAATGTTTGCTTTTTTTATCAACTTCCCCTTCTTGATCTGCCTTCAGCAGATTCTCCGGAGGGACCTGTAAAAGGCAGCTGATTTCAGCTGGAGGTAGCAGCAGTATTGGTGTGGTTCTTTTATCCTGGTTTAAAACCGGGGATTTATGGCACTGCATCTGCCAGAGTGGCTGGAATTCCTGGGACAGGAGCAAAATTTGGCTCGTTGGAAAGCAAAGATGCAGCAAAGATGTTTTAGAAACAAAAACTGGCTCACTTGAAAGTAAAGATGTTTTAGAAACAAAAAATTGGCTCATTGGAAAGCAAAAATGTTTCAGAAACAAAAATTGGCTCTTTGGAAAGCAAAGATGCAGCAAAGAAGTTTTAGAAACAAAAATTGTCTCACTAGGAAGCAAAAATGTTTCAGAAACAAAAATTGGCTCACTGGAAAGCAAAGATGCAGCAAAGGTGTTTTAGAAACAAAAACTGGCTCACTTGAAAGTAAAGGTGTTTTAGAAAGAAAAAATTGGCTCATTGGAAAGCAAAAATGTTTTAGAAACAAAAAATTTGCTCATTGGAAAGAAAAGACGCAGCAAAGATGTTTTAGAAACAAGAATTGTTTCATTGGAAAGCAAAGATGCAGCAAAGAAGTTTTAGAAACAAAAATTGTCTCACTAGGAAGCAAAAATGTTTCAGAAACAAAAATTGGCTCGTTGGAAAGCAAAGATGCAGCAAAGGTGTTTTAGAAACAAAAACTGGCTCACTGGAAAGTAAAGATGTTTTAGAAACAAAAACTGGCTCATTGGAAAGCAAAAATGTTTTAGAAACAAAAAATTTGCTCATTGGAAAGAAAAGACGCAGCAAAGATGTTTTAGAAACAAGAATTTTTTAGAAACAAGAATTGGCTCGTTGGAAAGCAAAGATGCAGCAAAGAAGTTTTAGAAACAAAAATTGTCTCACTAGGAAGCAAAAATGTTTCAGAAACAAAAATTGGCTCACTGGAAAGCAAAGATGCAGCAAAGGTGTTTTAGAAACAAAAACTGGCTCACTTGAAAGTAAAGATGTTTTAGAAACAAAAAATTGGCTCATTGGAAAGCAAAAATGTTTTAGAAACAAAAAATTTGTTCATTGGAAAGAAAAGACGCAGCAAAGATGTTTTAGAAACAAGAATTGTTTCATTGGAAAGCAAAGATGCAGCAAAGAAGTTTTAGAAACAAAAATTGTCTCACTAGGAAGCAAAAATGTTTCAGAAACAAAAACTGGCTCACTGGAAAGCAAAGATGCAGCAAAGGTGTTTTAGAAACAAAAACTGGCTCACTTGAAAGTAAAGATGTTTTAGAAACAAAAAATTGGCTCATTGGAAAGCAAAAATGTTTTAGAAACAAAAAAATTGCTCATTGGAAAGAAAAGACGCAGCAAAGATGTTTTAGAAACAAAAATTGTCTCACTAGGAAGCAAAAATGTTTCAGAAACAAAAACTGGCTCACTGGAAAGCAAAAATGTTTCAGAAACAAAAATTGGCTCACTGGAAAGCAAAGATGCAGCAAAGAAGTTTTAGAAACAAAAAAAAACCTGGCTCGTTGGAAAGCAAAAATGTTTCAGGAACAAGAATTGGCTCATTGGAAAGCAAAGATGCAGCAAAGGTCTTTTAGGAACAAGAATTTTCTCACTGGAAAGCAAAAACATTTCAGAAACAAAAACTGGCTCGTTGGAAAGCAAAGATGTTTCAGGAATGAGAGTTGTCTCATTAGAAAGCAAAGATGCAGCAAAAATGTTTCAGAAACAAAAACTGGATCTTTGGAAAGCAAAAATGTTTCAGGAATGAGAATTGTCTCATTGCAAAGCAAAGATGCAGCAAAGATGTCTTAGAAACAAAAAGAACCTGGCTCGTTGGAAAGCAAAAATGTTTTAGAAACAAAAATTGGCTCGTTGGAAAGCAAAAATGTTTCAGGAACAAGAATTGTCTCATTGGAAAGCAAAGATGCAACAAAGAAGTTTTAGAAACAAAAATTGTCTCACTAGGAAGCAAAAATGTTTCAGAAACAAAAACTGGATCCTTGGAAAGCAAAAATGTTTCAGAAACAAGAATTGTCTCATTGCAAAGCAAAGATGCAGCAAAGAAGTTTTAGAAAAAAAACCCCACCTGGCTCGTTGGAAAACAAAGATATTTTAGAGGTGTGATAGAGAAAAGGAAATCAGCTTGGGCATTGCAGCCCCAGAGCATCTCTGGAGGCTCCTCAGGGCCAGCACGAACATCTCATGGAGCACAAATAATTCCAGGCTCTGCCTCCTCTCCCAGGAATGCAGAAGCCAGAGCTGGCAGGAGGGAGGTGGGAAGAAAAGGGAGGGCACCCGTGATGTTTGCCATGGAAGGAGAAAATCCTTCTTCCTTTTTTCCAGGAAATTTGAAATAAAATGAAAATCTCTCCATTCACAGTGGTTTTTCAAGGAATTTGGCATTTTTTAGCATTTTTTTAGACAGTGTGTGCTGCTCCTGGGGTTATCATCACCCAGCACCCACTGCTGGGGCACTGGGGGACAGGGACAGCCTGCAAGGGAAAGAGAGAAGGTTCCAGAACCTCTCTTAACTCACAGGGGTGAAATTGGGTGGGAACAAACAGATTTTGGTGTCAGTCTGTGCAAATTAATTCTCAGAACAGAGCAGGGTTGAGGAACCAGGATCCACCTGGCTCCTGGATTTCCTCCTGGTCCTGCCCACACTGACCCAGCTCTGCTCCATCCCAGGACCATCCCCGTGCAGGAAATCAGGGAAAAGTGGAATTTCCCTGGGATTGAGCTTCATTCCCAACCCCTCGAGACCTCCCCCTTTCCCTCCCCCTGCACCTGTCTTATCTCTGCCTCTTCCTGAAATAATAAGAACAGGAAAAATTAACATGAAGAAGGGAGGAGATGATAAAGAGAATCTGAAAAACGTCCGTGTCCTCATTTCAGGGCTTTGCATGGTGACAGGGAGGCAGGAGGATTTTTATTTTCCTTTATTAATGAACTAAAATATTAAAAAGCTGGGTGTCTCTTGAACCCACTCTGTCAGCAAGGACTGAGAAAAATTCCGAGGGAGTTTTTTGAGGGGATTTGAGGAATTGTGCATGGAGCAGAGCAAATCCAAGCTGGAATCCAAGTTTGCTGTCCTGCTGTTCATGGTGACATTGGCACCTTGGGATAAAACCTCTGCCACCAGGATGCTCTCAGGGGTCTGGCTGCAATCTCTGATCTCTTTTACCTCTTTCATCCCCTGGGAGAGCAAACGTGGATCCCAGCCAGGGATGAGCCAATTTCCTCAAGGTTGGGCTGTTTGATTTGGCACTTTGGTGCTTCCCCTCTCAGATTCTCTTCGTTCCTGAGTGATTTCCAAAATGTGCAGTTGTTCTTTTCCATAAATCTTTGCCAATAAAGAATTCGGGCTTTGATGTTGTTACAGGTATTGTTTTCTGGGCCACCCTTGGGTGCCATGAATTGTGCAGTGCGTGGGAGGGTGACATAAATAAATATATCAATCACATTAAAAAATATATATATATATATCAAGCACATAATTAAATATATCAATCTATGTTATATCTGTAAAATATGATGTATTTTATATGTATTATAAATCTATATTATAGACATTATACATATTTTATATTATAAATATTATAAATCTATATTATCTAGATATTATATATAGTTTAAATCTATATTACCTATATTATCTATATTAAAAATCTCTATATAATATATAATATATAATTATTATACATATTATATATTATATATTATATATATTATATATATAGATATAATTATTATATATATTATATATTATATAATATATAATTATTATATAATATATAATTATTGTATAATATATAATTATTATATATTATATATAATTATTATATATAATATATAATATATGATATATAATATATAATATATAATAAATAATATATAATAAATAATATATGATATATAATATATAATATATAATAAATAATATATAATAAATAATATATAATATATTATATATAATATATAATAAATAATATATAATATATAATATAATATATTATATTATATATTATATATTATATATTATATATTATATATTATATATTATATATTATATATTATATATTATATATTATATATTGTATATTATATATTATTATTATATATTATATATCATATATTATATATTATATATCATATATATTATATTATATTATATTATATATTTATATTATATATATTATCTATAGTATAAATCTCTCTATATATAATCTATACATTATATTACATGTAATACGAATAATATTATATATAAATATTATATATAATGTATTCGATTTTTAATATAATATTAGTACATTATATATTATATTATATTATATTATATTATATTATATTATATTATATTATATTATATTATATTATATTAGTAATATGAATAATATTATATATAATGTAATATATAATGTATTAGATTTATAATATATAATATATTAATACATTATATTATACATAATATAATATATCTGTAATATGAATATTATTATATATAAATATTATATTTATGATATACTTATAATATATTATATTTTTATGTATGTTATGTTATGTTATATTATACTATATTATATTGTATTATATATAAATAATATATTAAAATATTATATTAAATATCTATATAAATATGATATTCATGACATATTATATAATTTATAAATCTGTATAACCACACAGACAGGGTGACCGAAGGTGTCTGTGTTTCCTTTCCCTGGCAGGTCACTATGGGAAGGATATTTATCGCAGCGGAGGGCCAGATCTCCATAATTTCATCTCCTCCGGGTTTGTCACGTTAGGAAGAGGACACACGAAGGGTACAGTGGAAACCATTTTTTGCTAAATAAACAAAAGAGAAAAGATTGTTTTAAATCCAAAGCTCTGAGCTGGCAGCTGGGCACTGGCTGCCCTGAGCTGGCGGCGGGGTCAGCCCGGGGATGTGGCTGCAGGGTCGGTGCAGGACCCGCAGGTCCTGGCAGGGGAAAGCCAAGCTCGGCTCGGGTTTGCAGTGGGATTGTTCCTCCAGCTTTGTGTTTTCCTGGGTGCTCCCAAAGGGGAGGGAATGTTCCAGCTGGCCCAGGGCAGGCAGTGACCACTTCCAGACTGTGCGTCTGGACTTCTTTCCTTTGACTTCTGGCCTTTTATTTTATTTATTTATTGATTTATTTAGATTAGAAGGGTGGGGATATGACGAATATTTTATAAAATTCTTTCTTTTTACCTCCCGAGGCCTATATTTTCCGTGCTCCTCTAAGCTGTGATATAATGTACAAACAGGAAAACACAAAAAATATACATATGCTGCTCTGTGTATGTTCTGTGTACATGTACTGTATATAAATATCTGTGCAGACACAGCTTTAAGACAAATAACCAAACACCCAGAGGCTTCTGGTGACACCAGAGCTGTGTCCTGGTGACACCACAGCCCCGGGCAATGTTCATTGATGATGCTTGGTGAGTTTATTTTTTTCTGGTGTACAGTGAGACGTGCTCTGAGTGTCCCCCTCACCCTGCCACCGGCGCCCTGGTTGTGACACTGGGGGTGCATGTGCCATTCCTGTCCCCTTTTTGTGTCCCCAAGACTGCTGTACTCCCTCCTAGACACAATGTATGTGGAGATTTCCTCTATAGACCAATGTACTGTATGTGGAGCTGTGTCCTCGTGCTCCTGTGTTGTTTCTGTGGATGACCGTGACTCACAAATGATTAAAAGACCTTGATTTTTATTTTATTTTTTATTTTATTTTATTTTATTTTCTTCCTACATTTCCTGCACTTTTTTCCAGTTCTCCACGAGTGTCATCCAAAGTAGTGTTGGTCCTGTAGAACTGTCAGAGAAGAAACAAATATATGTATATTGTCTGTGTATGTCTGTGTGTGCTTAAATAAAGTTTACTGAGGCTGAGGCAGCACCCGTGGGACTTGTAATCCAATATCCTGAAATTCCAGATTTGTGATCCAATACCCTGAAATCCCAGCCCTGTGATTCAATATCCTGCAATCCCAGATTTGTGATCCAATACCCTGCAATTCCAGTCCTGTAATCCAATATCCTGAAATTTCAGATTTGTGATCCAATACCCTGAAATCCCAGCCCTGTAATGCAATACCCTGAAATCCCAGATTTGTGATCCAACATCCTGAAATCCCAGATTTGTGATCCAACATCCTGCAGTCGCAGACTTGTGATCCAACATCCTGAAATCCCAGATTTGTGATCCAATACCCAGCAATTCCAGTCCTGTAATCCAATATCCTGAAATTTCCGATTTGTGATCCAATACCCTGAAATCCCAGCCCTGTAATGCAATACCCAACAATTCCAGGTTTGTGATCCAACATCCTGCAATTCCAGGTTTGTGATCCAATACCCTGAAAATCCCAGTCCTGTGATTCAATATCCTGTAATCCAATACCCTGCAATTCCAGATTTGTGATTCAATATCCTGCAATTCCAGATTTGTGATCCAATACCCTGGAAATCTCACTCCTGTCATCCAATACCCTGAAATGCCATCCTTGTTATCCAATATCCTACAATCCCAAATCTGTAATCCAATACTCTCTAATTCCAGCCTTGTAATCCAATCCTGCAATCCAATGCCTTGAAATTCCAGATTTCTGATCCATTACCTTCAATTCCAGTCCTGTAATCCAGTACCCTGCAATTCCAGCCTTGTAATCCAATACCCTGTAATCCAATACCCTGAAATTCCACATTTGCAATCCAATACCCTGAAATTCCAGATTTGCAATCCAATATCCTACAATCCCAAATTTGCAATCCAATACCCTGCAATTCTATCCTTGTAATCCAATACCCTGCAAACCAATACCCTAAAATTCCAGATTTGTGGTCCAATACTCTCAATTCCAGTCCTGTAATCCAATACCCTGAAATTCCATTTTTGTAATCCAATATCCTGCAATTCCATCCTTGTAATCCAATACCCTGCAATCCAATACCCTGAAACTCCAGATTTGTGTTCCAAAACCCTTAATTCCAGTCCCGTGATCCAATACTCTGAAATTCCATTTTTTTAATTCAATACCCTGCAATCCAATACCCTGAAATTCCAGATTTGTGTTCCAATACCCTTAATTCCAGTCCCGTGATCCAATACTCTGAAATTCCAGCCTTGTAATCCAATTCCCTGCATTTCTATCCTCGTAATCCAATGCTCTGCAATCCAATACCCTGAAATTCCAGATTTATAATCCAACACCCTACAGTTCCTTGTAATCCAATACCCTGAAATTCCAGATTTGCAATCCAATACCCTCAATTCCAGTCCTGTAATCTAATATCCTGAAATTCTATCCTTGTAATCCAATACCCTTAATTCCAGTCCCAAAATCCAATACTCTGAAATTCCAGATTTATAATCCAACACCCTACAGTTCCTTGTAATCCAATTCCCTTCGATCCCAAATTTGTAATCCAATACCCTGCAAACCAACACCCTGCAGTCCCAAATTTGTAATCCAATACCCTGCAAATCAACACCTGCAATCCCAAATTTGTAATCCAATACCCTACAAACCAACACCCTGCAATCCCAAATTTGTAATCCAATACCCTGCAAACCAACACCTGCAATCCCAAATTTGTAATCGAATACCCTGCAAACCAACACCCTGCAATCCCAAATTTGTAATCCAATACCCTGCAAACCAACACCCTGCAGTCCCAAATTTGTAATCCAATACCCTGCAAACCAATACCCTTCAATCCCAAATTTGTAATCCAATACCCTGCAAACCAACACCTGCAATCCTAAATTTGTAATCCAATACCCTGCAAACCAACACCCTGCAATCCCAAATTTGTAATCCAATACCCTGCAAACCAACACCTGCAGTCCCAAATTTGTAATCCAATACCCTGCAAACCAACACCTGCAGTCCCAAATTTGTAATCCAATACCCTGCAAACCAACACCCTGCAATCCCAAATTTGTAATCCAATACCCTGCAAACCAATACCCTTCAATCCCAAATTTGTAATCCAATACCCTGCAAACCAACACCCTGCAATCCCAAATTTGTAATCCAATACCCTGCAAACCAACACCTGCAATCCCAGTCCAGCTCTGCACCGAGGGAAGGGAAGCAGAGGAACCTCAGGTGGGGCTGGGAGCTGCGATGGTTCCAGGGATGTCACCCATGGGTGACGTTTCACACAAGGTGTCCTTGTTCCAGAGGAGTTTCATGGTCACCTCCTGCCACATTGGGGCGGATTTAGGGTCAGGTGGCAAAGGTCCATGGGGTGGGGTGTCCAAGGCCGTGCAGATCCCTGAGCAGGGCTGTAAATCCATCCCTCAGTCTCAGGTGAGTTATCCTCACCTCAGAGCCCCAGGGCTCTGCTGTGGGCTCCAGTAGGTCCCAGTTTGCTGGACAAAAAAGCTGTTCCTGTTCCCAGTTCCTCACCAGGTGAGAACCATCCCTCCTCTCCTTTAGCTGCAAAGGTTTGGGGGCTCTGCTCTTCTGCAGGTGGGCCAGGGGTTCCCACAGCTTTTCCAGAGCACAATTCCTGTCCCTGGGAAGGTGGGAGAGTGGGACTGGGAATGCAGCCCAGTTATCCCCACAGCCATCAGACACAGGGTGCTTCCCAAATGGAATAAAAGGGTTTTGTTCCCTGGAGAAATGAAAATCCTGGCTGTTTGTAGACATCAGAATGGACTGGCCTCAGAATTTACCTTGAACAGCGCTGTAATGCTCATTTCCAGTTTATAAATAGCAAATTCCCCCTCTGCTGAGTGCTGAGAGTGACAAACACCTCACACCTGCTGCAGGACCTGCTCGTGCTCGTGTGTGGCTCTGTCTTTGTCTGTGACATGACCTGGCTGTCTGTTTGTGCTGTCACAGGGGGGACTCGGGGTGTCACAAAGGACTGGGGGGGTTCTGTGGTCGGGATTGTGCCTGAAATGCTCGGATTTGGGGAAATATTGTGGGACAGAGTTCCTGAGTTCAGCTCGAAGTGACCACCCAGGATCTGTAAGGAGGGGTGAGAGCTTCAGCCAGGGCTTGGGTTGAGAGAGTTCTGTGGTATTTTATCCTATTCCTGTTTAAATGAGAGGGTTCTGTGCTATTTTATCCTATTCCTATTGGGATGAGAGGGTTCTGGGCTATTTTATCCTAGTCCTGTTTAGATGAGAGGGTTCTGTGGTATTTTATCTTACTCCTGTTTAAATGAGAGGGTTCTGTGGTATTTTATCCTATTCCTATTGGGATGAGAGGGTTCTGTGGTATTTTATCCTATTCATGTTTAGATGAGCAGGTTCTGTGGTATTTTATTCTATTCCTGTTTAGATGAGAGAGTTCTGTGCTACTCTGTCCCATTCCTATTTAAATGAGCAGGTTCTGGCTCCTGTTTTGCCTTATTCCTATTTAGATGATCAGGTTCTGGGCTATTTTGTCCCATTCTTGTTTAGATGAGCAGGTTCTGTGCTGTTTTGCCCTGTTCCTGTTTAGATGAGCAGGTTCTGTGGTATTTTATCCTATTCCTATTTAGATGAGCAGGTTCTGTGCTATATTGCTATATTTCTATTTAGATGAGCAGGTTCTATACTATTTTTTCTATTCCTGTTTAGATGATCAGGTTCTGTGGTATCTTATCCTATTCCTATTTAAATGAGAGGGTTCTGTACTATTTTGCCATATCCCTGTTTAGATGAGCAAGTTTTGTCCTGTTTTGCCCTATTCCTATTCAGATGAGCAGGTTCTGTTGTATTTTATCCTATTCCTATTCAGATGAGCAGGTTCTGTGCTATATTGCTATATTTCTATTTAGATGAGCAGGTTCTATACTATTTTATTATATTCCTATGTAGATGATCAGGTTCTGTTGTATTTTATCCTATTCCTATTCAGATGAACAGGCTCTGTTGTATTTTATCCTGTTTCTATTCAGATGAGCAGGTTCTGTGCTATTTTATCTTTTTCCTACTTAAATGCTCAGGTTCTGTGCTATTTTGCCCCATTCCTGTTTAGATGAGAGGGTTCTATACTATTTTATCCTACTCCTGTTTAGATGAGCAGGTTCTGTGGTATCTTATTCTATTCCTATTTAGATGAGAGGGTTCTGTGCTGTTTTGCCTCATTCCTATTTAAATGAGAGGGTTCTGTGCTATTTTGCCATATCCCTGTTTAGATGAGCAAGTTTTGTCCTGTTTTGCCCTATTCCTGTTTAGGTGAGCAGGTTCTGTGCTATTTTCTCCTATTTCTATTCAGATGAGCAGGTTCTGTGCTATTTTATCCCATTCCTACTTAAATGATCAGGTTCTGTGCTGTTTTGCTATATTCCTATTTAGATGAGCAGGTTCTGTGCTATATTGCTATATTTCTATTTAAATGAGCAGGTTCTATACTATTTTATTCTATTCCTATTTAGATGAGCAGGTTCTGTGCTATTTTATCCTATTCCTATTCAGATGAGCAGGTTCTGTTGTATTTTATCCTGTTTCTATTCAGATGAGCAGGTTCTGTGCTATTTTATCTTTTTCCTACTTAAATAATCAGGTTCTGTGCTATTTTGCCATATTTCTATTCAGATTAGCAGGTTCTGTTGTATTTTATCCTGTTTCTATTCAGATGAGCAGGTTCTGTGCTATTTTATCCCATTCCTGTTTAGATGAGAGGGTTCTGTGCTATTTTATCCCATTCCTGTTTAGATGAACAAGTTCTGTCCTTTTGCAGTTCCAGTCCTGGTGTCACCACCTCCACTGCAGCCAAACCACCTCACCCTGCCTTGTGCTGAGGGTTCTGCCCCTGCACCCAACAAAGGCAGGGAAGTTTCTCTCAATATTTCTCTGCACTGGGAGACACATTTTGGGTGTTTTCTCAGCTGTCTTCTGCGCTGTGGCAGAACTCCAAGTGCTGAGTAATATTTAAGAGCTCATCTATTTCGGGCAGAAGACAAAGACGTGAGACATGCCAAAGTACCATGGATACCAAATCAGCAATATTCACACGTCTGACATGCACAGGCTCCTGCAGGGTGGGCATTTGTGGCTCCTCCATGGCATTCCTCTGGGCAGTGCATCACTGCCTGCCACCTGAAAGCTCTAGAGCCACCACAAAGATGTGTTCTTCAAACCATGGGCGGTTCTTCTGCGTGTCAGGATGACCCAGGGATGAATCCTGGCACTTTGAGCTGTAAAAGTCCTCGTGGTGAGGTGCTGGGCTGATCTCATCCAGCGTTAGGTAGGAAAATTAAAAAAAGTGAATAAGTATAAGAAATAGTGAGGTTATTTTCTGAAAACAGCAGAATTTCGTGGTTGAACTGAGTGTGAGGGCTCAGAGGGGGTGAGGCAGGAGGAACAGAGGGGTTTGGACTCCTCTGCAGGGTCACTCCATAGCAGAAAACAGAAAAAACAAAACTGTTCCTGCCATCTGCTCTGCTCCTTAGGTGGGAGGAATTGGATGCTTGGTTCTGAGGCAGCAGCTTCTCGTTCTGTGTGGAGGCAGCTGGGGGACAGCAGCAGCACCCCTGAGCTCAGTGGGTGGGCACAGGGCACCTCTGCCCCCCTCAGCCCCAGGGTGGGGTCTGTGAGGCCTTGAAATTCCAGACAACTCCAAATTCTGAGTTGGAACTGCAGGAGGCTCTTCCTTGGCTCAAATTTGCTCTGAGGGTGTTCTCAGGAAGAAAAGGAAGGGCTGAGCCCTGTGTGGCTGCTGGTGTCACCCTCAGTGTGATGGGGTGCAGAAAGAAAATAGGACATCACTCTAAGACCAATACGATCAAAGTGAGCTGATTTATTTAATTTTTACAGTCTCTTTTATACAGTTTTTAGCTTTAATCACACATTTCATACCACTTTACAATCGGTTGTACCCTAAAAGCAGCGTTAGCCCTCTGGTCTCTATGGGTTAATTCTTCTTACATACACAGCAAATTATACATTTCTTTTTTCTGGCTTTCATCCGATTCCCACATTCTGGAGTTGTTTGCCATCTTTTATTCTTCTTTTTATGTGACTTCTTCATCCTTGAAATGGTTGGTCCTGTCCTTTCAGATAAGAACCTGGATTGCTCACGTGTCCCCATTTTTAGGGAAACTCCTTCTCCACAGGTGCAAGGTCCTGTGTGGGGTCAGAATTTATAATCCCCACCAAGGTCCGTCACCTCTGAGGGGCCAGCCCTGGCAGAAAAATGGAGAATTAAAAGAAAAATTAAAATTGAATTAAATTTAAGAATTCAGTGGGATGGCATGGTGGAGCGTGTCTCGGAAAGGCAAAAAAAGGTTTGAATAAAAGTGCAAAAAACAGGTTCCACACACCTGCTAAAACATCTGAGAATGCACTGAGAAGCTCTCCCTTAAATATTGGATGATTTTGGTGGTTTTTTGGCAAACAGCCCAATAGAGAATAGCTCCTTTTTTAAGGAACAGGTAAAATGTTTTTGTCTTGGCACCAAGCTGATTACTGCCAGGAGAGTAAAGAAATTTCTGATGTTCTTCCCTAAAAAGGTTTTGGGGTGAGTCTTAAACCATCCCCGATATGGAAACATCTGTCGGGGTGTGGAAATGCATTATTCCTACAAGGGAGAGGGAGGAGGGATCCCGAATTCCTGCGTGGGAGCAGCTCCTGCTGCTCGAGGTGCTGTGGGAGGGTTCAGCCAGGAGTCTTTGTGCTCCAACCTGATTGAAATCCCAGCTCCTTCAGCCTCTTCCCAGCATCCTGAGACTGCCTGTGTGTCCCAGCCTGGCCTGGGCTGTGCCCTCAGGGCTCCCCAGAGCTCTGGCACTCACCAGGCTGGGGGGGATTTAGGATTTACACTGGCACTCACCTGGCTGGGGGGGATTTAGGATTTACACTGGCACTCACAAGGCTGGGGGGGATTTAGGATTTACACTGGCACTCACCTGGCTGGGGGGGATTTAGGATTTACACTGGCACTCACAAGGCTGGGGGGGATTTAGGATTTACACTGGCACTCACCAGGCTGGGAGGAATTTAGGATTTACACTGGCACTCACCTGGCTGGGGGGGGATTTAGGATTTACACTGGCACTCACCTGGCTGGGGGGGATTTAGGATTTACACTGGCACTCACAAGGCTGGGGGGGATTTAGGATTTACATTGGCACTCACAAGGCTGGGGGGGATTTAGGATTTACATTGGCACTCACCTGGCTGGGGGGGATTTAGGATTTTCAGCTGCAGCCACATCAACACTGAAAGGGAGGAAACACATTCACTCGACATTGCCTACCCCACATCATATTGCTGAGTTTTTGGGTAAAAATGTGATTTTTTTAAATGTAGTATTTTTTTTTTAATTTGGTTTTTTTGGGTTTTTTTGTTTTGGTTTTTTTGGTGTTGGTGGTTTTTTTTGTTTGTTTGTTTGTTTGTTTGGTTTTTTTTGTTGGTTTTGTTTTTTGGTTTTTTGTTTGGTTGTTTTTGGGGTTTTTTTTGGTGGGTTGTGGTTTTTTTGACTCTCAGTCTCAGACCTTGAAAATAGTTTCCTGATGGAATTTGAGCTCCTTGAGTTTCAGCAGTCTGGGCCAGCAGCAGGAATTCTCTAGAGCAGATGATAATCTCTGTTTAGCACTCAACAGCTTCCTTGTTTTCCTGATATCTCTGCAAGAGTGTGAAAAACAGTGAGGCTATTTTCTGGCAGCAGCAGAATTTCGCAGTTGAACCGAAGGGCTCAGAGGGGGATGAGGCAGGAGGAGCAGAGGGGTTTGGACTCCTCTGCAGGGTCATTCCATAGGGGAAATCAGAACTGTGAGATTCCTACAATCTGCCCATTCCCTGTGAGTTGTGCCAGATCCTGGAGGAGCTGCAGGGGATGTGTGGAGAACTCAGGAGAGGCCAAACATCCCCAGAGCATCCCAAGAACACTTCCAGAAATGGAACCTCTCCCTCTCGGTGCTGTTGACATCTTCCTCACCTCATCCTCACATTTACAGCCTCGATGAGGTTGGTCCTCCACATCATTTTCACCTTCCATCCAACACTCCCAGCCCGGCGCCAGTTTCTGCTCTCTGTTTATTTATTTCAAACCTTTCACACTACCCCTTAAATCTGTGCGTGATGGCAGGGCTGGGGACACACCAGGAGCTGGTCATTCCCTCCCTGAGGTGTTCCCACCTCCCCATCCATTGCGTTCCCTCCCCTGCACACCCTTGGCTGGATTTCCTGCAGGCTGGGCAGTGTCCCTGGCAGGCTCTGTGTCTCAGCACTGACAGATCTGTATGCAAACCCCTTTTGGTGCAGGCTCCTCAGCTGATTCACAAAATCCAGCTGCTGCAGGCTCTGCATTCCCTCTTGTACTGATTTAGGGCAAATTTGGGAGAAAACCTTTGAATTTGGTCCCTCCAGAACAGCAAATCCAGGTGGCCCCTCCCCAACTAGTCTGGGAAAGAATTTACTTTAGAGAAAAGTGGAAAAAACTGTTTATTCAACAAGCAAAGTGCCCACAAGCACAAAAACAATGAATATTAAACAATAAAACCTCTTGCTGTTCAGAGATATGGCAAATTCAGAAAGTCCTTGCTGGGGATGTAGCTCAGCTGTCCCAGTCTCTTATCAGTCCCTCCAGGGCTGGAAAATGCCATCCTGGGGCACCCAGGAGAGGAGGAGGGTTCTCCTCTGGGTTTTCAGTCCAGAGCAGGTTTAAACAGTCCCAAGAAAAACAAACAAACAAACCAAAACAAAACTAAAAAAAACCAACCAACCAACCAAACCAAAAAACAACAGTCCAGAGAATTTCTCTGCCTCGGGTAGCTAAAAACTGACTAAGGAGGTTTAAGCAGATCTCTGTCCTGCTGTCTGTCCGTGCTGCAGACAGCACAGCCCAGGAGCACAATGTGTAGCAGTGAATTCAGTTTCTGAAAACAAACCCTGCACTTCTTATTTCCCCTCTTTGCTCTTGGAACGAACCTGAAATTTGCAGAACTTAATATCCAGCACAAACAGAGCAGACAATTGGGGATACAAACATCAAAAAGTGACCCCAGGACACCACCGGGTGCAGGAGAGCGGGGTGGGACACTGGGGTGGCACCACAGCCCTGCTGCCTTGGGACACCCCAAACCCAGCCCCTTTTACAGCCACCCCTGCTCGGGGCTGGCGGTGCTGCCGCTCCATTGGTGTGTAAATACCATTCAGGGAGGAATGGCAGAAAAGAGATTTATTAATTTGCTGCTCATTAGTGGTTTAAGGGTTCTGATTGCTCCCTCCAACTCTGCCCTGGCTCCCTGCTGTCACGGCTGGCTCCCCATTGCTTGGCTCGCAGCTCTGTGTTCCAATTCCTTCCCCAAAGCGCTGCTTCGTCCCCTTAATTTGTTATTTTGGGGTCTTATATCACATCTGTCACAACTTCCTCGGCCCAGCGCAGCTACAAAACACGCCGTGAATCAGCTCCAAGATGGGATTTACTGCCTGCCCCCATCATTAGTAATCCACACTTGCAGCAGGCTCATTATTACAGGCAAAGGCACAACTTTGAGGATCCTTTTTATTTTTTTTTTCCCCCACACCTGCACCTGTAACTTGCCATGAATAGATTTGCAAAAAAAACAGCTGAGGGTTAAGTGTGCTGGGCCCTTTTGCTCATTAAACACTTGTTAGACATCCCATCAAGGGAGAGCTGTGCAGCCCAGCCCGCTGCATCCCAATGAAGCATTTTCTGTTTATCCCGGATAATTCCGGATTGTTTCTGACGGCGCCTTGCGCTGAGGATCACCCGCATCCCGATTCCAGATTAATTCCCAGCCTTGCATATTCTGCCCCTTAATTGTATTGACTGGGAGATGGGATCATTGGCATGTGGAGAGCCGTGCAGGAAAAGATTCCATGACGCAAGAGGACATTTCAAGCCGCTCTGAATTATTTAACCGCCCTCAGACGTGGCCGGTCCATTTCTCAGCAGGCTCTGGACAGCTCTGGTTTTTATAGCCCTGGGAGCAGCCGGGTGGGAGGAGAGGGGGAGGCCATGGAAAACATTCCAGCTGCTGTGGGGAGGGATGGGGGACACCAGCACAACCCCCTCGGTCCCTGTGCCACCTTCTGAGATAACAGAGGTGAGGGGCTGGAGTCCTTCTGTCCCAGACAGGGCAGGAATGTGGACAGAATGTTTTGGGATGTGGCTGATTGTGAGAAATACTAAAGGTGAGGAGACTTTTAGGAATCTGTGAATGCTTTGGGGAAAAATCTCTGTGTGGGTTCATGGCTGAGGAGCCAATGGAGCTTTCCAAGCCACTGTCAGCAACGAGCACAAGGGCTGGCAGCTGCTCTGAGAGCCTCCCTCGAGCTGGTTGTTCCTTGGAAAATGTCCACGGAGCACGTGGATCCCTGCTGGAGCAGCAGATCCAGGAGATCCCTGTGGATCCCTGCTGGAGCAGCAGATCCAGGAGATTCCTGTGGCTGCTCCACAGCCAGCTGGGAAATGGAAAGGGAGCCTTTCCCACGGACAGCCTGGCCACTTTTTGTCTCTTGGAGATGCCATTGCTCACCCATCCATTGGTTTTGGTGGTTTTGACTTGGCCTGATCAATGGGGCTTCCTGGGGGACAAGGACAGGACTGGGGATGTCTCTTCCTCCTCTCTCAGAGACAGTGAAAGTGATGCCTTGGGAGGGCTGAGCTGGAACAGAGACTGGACAGAGCTGGAGAATAAAGCAGGGATTTATTAAAAGACCTTTAAGGATACACCTTGGGCAGGACAAGAGCCTGGCCAGGGCTACACCCAAGGTGGACCCAAAATGGTCACAGAATGAACACAAAGTGGACCCAAAGTGGTCACAAAATGGCTGACTGGTCACCAGGTCTCACACTTTTATGAGTTTTGCTCCATTTGCCTCTTGGGGTTGAATTGTCCAATCCCAGCTCCAGGCTGGGAGCTCCCATCCTTGTTCCTCCCTCCAGCCACCCTTGTTTGTGCTGTTGGGCTGAAAGTTGTCCTTGGTGTGCAGCAGGACAAGGATTTGTTTTGTGTCCCTGCTGTGTGCAGAGAGCTGAGTGACACTGACTGTGAGCTCAGAGCTGCACCCTGGGCAGCACAGAACCTGAAATATGGAAAAGATAAAACTTCAGGCATCAAAAGCCCAAATCTTGTATTTGAGGCAGGGAAAGGCCACCAGGGCCTTTCTGTGTATGCACACCTGGGGTTAGCCGGGTGTTTTGGGGAGGTCACAGGGCTTCCCTGGCTCTGTGTGTGACAGACCCAGAGCCTGGGACTCGCCTTCCCCACTGCTGAGGGTCTCCTGTTCCCATACTGAGGTAAATCCCACAAGTTTTCACTCCACTGATCCCCCACCTGCTGCCCAGCCCTACAACCCCTCTGCTGAGCTCCATGGATGGGTTCCAACCCTCTGGAACCCCAGCATGGATCCCTCCTCTCTCTGCCATGCCATAAGAGGGTACCAGCATGAATGACAGCGGCTGAGAGGAGAAGAAAGAGGCGCTGCCTGTTCCTGGCTGCCCTTTCACAGGGAGCCTGTCAGCTCTCGGGGATGTTTTGGCAGATACCTTTGAAAGCTGAGCTGAAAGCTGGGGAAGAGCTGGCAGGTACAGCCCAGCTGTCTGTGAAACTGGAGCTGCAGCTGCTTGCCACGAGCTCCTCTTTGAAGAACGTGGTTTTCTCCATTTATGATCAATAGCTGTTGTATAAAAAGCCCTGATGGTTTCTTGCTATGGTGCCACTGAGGATCTCAGGCTGGTTCTCTCCCCAAACAGGGATTTAACCTCAATGAAGGCTCGCTCTAGAGCTGGGTTGATGTTCCCTTGGCAGGGCTGCATTCGCTCTTAATCCTGGTTGCCAGCTGTAAATAAGAAATTCAAATATTATGAGAAGAACTGGAGGCTGCTGGGAGCAGAGAGGGGACTTTGCAGAGAGATCTGTAATCCTGGAGCATCTGTGATCTCTCCACAGCAACACGGTCGGAGTTTGGCAGATGGAGAGCTTGAGCACTCCCCAAAATCCACTGCTCCAGCAAAGCCAGGGTGTTATGCACAGTTCATCCGCCAAAATTCCTTGGGAGAGGCTCCTCGGGATGAACTCATCATCAGAGAAGTGTTTTTGGAGACACAGGGCTCAGGTTTGCCTTCCAGGGTGACTTTCTATGGATGGAGCTCACTCCCAGGGGAATTATTTGGTCTTAGGAGCTCCTGTCCATCCTTCAGGAGTGAGGATAAGACTGGACATTGCAGGGGTGTGCCCAGCAGTGACTACAGACAGTCCAGGAGAGCCAAACTTGAAATTCTTGGTTGTTTTTACTCCTTGGCACAGATTTATCTTCACCTCTTGGCAGCAGGTGGGTCTCTACCCGTGACCAGTTTGTGTTTTGGCAGTGTCTGAAGGCCACAGGCTGAGGATGGGAACCGTGATTCCTGTGGGAGTGGCTGCACCGCAGGGAAAGGGAATCCATGGAGCAGGGGTTGGGCAGGGAAAGGGAATCCATGGAGCAGGGTTTGGGCAGGGAAAGGGGATCTATGGAGCAGGGGTTGGGCAGGGAAAGGGAATCCATGGAGCAGGGGTTGGGCAGGGAAAGGGAATCCATGGAGCAGGGTTTGGTTAGGGATCCATGGAGCAGGGTTTGGGCAGGGAAAGGGGATCTATGGAGCAAGGTTTGGTTAGGGATCCATGGAGCGGGATCCATGGAGCAGGGTTTGGGCAGGGAAAGGGGATCCATGGAGCAGGATTCCAGCCCAGGGAAAGGGAATCCATGGAGCAGGGGTTGGTTAGGGATCCATGGAGCAGGGTTTGGGCAGGGAAAGGGGATCTATGGAGCAGGGTTTGGTTAGGGATCCATGGAGCAGGGATCCATGGAGCAGGGTTTGGGCAGGGAAAGGGGATCCATGGAGCAAGGGTTGGGCAGGGAAAGGGAATCCATGGAGCAGGGGTTGGGCAGGGAAAGGGAATCCATGGAGCAGGGTTTGGTTAGGGATCCATGGAGCAGGGATCCATGGAGCAGGGTTTGGGCAGGGAAAGGGGATCTGTGGAGCAGGGTTTGATCTTCTCATGGCATTTCTCTGCCTCTTGGAGAGTCCTGCCAGCGAGTGAATGAGCGAGTGAATGCCAGTGACTCCTGTGGTGCCACACAGCCCTGGAGCACAGCCCAGCTCCTCAGACACAGGGCTGAGCCCAAGCCCAGCTCCTGCCAAGAGCTGCGAGGTTGGGATGGATTTCAATGGCACTGCCTTGAATCTGCTGCAGAAAATCCATTGTGTGTGAATGCAGAGCAGCCCACGGTGCTGTTGCACACCTGCCCTGTGAAAAGGGGTTTGCAGCTCCCCTCTGAACCAGGGAGGGATTCAAGGTGTGTTAGAGCTCTTCTCTTCTCTTCACTCTTCTCTTCTCTTCTCTTCTCTTCTCTTCTCTTCTCTTCTCTTCTCTTCTCTTCTCTTCTCTTCTCTTCTCTTCTCTTCTCTTCTCTTCTCTTCTCTTCTCTTCTCTTCTCTTCTCTTCTCTTCTCTTCTCTTCTCTTCTCTTCTCTTCTCTTCTCTTCTCTTCTCTTCTCTTCTCTTCTCTTCTCTTCTCTTCTCTTCTCTTTTCTCTTCTCTTCTCTTCTCTTCTCTTCTTCTCTCTCTTCTCTTCTCTTCTCTTCTCTTTTCTCTTCTCTTTCTCTTTCCTCTTCTCTTCTCTCCTCCTCCTCCTCCTCCTCCTCCTCCTCCCATCCCTGATTTCTGTACCCAGAGGAAATGCAGGGTGGTGGCTGCATCCCAACTCCAGGCTTTTGCTGCTGGGAGTTTGTTCAAGCCCCAGGATCAGTGCAGGACCTGATTGAGCTCGGGAATCACCTCCCAGCCACCATGAGGAAAATGTTTGTGCAGGCAGAGCTGCAGCTCTGCCGAGCCCAGCTGTCCCTCAAAGCCCATTTCTGAGCTCTGTGCTGACCATTCCTGGACTGCTCTTTGCCAACCCAGCCCTTCAGCATTTTCTTCAGGTGCTCCAATCCTTCCTCTTCTTGTCCTGCCTCTGTTGTTGCAGATGTAACACCAGGCTTTGTTCAAGGTATCAGGGACTGGTGTTAATTTCAGATCTGTTCAGAGAACAGGAGTGCACAGCCTATTAAAGGCAAGTCCTCATCTTCATTTTAAAGCAGGAAACTAAAAATAGAGCCGGTTCAAATATAGGTGATGAGAGGAACCTGAGGTTTGGATTAGGAGGTGGAATGGGAATTAAAGCTTTGCAAGTGCCTGGTGAGGTGTCTGTGCTGGAGGGAGCTGTGGATAAAAGTTGGTGACGTAGGTTTGGGCCACCCACAGGAGGTGCAGAGCTGCTGAGAGGTTTCTCTTGTTCTGCTCCATTCAAGGAGGATGAATCCATCCTGCAGCAGGCACAGAACTGGGCTTCAAAGAGGATTTTCTGGGCAGGGCTTGTCCTGCTGGACAAGATGGGACTAAAGTTTAGTTTGTAAAGGGGACTGGGACCATCCTGCAGCAGCGTGGTGAGGGTAAATCACAGGCAGGGGCTAAAGTTTAGCTTGTTTAGCCCAAAAAAGGGGACTGGGAGATGTGGAATCATCCTGCAGCAGTGTGGTGAGGGTAAATCAAAGACAGGGACTGAAGTTTAGTTTGTTTAGCCCAAAAAAGGGGACTGAGAAATGTGGGACCATCCTGCAGCAGTGTGGTGAGGGTAAATCACAGGCAGGGACTGAAGTTTAGTTTGTTTAGCCCAAGAAAGGGGACTGAGACCATCCTGCAGCTTTTTTTTGGTGAGGGTAAATCATAGACAGGGACTAAAGTTTAGTTTGTTTAGCTCAGAAAAGGTGACTGGGATCACCCTGCACCAGCATGGTGAGGGTAAAACACAGACAAAGGGAAGGACGAGGCCAGCACAAAGCCAGGAGTGTGGAGTTTGTCAGGGAGAGATTTGGGGAGAGTTCTGTGGAGTTTTGTCATGGAGGGATTCAGGGAGGGATTTAGGGAGGTGTGGAGTTTTGTCAGGGGTTTGGGGAGTGCTGTGGAGTTTTGTCAGGGATTTAGGAAGGAGTGGAGTTTTGTCAGGGAGAGATTTGGGGAGAGTGCTGTGGAGTTTTCTCAGGGAGGGATTCAGGGAGGGATTTAGGGAAGTGTGGAGTTTTGTCAGGGATTTAAGGAGGGAAGTGTGGAGCTTTGAGCTGGGAATCTCTACAGCAGTCTCCCATCAGGGCAGGCCCAGGAGCTCTGCAGCCAGGCCCGGACATTCCCCACAGGAACACCCTGTCCCTCTGTCCCAGCAGCTCTGGGAGCTGCCATCAGGGCAGGCCCAGGAGCTCTGGGAGCTGCCATCAGGGCAGGCCCAGGAGCTCTGGGAGCTCCCATCAGGGCAGGCCCAGGAGCTCTGCAGCCAGGCCCGGACATTCCCCACAGGAACACCCTGTCCCTCTGTCCCAGCAGCTCTGGAGGCTCCCATCATGGCAGGCCCAGGAGATCTGCAGCCAGGCCCGGACATTCCCCACAGGAACACCCTGTCCCAGCAGCTCTGGGAGCTGCCATCAGGGCAGGCCCAGCAGCTCTGGGAGCTGCCATCAGGGCAGGCCCAGGAGCTCTGGGAGCTGCCATCAGGGCAGGCGCAGCAGCTCTGAGAGCTGCCATCAGGGCAGGCCCAGGAGCTCTGCAGGCTCCCATCAGGGCAGGCCCAGGAGCTCCGGAGCTCCCATCATGGCAGGCCCAGCAGCTCTGCAGCCACGCCTGGTCATTCCCCACAGAATCACTCTGTCCCTCTGTCCCAGCAGCTCTGGGGCTCCCATCAAGCAGGCCCAGGAGCTCTGCAGCCAGGCCCGACATTCCCCACAGGAACACCCTGTCCCAGCAGCTCTGGGAGCTGCCATCAGGGCAGGCCCAGGAGCTCTGCAGGCTCCCATCAGGGCAGGCCCAGGAGCTCTGAGAGCTCCCATCAGGGCAGGCCCAGGAGCTCTGAGAGCTGCCATCAGGGCAGGCCCAGGAGCTCTGCAGGCTCCCATCAGGGCAGGCCCAGGAGCTCTGCAGGCTCCCATCAGGGCAGGCCCAGGAGCTCTGCAGCTCCCATCAGGCAGGCCCAGAGCTCTGCAGCCATGCCTGGTCATTCCCCACAGGAACACTCTGTCCCTCTGTCCCAGCAGCTCTGGGAGCTCCCATCAGGGCAGGCCCAGGAGCTCTGCAGCCAGATCTGCTCATTCCCCACAGGAACACCCTGTCCCTCTGTCCCAGGAGCTCTGCAGGCTCCCATCAGGGCAGGCCCAGGAGCTCTGCAGGCTCCCATCAGGGCAGGCCCAGGAGCTCTGCAGCCAGGCCTGGACATTCCCCACAGAACACTCTGTCCCAGCAGCTCTGGGAGATCCCATCAGGGCAGGCCTGCTCATTCCCCACAGAACACCCTGTCCCAGCAGCTCTGCCACCGGCCTTGCAGGCCACGTCCCTTCCCCTCCCTGAGGAGCTCTGGAGCCCAGCAGGGACAATGTTCCTCTAATAAACCTGCCCCAGCCACCCCGAGTGCCTGATGGGGGGCAGAATAAAGAACAATTTCTCAGAAAGGTGGATTTATTTGTGCCTTTGTAGCCTTGTTCTGAAAGCACAAATAAAATCCCTCAAGAAGTAGCACGGAGTCCATCAGCTTCCAGCTGCTCAGGCCTTCCCTGAGCTGTGTCTGTTCACATCCTTGATTGACTCAGAGATAAACACATCAGGCTGCTGCTTTTCTCTCCTCAAAACCCTCTGCTTTTCTTGCAAGTGGCTCAAATGTCAGAACTGCAGAGCTCTCCAGAGAGGGGAGAAAATCCTGGCAGGGAAAACAGGCCCACATCTGGGGCTGCTCCCTGCCCCACATCCTCCTCCTTCCCCAGGTGATCCCAGCCCTTGCTCAGGCATATGAACCCCAGATAGATGAAATTTGTGTTAATTAGCATTTAAAAACTGGATCTTAGCCTGAGTCATTTGGCTTGTGAAAAAACGAGGTTCACTTTCTTGAAAAATTTAGAAGTTTAATAAAAAAAAAAAGAAAATAGACAATTAGGAGAGACAAAAGCAAAATACATTTTCTGGGCATGGAACCAGCCAGCACACACTTGCTAACAAAAAGTTTGTTCCTTAAAAGTATCAGCCTGTTGCATATTTAAAAGTTCACGTGCATGATTCAACCATTTCCTTTTGAGTATGAATTTTCTTTGTTTAATTTCAACCCAACCATTTTATCTGGTAGATCCATCTATGGGTGGCTCTATTCTGTCTGATAGCACAGGTCCCATAAATTCTTCTCCTGGGGTTCTGGTCATCTTCATTTGGACAAAATACTTGATAACAGAAGTTCAATAAATTCCTTTTTTTTGTAGCTTTTTGGTCAGCAATCTTCATGCAGGAATGAAGGATATCACCTCTTTCTTCTGGCCTGGCTAGTTACAGAAAAAAGCTCTAGTCTTTTAATTTTAACACTATGTTAAAATCATAAAAAAATATATTCATCACATTTCTAACTTCTATTAATTAAAAGAAAATACAGTGCAATCTTCTTACATTATACATACAATATTTATTTTAATATTTGTGAAAAGCCAACTGTATACTATGCATTCATAACAAGTTTTTAGTCACTGTGCCCCCACACTCTGGGCCAGCTCCCGAAATCCTGCCTGGGCTGCTCAGGGAGTGACAAACTTGGGGTGGTGACAAACACCCAGTGCCAGCAGAAACTCAGGCTCACAGTGCTGATCAGAGCACTGGCAGCACCCAGAGTGGATTATCCCCATTCTCCTGGGACAAGGGATTCCTCCTCAAAGGGATTTTACACTCCTACAATATTTACTCCTGAAAGCAAATCCCAAATTTACAACATCGGCACCACAAAATTCCTTTCCCTGCAGCACAACAGGACAGCCCTAAGGGTGCAGCTGGTGTCAGTTCAGATGAAATTTGGAAATTCCGGCTCCTGCTCTACATTCCTGTCACACTTGGACACGAAATGAACACACACAGAGACATCTAAGGCAAAAGGAGGGTGTTTATTTTACAGACTTCGTAATTTATAGAATTTTCACAGTGAAAGTGGATTGGAGGATGAAATTGTTTCTTCTCAACCACACTGGTCAGACAACAGTCAATCAATTCTCTCTTTTCTAAGAAAGAATACAAAACAATGATATTTTTAGATGAAAGTGTGTGAGAACTCTGATATAAAAAATGTAAACGTCAGAAGGCTTTTGACAAACAGGGCGACACAGACGTGCAAGGCAGAACTGAGCCCTTGGCTGGGCTCCTCTGATGTCCAGCTAAAAAGAAAATAAAACAATTCAAGGCAGCAACACTGAAAGGCTGTAGAAAACAGCAGATGTCCCATCCTCAGCCCTGGGAGGGATGATTCCTGCCTGGCAGAGGTGAAATGAGGCACAACTCTCCCTTCCTGAACAGGATGAGGCCAAACAAGCATTTATTCTGTCATGAACAGCCTGGGCCAGGTGGCATTTTCCTACCTGGAGGGGGGCAGAGGGATTCCAGCTCTTTTTGGTAAAGAGGCTTCAGTTTCCAGAGGAGGACAAAGTCCATTCCACAGGTTCCTGCCACCCTTGTGCTGCTTGGAACCAAAGAGAGCAAAGCAAATATCACCATAAAATGGACAAACCCATGAGCTGCAGGGTTGGAAAAACCAGAGGGGGGTTGTAATTTTTTTGTATTTTATTTCTTTTTGTCACCAGGGAAACAGAAATGACAAATGCTTTCGATTTGTCAATGTTCCCCACAGATTATTTTTGGCCTAATGGTGAGAAACAAAACCTTGGTGGGTTTGAGTTCCACACTCCCTGATTGCCTGCTCAGAGCGAGGGGGGGATGCTGGCAGAGGGCACAGGTGGGGAGGGATTTTTGTCACTTTGGCAGAGTCCACCTGTACAAAGTGACAAAGTTTATGGACAAAATAATAAATTTTATGGAAAAATAAACTAATAAATTCTATGGAAAAATAAACTAATACATTTTATGGACAAAATGGAGCCGGTGATGTCTGTGCCCCTCTGGGATTCCTCAGTGAAAAGGGGGATGTTGCTGAATCTGTCTGAGGTATTTTAGATTATAGCTGTGCTGTCCCAAAAGATTACCACTTTTAAAAGAGCACTTGTGTGTTTACAGTTCTTTTTTTCCCCAATACTTTAAATAATTTACTAATCTCTGGCTGTTGGTGTAAAATGAAATTACTGCTTAGAAAACAACTCTTGAAAAGTGTGTAGCTCAGATTTAAAGATGTTCTTTCAGAACATCTCTCAGCTCCTGGGCTGGCTCCATCCCAGGAATTGTCACCTGTCACAATAGGACACAAATGAATGACACTCACACATGAGATGTCCAAGGCAAAAAGAGAGGAAATTTATTCCAGACCTTGACATTTATAGAATTCCACAGTGACCATGGATTGGAGGGTGAAATTGTCCTCTCCAACCACACTGGTCAAATCAACAGCCCATCAATTCTCTCCTCCTCTAGAAAGAATACAAAACAATCATTATTTACATGAAAAGTGCATGAGAAACTCCATTAAAAATGTAAACATCAGAAGGCTTAGGAGAACTTTAGAACAGGGTGACAGTGACCTTCTCCTTGGGCAGAGCCACCAGGAGGTGTCACAGCAGCCCTGGTGGCATCTGCAAGGCCATTACAGCTTTACTTTATAATGAAGAGCCTTGTTTATGCCTGTCTAGAGGAATACTATTATTAATATTATTATATGTTTATTCCTGTCTAGAGGACAGCTGCCTTTGTAGGGAAAAAGGGCTTGGAGGAATGTCACGGAATTCCAGGATGGCCTGGATTGGAAGGGAAGCTAAAGATCATCCAGTTCCACTGTCCCAGGCTGCCTTGGACATTTCCAGGTGTGAAAAACGAGGTTCACTTTTTTTGAAAAATTTAGAAGTTTAATTAAAAATTAAAAGAAAGTAGACAATTAGGAGAGACAAAAGCAAGATACATTTTCAAGCCAGCCAGCACACACTTGCTAACAAAAAGTTTGTTCCTTAAAAGTATCAGCCTGTTGAATATTTAAAAATTCACATGCATGATTCAAACATTCCTTTTGAGTGTGAATTTTCTTTGTTCAGTTTCAACTCCCCCCAACCATTTTATCTGGTAGATCCATCTGTGGGTGGCTCCATTCCATCTGACAGCAGAGGTCCCATAAATCCTTCTCCCGGGGTTCTGGTCATCTTCATTTGGACAAGATACTTGATAACAGAAGTTCAATAAATTCCTTTTTTTTTTGTAGCTTTTTGGTCAGCAATCTTCATGCAGGAATGCAGGATGATTCCCCTTCCTTCTGGTTTGTCAGTTTACAAAAAACCCCACAGTCTTCTACTTGTAACACTATGTAACAATCAAAAATATCCATTCATCACATTTCTAAACTCTATTAATAAAAGAAAATACAGTACAATCTTCCCACATTCTACATGCAGTATTTATTTTAATATTTGCATAAAGCCAACTCTATACTGGGCATTTATAACACAGGGATCCAGGGGCAGCCTCAGCTGCTCCGGGAATTCCATCCCAGCCCTCCCCACCCTCCTAGGGAGGAATTCCTTCCCATATTTCTCTGAGTACTTTAAAGACCAAAAATACGATTTCCTTCTCTTTTGATTTGCAAAGTTAATCTGGAAGGAAGAGAATTGAGGAGCTGCTGTAGGACTTCCTCAGCCACGTTCCAGGAGCTCCTGCTTAGCCGGGTGGATAAATCCTGCAGGGATGTCTGTGGAAGTGCCTTGTGAAGAGCAAAGCTCTTTGATTATCCTGTTGCTATTTGTCAAATGCAAAGGACCGTGTAAAAAAATCATTTTCGGCCTTCAGAACTCCTCTGCTTTTGATGTCTGAAGAGAAAATAGCCCTGTGAAGCAACTCGATTTCTTCAGAGCTATTAACAAGTCTTGCAGGGTCCCAGGGTGACATAACAGGTCTGGTCTGACTCATTCCACTTAAGAGTGTCTCCTTCCAGACAGAAATAGCTCAGTGTGCAGCCATAAAAAACATGAATCAATTAATGTCTTCTATTAACTAGAAATGCAGATAAATCTCCTCAGTCGTGGGAATGCAAATTCCTGGCTCCTCTTCCTTCTCCCTCCCTGTGCTGATCTTTTCTGGCTGTTGACTCCAGGCCCACGTGGGTGTTTTTTGCTGCTGATCTTGGGCACCCTGGGGGGCAGAAAGTTCTGTCAGAGGCACTGGGTACCACTCCAGAAAATCTTTATCCTGCTCCAGTGCAGCCAGGGAGTTTGAGGCCCTTGGAATTTCTACATTTTAGCCAAACTGAGACCAGCTGCACCCTTAGGGCTGCCCTGCAGGGAAAGGAATTGTGCAGTACTGATGTTGTAAGCTCGGGGTTTGCTTTCAGGAGTAAATATTGTAGGAGTAAAAAATCCCTTTGCTGAGGAATCCCTTGTCCCAGGAGAATGGGGATAATCCACTCTGGGTGCTGCCAGCCCTGCTTACCCCAGCGCTCTTATCAGCGTTGTCTCAGATAACAAACCTGCCCTACACAGCAATCACGGGAGGGCATCTGATAAATAAACGAGTCAGAAAGGCTCCCAACACAATTCCCAGGGACTGAGCAGCTCTTGAGGCTGATAAATCCTGCTGGAGTGGGGATGGGCCCGTGGTGTGTCCCAGGGGCAGATCTTCAGGTTGATAAACCCTGCTGGAGTGGGCATGGGGTTGTGATGTGTCCCAGGGTCAGATTTTCAGGCTGATGAAACCTGCTGGAACAGGGATGGGGTCATGGTGTGTCCCAGGATCAGATCTTCAGGCTAAGAAAACCTGCAGGAGCAGGGATGGGGTCATGGTGTGCTTCAGGATCAGATCTTCGGGAAAATAAACCCTGCTGGAGTGAGGATGGAGTCATGATGTGTCCCAGGGGCAGATCTTCAGGTTAACAAAACCTGTAGGACCAGGGATGGGGTCGTAGTGCATCCCAGCAGCAGATCTTCAGGAAAATAAATCCAGCTGGAGCAGGGATGGGGTCGTGGTGTGTCCCAGGGGCAGATCTTCAAGTTAACAAATCCTGTTGGAGCAGGGATGGGGTTGTGGTGTGTCCCAGGATCAGATCTTCAGGCTGATAAACCCTGCTGGAATGGGGATGGGGTCATGGTGTGTCCCTTCTGCTCATTCTAGGGTGGGTTTATCCCCAGCTCCCGCAGACCTGAGGGACTGAACAAGCCCATCCTGGTGGAATTCCAGGGCAGCTCCATGAGGGAGCCATGGATCCGAGCCCAGGATCTGCAGCCACCAGGACACACCAGCTCCAGCTGGAATTCCACATCCAGCCCTCCTCCCCAGAGCTTGGATCGCTGGCTGGAGGTGACACTGGTGCTGCCACGGGTGGGAGAACGGAGCCATTCCCCTTTAGAGGGGTTCAGAGTCACGGAGATACAGAGGATGCACAGAGTTCTGAGGGTGGAGATCAAACCTGAGCAGTGCAGTGCCCCAGATCAGTCTGGCACACACAGAATCACAGAATCACAGAATCAGAGAATCAATCAGGGAATCCCAGAATGAGGGAATCAGACAATCACACAGAGTCACAGAGAATCAGAGAATCACAGAGAATCACAGAATCACAGAATCACCAGGTTGGAAGAGACCTCCAAGATCATCAAGTCCAACCCAGCCCCAACATCTCAACTAAACCACAGCACCCAGTGCCACATCCAGGCTTTTATTAAACACATCCAGGGATGGTGACTCCACCACCTCCCCAGGCAGGCCATTCCAGTACTTTATCACCCTTTCTGTAAAAAACTTTTCCCTGATATCCAGCCTGTATTTCCCTTGGTGCAGCTCGAGGCTGTGTCCTCTGGTTCTGTCAGTGCTGCCTGGAGAAAGAGCCCAAGCCCAGCTGAGCACAGGCACCTTTCAGGGAGCTGTGGAGAGTGATGAGGGCACCCCTGAGTCTCCTTTTCTCCAGGCTGAACAAGCCCAGCTCCCTCAGCCGTTCCTCACAGGGTTTGTGTTCGTGCAGGAGCTGCAGGAGCTGCGTTCACTGAGATTCTGATTCTGCCTGTGTGAGGCTGGGGGTACAGGAGGCAGCAGGACCCTGCGGCAGGGGGGGTGCACAGAGCAGGGTCCTCTGGGGACAGGGGCAGCCAAATTATCCCAGGATGGTTTGGGTTGGAAGGGACATTAAATCCCATCCAGTGCCACTCCTGCCATGGCAGGGACACCTCCCACTGTCCCAGGCTGCTCCAATGTCCAGCCTGGCCTTGGGCACTGCCAGGGACCCAGGAATCCACAGCTGCTCTGGGAATTCCATCCCAGCCCCTCCCCACCCTCCCAGGGAAGGATTTCTCCCCAATATCCCATCTCAATCCACTTCCCTACAATTTAAAGCCCTTCCCCCTTGTCCTGTCCCTCCATCCCTTGGAAATAATCCCTCTCCATCTTTCCTGTAGCTCCTTCAGGTACTGGAAGGGGAAAAAAAAAAATAAATCCATGCAACAAGTGAAGCGCTCCGGTCTGTGTGAGGTGGATCTGGAAAAGAGGAATTTTTGCAGTGGTGCAAAATTCAACCCCGGGCACAAAATTATTTCCTCCTATCCCCTGCTCCTCCATGTGCTGGGGGAGAGGAATCTCTTCTCCATGCCCTCTTCTCTCGGAGAGGAGATTTCAGCAATCTTTGGGGTCAGCTGGAACACCAAAGCCTCGGTGTCGGTCTGTCTAGCAGCTCCTCTTCACCCGCGGCTAGGTGATAATGACTTGAAGAACAGAATTAATTAGGCTGAACCCTTCCGTGCTTCTTGTCTCTCTCAAGGTGGATTTTTCTCTTTTGACTTTTTTAATACTCGGGGAAAAAATAGATATAAAAAATTTCATCCTTTTCCCAGTGAGAAATAACAAGGAAAGGATTTGCCTGTATTTTATTAACCATTTAATTGCTTTCAAGCAGGGTTTGGTGGGGCACTCAGGGTATCTGTGTTTTCTTCCACTTTTTAGTCTTAGACCAAAGGGTGTCCATTTATTTTAACTCTTAAACCAAAGAGCAAAAGGTCTGAACATCCAAAACTTATTTTCTTCCACATTTTAGTCTTAGATCAAACAGCAAAATAAAACTTATTTTCTTCCACTTTTTAGTCTTAGACCAAAGTAAAAGCTGTGAACATCCAAAACTTATTTTCTTCCAGTTTTTAGTCTTAGACCAAAAAGCAAAACGTCCAAAACTTATTTTCTTCTGCATTTTAGTCTTAGACCAAAGAGCAAAAGTTCTGAACATCCAAAACTTGTTTTCTCCCACATTTTAGTCTTAGACCAAAAACTAAAAGCTGTGAACATCCAAAACTTATTTTCTTCCAGTTTTTAGTCTTAAACCAAAGAACAAAAGCTCTGAGCATCCAAAACTTATTTTCTTCCACATTTTAGTCTTAGACCAAGAAGCAAAACGTCCAAAACTTATTTTCTTCTACATTTTAGTCTTAGACCAAAAAGTAAAAGCTGTGAACGTCCAAAACTCATTTTCTTCCACATTTTAGTCTTAGACCAAAAAGCAAAACACCCAAAACTTATTTTCTTCTACATTTTAGTCTTAGACCAAAAAACAAAACGTCTGAATGTCCAAAACTTATTTTCTTCCAGTTTTTAGTCTTGAGACCAAAGAGCAAAATGTCTGAGCATCCAAAATTCATTTTCTTCCACTTTTTAGTCTTAGACCAAAAAGCAAAAGCTCTGAGCATCCAAAACTTATTTTCTTCAACCTTTTAGTCTTAGACCAAAAAGCAAAGCGTCCAAAACTTATTTTCTTCAACCTTTTAGTCTTATGCCAAAGAGCAAAAACTCTGAGCATCCAAAACTCATTTTCTTCATAATTTTATTCCTAGACCAAAAAGCAAAACACCCAAAACTTATTTTCTTCTACATTTTAGTCTTAGACCAAAAAACAAAACGTCTGAACGTCCAAAACTTATTTTCTTCCAATTTTTAGTCCTAGACCAAAAAGCAAAAGCTCTGAACACCCAAAACTCCCTCAATAAAACCCTTTAGGGTGAATCACTGGATTCCCTAAGGCTGTTCCCTGTCCCAGGGATGCTCTGGTCCCTCCCTGCCCAAGCTGTCACCACCTCCATCCCAATTTTTGGGACTCATTTGTCACTTTTCTTTCTGCTGGAGCGAATGAAACCCGGATTCCTTTCCAAACCCTGCTCAGACCCAGCTCTGCTCCCCTTTTGTTCCTGGTGTGAATCACGATCTCATCAGAGACAATAAAACCCTGGAGAGGCTCCCCAAGTGCTGGGCTGAAGCTGTCAGGGAATGTGCCCGTTCACATAAATCTGCATTCTCCATTTCCTCAAACATCCCTCAATTTAGTCCCCAAATTACCCTTGCTCTGCATTAATTAGGGGTCAGAGCAATCCGGCGTTCATGATAACACAATTAATTCATTTTTAAAAATGCCAAAAATCAGAGGATTACAAAGGAGGTTGAGGGTAATGAACAACCCCGCTAAGAAAACATCGATTATTCATGCAGGCACGTGGGCACTCGCACACAAACCGCTTTCCTGGATGAAAACACCGAGGCAGAAGACATGGGGGATAAAACCATGGAGATAGCAACAAGTTCAGAATTTAAAAAAAAAAAAAAAAATTAAAAAAATTCCGCTTTTTCCTTGAAAAATATCATTTACATTAAAAATGCGTGGCTTTTCTAAGCCTCCATTTTCCTTCAGAGGGAAAATTGCTTTTCCACGTTATTCCCTGTATCAGAAAGGAGCTGATTTCCCAGGCTGCCAGCCCAGCCCGCATTACAGAGCCACAGCTCAGCTCACCCTGATTCCGGGCAGAAATAGCTGGCACAGCTCCAGCTCAGCTGCTGGTGGTCTCCAAAAAATCCCCTGTGGGTTTTGAGGTCGGTGGGGTTCACCTGAGGCAGAAGCAGACGAGGGAACCAGGCTGAGGCTGAGCCCTGCCAGCCCCACAGGAGCTCTGGGGGCACAGGGGTGGCAGCGAGGGGTGCAAAGCCCTGGATTGATGTCCTGGACCCTGCTCAGGGACCCCTCACACCGAGCCCATGGCAGATGCCATCCTGTCATCCCTGAGGGGCACATCTGGGGTGATCCTGCTTCTCTACTTAGCCCTGGGGCACATCTGGAATGATCCCACACCTCTGCCCAGCATTGGGGGCACATCTGGAGTGATCCTGCCCCTCTGTCCAGCCCTGGAGGCACATTTGGGGTGATCCCATCTCTCTGCTCAGCATTGGGGGCACATCTGGGGTGATTCTGCCTCTCCTCCCAGTCCTGGGGGCACAGCTGGAATGATTCTGCTCCTCTGCTCATCCCTAGAGGCACATTTGGGGTGATCCTGCCCCTCTGCCCAGCATTGGGGGCACATCTGGGGTGATCCCACCTCTCTGCTCATCCCTGGAGCACATCTGAGATGATCCCACCTCTCCTCCCAGCCCTGGGGGCACATCTGGGGTGATCCTGCCCCCGTGCCAGGGTCAGTGCTGCACCCATGCTGGGATGCAGTGGCAGCTGGCTGCAGTTTATATCCATTTATATTAAATGGATGCAAACTGCAGCTGAGGGCTCTCAGGTTGGCTGCAGAGGGTGTGACCCACATCATCCAGCAGAAACCAGAGGCTGGGATTGCTCAGGACTTGTCTAAGGAAGATTTCCCCATCCCTGGAATGTCCAAGGCCAGGCTGGATGGAGCTTGGAGCACCCTGGGACAGTGGCAGTGGTGGCACCGGGTGCTCCCTTCCAACCCAAACCATTCCGTGATTTTCTAATTCATTTTTAATTATTATTATTAACAATGGAGAAAATGTTACTAATAATGGATATTATTATTATTATTATTACTATTATTATTATTATTATTTATGAATGGATCTCAGTGAGCTCAGAGCTTTGATCTGCGCTGTGAGGCCTCAGGGAAGGGAGCTGCTCCCCAAAGTGCTGAGAATTTCAGCCGTGCTGGCACAGAAAGTGTTGTGACACCAAATTTAAACACGTGAGAGCTGCAGTGACCCCAGAGCCAGGCAGGGAGTTTGAGTTCAGTCAGCTCGGGGTGGGGTGGGTTGAAATCGGCCCATTTTCCTCCACTGCAACAACAAAAAATGGAATTTTCAGTTTAGGATGGGGCTGCTGGTGCTCAGAGGAATTCCCCCAGTGACCCGGGTCAGTCACAGCTGTGACCCCATGGAGCTGCTGGGACATCTGGGGACACTGCAGAGCCACCCCCGCTGTCCCAGGGGTGCAAAAAAAACCCCAAAAAACAAAAAAAAAGAAGAAAAACCCAAAAACCCCAACCATATATATATATATATAAATATATATATATATATATATATAAAACTATCAGTTTAGGATGGGGCTGCTGGTGCTCAGAGGACAATTCCCTCTGTGATCCGGGTCAGTCACAGCTGTGACCTCACAGAGCTGCTGGGACACCTGGGGACACCAGAGCCACCACCTGCTGACCCAGGGGTGCAAAAAAACCCCAAAAACCCCAAAAAACCAAAAAACCCACAACCATATATATATATATATAATTATCAGTTTAGGATGGGACTGCTGGTGCTCAGAGGACAATTCCACGGGTCAGTCACAGCTGTGACCCCACAGAGCTCCTGGGACACCTGGGGACACTGCGGAGCCACCACCCACTGCCACAGGGGTGAAAATAATATTAATAATAATAATAATAATAATAATAATAGAATTATCAGTTTAGGTGGGGCTGCTGCTGCTCAGAGGACAATTCCCCCCAGTGACCCGGGTTAGTCACAGGTGTGACCCCACGGAGCTGCTGGGACACCTGGGGACACCAGAGCCACCACCCGCTGACACAGGGGTGAAAAATTATTATTATTATAATTATCACTATCATTATTATTATTAATAATAATAATAATAATAAAATAGAATTATCAGTTTAGGATGGGGCTGCTGGTGCTCAGAGGACAATTCCCCCAGTGACCTGGGTCAGTCACAGCTGTGACCCCACGGAGCTGCTGGGACACCTGGGGACACCAGAGCCACCACCCGCTGACACAGGGGTGAAAAATTATTATTATTATTATTATTAATAATAATAAAAAATAGAATTATCAGTTTAGGATGGGGCTGCTGGTGCTCAGAGGACAATTCCCCCCGTGACCCGGGTTAGTCACAGCTGTGACCCCACGGAGCAGCTGGGACACCTGGGGACACCAGAGCCACCACCCGCTGACACAGGGGTGAAAAATTATTATTATTATAATTATAATTATAATTATCATTATTATTATTATTAATAATAATAATAATAATAAAATAGAATTATCAGTTTAGGATGGGGCTGCTGGTGCTCAGAGGACAACTCCCCCAGTGACCCGGGTTAGTCACAGCTGTGACCCCATGGAGCTCCTGGGGACACCAGAGCCACCCCCCGCTGTCCCAGGGGTGCTGGGACCTGCCCTGCTCTGCGCTCCCTCCCTGATCCCAGCCCCGCGCTCAGCTCCGCTCGCACCACCACAATTAACACCAGGGCTGTAATTATTGCCATTATCACATTAGATTCATTCTCCTCGCGGTTTTGTCTCCTGATTAGGCTGTTTCTGTTGTGACCGCGATTCGGAGAACGGGGCCAGATGCTCTGCCTTGCTTCAGAGCTCCCTTGTGCTGCTCGCTGCCACATCCCCTGCGAAACGCCGGCCCGAGCCCCCGAGCGCTTAAAAACCTAATTAGAGCAGACAGACCCGCATCATCCTCGGCTACCAGCAGCTCCAGGAGCAAACCCCCACTCCGCAGGACATTCAAGGTCACTTTGCCAGATTTCCCGAAGATTTGGGAGGATTCCCAGCGTTCTCTGTTATCCCGGTGTTGTTCCCCCCACGCACAGCCAGGCAGGTGTTTGTGTTACCAGCCCTGGGTGTGTTCATCCCTGACAGGTGTCCTTGTGCTTGAATGCAATTTTTAAAAATCCCAGGCTATAAATAAGTGACTGAAGAAGGAAGATGTTGAGAATATGAGATATTGAGGGGCTAGAACACATCCAGGGAAGGGAAGGGAGCTGGAGAAGGGGCTGGAGTGGCTGAGGGAGCTGGGAAGGGGCCGGAGAATTCCTGAGGGAGCTGGGAAAGGGGCTCAGCCTGGAGAAAAGGAGGCTCAGGGGGACCTTGTGGCTCTGCACAACTCAATGACAGGAGGGGACAGCCAGGGGGAATTCGGAATTTTATCCCAGGGAACAGGGACAGGATGAGATGGTTCGGCCTCAGGCTGGGCCAGGGGAGGCTCAGGGTGGACAGCAGCAGGAATTTCTCCATGGAAATGGTGCTCAGGCCTTGGAAATGCCCAGGGAGCTGGTGGAGTCACCATCCCTGGAAGGGTTCAAACAATGTGTGGATGTGGCACTCGAGGACGTGGATTAGAGGTGACCTTGGTGGCGTGGGCAGCCACAGCTTCTCTGAGCCAGGGCCTGCCCATCTCCCAGGGAAGGATTCCTTCCCAATATCCAACCCGAATTTCCCTTTTTCAGTCTGACCCCATTCCCTTTGTCCTGTCACTTCAATTCTCGATCAGGTCCCTCTCCAGCTTCCCTGCAGCCCCTGGCAGGGCTCTGAGCTCTCCACACAACCTTCTCCTCTCCAGGCTGGACAATCCCAGCTCTCCCAGCCTGGCTCCACTGGGAAGCTGCTCCATCCCTTTATCAACCCCCAGCTCTCCTCTGGACTCACTCTTGTCCTTCCTGTGTTGGGGACACCAGAGCTGGGCACTGCTCCAGGTGACAGAATCCCCTCCCTGCTGCCCACACTCCTTTGGATATCCCAGCAGGAATCAGATTGTTGAAATAATTGTGCTGCATTAAAGGAAGGACAAAGTTGAACAATCTGCTCCTCTGCAAAAGTCACCAACAGGGAAAGTCAAAGAAATTCTGGGGGAATTCTGCCCCCATGACCCTCAGCACTCTCTGGCAGGTTGGTAAAATCCCCACATCCCCCAGAGCAATCCCTCAAAGTGATCTCTGCAGATCAGAGCTGTGCTTTCCTAGGCAAGAAAAATTGGAGCTTTCCCACAAAGCAGACATTTCCATTTTCATCAGTTAAAAACCAGATTGTTGAAAGAATGGTGCTGCAGGGGGAGGAATGAACCTTCTCCCTGTGCCTGCCACGTGCAAACCAGGGACATCATCTCCTGCCTTCCCACCAGGATCCCAAACTGGCTTCTCCTTGGGTATGGGAAAAGGATGGGATTGCATGAAACGCAAATTTCACAGAACAGGCAAAGTGTCACACCCAAAATCCCAGCTGAGGGACATTGCCTGTCACCCCAGAGCTGCTGAGCAGGGAAATGACCTCCCATGGCACAGGGAGAGCTGAGAGCTCCTAAAGGAACCTCCCCTGGGAGCTGCTGTGTGCCCACACCTGCCCCAGGAGCCGCTCACCCAGCTGCTCCCACAGGGAGCTGAGGGCCAACAAACTTTTCCAAGTTTTGATTTTGCAGGAGCGTGTTTCAGGCACAGTGCACTGACTCCTTAGAAATATTTGTGGAATTTTTTTTAAAAGCTTGGTTTACCTGGAATTTAAAAAGTGCCTTTCGCTGTTCCCATACCAAATGGATTTCACACAACATCTCGAGTTCATTTGATCCTGGGACCACCAATCCCATTTTTTCCTTGCACAGCTGATACTGGTTTAGTAAGAGCAGAATTAGTTTTAGAGTTTTTAAAATAAATTTAAATTTTAATTAGTTTAGAGTTTTTTAAAAGGGACCATCTCATTCTCAATCTGGATCCATCCTGGAGCAGGTCCAGCACGTGGAGTGGCCGTTTGCAGTGTAATAGGAGGGAGATGGAATTATTGTTCCCTGCAATCCATACATATCCTCCAAATCTGCCAGTTTCTATTAGAATGCTGCAGGAGCCCGGGGAGAATGACGGCGTTTTTATCCGAAAGGTTAAGCAAAACATAATGAATGGAAAAGATGAGCTGTGACAGAACTGAAACAGGAATTTTCAACTTTTGAAAAACATCCAGATATTTAAGGCTTTTTAAATGAACTCGAGATGTTGTGTGAAATCCATTCGGTATGGAAACACTGAAAGGCACTTTTTAAATTCCAAGTAAACCAACCTTTTAAAAAAAGCATTCCACAAACATTTCTAAGGAGTCAGAGCACCGTGCCTGAAACACTCTCGGTTCTTGGGCTCATAACCCTTGAGAATGTTTGTTCAAAGTCCTTGTCCCAAGCCCCAGTGCCAGCAGAGAGAGTCGGGATGTGTCAGCTCAGGTTCTCAGGGTTGTTCATTGTTTCTGATCTGGTACATTTTGTTCTCACCCAGCTTGGGTGCTGCTGCAGTGCTGCTCATCCCTGACTGACCACCCCGAGGGCGCTCTGAACTTTTTATCCCAAATATTCCGTGCTCTGTGTTTATAGTGAGATACCAACACCCATCACCTGTGTTAGACACTGCACTGCTGTGCTAAACCAACCCAAAAGTGCCACCACCACAGCAGGAGATGGAGGGCAAGAAGAAGAAGCAGAAGGACAGGGGCACACCCAGATTCCTCCATCTTGCCTCCTTGAACCCCCATTAAACCCCAAAATTCTACATTAACACCCAGTAATGAGCTAATTATTACTCTAATCAAACTCTTGTGGTTTGTAACTCTTCATACAAGGTTGGTAACCGCTCCCATGGGCTAAAATGGAAGGCACTGAATGTTTGACTTTGTGCCAGGGTCTCTGGAGCCCTTGCCAGGGTCTGGGATCACCCAGGGCAGCCACAGGGAGGTCCTGGGTTCTGACAAAACACGCTCCTGCAAAATCAAAACTTGGAAAAGTTTGTTGGCCCTCAGCTCCCTGGGGGAGCAGCTGGGTGAGCAGCTCCTGGGGCAGGTGTGGGCACACAGCAGCTCCCAGGGGAGGTTCCTTTAGGAGCTCTCAGCTCTCCCTGTGCCATGGGAGGTCATTTCCCTGCTCTGCAGCTCTGGGGTGACAGGCAATGTCCCTCAGCTGGGATTTTGGGTGTGACACTTTGCCTGTTCTGTGCAATTTGCGTTTCATGCAATCCCATCCTTTTCCCATACCCAAGGAAAGGCCAGTTTGGGATCCTGGTGGGAAGGCAGGAAATGATGTCCCTGGTTTGCACGTGGCAGGCACGGGGAGAAGGTTCATTCCTCCCCCTGCAGCACCATTCTTTCAACAATCTGGTTTTTAACTGATGAAAATGGAAATGTCTGCTTTGTGGGAAAGCTCCAATTTTTCTTGCCTAGGAAAGCACAGCTCTGATCTGCAGAGATCACTCTGAGGGATTGCTCTGGGGGATGTGGGGATTTTACCAACCTGCAGGAAGTGCTGAGGGTCATGGGGGCAGAATTCCCCCAGAATTTCTTTGACTTTCCCTGTTGGTGACTTTGCAGAGGAGCAGATTATTCAGCTTTGTCCTTCCTTCAATGCAGCCCTGGAAAAGGAGCTGTGGGTTCAGTTCCTGCTGATCCCACAGGAGAGGACACCTCCAATGGTGGTTGGTCAAGGCCTGGCTGCATCCATCCCACCCACATCCCACAGCAGCTGCATTTTGGGGTGGTCTGGGCTCCAGCACAGGACAGACACAACCAGATGTCACTCAGACACAACCAGGAGTCACCCAGACCTGGAAAAGGAGCTCTGGATTCAGTTCCTGCTGATCTCACATGAAAGGACACCTGCAGTGGTGGTTGGTCAAGGCCTGGCTGTGTCCATCCCACCCACACCTCACAGCAGCTCCATTTTGGGAGAGGTTGGGCTCCAGAACATGACAGACACAATCAGGAGTCACTCAGACACACCCATATGTCACTCAGACCTGGAAAATGAGCTCTGGGTTCAGTTCAGTGCTTGGCCAAGGCCTGGCTGTGTCCATCCCACCCATATCCCACAGCAGCTGCATTTTGGGGTGGGCTGGGCTCCAGGACAGGATAGACAGACCAGGTGTCACTCAGACACAACCAGGTGTCACTCATACCTGGAAAATGAGTTCTGGATTCAGTTCCTGCTGATCCCACATGAAAGGACACCTGCAGTGGTGGTTGGCCAAGGCCTGGCTGTGTCCATCACACCCACACCCCACAGCAGCTGCATTTTGGGGTGGGCTGGGCTCCAGGACAGGACAGACACAACCATATGTCACTCAGACACAACCAGGTGTCACTCATATCTGGAAAATGAGTTCTGGATTCAGTTCCTGCTGACTGGAGAGGACACCTCCAATGCTCCAGGCCAAGGCCTGGCTGTGTCCATCCCACCCACACCCCACAGCAGCTGCATTTTGGGGTGGCCTGGGCTCCAGAACATGACGGACACAATAAGGAGTCACTCAGACCTGGAAAATGAGTTCTGGATTCAGTTCCTGTTGCTCACACAGGAAAGGACACCTGCAATGATCTGTTGGCCAAGGCCTGGCTGTGTCCATCACACCTACACCCCACAGCAGCTGCATTTTGGGGTGAGCTGGGCTCCAGCACAGGACAGACAAACCAGGTGTCACTCAGACACATCCAGATGTCACTCAGACACATCCAGATGTCTCCCAGACCTGGAAATGAGCTCTGGGTTCAGTTCAGTGCTTGGCCCAGGCCTGTCTGTGTCCATCCCACCCACACCCCACAGCAGCTCCATTTTGGGATAGGCTGTGCTCTGGGACAGGACAAACCAGGTGTCACCTGTGTCTCTGCAGGTAGCACAGGCTCCTCATGCAGGCCCCAAGGGGACAGGGCTGTGCCTTGCCCACCAGTAGCACCAGTTTGTGCCTGGCCCTGCCCCACAGCCCCTCGGAGCTCTCATCTCCTGGGGAGGGTGGATGGCTCTGTGAGTGCCCCAGATCCAGCAGAGTCATGTGGCTCCAGCTTTATTTGCTGTTATTGCTGCTTTCAAGTGGAAAATTGATATAATAGCAGTCCTCTCGCAGCACACAGCAGTCTGCACATTTGTACAATGTTCTTTGAGGACGATCAGCAGCCACTGGCATAGAAAAGTGACAGATGCTGTCTGCAAATAATGAGCTGAAGCAGTTTCCTTTGGAAGGGAACTTAAGCAAAGTCCCTTTGAGTTTGAAAAGCCAAAGAGGTTCCCGTGCGTCCTCAGAAGCTGCTTGGGAAAGGCATTTTCTAGTGGCTCATGTGGCATAATTATTTTTTTAACTGTTTCCCTCACACCAGCTTCTCTGGAGAGAGGGAATGACCCAGTTCCTGTTTACTGAACATTTCCTACTGGGGACAGGCATGAAAGAGAACGAATTTGTGGCTTTTTCTGTTCCCTGCTTTCCATATCTGCACAAATCACAGGGATCAGGAGCATCATCGTGGATAAATCCCAAACCTTTGGGATCCTCCCATTCCTTCCTTGCAGCTCACACCCAAATCCTTTCAGGCCCTGAGGTCCCTGAGGAGTCTCACACTTGTGAGGCTGAAGGGAGAGCACGGGGAGGCTTCATCCTGAGCCTTTAATCCTCTCTCCTGCCTCCCTGCTTTCATCTGGCACAGCCACAGTCGTGTGCCAGAGGTGCTTTTCCTGCTGTTCAAAGTCCTCCCATCACCTCAGAGCTCTCCAAGGAGCCCAAATTGCTGAAAATGAAGGATTCAAAGTTTCCTAGCTGGACATTTCCAACCCTGCCAGTGAAGGTTTGCCTTTAATGATGGAAATCTTCTTTATGGATGTTCTTGCACTCG
Source organism: Acrocephalus arundinaceus (assembly GCA_021534815.1). Taxonomy (NCBI): domain Eukaryota; kingdom Metazoa; phylum Chordata; class Aves; order Passeriformes; family Sylviidae; genus Acrocephalus; species Acrocephalus arundinaceus. Next base: position 459,179 of record JAJEOU010002598.1, read on the forward strand.
GTATTTTCTGATTGTTGCCACAGTTCTGACTCCTGAGGGTGGAATCAGGCTCTGGGAGCCTCTGATCTCGAGGTCTTAGAGAGATCCAGCATCTTTCCACGCTTCTGCAGGGAACTGAACCTACAGAAGGTGCCAGGTGGGGCTTCCCTCCAGTGGAAATAACCCTTGATTAACTGTTCCTCTCATTAGAGGCTTCAGAAAGTCTCTAAAAATTGATTTTCTCCCAGCCTGACCTGCTCTCTTGGGCTTCTTCAGCAGTGGAATTCCAAGCAAACCCAAGGTGGGATGCTGGAGTCCCCCACACGTTGGCTGGGATTCATGGTGGGAGCTGGGTTACACAATTAATTAAGCAATTAAATCACAAATGGATCAAAATACCTGACCAGCACCCCTTAAGGCACTGGGGGGTAAAGCTGAGGCCTCAATCTTAATTCCCTTTCTTATTTTTAAAAGCATCATTTAAAAAAAGCTAAACTTTTTGTGTTGGATTCATTTTAGCTCTTCCCTTCCTGCACATTTAGAGATGAGAAACATTTCTGGGCACATTCAGGAGGGTGCAATGTGGTGGGAAATTAATTAATGCTGATAATTATTGATGGATTCTGTGGATGAAACACATATAACAAAGGAGATTAAAATGAAGGGATTCTTCTTCATCCCAGTGCCTGAAAAGAGCTACAAGGAGGATGGAGAGAGACTTTACAAGGGATGGAGGGACAAAACAAGAGGGAATGGCTTCAAACGGACAGGGAGTAGGGTTAGGTGGAAATTGGGAAGAAATCCTCCCCTGGGAGGGTGGGGAGGGCTGGCACAGGGATTCCCTGGATCCCTGGAATATCCAAGGCCAGACTGGAACAGCCTGGGATGGTGGGAGGTGTCCCTGCCCATGGAGGGGTGGAATGGGATGGGATTTAAGGTCCCTTCCAACCCAACCCATTCCAGAATTCTGTTGTGATCCCAGATTCTCTCACAAGAATTCTCTGCAGTTTTGCTGCCTTTAAGAATCTCCCAGCTCTGGACACACAAAAAGCTGAACTCGGTTCTCATTCAGGGTTGGGATTTCCTCAGCTGGTTTTGCTCCTGGTTGTTCAGGGGTGATTTTTGGCTGATGTCATTATTTGTTGCCTTGGAGTGGAGGTTTTTTCTGAGCTCTGGGATGTTCAGCGAGCTGTGCTGTGTGAGATGGAGATCCCTGGCACTGAAGGGATAATCATTCAGTGACAGCAGAGGACAAGAAGGTTGCAGAGCAGAGAGAGTGAAAAATCCCCATCCCCGAGGTGGCAGAGCAGGGACAATCCATCCCTCAGCCTGGGCTGGCAGGGGGAAATTGTTTGGCTGCATAATCCAGGGGAAAAATCAGCAGCTCCAAGGGAAATACCCATCCCATCTGGGTCTGGGATAGTTGGGGTGAAAACAAAACCTCACACAACAGAGCTGGGAGGGCTAAAGGCTCTGCAAATGATAAGATGGGGTTTAAGGTTGGAGTGGGGTGGGGTTTGAGGTTGGGGTGAGATGGAATTTAAGGTTGGGATGAGGTGGGGTTTAAGGTTGGGGTGAGATGGGGTTTAAGGCTGGGATGAGATGGGGTTTAAGGTTGGGATCAGATGGGGTTTAAGGTCGGGATGAAATGGGGTTTAAGGCTGGGGTGAGATGGAGTTTAAGTTTGGAGTGAGATGGGGTTTGAGGTTGGGATCAGATGGGATTTAGGGTTGGGATGAGGTGGGGTTTAAGGTTGGAGTGAGCTGGGGTTTAAGGTTGGGATCAGACGGGTTTAAGGCTGGAGTTAGATGGGGTTTAAGGCTGGAATGAGATGGAATTTACGGTTGGGATGAGGTGGGGTTTAAGGTTGGAATGAGCTGGGTTTAAGGCTGGAGATAGATGGAATTTAAGATTGGAGTGAGATGGGGTTTTAGGTGGAACAAGATGGGGTTTAAAGTTGGGATGAGATAGAGTTTAAGGCTGGATTGAGATGGGGTTTAAGGCTGGAATGAGCTGAGGTTTAAAGTTGGAATTATCTGGGGTTTAAGGCTGGGATCAGATTGGGTTTAAGGCTGGGATCAGATTGGGTTTAAGGTTGGGATGAGATGGGGTTTAAAGTTGGAGTGAGCTGGGGTTTAAGGTTGAAATGAGGTGGGGTTTAATGTGCCCAAAGCTGAAAAAAAAGAGAAAACAAATGACCATGTGGTGACAGAGTGAGAATTCGGGTGCCCAAAGCTGAAAATAAAAGGGAAACAAGTGACCATGTGGTGACAGGGTGAGGATTCAGGTGCCCAAAGCTGAAAATAAAGAGAAAATAAGTGACCATGTGGTGACAGGGTGAGGATTCATCTGATGTCACCCAGAATCCAGCCTGGAGACAGCTCCAGCTCTGCAGAGCAGCTCCTCAGACACAGCCCCCTCGCTGCCTCCCTGCAGCCCCTGCATTGCTGTCATCCTCCTTCAAACTTCCACCAGCAATGGATGAGACATCTCCTGGCCTCATCTCCCGGCCACGGTGACCCCAGAGCAGCGGGGGGACACGGGGGGTCCTGCTTGGTGGGTTTTTGTACCCCTGAAGCAGAGCTGCCTTCTCCAGCAGCTGCAGAGCAGCCTCAGGGCCTGCACACACATTTCCCACCGGGGAGAAATGATCTGAAACCGAGTGAGGACAGGAGGAGGCTGAAGGGTTTAACCCTTCCTGGGCTGGAGAGAGGCTCTGGAGGCAGCAGGATGAGGATAACGAGCTCCAAAACATCCCTGCAGGGAGGGAAGCAGATCAGAAGGACAAGGAGCAGCCCTGGAGGACAGCTCCACGGGTGCAGATGGAAGGTCAAGGCAGCAGCTGGAGGAGGATGTGAAGCCCTGAAAAAGCAGCTGTGAGGCCAGGCAGGGGCAGGGGCTCAGCCCCGGCCTCAGGCAGGGACAAACAGCTCCTCTGCACTGCCTTGGGTTATTTTTGGTTTTGCTTTGGTGCCTCCAAAGGAAGGCTGAACGCCCCTGCTGTCAGAGGAGCCAGGAGCTGCTTTGCCTTCTTAATCTGTACAATCTCCCAGAGGAGCGAGCAGAGCGGGGCTCAGGGAAAGGGATCCCGAGGGAAAAGCCCCCAGGAGCTCCGTGTTCCCTTTCTCTGTGGGGCTGCAGCACACAGGACAGGGAGCTTGGGTGACCACGAGGGTCCCTGTCCTGGTGGACATGGCAGTGTCACATGTCCTGTGGGCACGGCAGTGTCTGTGTCCTGTGGGCACGGCAGTGTCTGTGTCCTGTGGGCATGGCAGTGTCTGTGTCCTGTGGACATGGCAGTGTCACATGTCCTGTGGGCACGGCAGTGTCTGTGTCCTGTGGACACGGCAGTGTCTGTGTCCTGTGGACATGGCAGTGTCACATGTCCTGTGGGCACGGCAGTGTCTGTGTCCTGTGGGCACGGCAGTGTCTGTGTCCTGTGGGCACGGCAGTGTCACATGTCCTGTGGACACGGCAGTGTCTGTGTCCTGTGGGCATGGCAGTGTCACATGTCCTGTGGACATGGCAGTGTCTGTGTCCTGTGGGCATGGCAGTGTCTGTGTCCTGTGGGCACGGCAGTGTCTGTGTCCTGTGGACATGGCAGTGTCTGTGTCCTGTGGGCACGGCAGTGTCTGTGTCCTGTGGACATGGCAGTGTCTGTGTCCTGTGGGCACGGCAGTGTCTGTGTCCTGTGGACATGGCAGTGTCACATGTCCTGTGGACATGGCAGTGTCTGTGTCCTGTGGGCATGGCAGTGTCTGTGTCCTGTGGGCACGGCAGTGTCTGTGTCCTGTGGACATGGCAGTGTCTGTGTCCTGTGGGCACGGCAGTGTCTGTGTCCTGTGGACATGGCAGTGTCTGTGTCCTGTGGACATGGCAGTGTCTGTGTCCTGTGGGCACGGCAGTGTCTGTGTCCTGTGGACATGGCAGTGTCTGTGTCCTGTGGACATGGCAGTGTCTGTGTCCTGGGGCATGGCAGTGTCACATGTCCCGTGGGCATGGCAGTGTCACATGTCCTGTGGGCACGGCAGTGTCACATGTCCTGTGGGCACGGCAGTGTCTGTGTCCTGTGGGCATGGCAGTGTCACATGTCCTGTGGACACGGCAGTGTCTGTGTCCTGTGGACATGGCAGTGTCTGTGTCCTGTGGGCATGGCAGTGTCACATGTCCTGTGGGCACGGCAGTGTCTGTGTCCTGTGGGCATGGCAGTGTCACATGTCCTGTGGGCATGGCAGTGTCACATGTCCTGTGGGCATGGCAGTGTCTGTGTCCTGTGGGCACAGCAGTGTCTGTGTCCTGTGGACATGGCAGTGTCTGTGTCCTGTGGGCACGGCAGTGTCACATGTCCTGTGGGCACAGCAGTGTCTGTGTCCTGTGGACATGGCAGTGTCTGTGTCCTGTGGGCACGGCAGTGTCTGTGTCCTGTGGGCATGGCAGTGTCTCATGTCCTGTGGACATGGCACTGGCCGTGTCCTGCTGTCCCCTCTGCGATTCTGGGGGGCTCCGAGCCCGATTTGGGGCCCAGGATCTCCCCCTGCCAGCCAGGGAAATTGGCTCCTGCTCCAGGCAGGCAGATGGGGCAGAGGTTTGAGAGCATCCCCGACCCCACCGGAGCCGGAGGGAGGCGAGCTGGGGGCTCTGAGCAGCCCGCGGAGCCCGCGGAGCCGCGGCCGGAGAGCGGCCGGCAGGAGGATGGATTGCCTGGCATCCCTCCCCTCCCTCCAGCATCCCCGCAGCGCTGCCACGGCAGCATCACACCCTGCCTCCCTCCGTCCTTCCTGCCGCTCCCTGCGCCTGCACAGGCCTCTGCTTCCTCCTCCTCCTCCTCCTCCTCCTCCTTCTGCTAATTGCCCAGCCACCAATTAACGGGAATGATGCCTTACCTTGCCTGCGCGGGCTCCGGAGCCTTTGAGGCCGGGGTTTGGCGGCGTTGTCGCGGCGTTCCGGCGGCAGGGACGGTGCTAGGGACTGGCACAGGTGCAGCAGGGACAGTGCCCGAGCTGGCACAGGTGCAGCAGAGGCAGTGCCCACCCTGGCAGAGGTGCAGCAGGGACACTGCTCGAGCTGGCAGAGGTGCAGCAGGGACAGTGCCCACCCTGGCAGAGGTGCAGCAGAGGCAGTGCCCACCCTGGCAGAGGTGCAGCAGGGACACTGCTCGAGCTGGCAGATGTGCAGCACCCTGGCAGAAGTGCAGCAGGGACAGTGCCCAGCCCAGCAGAGGTGCAGCAGGGACAGTGCCCAGCCCAGCAGAGGTGCAGCAGGTTGCAGACACAGCAGCCACCGGCACGGCTCCACCACGGGGAGCACGGGCACCGGGAGCTGCTGCGGGGACACGCACGGAGCTCCCCGGCAATCAAAGCCACCCGGTGCCAGCGCCTGTGTCCCCTGTCCCCTGCTCCCTGCCGGTGTTCCCTGCTCGTTACCTCGAGCCTGACTGCAGCACAGCCCGGCCAGAGCAGCTGCCTGCCGCCGCCGGGAGTGATCGATATGTTTGGGCTTTTCATCCATCGTGTGCATCTGCTTTGATGCTTTGGGGATGGGAGGGCAGGTCTGAACTTGGTTCTGGTGTCACTCAGCGGGCTGTGGCCTGAATGCAGAGTCCAGGCGGCCTCCTCAGGCTCAGCCGGCCCTCTGCAGAGCGGGGTTAATGACAGCCCCTCCTCGTCTCTCCCAAAAAAATGAGCCGGGCTTAGAATCCTAAAAATCCGCCCAGCGCAGCCGGGCACTCTCCTCCACAGCCAGACAAGGCTGGGGAGTGAAAGCCAGAGGAAAAACAGAGCTCGCGGTTTGTTTACTACCTCTTGGCACCCATCCATCCCCAGCTTTTTATATCCCACGCCGGGCTGAGCTGCCCGGGTGAGCCGGACGGGCTCCGGGGGGACATCCCGGGATGGGCTGCGGGGAGCGGCTGCTGCCCGCGCAGGGAATTCCTCATCCCTGAACGCGGCGATCGTGCTGTGCTGGGGCCGGATTTGGGATTTCAGCTCTGGAAAAAGCTTTTCCCTGGATTTCGGAGCTGCCACGGGAAGCAAAGCTGACGTCATTGCTGAGCAGGGAAATCGGTGGAGGTTTCTGGATAGTGGAAGGAGAGGGAGGCTGGTCCAGAAGTGCTGGTACTCAGGATGAGTGTTGGATGTAAGCCAAGGCTCACAAAAAGAGGGGGTTCGGCAAAGATTTTCATTCCCTGGGTCAAGAGAGCAGCCAGTTAAAAAAAAAAAAAAAAAAAAATTACAATTTTGTGACCCTTTTGTACCTGGCAGAAGGGAAAGTGTGACCACAGTGCTGTTTTAGCTAGAAGGTAATTCCAAAAGGAGTCAGAAAGAAAGAAAGAAAGAAAGAAAGAAAGAAAGAAAGAAAGAAAGAAAGAAAGAAAGAAAGAAAGAAAGAAAGAAAGAAAGAAAGAAAGAAAGAAAGAAAGAAAGAAAGAAAGAAAGAAAGAAAGAAAGAAAGAAAGAAAGAAAGAAAGAAAGAGAGAAAGAAGAGAGAATAAGAAAGAGAGGAGAGAGAAAGAAAGAAAGAGAAAGAGAGAAAGAGAGAAAAGAATGAAAGAAAGAAAGAAAGAAAGAAAGAAAGAAAGAAAGAAAGAAAGAATGAATGAATGAATGAAAGAAAGAAAGAAAGAAAGAAAGAAAGAAAGAAAGAATGAAAGAAAGAAAGAAAGAAAGAAAGAAAGAAAGAAAGAAAGAAAGAAAGAAAGAAAGAAAGAAAGAAAGAAAGAAAGAAAGAAAGAAAGAAAGAAAGAAAGAAAGAAAAGAACAAATTAAACCCTCATTAGCCTAAAACCAATTTCACCCAGGACTGACTCCAGCCCCCCACAAAGCCCCACTGCTTGTGCTGGGTACCACAAGTGACAATGTCACCCCCGTTAGGTGACAATCCCAGCACGTGGGTGGTTCCAGGTTCCCCAGCCAGGCAGGGCCAGTTGGAATTCTCTTTCCAGCCCTCACAGGAATTATTTCATGCCAAGGTGGCCAACTCGTGGTATTTCATGGTGGAGGTTTTGGCTGGGCTGTGGTCGAGGTTATTGATTCACATTCAGACAAACCACTGAAATAATGGGAGTAAAGAACCTGGGAGCTGGAAGGAAATGGGGTTATTCCAAATAATTCCAAACAATTTCCAATATATTTGGGAATGAGGTTTTTTGGTTGGGGTGTGGTTGAGGTTATTGATTCACAATTAGACAAACCACTGAAATAATGGGAGTAAAGAACCTGGGAGCTGGAAGGAAACAGGGTTATTCCAAATTCCAAATAATTCCCAATATATTTGGGAATGAGGTTTTGTTTGGGGTGTGGTGAAGGTTATTGAATCACATTCAGACAAACCACTGAAATAAAGGGAGTAAAGAATGTGGGAGCTGGAAGGAAACGGGGTTATTCCAAATAATCAGCTTGGGATGGGAATGAGGTTTTGGTTGTGGTGTGGTGGAGGTTATTGATTCATGTTCACAAAAACCACTGAAATAAAGGAAGTAAAGAATGTGGGAGCTGGAAGGAAATGGGGTTATTCCAAATAATTCCAAACAATTTCCAGTATATTTGGGAATGAGGTTTTTTGGTTGGGGTGTGGTCGAGGTTGTTGATTCACAATTAGATAAACTGCTGAAATAAAGGAGATAAAGAATCTGGGAGCTGGAAGGAAACGTGATTATTCCAAATAATTTTTGGTATATTTGGGATTGAGGTTTTGGTTGAGGTGTGGCTGACATTATTGTTTCACATTCAGATAAAGTGCTGAAATAAAGAGAGTAAAGACTGTGGGAGCTGGAAGGAAATATGGTTATTCCAAATAATTCCAAGTAATTCCCAATATATTTGTGAATGAGGTTTTGGTTGGGGTGCAGTTGAGGTTATTGAATCACATTTAGACAAACCACTGAAATAATGGGAGTAATGAATCTGGGAGCTGGAAGGAAACGGGGTTATTCCAAATAATCAGCTTGGGATGGGAATGAGGTTTTGGTTGGGGTGTGGTGGAGGTTATTGATTCATGTTCACAAAAACCACTGAAATAAAGGGAGTAAAGAATGTGGGAGCTGGAAGGAAACAGGGTTATTTCAAATAATTCCAAATAATTTCCAGTATATTTGGGAATGAGGTTTTGGTTGGGGTGTGGTCCAGGTTACTGATTCACATACAGACAAACCACTGAAATAATGGGAGTAAAGAACCTGGGAGCTGGAAGGAAACAGGGTTATTCCAAATAATTTCCAATATATTTGGGAATGAGGTTTTTTGTTTGGGGTGTGGTTGAGGTTATTGATTCACATTCAGACAAACCACTGAAATAACGGGAGTAAAGAACCTGGGAGCTGGAAGGAAACAAGGTTATTCCAAATAATTCCAAATAATTCCCAATATATTTGGGAATGAGGTTTTGGTTGGGGTGCAGTTGAGGTTATTCAATCACATTCAGACAAACCACTGAAATAATGGGAGTAACGACCCTGGGAGCTGGAAGGAAACAGGATTATTCCAAATAATTCCAAATAATTCCCAATATATTTGGGAATGAGGTTTTGGCTGGGCTGTGGTCAAGGTTATTGATTCACATTCAGACAAACCACTGAAATAATGGGAGTAAAGAACCTGGGAGCTGGAAGGAAACAGGATTATTCCAAATAATTCCAAATAATTCCCAATATATTTGGGAATGAGGTTTTGGCTGGGCTGTGGTCAAGGTTATTGATTCACATTCAGACAAACCACTGAAATAATGGGAGTAAAGAACCTGGGAGCTGGAAGGAAACAGGGTTATTCCAAATAATTCCAAACAATTTCCAATATATTTGGGATTGAGGTTTTTTGGTTGGGGTGTGGTTGAGGTTATTGATTCACAATTAGATAAACCACTGAAATAATGGGAGTAATGAATCTGGGAGCTGGAAGGAAACAGGGTTATTCCAAATAATTCCAAATAATTCCCAATATATTTGGGAATGAGGTTTTGTTTGGGGTGTGGTGAAGGTTATTGAATCACATTCAGACAAACCACTGAAATAAAGAGAGTAAAGAATGTGGGAGCTGGAAGGAAATGGGGTTATTCCAAATAATTCCAAATAATTCCCAATATATTTGGGAATGAGGTTTTTTGGTTGGGGTGTGGTCGAGGTTGTTGATTCACAATTAGATAAACTGCTGAAATAAAGGAGATAAAGAATCTGGGAGCTGGAAGGAAACGTGATTATTCCAAATAATTTTTGGTATATTTGGGATTGAGGTTTTGGTTGAGGTGTGGCTGACATTATTGTTTCACATTCAGATAAAGTGCTGAAATAAAGAGAGTAAAGACTGTGGGAGCTGGAAGGAAATATGGTTATTCCAAATAATTCCAAGTAATTCCCAATATATTTGTGAATGAGGTTTTGGTTGGGGTGCAGTTGAGGTTATTGAATCACATTTAGACAAACCACTGAAATAATGGGAGTAATGAATCTGGGAGCTGGAAGGAAACGGGGTTATTCCAAATAATCAGCTTGGGATGGGAATGAGGTTTTGGTTGGGGTGTGGTGGAGGTTATTGATTCATGTTCACAAAAACCACTGAAATAAAGGGAGTAAAGAATGTGGGAGCTGGAAGGAAACAGGGTTATTTCAAATAATTCCAAATAATTTCCAGTATATTTGGGAATGAGGTTTTGGTTGGGGTGTGGTCCAGGTTACTGATTCACATACAGACAAACCACTGAAATAATGGGAGTAAAGAACCTGGGAGCTGGAAGGAAACAGGGTTATTCCAAATAATTTCCAATATATTTGGGAATGAGGTTTTTGTTTGGGGTGTGGTTGAGGTTATTGATTCACATTCAGACAAACCACTGAAATAACGGGAGTAAAGAACCTGGGAGCTGGAAGGAAACAAGGTTATTCCAAATAATTCCAAATAATTCCCAATATATTTGGGAATGAGGTTTTGGTTGGGGTGCAGTTGAGGTTATTCAATCACATTCAGACAAACCACTGAAATAATGGGAGTAACGACCCTGGGAGCTGGAAGGAAACAGGATTATTCCAAATAATTCCAAATAATTCCCAATATATTTGGGAATGAGGTTTTGGCTGGGCTGTGGTCAAGGTTATTGATTCACATTCAGACAAACCACTGAAATAATGGGAGTAAAGAACCTGGGAGCTGGAAGGAAACAGGATTATTCCAAATAATTCCAAATAATTCCCAATATATTTGGGAATGAGGTTTTGGCTGGGCTGTGGTCAAGGTTATTGATTCACATTCAGACAAACCACTGAAATAATGGGAGTAAAGAACCTGGGAGCTGGAAGGAAACAGGGTTATTCCAAATAATTCCAAACAATTTCCAATATATTTGGGATTGAGGTTTTTTGGTTGGGGTGTGGTTGAGGTTATTGATTCACAATTAGATAAACCACTGAAATAATGGGAGTAATGAATCTGGGAGCTGGAAGGAAACAGGGTTATTCCAAATAATTCCAAATAATTCCCAATATATTTGGGAATGAGGTTTTGTTTGGGGTGTGGTGAAGGTTATTGAATCACATTCAGACAAACCACTGAAATAAAGAGAGTAAAGAATGTGGGAGCTGGAAGGAAATGGGGTTATTCCAAATAATTCCAAATAATTCCCAATATATTTGGGAATGAGGTTTTTTGGTTGGGGTGTGGTCGAGGTTGTTGATTCACAATTAGATAAACTGCTGAAATAAAGGAGATAAAGAATCTGGGAGCTGGAAGGAAACGTGATTATTCCAAATAATTCCAAATAATTTTTGGTATATTTGGGATTGAGGTTTTGGTTGAGGTGTGGCTGACATTATTGTTTCACATTCAGATAAAGTGCTGAAATAAAGAGAGTAAAGACTGTGGGAGCTGGAAGGAAATATGGTTATTCCAAATAATTCCAAGTAATTCCCAATATATTTGTGAATGAGGTTTTGGTTGGGGTGCAGTTGAGGTTATTGAATCACATTCGGACAAACCACTGAAATAATGGGAGTAAAGAACCTGGGAGCTGGAAGGAAACAAGGTTATTCCAAATAATTCCAAATAATTCCCAATATATTTGGGAATGAGGTTTTGGTTGGGGTGTGGTCGAGGTTATTGATTCACATTCAGACAAACCACTGAAATAAACAGAGTAAAGAATGTGGGAGCTGGAAGGAAATGGGGTTATTCCAAATAATCAACCTGGGATGGGAATGGCCTGGATCGTGCAGCACACGAGGCTGGAGGCTGCAGCACCATCCTGGCCGTGGGTGTGTGTGGCATCAGCAGGAACAGTGGCACAGACAAGTCCTGCACGTGTCAGCTCATTCCTCGCTGTGTTTGCATTTCCCTCCTTTCCTTCTTTACCAAGAACAAGGAAAAAAATATCCCTGAGGCTCCTTTTAAAGTGTCTCGAGCATCCAAGTGATGCTTGAACCCAAGGGCAGGTTCAGGGGTCAGCTCAGGCAGCAGAGAGCCCAGAGGAGGCCCCAGGATGATCCCAGGGATGGAGCAGCTCTGCTGGGAGGAAAGGCTGGCACAGCTGGGATTGTTCACCTGGACAGGAGAAGCTTTGGGGTGAGCTCAGTGTGATCTTCCAGGACCTGAAGGAGCTGCAGGAAAGATGGGGAGAGACAATTGGCAAGGGATGGGGAGACAGGACACAGGGAATGGCTTCAGACTGAAGGACTCTAGGGTTAGATGGAATACTGGGCAGGAATTGTTCCCTGGGAGGGTGGGGATGGCTGGGATGGAATTCCCAGAGCAGCTGTGGCTGCCCCTGGATCCCTGGCAGTGTCCCAGGCCGGGTTTGACAGGGCTTGGAGCAGCCTGGGACAGTTGGAGGTGTCCCTGCCATGGCAGGGAGTTGGAAGGTTGGGATGAGCTGGGGTTTAAAGTTGTAATGAGATGGAATTTAGGGTTGGAATGAGTTTAAGGTTGGGATCAGATGGGGTTTAAGGTTGGGATGAAACAGGGTTTAAGGCTGGAATGAGATGGAATTTAGGGTTGGAATGAGATGGGGTTTAAGGCTGGAATGAGCTGGGTTTAAGGTTGGGAATTGTGGTCCTGGGACAGGATGAATTTGGGTTCCTGGGAGAGGATAGATTCAGGGTCTTGGGAGAGGATGGATTTGGGGTCCCAGGAGAGGATGGATTTGGGGTTCTGGGACAGGATTAATTCAGGTTCCTGGGACAGAGGATGGATTTGTGTTCCTGGGTGGGAATGGATTTGGGGTCCCAGGAGAGGATGGAATCAGACTCTGCAGTGAAGATGGATTCAGGTTCCTGGAAAAGGATGAATTCAGGTTCCTGGGAAAGGAGGAACTCAGGTTTCTGGAGAGGATGGATTTGGGGTCCTGGGACAGGATGGATTTGAGATCCCAGGAGAGGATGGATTTGGGGTCCTGGGACAGGATGGATTTGAGATCCCAGGAGAGGATGGATTTGGGTTCCTGGGACAGGATGAATTTGAGATCCCAGGAGAGGATGGATTTGGGGTCCCAGGAGAGGATGAATTTAGGTTCCTGGGAGAGGATGGATTTGGGTTCCTGGGACAGGATGGATTCAGGACCCAGGAGAGTATGGATTTGGGTTCCTGGGAGAGGATGGATTTGGGTTCCTGGGAGAGGATGGATTCAGGCTCTGCAGTGAGGATGGATTTGGGTTCCCGGGACAGGATGGATTCAGGTTCCTGGGACAGGATGGATTCAGGTCCCAGGAGAGGATGGATTTGGGTTCCTGGGACAGGATGGATTTGGGTTCCTGGGACAGGATGGTTTCAGGCTCTGCAGTGAGGATGGATTCAGGTTCCTGGAGAGGATTTATTTGGGTTCCTGGGAGAGGATGGGTTCAGGTTCCTGGGACAGGATGGATTCAGGTCCCAGGAGAGGATGGATTCAGGTCCCAGGAGAGGATGGAGTCAGGTTCTGAGAGAGGATGGATTCAGGCTGTGCAGTGAGGATGGATTCGGGTTCCTGGGACAGGATGGATTCGGGTTCCTGGGACAGGATGGTTTCAGGTCCCAGGAGAGGATGGATTCAGGCTCTGCAGTGGCTCCCAGCAGCCCTGCAGCCCACGAAGGCTTTGTTAGGGTTTGTTCTTGTTCCTCACAGCCGTTCCAAGAGCAGTGCCTGGCGTTCTTAGAACTGCTCTTAAAACATTACCATATTTATAAGTAATGCCCTAATTTGAAGGGATATCGAGTTCTTTTGGATGTAAGTAGTTATTAATTACAATGCAACAGGAAAATTCATTAGGGAATAGAATCAAACTTTCAATTAATGTCATTTTTATCCGGGAACATTAGATAAGCTGCTTTTTTAATTTATTTTTTTTTTCCCTTGCCTTTAACAAGGATCTGGAAACATTTGCTAATTTCCAACTATTATAGTTCCTTCTATGAAATAATGTGAGCCCTCATTTGCATATAAGAAAACATTTTCTGTGTTCGCTGTGACTCTGAGCTGCCCTATTTATATCAGGAAACTGAGCTGAAGGCTCCCTGTGCATTTCAAGGTGAGGTTTTTCTCCTGCAGAAGAGCAGAACATTTTTCCAGGCCCACAATGAATAAGGGGAATTATTTTTTGGGGGGGCTCTGCAGAGGGGCTGAGAAAAATCTCTGGGGTTTCTTGCTGAGGGTTCCACCAACATTTCCCTCGTGCTCTCTGCACTTCTCATTCCAAACCTTTTACTTTCAATTTCATTTTCAAAGCCAAACCTGCTTGATACACAAAGAGCCTTTGGGTGTGGGGTGTGAAATCCTCGTCACCTCAACCTGAACAGATCAGACTCCCCCAGACTCTTTTGGTGGGGAATTCATTTTCTTTTCTGATCTGTGAACATTTTCGGGTTCAGGCTCGGTTTTATTCTGCTGTTTCTATATCTAAGGGACCATTCCACAGCATCCCCAGCTGCAGGGCCATGGAAAATGGATTTTAGTGCTGAGGGCTGAACCTGTGCAGTTCCATGTCCATCCAAGCTCTGAATGGTTGATTTTGGTTTTGATGATGAGCCCTGGAAAACAAAATAAAGTTTGCAAAGTCTCCTTTGCTCCGTCCTTCCACATCTTTTTTCTCCCAGGTTTCCATGTTTGTTGTTGTTTCTAGCATCAGATAAATCAGCTGCAAAAAAAGTTAAATTAATTATTAATAAATTAATAATTAAAACAATTAAAAATTAATAATTAAAACAATTTTTAAAAAAAGGAAAAATTAAAAGCAGCAATAGCAATAATCACCATTCCATTAATGATCTAAATGCTGAGGGCAGGATGAGGCAGATGATTAATTTTCAATTTTTAAAGCAGGAAAATCCATCAATGTTTCAGTTGATCTCAGCCAGTTTTATTTTGGTTTTATATTACCAAAAAAAAAAAAAAAAAGAAAAAAAAAGAAGTTCAGATCTTTGCAAAATAACTTTATTATAGTTAATTTTGTCCTGAGCTTTTTCCAATGATAAAAAAAAGAAAAGCTCAAAAATCCTTTTTCCCTTGCCCCGCTATCTAATGAGGAGAGGAGCCCCGGGCCATGGGATAAATGAGAACAAAAAGAGGTTTTGAGTAAGGTTGGAAACCAGGGACGGGGATTTCTCAGAGAAATTTGGATAAAACCTCTGAATGGAGTCTCATTGTTTTTATCAGAGGGACAAAAGAATTGATGCCTAGCACAGACATCAGTGTGAACCCACAGTGAGGTCATTGGGAGGATGATTTACAGGTAACTTCCTAAATTCCGTTGTAAAACATGAAAATTAATGCCTAATCTCATCATAATTATAACTTATTATGAATTACAGGGAATTTTGGGGGTTTTGTTGGTTTTTTTAATTATTTAACTGCTTTTTGAGGTAATTGTTAGAGTGATGTCTCTGGATATCTAAGCCTGGAGTTCAGCTGCCAGAGCCACCCCACTTTCACACCGAGGGCATCCAGATGGAATTACAAAGGCAGCCCCAGCACAGCCCTGGGCTTGGCAAAGTGTTTTCCTTTCCTTTCCTTTCCTTTCCTTTCCTTTCCTTTCCTTTCCTTTCCTTTCCTTTCCTTTCCTTTCCTTTCCTTTCCTTTCCTTTCCTTTCCTTTCCTTTCCTTTCCTTCCCTTCCCTTCCCTTCCCTTCCCTTCCCTTCCCTTCCCTTCCCTTCCCTTCCCTTCCCTTCCTTCCCTTCCCTTCCCTTCCCTTCCCTTCCCTTCCCTTCCCTTCCCTTCCCTTCCCTTCCCTTCCCTTCCCTTCCCTTCCCTCCCTTCCCTTCCCTTCCCTTCCTTCCCTTCCCTTCCCTTCCCTTCCCTTCCCTTCCCTTCCCTTCCCTTCCCTTCCCTTCCCTTCCCTTCCCTTCCTTCCCTTCCCTTCCCTTCCCTTCCCTTCCCTTCCCTTCCCTTCCCTTCCCTTCCCTTCCTCCTTTCCCCTTTCCTTTTTTCCCTCCCATTCCTTCCCCAGGAGCCACAGGCAGGGAGGAAATTTCCCCTCCGTGTTTCA
The DNA here is from genome assembly GCA_021534815.1 of Acrocephalus arundinaceus. Lineage (NCBI taxonomy): Eukaryota > Metazoa > Chordata > Aves > Passeriformes > Sylviidae > Acrocephalus > Acrocephalus arundinaceus. The sequence continues at coordinate 474,589 of JAJEOU010002598.1, forward strand.
GGGAGGCGATTCCCGAGGGATGGACGGGCACCCCAACACCCAGCCCCCCCAAACCCCGCTCCCCTGGTCCCCCAAAGCTCGGGGGGCTCTGCAGGACCCCAGCAGCTCCTCCCTCCCCCTGTGCCTTTCTCCTGCCCTTCAGCTCCGCTCCCGTCCCTGCTCCTCCTCCTCTCCCCGGGCCAGCCTGTTCCAGGCTTTTGTTCCTCTGCGGGATGGAAACTTCCTTCAGTTTTCCACTCGGAATTTATTCATGGCTAGTGCCTCCTTTCTGTTGTTGTGCCAAGTTTGTCTGTTAGATCTTCTCCCTCCCCAGCACTTCCCTGCCCACATTTATTTATAGAAAGCAATCTTTCCTTTCCTTTCCTTTCCTTTCCTTTCCTTTCCTTTCCTTTCCTTTTCTTTCCTTTCCTTTCCTTTCCTTTCCTTTCCTTTTTCCTTTCCTTTCCTTTCCTTTCCTTTCCTTTTCCTTTCCTTTCCTTTCCTTTCCTTTCCTTTTCCTTTCCTTTCCTTTCCTTTCCTTTCCTTTCCTTTCCTTTCCTTTCCTTTCCTTTTTTCCTTTCCTTTCCTTTCCTTTTTTTTCCTTTCCTTTCCTTTCCTTTCCTTTCCTTTCCTTTCCTTTCCTTTCCTTTCCTTTCCTTTCCTTTCCTTTCCTTTCCTTTCCTTTCCTTTCTTTTCCTTTCCTTTCCTTTCCTTTCCTCTTTCCTCTTTCCTCTCCTCTCCTCTCCTCTCCTCTCCTCTCCTCTCCTCTCCTCTCCTCTCCTCTCCTCTCCTCTCCTCTCCTCTCCTCTCCTCTCCTCTCCTCTCCTCTCCTCTCTCTCTCTTCTCTTCTCCTCTTCTCTCTTCTCTTCTCTTCTCTTCTTCTCTTCTCTTCTCTTCTCTTCTCTTCTCTTCTCTTTCTCTCTTCTCTTCTCTTCTCTTCTCTTCTCTTCTCTTCTCTTCTCTTCTCTTCTCTTCTCTTCTCTTCTCTTCTCTTCTCTTCTCTTCTCTTCTCTTCTCTTCTCTTCTCTTCTCTTCTCTTCTCTTCTCTTCTCTTCTCTTCTCTTCTCTTCTCTTTCCTTCCTTCTCTTCCTTCCTTCCTTCCTTCCTTCCTTCCTTCCTTCCTTCCTTCCTTCCTTCCTTCCCTTCCTTCCTTCCTTCCTTCCTCTCACTCTTTCCCACTCTTTCACTCTTTCTTTTGCTCTTTCTCTCTTTCTTTTCTTTTCTTTCTTTCTCTCTCTCCGTCTTTCATTCTTTTCTCTCTTTCTCTCTCTCTTTTTCTCTTTCTCTTTCTCTTTCTCTCTTTCTCTCTTTTTCTTTCTCTCTCTTTCTCTCTTTCTCTCCTTATTATTTTGGTTTTTTTTTCTCCTCACAACCCTTTAAGCTCTCCCTTCCCCCAGCCAAGCCTGGCCTTTGTTCACCTGTCCAGCCTTTCCCTGTCTCCCCATTTCTGATCTGTGCTCCTCCTCTCGGGCAGTTCCAGCAGGATTTTCCAGCCGCCTGTTTCCCTCTCTGAGCCCCAGCAGAGCCTTTCAGCCTCCTCGGAGCCCTGTTGTGTTTTTTTATCGGTGTGATGTGCTTGGTAACACCACCAACCCCTTCCCCATGTCACACCCCGCACTCCTCCATGGGCAGCACAAAGAAATTGCATTGGAGCAGCCAGGGAAAACCTTCCACAACCTTTGCCTCCTCCAGGCACCTCTGCAGCTCACGGGATTCCAGTGACTCACAGCTCTCCCACCCGGCAATTATCAGCTCAAAACAATTCCTGAAGCCTCAAACAAAGATTTTATTTTTTGGGGAACCTCAGTGACATCTTGCAGGTGTCACTGCTGCCTGGTGAAAACGCCGTGGCTTGAAGTGAGAAAATATAAATAGAGATTTTAATATAACTCAGTAAAACATCGCTGATATTTTACAGACCGGGAGGGATAATGTGTTGTGATAATATAATAACAGCTCCTGGGGAAAGTGTATTTTTGGATGAAAAGTGAGAAGGAGAAAAAAAAAGCGATTTGAGAATTGAAAAATATTTCAAGTTTTCAAAACACGGAACCCAACAGGAGGATATTTGAAAAGGAATTGAGTCGTTCAAGGGAAATGTTTGTTCCCTTTGAAAAGATTATTTCCCTTCCAACGCTGGTGTTGGGCAGCCCTGTGCAGGTGGTTGGGGCTGGAAGGAAAAGCAAAGGAGGCTCAGGAAGGGCAGCTGGGCTGGTCCCGAGCGTGGCACAGCCTGGGAATGTCCCTGTTCCCAGCTGGGTGGAATGGGAATGGATATTCCCATTTTTATGCTAAAACTGCATCAGCTGGGTGCTCCACCCTGGGATGGGGACCACGTCCTCCTGGAGCTGCAGAGCTCAAGGGCCTTGCAAATTTTGGGTTTTTTTTCCTAGAAATGCAGGAGTGGGGAAAGTTTGGGAAGCTCTGGGAGTCAAAGTGACCTTGAAAAGCTGGGAAGTGGCAGCGCCGTGGGCAGGGAGGGAGGGAGGGAGAGTTCAGAGCCTTCCCCACAGTCAGCTGGGGTCAGTTAATTCCAATTTCTGGAGCTGCTGTGGTACCTCCAGCCTGCTTAAAAATAAAGGAATCCAATCCCTGTGAGTGGGAGAGATGGCTTTTTAAAAAAAAAATTATTAGAGTATTAAAATCTCTGTGCTAACATCTCCCAGTGTTCCTGTGGTTTAAGTGAGGTGCTGCATTTCACCTCCCTGGTTATTTCCAGGTGAGCAGGAATTGGAGTGATGATCTGTGTGCATCCTGCACTGCTGGCCTGATATTCCTGAGTCTGAGAGATTTTATCCTGCTGGCAGCTGCTAACTCTTTTCCTAAGGGAAAATTTCTCAGGAAAGCTTCTTCTCAAAACAATCTTGGCAAACAACTCTCCTTTCTCCAAACAATCTTTCTCCAGGTGGTGTTTTGCTGTTTCTCCGGTTTAACCAATGGGATCAGAGAGGTGTTGTTCCTATTCACCAACCATGTTAATAACACCTTATAAAAGGTCATAAGAATTAGACAATAAAGCTTTTTCTTTGCTCTTTGCCTTCTGAAATATTTGGAGTCTCTCATTTTTCATGTCCTACAATGACACTGCACTGCCAGCCCATCCTGGGGTCACAGGAAAATCTCCCAGGCTTTGTCACATCCCACTGAATCCACACTTGGGATACCAGTGGGGCAGGGCTGCACAAAAGAGGAAAGATTTTCTCTCCAGGGCCCTGGGATGTCTCCTGGAATGTTCTCACAAAACCTGGGAGCTTTTTCTGCCCCTCCAGGATGGGCCAGGAAACTGGCACACAGATCATCACCCCAATTCCTGCTCACCTGGAAATAACCAGGGAGATAAAATGCAACATCTCACCTATCCAGAGAAAACTGGGAGATGTTAGCAGAGAGATTTTAATACTCTAATAATTTTTAAAAAATCTCTCCACTCCCAGAGGATTTGATTCCTTTATTTTTTAAGCAGGCTGGAGGTGCCACAGCATCTCCAGATGATGTAATTAACCTGACCTCTTTGCTGCCTCCATATTAATGTTTCTTTGTGATGGATTTACAACAAAGCCTCGCTGTTAAAGATTCAGAACAAGATTGATCATCATTATCTTGTTTCTCCCATTCATTAGTCCCTTCTCCTCAGCTGGAAATGAGTCAGGACCCCCCCCGGGCGCTTTCCCCACGGTCTGACCTCTGCGCTTTGTGATTTTCTGTGCCAGAGCTGCTCCAGGTTTATGTAATTCCCAAAGGGCCGGGAATTCTGCAGCTGGCAGGGGTTGTTATCCATGGGCATCTTCCTGCTGGCAGCCCGGAGCTCCCAGTGCCTGGAACATTTTCAAGGGCGCCCGGGAGGCTCCGAGGGGCAGCGAGAGGTTGTTCATTAATCCTCGTTTGTATGGGCAGCAAAAAACCTGCCAAATCCTAGGGCTGAGCTCTCAGCTGTAAAGGGTTGGTTTTTGGGGTTTTTTGGGGGCTTTTTGTTTTTTGCTTTTGTTTTTGGTTTTTTTTTTTTTTTTGTGGGTTTTTTTGAGGGGGTTTTTTGGGATTTTTTTTTTTTTTGGGTTTTTTTGGGTTTTTTGGGGGTTTTTTTTTGGTTTTTTTGGAATTTTTTTTTGGTGTTTTGGTTTGGTTTGGGTTTTTGGGGGGTTTTTTGGGTTGTTTTCGGGTTTTTTTTGTTTTTTTTTTTTTTGGGTTTTTTTTTTTGACTACAATGGGTTTAGAGATAATTCAGTGTCAGAATCAGAGCATAACATTCAACTTCTTTATTTAATTTTTTTTTAATTTTATTTTTTTTAAACAAACTGTTAGAGAGGGAGCTGCAGACAGATTTCTGTACCTGACTTTACTTGCAGACAGATTTCTGTACCTGACTTTACCTCAAAGGGCAGAACTCAGCCCAAAACCCCTCTGCACACTCGGCCTCATTGATTGCCGGGGGCGGAACATTCTCAATTCATCGGTGTTAAACAAACAGATGGGAAAGCAAGGCGGGATTTAAATTTCTGCCCAGATAATGCCGAAAGTTTATTGACCCAAGGGTGCCGGTGATTGAGTTAGTGTTCCACATCGATGGCTGCGGCCAGGCCTTCTGTAGGACACTGAGGAATGGGCTCAATATTTTGAGGCCTCGGTTGGGAGTAAATTTTAAGGCTTAACAGCAAATTTGTTTTGTTTGTTCCACTGGGAACCTGTCTTCAGGTGAAGTTTAGCCCCTGTTTTCCTCCAGCACAGGGCGGGGAATACTCCAGGGGGTGTCAAGGAGGGAATTCCAGCCTGTCTGAGCACAGAGCTCCAATTTAACCAATTAACAATTGGTTAGAACAATTTAACCAGCAGGGATTGTTTTAACAGAGCAGAGCTGTCCCTCCGTGTTACCCCTGAGGAATGGGAATTCTCTCTGTCACTGGACACAGGAGATTTATTGAAGAGATGAGGCAGCCCCAAACCCCATCCTGCAATCATTAATTGGCTGCAAAGCTCAGCACCAACATTTCCAGAGACATTATCCGCTGTCCTGCTCGGATAAAGAATTCATGAGGGCAGAAATCACTCCACGGGCTTTGTTTTGCTTTAAGTTATACTTTTATACAAATTATCTGATTAATGACAGAGAGAGAGCGAGCTCGGGACACAATCCATCTCCTCTCTCTCATCTCCCCCCTCAGCCTGCAGGACAGAGCAGTGAGAGCAAAGCCAACGCTCCAGCTCTGCCTGGGGCTCCTTCCCTGTTCCCTGTGTCTCTCTGGAGCTGCAATGAGCACGGATTTCTGTAGGAAGCTGTCAGAGCTGGGGCCAGAGGACAGAATCTGTCACCCCCAGCAGGCATCAGGGCTGGCACCATGGCAGGAGGCGGCTGTGCCACGTCCTGAGCACCTGGAACCTGCTCCAGGTGTCTGCTGGGTTTTGAGGTGGATGTGACTGGCTTGTGTGTGTCCTGCAAAGCATCCTGTAACTGGGCTGAATCACAGAATCACAGAATCATGGAATGACAGAATGACAGAGAATCACAGAATCACAATCAGAGAATTTACAGAATCACAGAAAATCTCAGAGAATCTCAGAGAATCACAGAAAATCATCACAGAGAATCACAGAATCACAGAATTCACAGAATCACACACAATCACAGAATCACAATCACAGAATTCACAGAATCACCAGGTTGGAAGAGACCTCCAAGATCATCGAGTCCAACCCAGCCCCAACACCTCAACTAAACCACAGCACCCAGTGCCACATCCAGACTTGTTTTAAACACATCCTGGGATGGTGACTCCACCACCTCCCCAGGTCAGACCATTCCAGTCCTTTATCACCCTTTCTGTAAAAAACTTTTCCCTGATATCCAGCCTGGATTTCCCTTGGCGCAGCTTGAGGCTGTGTCCTCTGGTTCTGTCAGTGCTGCCTGGAGAAAGAGCCCAAGCCCAGCTGAGCACAGGCACCTTTCAGGGAGCTGTGGAGAGTGATGAGGTCACCCCTGAGTCTCCTTTTCTCCAGGCTGAACAAGCCCAGCTCCCTCAGCCGTTCCTCACAGGGTTTGTGTTCCCACCTTTGATATCTCAGATCTAACCCAGCTTCCCGTGGTGACAGTGGTTGGAGCGGTGATGGGACAGAGGTGGCAGGAGGGTGACACAGGTGGCAGGAGGGTGACACAGGCATTTTCCAGATTAATCTGAGCCTTCATTCCAGTATTTGCCAGGCCACTCGTGTCTTCCCATCCCTTGGCACTCAGGGCACTCAGGGCTCTGTGCTGGGGACAAGGTGGGGATGACCTTGAAGGGATTTTCCAACTCAAATAATTTTGTGTTGCTGTAGGACACGAAAGAAAGTCTAAAGACACTTGTCTGTTTGTTCAATGCTGTTTTCTGTGCTCTTTGCCTTCTGAAATATTTGGAGTCTCTCATCTTTCTTTTGTGACCTGTAACAGTGAAATGAAGCTCAGGAAATGAACTTTGCAATGGGCAGAGCAAAGCTGCAGGGACTGCAGTTACACCAGGCCAAAAGTGTTGAGGGAAGGGGCAGGCTGAGCTTAAAATGTGCAGAATAAAAGAGATTTAAAGGGAATCACAACATTCCAGAGCTGCAGCCTCTGCCCCACAGAGCACCAGGGAGTTTTGTGAGCATTCCAGGTACCTGGAGAAGCAGGGCTGGGGATATCAGTATGCAGGGAGGAATCAAAGCAAGGGATCTGCTAACAAATGGGAATTGCAGCAATAATTGATTGCCAAGGAGGAACACAGCAAACAAAGCTCAAGAAATTTCTTCCTGCAGGACGTTCTTGCTTCCAGAACCCAGAATTTGGAAACTCCATTTCATAAAAAAGGAGGAGGGGAGAGTGTGGTGATTTTGTATCTGTAGAGGAGCTGGCAAAAAAATCCATGAGATTCTTCCCTTGGAGGGTAGGGAGGGGCTGGAAGGGAATTCCCAGAGGTGCTGTGGCTGCCCCTGGATCCTGGAATGTCCAAGGCGGGTTGGATGGAGTTTGGAGCAGCCTGGGACAGTGGGAGGTATCCCTGCCATGGCAGGGGTGGAATGAGAGGAATTTTAAAGTCCCTTCCAACCCAAACCATTCTGAGATCTTTGACTTGGGGGACTGAATTTGGGGTCTGAGATGGAAAAAAAGAGCAGGAGAAGGAAGAGAAGGAGATGGAGGGAGCTCCAGACCAGCCCTGAGGTGGGCAGGCCAAGCTGTGGTGCTGACAACAAGAGAATTTTGAGGAAAGCCATAAAATGATGAGGGAAGAGAGAAAGCAGGAGCTGATCCCACAAAACAGAGGCAGGAATTTTTTCCTCCAAAGGGCTGAGTCCTGGCAGAGACACAGAGAGCAGGGCAGGGTGGAAACTTCACAAATTCCAAACCCTCCCAAACTGGGAGCCCACATCACCCCTCAGGTTGGTTTGGAATTCTGCATTACCTCCATCCCAGCAGGGAAAGCGCAGCTGGTGCTGCCCACACGGGGTGGAACAGAATAATCAAAAATGATCTTTGCAGCAGCTGAACGACCACAAGGGAAGCCAGAGGCAGATATTAGCTCTCTGATTTAAAATTAAAACAATTGATCAATTGTCCTTGCTGGAATTAATAGCGAAACAAATGGGCCTGTGGTGTTAAACTGAAATTCGCTGCCTGGGTCTGGCTGCATCCAAATGTGTGGGGCCTCTCAGGACAGTCCTGGATATTTATTATGGCTGAATGAATTGCTTTTTTGTACATAAAATGCAGATATTGGGCAATTTGAAAAGTAAAGGTCATTCTGAAAAGAATGGGGTTTTTTTATTATTTTTATTTTTTTTTGAAGTGTGTGAATTTGGAGTTTCTGGAGCTGGGCGAGCTCAGTGCAGCAAAGGGCACAGCTGGAATGGCAGCGGGGTCTGCAGGGAAGGATGTGGAATTGCAGTCGCTTTTATAAATTAAAGAAACTTTAATTGTGCTCGGGGTGAGGAGAGGCGGCTCTGGTGTGGGGTGGGATCAGCTCCTGGTGGGCTCAGCTTGGGCCTTGGTGGGAAAATTGTTTGGGATTGGATTGGGGTTGAAATGGGGTTGAATTTGGGTTGGATTGGGGTTGGATTTGGGTTGAATCAGGACTGAATTGGGGTTGAACTGGGATTGGATTGGGATTGAACTGGGATTGGATTGGGGTTGAACTGGGATTGGATTGGGGTTGAACTGGGGTTGAACCGGGGTTGAATTGGGGTTGAATTGAGATTGAGCTGGAATTGAATTGGGGTTGAATTGGGATTGAACTGGAATTGAATTGGGATTGAATTGGGGTTGAATTGGCATTGAATTTGGATTGGATTAGGACTGAACTGGGATTCAATTGGGATTGAACTGGGATTGAACTGGGGTTGAACTGGGATTGAACTAAGGTTGAACTAGGATTGAACGGGGATTGAATTGGGATTGAATTTGGATTGAACTGGGGTTGAACTGGGATTGAATTTGGATTGAACTGGGGTTGAACTGGGATTGAATTGGGATTGAATTTGGATTGGACTGGAATTGAATTTGGTTTGAACTAGGGTTGAACTGGGATTGAATTGGGATTGAATTTGGATTGGACTGGGATTGAACTGGGGTTGAACTGGAATTGAATTGGGGTTGAATTGGGGTTGAACTGGGGTTGAACTGGGATTGAATTGGGATGAATTGGGGTTGAACCGAGATTGAACTGGGGTTGAACTGGAGTTGGACTGGGGTGGAACTGGGATTGAATTTCTCCCCTGGTCCCAGCTTGAAGCCATTCCCCGTGTCCTGTCACTCCTCAGAAAATGTGGAGCTCACCGGGGATGTGGCACCAAAATCCCTTTTTAGGGCTGAACAGCAACGGGAACCTCAGGGAAATGTTTGGGTTCAGTAAAATAAAATAAAAGAGCAGCAGAACGTCCCTGCAGAACCTTGGGATGAAATCAGACAGGGAGGAATCCACAACCCAGGCCTGGCTCGTTCCATGTGTGATTCCCTGTGGGGCTGAGCCCCTCCTGGGATCTCCTTCCAGCCTGGATGTGGCCCGAGGTGGTTCTGGCACTCCTGAGCTCTCCCTGGGCTGCAGAGCAGGAGCTGAGAGCTGGGCTGAGCTTCCAGCCTGGAATCAGCTCCTCACTTCCACCCTGGAGACTTTTGGTCTGTGTTTAACAATGTGTTTCATTGCAAATCCCGTGTTTTCCTTTAAATGACAACTGAAAGATGTTTCATAATGAGCTAGCTCTGAATGAAAATACAAATGACTTCCCCTGAAGGACCTTGATGCGAAACATTTCATCTGGAGTGCAGGGAATCGCTTATTTGCTTTTCTTTGCCTTAAACAGATCAGCAAAATGAGGACGAGTTAATAAAATGGTTTTGATTCTGCCATTTCTCTTAATAAAAAATTCAGGCACTTGCAAAGTGCTGCAAATACCCCCAGCTCCACTGCATTTAACAAAGACAATTCCCAGGGATTTTTCAATTCCGGATGCATTTCCTCCTTCCATAAACCTTTTCCATCTCTCACAGCTCCTTTTTTTGGTGACTTGGAAGAGTCTCAGTGATGAAGTTTCCCTGTGTGCAATAGGAAGAGAAGTGGTTTTGCCACACAGGACAAATTTTGAGATAAATGAGCAGAAAATGATGAGCTGGGGCAGATGTGGGACCGTGGTTCCCCTGGCTGAACCTGCATTTCTCTGGCAGAGGGAAAGGGATCATCCTCACACTGGTACAAATCAGGAATTTCTCCTTAGCAATGATAATTTCCCACTTCCAGCCAGCAAGAATGGAAAAAAATCCAAGGAGAGACTTTTGAAAAGCTCTCATTGGGGAGTTTTATATTATCTGATCATCTGCAGGGAAGAGGAAATTCAGTGCAGGAACAGTTTTTAAATGATGGTGAGGAATCAAATCTGAATCTGAATCTGAATCTGAATCTGAATTTGAATTTGAATCTGGATTTGATTCCCTGAATCAAATTCAGGGGACCAGCATCCAGGACCCCAATCCCATCTTGATTCTTTTTAGAAACCAAGGTTGAGACCAGCTCTTTCTGAAACATTTTCATAAACAGAGCAGAGTCCTCATCTGAGGGGGGAGGATTTAGAAGGTGCTGGAGCTAGGGGGGCGTTATTTCATCAGGGGTGTTGCTAATTGGTGGATATGTAATTTGCAGGATCTGTAAAAACTGTCTGTGTGCATCTCTGGTGCTCCCCACCTGACAAGTTGTGCACCCAAGGATCCTCCTATAAAATCCCTTTTATCCACAAAAATGTTCTGGCTCATATTTAGGAGCAGAGAAAAAAGCTGTGGAGGGCACAGCCTGGTCTGAGAGCACCCCATGGCCAGGAGGACACAGTTCTGGGGAGAAATGGGAGCTAAATCAGTGAATTTATCAAAGCAGAAGGTTTCTGTGAGATAAACACAAACTCTTACCCCAGGAGAAGAATTGGGCTGCCCATGGGGAGGAGTGAACCTGGGGCAGAGCTGTTCCTACAAGGGTGGTGCAGATATTGCCCAAGGGAAGGAGATCCCAGTACTTTTAACTGGGGGTTCTTGGCAGAAATGCTTGATTTATTATCCAAATTAGTGTCTCATTTTAATTTTCAGGATCTGTAAAACCTGTCCATGTGTCACACGGGGTGTGCATCCCTGGGGTTCCCCACCTGACAAATTGTGCACCCAAGGGTCCTCCTATAAAATCCCTTTTTATCCACAAAAATGTGCCTGGCTCGTATTTAGGAGCAGAGAAAAAGGCACCAGGGAAAGCTGTGGAGGGCACAGCCTGGTCTGAGAGCGCTCCATGGCCAGGAGGACACACAATTCTGAGGAGAAATGGGAGCTAAATCAGTGAATTTATCAAAGCAGAAAGGTTTCTGTGAGATAAATACAAACTCTTACCCTGGGAGGAGAATTGGGCTGCCCATGGGGAGGAGCTGAACCTGGGGCAGAGCTGTTCCCACAAGGGTGGTGCAGATATTGCCCAAGGGAAGGAGATCCCAGCACTTCTAATTTGGGGCTCTTGGCAGATATGCTTGATTTATCATCCAAATTAGTGTCTCATTCTAATTTTCAGGATCTATAAAACCTGTCCATGTGCATCCCTGGTGCTCCCCACCTTACAAATTGTGCACCCAAGGACCCTTCTATAAAGGCAGCCCTTTTTTATCACCCTAAATGTGCCTGGCTCGTATTTAGGAGGAGAGAAAAAAGCTGTGGAGGGCACAGCCTGGTCTGAGAGCACCCCATGGCCAGGACGACACACAATTCTGAGGAGAAATGGGTGCTAAATCAGTGAATTTATCAAAGCAGAAAGGTTTCTGTGAGATAAATACAATTTACAGACTCCTACCCCGGGAGGAGAGGTTGGGAATTGGGATGTGGATTTGTCAGGCAGGAAAAGGCTGCCCATGGAGAGGAGCTGAACATGGAGCTGAACCTTGTTCCCACAAGGGTGGTGCAGATATTGCCCAAGGGAAGGAGATCCCAGCACTTCTAATTTGGGGCTCTTGGCAGAAATGCTTGATTTATCATCAAAATTAGTGTTTCATTCTGATTTGCAGGATCTGTAAAAACTGTCTGTGTGCATCTCTGGTGCTCCCCACCTGACCAGTTGTGCACCCAAGGGTGCTCATATAAAATTCCTTTTTATCACCCTAAATGTGTCTGGCTCGTATTTAGGAGCAGAGAAAAAAGCTGTGGAGGGCACAGCCTGGTCTGAGAGCACTCCATGGCCAGGAGGACACAATTCTGGAGAGAAATGGGAGCTAAATCAGTGAATTTATCAAAGCAGAAGGTTTTCTGTGAGATAAATACAATTTACAGACTCCGACTCTGGGAGAAGAGCTTGGGAACGGGGCAACATCCACAAAAATGTGCCTGGCTCGTATTTAGGAGCAGAGAAAAAGGCACCAGGGAAGCTGTGCCCTGCAGTGACCTTGGGAAGGAGAATTAACTTCTCCTCCATCCCGCAGCCCCCAGGAGGTGCCGGTGAGGAGGAGCGGACACCCCGAGCCCGGGGAGCCGGCAGCGATGATCGCTCTTTAGTTCGAGTCCCCTCCCAGCGCCTCGGGGCAGCGCATCAAATATTCAGCATTCACACTTCAAAGCTGCTGCGCTCCTCCACGAGGCTCCGCAGCTTCCCCGGGCCACCGGGGCGGGCAGAGCTGCGCTGGAGCTGCCTCTGCCCAACCCCGCAGCTGGAGCTGTGCTGGGTCAGCATTTCCAGGCGCTGCCGGGAGCCACAGGGACCACACCGAGTCCTCAGCCTGAAATCTGGAGCTCAAACTTTCCCTACAGCTCTGCAGGGATGTGTTACAAATACTGGGAAGGATTGGGCTGGAGGGACAGGAAAAGGGAAGCATTTTTGGGATGAGGGAAGGAGATTTAGATGGGATATTGGAGAGAAATTCCTCCCTGAGAGGGTGGGGATGGATGGGTGGAATTCCCAGAGCAGCTGTGGCTGCCCCTGGATCTTTGGAAATGTCCCAGGCCAGGTTGGACAGGGTTTGGAGCAGCCTGGGACAGTGCAAAGTGTCCCTGCCATGGCAAGGAGTGGATGTGGATAATTTTTAGCTTCCCTGCCAACCCAAACCACTCCGGGATTCTGTGACCTGCATTTGATTTCAAGCTTTCATCTGATGGACACTCGACACCATGCCCAGGTTATTTATTTATTTATTCCATGTCTGCACCACCCTTGCAGGAACAGCTCTGCCCCAGGCTCAGCTCCTCCCCACGGGCAGCCTGGCAAATCCACATCCCAATTCCCAACTCTCCTCCCGGGGTAGATTTATTTATCTCACAGAAACCTTCTGCTTGATAAATTCACTGATTTAGTTCCCATTTCTCCCCAGAATTGTGTGTCCTCCTGGCCGTGGCAGATTGTGTCTCCTCTCTCTCTTCTCTTCTCTTCTCTTCTCTTCTCTTCTCTTCTCTTCTCTTCTCTTCTCTTCTCTTCTCTTCTCTTCTCTTCTCTTCTCTTCTCTTCTCTTCTCTTCTCTTCTCTTCTCTTCTCTTCTCTTCTCTTCTCTTCTCTTCTCTTCTCTTCTCTTCTCTTCTCTTCTCTTCTCTTCTCTTCTCTTCTCTTCTCTTCTCTTCTCTTCTCTTCTCTTCTCTTCTCTTTCTCTTCTCTTCTCTTCTCTTCTCTTCTCTTCTCTTCTTTCTCTTTCTCTTCTCTTCTCTTTTTTTTTCTTTTCTCTTCTCTTCTCTTTTTCTCTTCTCTTCTCTTCTCTTTCTTCTCTTCTCTTCTCTTCTCTTCTCTTCTCTTCTCTTCCTTCTCTTCTCTTCTCTTCTCTTCTCTTCTTTTCTTCTCTTCTCTTCTCTTCTCTTCTCTTCTCTTCTCTTCTCTTCTCTTCTCTTCTCTCTCTCTCTTCTCTTCTCTTCTCTCTCCTCTCCTCTCCTCTCCTCTCCTCTCCTCTCCTCTCCTCTCCTCTCCTCTCCTCTCCTCTCCTCTCCTCTCCTCTCCTCTCCTCTCCTCTCTCTCCTCTCCTCTCCTCTCCTCTCCTCTCCTCTCCTCTCCTCTCCTCTCCTCTCCTCTCCTCTCCTCTCCTCTCCTCTCCTCTCCTCTCCTCTCCTCTCCTCTCCTCTCCTCTCTCCTCTCCTCTCACTCTCCTCTCCTCTCCTCTCCTCTCCTCTCCTCTCCTCTCCTCTCCCTCCTCTCCTTCTCCTTCTCCTCTCCTCTCCTCTCCTCCCTCTCCTCTCCTCTCCCTCTCCTCTCCTCTCCTCTCCTCTCCTCTCCTCTCCTCTCCTCTCCTCTCCTCTCCTCTCCTCTCCTCTTTTCCCTCTTGTGCTCAAATCACTCTTCCACCATCAATGAAATCCACAGGGTTTTCTGTTCTTATTTTTTCTGAGAATTGCTGTGATTTCTCATATGTAAGCTAAATTTATGAGAGGAAGAAACTATTATGGGATATAAACTATTGAGGGAATGGATTTGTCTACTCAAGCTGCCTGGTTCCACCATAAATTGCCTGAATGGACAGGAAGGAGCTGTTTCACAGCACCTTTGGAATGATTTTTCCCTCTTCTGCTTTGGGACTTGTGTAAGCAAAACGCTGTTCCAAAGGTGTAAGGAGGAGACATTAAATAAATAAAGCAGCAATTGCCAAGATGTGGAGATTGAAAGTGTTTACACAAAATAACTCAAAAGCTCTCCGGGGGCTGACTTGCACAGAGCTGAACTGAGGGGAGCTCGGAGGTTTCAGAACACTCAGGTAACATTTTTCAGGACAACTTGTGCTGATGGGCTTTGGAGCAGAGTGTTCAAAGGCTGTCCTGGGGATGCACGCCAGGATCTGGGTGCCAAGGCCAGGCTGGAAGGAGCTGGAGCAGCCTGGGACAGTGGGAGTTGTCCCTGCTGGAATTTGGGGTCTGTAAAGTCCCTTCCAACCCAAACCATTCTGTGACTCCGGGATTCTCTGAAAGGCCATCCCAGGAATGGCTGTGCACATCTGGGCACATCTGGGGAGCTGGAAACCACAGCCAGGGCAGCTTCACACTCAGAGCCTGCGATGGGCAAAAGAGGCCTGATGTATTTTATGTATGTATTTTATAAATATATTGAGATATATATATATATAAAAATATATTTCGACATTTTGGGAAACCAGACTTTCAAATTCATACACCGAGTTCTGTGTATTTAAAATATATATTATATATTTTATATATTTATATATATATATGTTTTATATATAAAAATGTATTTTTATATTTATATATATACATTATGTATATATTTTAATATATATAATATATATTATATATATCTTTTATATTTTTATATATTATTTTATAAAATTTATTATTAAATTTATTATTTATTTATTAAATTATATTATATAGTATAATTTTTATATTTTTATATATATTTATTTTATATATATTATATATTTTATATATATTATAATTTTACATATATATTTATATATTTTGTATATATAAAAATATATAATATATATTATAAAAATATATATTTATAAATTATATATAAATTATATATAAATTATATATTTATATATAAAAATATATTTATATATTATAATATATATATTTTAATATATTATATATATTTTTATATTTTTATATATATTATATAGTTTTTATAATATTATATATATATTTATATATTTTTAATTTATATATATAAAATATATAATATATAAATATATATTTTAAATACACAGACTCGGTGTATGAATTTAAAATCTGGTTTCCCAAAATGTCGAAATGGTTGAGAATTTGTAGCAGACCTGGGAATTTCCTGAGGCACAGGGGAGCTGGGGATGGATCAATGGGTTCCTGTGAGGAAAGGTTTGGTGCTGATGAGCTGGAATCACCCCAGGAACAGCCTCGCATAAAATCTGACACTTTTGCTTTTTGTTAACCGTGGCATGGGTGTTCTGCATTCCTCTTGCACTGCAGCATCCTCCTGAAACACCCACAAAAAAAACCCCCCCAAAAAACCCAACAAAAAACAATAACAACAACAAAAAAAACCCAACAAAAAAATTTTAAAAAACCAACAAACCTCCCCCCCCAAAAAAACCAAACCACAACCCAAAAAAACCCAAAAAACCCCCCAACAAAACAAACAACTAAACAAAAAAAAAACCCAAAAAACCCCAAACCAAACCAAAACAACCTCCCCCCCCCCCCAAAAAAAAAAAAAAAAACCCAAACCCCAAAACCTCTTAGAGCACTGCAAGGGATGCAGGAGATTTAAATGATGCCCAAAATGCAATATAGGGACGAGCTGGGGTCTGCCTGTGCAGCCTGGGTGACCTCCCGATGTCAGGGACAACAATCCATCCAGCAAGGTTAAAGGACTGGATTTAGATTAATTCCAGAGCTTGTCCAATAAGATAAAGCAGTGTAGTGAAGGTAAATATTTGCAGCTTTATTTGCTGGGAGATTAATGTAATTGGTTTGGATTCCTTCACATCCTCCAGCCTCTTCATAAACACTGCACACTGTTAAATGCTGCAATAATGAAGGCGTTTTGTCTTCATCATACTGGAGGGCAAGAGGCAGGGGAGAGCTATTCTTGCAAAATATTAGCCCAGTTTTGCACACCCCAGAGGATCTATTAATTTAGGTTAGAGGCTCTGCAAGGGCTGTGCTTTCCACAACCCCACCTCCACCTCCTCTGGGGTTTTTCCCCCTCTTTCATCCTTTATTTTTAATTTTTTTCTATACAGCCAGTGCAGAACCTGGGCATGGAGTAACCCAGACTGATCCAGTTTGTCTGGATTGCATCCCCAGGGGCTGCCAAGTAGGGCTTGGGCTGCCTGGAAAATTCCATCAGTGCTGTGAGATATCCTGATCCCCAGGAGCTGGGAGATAAAAGGGAAGGGAGGGATTGATCCCAGTCCAGCCCCAGTAACCAACTTCCCTCTGCTCCTGTAATGGGACAGCAGAACGTGGATTTTCTTTGAATCCTAAATTGGGGATTGTGGGTTTGGGTCCAATCTGGGTCACCAGAAAATGATGTCTTGGGAAGGCTGAGCTGGAACAGAGACTGGACAGAGCCAGAGAATAAAGTAAATATTTATTAAAAGGCCTTTAGGATACTCCTCGGGCAGGACAAGAGCCTGGCCAGGGCTACACCCAAGGTGGACACAAATGGTCACAAAATGGACCCAAAATGGGCACAAAATTGACACAAAATGGACACAAAATGGACACAAAATGGACACAAAATCATCACAAAATGGACCCAAAATGGACCCAAAATGGACCCAAAATGGTCACAAAAGGCATAGTCTCACACTTTGATAAGTTTTGCTCCATTTGCATCTTGGGGTTGAATTGTCCAATCCCAGCTCCAGGCTGGGAGCTCCCATCCTTCTTGTTCCTCCCTCCAGCCACCCTTGTTTGTGCTGTTGGGCTGAAAGTTGTCCTTGGTGTGCAGCAGGACAAGGATTTGTTTTGTGCCCCTGCTGTGTGCAGAGAGCTGAGTGACACTGACTGTGAGCTCAGAGCTGCACCCCTGGCCATGCTGCCCCTCTGGGTGGGCACTGCCACACTGGGTCCCAATCCATCCAATGGAATCTGCACCAATCTCTGCAAAATCAAATCAAATCCACGTTTCCAGTGTGGGACAGGCCAGGGATGGATCCTGCTAATGTTTCCCCAGCCCTAATTACCTGCTGCTTTCCCTCATTCCCATCCATCCCAGGGCTCTTTAGGTGCTCAGAGCCTTGCTAATGACTTTGGGGACTCTTAGAGATCCACTTGCCTGTGTCTCTGCTCTGTGAGTCCCTTCCCAGCCCAGGGAATCTGCACCAATCTCTGCAAAATCAAATCAAATCTACATTTCCAATGTGCAGCCAATGCTGCTGTTTCCCATATAGCTCTGTCCCTAATCCCAATCCACTTGCCTGGTCCAGGGAATCTGCACCAATCTCTGCAAAATCAAATCAAATCTGCATTTGCAGTGTGGGACAGGCCAGGGATGGATCCTGCTCATGTTTCCCTAGCCCTAATTACCTCATTCCCATCCATCCAAGGGCTCTTTAGGTGCTCAGAGCATTTTAATGACTTTGGGGACTCTTTTAGAGATCCACTTGCCTGTCTCTCTGCTCTGTGAGTCCCTTCCCAGCCCGCAGATGTTCATTAGTGGAGTGTCTCAGGGAATTCATGCACATTCCCTGATTGTTTGTCACCAAATGACACCAGGCACGTCAGCCTGGACAACAGCCATGACAACCCGGGCCTGAGGAGCTCTTGAAGCTCTTTAAGGTATTGATCAGGTGGTTCTGGCTTAGCTATTGAGTATTGATTAGGCGGTTCTGGCTTAGCTGTGGAGGAGCTGAAGTTGTTTGTTGTAAATATCCGATCGTGCATCAGCCAGCGGCTCCAGCTTGGGAAAGCAGAGATATCCCCTGATCCCCTCTCTGCTGAGTGTGGAAGCCAAGGACAGGGGGTGTGGGGAGTTTGTGGGGCTGGATGGGATCTGGGGTGTTTATAGGGCTGGAGGAGATATGAGGAATTTCAGGGGCTGAAGGACATGTGTGGAGTTTGTGGGGCTGGAGGGGATCTGGGGAGTTTGTAGGGCTGGAGGGGACACTGGGATTTTGTGGGGGTGGAGGGAATGTGGGGAGCTCAGGCTGGAGGGGACGTGGGGATTTTGTGGGGATGGAGGGGGTGTGGGGACTTTGTAGGACTGAAGGGTATGTGAGGAGTTTATAAGGCTGGAGGGAATATGAAGAGTTTCAGGGGCTGAAGAGCATGTGGGGAGTTTGTGGGGCTGGAGGAGATGTGGAGACTTTGTAGGGCTGGAGGGGATATGGGGATTTTGTGGGGATGGAGGGGATGTGGGGAGCTCAGGCTGGAGGGGACATGAGGACTTTGTAGGACTGAAGGGTATGTGAGGAATTTAAAAGGCTGGAGGGGATGTGAGTAGTTTCAGGGGCTGAAGGGGATATGGGGAGTTTGTGGGGCTGGAGGGGACATTGGGATTTTGTGGGGATGGAGGGATGTGGAGACTTGTAGGACTGGAGGGTATGTGAGGAATTTAAAAGGCTGGAGGGGATGTGAGTAGTTTCAGGGGCTGAAGGGGATATGGGGAGTTTGTGGGGCTGGAGGGGACATTGGGATTTTGTGGGGATGGAGGGGATGTGGGGACTTTGTAGGACTGAAGGGTATGTGAGGAATTTTTAAGGCTGGAGGGGATATGAGGAATTTCAGGGGCTGAAGGGGATATGGGGAGTTTATGGGGCTGGAGGAGATGTGGGGATTTTGTGGGACTAGAGTGGATATGAGGAATTTACAGGGCTGGAGGGGATACAAGGATCTTGTGGGTCTGGAAGGGATCGGGGCACTTTGTAGGGCTGGAGAGGATATGAGGAGTTTGTGGGGCTGGAGGGGATGTGGGGAGCTCAGGCTGGAGGGGACACAGGGAGTTCTGGGGCTGGAGGGGTTATGGGGTGTTTGTGGGGCTGAATGGGATGTGGGGACTTTGTAGGGCTGGAGGTAATGGGGATTTTGTAGGGCTGGAGGGGGTGTGGGGAGTTTGAGCTGATGGGGACACAGGGATCTCGTGGGGCTGGAGGGATCTGGGGACTTTGTAGGGCTGGAAGGGCTATGAGGAGTTTCTGGGGCTGGAGGGGATCTGGAGAATTTGTAGGGCTGGAGAGGATTTGAGGAGAGGATATGGAGGGGATGTGGGAAGCTCAAGCTGGAGGGGACACAGGGAGTTCTGGGGCTGAAGGGGATATGGGACTTTTTAGGGCTGGAGATGTGGGGATTTTATGGGGCTGGAGGGGATATAAGAAGTTTGTGGGGCTGGAGGGATCACAGGGATCCTGTGGGGCTGGAGAGGATACAGGGATCTTGTGGGGTTGGAGGTGATCTGGAGACTTTGTAGGGCTGGAGAGGATATGAGGAGTGGGGTTGCAGAGGATATGGGGAGTTTGTGGGGCTGGGGAGGACCTGCAGATCTTGTGGGGCTGGGGGTTTGTTTGATGAAGGACAGGGATGTGGGATACAACTGGAGGAAGTTCTGGCATCCCCAGGGATCAGCGCCCTCCCCTGCCCCCACCACCCTTCCCACAGTCTCATTTCTGAAATAACATCCCAGAAGTTGAGTGGATTTTGTCCTTCCCAATTCCAGCCTGGTCAGGAGGCCGGAGCACTCAGAAGGATTTTATTGCTCCAGCAACGCCTGGATGAGATGATTTAGTGCCCAACCCCAAACTTGGGGCAGAAAACTTTCTCTAAATGATAAAAGATGGGATATAAAATTATAAATGGCACAGATAACTTTCTTTGTCCCCTGCCTGTGCCACTGACCGTCCCTGTGGGAGCAGAGGGAGGTGAGGGCTGTGGGGAGGGGATTCTGCTCCTTCTCAGCAGTGACTTCAAACCCTAAAAATCTCTGCTCACCCCACAAATGGGTGCCAAGGCACCATCAGCACATTCCCATTCCCACCAGCTCCCGTAGGTGACTCTCCCAACTGCGGCGTGCATCAAAACCACGCCAGAATGTGAACAGAAGGTAATTTTAGGTCTGTGATTCCTTTGTAGAGATTATCATCAAATTTAGATCCATGGCTGTCAGCACAAACCACCCACCCAGAGACCTGGATTTCCTGAGGCATTGCAGACAGCGTTTCCCTTTTTGGGAACTCTCTGGGTGCTCCACTTCCCTCTGGCCCTGCTTTGCCTTGGGCAGGAAACTCCCGTGGACCCATCCAGCCCCATCCCACCCCACAGCCCCTCTGGGACAGGAGAAACTCAGGAAAAAAACGCTCCACACAGCACAGAATTCCTTCTCCATCTCCTCACTCCTTCCCCCTGCACAAGGCATTGAGACATTCCTACACCTGACACTGCGCCTGGACTCTGGTGTCATTATTTTTTAATTCCCTGCACTTCTTTTGACTTTATTTTTTTTTTTCCTTTCCCTGGCAGTGAGTTTCACAATTTAATCAGGCATTGCTTGAGAAAATGCTTCCTTGTGCGTTTTCTCTTTCTCCAGGCAGCAACGAGGGGACACAGCCTCAAGCTGCACCAAGGGAATATAGGTTAGATATAAGGAAAAAGGTTTTTATACAGAAAGGGTGATAAAATATTGGAATGTTCTGGGAGGTGGTGGAGTCACCATCCCTGGATGTGTTTAAAAAAGCCTGGATGTGGCACTGGGTGCTGTGGTTTAGTTGAGGTGTTGGGGCTGGGTTGGACTCGATGATCCTGGAGGTCTCTTCCAACTGGTGATTCTGCAAATTCTATGTGATTCTATGAATTCTGTGAATTCTGTAAATTCTGTGAATTCTCCAAGCTGGCTGCAGCCATCCCCACCTTGTGTGGCCTCTCTCCTGCCTTTGACAAGGTGTGAACGATCTGTCTGCGCTCCCCCTCTGTCATTTTGCATTTCGGAGCCCCTGCTCCCCCAGGGGTGAGTTCTGGCTAACAAGGTGTAAAATGGCTCTAACTCTTTACAGAGGTCTTTTAAGCACAAACTGTCCAGTTATCAAATGGCACCTAAATTATTTTTACTTTTAACTTAATAACTAACAACCCATGGTCTGCAATATGGATTTTTCTATCCAATTTCAAAATACCACCCAGACCTATGAAGAAGAAGGCGAAAAAGAAGGACTGGTCTACACCCTAATCCTCCATCTTGCTTTTTATATTTATCACTATATTCTAAACCCTTAAACTCTCAGTTTTTCACCCTGTGATACCACACACTTCTATCCAAACTGCACACCCACAATCCCAGGGTTATCACTCAATTTTGGAAGCCTGTTCCACAACCTAAGTCAGCATTTTCTATCTCAAAGTTTACCTACAGATACATAATTTGTGAGCCCCCTGTCAGGCTTTAAGAATTCCCAACAAATCAATTCCCCACCTCTCTCTTTTGTTTTGTACAGTTGGTTATTTTCACCTCAATTAAAACCTTTTTGCTTTTCCAAACACCTCCAGCCATGCTTATTTTTAAAAGCCATTCCTAAGGCTGTGGGCATCCCTCAGGATTTGATGTTATGAGCAGGAGGTTCATGACAGCCTCCCCTGAAATGCATCACTCACCCTCTCCCATTTTCCAAACCCGGGGACTGCTTTCCCCATAATTTCCTTGTCTGGCTTTTCCCTCCCTGATCCAAAGCAGATTTTAAATCCCTCCATCCCCTGGGTGCTGCTACGGGAAATCAGGAGAGTCCCCAAATTTTTTTTTATTGAATCGCTGCTCCTCCCCATGCTCTGTCACTCCCAGGGTTTCGCTTTTCCCTTCTATTCCCACTCCTCCCTTCCCCGGAGCTGGAACTCCTGGGATTTAGCAGGAGATTCAGGAAATTTAATACAAGCATCTTACAAAACATTAAATTCACTCTCCGAGTTATTGTGGCTGAAGGCTCCTGAATCACAAAGTGGCAACACTTTTCTAAAAGAAAACCACCACGTGATCTCCTTAGTAATGCCTTTATCATTCTTTAATTGCTGCTTTTGGCTCCAAACAAAAAAAAAAAAAAAAAAAAAAAAAAAGCATGCGAAGGAGCCAAGAAAAATATATATTTACATCAAATCAATTGAGAGACATGAATGAAAGGAAATGAACCAATTTGCCAGGCAGGAAAGGTTAAGGATGATTACATGGATTAAAATCTGTGCAATCTCTTTGCAGCACTGCTCATCCTAGACCGTGGGTACTGGAACAAAAATAGTCCTGTACTTTCTATCATTAAAATAAAAAGATTTTTAATGCACTAGGTTGAGGAAACAGAGAGGTGGTGGGGGCTGGCCAAGCTCTCCAGTGGCAGACAGAAAAATTTGGTCATGGGTGAAACGGGGGTGGAAATAAAACTCCACAATTAATAAAAGTTGTTAGAGTGGTGTGGATTTGATCAGTGCTGAGATGCCTGGGGAATAATTTCATGCATAAAAGTAATATATTGAAGTAAATATAAAAAGAAGGTTATATATATGTAAATATATATATATTATATAATATATAAAATATAATACTATACATTCTATATATTATTATATATATATAATATAATATAATATAATATAATATAATATAATATAATATAATATAATATAATATAATATAATATAATATAATATAATATAATATAATATAATATAATATAATATAATATAATATAATATAATATAATATAATATAATATATATTACATTATATATTATATTATATATATTATAATATATATATTATATATTATACATAATATATAATATATAATATAAAGTATATAATGTATAATATATAATGTATAATATATAATGTATAATATATAGTATATTATATATTATATATTATATTATATATATTATAATATATATTATATATTATATATTATATATTATATATTATATATATTATATTATATATTATATATTATATATTATATATTATATATTATATATTATATATTATATTTACATTTACATTTATATTTATATTTATATTTATATATAATATAGAAAAAAGTAATACATAAAAGTAAAATAAATAACTTCACGCATAAAGACACGCATGCCCACCCATTGGTCTTTCCCCTTATTATTCCCCAGGGTTTTACATATGCATAACATTGCCCAACCCACCTCATGCATATTCATTAACTGGCCCCACCCACCATTGCCTTATATGGTAATTAACACCACGCCCCTCTGGGCATGCTCAGATTGTTGCAGTGATTTTCTGGTGTTTCAGAGGATGAAGGAGTCTTCTTTAATGAACTCTTCACTTTTATCTCTTCTTCGTGGCTTTTGGCCCTTTTTGGTGTCTTTTCAAGGGGATACTCAGTTTATGCTGGCTAAAAGTCTGGGTTTTCTCTCTTTATCTGCAGTTTAACCTTGTTATCCCAGGGCGTCAAAGAAGGCACACACAGAGTTTTTGGTGATTGGAAGACTTCTTTATTTCCCTTTGTGGCTTTTTTATAACATGGTCTGCAAAAAAAAAGGCAGAATTTTTTATAACATGGTGTACATAATTTTATAACATGGTCTGCAAAAAATTGGTCCGAGAAGGACTCACTCTCTTCTCCTCTCGTAAATGCCAGGTGACAGAGATTGTTTTGAGAAATTTGTGTGAGAGGAGCGAAGCTCCCAAAGTATTTACAAAATAACAAAGACATTTTTATGAGAACAAGAATTTGTTCCTATAGGGATCAGCATGCAACAGCTGCAGCAGAATTCTGAAGGTTAAGAAAATACAAAGCTACCCATGGTGTTCACATTTTCCTCTTTACTATCATAAGGAGTCCCAGATGCTCATAATAGACAAAAGTTTAACAGACACAGCATTCATATCCACTAAATGCCTTCTAAAATTGATTTATTATATGTTCTAATGCATTGTTTGAAATACAGAGGCTGTAAAGGATTTTTTGCAGACCGTGTTATAAAATTATATATACCATGTTATAAAAAATTCTGCCTTTTTTGCAGATGTTATAAAAAAGCCACAAAGGGAAATAAAGAAGCCTTCCAATCACCAAAAACTCTGTGTGTGCCTTCTTTGACGCCCTGGGACAACAAGGCTAAAAATGCAGATAAAGAGAGAGAACCCAGACTTTTAGCCAGCATAAACTGAGTAAAGGATCATATAAAGGATCATTTAAAATTCTCACATCTCTGTGTCAACCAGGATCTTTGATCTCACAGCTCCTTCCTCCCTCTCATTTCTGCCTCCTCAAAGCTCTCCCAGATTTCCCTCCTCAGTTTTGTCTCCCACTCAAACCTTCCGTGCCCTCCCAGGCTGCTCTTTGTGGTGGTTCCAGAGTTTTCCATCTTTCTCCTCATCTGTAAATCCCCACTTAAAAGATTCCTGGTGCCAACCTGGATTTGATGCTCTTGGAGGTCTTTTCCAGCCTTAATGATTTTATGTGATTTTCACACCCACTGCTCATTCCTGAGATGTTTCCTCCGTTCTGGGAGTGCCTCAGGCGCTCTCCTTTACTACTTCACCTCAAACAGGACAAATGGAAATGATGCAGGGAAATTCAGGCTTCCCTTTCAGCGCAGAGCAGTTCACACATTGCAGCAGAGCAGATTTCAGAAGTGCAAATGTTCCTGTAGTACACTGAAAACTATGAATGAAAAGGAACACGCTGGAGCTTCAAAATAGCCTGGGGTGAGATTTTTTTCTGATGAGGAGGAGACATAGCAGGGAAAAAAGAAACCAACCCAAGATAATTTTATGCACAACCCAAGATGGAGCAGGGAGCCTTTTTCATGTCAAAAATGGATCATCCTATAAAAAAACAACCCAAGATAATTTTATGCACAACCCAAGATGAAGCAGGGAGCCTTTTTCATGTCAAAAATGGATCATCCTATTTTTGAAACAATGCCTGGTTTTGGTCTCCTGTCCCTGTGAGGGAGCGTTGGAGCTGAGCTGTTCCTTTTCCATTCCCTCACAAATTTGTTGTGCATTCAGGTGCTCTGTGGGGACAGGGACTGAGAATTCAGAGCCACCAAGGGGAAATTCCTCTGGCAGCAGCAAGGTTCTTCCTTTGCTGGGATCAGGGAAGGGGGCACGGCCTGGGAGGCTCTGAGAACAGAACAGCCAGGCTGAACTTTCAGCCAGTTCTAGGGCAGCACAAATTTCACTTTAATTCCTGGAAATTCCTCTTTTGTTGGTGACTGAGCCTCAGCTGTGCTGTCTGGCCCATGTGGCTCTCCCCTGGTGATGTTTCTCCTGTTCTTCTCTCCAATTGTTCATAGGGAGGGAAAAAATTCTGTCTTTCTAAGGACCATTCCCCTTAATTTGTGTGCAGCAGAAGGGAATTGTTAATGTGATCATAATTGCATTGTATGGGCAGATTTCTGTGTGTTGTGCTTCATAACAGAGCACACAGAGGGCAGAGAATCATAGAGTCACACAAAATAACAGAATCACAGAATTGCAGAGAATCACAGAATCACAGAATCAATCACAGAATCACACAATCACAGAGAATCACAGAATTATAGAGAATCACAGAGAATCACAGAATCACAGAATCAATCACAGAATCACAGAATCACCAGGTTGGAAGAGACCTCCAGGATCATTGACTCCAACCCAGCCTCAACACCTCAACTGATCCATGTCTTGTGAAGCCTGAGGAGAAAAGGAGTCCCACCAATTTGTGGGAAGGCTGGAGGAGCTTTGTGTGAGCCTGGGCTGGTTCTCGAGGTCCTGGCAGTGGGTAAAGCCTGGGTGTAAATCTAAACTTAGTCCTGAGTCAGGCTGGAAACCAGCGTGTCACTGCTGGACATGAAATAAAGACAAAGAAACTCCAATATTCTCAGAAGGCAAAGAAGAGAAGGTTTCATTTTCTCATTTTTCCTACTAATTTATCAGGTGTTATGATACAAAATGAACGTAATTGGTGAATAGGAACAACATCTCTCTAATTCCATCAGTTAAACTGGAGAAACAGCAAAACACCACCTGGAGAAAGATTGTTTGGAGAAAGGAGAGTTGTTTGCCAAGATTGTTTTGAGAAGAAGCTTTCTTGAGAAGTTTTCCCTTGGGAAAGAGCCAGCAATTGTTAGCAAGCTAAAAAATTCTCTCAGGGTCAGAAATCTCAGGCCCACACCAGAGCAGTGAAATGTCTTGTGTGAATGAGAGACCCAGAAATGAGCGTGTAGGAGCTGGAATGAGATGTGGGACAACAGGCAGCTCTTAAAATGTTGTTAATTGCACAGACAATGTTACAGCAGTTGTGGGTGACAGGACCACGCCTAAAGCTGCCAGCTACAGCTTAAAGACAAACCTGAACCCCCTTAATTCTGACTAAAATGCATTTTATATTTTCTTTACTGATCATCTTAATACATACAACCAATCAGCATCACGCACAACACCTTTACTTTGTTATGTTACAGTTGAAGTTTAAGGTTGTTTTTTTGTTTTCTTGCAGTGGAAAAATCTTATATTTTACTATATTATGGTACAGTTGAAGCTTAAAGTTGTTTTTCTGTTTTCTTGCAGTGGAAAATTCTTCTTACTTGGTAAAAATGTATTTTTTGTTGTCCTAGGCTTTTGCTGAGATTTATCTTTACTTGGTAAAATCATGGTTTTGTTTGTGGTCAACACATCCCTTTGCTCCAGCCATAAAACCTCCTTCTAACTCAACTTAACCTTTGATTTCTTAGTTGTCCAGTAACAACTGGGTCAGCAATCCCTAACTTAAACATATTTCATTCTTTTATATCAAAACTCGCTTCCATCTCTATTCCGCTTTCAGGTTCCAGATTCAGAGAGCTTTCTGCTAAACCTCCACATCTGTGAAACTTTTCTTGTCAAACTTTCATCTTTCATCAGTGCCTTGGTAATCAGAGAGGTTTCTTTAGATTTATCCTAAATCTGCCTCCCCAGCTGCACCTCAGGAGTGCAGGAAAAATTTCCATCCATTTTCACAGCCAGGCTTGTTCCCAGCAGCAGCAGAATTCTGTACGAGCTCAGGACTTACAGCCTTAAATCTTTGGGATTTAATTATTTCCACATAACCAACCCTGCAGGAGTTTCTCTCTCCATCCTGCAGCTCTGAGGGTGATTCCTGTGCAGCTTCCCATGGCTGGGGACTCCAAATTCCCAGATGTTGCAGTAGGACATGAAATAAAGATAGTTTGACTCCAGTTTTTACCATGAGAACATCAGAAAGGTTTTATTTAAAATCTTTTGCTTCTTATCTAGCATGCTTCACTAAAAAAGGGTCAATAGGACTGATACCTCTTTCCATTGGTTAAGTAATAAAAAATAACAGCTGGGGAAGATTGTTAGGAGAAAAAACCACTGCTCACTTAGAAATGTTTTGGGAAAGGAGAAAGATGTTTTGGGAAAGGAAAAAGTTGGAAGTTTTCTCTTGGGAAAGGAGCTAGCAATGGTTAGCAAGCTGAAATTCTCTCAGGCTCAGAAATATCGAGCCCACACCCAGGAATTCCTGTGTCAGGAGCACCTGGCTGCTGAGCAGGGACAAAATCCCACGTGCAGCCCCTGCCCTGTTGTTCATCGTGGGGATGCCAGGTGACTGCTGGAAATCCCTCCAACACCTCTGAGGGTCCAGCCCTTGCAGAGAAACGGTGAAATATAATTAGTGAGGCTGCTCTTCAGGTGTGTTTTGTAAAAGCAAAATAATAAATGAGTAATTTTCATTTAATAAATGAAAAATAATAAAACTTTACAGAAATAAAAGAAAATCTGAGCACAGGTGTTTGAGAAGCCTCTGACACCTTGCTAAGACACCCTAAAAAGCTCTTTGAGTTTTTTTGGGCTATTTCTGAAGTATTTGATGGTTCAAGGGGCTGTTTGGCCCAATGAAATCAGCACCAGGCTTTGAGCTGCACTTTCCAAGTCCAATCAACGCCTCTGTGCTGGCACTGAGCCGGCTACAACGAGAAAGGCCCAGAACTTTCTGGTTAAACTTCCTAAAATGCCCAAAGTTAAACTGAAACCTTTTTCAGAAATGCTTCCTCGGGGGTGGGGTGCCAGGTCACCACCTCTGTCTGCACCCCCAGCAGGTTGAAATCCCCTCTCCTCCCACTCCCACTTGGCACAGAGTTCTCCTTTTTTCTCTTCCCACCTCGTTTTATTTCTCCTGTGGAGGTGAGACATCTGCACTTCCATGTCTTTGCGTGTTCTTAGCCTTGCTCCACTTCTCCAGACCTTTACCCACTTGGCTGTGGCTCTGAGCATGGAGTAAAACATATATTTATGGAACGAGTCATTTTAAAATTTGTTCTTGCTAATTATTACCTTCGTTACGTCTCGGTCCTGAGGGAGCGCTTGACGTTTTGAGAGCTTTCTAATCAAATTGTTCTAAAGCTCATTTTGAGGTTCATTAAAACAGGGGAGGATCTTTCATCTTTATATAACTTTTGAAACTGCTAATGGCCTTAAATAAAATAGGAGCCTTGTGAAAAATGAACCAAATATACCGGGGAGGCTTTAAAAAAAAAAAAAAAGGAGTGAGAGGGTGATAATTTAAAAGCGTTTGTGAAGAAAGTTTTCCAGATTGGTTAAAGAAAAGTTCTGTGGGTTCAGCACAGAGCAAAATCAGCTCCTGGGCTAAGGTAAAGAGGGAACCTGCTGGGAATTCCAACAAAGGGGTGGAATAAAACCCTGAGGGTCAGCTCCACACAATGATCCAGCTGGAGGAGGATCAGCATTCCATGGGTAAATCAGTGAAGGAAATCCAGGAAGGAGCAAGGTCAGTCACATTCCCAGTTTCCTTGTTGAAAAAAAAAAGGAGTGAGAGGGTGATAATTTAAAAGCGTTTGTGAAGAAAGTTTTCCAGATTGGTTAAAGAAAAGTTCTGTGGGTTCAGCACAGAGCAAAATCAGCTCCTGGGCTAAGGTAAAAAGGGAACCTGCTGGGAATTCCAACAAAGGGTGGAATAAAACCCTGAGGGTCAGCTCCACACAATGATCCAGCTGGAGCAGGATCAGCATTCCATGGGTAAATCAGTGAAGGAAATCTGGGAAGGAACGAGGTCAGTCACATTCCCAGTTTCCTTGTCCCTGAAATTTCCTGCTGGGGGTGGGATGAGAACCAACTTTGTTTATTTTCCACTACACCCTGCACATCTCCAGCTATTTCACAGCCTGCAGCCATAAGGGAGCCAGGCCCATATTTTTTCCCCTTAATTTACAAGATTGTTTGCACACTGGGACGCCAGATGGCCTGAACTTTAAGTTAGGAGATGATGCAGTCAAATACCAGCCTGCCATCCTGAGAGCAGCAAAGAAAATCCCTCTGAAGAGGCAGCTTCTTGCTGAGTGCTCACAAATGTCTCCACCAAGAGATCTGAGCCTCTGCAGGGGCAGCAGCGGCTTCACACAGCCCTGCATGGCTCCAGGCTGCCCGGGAGAGCAGCAGCTGCTCTGGGACACGGAGCCACGGAATTGCAGAGCCACAGAATGTCCTGAGCTGGAAGGGACCCACAGGAGCATTGATGCCACCCCGGGCCCTGCACTGACACCCCAAAATCCCACCCTGGGCATCCCCACCCAACTCTCCTGGAGCTCTGGGGCTGTGCCCATTCCCTGGGGAGTCTGGGCAGTGCCAGCCCCCTCTGGGAGAAGAACCTTTCCCTAAAATCCACCCAACCCTGCCCTGACACTGCTCCAGCCATTCCCTGGCTCCTGGCCCTGCTCACTACAGAGATCAGAGCTGGGCACAGCACCCCGGGCAGGCGAGAGGGGTGGGATCATCCCAGATGTGCCCCAGGGCTGGGCAGAGAGGCAGGATCAGCCCAGATGTGTCCCCAGGGCTGGAGAGAGGAGCAGAATCATTCCAGATGTGCCCCCAGGGCTGGGCAGAGGAGTGAGATCACCCCAGATGTGTCCTCAGGGCTCAGTAGAGAAGCAGAATCATTCCAGATGTTCCCCCAATGCTGGACAGAGGAGCAGGATCATTCCAGATGTGCTTCAGGGCTGGGCAGAGAGATGAGATCACCCCAGATGTGTCCCCAGGGCTGGGCAGAGGGGCAGAATCACTCCAGATGTGCCCTCAGGATTGGGAAGAAAGGTGAGATCACCCCAGATGTTCCCCCAGGGTGTGCAGAGAAGCAGGATCACCTCAGATGTGTCCTCAGGGCTCAGTAGAGAAGCAGAATCATTCCAGATGTTCCCCCAATGCTGGGCACAGGGGCAGGATCACCCCAGATGTGCCCCCAGGGCTGGGCACAGGGGCAGGATCACCCCAGATGTGCCCCCAGGGCTGGGCACAGGGGCAGGATCACCCCAGATGTGCCCCCAGGGTTGGGCACAGGGCAGGATCACCCCAGAAATGCTGGGAATGCTTTTCCTGCTGCCTCCCTTTGACAGAGCTGCCTCAGTGACCCCACAGCCAGGGAGGTCATTGCTGTCTCCAGACTCATCCCGTGTTTATTTCCTTTTTTATTTTCCACCGCTGCAGTTACGATTTGCTTTTCAGCAGCACTCAGCTCTCTTATGGGCAAACGATTGGCACTAATTGATAAAACGCTTTCATTTACTCGGTGACAGAATTATTAGAGGCTGATAATTGATGGAATGATATCACACAGCTTTTTTTAAAAATTTTTTTTTACTCGATGATCACATTAATTATAGATCCCTCCTGCCTTCCATTCATGTTCATTTAACTCCATCATGCATTTCATTAGAAAACAATAAAGTGTGATTGTACAGAGCTGCAATCCCAGCCAGGAACAGAATTTCACAATTTCACACCAGGGAGGCTGTCACCCTGCTCTTCTGAAGTTTTGCTGAGCCTTTTGACGTTTACATTTTTTGTTTTGGAGTTCTCACGCACTTTCATCTAAAAATATCATTATTTGCATTCTTTCTTAGAGGAGGAGAGAATTGATTGAGTGTTGGTTTGATCAGTGTGGTTGAGAGGAGACAATTTCACCCTCCAATCCCTGGTCACTGCTGTCATTCTATAAATTACCAGGTCTTTAAAATAAACTCCCTCCTTTTGCCTTGGACACCTCAGCGTGTGAGCACGTGATAATTTTGTGTCCTGGTGTGACAGAAGGAAATAATTTAATTTTTTTGGAATGTATTTTGGAGGGGTGTTTGCTTCATTTGTTCTGTCAGAGGTTGGTCTGGAGCCACCGGAGCCAGGAATCCAATCCTGTCAATTCCTGAGAATCCAATCCTGTCAGTACTTGGGAATCCAATCCTGTCAATTCCTGAGAATCCAATCCTGTCCATTCCCGGGAATCCAATTCTGTCCATTCCCAGGAATCCAATCCTGTCAATGCCCAGGAATCCAATCCTGTCAATTGGAATCCAACCCTGTCAATTCCCGGGAATCCAATCCTGTCGATTCCCGGGAATCCAATCCTATAAATTCCTGGGAATCCAATCCTGTCAATTCCTGGGAATCCAATCCTGTCAATTCCCGGGAACCCAATCCTGTCAATTCCCGGAAATCCAATCCTGTCAATTCCCGGGAATCCAATCCTGTCAATTCCAGGGATGAGGATGTCCATGGCAATGAGGTGATGGCAGCCCCAGGGAAGCCTCAGGTGTTCCAAAGCTTCCCAGCTCTTTTTTTAAAATGCAGATTAAGTCAAAACTTTGGGAAGACTCCCTGAGGAACATGGAGGATTCCTGGCAGAGGATGTGACCCCGGAAAAGGGGTGCTGTGGGAGTTCTTAGTTAATTATCTTCTGGAAAATGAGATTCGGTGTCTGAAATTGGGGTTTTTTCAGGATTTTGAAAATAGATATTCAGAAATTTCAGGAAATTTTAGGGGTTCTTAACTGAGACTGCAGAAAGAGAAATTTCTGCTGTTAGTCACAGAATCATGGGATGGTTTGGGTTGGGAGGGATCCAAAATTTATCCAGTTCCACCTTCCTGCCATGGGCAGGACAACTTCCACTGTCCCAGGCTGCTCCAAGCCCCATCCAGCCTGGCCTTGGACACTTCCAGGGATTCAGGGGCAGCCACAGCTGCTCTGGGAATTCCATCCCACTCCTTAAAGCGGCATGAAAAGGTTCTAAGAGATTTTCACATGGAGATGAAAGTTTCACAGTTTGTCACACGACTGTAACCACACAGAGAATCCACAAATCCCAAAGGTTTTCCTGGTGGAAAAATCTCCCTGTGAGCCTGTGATGGAGCAGGTCTGGGGTAAAAGCAGGAGGAGCAGGGAGTGGTGTCAGGTTCCGTGTGGGGTTTGGTGATGAGGAGCCAGGGGAAGATAAAAGAAATGAGGAAGGTGCAGGGGGTGCTGCACCCCGGGCTGAGCTGAGCTGCAATGGGGAATTGGGGACAGGAATGGGAAATGCAGTGCAGGGGATGCTGAGCTGCAATGGGGAATTGGGAATGGGAAATGCAGTGCAGGGGAGGCTGAGCTGCAATGGGAGAATTGGGAATGGGAATGGGAAATGCAGTGCAGGGGAGGCTGAGCTGCAATGGAGAATTGGGAATGGGAAATGCAGTGCAGGGGAGGCTGAGCTGCAATGGGGAATTGGGAATGGGAAATGCAGTGTAGGGGAGGCTGAGCTGCCTGGCATAGGCAGGGCTCACTTTTGTTCTCAAATATATTCGGATTTTCTGCAGAAAAGGAGGTTCAGGGGGAACTTCTGGCTCCGCACAACTCCCTGAGGAAGGGACAGCCGAGGGGAATTTGGGATCTTATCCCAGGGAACAGGGACAGGAGGAGAGGGAACGGCTCAGGCTGGGCCAGGGGAGGCTCAGGGTGGAAGCAGCAGGAATTTCTCCATGGAAAGGGTGCTCAGGCCTTGGAAATGCCCAGGGAGGTTTGGAGTGCCCATCCCTGGAGGTGCCCAAGGAATTCCTGGAGGTGGCACTCGGTGCTCTGGGCTGGGCATCAGTCCCAGGTGGGACTGGATGATCCTGGAGCATTTTCCAGCCTCAAGGATCCTGTGGTTCCATTTTCTGATTCCCTGGAAAGCCCCTCGACCTTGCTCAGCCAGATCCTGAATCCAGCCCCACAGGGTTTGTGTGGTTTGGGTTTAACCCACATGGGGTTTGGTGCTGATTTGCTCTTTCCCCTTGCTCTGGCTCTGCCCTCCCTTATATTATATTAATTATATTATATTAATTACATTATATTATATTAATTATATTATATTATATTATATTATATTATATTATATTATATTATATTATATTATATTATATTATATTATATTATATTATATTATTTTATATTTTATTTATATATTATTATATATTTATATAAAATATACATATTTACATATAAATATACATTTATACATTTATATATTTAATATTTATATTTATTATATATGTTATTTATTTAACTATTATATATTATGTTATATTATATAATAAAATATATTTTATTTTATTTTATTTCATTTTATTTTATTTATTTATTTTATTTTATTTATTTTATTTTATTTTATTTTATTTATTTTATTTTATTTTATTTTATTTTATATTTTATTTATTTCATTTTATTATGTATTTATTATATTATCTTTATTATATTCTTATATTTTTAATAATTTAAATATTTTAAATAATTTTTATATATTTTATATATTTTATATATTTTATATATTTTATATTTTTTATATTTTTTATATTATCTGTGAGTTCTTTAGGACAGCAATGACTGGGAGCACCAAGGATTATCCAGGGGTGCCGAGGCACAGAAGTGCAGGAATTTAACACAATCCAAATTTGCTT
This sequence comes from Acrocephalus arundinaceus, assembly GCA_021534815.1. NCBI lineage: Eukaryota > Metazoa > Chordata > Aves > Passeriformes > Sylviidae > Acrocephalus > Acrocephalus arundinaceus. The sequence goes on from JAJEOU010002598.1 coordinate 508,173, forward strand.
CACTCAGCAGAGCTTTGCTGCTCTGGCTGGGGCACAAACATATGGCCCTGTGTGCGTGCTGGGAGCGAGGGCTCCCCTGACACTTATCTCTGACATATGAGACAGGACAAGCTCGAATTTGCTCTCCCCGGGCAGCAGGAAGCATCTGTGGCACTGGGAGCACTGGGAGCAGGGGCAAGGTAAAGGGCATCCATTGAGGGAAGGAAAAGCTGTTAATTGGCATCGAGGGTAAGCTGAGAGTCAGCCTGAGGGAGGAGAGGAACGCTGGAATGACCTCTCCTGTTAGCGAGGAGAATGGATGGGACATGGGATATTGGGAAGGAATTCCTGGCTGGGAGGGTGGGCAGGCCCTGGCACGGGGGGGCTGCCCCTGGATCCCTGAATGTCCCAGGTCAGGTTGGACAGGGCTTGGAGCATCCTGGGACAGTGGGAGGTGTCCCCCATGGCAGGGGTGGCACTGGATGAGCTTTAGGGTCCTTCCAACCCAAACCCTTCCATGATCCCATGACTCCATATCCCATGATCCCATGATCCCATGATCCCATGATTCCATGATTCCACTTCTCAGCACCCACTATCAGAGACATTTTACAAGGGCTCAGAGTGACAGGACAAGGAATCACAACGTTAAACTGAAAGAGGGAATGTTTAGACTTGATATTAGGAAGGAATTCTTCCCAGGCACAGGGTGCCCAGAGCAGCTGTGGCTGCCCCTGGATCCCTGGAAAGTCCCAGGCCAGGCTGGATGGGGCTTGGAGCAGCCTGGGACAGTGGAAGGTGTCCCTGCCATGGCAGGGGTGGCACTGGATGAGTTTTGGATCCCTCCCAACCCAAACCATCCCATGATTCTGTGACTAACAGCAGAAATTTCTCTTTCTGCAGTGTCAGTTCAGAACCCTGAAAATTTCCTGAAATTTCTAAAATCTATTTTCAAAATCCTGAAAACAAACCGAATTTCAGACACCAAATCTCAGTTTCCAGAAGATAATTTAGTGAGAACTCTACCAAGAGCCCACAGCGCTCCCACACCAGCCCTTTTCCTGCACTGGCAGGCTGGGATGGGATTGGATTTAAGGTCCCTACAAACCCAAACCATTCCAGGGTTCTGTGACAACCCTGGGTGGGCACAGATTCTGTCCCCAGTGAGTGGCACAGGAGAAGTCAAAAATCACTCCTTGGGAAGGCTGAGCTGGAACAGAGACTGGACAGAGCTGGAGAATAAAGCAGAGATTTATTGAAAGGCCTTTAGGGTACAGCTTGGGCAGGACAGGGCCTGGCCAGGGCTACACCCAAGGTGGACCCAAAATGGTCAAAAAATGGTCACAAAATGGACCCAAAATGGACAAACGGTCATGAGGTCTCACACTTTGATAAATTTTGGTCCATTTGCACATTGGGTTTAATTGTCCAATCCCAGCTCCAGGCTGTGAGCTCCCATCCTTCTTGTTCCTCCCTCCAGCCACCCTTGTTTGTGCTGTTGGGCTGAAAGTTGTCCCTGGTGTGCAGCAGGACAAGGATTTGTTTTGTGTCCCTGCTGTGTGCAGAGAGCTGAGTGACACTGACTGTGAGCTCAGAGCTGCACCCCTGGGCACCACAGAACCTGAAATATGGAAGTTAAAGTTTAAGGCATCACCTCCATCCCTTGGAAATTCAATGCAAAATCCAGCCTGGATTTTGTGTTGTGGATTTTACAGCCCAGCCTGTGGGGCTGGAGCAGGGAGAAAGAGCAGGAGAAACGAAGGAACAACATAAAATTATTGCATCTTTTGTTATGGTTTACCCAGCAAAAAGCTGCTCTCCAAAACCCAAAAATCCTTAAAATATTTGAGGGTTTGCTGTGTAAATCTCATGAATTCGTGAGTCTCTCCGGCCACCAAGACTGAAAACTTTTATTTGTTAATAAAGCTGAGTGGCTGGGGAAGCCTGAAAATGGAAAATATTGGAAAGCAGCAGGAAATCATGCTGGACCTCACCAGGAGGAATCAATGGGCTCAACACCATCACTGCCATTCGTTATTTATTTGTTATTTGTATTTATTTGTTATTTCTTGAGCTGTTTGCAATGGGCAGCCCCAAACTGTTTTTACTTAAATGCAGAGAAAACATTGAAGCTGGGGAACTTCAGAAATGGCCTTTTATTGAAACTTATATTTTATTGCTCACAAGAGGTGGAAAAATCAATTTCAGCAGGCATATTTTTTATTTATTTTATTTTTTTTTAGAAAAGCAACATCTAATTGCTTGCAAATAGGGGCTTGGAGGAGAAGAGCCTCCTTCAATTACAAAGCAGCAGCATGGCAGGGGAAGAACACGATGTCTATTACTTTATTTTTTTTTTTTTTTTTTTTTGGATAAATCAATAAAAAAAATAAACAAACAGCGGGCAGATTGGTCCCGTGGGGATGCCAAGTCCACTCCTAGGATGAATTTTATAGGCCTTATAAAAACAGAGTTGATATTATGGCATCTTAATTAGAGAAGAGCTTTCAGGGATGCTGAGGATTTATAGAAATTCCTGTGCATGGACCAGCCAGGCTGCATTTCCTGGGGATGACTGGAACAAAACCCCTCTCTGAGCTCATTTCTTGCAATTTTGGCTCATTTCAGAGAAGATGAGGCAGGAAACTGAAGCTGGGAGTGAAGTTCAGATGAGAAGTGCTGATATTTTGATGTCTTGTTTTTCCTTTCTGAAAAACAGAAAAAAAAAATTTAAAACCACACTGATAACAGAAATTTGGGATTGATGTTCCAGTGTTTACATTTTGCTTTCAATCTTTGAAAATTTTTCTTGTAGGTTGTAAGGGAAATTTTGAAACAAACACAATTTAGAATTTAAAACACCCCCTCAAAACCTTAAACAACCAAAAAACCCCACCCTGATCACAGATCTTTTTTAAAATCTGAAGAGACATTGGATTTTAACCTTTAAATGTGAGATCTGGATTTATCCAATTTGTCATGGAATGGGTTGGGTTCTGGGACTTTCCCAAATTCTCCCCCTTTCAGAAGAGATCCAGGCCCTATTTATAAAAATTTGTCCCAAAATTCCCCCCAATTCTGGAACTTTCAAAATTCTCCCCCTTTCAGAGGAGATCCAGACCCTACTTATAAAAATCTGCCCCAAAAATCTCCCCAATTCTGTGACTTTCCCAATTCTCTCCCTTTCAGAACAGATCCAGGCCCTATTTATAAAAATCTGTCTCAAAAATCCCCCCAGTTCTGGGACTTTCTCAAATTTTTCCCCTTTCAGAAGAGATCCAGGCCTTATTTATAAAAATTTGTCCCAAAAATCCCCTCAGTTCTGGAACTTTCCAGTTTCTCCCCACTTTCAGAAGAGATTCATGCCTTGTTTATAAAAATCTGTCTCAAAAATCCCCCCAGTCCTAGGACTTTCCAGATTCTCCCATTTTCAGAAGAGATACAAGCCTTATTTATAAAATTCTGTGGATTTTTCCAAAGTTTTCAGCTTTGGTTCCTAAGGAGAACCAAGGCAGAGGGATCTTGGAATTCTTTTGTCTTTCTGCCTGGGGAAATAAAAATTGAAACTAAGCTGCAACAAAGCTACAAATAAATGTGTAAAAAGTACAAGGAATATTTAAAAAAGAAATAAAAATAAAATATAAGTATATTTTAATAAATATATGTTATATAATAAATATTATTATATATTATTATATTATATCATAATATATTATATTATATTATATTATATTATCTATCAGATATTATATTATGTATTATGTATTATGTATTATATATTATATATTATATATTATATTAAATAAATCATTATATATTATTAAATATATATTATAAATAAAGAAATATATATTATATAAATATAATAATATATATTAATATAATAATATATAATATAATAATAATATTACTATATATAATATAATATATAAAAATAATATATATATAATATATATTAATATATTTTATTTTAAAAATTTAAAAAAAAAAGAAAAAATGGTAAAAACCAAATTTTTTTTGGTTTTTTTTTTTTTTTTGCATCACCAGCAACCCCCTGGGCTGCATCCATGAGGATTTTTCCCTGGAAATGATCCCTGCAGAGCTGCCCTCCCCTCCTGCAGTCAGGGTGGATTCCCAGGCAGGCTGTGCAGATTTATTTCAATGTACAAACACCTATGCAAGGCAGAGTGAAAATCTCACAATATTTGATTAACCTGAATTATTTGCTTTCATAAACAAGGAAGGTTTGAAGATCTCTCCAGGACTGCAAATGACTTTTGGCAATTATCTCGGAGAGATAATTAGGGATTTTCAAAGGAAGCTGCTCCAGCAGGGAGAAGGGAGGATGCAAGGTGACCTGCAGCAGTAATCCAGCATGAAGATTAGGGAGGAAGACATCAAAAGGAGCTGAGTTTGTTGATGCCATTTCTATTAACAGGATTAGTGGTGATAGCAGAGGAAATCTGCCCTGGACATGAGATGTTTCCCCTGGAAAGAAGAGTTGTGATCTTCTCCCAGGGTGGACAATTCCTGCAGGTCACACCTGGCTCAGAGGTTGGGATAGTGAAAGGTGTTCCCCAAAAAAATGAGTTTTAAGGTCCCTTAAAACTGAAATAATCCTGGGATTTTGGGGTTTTTTTTTGGTTTTGTTTTGGGTTTTTTTTTTTTTGGTTGGTTGGTTTTTTGGGGGTTTTTTTTGGTGGTTATTTTTTTTTTTTGGTGGTTTTTTGGTTTGGTTTGGTTTGGTTTGGTTTTGATTTTTGATTTTTTTTTTTTTTTTAAACTCAAAATACATAATTTTACCTAAGACATCTAAAATCCTCTTGACTTCTCAAAACACTGATTTAGGGAAAAACAAACAAACAAACAAATAAAACCCCAACTTACCCAGCTGGAAATGCCAAAATGAGGCTTCTTGACAATTTAGAGATTAATTTTTTTAACTGTTCATACTGCTTATTTTCCAATGACTGGAACATTTTTTTTTCCAGTCTAGGATAGCTTCTTTTTTACCAATAATTGCATTTCTGTTCCCCTACAATACTCCAAACCATCTGATAAAACTCGTGACTCATTTTTGCTCTGAGTGTGGATCCCCCAAGCCAGCCTTGGGATGAGGGGGGTGGGATGCTGTGCTCAGAGTCTCTGATGAAATTTCCAGATTGCAAAGCTGGAATGTAAATGATAGATGGTGACAGGCAAAGGTGTCACACAGGCAGATCCTCTGACATTTATCCGAGCAGCTTTAGGTGGAGGGGAAATTGAATTTTCAACCAGCAAAAAAAAAAATTCAGAAATTAAAAAAAAAAAAAAAAATCTTTGGACTCCCATTTTCCTCTCTCTCTTTTTTTTTTTTTTTTTTTTTTTTTTTTCCCTCTCTGCTTTTCCTGGAGAAAAACTCAGCTTTTCCAAGGAAAAATCAGTTTTTTCCAGTCTTTATCTCATAACTCTGCCGTGGTTATCTTGGCCAATCAGAGCCAGATAATTGCTGAGATAATGGCTTAGAGCAAGTCCCAACACTTCCCTCATCAATTTCAGCCTGGGAGAGGAGCAGTGGGAAACAATCCCATAAATAAACCCCATAAATAATCCCATTGCTGCAGCTCTGTGGGGTTCCCTGGTTCCAGAGCTGGCTCCTTTTCATTTCCAGTGTCACTTTGTCACCCCGTGACCCCGCTGGCCTCCCAGCCCAGCACAGCTTCCCCCACCCTGCTGTGCCACGCTGAATTATTGATGCTCAGCTTTGCTGACTGAACCACAAAACGGGATTTTTGGGTCAATCCGAGAGGAAAAAATGAAACTCTTCACTTTTTTGTGGTTTTTTATTTTTTTCCTTCTCCCACAGCCCAAGGACTGAAAAAGAAACGCCCAGATGAGCACCTTGAGGGGTGAATAAAATATTTTGTTTTGAAGTTTAGTTCAGGGTTTTTTTTGTGTTCTATGGGGTTGGGACAGGCAGAGAATAAGGGAGGATAAGAAAAGAACTGCTCAGGAATGGGGGAGCAAGAGGGGCCACAATCATAATATATTTAATATAATAAATAGAATAAATATAATAAATACAATATATAGAATAGAATAGAATAGAATAGAATAGAATAGAATAGAATAGAATAGAATAGAATAGAATAGAATATATAGATATATAGTAATGTAATACATATTATATTATATTATATTATATTATATTATATTACATTACATTATATTACATTACATTACATTATATTACATTATTCTATATTACATACCATCATGCAATATACAATAATATATTTAATCTATTTAATAATACACTTAATATACTTAATAATATACTTAATTAATTGCACCAGGAGAGGTTGAGTTTGGCTATCAGGAGAATTTTCTTTGCTGGCTCTGGGTCAATGCCCATGAGAAGGGCACAAAATTTTCTAGCTTGGCTTCCTTACATGTTCAAAGGTAAACCAAAACTTTTTTTTTTTTTAAACAGAATCATTTCCTTGGGTGTGGAAATGCACTGCAACAGGCTACCAGGAAAATTTTCTTTCTTGAAGTAGTGGCTGAATATTGGAAAAACTGCCGGGGGTGGAATCAGCACCCTTGGAAGTGTCCAAACCAGGCAGGCGTGGTTGATGATATCACAGGTGATATTCAGTGAGCACGGGGATATTGATCCAAGATTGGATTCAATGCTCTCCTGTGGGCTTGATATTTCTGGGTCTGAGAGATTTTATCCTGCTGGCAGCTCCTAACTCTTTCCCAAGGGAAAATTTCTCAAGAAAGCTTCTTCTCAAAACAATCTTGGCAAACAACTCTCCTTTCTCAAACCAATCTTTCTCCAGGTGGTGTTTTGCTGTTTCTCCGGTTTAACCAATGGGATTAGAGAGGTGTCGTTCCTATTCACTGTGCTGGTTTGAAAGCAAAATGAGTGAAAGGCTCCAAATCAGAAACACAATTTAATAAGAGGAAAAGAAAAGAGATAAAAGAAGGTAAAATAAAATAAATGCAATAGTACAAAAAAACCACTGACAGAGTCAGAACACAACCTGACCCCCTGTTAGTCAGGGTGGTGGCAGCAGTGCAGATGAAATGCTCTTGTCCAAGCAGTGATCCTGTAGAAAGCTCTGGCAGCTCTTGTCCTCTGGGAGTCCAGTGGGTCAGGGCTCCCTGTGCTGTCCCAAATCCCGGATTCTATCCAGGTGGGAATGCTTGGCTCCTCCCCCTGGGCGGAGCATCTCCCCATGGGCTGATCTCATTCTCTGAGCCCTGCAGTGGCTCCTTGCTGGCCCATGAACCAGAGACAGCTCCCGCAGGGAGTTCCCCATGAGCCATGGGCACGGCATTGCTGGGCCATGGACAGGAGAGAAGGGAAACACTGCCCCAGCTGGTTCCAGCAGCTCCTGGGGATGGGGATGGAACACAGACTGTGGGCACAGCTGACAGTGTAACCTGGGACATTCACCAATCATGTTTAGTCTGTATCAGAGCACCTTATAAAAGGCAGTAAGAATTAGACAAAAAGGCTTTTTCTGTGCTCTTTGCCTTCTGAAATATTTGGAGTCTCTCATCTTTCTTTCGTGTCCTACAATGACACTCTTGGAGATCTTTCCCCCCCCTGCTAACAGTGTGAGGCTGTGAGGAGGAGGATGAGGAGGATTTGCCCAGCAGAGCTCTCGTTACCTGCATTACCTGCTCAGCACAAATCCATCCCTCAGGCTCCCTGGAGCTCTACCTGCATTACCTGCTCAGCACAAATCCATCCCTCAAATCATCCCCGGAGCTCTGAGCTCCCCAGAACCCGCAGTGATCGACCCCGGAGCCGTGCTGGAACAGCCCAAATATTGACAGGCTCTGAGCTAAACACGCAGCTTTATTGAGCACTTAGGCAGGCTCACAGGACCAGGAGGAGCAGCAAATTGTGTTTCATGAGCTGGGCTGTCAATGCAGGCTGTTATCACTGGAAATGCCAGCATTTCACACTCCTGGGATGGCACAGTCCCAGCTGAGCCCCTTCTCCCTCCCTGGCTCATCCCCACCCTGGCAGAGGGCTCGGTGTTATCAGCAGAGACAGAAAAGCTTCCCAGGAAAAGATTCTTGTGAACAATTCCTGTGCAAACCACCTCAGGTGTGGCAGAGAGGTTCGGGATTGAGAAAGGGAACATCAGTCACCTCCCAGCTCCTGCAGGTGCCCACTGGGGTCAAACTGGACATCAGGGGAACCCCAGTGACTCCCAGTTCACATCCCATGGGATACCTGTGCACCTTGTGTGTCAATTATTTATTTATTTGATTTATAAACCACCCCAGGGAGTTATGCAAGCTCCACCTGACACACATGGGAGGCGTTTCTGGGTCAGGCTCTGTCATCTGGCAGAGCTCAGGCCAACTCCCAACAATTGAAGCAGCTCCAAGAGAACATTTTCCTGCGGCGCTTTATTTGATAATTATCCACCATGGGGTTCCTCAGCTGTTCCTGGCCCAGGTTTGGACAGGAAGCAGAGCTGGAGGGAGTCCTGTTGGAATCAGTGATTTCAGATAATGGAGGCCCTTTCCTGAAGAAAAAGATGTTCCTGTTTGCCACTGTTGCCTTGCGAAGGCTGACCTGAAACAGAGGCTAGGCAAAACTAGAGAATAAAATCAGGATTTATTAAAAGGTCCCCAGAATCCACCCTGGGCATTACAGGAGCCTGCACAAGGCTGCACCCAGGGTGGGCTGCAAGTGGTAGCAAAGATGGCCCCCAGTCACGAGATTTTGCCATTTTATAAGTTTAGGTCTATTTGCATATTTGGGTCCAATTGTCCAATTACAGCCCCAGCCCATGAGGTCCCATCCTTCTTGTTCCACCCCTCAGTCCATCGTTTTTTTTGTGTTCTTGGCCTGAAAGTTGTCCTTGGTCTGCCAGCAGAAATGGATTTGTTTTGTCAACCTGCTCCGTAGAGGGAGCTTAGTACAGTTCCTAACACGAGGCTTCATCCCTAGGCAGCACACACAGAATCTGAAAATATAAAAGCTAAGGCATCACCACCATGACCCTTTCCAGGCAGTCCTGACTCAGGTTTTTCCTCCTCTCAGAGGAAGACTTGGCTTAGATCGTGTCCCAACATCTCATCTCTCATCTCCTGTACACCAAAATACCAAACTTCCGAGAGGTTCTGGTTTTACTGGGGATTTTTCCTTTCTGAGGAGGTGGAAGTGAACTCAAGGGTGAGGATCTTTGATTTTACACATCAGTCACCCAACACTGGAGCTACCTGGCCATGAATAACCCCAGGAGATCCACAGTGGTGGAAACTCAGGGATTTCACTTCCACCACGGACTCTGATGATGGGCTGGTCACTATGGAAACCCTTCCAGCCTCCCTCCTTCACCTCCTGGTTTGTCACAATCTGTTTGCCATGGGAGAGAGATCCAGGAAGGTCTAAGGGCCCACAAAAAACAAAGGACACCCAAATTTTTGTGACAGCTCCACTCACTGCCACTCCCAGCCCACATCCAGCCTCATTTCATGAAAAAAACTTTTCCTGGATTAATGCAAATTCAGGCAGGGCAGTGAATATTCAACCACCTCCAAAAAGGAAAGAGGGAAAGCACAATTAAAGTCAGGCTGAATATTAAGCAACAATTCCTATTAATTAAAAGCAGACTTGAAGAGACTGAGCAGAGATCACACTCAGGAGCTGGAGATGGAGCTGAATATTCATTCAGCACCGACTTTTCCCGGGATTCTAATCCCACTGAGCTGTGGAATATTCTGGCTCTGGGCTGGCCAGGATGGTTTGAATTGGAAATAAATTCTGAGCTTCATTATTGCTAAAACATATCCTGGACCATAAAGTGCTTTGTTGCAGCAAAGCAGGCTCCAGAATAATTTGATTTTTTGAGTTTGCAGAACGTTCTGATTTTTGTTAAGTTCATTGCCCACATTCTTATTTTTCTGTTGAAGTGCCTTAGCCACCAATTTTGGAAATGAACAGGTTTTTTACCAAATTAATTGGTCAGGATCTAGGAATGTGTCTGGCTAATAAAGGCTCTCTGTTAATGATAGGATTTACTCAAAAACACACTGGGTTGTGTTGAAGTGTCTGTTTTAGTGCCAGGCTGCAAAAGAACCCCAAAACAGCAGAAATCATCAAATCCTCACAACTGTGAAGTCAAAGGGGTTTGAGCACAGGGTTTGTAACCACCATGGGCACACCTGGGACTCCCAGGTACCCTCAGCTTCGTGTTTTCTGGTGTTGGCATTGCTGTTACCATCAATGTGGATATTTGATTTATTTTTTACATTTTTGCACCTTCCCCATGTGAATTGTGATTATTTCCCCCTCACCTGTTATTGAGTCTGTCATGAAATCCAATCACGCAAAGTCTGGGACAGATCCTGTCATGAGGAGAGGTTCACACCTCTTCCCTTCCACCTTCTCCTTCAGCCCACGTTAATAAATATTCAGAAAATAGGAATTCTGTGTCACAGCAGGCCGTGCCTTCCCTAACTACACTGGCGTGGAGTGTGAGGTCCAGTTTGCCATTTTCACTTGTTCAACTCATAGAATATCATGAAATATTCAGGATTTCTTTCATGTTGCTGCAGTTTTTTTGGATGCTCACATTTGCCTTGCAGCTACCATGACCTGTGGCTTTAAATCCCCTGCAAGGACCTGGTAGGAAATGTCCTTAGACGGAGAGGATTTAAGCAAAACCCTTTTAGAGGGTTCAAAGGGTAGCTGTGTTATAAATCTGGGAGGGTGAATAAATCTGTGCCCTGGGCTGTGTCAGCAGCACGGGTGAGGACCAGGCTGAGCATTAAAGCTGCTCCTGAGCTGGACACCTGTCACAATACAACAGAAAATGAGTGACACTCACACACTGAGATGTCCAAGGCAAAAAAAGAGCAGAAGTTTATTCCAGACCTCGATATTTATAGAATTCTAACAGTGACCATGGATTGGAGGGTGAAATTGCCACCTCTCCAACCACACTGGTCACACCAACAGTCCATCAATTCTCTCCTCCTCCAGAAAGGAATGCAAAACAATCATTATTTACATGAAAAGTGTGTGAGGAACTCCATTACAAAAATGTGAACATCAGGATGCTTAGAAGAACTTTAGAAGAACTTTAGAAGAACTTTAGAAGAACAGGGTGACAGTGACCCCTTGAAGGACAGAGATTGAGGTCTCAGATTCCTCCCTACACCACCTCAGCCTTGGCCTGGGGGTCTGGTGTCGGCCTGATACTTCTGAGCCTGACAGAATTTTTTAGCCTGTTAGTAACTGTTAATGCTTTCCCAAGGGAAATCTTCTCAGCAAGTTTCTTTCTCAAAACAATCTTGTATAAATAACCAGTTTTTCTCATAACAGCTGAATGGAAGCTTCTGTAGTTTAACCAATGGAATTAGAGAGGTGTCGTTCCTATGCACCAATCATGTTCATTTTGTATCAGAAAACCTTATAAAATAGGAGGAAAAATAAATCCTTCTATTTCTGTGCCTTCTGAGAATTTTGGAGTTTCTTTATTTTGTGTCCAACAGCACCAGTGTGTGATCCCAGCCCGGTGCTGGCTGACCCCACTGGATGGGTGACACTGGAGTGTGACTCAGAATAAAAGAATTAATCAGTCATATTTTCCATATTTTCCTTTTTCTTCCACCCACCAGAGCAGATCTCAGAGCAGTGCAAGGGCCTGGTGCTGGATTCTCACCCACACCCACCAGGACAGTCAGAATTGATTCCAGTGCAGCCACAGGAATCCAGGGCACCTGGGGCACCTGGGGCACCATCAGCACAGGGACAATCCCCTGGCTCTGCTCCTCCTGTGCAAACACATTCCTCAATTTACACAACTGCATTTTCTCTGTAACTTCTGGGCAGAGCACCTGGCTCGAGGTGTTTGACCTTGGCTTCCAAAATCTGTCTTTGAAATTTTGTTTTGACAAGCTCGTTATATCAGTTTAATTAGTATTCCAGGGGTGATGCAGGGTCCTTTTCTCACTGTGAAAGGTTCTGACTTCCTCCCCGATGGATTAATCCTTTTATTCCTGATTTGAACTTGCTCATTCTGTGGAATGACCCCGAATCTCTTCAGGGGTTTTCATTAAACACACACAGCTCCTCTTTGAAAAAAAAAAAAAAATTGTTCTTCCTGAGGTGAGAAATGCTCAGAGTTGGATTTGTTTGAGCAGTTTGTGATGGCCCCAGGGGACAGAGTGCAGAAATCTCCATCAGAGGGACAGGAGTGACCCAGCAGCAGGGAGAGACCCTGCGGTCACAGCTGCTCAAGGATGCACATCCATCCCCCAAAATCCTGCTGCCACTCCTGCTCAAACGGGAGAAGAAATGGATCGAGGATACAGGATGAGAGATGGAGAATGGAGAGAAATGGATTGAGGATACAGGATGAGAGATGGAAAATGGTGAGAAATGGATCGAGGATACAGGATGAGAGATGGAGAATGGAGAGAAATGGATTGAGGATACAGGATGAGAGATGGAGAATGGAGAGAAATGGATTGAGGAGGGAGGGTTCTCAAAGCCTGGCTGAAAGCTCACACAGGGCAAGGGCAGGGAGGACAAAGGAGTTTCGTGGGATGCTCCAATATTTAACCCTGTGTGTGTTCACAGAGACACAGCACCTTTCTAATTAGTCAGACAAGTACAGCCACTAATTGGATTTTGCTACAACTTCATGAAAAATCACACCTTGCCAAAGCACCACATTTGTACATGTGTGTGCAAACTCTGAGATAAAAAATGCTGACTTAGAAAGGCCCTGGGATAGGACAGACAGTGCTGAGAGAGAAATTGAATGGAAACGAGTTTCAAACGATGGCCTTGCAAATAGAGCAGATATTTAGGAGGATCAGAACTCCAAAGATGCATTGTAGAGAGACCATGTGGGGTAAAATAATTCGTGACTGTTAAAAGTATCAGCAGCATTGTGTGGCAAAAGCTAATAAGGTAAAAAACATTTTTGAGGAATTATAACAAAGAAATAGTTTGGCTTGGTTGAGTTTTACATCTCTTGTGTCTCACCCTTCTACAAGATTGATAATGGAATAAAATCTTATAAAACATTTCTTTAAAGTAGGCTAAAAAGAAGAAAAATTTTAAAAGAAAGGCTAAAAAGAAGAAGATTTTTAAATAAAAGATTTTTAAAAGAAAGGCTAAAAAGGAGATTTTTAAATAAAAGGTTTTTAAATAAAGGCTAAAAAGGAGGAGATTTTTAAATAAAAGGTTTTTAAATAAAGGCTAAAAAGAAGGAGATTTTTAAATAAAAAGTTTTTAAAAGAAAGGCTAAAAAGAAGATTTTTAAATTAAAGATTTTTTTAAAGAACGAAAGAAATATTTAAATTAAAGGGTTTTAAAATAAAGGCTAAAAAGAAGGAGATTTTTAAATTAAGGATTTTTTTTTTAAAGAAAGGCTAAAAAGCCTCTCAGCTGCTCCATCTCTGTAGAGCTGGGTTTTTCCAACAGGCTCCAAAGGCAAAGACATCTTGAAAGCTTTTGTGAGCTGGTTAAGATCAAAGAAATCTGGTTGCATAAATCTGGAATACTAAACTGGAATGAAAGGAAGCTGGCACTGTAAATGTAAATTCAGCGTGGAGCAATTCTCCCCGATGGACCCAACCCTGAGCTCATCTGCCTCAGCCCCTGAGCGAGCTGGCAGGGGCTGCTCTCACTCTGGACACAAAAGGGTTCCTGATTTCTTTGGGATTTCCTTGGGATTCCCTTGGGATTCCCTTGGGACTCCAGCTCCCATTCCCACCTCGGTTTGTGGCCTAGCAGGGAGTGGCACAAACCAGTCCCAGGAGCCATGGGGAGAGGGCTCTCAGTGCTGGCATCCACAAAAGTTGTTTTTTTAAATTTTTCTTGCATCGTTTCAACTGATGGTCGTGAGTTCCTCCTCCCAAACCCACACAGGCAGCGCCAAGAAATTGGTTTTGATTGACGTTGATCAAAACTTTGACAGGATTTCCACCCACAGTGGTGTCCATCAAGTTGTTTTCTCCAGATATTAATGACAGGCTTGATCTGATATCTCTCACCAGTTAGCAAGCCCCATAGTTAAATGCAGTGGTCTGTTATTTCCCAAAGTTTTGTCCTTCTCTTTCCTAGCTGGTTCTCACCTGAGCTGATGCCAGGGAGTCCAGGATTCAGCTTTTCCTTTCCATTTTAGGGGTCATTTCCCCTTTCTCATCAGCAATATCTTCCCCCTTTCCTTAACTCCAGATTAATGTGGATTTTTGTAACTCCAGGTTGTTTAATGTGGATTTTTGAGCTGCCCAAAGGTCACTTTTTCCTTTTCCCATGAATGTGACGCACCAACCAACCCTTCTAACCCACGTTAATATTTTAATTTTTTTTTGAATTAAGATTTCAATGAAAACGATTTTTGCAGTGGAAAATAGCTCATGCTAAAATGTTCAGCCAGTTTAGAGGGCCAGGTTGGACAGGGCTTGGAGCAGCCTGGGACAGTGGAAGGTGTTCCTGCCCATGGGATGGGACTGGATGAGATTTAAGGATCCCAAACCTGGTGTGATTTTGTGGGTCTGTGATTCAGGGATGTGAAGGAACACAAGAGATGGAGAATGAAAAAATTTATGAAGAGGGGATAAAGTGGAGGGTGACATTATTGGGACTGCAAAGCAACAACAAAGACAAGAAAATCATTAAAATTCTCTATTTCCCCACCTATTTAATACAGAGCTGCATTTTTGCTATTTCATCTTCCCTTCCCTAACCCAGAGAACAACCCAGGACCTGTCATTTCCCAGAGACTGGCAGGTCCTTTATCTCCCGAGACATTTTCCATCAGCCAGGCTGCAGAACCACGGGAATTCTGGGTCAGGATGAGCCTTGCTGAGCACACAGGAATACAGACAGATTTTTTTTTGCTTGTAACTCTTTCATTTGAAGGGACAGAGGTGTGGCAGGGCACAAGAGCAGCCCTGTCCTTTGGGGGTGCAGAGCTGGATGTCACCCTCAGCCTGCAGGTGACATCACTGTGAGGGACACAGACGTGCCTGGCGGGGGCACAGGGACACGGCGACCTCAGGGAGGTTTAGATGGGATTTGCAGACATGAGTCACTGTCCTGGAGCCCGTTAATGGCACCAATTAAATGTATTTATCCTGATTTAGGGCAAATTTGTGAGACAACCCCTGAATGGAGTCCCTCTGGGAAGCAAACCTAAAAGGCCCCAACAGGTAAGGGGAAAAAAAGAATTTCCTCAGAGGAAAGTGGAAAAAACTATTTATTTAACAAAGTGCCCACAAGCATAAAGAATGAATGATATGAAACAATAAGACCTCTCATTGATCTGAAGTGAGATGGTAAATTCAGAAAGTCCTTGCTGTGGGTAGCTCAGCTCTCCCAGTCTCTGATCAATTCCTCCAGTGCTGGAAAATGCCATCCTGGGCCCCAGAGTGAGGTCCGGGTGTCTCTCTGGGTTTTTCAGTCCAGGACAGGCCTCAGACGAGCACAGCCCAGGAGCAGGAATGCAGAGGAGTGTGGGCCTGACATTTCTGGGTCTGAGACATTTCAGCCTGCTAGCAGCTGTTAACTTCTTTCCCAAGGGAAAACTCCTCAACAAGGTTTTCTTCTCAAAACAATCTTAGAAAACAATTATTCTTTCCCAAAACAATCCTTCTCCAGGTGGTGTTTTGCTGTTTCTCCAGTTTAACCAATGGGATTAGAGAGGTGTCGTTCCTATTCACCAATTGTGTTCAGTCTGCATCAAAATATCTTATAAATAGGTGGTAAGAATTAGACAAAAAAGCTTTCTGCACTTTTGCCTTCTGAAGTATTTTGGAGTCCTTCATCTTTCTTTCATGTCCTACAGCAACAGAGGAGTGAATTACTTCTATCCCTTAGCTAAAATCTTAACTCTTTAAAATCATGATTCGATCCTTGTTGGATGTAGCTGTTAACTCATCAAGGGACGAGGTTGCATTGGTTAATTAGCACAGCCGTTATTTACCAGGGGTTATTTACTCCTAAAGCCACCTTCAGGATGGCAAAATGGTGCCTTGGGTCTCATAGGGCAGGGTGATGTGATGGGGATGTCACAGAGGTTGGTGCCAGCACAGCTTTGGGGACGTTCCTCCAACGTGAGGGACCCAAGCCTGATGTTCACGTTTGCTTCCACCTTCCAAGGTCCAGCCCTCAGCTGAATGCAGATTGAATTGTAGACGTGATCCAGAATGGCTCAAATGTCTGTGCCATCAGCTCTGTGGTGAGCTGGGGTTGGTTTTGTCTGAGGGCAGAGAGGTTGAGTGAAATGTTTGAGTCACAGGCAAGTTGATGATGCTCAGGGTCAAAAATAAAATTAAAAAAAAATAGCATTTCCTGACTGTAATCCATCAATTTCTTGGTTTGAAGGGCCAGTATCAACTGGAATAGAGTGGAGAAACAAGGCAGTTTTGGCAGGAGTGATCCCATATTTATAAAATTTTATATATTTTTAAATTTTATAATTTTTAAAACCTGAACCTCCTTCCCACCAAGTGTTTTAGGAACATCTGGAGTTTTCTCCACTGGGGTTTCAGGCCAAGCATGAGAATTAAGGAGGATTTTAGCTGAACCTGCTGAGAGTGACATTCATTTGTGCTTCCTTTCCTTTGGGTTTTCCTTGGCATGGCAGAAAATGTAGGAGCAGCTACAACGAGAGGATAAATTTGGGATCCACCAAGGAGGAGGGGTTTGAGGAGATCCCTTCTGGTTATCTCAAGAAAAAAATATATTGTAAAATTTATCTTAAAGCTTTTGGTACCCTCTCTATTGGAAAAAAGCCACCTGGCACATGAACATCCCCTTTATGTCTCTTTTAATAAAATCCTCTCATAATTCCCCCACCTGCTGCAGCCTCCCTGTGATCACTGAGGGCATCACGGTGACTTTGTGGTGATCCCATAAAAACCAGGACATGCCCAGTGCTCATTCCTGTATCAGAAAGGTTTGGGGATTATCTGAGGAGTTTGAGATTTCTTTCCAAAACAATTCTTTATCCTACCAACACCACAACAGCATGGATGCTGCTGGAACCCTGTTGTTGACATGATTGATGTCCTGCAGGAGCTAAAAACAAGAAAAAAACACCAAATTTTTTTCCCTTACATAAGCTCCAAAAGTTGTCCAAGCTAACTTGAACTCGGTGGAAAAGTTTGCACGTTTGGGAAGGGTGACCACACCTCCCAGGAGAAAATCCAGCCCTTTTCAGAGCAGGAGGATGAAAGAGGCTGGCAGGGAGCTCAGGGAGCAATGACAGACAACAGCAAAGTGCCTGCAGGTGTTTATTTGAACATTTGGATTAAAATTCCTCGGCTGTGCTCATGACAACACTTCTCCTTAGTTGTCCAGGTGTTGTTGTTACCCACCTTTCATCAGCTGAAGTTACAGCAGAGAAGTTTTAAGAATTTGGTTTTGAGTATTGGGCAGGAAGGAAACAAGGAGCAGTGTTTGAACAGATGTCAGGATTCACTGCTGAGCTCGAGGTGCCCCAACGCTGACAAAAACTTCTTCCATTTGTGGTTCTGAAGTGTGCAAACAGCCCCAGTGAGATAGCACAGCTCTGCTCTGAACTCAAACCAATCAGCCATGAAGGAAGAGAAAATTCTGAATATAAGAACTGAATAATTTCTTGATTTGGGAAAATTTGCTTTTATTCCACAAAGAAATCAGCGACTGAGCAAAGGAAATACTGAATATAAAGTGAGCACACACATCTCAGGTGAGCTGAGATGAGGTGACAGATCTAATAAAGAATTTCTTTAATAGCTGAGCCCAGACAGGCAGAGGAAAATCAGCTCAACTCAGGAAAGCAACACAGAATCCCCAAATGGGGAGGATCTCAAAGTTCCACCATCCCAGGGTGCCCCAGCCTGGCCTTGGGAACCTCCAGGGATCCAGGGGCAGCCCCAGCTGCTCTGGGCACCTGGTCCAGGGCCTGCCCACCCTCACAGGGAACAATTCCTGCCCAAAATCCCACCCAGCCCTGCCCTCCTCCAGGGGAAGGGAACTCCCCCTTGTCCTGTCTCTCCAGGCCCGTGTGAAAAGCCCCCTGAAGCTCTTTTAGGTACTGGAATGACCAGTAAATAAATAAATAAAATAAAATAAAATAAAATAAAATAAAATAAAATAAAATAAAATAAAATAAAATAAAATAAACAAACAATCAACCAAGAAAACAAACAAACAAACAATATAAGTAAAACAAATAAAGTAAAATAAAATTAAACAAAATAAAATAATAAAATAAAATAAATAAAATAATAAAATAACATAGAATAACATGAAATAACGTAAAATAACATGAAATAACATAACATAAAATAACATAAAATCACATAACGTAAACTAAATAATGTAAAATAACATAACATAAACTAACATGAAATAATATAAAATAAAATAACATAAAATCACATAAGGTAATGTAAAATAACATAACATAAAATAAAATAAAACAAAATAACACAACATAAAATAAAATATACAAGAAATAAAAATAAAATAAAATAAAATATACAATAAATAAAACAAAACAAAACAAAATAAAATAACATAAAATATACAATAAATAAAATAAAAGAAAAAATGCAATAAATAAATAAATAAAATAAATAAGCAACCAAGAAAATAAACAAACTAACGATATAAATAAAACAAATAATATGAAATAAAACAAAATAAAATAATAAATAAAATAAATAAAATAATAAAATAACATGAAATAACATGAAATAACATAACATAACAAAAAATAACATAAAATCACATCATGTAATGTAAAATAACATATCATAACATAACATAAAATAAAACAAAATAACATAAAATAAAATAAAATAAAATAAATAAAATATACAAGAAATAAAACAAAACAAAATAAAATAAATAAAATAAAATATACAAGAAATAAAATAAAAGAAAAAAATGCAATAAATAAATAAATAAACCCAACATGATCAATAAGTTCCTCCATCCCTGGATGCTTTCAAGAAAAATCCAGAATTAACACAAACCTGAGCTGCTGTAGCCAGAGCTGTGCAGGAATCAGGGATCAGGACCTGGCTGATCACCACCAAAATTCAGGAATTTGTGCCCAAGCCCCAGCCTGGCCTGAATCAGCAGCCAAGGTTCCTCCTTCAGTGAGGAGATAAAACCAGGACATTTCTGTGATCAGAGCTGGCAGCTGGAGGGGGCTGTGAGGAGAACATCAGCCCCTGGTTTTTAGGCAGCCAATATTTGGTGATGTGCTGCCCTCAGAGCCTGGTCCCAGCTGGGAGCAGAATTTCAGCCAGGTTCTCCTCTACCCCCTCACACTGGGAGCTCTGCAGCGTCCCAGCTGCTGGTGAGAGCAGGTTAATCTTTTAATGAGATTTTTGAAGATTTTATTGCTGGTTTTATGTGAGGAGTCCAGACTCCCAGTGTCCCTTAATAAATGAGGTTTGTTGGTGTGGGGAAGTGTCACCCTGATTTTTTTCCAGCCTTCTGATTGTTCTCATATTGGAGTTCTCACTTTCTCACTCTTCTTTCACATAAACAATCTTTGTTTTTAAAACTATCATTGTTTACATATTTTGTAAGAGGAGGAGAATCTTGATTGGTAGTTTGTGTGACCAAGGTGGATGAGAGGTGACTTCATGTCACCTACCCAGAGGTCGCCGAATTTCATTGAAAAATGAGATAAGAAGTGAATAATGACATCTGTTTTGAAGGGTGGATGGGTTTGTAAAATCTTTCTGTAAAGCCACAACCAATAGAAAAAAAAATCATGGAATTCTCGAGTGTCCATCAGGGGTGTGAGGGGATAAAAATGAGCTCAGGCACTGGAGGTCCTTCAAGGGCTGGTGCCTTTCCACCCTCCAATCCACAGTCATTTTTCTAAAACTATAAATGCTGAAATTTCAAAATAAACTTCCTTTCTTCAGGCTTCTCCTTGCTGAAAGGTTCTGATTTCTGTGTCATCATTTCGTGTCCTATCCTGACAGGGAGCTCCACAGATCTGGAGCAAAAATTACAGGAGAGTTTGCTCACCCACTAGGCTGTCTAACAGTCAGGAGTTTATTCTTTGCACACTCACTGGAGAGAAAGGAGCAACTTTAGCAATTCAGGGCTCAAATTCAGGCATTTCTGTGCCACCAACACTTCTTGGGGTGTGTTAAACCTTCAATTCCAGCACAGAAACCAACAAAACCAACACACCCGTCCTTCCATCATCGCGTGGAGCTGATGAGTTCCGTGCAACAACAAAATTGTGTTTATTAAATGTTCTCAACCAGCTGTGGTGACTTTGGAGTGGAGTTTTAGGCTTGGATGGATGATTTGCCTGGCAGTGATCGTTATCTGCTCGCTGTAACTCCTCAGGGGTAACTTGGGAAGGTCTCCAGAATGCAAATTCTTCATGAGGAACCCTCAGTTTTATTTGCCTTACATTTGCCAGGTGAAATGGGAACTGCATGAAAAGCAGCTCCATAAATTTATCAGTTCTTATCAACATCTATTTATTCACAGACCACTTGGGTTTGTGGCCATTTCCACAACAGCCAGCGAAGGGAATCTCGTGTGAGAGGGACTGCGAGGCAAAACCAGAGGCTCATTTCCATTTTGCTCCATAAATTATGCAGGAAAAGCGGGAATTGCGCTCCCACTCCTGGCTCTGTGCTGTCAGGTGGGGCTGAGCACCAGCCAGGGATGGCCCCAGCAGGAAGGCAGGGCTCAAAGGCAGCGGGGCCTCTCGAGGATCTGCAGCTGTGGGGTTTGTTTGTTCAAACTGCAGCTCGGAGCTCTGCTCCTGCACCTCCTCTGCTTTCCAGGAACTGCAGATCGGGAGAGCAGCAGAGCCCTGCTGTGGGCACCTGCACACCAGCAGCTGCCAGGGGTGCCTGTCAGGAATTCCAGCCCTTTCCATGCTGCCTTGTGTTGGGGTATGAATCCCCCCTGGACCAAATCCATGCAGGTCTAGGAGTGCCCAGAAATGTGAAGGCTGAATTAGAAGCTTCAGAAAAACTGAAATAAACTGAATAAATTTGGCAGAAATAATAATAAGAATTAATCAGAATAAACTGAGGCAGAAATGCGAGTTTAGTTTTAAATAGAGATTGAAGCAGCTAGTAAGAAAAGGACTTAAAACCTAGTTTAAAACTCAGCAGCTCTGCCTTTTGCAAAGATAGATAAACTCTATTACATAATGAAAATAATGTAACCTTGCTAAACACTCGTAGATGGAGCAGATAGAATTACATTTATAGAATTTCTGTTAGAATTTGTGTTTGCCTTCACACATCAATTTTAGCTTAGGATAGCTCCAGCACTATTATAGAAAATTTAGGCACCTGATTGGCCAAAAATAGAATAAAATGCTCTGTTTTGAGAGTGCTAACAGAGACACTGACGAAAAACACCAGTGCTGCTGTTGGTGCTGCTGGGAGTGCCACTGATGAGATGGGACACAAACTCTGGGTGCTGTCACTGTTGCTGTGGCTGCTCCTTCTGCTTGGGAACTAGAAATTCTATATTAGAGGTTTTCTGCACACTGGCTCAGGCTGTAACAGCTCTGCCTTCATGAGGCTGGTTTAGCCATGCAATAAAGGACTGGACTTTTAAAACTATCCACCACCACAGTCTTCAATGAAGACACCCCAAAAACTTGATATCATCATCCCCAGCCTCCTTTCCTGCCCTGATTTTACAGCATTTTTTATTTCTGGCCTGAATCAAAGGAGGTGATTATTCCCAGTGAATGGTTTGGTGTAATCCCAACTTTCTCCGCTCATTTTCTGCCCCTGTCTTTGATCTCTTCATGTTCTTTCTCATGTTTGGGTTATAAAGCTCCAATTTAAATATTGGAGATTAGATATTGGATTGGAGGTTTCTCCTCCCATCTAAATATTCCAACAGCTGAGTGAGGCATCTCCAGGAACTTCTGGGCACCAGAGGCACCACTGAAATATTCTTTTTAAAAACCACAGTGAACATCCCCAACAAATCCCCAGTTTGAGGCTTCCCCGTGACTTCTTCCCTTTTTTCCCCCTCCTCCTCACCCTCTCACCCTTCTCCTTTTTGCTTTCCAGGAGATTATACCAGAGGCTGACAAAGTGCTAATCTTGCTGAGGATTACACACGAGGAATCTCTATTGATTTCCTTTTATTTTTTATTTTTTTCTTTTACAGAAATAATAAAAGGCTGCATTGCAGGGGTTTGGGAGCTGCTGGGGATGAGAGCGCACTTTTTGCTCGCGTTAACTTTAAGGGTTTTGCTTGCATAAAACATTGATTTATTAGAGGGCCTACAAATAATATGCTTAGCAGAGAGCACGCTGCATTTATACAAGTGGAAGTCCTCATCAGTGCATATAACAGAGACAGAATAATGCAGGCAGAGGATGTTGGTATTATTTTTATTATTATTTTTATTATTATTTTTATTATTATTTTTATTATTACTTTATTATTATTTTTTATTATTTTTATTATTATTTTTATATAGTGCTCTGAGTTTGAGACACGTAGTCAGTCAGGCACTGTGCACTGGCTCTGCCCTCTTGGGCAAGGAGTTGATTCCTAGAAATTGGATCTCATTCTATGCTAATTTTTTTCTTTTTCGGTGGGATTTTCGTGAGATCTGGGCTAGTTCAGAAGGAAAATCTGTCCCGCCACCTCTCCTGGATGGGAGTTGTGCCTGGAAGAAAAGAGATTCTCCCACAAGCATTGGGTTCTCACTGAATGGGTGAGAGGTGTGAGCTCCTGGCACACCAAATCTGACAGAACAATAGGAAACAACCCTGGGCAGGCCCTGCCTCCAGACAATTTGTTATTCCTGGTAGCTGTAAATCCAGGTGCAGGTGGAGGATTCAGGATTCCTCAAACCCTGAAACCTTTGGTCCCAAATGGCAGCTGGGGACAGCTCCTGGGTGTCAGAACCCGGGACAGCTCCTGGGTGTCGGAACCCGGGACAGCTCCTGGGTGTCAGAACCCGGGACAGCTCCTGGGTGTCAGAACCCGGGACAGCTCCTGGGTGTCAGAACCCGGGACAGCTCCTGGGTGTCAGAACCCAGCACATCCCTCTGGCTGCCCTGGGTGATCCCAGACCCTGGCAAGGGCTCCAGAGACCCTGGCACAAAGTCAAACATTCAGTGCCTTCAATTCTACCCCATGGGAGCGGTTACCAACCTTGTATGAAGAATTACAAACCACAAGAGTTTGATTAGAGTAATAATTAGCTCATTACTGGGTGTTAATGTAGAATTTTGGGGTTTAATGGGGGTTCAAGGAGGCAAGATGGAGGAATCTGGGTGTGCCCCTGTCCTTCTGCTTCTTCTTCCTGCCCTCCATCTCCTGCTGTGGTGGTGGCACTTTTGGATTGGTTTAGCACAGCAGTGCACTGTCTAACACAGGTGAGAGGTGTTGGTATCTCACTATAAACACAGAGCACGGAATATTTGGGGTAAAAAGTTCAGAGCGCCCTCGGGGTGGTCAGTCAGGGATGAGCAGCACTGCAGCCAGCTGAAATTCTCTCAAGCTCAGAAATATCGAGCCCACACCTTTGTGTCCTCAGGGACGTGTGGAGATCTCCAAAGCCAGGCAGATCACCAGCCCTCTGCTCCCTCCTCGCCACGGAGATTCTCCCCACAGAACTTGGGCAAGAAACAGTGAAATGAATTTAATTCTTTCCCTCCTCCCAGAGCAAGCACTGCCATTGGGCTTTCAGAAAGGTTTGAGTGCAGCATTTTTGGTCATTTCCCTCCTGTGACCACATGGTCACAGCAAGGGCTTCTTCTGAGCAGTGCCCATTGCAGGACATGGAAGGGTTGAAGGGTTGGTGGCTCTGCTGGAATTAAAGTCTGTGCTGATTTCATGTCACCTACGCAGAGGTCGCAGAATTTCATTAAGAAATGAGATAAGAAGTGAATAATGACATCAGTTTTGAAGGGTGGATGGGTTTGTAGAATCCTTCTGTAAAGCCACAACCAGTAAAAAAAAAAGTCTCTAATGTCCATCCGGGGTGTGAGGGGATAAAAATGAGCTCAGGCACTGGAGATCCTTCAAGGGCTGGTGCCTCACATCCCCAGGTCTGTTCTGAGCTCACAGGACACTGGGGAGTGCCAAGCTGTGCCTGATGTCCCTGTCCCTGCTGTGCCAGCTGCTCCATCTGGAGCTGCAAGCTTTACGACTCCATAATGTTTTTATTCCCCCCTCATTGCAATTCAATGATTCCCAGCCACCTCTCTGGGAGAAAACACCTCACCAATTGGAAGCTGGGAATGTCTTGAATGCTTGGAGCTCCTGGGATGCTCAATATCATTGGACAGTCGTTTTCCCAGGAGTTTTGGCAGTTTCCCTTCAGATGTTTCTTTATGGCAGACTCCAAATCCAATCATTCAAATTAAATTGAATTCCTGCCTCCTGTCTTTTGCTCCAGTCATGGATTATTTCCCCAGGATGACCACAGAGAGCTAAGGGTGAAAGCCCACACCACAAATCCCACTTCAGCTGTTATCACCCTCTTTAACTCCCCATTAATTAACTAATTCCCATTAATTCCCTTCCTATCAGCAGCTCCAGAGCCTGAGTCCAACCAGCTGAAAGTCACATTTGCCCCAATGAATGGTGTGGCTTTGAAATTCAGCTTTGGGTTCCCCAGTCATGGCAGAGGGGTAAATCAGCAGATTATTGGGACAGATTTGCTGTTTACTGCTGGAATTGCTCACCACTTTTAAGACTAATCAGTAATTGTGATAGCTATCAACAGAGTTATGAGGCTGTCACAACCTTAACTCCAGGAGAAATTTGCCATCCTCAGAGTTTCTGAAGCAGTTAATTTGGAGTTTGGGGGATATAGAAGAAAATTGTTGCTCTTGGGGCATTATTAGAAGTACTTACCTCTACACTAAATTTAGATACTTCTTTAAACTGAGCTCATTCCCCAAAATTTATAGGTTACTGAAATAAACAGATCCCATTTACCTGCATCTCTGGAAATCAAACAAAATCAAGGTGCAATCAGTGCACAAGTTCTGTTTGTCATGGAGATGTAATTTGTCTCTTAATTTCCAGGCAGAGGTTTGTGCTGAGTCCCAGAAATGCAGCAATCAAACACATCCAGATCCTCAGACACTGCCACAACTCCTCTGTGGCCTCTCCACCGCATGGAATCAAAATCTGTGTTGGTTCATGTCACCTACCCAGAGGTCACAGAGTTTCATTAAGAAATTAGATAAAAAAATTAATAATTTCCCAGATATGTACAGAAATGCTGGCTTAACTCAAGGCTTGAGCTGTCATTCCCAAAATTTCAGCCACCTCTGCTGTGACCAGGGGTTGGATTCGTGTGTTGGAGGTTTGTGCAGAATGGGGTGGGACCACTGTGGAATGTTCCTCGAGCCTTTATTGTGACACCAGCCTCATTGCAGGGTTTGAGGCAATTGAAAGGTGGCAACAGCTCAGCCAAAGATTTCTTTGTCACAGGGCATTTTAAAAACTTTCCAGCCAATGGGACATTGCTAAAGCTCCCAGACAATTGTTCTACCAATCACTGACAGCACACGTGCACCTGCTTCAAACAATGCTTGAATGCTTTCTATCAGCAATACGCAAAATTCTTATTAAGTTTAAGACCTTCTACTGTCTTGCTAGGCATATTTTTCTGCAGTCCTAAGGTTTATCTTGGCCAAACCTAAAACTCAAACTCTTGTTTCATGTCCTTGCTTGCTGTACTATTACCACATTTCCTATTTTCAAGTTTTGCAGTTACAGCTAATTCTAAATTCTTCAGCTCTTTCTGTTCCTGGGGCTGCTTCCACACCTCTCTGAAAGGCTCCTCACCTTTAATATTTCCCACTGATACCTCCAGAGGCTGAGGCACCCCATCCCAAGGCTTCCCATGCTCTGGAGATGTCTCTGTTTTTCCTGGTGTGGTGGGAGGAACCCAAAAACCACCTTGGGACACCTCAGTTTTGGATGACAAATGACAGGGACAAAGCCCAAGTTGTCCTCACAAGAGGTTGGGTCTAGGAGGACCCAAGAACAAGAGCAGACCATGGCAGAGGCAGTTTCTGGTGAGGGGGATTGTGCCTCACCTTGGGCTCAGCTCAAAGCCACAGTGTAATTCAGTGATTTCTCAAACACAAAGACATGGAAGCTAAATGGTGACATTTATTATTGTGTCATAATATTTAATTATTAATTAATTAATTAATTAAATTTTATATATACGTATATATAAATTATATACTATATACTACATAATATATTATAGTATATTATATACTATATGCTATATAATATACAATATATAATGTACAATACAAAATATACAATATATTGTATACAATGTACAATATACAATATATTGTATATTTTATATTTTAAATTATATATTGTATAGTATATAGTATATAGTACATAGTATATAATATACCATAATGTTATTGTATATTATTGTATTAATAATATTGTATATTATTGTATATAATATACAATATACAATATAAAAATTAATAATATATAAATAATAATAGAATAATATATAGAATAATAATTAAATAATAATATACAATAAAATATATATATATAATATGTTATATAATTATATAATTCACTGAGAAGCCTCATGCTCTCTTTTAAGCATTGGATGATTTAAGTGGGTTTTTTGGCAAATAGCCCAATAGAAAATAACTATTTTTTTGAGAATCAGGTAAAGACACCCATTGGTGTTTTTTTCTTGGAACTGAGCCAGTTACTGCCAGGAGAGCAAAGAAACTTCCATTGTTCTTCCCTTTAAAGGTTTTTGAGGTGAGTCCTAAACTCTTCCCCTATATAGAAACACCTGCTCGGGTGTGGAAAGCATTCCTACAAATAACCAGTTCTGATGGATCTGATCGCGTTTCGAGGTATTTAATTGTGTCCTAGCAAAGGCACAACCACAGCCGGGTTGTTTCTCCAGAGCAGGGCAGGTGGGAGCTGTGTGTCCCACGGCAGTGAATGTTGGATGGTTCAGTGAAAAATCTCTGTGGAGCTCAGATGTGGCCTGACAGCCTCGTTGCAGAGGGTGGATGAGCTTTGAGGGCTCTTCCAACCCAAATTATTCCATGTTCTGTGAGTAGGGTTGAAATTCCTGCAGCAGGAATTCTCTGGGCTGGAGGAATGTGGAGATCCAGGCCAGCCCCCATGATCTGGAGCTCAGATATGGCCCTGACAGCCTCGTGGCAGGGAGTGGATGAGCTTTGAGGGTCCTTCCAACCCAAACCATTCCATGTTCCATGAGTAGGGTTGAAATTCCTGCAGCTCTGTGCAGCAGGAATTCTGTGGGCTGGAGAAATGTGGAGATCCAGGCCAGCCCCCTGTCATCTGGAGCTCAGATGTGGCTCTCAGCAGCCTCGTTGCAGAGGGTGGATGAGCTTTGAGGGCTCTTCCAACCCAAACCATTCCATGTTCCATGAGTAGGGTTGAAATTCCTGCAGCAGGAATTCTGTGGGCTGGAGGAATGTGGAGATCCATGCCAGCCCTCCATGATCCAGAGCTCCTTGGCTGAGCTGGAATGTTTAATCTGAGCCAGGGGACCTGAAGAGAAAATTTCCTTTGGGCAGCCACTCCATTTATTGTCTCACATGTCTTTTATTTAATATCTTGTGACTAATTTCATCCCCTGCCTGAAGAATATTCACACAAATATTGATTTTCCGTGAGCCCCACACGGATTTGGATCAGCAGGGTGATGCGTATGGTAACTCAGATTTATTCCCAGGGAAGGCTGGGAATTATTGATGTGCTTAGACAGGAATAAAAGTTTTCTTCTCCCAGCCCAGGCTGCAGTTCCTCCCATGGCTGGGCTGTGGGATTTGGAGTGTTGATCGAGGCAGGATGAAGAGGAGGAAAGGAAGCTCAACTCTTTCTCTACTTCTCTGTTCAGATTTTTTTAGAGTGGGGAAAATTGAAAAATAAGTGAGTTTATTATGGGATTGATTGGAAAAACTCCTGGATGGTGGCTGCTGAAATCTGAGCTAGGTTTGGCCATCATTTCTTCTTTCATTTTAGATCCTAAAGAATCTGCTTTCTATTGATGGAAATTATGATTAATTACCTTGTAAGACAAGGAAAATTTTTTTCTCCTGTTTAAGAGTATTGACTTGATTCCCCCAATGAAAATTTCCTGTACGAGAGTCCCTCCCAAAAATGACCAGAGGATAAATGATGTGTGTTCATCATCTCTAAATCAAAACATTTGGTGTGACTCACCCCTGGCCAGCTCTGTCGTCGTTCTTATTTTAGGATCTCCTACAAAGGTCACATTTAACTACTAAAAATAAACCCACAGCCCAAAAACCCTTGGTTCCTCAGCAAACACAGCAAATGTAGGCTACTCTTGTATTAAAAGTACAGATCCAGGTCACCGAGCTGACCTACTTAGGGGATATTTTAGGGCCTCCCAAAAGACTTCACGTCCTCCAAATGTCAATCTTACTTCAGCTCCACACATCAGTGTAAGTCTTCATCCTTCAGAGGGGACTCTTATTTAGATGTAGATTTTATCAAAGTTAAACCAGCTTAATATTTCTCATATGAAACTCGGAGAAAGCCGAGGTGAGCTTGACTCCTGTGGTTGGCAGCAGGAGGATGATGTGAGTAAAACCTTTTTTTTGGTCCCAAATGACACAGCTGATCCTCACCTTAGTGCCTTTGGCAGCGATGTGTGATTCCACCAACAGCAGAGAGCAGAGAATTTATTTAAATCTGATACCTGTGTGAACCCAGACAGGGGTCGAAGCTCATTTTCGAGTTCGTTTGCAGGTCACACAAGGCTGTTTTCTCTGCAGATGAGTGTCCTTAGCCTCTGCCTCCCAAGGAGAATGATGGTTTAAGGTATTTCCACAGCATTTCCTCCTGGGCGCCTGGAAGGAATCGTTTGTTCTGAGATTCCTGCTGCTCACAGGGCTCAGGTTTGGGCCAGCTCTCGTTCAGTGCAATTCCAGATTTTGTCTGGGGCACAGGCAGAGGAGGGGACAGCTCTGCAGAGAGCTTGGAAACCACAAACTCTGCGCTGTGGGGTCATGAGAGTTATGGGGAATCCTGAAGGGGAACTCCCAGGAGGGCAAATTCGAGCAGAGACCTGTTGTTCTACCTGCAGTGCCTAAATCTTTATAAAATTGTGATTTTTGGGGAGTTGGACAAATCTGTGCCCAGATTTTGGAGCAGTCATTCACTGCCACACCAGGCACAAATTCATTTCTGTGCTTACACAAGCCTAGGTGGATCCAGATTTAAGCCTAACTATCCATGTTGTTTTCTGATTTTCTCAATTGGAATATTTTTATATCAACTTACGGTGAGCTGGGTGACCTTTGTGTCAGCCACACGTTGCTGAAGGGCTGATGAAACCCTCTGCAGGCTGATTTGCAGTTTGGGGTGTGCTGCTTCTCCTCCAGCTCCCATCACCAAGCCCATCAAATTTATTCCTGTTTCATTCACTCTTTCCACTGTAAGCTCGTGTCAAAATAAATGCAGGATTTTGGTGAGGAACACAACCCTGAGAGGAGCAGCAAGAACAGCTGAGGGCTCTGCATGAGCTGCTGAAAATTGTGTTCGCCTCCTTTTGATTCTCTTTTGCAGTCCAAACTTTATTTCAAACTTAATCAGATGTTTGGGAAAAAACACTAATGCAGTGTAAATAGAGATTGACAGAAAACTATCTCGGAATAAATAGAGCTGCTGGAAAATATAGAGAATTTTAAAGCAGGGAGAATGACAATGTCACAAGGAGGCAATTTCACCGAAAAGGCTGCCACGAGGGAATAAATAGATGTGTGATTATTTGTGTGGACTGGGAGGGGAAAGAACCACTGGAAATTGAGTGCAAAAAATGTGGCAACGTGCAGAGGAAATTGAGATGGCTCAAGTGGAGCAGAATCAAACTTGAGAAGGAAGCGGCTGCTGCCTTTTCCATTTCCTGTGGGAAGCACCCTGGGAATAGAGGGAAATGTTCCTAAAAGCTGCTCTTAAAAATGTTCCTAAAAGTGTTGCTGGTGCTGCCTGTGCCACCCAGGAGAGACCATTCTCTCAAAGAATGGATTTTAAAGAAAAATTAGAAATTATCCATGAACCTGGGAGGAAGTGAGAGCCTGCGCTGCTCTTAAGGACAATGGGAATAAGATTCCCACTAGGGTGCTGTATTTGACATAATTTTTGGGGTTGAGAGCTGGACTCGATGACCTTGGGTGGATTTTTTGACCTTCACGATTCTGTGATTGATGATTCCCCTGAGCAGGGATTGGGACTGGCTTGAGCTGGGTTTAAACCCTTCCCTTCGGTGCCAGCCTGAGTGCAGAGTCAGCAGAGCTCCCCAAAAAAAAAGGGGGAAAAGGGCTCCGGGACAGATGTGGCTGCAGGAACAGCAGAATATTGGTGAGCTCGTGGTGTTTATTCTGATCTCCACTCTCAAGCATAAAAAATGTGAAATAAAAAGGTAATGATAGCAACTGTTCCTGTGAGTCTTCAAAGGATTTCAGGGAACACACGGAGCAGCCCAGCGAGTTAATTTGAATTGGAACTGGGTATCTCAGTCCCTGTTGTAAATGTCCCAGAAAATAAAGCTTGCAGGAGGAATCAGATAATTCACTGATCCAGCAGCATCTCAGCCGACACTTTGGAGCAGAGCAAGCCTTGGCAGGAACCCAGTGGTTCCAGGAATCCTGAGTGTCCAGCACAGGGAGAGCTGCAGCTTTCTCAAAGGAAAAGAAGGAGGGAGGATTTTGTGGCAAGAACTCAGACAAGATTTCTCCTCTCAGCATCCAGCCCAGGTGCTCTAAGTCTGGGGGGACCCACAAGGAACCTTCCAATGCTGGAATGTTTTATTTACCCCAGGGAATGTGCATCCCAAGCCCCAAAGCAATCAAAGGATTTTGATCTGCAGTTCTGCATTTCCAAGCCCTGTTCCAGCATTAACCAGCTAAACATCCAGGGATTGAATGTGTTTAAAAAAATCCTGGATGTGGCACTGGGTGCTGTGGTTTAGTTGAGGTGTTGGGGTTGGGTTGAACTCGATGATTTTGGAGGTCTCTTCCAACCTGGTGATTCTGTGACTCTGTGATTCTGTGATTTTGTGATTTTGTGATTCTATTGTGCAAGGGGGTCCAGGAACCTGGATTTACCTGGAGATGCTGAGCAGGGAATCCAAGGCAGAATTCCACTCTAAGCAGTGAATCCCACCTGCCCTGCCCAAAATGTTCTGGTCACCTCAACGTCACAGGCACAGCAGGGCCACATCCTGTGAAACATCCCCCAGAGGAAACAGGCTCCAAAGGAGGAATCCTGGGCCCTGAGGTGATGCCTGAAGTTTTAATTTTCATGATTTTCAGGCTCTGTGCTGCCCAGAGTGCAGCTCTGAGCTCACAGTCAGTGTCACTCAGCTCTCTGCACACAGCAGGGACACAAAACAAATCCTTTTTCTTTTGGGATACTCCAGGGCCCTGGAAGCACCCCAGCCCTCTCCTCACCTCTGGATGTCCCAAAAAATTCCCCCATTCCCCCTTCCAGGGGTTCAGGTGTTCCTGGACATTCCCAAATCCCCCATTCCAAGATGCACACCAAGGACAACTGTTACAAGTTTTCAGGCCCCAAAGCACAAACAAGGGTGGCTGGAGGGAGGAACAAGAAGGATGGGAGCTCATAATCTGAAGCCAGAATTGGGCAATTAAACCCCAATATGCAAATGGACCAAAACTTATAAAAATGTGAGACCATGTGACCGTTTGTCCATTTTGTGACCATTTTGTGACCATTTTGGGCCCACCTTGGGTGCAGCCCCGGCCAGGCCCTGTCCTGCCCAAGGTGTGTCCTTAAAGGCCTTTCAATAAATCTCTACTTTACTCTCTTAGCTCCTTCCTAAGGCATCAGAGGAATCCCCAAATTCAGGCTCTGAGCCAGGCCTGGGTGTCCTTAGGGGAATTACAGAGAACTCACAACCCCTGTGCCTCCCCACGGGAGCAGCTGAGCACCCAGGGGCCCTGAGTGACACAGAATGTCCCTACAGCCCTCAGGGTGTCCCTTCAGCCCTCAGGGTGTCCCCTCAGCACCCAGGGTGTCCCCTCAGCACCCAGGGTGTCCCTTCAGCCCTCAGGGTGTCCCTTGAGCACTCAGGGTGTCCCTTCAGCACCCAGGGTGTCCCTTGAGCACTCAGGGTGTCCCTTGAGCACTCAGGGTGTCCCTTCAGCACCCAGGGTGTCCCTTGAGCACTCAGGGTGTCCCTTGAGCACTCAGGGTGTCCCTTCAGCACCCAGGGTGTCCCTTCAGCCCTCAGGGTGTCCTTTCAGCCCTCAGGGTGTCCCCTCAGCACCCAGGGTGTCCCTTCAGCCCTCAGGGTGTCCTTTCAGCCCTCAGGGTGTCCCCTCAACACCCAGGGTGTCCCTTCAGCCCTCAGGGTGTCCTTCAGCCTCAGGGTGTCCCTCAACACCCAGGGTGTCCCTTCAGCACTCAGGGTGTCCCCTCAGCACCCAGGGTGTCCTTTCAGCCCTCAGGGTGTCCCCTCAGCACTCAGATTGTCCCCTCAGCACTCGGGTTGTCCCCTCTGCTTGGCACCAGGTGCCTCCCAGAAGCCACCCCACCACCTGCAGCTGCAGATAAGCATCCTGCCAGCTGTTCCCTGCAGCTTGGCACAAACCCTGTCCCTATTCTGAGATTTCCCAATTCATCCTGGAGCCCAGGAGCTCACCTGAACAGGGAGGGGTTAATTGCTTTCAGGCAAACATCATCCCTCCGGCTGTACTCGCTGAAAAGAGCAAGTGAAATCTTGCAGGAGTTTATCTGAGTTACAAGGAAGATTCGGTTCCTGGTTACAAAATTGGGAATGCAGTTGTAAAAGAGGAAATTTTACAATTTCTCTGTGATCTTAGAGCCCCCCTGCCACTCAGAGCTCCTGCATCTGTGAATTTCTGCATCAGATCAGGGTTGTAGGAGGCAAAAGCAGCTCTGAAGGCTGAGCCCTGCCCTGCCCAGGCATTTCCATCAGTTTCTGGGTGCTGATGAATGCAGATGAAGTTTCAGAGAGGATGGGAAGCGCTGCCTCTCCCTCCCTGGCTCTGTCTCCACGAGGGAATCAGGCCAGGCTTCAGTGGCTGTGAATTCTCTCTATCCTTAAAGGCCTTTTAATAAATATCTACTTTATTTTCTTAGCTCTGCCCAGTCTGTTCCAGGTCCAGGGGTTTGGTGGACAAGGCACCAAGGAAATTTCCCAGCACAAGGAATTTTCCTGGCACAAATCCTGCTTTTTCCTATGGAATGGGAAGCAGAGCCAGGAATCAGGGCACAGCCAAGGTCAGCAGGGTGGCCACAGAGTGGCCAGTGAGGCCACCAAACAGGAATTCAGGGCTTTGTGTCCATCAGAAAATCAGCCTGGGGGTGTGGTGGGTGTTAAACACACACCTGGGGATGCATGGAGGAGGGATATGATCCAGGCAGAATCCAAACGTTTTGTTGATTGCAGACATAAAAAATAAAAGTCCCCTGGAGATTTATAGTGGAAGTGAGCAGAAAATACGACCTGGTGTTACAATCCTCAATCAGCAGCCGAAGTTGTGCGTGTGCCTGGTTCCCAGTCATGCTCTTAGCAGATATTTATTAACGGTAATTAGCACAAGTTGTTCAAATGTGTCTGCTAGAAGGCAACATCAGCATCTCTCACACTGCTGCCTTTCCCTGTGCAGCACCTGAGAACAGTCCTGCTGCTTCTCTAATGAGATCTTTATTATTCTAATAATCGTCACGGATGGCAATAATATTTTACACTTGCAAAGAAAGCTTTTTCTGAAAGGATCCCCACAGGCCTTCCAATCCTCCTCACATCCTGCAAAGGCCAACCACTCTGCCCACGAGATCCCAGGCTGGGTGTGAATTAGGAATTCTGTATTCCAGAGGTTAAAGCAAAAAAAAGGAAGGCTCTGGTGATGGATTATTTTTTTGTAGCCCCTGAAAGGAGACCCTGGACACATTTTGCACTCGAGGGACATCTCTCCAAGGTCAAACTCACACTGAGCTGCTGAAAGACAAGGGATGAATAAACCCAGACAGGGAAATTAAAAATGAATACATTCAAAATGGAAATGACAGGTTAGAAATGACTGTCCAAGAAAGCCCAAAGTTGCAGAAATTTGGAGATCAGGAGAATTTGGAGGCCACATAGGAGAGGAAGAGGCCAGGTGCTGGTGGTAAAAGATGTAAGGGACTGAATTGCTGCAGCAATGAATATGCAAAAAGAATCAGCACAGATGGAGATGAGGTGGAGCAGGGAAGGGCACCTCATTCTTCAAAATAAAGGGGGACAGTGAAAATAAAAGGAGTTGGTAAGGAGTAAAAGTAAGAGGAGAAAATCCAAGCAAAACAGGGCAGAGGATAAGGAAAATGGAACAGGAGAGAAGAAAGGAGACTGTTCTCAGGCAGGATCCAAAGGGGAAAAAAAATGAATAAAGAACAGCAAAAAAGTCCCTGTGGTCAGAGAGTTTTGGTTAAAAATTTCTTGTCAGGGAAAGGAGGTGCAGTGAGGAAGGGAAAGGACGAATGTGAACCAGCAGGAGTGTGGAGAGGAGTGAAAACACATCAGAGCACTTAAATGGGTCAGTGTGGAAGGGTTGGGGCATCAGTGTGTGAACAGCAGCAACAAAAATAAAAGATAGTGAGGATGTGAAGGAGCTGAGAGAGTTCAGGGACTGGGAGTGGCTGAGGCTGGGCCTGGGGTGTGCTCACCTGTACAGGTGAGGTGGGAACAAGATGGGAAGAGGAGAAAATCAAGGAAATCGTGGCAATGAAAATGTGTCATTGTAGGGCACGAAATAAAGATCATTGACTCCAGCAATTCTTCCAAAGGATGAAGAGAATCAGAAGGATTTATTTACAATTTATAACATGCTGCATTAAAAGGCACATTATTGGTGCATAGAATTGACACCTCTCAAATTCTATTGGTTAAATTACAGAAATAGCAAACAGCAGCTGGTGAGAGGTTGTTATGAGAAAAGGAATATTATTTATTTAAATGCTAAGAGAAAAGGTTTTACAGAAAATTTACAGAAAATTTACAGAAAATTTTCAGAAAATTTATAGAAAATTTACAGGAAATTTACAGAAAATTTACAGAAAGATGTTTTGGGAAAAGGAATATTGTTTACTTAAATGCTAGGAGAAAAGGTTTTACAGAAAATTTTCAGAAAATTTACAGAAAATTTACAGGAAATTTACAGGAAATTTACAGAAAATTTACAGAAAATTTTCAGAAAATTTTCAGAAAATTTACAGAAAGATTTTTTGGGAAAAGGAATATTGTTTACTTAAATGCTAGGAGAAAAGGTTTTACAGAAAATTTTCAGAAAATTTACAGGAAATTTACAGAAAATTTGCAGAAAATTTACAGAAAGATGTTTTGGGAAAAGGAAAACTGTTGAAAGCTTCCCCTTGGGAAGGAGCTAGCAATGGTTAGCAAGCTGAAATTCTCTCAGGCTCAGAAATATCGAGCCCACATGTCATGGTTGTTCCCAGTCTGGGACAGGATGGTGAAAAAGGTTCTGCTGGAGGAAGGTTTATAATGAGCTGAAGATTTGCAGGGCTGGAGCTGGAAATGGGTAAACGCCCCAAAATCAGAGTTAGGGGAGGAATTTTGTCACCTTTTCAGCATCTGAAACACAAAGTCATGAAATCATGGCTGTATGAGGTGTTTTTATTGGAGAGCTCGGGAGCCTGGGGTACACAAAAACCCAAATCAGTCTCTGCCATTACATTCGAGTTGGGTGTGTTTTATACCCTTCTTGGTTACATAAATTTATTAATATAATTATTAATTAATTAATATAATTAATAATAAAATGTATTATTAAACTTGTATTGTCCTATCAATCCTATTGATTCCATCCAAGCATAAATTTCCAAGCTCTAAAAAAACCCAAACTTTCTTGCTGTGGTTGCATTGTTTCTCATGACTCCTTTACATTTACACAATAATTATATTTAATTATATTTAACAATCATACCTACGCGCAGTCGCACATGAATTAAAAAACACAAAGCCAACTCTCCCCCAGCAGTTTCAGTTCTCCAAACCCAATTTTTCCACCCTCCCCCCGAATCTGTTCTCACGATTTTTAAAAGCATTTTCCCCAAGCAGCTAAGATTTAACCCAACACTATCAACCTGAGGGGTTTTAATTCCCTAGAAAATAACAGTTTACAAATAACTCTCAGTTCCCTCTGGTGCCTTGGACACCTCAGGAGTTTCTTTGCTCAGCAGCCACTCAAAAACCCGAGGCACCACTCACAATGAGGCCTCACAAAATGCTCGGGGGACACGGTGAGCTGGGGTGGAATGAGCACACGAGGCTTCAGATGAAATGAAATCCCAGAACAGAGCCTGGATCTGTGGGTAAAACTCTTCCGTTCCCACAGGAGAGCTCTTACAAACTCAGGGAAGGGTTTAGCAAAGCCTGACGAGCTCGAGGACTTTGGTTCAGCAGCAGCATCTCAAATTCCAGGTATAAAACTGTTTGGATCTGAATTTTCAGGGTTTTCAGGGGAAGGGGCACCACAATGGACTGAATTTAGAGAAGACCTCTAAGGAATAAGCAGAGCCTGGAAGGAAAGAGAACAAATTCTTCCTTAGGCTGTGCAGCCAGGAATGTGGGGTTGCTTAGGGGTGGGTTGTGTTTCCTGCACTCCATTTACCCCAAAACCCCCCAAAACAGCGACAGAGACCCCAAACTCAAACTCTTAAGTCCCACCCAGCATTTCCCTGATCCCGGGGGAGCTGGGAGAGCCTGGAGGCACTCACAGGCTCCTCCAGGCTGGTGCTGACTGACAAGGAGGCAGCTGCCAAGAGGAATCTAGAATGGTTTGGAGATGCCTCCTTTTCCCTCCATGCAGCCACGAATTTGAATTTTTCTCTGATTCTGCTGAAACCTTCAGAATCTTAATTATCACAGGTGCTTCTGCCATTCTTTCAGGTGGGGTTGGAATTGGCCATTGGGTTTTAAAGTTGTTGAAGGAGAGGAAGAGAAGGAATTAAAAAGTGGTTGAGTTGTGTTTTTTCCCCTTGGGAAACCAAGCTGAGGGAGATTGATCAGCAAAAGGAGTACAACTTAGAGGTCAAGAAGTGCAGTGATGAAGGGGGAACTGTCAAGTGCCACAGTG
Source organism: Acrocephalus arundinaceus (assembly GCA_021534815.1). Lineage (NCBI taxonomy): Eukaryota > Metazoa > Chordata > Aves > Passeriformes > Sylviidae > Acrocephalus > Acrocephalus arundinaceus. Next base: position 545,292 of record JAJEOU010002598.1, read on the forward strand.
AGTTACATGCTAAAGCAAAGAGCAAAAGCTCCTTGGTTATGTAAATGAAATGAGGAGGAGAAAAGAGCGAGTGAGACTGCTGCAGAATGAGGGGGAAGTGAAATTACAGCCATCCTCAGTAGGACTCCAAAAGAAAAGCAGGATTTGTCTCCCGTTTTTAATGATGTGGATGATGCCCAGGGCATCAGAAGGCAATAAACACTCCAGGGAATACTCCAGGAGCTGATGCTGAGGTCTGGGACCATCAGCAGCACTTCAGGCTCCTGGGATGTCCCCTTGAGGCGCAGTCAGGATGTCTCTGTCCAGGACCCAGTGCTGAAATGATTCCCGTGTGTCCCGGGTCAGAATAAAAATCCTAAACCTGCCCCTTGTGAGAAAAAATGAATTTTTTCCATTGCAGAATTCCAGATAATGACTTTTGTTGTTGTTTTGTATAAAGCCTGTATGTGAGAGGGAGGTTCAGGGCACCCAATCATAAAGATTTCAAGAGATACTTAAGATGAAATGCTTAAACAGGTCTGTGTTTGTTTCCATGTGAACAACAGGAAGGAGGGAGGGAGGGAGGAGGAAAACAAGCTGTTCCTGCAGAGAGCAATCACACTTTTGTATTTCCAGGGAAAAGAAGCACCTCAGGTAATTCCTGTGGTGGCTGCCACCCCAAATCCAGCACTCCCATCCACCAGGGCAAAAGGAGAGTCTGGCACAAAGCTTGGCAGTTTGGTAAATGAAAAATCGGATTGTTCTGATTTTTAACACCTTTAGCTGGTTTTCCTTCCTGGAAATCTGTTTGTCTGTCCCTGAAACTGAGAGCAGGAATGGGGAGGGAAGACTGAACAAACTCCAAGTGGTTTGGTTTTACCCAATCCCAGAATTGCAGGAATTTAGACCAACGTGAAGAATTTTTTTCTATAGAACATAAGAAAAAGTGAATAAAGAGTTTCTGACGCTCTGATACACAATTGATATTCCTGAGGTTTGTGCAGCTCCATGAAAATCCTCTTCCAAAAGCTGATGGTGCATCTGGCAAAAGTTGTGTCAGAGCCACTCAGCCCCAGGGGCCACGGCCACAAAATTCCCCCCTCCACACTTTGGATCTGGAGCTGTTGGTGCCAAAACTGGAGTCAGTGCCCCTGTGCTTGTCAATCCTGAATTAAAGTCCAGGAGTTTTCAGTGTTCGCTGCACAGAAATGAAAACTGTCGGGTATCCTGGTTTACAAAACTAATTAACTTGCTGATAAATTTGAAAACATCTACAGGGAGCTCATTAAGGGAGAAAAAAAAATATCTCATGAATGATGGAGTTCACAAAGCTTAACCCTGAGGTGAGAAACAATGAGCCAAATTAAATATCGCTCAGGAAAACTCCAAAGCAGCCACAAATAGTTACACCCAAGGAAGGAGATGGACACAGAGAGACTCCTGGGTCACCAGGGCACCTCTGCAACCAGGATCTGCTCCAATTTGGTTTGGAAAAAAGTTTCTTCCAGTTTGAATTTCTCTAATCCTCAAAGTTGTCTGATATTTGCCCCAGGAGCCAGGTTTGGGCTGTGTTTCCTTACAGTGCTCCCCAGCCATGAGTTATTAGCCTTTTATGTACTTTTTAAAAATTTTTTCATAGAAACACTGAACAATCTTTGCCTTAGGGGTAGTTTGGTAGCTCTTTAGGAGATCTGGCGTCTCCTCCCAGCCTGACTCTTCCCTTTGCCACAAGATCTTTTCAGTCTTGTCTTTACTCGGTTCCTCCCTCCCTTTTTAATTCTCCCGTGATCCTCGTTTTCCTGGGCGTCACTAATGAGCTGCTGATGTGACACCGTATCGAATGCTCCCTCCCAGCCCCCAGAGATGGTATCGAGCATGTTCCCTTTGTCTAAAAACTCCATTACCTTATCAGAGAGAGATATCGGATTAGCCTGCCACAATCTCCCTTGGAGAAAGCCTTGCTTCCTCCCAGCCTATTTCCCACTTAGAGCCACGGCTTTAATTACTTCTGCCTTCAAAATCTATGGCAAAGCTTGCATCAAGCTGAGCTCCTCTTTCAGGCTCCAAACCCCACTGTTTGCCCTTCCACATCAGGGACCTCGGACTGGGGCAGAGGTTTTGTCCCAGCAAGGGAAGGGCCCAGTGGGGTTATGAGGTTTGGAATCAGGAGGGAAAATCCAACCTCGTGGAAGGTAAGGAACTCCTCCCAGGGGGATTTCTGGCAGAATGGGCAGCTGAGACTGCTGGAAACAGCCTCATAGTAACCTCAGCTGTGGCACCACCACACAGGTTTTAGGATCCCTTAAGGGACTCTGAAGCTGCCACTCCTCTCAGGCATCTGGGCTGAACGGGTCTGGCTGAGTGGATCTCCCTTTCTCTGTTCCTGCTCAAACGAAACCAAATTTATTGCTTGGAAAGCTCTGGATGAGCAGAACTCCCTGTCCCCATTCCTGCTTAAATGAAACAAAATTTGTTGGTTGGAAAGCTCTGGCTGAGCAAACCTCCCGTCCCTATTCCTGCTCAAATGAAACCAAATTTGTTGGCTGGAAAGCTCTGGATGAGCTGACATCCCTGTCCCCATTCTTGCTCAAATGAAACCCAGTTTATTGGTTGAAAAGCTGTGGCTGAGTGGACCTCCCTGTCTCTGTTCCTGCTAAAATGAAACCCAATTTGTTGGTGGCAAAGCTGTTTGTCTGAGGAGATCCACGCCAGGGGATGTGTAGGGAAGCCAACAATAAATGGCCATTCCCCACGCCTGGGGTTGTTCCCTGCCAGGGGCATCTCTGATCTCTGAGCCAGGAGCCTCTAAGGGCAGGTGATCACTGAGCACGGGGCCACCTGCAGATATCTCCATCCAGGACAACCCCTGAGGCTCTCCTCAGCGCCACCAGGATGAAACAGGAATTTTCAAGACACAATTCACCACACACCTCTGCCAGAAAAGCTTCCCTGCCTGCAAAGGCAGTCTGAGCAGCCCAGCTCTGAGGGAGACGTCTGCAGCAGAGGTGTCAGAAAGCACAGCCTGGGGAGTCAGGGTTCATTTCACCCAAATTCCAAGTGTCACCATGCTGAAAGAGCTCTTGTTGGAAAAAGGTCAGTCCTTTATTCCTCGTTATTCATTATCTTTTCATATCCCTCCACCATCAGCTGTTTGAAAAGCTATTATTGCAGCACGTTCGGTGCTGAAATGGATGGAGTTCTCTTCTCCCCCCATGCTGTGACCTCTGTGACGGCTGAGAATAAAACTAATGACAATAAATTATAGAGGTGTTGCTGGATATTGCCAGAGCAGTGATAAAATGTGATGGCAGTTAATAGAGCATGTTTAAAAGACACAAGGCAAGTGTTGTCTACCATGAGACACCCAAATGCACTCGGAAAAAGAGAGAAGTGGCACCCTGGTGCTCAGGGCCACAGCACTCGAGGGCTCCCTGTGGTTTTGAGCTGTGACCTGTGTGGCATTTTGTGGCAGCAGCCCTCTTATTAGAGGGTAAAAATGATCCAGGGCACAGACTTCTTGTTAAACACAGCATAAAAAAGGTCCTGGTTTATTCCTCTTTGTGGCTTAGTCATCTTAACTCCAAATATTCACTGACTGGCTGCAGCAAGCTCCTGCTGTGGGTTTCCCTTGCAGCCTCTGACTGCTGGGGATTTCCTGCTAAACTCTGAGTTCAGGGATCAGTGTGCAGACTCTGATTGTTGGTTCTTTCCTGCTAAACTCTGAGTTCAGGGATCAGTGCGCAGACTCTGATTGTTGGTTATTTCCTGCTAAACTCTGAGTGCAGGGATCAGTGTGCAGACTCTGACTGCAGCTTTTACCTGGCTAGACTGTGTGCAGAGATTAGTGTGCAGACTCTGACTGCAGGTTTTTACCCAGCCAAACTATGACTGCAGGGATTGGTTTGCAGGCTCTGACTGCAGACTTTTACCTAGCCAAACTATGACTGCAGGGATCAGTGTGCAGACTGTGACTGCAGCTTTTACCCAGCTAGACTGTGACTGCAGGGATCAGTGTGCAGACTCTGACTTCAAGCTTTTAACCAGCAAGACTGTGACAGCAGGGATTGGTTTGCAGCCTCTGACTGCAGGCTTTTACCTAGCCAAACTGTGACTGCAGGGATTGGTTTGCAGACTGTGACTGCAGGTTTTTACCGAGCTGAACTCTGACTGCAGGGATTAGTGTGCAGGCACGGACTGCAGCTTTTACCCAGCTAGACTGTGATTGCAGGGATTAGTGTGCAGGCTCTGACTGCAGATTTTACCCAGCCAAACTGTGACTGCAGGGATTAGTGTGCAGACTCTGCAAGATTTTAACCAGCTAGACTGTGACTGCAGGGATTAGTTTGCAGCCTCTGACTGTAGGTTTTTACCCAGCTAGACTGTGACTGCAGATTCCAACCCAAGCTCTAACTGCAGACCCAGACCGGCCTCACAGCAGTGATTCTCTCCTTCATGCTCCTCAAGGTTCCTCCTCCATGATGATCCTCCTTACCAGCTCACCCCCTCTTTTATCTCACTCATCCTTATCTGATGTAGCTCTTACTCATCAGGGGCCAGGCTGTGTTGGGTAATTAACACAGCTATGATTGATCAGGGGTGAGCTCACCTGTTTCTCCTCTCCTACAGTGCTTTGCCTCTTCTCCTGCACAGTGTGTGCTGCTTCCCAGCCTGCAGCCACCAAAACCACACCTGCTGTACAGGTGTGCTCGTGATGCCTGGAATCTGGAGATTCCAGATTGCTTAGAGACCAGACAAAGTCAAAAAAATACAAGCAGGTATATTTAATGAGGGCCTTCAGGTGCATTAAGGGCAGATGAAGCCTCCCCAACAGGCTACACCCAAAATGGATGATGGTCATGAATTTTTCAGACAGATATAAATTGGGTCAATTTGCAATCAGGGGTTAATTGTCCAATTACAGCTTCAGGTAATGAATCATATTCCCCCAATTTTCTCCCCCCAATTCACTTTTGTTTATAATTTTTGGGGTGTAAGTCTGTGGCATGTCATTGGTTGTCAGGCTTAGAAGGATTGTTTTGTGTGACCAAAATGTGAAGAGAGTAACTAATACTCTATAAGGAGTTCAGAGTTCTACACTAACGCAGTGCAGAATCTGAAAAACAGAAAAACTCAAATCTTAAGGCACCACCCTCACCTTGCCAACCTCTGTGGCAGCAGCAGGTCCTTGTGGCCCTCTGCAACCCAGCCCAGAGCAGCAGGGACGGTGTCCCCAGTGCCCAGCTCAGATCACTCCTGTCCTGGTGCCTGAGTGCCACGAACCCCTCGTTAGTCACTGTCACACTCTGTGGCCTCCAGGGTCTGGAGACACTGCCCCAGTGACAAGGATGCTGTGAGGACACGTCTGGCTTGGCAGCAGCAGCGTGGGAACAACGTGTTTGACTGCTCCAGACAAACAGAGAATAGCAGAGGGAGTTTAGCAGCTCCTGGATGTCTTTTGTGCTTTTGTACAACACATCCCAGCAGCACCAACAGAGCCCTGCCACGGCGCGGGGAGAGTGAAGCAGACTCCTCCTGACAGATTGCTGCTCCCGTGTTTGGTTTGTCAGAGCATGTACAAACTCCCTGTCTGCAGAGATGAGATAATCACAGGCTGCTGGGGGATTTGAGTAGCTCTGAGTGTGTTCAACAAACATCAAGGACAGGAAATCTGGGATGCTGGAGAGAAGGCTCATCAGCATATCCTGTTCACTGCTGATCCCACTCGAGGGTGGAGTGCAAAGGGCAGGCCCTGCCTGACCCCTGATCAAACTGAGATTGCCCTGAGGTGTCAGTGGTCCTTCACCCCACTCTTGTAGGTCCTGTCACACCCTGGGAGTGTGAGGAGCTCAGGAACCTGTGATTTTTGTCTCTGGCTTTCAGCCAAGCTCCCTCAGTCCCCTTAATCCCTCCGCTGACCTGGAGTTGCAGAGCACAGCTCACAACTGGTCTCCTGTGAGCAGGGGTTGCTCCAGCTCATGTGGTCTGCTCTAAGCACTGATCTCAGATGTCTTAGGCTGGACTTTCTTAAGGAAAAGAAACCCTAAGCCTAGCACAGATTTGGGAAGCTCAAGACGTTTCTATCAGTACAAATCCTTCTTTTTATCTCCTCCACCCTCCTGCCTGCCTTTGGAAGGACAACACTGTGGGAGTGTTGTGGCTGAGCAGCTTGGGGGTTTCAGCACAGGGCGGGTGAGATGCAGCAGAGAGGGAGGGATGGCTGTGGCTGCTCTGTGAGACATCCTGGGGCAGGGCAGCCCAGACCAGCTCCCTGCAAGATCTCTGCAGGTGAGATCCAACTCCTCACCAAGATCCCCACGCTGCACGGAGCAGGGGAAGCAGAGGGAAGGGTAAATAAAACGCAGCAGAACTCATCTCCCATTCCAAAGAGCAGCAGCCCAGAGGCTGCAATCGCTAATTAAACAATATCTCCCACCAACGCAGGCAATGAGGGTGACATTTACCTCTTGTAGGCTATAAATACCCAGCCATAAGCAAACATTTCTAATCAGTGATTATGGGTGAGGTTATTTTCCCTGGCGTTGTAAGTGATTGTTTGTTTACGCAGAATTAATGGGCAAGATCCCGCTGGAGGTGCTGGCCAAGGATGGGGAGCTGGTGGCTGCACTGAACTGGGTCACCAGGCTTGGGGGGGCAACCCAGACCTTCCAGGACAACCTCCTGAGCCTTGAGGAGTTTTTTTTTCCTCTCCTCTCCTCTCCTCTCCTCTCCTCTCCTCTCCTCTCCTCTCCTCTCCTCTCCTCTCCTCTCCTCTCCTCTCCTCTCCTCTCCTCTCCTCTCCTCTCCTCTCCTCTCCTCTCCTCTCCTCTCCTCTCCTCTCCTCTCCTCTCCTCTCCTCTCCTCTCCTCTCCTCTCCTCTCCTCTCCTCTCCTCTCCTCTCCTCTCCTCTCCTCTCCCTCTCCTCTCCTCTCCTCTCCTCTCCTCTCCTCTCCTCTCCTCTCCTCTCCTCTCCTCTCCTCTCCTCTCCTCTCCCTCTCCTCTCCTCTCCTCTCCTCTCCTCTCCTCTCCTCTCCTCTCCTCTCCTCTCCTCTCCTCTCCTCTCCTCTCCTCTCCTCTCCTCTCCTCTCCTCTCCTCTCCTCTCCTCTCCTCTCCTCTCCTCTCCTCTCCTCTCCTCTCCTCTCCTCTCCTCTCCTTTTCCCTTCTCTCTTCCCTCCTCCCCACCACCTTTTTCTCCCATGAAATCCCCTGCCCCAAGGTGACTTTATCCAAGCCAGAGAGGAGCACCTTTTTATTCCAGCAAACCCAGGTGTTCTCCACCTTCCCCAAGCTCTTCCAGGCCCTGGCTGCAGGAATTTTGCATTTATATTGCTGCATAATCACATCGCTGCTTTATACCCAAACCAACGTCCCCTCACAAGAATTATTTCCCTCCATCAGCCAGCGAACAGCAGCGCTGATAAAGAGGTGATGAGAGGATAAATTGTGCAAGGCAGCTGACAGCAAAAACATGAGGTGAGGGCTCTGAGGATTGTTGTCCTCAGGGAAGGAGGTCTGGATTGCTGGGCTGAGGGCAGTGTTGGGATTGCCCTCCTGGAATCATCCCTGCACTGCTCAGGGATGGCTGTGATGCTTTGGGAAGGCTGAGCTGGAACAGAGACTGGACAGAGCCAGAGAATAAAGTGAATATTTATTGAAAGGCCTTTAGGGTACAGCTTGGGCAGGACAGGGCCTGGCCAGGGCTACACCCAAGGTGGGACCAAAATGGTCACAAGATGGACCTAAAAATGGACCCAAAATAATCACAAAATGGACAAACGGTCATGAGATCTCACACTTTGATAAGTTTTGCTCCATTTGCATCTTGGGGTTGAATTGTCCAATTCCAGCTCCAGGCTGTGAGGTCCCATCCTTCTTGTTCCTCCCTTCAGCCACCCTTGTTTGTGCTGTTGGGAAAGCACTGGGAAGCTCTGGGAAGCATGGGGAGCTCCTGGAAAGCAGTGTGGGGTTGCTGAAATGCAATGAGAAGCTCTGGGAATCACTGTGGTATTGCTGGGAAGCAGTGTGGTATTTCTGGGAAGCACTGTGGTGTTCCTGGAAATTGGTGTGGAGCTCTGGGAAGCAGTGGGGAGCTCTGGGAATCACTGGGATGTTCCTGGGAAGCTGTGTGGTGTTCCTGGGAAGCAAAAGATCTGGGAAGCAGTGTGTGGTGTTCCTGGGAATCACTGTGGTGTTCTTGGGAAGCAGTGAGAAGCTCTGGGGAGCAGTGTGGTGTTCCTGGGAAAGCACTGGGAAGCTCTGGGAAGCATGGAGAGCTCCTGGAAAGCAGTGTGGAGCTCTGGGAAGCAGTGTGGGGTTCCTGGGAATCAGTGTGGTATTTCTGGGAAGCACTGTGGTGTTCCTGAAATGCAATGAGAAGCTCTGGGAATCACTGGGGTGCTCCTGGGAATCACTGGGATGTTCTGGGGTAGCAGTGGGGAGCTCTGGGAATCACTGGGATGTTAGTGGGAAGCAGTGTGGTGTTCCTGGGAAGCAAAAGATCTGGAAAGCAGTGTGTGGTATTCCTGGGAATCACTGTGGTGTTCTTGGGAATCAGTATGGTGTTCCTGGGAAGCAGTGAGAAGCTCTGGGGAGCAGTGTGGTGTTCCTGGGAAAGCACTGGGAAGCTCTGGGAAGCATGGAGAGCTCCTGGAAAGCAGTGTGGAGCTCTGGGAAGCAGTGTGGGGTTCCTGAAATGCAATGAGAAGCTCTGGGAATCACTGGGATGTTCCTGGGAAGCTGTGTGGAGCTCTGGAAGGCAGATAGGTCTTGCTGGGAAGCAGTGTGGTATTTCTGGAATCACTGTGGTGTTCCTGGGAATCGCTGTGGTGCTCCTGGGAAGCAGTGAGAAGCTCTGGGAAGTATGGGGAACTCCTGGAAAGCAGCGTGGAGCTCTGGGAAGCAGTGTGAGGTTCCTGGGAAGCAGTGTGGTGCTCTTGGAAAGAAGTGAGAAGTTCTGGGAATCACTGGGGTTCTCCTGGGAAGCAGTGTGGTATTTCTGGGAAGAACTGTGGTGCTCCTGGGAATCACTGGGATGTTCTTGGGTAGCAGTGTGGAGCTCTGGGAATCACTGTGGTGTTCCTGGGAAGAAGTGTGGCATTTCTGGGAATCCTTATGGTGTTCCTGGAAAGCAGTATGATATTGCTGGGAAGCAGTGTGGAGCTCTGGGAATCACTGTGGTGTTCCAGGGAAGCAACAAGAAGCTCTGGGAAGCAGTGAGAGGTTCTGGGAAGCAGTGTTGTGTTCCTGAAATGCAGTGAGAAGCTCTGGGAATCACTGTAGTTTTTCTGGGAATCACTGTAGTTTTTCTGGGAAGCACTGTGGTGTTCCTGGGAATTGGTGTAGAGCTCTGGGAAGCATGGGGAGCTCCTGGGAAGCAACAAGAAACTCTGGGAAGAAGTGTGGTGCTCCTGGGGAATCATTGTGGTTTTTCTGGGAGTCACTGTGGTGTTCCTGAAATGCAATGAGAAGCTCTGGGAAGCAGTGTGGAGCTCTGGGGATCACTGTGGTGTTCCTGGGAATCACTGTGTTGTATCTGGAATCACTGGGGTGCTCCTGAGAAGCAGTGTGGTTATTTCTGGAATCACTGGGGTGTTCCTGGAATCACTCTGGTGTTCCTGGGAATCACTGTGGTGCTCCTGGAATCACTGTGATGTTCCTGGAATCACTGGAGTGTTTCTGGAATCACTGTGGTTATTTCTGGAATCACTGGGGTGCTCCTGGGAATCACTGGGGTGTTTCTGGGAATCACTGGGGTGTTCCTGGAATCACTGTGGTGCTCCTGGAATAACTGTGGTGCTCCTGGAATCACTGTGGTGCTCCTGGAATAACTGGGGTGCTCCTGGAATAACTGGGGTGTTTCTGGAAATCACTGTGGTGCTCCTGGGAATCACTGGGGTGCTCCTGGAATCACTGGGGTGCTCCTGGGAATCACTGGGGTGTTTCTGGGAATCACTGGGGTGTTCCTGGAATCACTGTGGTGCTCCTGGAATAACTGTGGTGCTCCTGGAATCACTGTGGTGCTCCTGGAATCACTGGGGTGCTCCTGGAATAACTGGGGTGTTTCTGGAAATCACTGTGGTGCTCCTGGGAATCACTGTGGTGCTCCTGGAATCACTGGGGTGCTCCTGAGAAGCAGTGTGGTTATTTCTGGAATAACTGGGGTGTTCCTGGAATCACTGTGATGTTCCTGGAATCACGGGGGTGCTCCTGGAATCATTGTGGTGCTCCTGAAATCACTGTGATGTTCCTGGAATCACTGGAGTGTTTCTGGAATCACTGGGGTGTTCCTGGGGATCACTGGGGTGTTCCTGGGGATCACTGTGGACCTCTGGGAAGCAGTGAGAAGATCTGGAATCACTGTGGTGCTCCTGGAATCACTGGGGTGCTCCTGAGAAGCAGTGTGGTTATTTCTGGAATAACTGGGGTGTTCCTGGAATCACTGTGATGTTCCTGGAATCACTGGGGTGTTTCTGGAATCACTGTGATGTTCCTGGAATCACTGTGGTGCTCCTGGAATCATTTTGGTGTTCCTGGAATCACTGGGGTGTTTCTGGAATCATTGGGGTGTTCCTGGGAATCACTGTGGAACTCTTGGAAGCAGTGTGGTTATTTCTGGAATCACTGTGGTGCTCCTGGAATCACTGTGGTGCTCCTGGAATCACTGTGGAACTCTTGGAAGCAGTGTGGTTATTTCTGGAATCACTGGGGTACTCCTGAGAATGGCAGGAAGCTCTGGGAGCCAGGGGTTGCACAGGAGCTGCTCCCAGCTGGAACCTGCCCCAAACCTGAGCACAGGAGCCCCTGAGCAGACGGGGAGCAGCTCTTGGAGCCCAGATCCCCTCCTGGCACAGATCTGGGGCAGCCCCTTCCCTTCGAGGGTGCTGATTTTACTCTTCTATCCCAATGTTCGCTGCCCCGTAATCCCTGGGAGGTTTTTCTGTCCATGCCACACCTGGTGCTGTGGAATCTGGCAGGGACAGGGCTTTGCTCTGCACCTGCAGCTGGATTTGGGATGGTTTTGCACCCCAAACCAACCACCTGCCATGTGCAGAGCCCAGCCCAGGAGCCAGGGAACACCATCGCAGCTGAAATATGGTTTTTATGACAGCAAATGACACCAGGTGTATGTGCTGAGCTCTCGGTGAGCTGATTTCAGCTCCAGCCATCTGTGCAGCCTCGTTTTTCTAAGCCTGGGGGCTCTCAGTGCTTCAGCAGCACGTGCAGCCTCAGCACTGCCTTCCACCCCCTTGGCACCAGGCTGGAGCAGCCCTGAGGCAGGGAAAATGTGGGAAGGATCAGCTGTGGGAACAGCTTTGGCTGGTGAGTGCCCCAGTTCAGATAAGTTCCCCACGGGGTTCACAGGATAAATGGCATATTTATTTTATTTAATATTATTTAATATTATTTTATATTATTTTTCATTATTTTCATTATTTTATATTATTTTATATTATTTTATATTATTTATTTTATTTTATATTATTTTATGTTATATTATTTTATATTATTTTATGTTATATTATTTTATATTATTATATATTATTCTATATAAATATTTTCTATATTTTATATTAATTTTATTATAATATTGTATTATTATAATACAGTCTTATAATATTATGATTTTATATTATATAAAAGTATTATATTAATAATATATTATTATATTAAAATATTATAATATATTATAACATTATTATATTATTTATTATATTGTTATATATTTATTTTATTCACAGGATAAATGACACATCATTTGTCACACCATTTACCACATTTACACCATAAATGGCAGACATGACTTAGCACGGAGTATCAGCTCTTTATGTTCTTTATTTCTCCAAGATGCTGCATTTTTCCAGTGGAATTTTCTTCCTTACATTTAAAGCTTTGTCTGGACATGATTGGGGTAAAGAACCAGAGTAAATAGATATGGTGCTAAACAAAAGTTGTGTTCAAGGGAGGGGAGCCCGGGAATGGAAGTGGGGAATGGCCACATGAAATGGGACCTTGGGTTTGGTAGAGCTTCCCCAGCCTGACCTTGGAGAACCTCAGGGGAAAGGTTTGCATCCGGACTGAGGCACTGCAGGGTGTCCTTATCCCGATGTTCATCCCTATCCCCATCCTCATCCCCATCTCCATCCCTATCCCCATCCCATCCTTAACCCCATCCCATCCCATCCCATGGATCCCACCCCATAGATCCCATCCTATCCCATCCCCATCCTCATCCCCATCTCTGTCCCTATCCCCATCCCATCCTTATCCCCATCCCATCCCATCCGTCCCATCCCATCCCATGGATCCCATCCCATCCCATCCCATCCCATCCCATCCCATCCCATCCCATCCCATCCCATCCCATCCCATCCCATCCCATCCCATCCCATCCGTCCCATCCCATCCCATGGATCCCATCCCATGGATCCCATCCCATCCCATCCCATCCCATCCCATCCCTATCCTCGTCCCGTGGATCCCATGGATCCCATCCCATCCATTCCACCCCATCCCACAGATCCCATCCCATCCATCCCAGCCCATCCCATCCCATGGATCCCATCCCATCCCCTCTCCCTGCCTCCCACCTTCTTACAAAAGTGAGAGCAGGAACCTGATTTGGCTAAAACTCCATGACAAAACCAGAGAAATGACAGAGAGAATTTCCTGCCAGATCCTATAAAAGCAGGCATGAGGGAGGGATGAAGATCATTTCCCTGAGGGATGAGGATCCTTTCCCTGAGGGCTGAGGAGGGAGCAGGACCCTCTCCCCCAGTGCCATCACCCCTGGCTCCCAGGTAATCCAACCACAGAACTGCTTTGCTTGGCCTTGGCGGGTTTGGTGCAGAAATAAAATGAAATAAACCCCGATAAAACCCAATCAAAGCCGTGTTCCTGCAAGCAGAGCTGAGAATCAAATCTGCCAACGTAACAATTCCCATGGAAGGCAGGGAGTGAGTAAATAAATGGGAATTGCTTTGCCTACAGGAGAGAGCTCGCTCTGCTGTAAATCCTGTCCTCTGCCAGATCCCCCTCTCCAAACAGGAAAGCAGCAAATATTCCATGAGTTATTCAAGGTGGTAAAGAAACCACAACTGAGATCTGGGGGAAAAAAAAAAAATCTGAGGTTGAACCCAAAGCCACAGGTTCAAAATAAATAAATGTTGATGTCTGTCCTCTGCCAGATCCCCCTCTCCAAACAGGAAAGCAGCAAATATTCCATGAGTTATTCAAGGTGGTAAAGAAACCACAAATGAGATCAGGGGAAAAAAAAAAGAAGTCTGAGAGGAAAGCAGCAAATATTCCATGAGTTATTCAAGGTGGTAAAGAAACCACAACTGAGATCTGGGGGGAAAAAAAATCTGAGAGGAAAACAGCAAATATTCCATGAGTTATTCAAGGTGGTAAAGAAACCACAAATGAGATCTGGAGGAAAAAATAAAAAATCTGAGGTTGAACCCAAACCCAAAATGAATAAACGTTGATGTTTTTTGTTTGCCTTTTCCTTGAGGGCCTTGGAGCTGCCAAGAGCTGTGTGTGTACAAAAGAGAGGCAGTGATCTCCCTTAATTAAAGATCAATGAGATTCCCACCTAATCAAAGGATTCCAGAAGCTTGGGATTGAAAGATTTATGAAGGACTGGGACATCTAACACTGGGACAACTGGACATCCAGGGATGCTCATTTTCCATGGAAAGGGATCCCAGGATCCCACAGCCACTACTGCTGTTTTTAAAGGTTTTACCTCAGTAGTTTTTCCCAAACCAGACCTGTTTGAGCAGACCTAAAAAATGATAAATATTGTAACTTCTTGTCACTAGAGACAGACTCATTACTCAGAGATGTTGACTGTGCCAAGAAATTTGGGACACTGGAATCAAGGCAGCTTTCCTGGAATATCTGGACTTTAAATTGTATTTTTTTCCCTTTAGCAGTAATCCAATATTCCCAATATCTAAGTTGCTTTGATGCTTACAAACATAAAAAATTAAAAGTATTAAAAAAGAAAAAAAAAGCTTTTTGTCATTTTGAGTTGGCCAAACAGAAAATTTCTAATCACAACATATAGAAAAATGTGGGGTTTTTACATTAAATATTTATTAGAAAAAATAATATGAATATATTAAATACCCAAGAATCTGTGCTTTGTACCAGGAATATGTCAGTGCTGGTGGTCAGAGTTAGGATGTCTTGGGAAGGCTGAGAAAATTGGGATTGTGCATCTCTGGGATGGCTTTGCTGTGGCCTCCCAGGACCTGAAAAGGGCTCCAAAAAAGATGGGGGTGATGCCTTAAGTTTTAATTTTCCTGTATTTCAGGCTCTGTGCTGCCCAGGGGTGCAGCTCTGAGCTCACAGTCAGTGTCACTCAGCTCTCTGCACACAGCAGGGACACAAAACAAATCCTTGTCCTGCTGCACACCAAGGACAACTTTCAGCCCAACAGCACAAACAAGGGTGGCTGGAGGGAGGAACAAGAAGGATGGGAACTCACAGCCTGGAGCTGGGATTGGACAATTCAACCCCAAGATGCAAATGGACCAAAATTTATAAAAGTGTGAGACCTCGTGATCGTTTGTCCATTTTGTGACCATTTTGTGACCATTTTGTGACCTTTTTGTGTCCATTTTGGGTCCATTTTGTGACCTTTTTGTGTCCATTTTGGAGTCCATTTTGGGTCCATTTTGTGACCATTTTGGGTCCACCCTGGGTGTATCCCTGGCCAGACTCTTGTCCTGCCCAAGCTGTACCCTAAAGGCCTTTTAATAAATCTCTGCTTTATTCTCCAGCTCTGTCCAGTCTCTGTTCCAGCTCAGCCTTCCCAAGGCATCAGAGAGACTTTGGACAAGGGATGGAGGGACAGGGCACAGGGAATGGCTTCAAACTCCTAGAGGACAGGATTTGGGGCAGGAATTGTTCCCTGTGAGGGTGGGCAGGCCCTGGCACAGGGTGCCCAGAGCAGCTGTGGCTGTCCCTGGATCCCTGGCAGTGCCCAAGGCCAGGCTGGATGGGGTTTGGAGCAGCCTGGGACAGTGAAAGGTGTCCCCCCCATGGCAAGGGTGGCACTGGATGTGATTTAAGGTCCCTCCCACCCCAACCCATTCCAGGATTCCCTGATCTCTCCTCAGCTCCTTCAAGGAGTCTGTGCTACCTTCTCTAGAATTCAAACCCTGCCATAACAGAATTCTTAATAAACTTCTTAATAAAAAGCGAGATTTTGACGCTGTCACACACAGCTCTTTCTATAGAATCGCTATTTCCAAAGCCACTCCTTAACGTGACTTCAGCCGGGCTTAAGCAGATGCCCAAAGTTAACCATCTGCTTAATTGCTGATAGGATTAAGATTTAAATAGAGCTCCCCTTCTTCCCGAACACGGAGCCACTTTCTTTGTGCCTTAATAAAGCACTTTTGGCCACGGCTCGTTTTAAGGGTTTGATTAGTGCTGGTGACTCCTTTATCTGCCTAAAGATAAGACTCAGATCAGTGTTAGATCGCATCTGGATCTTAATTGTCCTGCAAGCCCTGGCCCAAAGCCACGTTTAGCACTTGACAGGCATGCAAATGAGCCTGCATACAGGGAAAACAAAACGCCAGGAACCAGAAAAAAGGTGGAAATAATTTAAAACCATCACAACAACACATTCCTGGCCCCTCAGAGCCACTCGTTGCTGTGTCACATAAAGAGAAAGTCTTTGCTCCTCTGCCCAGACACCTCCAGGCTGGCCATGCCTCGGTGACAGATGAGGAGCCAGTGAATTTCTGTGGCTTTAGAGTGATTTAAAACCAGTTAAGGACCTCAGTCTATTTATCTGCGTGGTGGTGTTGCTGATAGCAGCACGCATTTATCACTCTGAGGCTGGGGAACCCTGCTGGGCTCTGGGCACGCTGGGTCCCACCCTCCTCTCCAGCCTCTGCATCCTCCTGCGGGCCCCTGGGACAGGGACTGATCCAAAACCACTCGGTTCCAAGGGAGAAGAATAGGATTGTGTGTGCTGGACAAGAGAAGTGGGACAACAGGCAGCTCTTAAAATGCTGTTTATTGCACGGATAAAGTTACAGCAGTCCTGGGTGACAGAGCCACGCCTAAAGCTGCCAGCTACAGCTTAAAGGAAACCTGAAACCCCCTTAGTTTTGGTTACAATGCATGATATATTTTTATTTATTGAGCATTTTAACACGTAACAACCAATCAGCATCATCCACAATACCTTGGCTATTTCTCTATCAGAACTATTATCATTACCACATTATGGTCACTACCATCCAACCATGAGCTGGTATGTTACAGTTTAACCTAAAAGTTGTTCTTCTGTTTTCTTGCAGAGGAAAATCTTCTTGCTAGGTAAAAACATGATTTTTGTTTGCCTAGGTTTTTCCTGAGGTTTCTCTTTACTTGGTAAAACATGTTTTTGTTTGTAGTTAGCTTATCCTTTGCTCTTAAAAATCTCCTTCCAACTCATCTCAACTTTTGTCCAGTTAGATCACAATCTTTAATTTCAGACATCTTTTGTTCTTCTGTATCAAAACTTGCTTTCATTTCTAGAGAACTTTCTGCTAAGCATTCATACCTGTAAACTTTCTGTTACATTTTCATCTTCCCCAGTGGATTATTTGGCCTGTGATTATGCAGGAGGGTGGCAGGCACAGGTTTTGCTCTCTGCTGATTCCTGTTTCTCTTCAGTTTAAAGTGCAGGATGGGACAGCCAGGCCCTGGTGTTTCCTGAGGGAAAGCAGTGACCAGGGTTGGATTTCTGCTCTCCGAGTGGATTTCAAGATTCACTGGAGAGCCCTTCTCACAGAGATCTCACCCTCAACTTTTTTCTTATACTTTGCAGAAGAAGGGAAAGAACTGTTGTAGTAGGACACAAATAAAGACACTTGACTCCAGTAAGTCAGAAGGCAGAAGAGAATAGAACCTTTATTCACAATTCATTCAGCTTTTTTATAGCATGCTGTGCCAAAAACCACATTATTGGTGCATTTGACACCTCTAAAATTCATTGGTTGAACTACAGAAATAGTGCACAACACCTGAAGAGAGGTTTGTTATGGGAAAAGAATATTGTTTACTTTAAAATGTTTTGAGAAAAGCATTATTTACAGAAAGATGTTTTGAGAAAAGGAAAAACAGTTGAAAAGTTTCCCTTGGGAAGAGCTGGCAATTCTCAGGCTCAGAAATATCAGGCCCACAAAAAACCAGAGCAGAACTTTGTGTTCTCTTCCCTTCTCCTTTCTGCCAGTCCCATGGGGTTCAAAGGGACCGTGTGCCACTTCCAAAGGTATTTACATAATTATCTCAGCACCGGGAACGTGCAAGAGGGCTGGCTGCCTTCCACCAAAGATTGCATTTAACTAATCCTGCTTGAGACACCCAGGCTATTTATACCTCCTGGAATCTGCTCCATCTCCAGCAATGCCCTTTAAAGGACGCGTTTTGTTCTTTCCTGGCCGTGTTTTCCCCATGAGCGGCGCGTTCTGGATGTGTTTCCAAAGGTTCCCATCCAGGGCTGCTCCCCCAGCTGTGCACTGTGGACAAGATTTTCTGAGCCTGAGAGAATTTTAGCTGTGCTGGTTTTCCCAAGGGATAACTTTCAGCAGTTCTCTCCCTTCCCAAAACAGCTTTTGTAAATAGCTGCTCTTCTCTCAAAACATTTTTAGGTAAACTCTGTACTTTTCCCATAACAAAACCTCTCCCAGGTCTTTTGTTTCCTATTTCTGTTAATAATGGAGAGAGGTGTCAATCCTTGTTGCCCTGTTTTCCAAAACCTTCTGATGTTTATATTATTTGTAATGGAGTTCTCACACACTTTCATCTAAAAATATCATTATTTCCATTCTTTCTTGGAGGAGGAGAGAATTGATTGACTGCTGTCTGACCAGTGTGGTTGAGAGGAGACAATCTCATCCTCCAACCCACTTTCACTGTGAAATTCTATAAATTATGAGGTCTGAAAAATAAACTCTCTCTTTTTGCCTTGGACCTCTCAGGGTGTGAGTGTGTGTTCATTTCATGTCCTAGAGTGACAAATCCTATGGACCAACAGGGTCCCTTTTGTAGCGCAGCATTCTATGAAAGAAAATAAGGGAATTGTAAATAAAGCCTTCATTTCTCTTCTGACAACTGAGGGGAGTCAATCCATTTCATGTCCTGCTACGGCAGTGCACTGCTGGCTGATGTCAGCCGTGCAGCTGCTGGATTTCTGAGGGTGCCAGCCCATATTTATCCAATTTGTGTTTCCAAGGCAGTGGGAAGCTCTCACAGAGGGGATCCCAGGCGCTCCCAGCATCACCAGCCAGGTTTGTGCCCTGGGCTCTGCAGAACTTTCTCTGCCACGCAGAAAGTTCTCGTTCTTTCTCCTCATCTGGATTTCTTCTGGTTCTTTCTCCACTTTTTTTTCTCATTATTTATTCTGGAACTCATGAGAAAGGGCAGCAAGGGTGGAAACAACAAAAACCAGAGCAAATAAAGCAGGAAGTGCTGGGCAGGGATGCTGAACTCCTGCTCCAGGTGAGTTCAGACATCCCCACCTGGCTCAGGGCACCGTGGCTGCTGCTCTCTGGAGCAGATGAAATGCTGGGGGGATCCCCATGAGGGAAATTCTCTTTTCCAGAGCCTCCCGCTCTGGGAAGAGCAGGAAAAGCTGCCCTTTGGACACACCTCACACTCACTGTCCAAGAGGAGGAAAAAAATATTCTTTTTTCAAGCCAACAGCCTGTCCAAAGATGCTCCAGAAGGCATCAGCTTCCTTGGAGAGAGAGAGAAATTTGGAGCTCTCTGTGACATTTATCCTCAGCACAGTGCTGCGGTTTTTAAAAATATCACTTTAAAATATCTTCTACAATATCTATATAAATACTATGTGTATTATATATAAATAAAATAAAATAAAATAAAATAAAATAAAATATTATTATATAATATATACATAATAGATATATAACTACATATTTTATATTTTATATATATATATAAATATTTTTTTCACTTTAAATATCACTCCCAAGAGCAGGAAATATTTTTCTCCTGGCTTTGTTTGTTTTTTTTTTTTTTCTGCAAGTGCCCTTTTTAGCTGTAGCTGCTAAAAGCAATACTAGATATATTTATTATATTATTATATATATACATATAATATTATATATGTGTATATATTACAATGTAATATAATATAATGTAATATAATATAGTATAATATAATATAATGTTATATTATGTTATATATATTATATATAACATAATAAATATATTTTATGGGTTGGATTTTTTTTTCACTTTAAATATCACTCCCAAGAGCAGGAAATATTTTTCTCCTGGCTTTGTTTTTTTCTGCAAGTGCTCTTTTTAGCTGTAGCTGCTAAAAGCAATACAACATATAATATAATATAATGTAATGTAATATAATATAATATAATGTAATGTAATATAATATAATATAATATAATATAATATAATATAATATAATATAATATAATATAACATAACATAACATATATTGTATATAAATAATAAATATGTTTTATGTTGGGAGGATTTCTCACTTTAAATATCACTCCCAAGAGCAGGAAATATTTTTCCCCTGGCTTTGTGTTTTTTTATTTTTTCTGCCAGTGCCCTTTTTAGCTGTAGCTGCTTGAAAACAGAATTTTTGCGTTTTCCTCGTGCCAAGCTGTGCCCTGCAGTTTTCCTCGGCGGTTTGGCAGTGGGGAGGAGCTGCAGGGATGTGCTGGAGGGAGGCATGTGTGTGCCCAGGGAGTGGGTCTGGTTTCCATGTGCCGCCGTGGATACCAGGGCTGCGGGGGCGGAGGAGAATCCGCCGTGAATGGGTGTGGGATTTGTGCAGCCTTTCAGCACAGCAGACAGATTTTTGTGAGTGAACCCCAAGCCCTGTTGTACGAGAACGTCCTCCTCTCACTCCCGTTTTTACTCAGATATTCCAGGGACAAGGATTATTTTCACTCCTGTTTTTACTCAGATATTTCAGGGACAAGGATTATTTTCACTCCTGTTTTTACTCAGATATTCCAGGGACAAGGATTATTTTCACTCCCGTTTTTACTCAGATATTCCAGGGACAAGGATTATTTTCCAGCTCTCTGGGCCTTGCTGATTTTAAATTTTTTTCTTCATTTTTCTCAGCCATCACCCGCAGAACTTCAGTGCCCGTTGCAGCCGAGTGTTTCCCACCTGCAGCTGCACATTGTGGAGCTGTGGCAGGGGTTTGGGGATGGATTTTAGGGAAAGGTTCTTTCTCCAGGGGTGCTGGCACTGCCCAGGGAATGGGCACGGCCCCAGAGCTCCAGGAGAGCTTGGACAGGATGCCAGGGATGCCCAGGGTGGGATTTGGGGGTCTGGGCAGGGACTGGGGTTGGACTGGATGATCCTGATGGGTGCCTCCAGCTCAGGAAATTCCGTGATTCTTTGATTCACCTCCCACGATTTTTTAGACTTTATTTAAGCCTTCATCCTGCCAGGATGCCCAGGGTGGGATTTGGGGAGTCTGGGCAGTGCCGGGGTAAGACTGGATGATCCTGGTGGGTTGTCCAGCTCAGGACATTCTGTGATTCTTTAATTCACCTCCCACATGATTTCTTAGACTTTGTTTAACCTTCATCCTGCCAGGGATGCCCAGGGAGGGATTGTTGGGGGTCTGGGCAGTGTTGGGGTAGGACTGGGTGATCCTGGTGGGTCCCTCCAGCTCAGGACATTCTGTGATTCTTTGATTCACCTCCCACACAATTTCTTAGACTTTGTTTAAGCCTTCATCCTGCCAGGGTGGGATTGTTGGGGGGTCTGGGCAGTGCCAGGGGCAGACTGGATAATCCTGGTGGGTCCCTCCAGCTCAGGACATTCTGTGATTCCTTGATTCACCTCCCACACGATTTCTTAGATTTTGTTTAAGCCTTCACCACACACAGCCTTAAAATAAGGAATAAACACAACCCAAGCTGGGAACACAAGGGGTCAAAAAGCAGCAATACCTGAGCTGAAGTCTCCAGTGCGATGCTCACTCACGCAGGCCTCAGTACCTGGTGGATATTTTGCAGGTAGAATCCCTGCCTGGAGCACTGCTGGGACAGAGCAGGGCCAGGGGATGGTGAGAAGCACGAGGCACCTTGGGCAGGTCCAGGGGTCCAGGGGAAGCTCCCCAGGTGACCCTGACATCCCTCTTGTCACTGCCAGGGAGTTCCTGCAGTCAAACCTGAATGCAAATCCTGCTG
The DNA here is from genome assembly GCA_021534815.1 of Acrocephalus arundinaceus. Classification (NCBI taxonomy): domain Eukaryota; kingdom Metazoa; phylum Chordata; class Aves; order Passeriformes; family Sylviidae; genus Acrocephalus; species Acrocephalus arundinaceus. The sequence continues at coordinate 566,484 of JAJEOU010002598.1, forward strand.
GAGGAGCCTGCAGCAGCTCCAGGTGTGAGAGACACCAACCTCCTGCCCGACCTTGCTGTGCCAGCACCTCCCAGAGCACCCAGAGGGTGCTGGGCACCCCTGGCAGGCTCTGCTGGTGGGGCTGGAACAGCAGGGACGGGCTGGGGGAAGCTGAGTTGAGCAGAGCCTTTCAAAACCCCTTTGGTTTCTTGCTCCTCAGCACCTCCAGCGTGGTTTTCCAAAGTGCCACAGCCACAGAACTGTGGATTCATTCTGGTTGGGAAAGACCTTTGAGCTCCCCAAGTCCAACCACCACCCCAGCTCTAAACCACGTCCTCACTGCCACATCCCTGCATTGTTTGAACCCTTCCAGGATGGTGATCCACCTTCCCCTTGGGCAGCCCATTCCAGTGCTGGAGTACCCTTCTGTGGAGGAATATTCCCAAATATCCACCCTGAGGCCGTTCCCTCTCCTCCTGTCCCTGTGCCCTGGGATAAGATCCCAAATTCCCCCCGGCTGTCCCCTCCTGGCAGGGAGTTGTGCAGAGCCACAGGGTCCCCCTGAGCCTCCTTTTCTCCAGGCTGAGCCCCCTCAGCTCCTTCAGGCGCCCCTCACTACCCGGCTGGCATGGAGAGTGACAAACCTGGGGCTGAACAGGGTTAAGGGAGCATTTCCAGTCCCTCTCCTCCTATTTTGTTGCCAGTGATTCCACCTGCCTTCATTATCTCCCCCCACCAGGTAAACCAGGAGCTGTTCCAGCTGCCTTTCGTCCCCCACAACAGGGGCATGATTAATTAGCAGCCGATTTGTGCTTGCAAAATCCTATTAAAAATCCCCTGAGTGAAACGAAAAATCTTTTTTTTTTTTTTTTTTTCTTAGTTTTCCAGCGCTGTTCCTTAAAAGGAATAAAGCCTGGCAGGTGTGAGCACACCTGTTCTGGGCTCAGGTACAGCCTGGGCTGTTTGTGAGGCTGGCACGGGTGGGGAGGAAAAGCCGATATGGAAAATAACAGTTCCACAACCCAGCGCAGGATTTGGATGGCGTGGGGTACTAAAGAACAGGGCCATTCACCGCTTAATGAGGATTAAAATAACTCCTGAATAGCTGCCTTATTCCCCGAGCATCCTGTTCAATGAATGAGTCACAGGATTACTGTTGGAAAAATAGGTTGGAACGGTAGAACAAAAAACCCTGACATAATGAATATCAAACGGAGGGGTGCGGGACAACCTTTCATTTGGCATTTCCAGCCCCTCTAGTGACTGACACGCTGACTCCACCAGCAGCTCAGCTCCTGGGTTTGTCTCCTCTGCCCCTTGTGCATTTTTAGGGCTCAGCGTGCTCGGGGAGCACCGGGCAGGTGCAGGAATGCTCTGCAAGCTGGAAATTCACAGCACGGGAGCAAAAAGGGGCGAGCTATCGGCTCAGGCAGCTGGGGGTTAACGATCTATTAAATCTATTAAATAAGAAATAAATATCCCCGTGCTCAGCACCTCTGATGAGCACAGGCTCAGGAGAGGGTTTGGGCTTTGCTGCCGCGTTCCTGGGCTGGGCTTTGCCGCTCTGGCTGCCCAAAATCCCTGGGAAAGGGTTGGTGGCTGCTCCCCTCCCCAGCTCTGCTTGACCACGGGGCAGCTGAAGGACGTTTGCTCAATTTTCCCCTCCAGAATACAAATTGTGAAAATGCTGGAGGGGCCGGTGGGTGATGAGCGAGGAGCTTTGTGCTGGAAGCGTTTCCCTTCTCCTCAGCAGCTTTTGGGCTGCTTTCCTCCCTGCCCTCGGGCTCTTTATCCCCCTCAGCTCCTCGAGCCTGGAGTGCTGGGGAGGATCAGCCCCGGAAAGGGATTTTCCCTTCATCAGTGAGGATATCGAGGTCTCGGTTCTTGGGCTGATAACCCCGAGATGTTTGTTCAAAGTCCTTGTCCCAAGCCCCGGTGCCAGCAGAGAGAGTCGGGATGTGTCAGCTCAGGTTCTCAGGGTTGTTCATTGTTTCTGATCTGGTACATTTTGTTCTCACCCAGCTTGGGTGCTGCTGCAGTGCTGCTCATCCCTGACTGACCACCCCGAGGGCGCTCTGAACTTTTTATCCCAAATATTCCGTGCTCTGTGTTTATAGTGAGATACCAACACCTATCACCTGTGTTAGACACTGCACTGCTGTGCTAAACCAACCCAAAAGTGCCACCACCACAGCAGGAGATGGAGGGCAAGAAGAAGAAGCAGAAGGACAGGGGCACACCCAGATTCCTCCATCTTGCCTTCTTGAACCCCCATTAAACCCCAAAATTCTACATTAACACTCAGTAATGAGCTAATTATTACTCTAATCAAACTCCTGTGGTTTGTAACTCTTCATACAAGGTTGGTAACCGCTCCCATGGGCTAAAATGGAAGGTACTGCATGTTTGACTTTGTGCCAGGGTCTCTGGATCCCTTGCCAGGGTCTGGGATCACCCAGAGGGATGTCCTGGGTTCCGACATCGAGGAGGTTTCTTGTCATCAGCACAACAACGGCTGGGTCCATCCTGCTCTGGAAATCCCAGCAGTGTTGGTGACAAAACCAGAGGGGCAGAAGGCAAAGGATTGTTTTTCGTGGAATAATTAAGGTTGGGAAAGGTTTCTAAGTGTCCAGTCACTAACTCCCGGCCCCAAATGCCTCATCCACCCAACTTTTAAATCCCTCCAGGAATGAGGATTCCACCCCTGCCCCGGGTCCCTTCCTATGCTGATTATTCCCTTTTAGGCCATTTCTTTTGTCCCGTTAACTACAGATTCCAGAGCAGTTCCCAGCACTTTAATAAATTCTCTAAAACGAATGCAAAGTACAGCATGACTGTCAGAACGATCATATATCTGCATTACAGTTACAGATATATCTGTAATACAGTTGGCATATATTAAAAATACCCTTGCTTTGCAGTTTTCATAAGGAATTTTATTAGGAAAGACAGGCTGGGAAATACGGCATTTACTTTTCATATTCTGACACTTGATTTTTTTTTTCCATTATAGAACGCAATAAATCAAGTTTTTATTGGTGATATTCCCATATGAGATCCCTGAGACTGAAAAAAAAAAAGAAAAAGAAAAAAATAAAAAAAAAAGGAGCTCTGGAGAAGACTAAAACCAAGTATTAAAAAAAAGGTTAAATTTGTGGGGAAAAAAAAAAAAAAGATTTTCGGGGTAGGAAGTGCAGTGGGAATTCTTTGGGGGTTATTTGGGGTGTTCTTTAAGAGTTACGCAGAGTTTTGCACCTTGGTGCCGATAATTCAGGTGCTGATTGTGATTTTGGAAGGCCAAAAACCACAACACTTGTGCATAGAGGCAGTTTAATAAAAGAAATAAAATAACAAACAGCGAATGAAAAGGAACGTGTCCTCTGCACACGTGTCTTCCCCTGTTTGCAAAGGAGCCGAGCACTGATTTTTCCTTTTTTTTCCCGGTGAAACATCTCACTCTTTCTGCGGGTTATTTTATCTGATCGCTCCTCCAGCTGCGCTCAGAAATTTCCCATTGTGGCCTGACAATTCAGAGCCCTGTGGCTCCTTTCTTCCCCTAATGGAGTTTCCTGGTAAATAGCTTTGAACTCAGATCCTTGTCTCAACAATAGATAAGCTCCTGCCTAACTGGCACTTCACAATTAACAGCATTATCTTGTTAAACCTGAAGAGGTGTAGGAAGGCTCAGCCGTCATTTTGAAGTATTTCATTGCTTAGAAATTGTTTACAAAGGGCTACAGAAGTGGTAAATGAAGCCCAGTGCTGCATTCAGATGCTTGATTAGCTCAGCCGCATCAAAATGCCAATAAATCGGGTTCTGACAGGGCTGGATGACATTGGTGAGGCAGGCAAAACACCTGAGGGGTTTAGAGAGGAAATAAAAAAAGGGAAGGGAAGGGAAGGGAAGGGAAGGGAAGGGAAGGGAAAGGAAAGGAAAGGAAAGGAAAGGAAAGGAAAGGAAAGGAAAGGAAAGGAAAGGAAAGGAAAGGAAAGGAAAGGAAAGGAAAGGAAAGGAAAGGAAAGGAAAGGAAAGGAAAGGAAAGGAAAGGAAAGGAAAGGAAAGGAAAGGAAAGGAAAGGAAAGGATCTGAGGTGAAATGAAAAGTTGTTCAGAATCAGAAGATGATGGTTCCTATTCAGGTGCTCAGTGAAGATAAATTTCCCCCAGGATTGAGGTTATGGGAATAAGTGACCCATGAGAGGAGAGGGAAACCTCTGCTGGTTCCCTTCTGGAGCAATTTCTGTGTTCAGGTTGTGTCTGTCCCTGTTCTAAACCCGGCATTTCGCACCTCGTGTGTCCCCATCCCTGTGTCCCCATCCCTGTGTCCCCATCCCTGTGTCCCCATCCCTGTGTCCCCATCCCTGTGTCCCCATCCCTGTGTCCCCATCCCTGTGTCTCCATCCCTGTGTCTCCATCCCTGTGTCTCCATCCCTGTGTCCCCATCCCTGTGTCCCCATCCTGTGTCCCCATCTCTGTGTCCCCATCTCTGTGTCCCCTCCCACCCTGCAGCGTGAGCAGCACCAGCAGGGACCAGCACGCACAGAATTCGGGGTTTGGGTGTTTTCTGCTGCTCCATCTGTAACTGAGCTTTGCTGGAAGTCCCTGCCCTCCTCAGCGTGGCTGCAGCCTGGGCTCCTCTCACAGTTTGCTCATCTCATGCCTGGTTTTAGCCAGGCTAAACCCCTTCCCTTTCTCCATCTGTCTGGGATCCCAGGAGTGCCTGGATTCTGGATGGAGCAGGAAGCAGGTGAAGATGCCCAGTCTGTCATGACCTGAATAAATAAATTCTGATTTTAATCCTGGTTGCACCCAGACACTCCCCATAGTGAGGGAGAGCGATAAACAAGCAGCCAACACTCAGAAACAAATCATGGCAACTTAACCTTATTTTTAAATCTTTTTTCCTGTGTTTTATGGCCAGAGAGGAATAACTCACACCAAGGATCATGACCTTAGCAAGGTTTCCAGCAGTTTCTAGCAAAGCAAGGCGAGATTAATTAGAGAAGCAGGTTGTTAATGAGCCTGTCTGGGGTGGAGGCCATGAGGGCTGAGTGACCACGCAGGGACCAAATATCAGGGGAAGGATGGCCCAGTGTGGTTCTGGATTTGGTTTCTTTGCTCCTGGTGGAAAAGGAATTTGCTTATTAAATTTGCAGGTGATATGAAGCTTGGATGACCGTAAGTCTATTAGAGAACAGGATTAGAATTTAAAATGCTCTTGACAAATTGGATAAATAGCCTGAAAATAAATTGATTAAATGGAGAAAAATGAGATGCCTCGGGCTGAAGCAGGAATGCTAAAAAGCTTTTCTGTGCTGGAGAACAATTGGAGAGTTCCTTGGGAAAGCAATAAGGAGCCATAAAGGATCACAGACTTTACACGAACAGGAAAAGGAAAATGTTGCACGTTTGAGATATTTTATTACAAGAGAAGCTGGCCTGGGACAATCCAGGAATTCCATTCTGTCCTGGTTAAGGATCCCTCAGGACACTTGAGGAGGATCAGGGTGCTGGAATGACCCAAGGCAGAGCAGGTTTGATAGGGAGACAGGAAAAGATAAAGGAGCACAGAGTAACTGTGGCCATGGAGAGCTGGGCAGAAATAAGGGGGATTCTCTCCACATCCCTGGAAGACAGGAAAGAAGGAATTGGTCTGAAAAGCAGAAAGGAAGACTCAGTGGCACAGATCTTCTGGGAGAAAGGAGATATCTGTGAAAGGCTTGGGAAAAGCAGGGTAACCACTGGAATAACGCCCTGCACCAACAGAGCAGGAGATGAAGGATCCTGGAGATCTCTCATCCTGCACTGCTGCAGCTCCATCCATGTTGGAAATCTGGACAAGGAGCTCATTCCTATTGAGAACTAAAGGTCGTGGATTTATCAGAAATTCCTTATCTGATTTCATGGCAGGGAGAAGGAGCAGAGCTGTTCTCCACCCCAAAGGGCAATTCCCAGCCCCAGTCCCTGCAGTGGCTCTGCCTGGATCCTTTCCCCTGCACTGGGTGCCTCAGCCTCACAGGATTCCCCTTTCCTGGGGACGGATCTGTAGGAATTCTGGAAACTCAGAATTTGGGGTTTTAGTGCATAGTAATACACGTGAGTTAAGATGGAGGATTTAGAGTGCAGGCTAAGCTCTTCTGCCTTCTTCTTCATGGGTTTGGGTGGTTTTGTGTAATTGGGTGAAAAAGGTCCTCATTGCAGGCCTTGGGTGGTCATTATTGGGTCAAAAGTATCAATAATATAGGTGTCACCTCATTATTGGGTAATTTTTGGGAAAGAGTTAGAAACATCCATTTTACCTTGGTTTTCTGTCTTGTTAGTTAGAGCTCATGGCTCCTTGTCTGTAAATAGATAAGAAATAACAAACAACCAAGCCTGAACTTGAAATCTACATTTCCTGTGTCTTAACCTGACCTTGGCAGAGAAAAAAGAACCTGAACTGTGACAGGATCCGGAGTTGTTGTGCAGCTGTTTAACACCTTTGACTCCCCTCTGGGCTCTCACAGGGTGTGGTGGTTGTGGTTGTGCTCCCAGTGGGCCAGGCTGGGTTTGGGTGGTTGGGGCTCCCATCCTGGAAACCTCCAAAGCTCCAAATCTGGGTGGAGCTGGAGCAGAGGGCCCCAGGCTCCTGCCTGGACGTGTTCCTCACCTTTGCAGAGAACCCTCATTTGCAGGCTCAGCAGAAGGGGAGCAGATTCCCATTATCGTGTTCTCCTCGCATCTGGAATTTTAAGCGAGCTGCATAACAGAATCTTCTGCTTTCTTAAGCATTTCCTTCTCCTTTCTTTAATCATGCTGAGATTTCCTGTGATACTGTGAGCTGTAATTATCATCTGCAGATCAGTGGCGATGCTAAGCTGGTTCTTAAAGGGATTTTTTTGTTGTTTTTTCTGTGAATTTCAGATGACCAAGAACAAAATTATAATCACCTGATACTAGACAGTGCCACCCAGACACCTACACATGGTAAGAGAAAAGCAAAGAGCAAAATTACACACGTTGTAACTTTCCTCTGCCAGCCAGTGACATTTCCTGGCACCCAAGTGTGTTTAATGGTAATGGAAACATTCCTCTGGCAGTGCTGCATGGCTGATGGTTCCCATTGACATTAAACACAGGACCATATTTTCAGTAGTGTGCACAGGGAAATATGGCCCAGTCTTTTCTATCTGTGCTGATCAGCCTCGTGTCTAATTCCGAGATCCTCCTTTGTTTCCCACTCGGTTTTCTCCACCTCGTCCCAGCCTTGGAGATGTTTTTTGGCTTCCTCCATGGCCAGAATCTCTCTGTGCCCAGCCCTGTCCCCCAGCCCTGCTGTCCCCTCCTCTGGGGTTCCCAGTGCAGCCTGGGCTGTGTCCCCCTCCCTCAGACCAGCCAAACCCTGGCAGCTCCCAGCTCCATCCAGGTCAGTCCCTGCCACCCAAATCCCTGTTCCCCAATCTCTGTTTGGCCACCAGAACAATTTCTGGTTGATCCCTCTGCTTCCTTCCCTCTTCTGCTGCTGCCTTGTCTTGGTCCTGTCCGTGTCCTCCCCTCGCCCTTTGCCTTTGGAATGTGATCCATTCCTCCTGCTGGAAGCACTCAGTAAAGCTGGTCTCAATCACTTCTGGCAGCGCTGAATATCTGTATTTGTCACTATTTTTTTTGTCCTGGCATTTATTTTGAGTCTGAAACCCCATCCTGACTGTTCTGGAGCTGATTTATTGCAAGCTGTGCTCACATCTAGAAACCTCCCTGCTGCTAAGGAGGGTGGGAGAACAATTCCCCTTGGAGAGATCACCCAAAACCTTGGGGGTTTCTCCTTCCCAGAGGAGGCAGGCATCTCTTCAGCCTGCAAATTTCTTCTTTCTGGTAAGACTGTGCTATTAGGGCTTCGTTTTTTGACTTCCAAACACTCCAGGAGGAAGAGTGTCAGCTTTACAATCATCAGTGCCACAGCATTATTTATTGAGCCTGAACTGACAGCCTCCAGTGCTCCTGACCACTCATTCTGTTGACTTTTTTTACCTTTAAAAAAAAAAAAGGAAAAAGAAAATGGAGAAATAGGGTTGAAATTTTGTTGTCTTCTCTTTGGTTTTGGTACTCATTCTTAAAATCCAGCCCTGCTGGTCTGGCTGCCCTTAACCTGTGTCTGCCCAGGAGCTTTAATGCAGCTCCAGCACCAGGAACTGCACCCAAGAACTGCAGGGAATGTGCTAAAACAATTCAACTCCCCTCTGCTCCTAACAGATGCTTTTCTATGTACTTAAGAGACAAAAAAAACCCCCAAAGACAGATCCACTCGTGGTCTTGGATTCCTTGTGCTTCCTGTATTTTAATAATTTGGTTGTTCCTGGATGAGCTGACTACAAATAAGTGTGTGATTCAGAGGTGCATCTTTCCTCTGAGTTATCCAGATGGCCACGGGGGCTTTTGTTCCTTACATTTGTGTGTGCTGCTGCTGCTGAGCCATTCCTTGGCGAGCCTGAAACTGTGTTTGGGCCTTTCAAGTGAGACATCAGAAGAGCTTGCAGGATTCAGAATTACTGCTGAGGTTTAATTTCATTCCCTGCCTGGTACGGGGCACATTTTCTGTGTGGTCATGCAGGTTTGGAGGTGGACAGGAGCTGTCCTGTGTCCCTCAGTCTGTCCCTGTGCAGGGACAGCCTGTCCTGTTCTTCCCCTGTGCTGGGCACTGGTGAGGCCACTCTCGAGTGCTGTGTCCAGTTGTGTCCCCTCAGTTTAGGGTGGACACTGAGTGCTGTGTCCAATTGTATCCCCTCAGTTCAGGATGGACACTGAGTGCTGTGTCCAATTGTATCCCCTCAGTTTAGGATGGACACTCAGTGCTGTGTCCAGCTCTGTCCCTCAGTTCAGGATGGACACTGAGTGCTGTGTCCAGCTCTGTCCCCTCAGTTCAGGGTGGACACTGAGTGCTGTGTCCAGCTCTGTCCCTCAGTTCAGGATGGACACTGAGTGCTGTGTCCAGCTCTGTCCCTCAGTTTAGGATGGACACTCAGTGCTGTGTCCAGCTCTGTCCCTCAGTTTAGGATGGACACTGAGTGCTGTGTCCAGCTCTGTCCCCTCAGTTTAGGATGGACACTCAGTGCTGTGTCCAGCTCTGTCCCTCAGTTCAGGGTGGACGTTGAGACGCTCGAGCTCACCCAGAGGAGGCAGCGAGGCTGGTGAGGGGCTGGGAACACAAACCCTGTGAGGAACGGCTGAGGGAGCTGGGCTTGTTCAGCCTGGAGAAAAGGAGACTCAGGGGTGACCTCATCACTCTCCACAGCTCCCTGAAAGGTGCCTGTGCTCAGCTGGGCTTGGGCTCTTTCTCCAGGCAGCACTGACAGAACCAGAGGACACAGCCTCGAGCTGTGCCAAGGGAAATACAGGCTGGATATCAGGGAAAAGTTTTTTACAGAAAGGGTGATAAAGGACTGGAATGGTCTGACAACATCTCTTTCCACGGCAGATGCTCTCCAGCTCCTTCAGCTGGCGCAAAGAAACAAATCCCAGGGGTGAGAGCAATCCATGCTCACAAGGAATGAGGAGAACCAGTAAAAAGCAGGTTTGACCTTAGATTTTGGAGCTGCTCTGCTCCAGCTGCAGCATCCCAAGGTTAAACCCCCGAGGGCTCTGGTTTAACCTGGCAGGGGGTGCCTCAGCTTCTCAGTTTAAAGGGGCTGCTCACCACAGAGCTGGGATTAACCTGGAGCTCTTCCCGTGCAAAAGGAACAACCACTAATTAACGGTGGGGGCCCAGTTAATCTGTTCTGTCAGGCTGCTCTCACTCATTAACACAGAGCTGAGAGGGAAATCTCCTTTCCCTCCTGCCTGGCTGGCACAGAGGGCTGAAACTGCTGCAAAATGTGATATCTTGGGTTGGACAATTCCCAGTGGGATCAGGAGAAGTGACCACGGGCAGGTGAATCACAGGAAGTGTCCAAGGCCAGGTTGGACAGGACTTGGAGCCCCTGGAAGTTGTCCCTGCCCATGGCAGGGGTGGCACTGGATCAGCTTTAAGGTCCCTCCAACCCAGCCCATCCTGGGGCTCTCCCAGCCCAGGGGCTGCAATCCCAGGATTTCAATTCTGCTGTTGTTGAGGGCTCTGAATTCACCACGGTGACTCTGAGCATCCCACATCTTCCAGAAATCCCTTGGGTTTTTTGGTTTGATTTGGTTTGGTTTAGTTTGGTTGGTTTGGTTTAGTTTGGTTGGTTTGGGTGTGGTGGGGTTCTTTTTTGGGGGGGGGGAGGGGTTTGGTGGGTTTTTTGGTTTGGTTTGGTTTAGTTTGGTTTGGTTTGGTTTGGTTTGGGTGTGGTGGGGTTCTTTTGTTTGTTTGGGGTTTTTTTTTTGGTGGGTTTTTTGGTTTGGTTTGGTTTGGTTTGGTTTGGTTTAGTTTAGTTTAGTTTTGTTTGGTTTGGTTTAGTTTGGTTTAGGTTGGTTTGGTTTGGTTTGGTTTTGTTTAGTTTGGTTTGGTTTGGTTTAGTTTAGTTTGGTTTGGTTTGGTTTGGTTTGGTTTGGTTTGGGTGTGGTGGAGTTTTTTTGTTTGTTTGGGGTTTTTTTGGTAGATTTTTTGGTGGTTTTTTTTTTTTTTGTTTGGTTGCTTGTTTTTTTCTGTTTGTTTGGCTGGGTTTTTTTGTTTTGTGTTTTCTTCCCCTGCTGCTGGACTATTCCTGCCCCAAATTCCCTCCCAGGACACCAAATGTCCCATTCCAGAGGTACCCACAGCCCTTTAGAAACCCCAGCCGAAATTCTGCTTTCAGTGACAGAGTTTAGACCCCAATTCTACAGAAATATGAATTTTCATGTGGATTTCCTTAACTCTAGACTTTATTTCTACCTCAGCTGCAGATTTGAGCTGCAAATGAAGAACTCTACAGCAGTTTTAGGAAATGTAGTGATTTGTATGTAAAATGTGAGTGGGAGGGAGCAAGTGTTAGGCTCTAAGCACAACCAAGTTTTACATATGAAATGCAGCTAAATCTTTTGATACATTAATTTATCTTGCTTAGATATTCAGCCTTCACACAAAATAAGCACATAAAATGATTTTCCCCATAAAAAACATTAAAATATGAAGAAAAAAAACCGAGCTGGGGGCACAAAAGAGAACTGAGCATCAGCTGGAACAGAAATACACATTGACTGCCTGGGCTCAGTTTCTGTACAGTTTATTGCTTTATTTTTTACTGCCACTGAAACGAAGTTTCATCTCATTATATTTAGTGCATATATAATTATCCTAACCTAAAGAGCACCTAATAAACATTTTTTTCCCCCCACATCTTTATAAATACCAAGCGCATTTCCAAATAATATGCTTAGAAGGAAGTTCATATCACGACTTTTATGTCGGTTAATTGCATTTGACAATCATCTCAAAAACTGCTTGGTAAACCACCATGAGCAGCCAATTACTCCAAGGTTTTAATTTGGCCAAGTGTTTTTCCATGGATGATGCCTGGGATTGCTCTGATGGAGAAAAATTTCATTTTATAGCTGTATTTGTGTGAGCTTTTATCAGTTTTCTCTATATGTACTCATGTATGAGTGTGGTTTTCTCTTTCTTTCTTTCTTTCTTTCTTTCTTTCTTTCTTTCTTTCTTTCTTTCTTTCTTTCTTTCTTTCTTTCTTTCTTTCTTTCTTTCTTTCTTTCTTTCTTTCTTTCTTTCTTTCTTTCTTTCTTTCTTTCTTTCTTTCTTTCTTTCTTTCTTTCTTTCTTTCTTTCTTTCTTTCCTTTCTTTCTTTCTTTCTTTCCTTTCTTTCCTTTCTTTCCTTCTTCCTTTCCTTTCTTTCCTTTCCTTCTTTCCTTTCTTTCCTTTCTTCTTTCTTTCTTTCCTTCTTCCTTTCTTTTCTTTCTTTTCTTCTTTTCTTTCTTTTCCTTTCTTTCCTTTCTTCTTCCTTTCCTTCCTTTCCTTCCCTTCCCTTCCCTTCCTTCCCTTCCTTCCTTCCTTCCCTTCCTTCCCTTCCCTTCCTTCCTTCCTTCCTTCCCTTCCTTCCTTCCCTTCCTTCCTTCCCTTTCCTTCTTTCCTTTCTTTCCTTTTTCTTTCTTTTCCTTCCTCCCTTCTATTTATCCCCTTTTTTTCCCCCCTCTTCTCTCTTTTCTTCTTTTTCCTTCCTCCTTCTTTCTCTTTTCTTCATTTCATTTCAAAAATCCAGGGCATCTTCCTTCCCACACACTAATAGGGCTTTGGGGGATATATTGCTGAAAAAATCCTTGCATCAATTTTCTAACATCAGACCAGAAGCTTCAATTTGGGGCAATCCCAGAAGATATGAAAATGATTCCCCATTCTGTCACATCTCCTCCAGCAATTTGTTGAGAGTTTTGTGTCTATTGTGTTTAAGACACTGTTTACAAAATCATAACAATTAAGGACTGTTTAAATTAGCTTTATCCCCAGCAGAAATATATGGGGGGAAATGAGAAGCTAATCAGATGTGCAGCACATCTCCCACAGAACAGACAAACCCTTGATGTCCTGACCTTGTGCAGGGCTGGAGTGGCCGTGGGAGGAGGATCCAGGGCTGGAGCACAGCCCCAGCTCCTGGTGCATCTTTCCTTGGTTTGGAAAGACAGTTGTCTGTCAGGGAAAGCTGGAACTTTCCTTGGAATGGAGAATGTAAATCCCCTTCCCCCCAAATTATTATAATTTTGCAATTAGGGGTTTTCAGGCGAAGATATGGGAATAGGAGTAACAGTTCTTTAATAGGAATATTAAAAAATACAAATGTAGTTGTAAAAAAAAAAACCAAAACACCAAAAAACAAGCAAACAGAAGTCCTGGTAAACCCTGACAGGGTCAGGGATACAACCTGACACCTTGTTGGTCAGGGTGTTGGGAGCAGCCCAAATAAATCCTCCTGGAGTGACAGATGTGGTTCTGTGGAGCAGAAATGGTCCCATAAAAAGTCCAGGGGTGGTGGGATGGGTCCGGTCTTCCTCCACAGATCCAATGGGAAAAAGAACCGGAATGCCTGGTGCTCCTGAGTCTCAGTTTTTATCCAGGTGGGAATGGTTGGCTCCGCCCACACTGGGTGGAGCATCTCCCAATGGGATGATGTCATGTGTGATGTCATTGGTGAGCCTTCATGGCCCATTATCAGCAGATATCCCTGATGATGTCATGTGTGATGTCATTGGTGAGCCTTCATGGCCCATTATCAGCAGATATCCCTGATGATGTCATGTGTGATGTCATTGGTGAGCCCGCATGGCCCATTATCAGCAGATATCCCCGATGATGTCATGTGTGATGTCATTGGTGAGCCTCCATGGCCCATTAGCAGCAGATATCCCCGATGATGTCATGTGTGATGTCATTGGTGACAGCTCTGCACAGCCCTGGGTGCCACAGGCAGGTGTCTCAAACCCCCAATGAGCAGAGCTCTGCTCTGACTGCTCTGTACAGTTTTAATTTTGCAGCTCTCCCTTTCCTTTTATTTGGCAGCTCCTCCCAGCCCAGTTTGTGGGGTGAAGCACTCCGTGTGCTCAGGGGCCTTTCCATGCTGATCCCCCTGGGTGACAGCACTCAGGGATGTCACTGTCACATCCAAGGGCATCACCCTGCAGCGTCAGCTGCATCCCTTCCCTCTGCACCTTCCTCCTTCAGGCTCAGCTCTCAGCCAGGAGCCCTGCAAGGCCCATTCCTAGAGCCATCCTGACAGACACAGAGTTCTTAACTCTGGCTGAATTTAAAATCCTCCATCTCCAGCTCATATAAACGAGGGCAGCTACTCGCTGGAGAGCTCTGATTTACACCACAGAGGATCTGACCTGGAAATGCAGAAACCTCCTGGAGATTAGTCATGAGAAAGGCAGAGCACTATTAATAACAGTGTTTGTAACACGAGAAAGCAGAAGTGTGAAAACACAGACACCGAGGATATACGTTATAAATCCGGAGCCTGCAAACATCAGCTTGTTTGCCTGCTCTGACAGCAGTGTCACTTCAGGATGGCCTGGGAGCTCTGAGCCCTGGCACAGAAGGTTCCAGAACGTCATCAGCGCTCCCAGATTTTCCCGAGGAACGGGGCTCTTTGTAAGAACCTGCGTCAGCACCCGAGACTTTGCGTCTGAGCCTTCAAAGGGCTGAGCAGAAGGCAGAGCTGGGGGGAGCTTTGACAGAGGGCTGGAGCTGTGCTGAGCTGAAGCTGAGCAGCAGAAGGCTGGGTTGTAGCAGCTTCTCCTAGGTGACATTGTTTGCTTTCTCTGGGTGAATGTTTTAAAAGGCATCTGTTGAAATGTCTTGCAGAATTCGCACAACATATGTGCAGACTCAAAATGCAAATCTGCAGCACATCCCTTTTGCCACTTGAGCTTTGTTGAAAACTTTGCCATCAATTCACTTTTTTGGTTGGGGTTTTTTGTTTGTTTGTTTTGGGTATCATCTGCTCCCGTCCTTGAACATGAAAGGTTTTGTGCCTCATGTAAACACGCTTTGAAAGTGTCTTCCAACAAGAGGGGCAGAGCGAGATGTGAGAAGAAGACTTCAGGTCTGATCTGCACAGCTCTGGAAATCCTGAAACTTCTCTGAGCCCCGAGCTTGCAGAGAGGTTGCAAAGCACTGGCAGAGAAATGAGGCTCAGAGAGGGGCTTGGTTTCCCTTTTAGATGACAAAGCAGCGAGTGCAAGAGTCCAGCAGAGCAGTGGATTTGTGTGCCCACCTTCACTGCAATCCCCCAGGCACAGCAGCGGGGCCACACCAACCCCAGGACATTTTCCTGTTCGGATCAGTGATGCCTCGGAGTGGCTGCCTAGAGCAGAGTTAGAAAATAAAGTGGGTATTTATTAAAGGCCTTCAATAGATGCATTTTGGGCAGCTAAAAGCCTCCCAGAGGCTACACCCAAGCTGGACAATGGTCACGAGTTTTTCAGACAGAAATAAGTTTGGTCTATTTGCATATCAGGGGTTAATTCTCTAATTACAGTTACAGGTAATGAGGTAATTTACCCCCAGTTTGCTCCCCCCCAATTCGCTTTTGTTTGTACTTTTTGGGCCCTGAGGCTGTGGTGTGTCCTTGGATGACAGCCCTGGAAGGATTTTTTTTTGTCTGACCAAAATGTGAAGACAGTTAACTTCACTTTATATGGAGTTCAGAACTATGCACTAATTCAGTGCAGGATTTGAAAAATAGAAATAAATAAATTAAATCCTAAAGCATCACCAGGATGTAGTCGGAGCATGGGGAGTCCCCCCAGGGCAGCCCCTTCCCCAGCCCTGTGCAAGGCTGTGAGCACTCTCAGAGCTCAGCGGTGCTCTGGTTCCTACAAAAATACAGCAGGGTTCACACTGGCCTGGCAATTCTGGCTGGTGAAGGAGAAGAAATGCACCCACCTTGCTTGTGGGGCTCCAAGGAGGAGAGATTGGAGCTCCACAGGGTTCCCTGCTCCCTTCCTGAGCTCCTTGTGCCAGCCTGGTGAGTTCTTGGCTGGGTTGTGCCAAGTACCAGGGCTGGAACATCCCAGCTCAGGGCACTGTGCACCCACAGCTGCCTGGAGGGTGAGGAAATGCTGCAGAGCTGAATTCCTGCCGAATTCATCAGAGACATCGGCAGAATTTTAAAGCCTTGCATTGACTGTGCCGAGGTGGGGCTGCTCCCAGGCTGCAGCAAAGGGAGCTCAGAACCCAAAAAAGTGGCTGGGGGAGGTTCCCTCCCCGTGGCTGCTGGGTGTCCTCAGTGCTGGGTGAGCTGCACCTCCTGCCTGTTCCTCTGCCAATTCCAGGGTGGATGGGGTGTCAGAGAACGGGCACAAAATGGCACGGAAATGCAGGGGAATTGGGATTAAATCTGACTTTCCATGGTAATCCCACTAGCCACAGGACAGAGCTGGTTTTCCAGTGGTCACCTCCAGCTGCCCAGAGTGCAGAGCGGGACTGGGATGACTGGGAATGCTGGGGACACAGTGTACAGCCTCAGCTGCCTTGCAGGGAATGCGAGACCTTTCTGTTTGCATCCTGATTATTGATTACGGCCTGCAGCCTCCACAGGAGCCCACAAATGCAGTAATGCACCTCACACCCAAGTGTTTCCATATAGGGAAAGGTTTGGGACTCATCCCTTGTGCTTCTTACAAGGTAAAGAGCCCAGAAATTTCTTTGCTGTTCTCACTGTAACTGGCTCAGTGCCAGCACAGAGGCATTGATTTGGGTTTGGAAAGTGCAACTCAAAACCTATTGCTGATTTCATTGGGCCAAACAGCCCCCTGAATCATCAAACACTTAAGAAAGAGCACAAAGGAACTCAAAGAGCTTTTTAGGATGTCTTAGCAAGGTGTCAGAGGCTTCTCAACACCTGTGTTCAGCGTTTCTTTTATTTCTCTAAGTTTATTATTTTTGCATTTATTAAACCTTTTGCTTTTACAAAACACACTTGAAGAGCAGCCTTGCTAATTATTTTAAGCCATTTCTCTGCAAAGGCTGGACCCTCAGAGATACAGGAAAAATTCCTATACACAAACACCACAAACAAAGGAGGAGAGAGACCAGAGGCAAGCACGACTCAAATATATTGCAGGAGTGAAAAACTGCTGAGAAACTCGTGCTGAACTGGCCTCAGAATATAAATTGCACGAGATATTTCTCCTTACCGGAGCGCCTCAGTCCTCTGATCTCCCCCTCAAACTACATTATGCAAAAGACATCTGAAATTAGCTTTGGTCATTTCAGTTTATCCTTTATTTTGCTGAGTGATGGGCAGCGGATCTCAAGGTGACTTCTCGTTAGCCAGAATCATTCCGAGCGTGTTCCTGACTGCCTGGATGGGGAAAGCAGTGAGGAGATGAGCTGATCCTGCACCAGCATCTCAGATCCAGGCGTGGCACTCCCAATTTCACACCCCTCATGCAAACAGTCAATTAACGCTGCTGCTGTGGCTCCGTGCGTGCGGCTGGGCTCACTGCAGCATGCCCAAACCGCCATGAAAATGGAGATTAGCTACAGGTTCTGGCTGAGGGATTTGCAAAGAGATGTTACCAGCGGGTCCTCGGCGCACAAGCACGAGTAGGAGTGGGGAACATGGTTTCAATGCTGATACGGTCCCTGTTTACTGCGTGACGTGGAATCAATTGTTCCCAGCCCGCTGATGAATCCCTGATCCTGCACTCAGTCTATTAGACATGGATGGAAGCCGTCAGCAAGGAAATGATGTTCTCTGAGAGGTGACACTGCAGCTCCCTCGGCTCTGTGCCTGGTGCAATTCTCACTGAGCCAGGTGCTTTTGGCTCCACGAGGATCCAACACACCTGAGGCATCCAGCACTCAAAGAAATGGCTTAAATAATAATAATAAACAAATATAATATATTTATTATTATATTATATTATATTATTTTTATTTTTATATAAATACATATTCTTATATATAAAATATATTATATATATTTTTAATATATATATAAATAATACAATATATATTACATATATGTAAATATAGAATTTAAAATATATTATATTTATAATATATTATATTTATAATATATTTATATTTTGTTATATATATCTCCTATATATTATATTATATTAATTATTATATTATTAATTATATTATATTATATTATATTACATTACTATATTATACTATGTTTTACTATACTTTGTATGTTATATATTATATATTACATATTACACATTATTATTATATACCATATATCATAATTACATTATATTCTAAATTTTTATTACTGTAATAATAATAGTATATATAATATAATATAATATAATATAATATAATATAATATAATATATATAATATATATTATATTATATTATATTATATTATATTATATTATATTATATTATATTATATTATATTATATTATATTATATTATATTATATTATATTATATTATATTATATATTATATTATATTATATTATATTATATTATTTATATATATATATATATTATATTTATATATAATTTATTATATTTATTATAATATAATTATATCTCCTATATTATATCTCCTATGTGTTATGTTATATTACATTATATTATATTAATTATATTATATATATCATATCTCATATATTATATCATATTATATCATATCATATCATATTATATAGGTTAGCCTGGTGGGGAGGGAGTCTCATACAGTTCTTATATTGTCGAGGTCCAGCGCTTTCCTGCACTCTTTGCTGCTGCTTCTCAGTGCCCAAGGAACAGCACCACTGGATCCATTATCCCAGGATCCGTTATCCCAGGATCCGTTATCCCTGGATCTGTTATCCCAGGATCCGTTATCCCAGGATCCGTTATCCCAGGATCCGTTATCCCTGGATCTGTTATCCCAGGATCCGTTATCCCAGGATCCATTATCCCAGGATCCGTTATCCCAGGATCCGTTATCCCAGGATCCGTTATCCCAGGATCCGTTATCCCAGGATCCGTTATCCAGGATCCGTTATCCTGATCTGTTATCCAGGATCCGTTATCCCAGATCGTTATCCAGGATCCGTTATCCCTGGATCTGTTATCCAGGATCCGTTATCCAGGATCCATTATCCCAGGATCCGTTATCCAGGATCCGTTATCCTGGATTGTTATCCAGGATCCGTTATTCCAGGATCCGTTATCCAGATCCTATCCCAGGATCCGTTATCTGAGATCCGTTATCCAGGATCCGTTACCCTGGATTTTATCCAGGATCCGTTATCCCAGGATCCGTTATCCCAGGATCCGTTATCCCAGGATCCGTTACCCCTGGATCTGCTGGTGCCGGTTTGAATCACGGCCAGGAGCTGTGGCTGAGGCTGGCTGGGGCTCAGCTTTGCTCCCTGCGGGGCTGTGGGGATATCCTGCCCCTCTCCATCCCCTGGGCTCGCTGCACACCCGCCTCTCTCTGCTGTTCTCTTGCAGACAAGCCGCGAATGAACAACATCCTCACCTCGGCCACCGAGCCCTACGACCTGTCCTTCTCCCGCTCCTTCCAGAACCTCTCCCACCTCCCGCCCTCCTACGAGTCTGCTGTCAAGACCAATCCGAGCAAATATTCATCTCTGAAGAGACTCAGTAAGTGTCAGCTCCTTTTGTTCTCCCTCGTCCTGGCTTAGGGCAAATTTGGGAGGAAACCTCCAAATGGGGTCCCTCTGGGAAGCAAATTCAAGCAGCCCCTTCCCCAACCTGTTTTGGAAAATTTCCTTAGAGAAAAGTAGAAAAAACTGTTTATTCAACAAGCAAAGTGTGCCCACAAGCATAAAAACAATTAATAATATTAAACAATAAAACCTCTTGTTCTGAAGAGAGATGGGAAATTGAGAAAATCATTGCTGTGGGTGTAGCTCAGCTCTCCCAGTCTCTTATCAGTCCCTCCAGACTGGAAAACACCATCCTGGGCCCCAGTGGGCTGCAGGTGTGAGCTCTGGGTATTTTCTGGGTTTTCAGTCCAGAAAAGGTTTAAAAAGTTCCAAGAAAAATGAATAAAAAACAGTCCAGGGAATTTCTCTGCCTCAGCTAGATAAAAACTAAAAGTTAGTTAGTCCCACTGTCTGTCCGTGCTGCAGACAGCACAGCCCAGGAGCAGAATGTGGAGCAGTGAGTGCAGTTCTGAAAACAAACCCTGCACTTCTTCTTTCCCCTCTTTGCTCTCAGAACCAGCCTGAAAGGTGCAGAACTCAACATCCAGAACAAACAGAACAGACAATTGGAGATACAAACATCAAAAAGTGACCCCAGGACACCCCTGTAGCTGCTTTAAGGGATAACCCCTTCCCTCTGCCAGGGCACTCCCGGGTCTCCAGCAATGATTCCTCTGGCTGTCACTTCCCATCAGGGATGAGTGCAGAGTAATTTCATTCCTGGGACAGTGCCTGTGGTTATTTCTTGCTGACCTCCCTGCCGTGCTGCCTCCCACCCCTCTGCTCGGATCTGCTCCCAGCACAGTCATCTGAGAATCCTTTTATCCTCTCAGCTGGAGCCCAGCCGAGCCTGGCTGGGTGCTCAGAGCTGCCCTTGGCACAGCCAGGGATCTCACCAGCCACGGGGGCAGCTGGCAATGACAACACAGAGATGCTAAAGTGCTTGGGAACATCTTCTCCAGGAGGAGCCCTGCCTGCCTTGGGCAGTGCTGCAATCCACGTGCTCCATGGTGTGTGTGAGCTGCTCCTGACCTGTGCCATGCCCTGATCCATTTTCTGCTCCATGGTGTGTGTCAGAGCTGCTCCTGACCTGTGCCATGCTCTGATCCACGCTGTTCCATCATCTCCTGACCTCTGCCATACTCTGACCCGTTTTCTCTTCTGTGCTTTGTGTCCAGATTTGCTCCTGACATGTGCCATTCTCTGATCCATTTTCTATCGCCTGTGTCCAGACCTGTTCCATGCTCTGATCCATGCTCTGTTCCATGCTCTGTGTGTGTCCAGACTTGCTCCTGACCCGTGCCATGCTCTGATCCATTTTCTGTTCTATGCTGTGTATCCAGACCTGTTCCATGCTCAAATCCACGTCTGTTCCATGCTCGTGTGCCCAGAGCTGCTCCTGACCTGTTCCATGCTCAGATCCATTTTCTGTGTCCAGATCTCTGCCATACTCTGATCCACGCACTGTTCCATGCTCTGTGTGTGCCTAGACCTGCTCCTGTTCTGTGTGATGCTCAGATCCAGTTTCTGTTCCATGCTGTGTATCCAAACCTGTTCCATGCTCAAATCCATGCTCTGTTCCATGCTCTGTGTGTGCCCAGACTTGCTCCTGACCCATGCCATACTCTGATCCATTTTCTGTTCCATCCTCTGTGTCCAGACTTGTGCCATGCTCAGATCCATTTTCTCTTCCGTGCTTTGTGTCCAGACCTGCTCCTGACCTGTTCCATGCTCAAATCCACGCTCTGTTCCATGCTCTGTGTGTCCAGAGCTGCTCCTCACCTGTTCCATGCTCAGATCCATTTTCTGTTCTATGCTGTGTATCCAGACCTGTTCCATGCTCAAATCCACACTCTGTTCCATGCTCTGTGTGTATCCAGAGCTGCTCCTCACCTGTTCCATGCTCAGATCCATTTTCTGTGTCCAGATCTGTGCCATACTCTGATCCACGCTCTGTTCCATGCTTTGTGTGTGTCTAGACCTGCTCCTCACCTGTGCCATACTCTGATCCATTTTCTGTTTCATCCTCTGTGTCCAGACCCATGTCATACTCTGATCCACACTCTGCTCCATGCTCTGTGTGTGTCCAGAGCTGCTCCTGACCTTTGCCATGCTCTGATCCATTTTCTGTGTCCAGACCTGTTCCATGTTCAGATCCACACTCTGTTCCATGCTCTGTGTGTGTCCAGACCTGCTCCTGTCCTGTGCTGTGCTCTGATCCATTTTCTCTTCTGTGCTTTGTGTCCAGACTTGCTCCTGACCTGTTCCATGCTCTGATCCATTTTCTGCTCTGTCCTCTGTATCCAGACCTGTTCCATGCTCAGATCCAGAGAAGCTGTGGCTGATCCCTGGCAGTGTCCAAGGCCAGCTTGGGGCACCCTGGCACAGTGGAAGGTGTCCCTGCCCATGGCAGGGGTGGAACTGGATGATCTTTAAGGTCCCTCCCAACCCAAAGCAGTCTGGGACTCTGCAGTGTGATCTTAGGATTTCCTAAATCTTTGTCTAAAGCGACAAAAATAGGTTTGTGTTAAGGTGCCCAGGTTAAATGTTTTGAGTGCAGTCAGCGCTCCTGGAGCTTTCCCTGCCCCTCTGGGCAGTCCCTGTCCCTCTCAGGGGACACCTGGCAGTCACCACAGACACTGAGCTGGTCTTTGTCTCTTGTGTGGAGAGGGGTTCAGTCAAACCCTTAAATTCCCACCCCACCAACCCAAACAGGGAATCCCTGCTCACTGCAGGGCAAATCCTGCCCCACCCAGGGCAGGGCTGGACACACTCCAGTGCTCTCTGCAGGGCACCAACCCGGCCTCTTGCACAGCAAATGCCAAACCAACAGCTCCACTCTGAATTTCTGAGCAGCCGAGGAGTTTTTCCAGAGGAAAGTGCCAAGCCCTCCCTGCTCCCACTGGGGCTGAACACACTCAGCACCTCCAGAATCACTGAATCACTTTCTTGCAGCTGCTCTGCTCCAGAGCCAAGGGAAAGGAGGCTCCCAGCTCCCAAACCTCCCCTTGCAAAGTGCCAGCGAGATAATTTTCTTATTCTGTATGAAGGAGCTGAAGGCAACGCAAAAAAAAAGTGTGATATCTTAAAGACAGAGTTTGAAAATTACTTATTGGGCATTCATTTTTCTTATTTAAAATGACTCCTTTCCAACGGACTCCCTGTCATGGTTAGAAATAAAATAAAATAAATAAAAATAAATAAAATAAAATAAAATAAAATAAAGCAAAAAAATTAAATAAAATAAATATATATAAAATAATAAATAAATAAATAAATAAATAAATAAATATAAAATAAATAAATATAAAATAGAGAAATATAAAAATAAAATAAAACAAAGTAAAATAAAGTAAATTAAAATAAATTAAAATAAATTAAAATAAAATAAATATAAAATAATAAAATAAAATAAAATAAAATAAATAAATAAAATAAAATAAAATAAAATAAAATAAAATAAAAAAAAAAAAATAAAAAAAAATAAAATAAAATAAAATAAAATAAAATAAAATAAAATAAAGTAAAATAAAATAAAATAGATATGAAGAGATCATTAACAAATACTTCTAATTGAGAAGGATAAAAAACATTAGATATTTTTTAAAATCTATATTTCAGGTGCTTGTCTGGGTTTCTTCAGGCTTTCCAGGCAGGGAAAATTTATTTATTTTCTTCCAGTTAAGAAAGACAGATGGTGAAAAACCAAGGCTCTTTATTTCCCTGTCCCTTCCTTTGGGGCACAGACCCCAGGAACCCCCCTGGGCTGTTTTGGGGGGTCTGGGAACCCCCTGTGCCCTGGCAGGTGGGAAGAGCAGTGATGGGAGGGTGTGAGGACGTGGCTGAGCAAGAGCAGCCGGATTAATTCCGTCCTGCCCGGTGCTCCGGGGAATTTCACTTCCCAGCTAAGTGAGAAAGGTCAGGCAGGAAGGAAGCTCCTCTTTTCGGGCATATTAAAGCACTTTGTGCTGGCTGGAGAATCGTCACACGTGACTGGGCAGCTTGGAAATGTTAAAGCCAATTAAAACAAGGAGAGACGAGCCCAGAGAGGAAACCTGCTGGAGCTGCAGAGGAGGAAAGCTGGGAAAATTACCTTTAGGAAAAGGAGAGGAATTACTGGGATGGCCTCACGTGCACGAGCACGTGCATCCATTCTCACCATGATAATACAGAGGAATGGGAAGGAAAACTATCCTTGGCTGTTCTGCTCCACGTTCCCTTCCCAGAGCTCCACAAACGTGCCTGGTGTCTGTAATTCCAGTGCCGGAGGAGCTCTGCTCTGCCTTTCTGCAGGGGCATCTGAGGCTGAGGAGAATGTGTAAGTGCATTTATTTGGGATCTCCCCACAAATAAGGAAAAAAAAAAACCCAAACCAACCAACCAACCAAAAAAAACCCTCAAAAATCAAAAAAAAAAAACCCCAAACAAAACCAAAAACCAAACCCCCCCCAAAAACCCCCCAAAAAACCTCCCCCAAAAACCCAACAAACAATAAACAAACAAACAAAAAACCAACACCCCCCCCAAAAAAACCCCAAAACAAAACCAAAAAAACCCACAAAAAAAACCCCCAAAAAGCTAAGGAGAAAATAAAAATAAAAAAAAAAAAGTTTCTGAAGCCAAGGCAGTTAAAGCACTCAAACATTCCTGACGTTTGGTGAGACCAGCCCTGACTGAGTTCTGGAAACTGCCAAGGGAGGAAAGAAAGGGCAGAAAAATCCCAACCAAAACCAAAAAAAAAAAAAAAGCCCAGAAAGAGTGCAGAAAGCATAATTTCCAGTAATTCCAGTTCAAATGTTTGAAAAACACAAGGAAAGACCCAGAAGTATGGGATTGATTCAAAAAGAGAAAAAATCCTCTCAAGCAATAAACCAGTGATTCCTTTTTGTCCTCTCACACTTTCTGCTCTTTTGGGATCCTCTTAGGACACGGGGTTTTTTTAATTTTTAAGCACATCCTTGATGGAGAAACCCACTGGATTGGAGTTTTACTTTGGTTAAAATTGTGGATGTCCCTTCTCATGTGAGCATCAATGATGAGACAAGGGGCAGGGTTATCAGACCCCAGCTGTCCCAGGGACGGTGCTGATGTGATGAGGGTGACAGGAATCAGCCTGGAACAGGATCTTCTTTAGGATTCCTCCCAACCCAAATCATTTTATGATCCCAAGATTTCAATTCCTTTGGTTTTGGCCAACTGAGCAACCACACCTTGGCATTTCTCACCCCCACCTGGTGGGCAAAGCTCCTGGAGCTCCAAGGAGCTGGATTTGTTTCCCTGCTGCCCCGGGTGCAGGAATTCTGTGATTCCAGCGCTGTGCTGAGCTCTCCCTTGGCACGAGCTCTCCCTTGTCCACATCTCATGATGAGATAAGGGCAGGGTTATCAGACCCCAGCTGTCCCAGGGACGGTGCTGATGTGATGAGGGTGACAGGAATCAGCCTGGAAGGTGCCCTGCCCATGGCAGGGGGCAGGAACTGGATTGTGTTTAAGATTCCTCCCAACCCAAACCATTTTATGATCCCAAGATTTCAATTCCTTTGGTTTTGGCCAACTGTGCAACCAGACCTTGGCATTTCCCACCCCTGCCAGGTGGGCAAAGCTCCTGGAGCTCCACTCCCCCAAGCCTGGAGCTGGATTTGTTTCCCTGCTGCCCCTGGGTGCAGGAATTCTGTGATTCCAGCGCTGTGCTGAGCTCTCCATTGTAAATTCTCATGTGAGCATCAATGATGAGATAAGGGGCAGGGTTATCAGCTGTCCCAGGGACGGTGCTGATGTCATGAGGGTGACAGGAATCAGCCTGGAACTGGATTGTGTTTAAGATTCCTCCCAACCCAAACCATTTTATGATCCCAAGATTTCAATTCCTTTGGTTTTGGCCAACTGTGCAACCACACCTTGGCATTTCCCACCCCTGCCAGGTGGGCAAAGCTCCTGGAGCTCCAAGGAGCTGGATTTGTTTCCCTGCTGCCCCTGGGGGCAGGAATTCTGTGATTCCAGCGCTGTGCTGAGCTCTCCCTTGGCATGAGCTCTCCCTTGTCCATATCTCATGATGAGACAAGGGCCAGGGTTATCAGACCCCGGCTGTCCCAGGGACGGTGCTGATGTGATGAGGGTGACAGGGACCAGCCTGGAAGGTTTCCCTGCCCATGGCAGGGGGCAGGAACTGGTTCATCTTCAATATTCCTTCCAACCCAAACCATTTTATGATCCCAGGATTTCAGTTCCTTTGGTTTTGGCCAACTGTGCAACCAGACCTTGGCATTTCCCACCCCTGCCAGGTGGGCAAAGCTCCTGGAGCTCCAAGGAGCTGGATTTGTTTCCCTGCTGCCCCCGGGTGCAGGAATTCTGTGATTCCAGTGCTGAGCTCTCCCTTGGCACGTGTGTGATGCAGCACATTCCTGTCAGGCTCCGTTCCCCATCCCTGGCTCAGCTGACACCCCCTCAGAGCCAACAGCCTGGAAAATGTCTGTCTGCTGCTGCCTGGAGCAGCTTGCTGGGTGTCACACACGGCTGTTCCGCCTCTCCTGACTCCGCTGAGGTGGAGATGAGAAGTTTTTCCACACCTGGAATTGTTCCTCCTCCTCAGCATCACAGCAGGCATGGCCTGAGCCAGCTTAGAAGCATCCTTGAAATTAGATCAGCTCCCTGAAAGGTTTAGCCATGGCCAGCAAAAAGCTGCACAGACCTGTACAAGGTGGAAGAGGGAAGGAAAATGGGTTTTTTTTATGCTCCTAATGGACAAAATTTAAAAAATTTTAAAGTGTAGAGCATGCTGCATTTTTATTCAAAGAACAGAATAAACCTCTTCCAATCAGCCGATTGTGCCACCTCTCCAGCAGCCTCAGAGCTGTAAACCTCACATAAGCTGGTTTAGCTCCTGCTGGCAATTACCAGAGCCAGGTGTGAGCATCCAAGCACATCTCCATTTGGGATGTTCTGTGCTTTAATTACATCTATTTAGAGTCACTTGGGCAAATCCAGTGGAGCTCCTCTCATCCTGAGCAGAGGCCAAGTGCCAGAGTGCTAATTGCTTCATTCCCATTCTGCAGGCAGCCTCCAGCATCGCTGCCGAGCCTGTGCACACCCAGCCTGGCATTTCTAGCTGTGGCCAAAACACAGCACAGAAATGCCTACAGCTCCTGGGGCCATATGGAATTTCCCCCGCCCTCAGGCTTCCTAGAAGGTGATTTTAAAGAAGACACACGAGCGAGGCCAGGAGAGCTGCCTGACATTTGCAGTGAGACATCCTTCCAAGAGATGTTGGATGGCAGAAAATAAAGACTCATTCCTGCAGTGGGTGCTCTGGAGAGCAAATCCCAGCAGCAGGAAGTGAGCTCAGGGGGGCTGGGGGTGACCTCACACCGTGGGGGTGTGAGGGACGGGGCTGGCAGCAGCACTGGTGGCACAGATGTTCTCAGCTCCCACCTCTGGATGTGAGATAGGGAAACAACCCCTCAGGGATCTGGGATGTGCACAGGGGGCTGGGAGCAGTGCAGGAGGTGTGGGAGAGGGGATGAGGATGTGAGGGACGTTGCCCAGCACGGGGTGGTGACAGCTCTGCAGGGTTTGGCTGAACTGGCATCCTGTGAGCACAGCTCTGGGATGTGTCAGCACCCACCACAGGAGATCTGGCTCTGTGCTGGTTTGAAAGCAAAACCAGTGAAAGACTCCAAGTCAGAAACACAATTTAATAAGAGGAAAAGAAAAGAAATAAAAGAAAGTAAAATAAAATAAAAGCAATAGTAAAAACAAACAAACAAACAACAAAAAAAACCAACCCACCACTGACAGAGTCAGAACACAACCTGACCCCCTGTTAGTCAGGGTGGTGGCAGCAGTGCAGATGAAATGCTCTTGTCCAAGCAGTGATCCTGTAGAAAGCTCTGGGAGCTCTTGTCCTCTGGGAGTGCAGTGGGTCAGGGCTCCCTGTGCTGTCCCAAATCCCGGATTCTATCCCGGTGGGAATGCTTGGCTCCTCCCCCTGGGCAGAGCATCTCCCCATGGGCTGATCTCATTCTCTGAGCCCTGCAGTGGCTCCTTGCTGGCCCATGAACCAGAGACAGCTCCCGCAGGGAGTTCCCCATGAGCCATGGGCACGGCATTGCTGGGCCATGGACAGGAGAGAAGGGAAACACTGCCCCAGCTGGTTCCAGCAGCTCCTGGGGATGGGGATGGAACACAGACTGTGGGCACAGCTGTCATTGGAACCTAGGACAGGCTCATAGGACAAGCAGCCAGTTGTCTTCAAGTCCCAGCCAATGTGGTGCATAAAACCTACAGATTGATGGCTATATAGAAGAAGAGGAATTTCCAGCATTATTTAACTGCCAGGCCTCTGGAAGGCTGACAGGAAGGGGCAGCACCCACCTCACCTGTCCCATCATCACCCTGACCATTGCTCTTTTTGTCACTCTGACACCCTCAGAATCTCCACACATGGAAGTTTTCCTCTTCCACCATCTATATTTTCCCATCTTATATCACCTGCCATGGATTGAAATCCTGGAGCTGAGAAAATAAGCAGAGCTCCTCTTTATTATATCTTCATCCATTTGTCTTACAAGCAAATGACTTTCCAAAGGAATTTTGTGTCACTCCCAGGAGCTGGCTAAGGATGTGCAGGAGATGTGTTTGCCCATCAGCACTTGGCCCAAGCCTGGTGGGGACAGTCCAGGCTGGGTCCAGTGTGTGTGCCCAGCTCTGGGGGCTCCGTGCCAGGCTTTTCCTGTGAGGTTATTTTGCAAAAAGCGAATTTCTTCTGTAAGGTGGAGAAATTTCCTTTATCTCTGCATGAGGAATCCCCTTCCTGCACCCCACTGCTGCCTTCTCTCAGGTGGGTCTCACTTGAGTGGCTCTGGAGTCACTGACAAGCCAGGAAGGGAGGGGAATGTTTCTGGCCACGTCAGGAGAACATCTCAGACAGAGAAATGAGGGACAAGGCTCACAGGGATGCTCAGTGGGGAGCATTAAATGTGACTCCATCCCCACGGAGGCCAGAGCTGTGCTCTCCCACTTGTGACAGTGGAATTTGGGGAGGGATGGACGTTCTGGGCTTTGCAGCCACAGGCACATCGGGGCACCTCAGGCTGCCCAAGGACTGCCAAGCCTCATTCCAGGTAAGTGATCCCAGTGCCCCTGTTCACAGTGTATGGACCTCTAAGGGGTTAACCAGAAGTTTTTGTGTTTCTGTTGTTGCTTTTTAAAAAATCTGAAACAACTGAGGAGTTGCTTCTTTGAATTATGTTTGGTTGAATCAGGCCGTTGCAGCTGTTGTAGGATTCCAGTGATCTATCACGATACAGATGCAGCAGCCAACATCCTCTCTGAGACTGCAGCGTCTCTCTCAAAGCCAAAAAAAGGAGGGTGAGAGTGCGTGGGGGGTGTGTGCTGCATTTCAGCAACAGAAAAATCATTCCAGAGGTGGGAGCAGCAAACTGAGCAAGAAATGTTCCACGGGATAAATTCTATTGTATCAACCAAGATTGATTATAAAAATGGGAAACAAAACCTTAGGTAGGTGATTCAGAGATCATCCCATGACCACCAAACCTGTTTTGTGATCTGATTTAAATGTGTAATTAAAATGTGATGAGGGCACTCATGGGCTCCAGGGAATACCCAGGTCTGAGGCCAGAGGTGAGATGTGCATGTCCTCAAACGGGGACCTCACCTGCTATGTCACCTGCCCTGTTCCTTCCCATGAAGGTGACATTTGGGAATTTCCCCATACCTCACCTCTCACGTAAATCGTGTGGTACCAGGGTCTGGTGTCCACAGCACCTGGAGGAGTGTGGGATGCACTGCCCAGGGAATTACGCTGTCCCCATGCATTTCACACCCCTCTGTCTGCCACACACCCACACAGGGCTGTCCCTGCCTGTGGCACACGGTCCCTTGGGTGTCACCAGGGGCTGTGCACACCCCTTGTGTAGCTCTGTAGTTTTTTGGGCTTCAGAATTCTGCTCCTAACTATTGCATGCTGATTCCCATGGGAACAATTCCCGTTCTCATAACACTTTGTTATTTTGTAAATACTATGGGAGCTTCACTATTCTCCTGAAAATTTCCCAAAACAATCTCTGTCACGTAGAGTTTATGAAAAGAGAAGAGAGTGAGTCCTTCTCAGACCAATGACAGCCCTTTTGGCAGACCATGTTATAAAAAAGGCACGAGGGGAAGCAAACGAGCCTTCTGATCATCACCAAACTTTCTGTGTGTCCTTTTCCCACTGCGACACCTTTGCACCCCTGGGACAGCACTCTGACATTTCTAACCTCTCCCTTCCCCTCCCCACAGCTGACAAAGAGGCTGACGAGTACTACATGAGGAGGAGACACCTGCCCGACCTGGCAGCCCGGGGCACGCTGCCCATCAACGTCATCAAAATGTCTCAGCAGGGCAACCACCGGGACAGGCCCCGCCGTCCCATCAGGGCCATGTCCCAGGACAGAGTGCTGTCCCCCGAGAGGATCATGCCCGAGGAGTTCAGCATGTCCTACGAGCGCATTCTCTCCGACGAGCAGCTCCTGTCAGCGGAGCGCCTGCACTCCCAGGACCCGCTGCTGTCCCCGGAGCGCTCGGGCTACCCCGAGCAGTCCATGTCCAGGGCATTGTCACACACGGATGTCTTTGTGTCAACACCGGTCTTGGATCGCTACAGGATGTCCAAAATGCACTCCCATCCCAGTGCCTCAAATAACTTGTACAACACCTTGGGTATGAACCCGACCTCGGCCAAGCGCCAAGCGTTCGCCTCGCGCCGGCACAACACGGTGGAACAGCTGCATTACATCCCCGGCCACCACCACCACTACCGCACCGCCAGCAAAACTGAGGTGACTGTTTGACACGACCCAGTGCATTGTAGATACTCCTTAAGGACTGGGGTGGCCACGGCACCCGTTCTGCAGTGGCCTTATAGGCCAAGATAACCTCTACTAACTCAGTGTCTGCAAAGACTTCTCTGGCAGTCCCGCCCACGTTGTTTTTAAAGCCACCCCCCCTTCATCAGCGACACAGGAAGGACTGAAGCAGCAGTCAGACACTTAGTGAGGGATGACAGAGGAAATTTCCTGGTGTGCATCAGTTTCTGTCAAAGAAAGCCATAGTAATTGATGGCTCCTTCCAAGGGCTCACCTGCATTATCCCATAGTTTCCATGAATCCAGGACTTTTCAGTGGCTCCTCCAAGGGCTCACCTGCATTACCCCATAGTTTCCATGAATCCAGGACTTTTCAGTGGCTCCCTCCAAGGGCTCACCTGCATTACTCCACAGTTTCCATGAATCCAGGACTTTTCAGTGGTTCCTTCCAAGGGCTCACCTGCATTACCCCATAGTTTCCATGAATTCAGGACTTTTCAGTGGCTCCCTCCAAGGGATCACCTGCATTACCCCATAGATTCCATGAATTCAGGACTTTTCAGTTGCTCCAAGGAGAAGCAGCCTGAGACAGGGAGGAGGAAATTCAGCCCCCCCAATCCTGGCAGGAAGGGGCCTCGTTCTTGCTCTTCATGTTTGGCCTTTCTGTAGCAAGTAGGGAAGTTCTGGCTGCTGGGGTCAGCCCCAGGCTGCTCGACACCCGTCAGCACCCACACATCCGTTCTTTGCCACCCTTGGAGCAAATCCAAGGAGGCAGACTTTCCTACGGGACTGGCAGATCTAGGGACAAGAATAGCCTGGCTGAGAAATAAAAGTTTTAGTTTATACTAAATATACTCATAAGATAAAAAAACATACTAGTGCCTACAAATCGCCTGCTCTCTCAGCGTAGGAAGTAGTGGGGTTGATGTGTTCAATAAGCACAAATATGCTGAAATGCTTGTTAGACCCTTTTCTCCACTCATTCTAGTATCTTGGTGTCTCCAACATGTAAATAGGAAGGGGGAAGAGGGTTTCTCTTCCTCCAGCTTCTTGCCACTGCTGAACCTAAAAGCACCAGAGCCCGTTCAGCTCCACACTGCTGCCCTGTGCTGGGGGAGGTCCTGACCCCACCGAGACCCCCGTGAGGTGAGGCGAGGCTGCCACGCCTGCCACGATTTCTCCCCAGAAGTTTCTTTTCCTGATAGCATTTTCCATGGCCCAATTCCCCTCTTTCTGAACGTTTTCTCCTCCCATTTACAGCCTAGGACTCCATATGTAGCAAATCTTTTTCCAGCCCTTAGCAGAGGCACAAAGCTGAGGCTGTCAGTTTACCGAAAAGCAGGTCGGTAACTTCCCGTGGTTTCCTCTCCCTGCAATGGCCTCCCAAGAAAACCTTCCAAATTCCAATTCCACTGAGTCCCAATCCTAACCATGAAGACAGTTACATTTCATGCATATAAATTATATATCCAGCATAATTATAATTAATGGGCATGTTGTATATCTGATATAATGCTAATTAGATACTGTATATTTGTAAAATCTTTAAAACATAGACTCGTGGGTCCAGAATTTGCGAGGGTTTTACCTTTGGCTTTTCAGACAGATCGGGCTTTGTTTTGGTTTTTTGTTAGATTTGGGTTTGGTTTTTTTTTTCTTTTCTCCTCTTTGATTTGCATTCCTACCAAATTCCGTAGAACTGACTCCCACCGGAACACACTTCTGCGGCCAGGAAAGGGTCTCAGAGGGTTTGAAGGCCAGCCAGACTTGGTGCAGGAGCTGTGGGTGCTGGACACTGTTCTGGGTGTGCCCCCAGCACACTCACACACCCATGGGTCCAGGCAGACACGCTCCCTCCTCGGGGCGTGATGACTGATTCAGGCTGTGAGCACATCCTGTGCGCTCCTCTTTGTGCCCCACGTTCCCACACTGACTCCTTCCCACACTGCTCTTCACCAGGCTTCACTGAACTCTGCTCTGCCCTCCTCCCTCCCCTCAAATACCTCCCACCTCCTGGCCTTAATGACAGTCCCAGCCCAACTGTGTCAAGTCCTGTAGCAAACGATGGTAGGGCGTGAGCGTGAGTCTCCTGTGGAGGCTTTGGTGCAGCACCAGCTTTTCCTGGTGCAGGGTAGGCAGGAGGAGCACGTGTCCTCACCCCAGGGGGACTTACAGGTGGGCTCAGCGGGGTGTCCAGGTGGCCTTTCTCTTTCCCAGACTGTCCTGGAGCTGTTTCCAGAGCTTTATCCTGCCCCATCTGATGGAGACTGTGTTGGGAAGGACTCCATCGGTGAGAGGTTACTGGGGCTTTGTTTGACGGAAACTGAGCTGGGAGGGAGTGAACAAATAACAGCCTCCAGGGTCAGATCCTGCAGCCGTGGGCAAAATCACTCCGGGCAACAACCAGAACTGTCTGTGGATCAGGGTGGCAGCTCATGGCACGGGAGGGATGAGAGAGAACAGGCTCACACCTCATCTCCTGCCCCCTCCCTGGATGGACACTACTCTCCCCTGACTACCTCCAAGCTCCTCGGCTCAGTCCCTGGATTTTTCCTCCCAGAAGACAATCCCTGTGAAAACATCGCCCTTGCTGACCTTTCCACAGGCCCAAGTGTGGGACTCGTGTGAAAAGAAGAGAAGAGAAGAAAAAACTCTTATGGCTGATGGGGAGGCAGCCCCTGCTGAGGTTCTGGGGCTCTTGAATTCTCTCTTGGCTCAGGCAAGGCCAGGGAGATCTGAACACTGTGGGAGAGCAGAGTGCACTGTAAAGTCTCCAGGAGCTGTGGTGGCAGAGCTGGAGAAGAGGGGATGGTGGGAGGCCGTGGGTAGGTGAACACTCCTCTCCTTCCATGTCCATAGCTGTGTGTCTCAAGCTTTGGCCCTCATCTAAATGTTCTATTTGTGAACTAAGAAGTTGCTGGACCAGATGCAAATTTGGAAATTTTTCCTTCAAGTAGCTCATGCTGATGTTGAGCTGTGCCTGGGCCATTTGACCTCTGTGTCTCCTCCTGTTCCTGTTCTGGCTAACAAATATCACAGGCCCTCTGCTGCCGTGTCTTACCTGGGCAAAAATCCTCCAGAGAAATCTTAGCCTCATTTCCTTGTCTTTTTTCCCCACCCACTCAACTGTTTCGAGCAGATGTGTCCCACAAGGAGCCTTTTTAGGCCAAATCTCTTCAGGGACTCTGCCACCACCACAGAAAAATTTCAGCAAATTTCCTTGGGAAGGAGCAGTGCCCTGGATACCACCTGGGCACCATGTGTTCCCACAGCTCGCTCTGCGTGCTGGAATGGGTTGGTGGGTGGGGCAGTGGTGTCTCAGCACACACAGGTGTCCTTAGGTCATTTTTTCCCCTTATTCCTCTTTCTGAGGATTTGTCACTGAATGAACACTTGGTCTGGGACTGAGTGTCACCACCCACAGCCTGGCCCCAGCACTTCAGTTCCCCATGGCCCACACGTGATGATAATGGGAATTTCCAGTTCTGTGGAGGGATCAGACCACAACTCCTGTGAAGTGCTCTGAGACCCTCCCAAACAGAAACTGAATAGCAGCAAAGTCTTTTTGTTTGTGGTTTTTTTGTTAATCTTGTTTGTCACTGTCCTGACACACCGTGTGTGATGTGTCACAACTCACTCTGCCCAGAACCAGAGTGCTGGGCTGGGATTGCCCAGATTCCCACTGCTCTCCTCCTGGTCAGGGTCCTGGCAGGCAGCAGCTCCAGGGGATGCTGTTCCCTGCTCCGGGACATTCCTGCTTCCTTCTCCTCATGTCTGAGTCACCACAACCCCCTGCACTCAGGAGAAAAGCGGGAAGCAGCCACATTCCTTTGTACAGTAAAATAGAACCTGCCTTGATTAATCTCATATACTCTGAAGAATCGTCTGTATTTTCTCCACCCACAGGTGCAAACAAACGCCTGGGGAGTGTCCAGTTCCCAGAGTGCATGTGCAGGGACTGGGGGAGGGGGATGTAGAGAAGTTTATATTATTTCCTACAAGCTGATAATTATTTGCTTTCCCTGAGCAGCTCCACATCCTGGAAGGCTGCACTGGGTTTTATACAATCCTCTGTGTATGTGTATATAAATACAAATATATATATATACATACATACTGTAAAATGCAATCAACACGTTCTGACTGACCCCGTACCAATCGAAGCTTCCAAACTGTGTTGAATCATCCTTTGAAACGTGGAAAACTATTTTTAATGAGCCACACACGGCACCACACGCAACAGAAACTTTGTCATAAAAAGCCTTCTAATGCCAGTGAATCGTGTTTTAATGGAAAAAAAAAAAAAAAAGAAGAAGAAATATTTTTCAATGTTTTAATGTTCCTTTTATAAATGATGATCTGTTACTTGGGGATGGGGGTGGGTGGGAAGAGACACAGACAGCTGTTCGGGAGTGAGCCCTCCTTCCCTGGATTTAATTTTTGTCTGCTAAACCTGGCTGCTCCCAGCATCCTGAGCTTCCCATGTGCACATTTCTGTTCTACCAGAAGCATTCCCACCAGGAACCAGATCTTGGCATCAGGATTTTGTCAGAGGTGTTTAGTTCCTGGTGGCTGGGAAGACATCCTCATCTTCTCCCACCGCCATGGAACAGGGTAACTTTAGTTGTGTTTGAAATTCGTGTTCTACCTGTGATCATTTGCCATCTTCAGCTCATGGAGACACGGCTTGTCTTAGTTCAGTTTCTGATTTAGTGCTTGATCCGGAAGGAGGGGCTGTGCTGAAATGCCCCTAGCATGAACAGATTCCGTGCTCAGGTGTATTTCAGCAGAGTGAAAGGAGGGAAATGTGTGAGGAGGGGTTTCAATATTTTCCTAGAGTGTTGTTAGCAATAAGCCCGTGTTGGGGCTGCTCCCCGGGGAACAGCCACCCCTGCCCTGTGTGCCCACAGGCAGGGGGGAGAAGGGATCGCTCCCAGCTCTCTCAGTGGTGAGAGCTGCCCTCCCCGAGCCCAAATCCCAGCTGGGAAAAGCCAACCAGGCTTCCCCCAAGGGCCAGGGGAGAGTTGGACGGGGCTGCCCGAGTGTGTTGGTGTTAATGTAAAAGAGATCTCAGTTCCCAGCACCCCCAGGCTCCACCGTGGCCACACCATGTCCGGGAGGTCTCCTTGGCAGGAGATCTCCATGCTGGGAGGTTTCCATGCCAGATCTCCATGCTGGGAGGTTTCCATGCCAGGAGATCTCCATCCTTGAAAGTCTCTCTCCATCCCAGGGGTCTCCATGCCAGGAAGTCTCTCCCCATTCCAAGAGGTCTCCGTCCCAGGAAATCTTCATCCTGGGAAGCCCTCTCTCCACCCCAGGAGCTCTCTCTCCATCCCGGGAGCTCTCTCTCCATCCCTGGAACTCTCTCCCCACCCCAGGAGCTTTCTCTCCATCCATGGAGCTCTCTCTCCATCCCGGGAGCTCTCTCTCCATTCCTGGAACTCTCTCTCCATCCCAGGAGGGTTCTCTCCATCCTGGGAGGTCTCCATCCCAGATCTCTCTCCATTCCAAGGGGTCTCCACCCATGGAGCTCTCTCTCCATCCCTGTAGCTCTCTCTTCATCCCAGAACTCTCTCTCCATCCCTGTAGCTCTCTCTCCATCCCAGGATCTCTCTCTCCATCCCTGGATCTCCCTCTCCATCCCAGGAGCTCTCTCCATCCCAGGATCTCTCTCTCCACCCCAGGATCTCTCTCTCCATCCCGGGATCTCTCTCTCCATCCCAGGATCTCTCTCTCCACCCCAGGATCTCTCTCTCCACCCCTGGATCTCTCTCTCCACCCTGGATCTCTCTCTCCACCCCAGGATCTCTCTCTCCATCCCTGGATCTCTCTCCCCACCCCACGAGGTCTCCATCCCACCCCGCTCCCCTGCCCCTCGCCCCGCCGCCGCTCCCTCCTGCCCGCAAACCCCTGAGACAATTTTTGTAGCAAGAATTTCTTGGCTCTGAGAAAGACACTTCTTACTGTACTATTTTTAGTTTCGGGGGACAATATTTCCTAAGAGGGGTTAAGTGGATATTTTTGTGCTTTAGCCCAGTTTATGGATTCCATGTTTATTATACAGTAGTACTGAAGAGGAAGTACATTTGTATCTGTAACTTTGCACAGACTCTTGGTTAACCATTAAACAAGCTTCAAGATGAGCAGTATTTGACTGTTTTTTTCTCTGTATTATTCTTGTTGTTATACTTACCTGTAAAAGCACATTCTGTATGTACTGTAAACAGAAATATTATCAGTTTAGTAAAATTTAGAGTCTTAAGGATTTTTCCACTTTTGTCAGTAACAACTATTTATGGATTAAAAAAAAAAAAATAAAGGCAATTTCAACATATAAATTGTTTCTTTTTGATATCTATTGGGGGGAAATAAAAGCCATTTTCTTGGCAGCCTTCCCAATCTTTGTAACCAGCGTTTGAAAGGTAGATATCTGTGATTCTGTGTGTAGTTAAATAGCATCTATTAAAATGAATGCTGCAAGGTCTGGAAGACTCATTATTTTTATGTATTTATTTACTGCATTTCATCATCTTGCCAGGAAAAAAATCAGGGGGAGCAGAGAGACATCATCATTCACTGCAAAATTTTGTCTCACAAGCCTGGAAGATTTTATTTTAAAGTTGCCCTTCCTTAAGTTTGCCTCCATAACCCACGATATTTTCTCCATCTACAAAGCCTTGAATTGCAAAGCTGGAACTTGTGGAATGTCCCACAGTGGTGAGGCTCCCACAGGGGCTTTGCTTTTGCCCTCGGCAGTGAGTTTCACACACTGGAGTTTGCCCGTCACCCTCCAGGATGTGGAAGTGCCAAGGAGGGCAGGGTGGGTGTGACAGAGCCACCCCAGAGGGTCAAACGTCATTTTCATTTGTGACTGAGCCACCCCAGAGGGCCAAACTGCATTTTAATTTGTGACTGAGCCACCCCAGAGGGGCCAAACTGCATTTTAATTTGTGACAGAGCCACCCCAGAGGGGTCAAACTGCATTTTCATTTGTGACTGACCACCCCAGAGGGGCCAAACTGCATTTTAATTTGTGACTGAGCCACCCCAGAGGGGCCAAACTGCGTTTTCATTTCTACCAGCTCTGAGCCTGGGCTTCCTTACGGCTCTGTCCAGTTGGGAAACACTGCAGGGATTTTTTTTCCTTGCTTTTTGTGAAGGAAATGTATATTTTAATTGGTGGTGTCCCAGGATCCTTCCACTGCTGCCTTGTGTGGGACAGAGGTTGTCACCTCTCCACCCCTCCCTCGCCCAACCCCAAGCTCAGCTTTCAGTCTTTGGCTCATTGGGATTGCCCAGCCTGGAAAATGAAAAAGGTTTCAGGATGACCTGACTGGGGCATTTCAGTGCTTGAGTGGAGCCAACAAGAAAGGTGGGGAGAGACGATTTACAAGGGATGGAGTGACATGACACAGGGAAAGGCTTCACACAGATGGGATATAGGGAAGGAATTCCTCCCTGTGAGGGTGGGCAGGCCCTGGCACAGGGTGCCCAGAGCAGCTGTGGCTGCCCCTGGATCCCTGGCAGTGCCCAAGGCCAGGTTGGGTGGGTCTTGGATCAACCGGGGACAGTGGAAGGTGTCCCTGCCATGGCAGGAGTGGCACTGGATGAGCTTTAGGGTCCTCCAACCCAAACCCTTCCATGATCCCATGATCCCATGACTCCATGATCCCATGATCCCATGATCCCATGATCCCATGATTCCATGATTCCACATTCTCAGCACCCACTATCAGAGACATTTTACAAGGGCTCAGAGTGACAGGACAAGGAATCACAACTTTAAAGTGAAAAAGGGAAGGCTTAGACTTGATATTAGGAAGGAATTCTTCCCTGGCACAGGTGCCCAGAGCAGCTGTGGCTGCTCCTGGATCCCTGGCAGTGTCCAAGGCCAGGCTGGATGGGGCTTGGATCAACCTGGGACACTGTGGAAGGTGTCCCTGCCATGGCAGGGGTGACACTGGATGATCTTTCACGTCCCCTCTAACCCAAACCATTCAATGATTCTGTATCTTTCTGTTACTTTGCTGCTCAGCTTTAGTAGATCAAACTTTAGTAGATCAAATTTTAGCAGATCAAACACCCCACCACCACCTTCCAGGGTGGGTGCAGAGGGCAGGCAAGGCCTTCTGCAGCCCTTGGGCCAAGCTTGTGGTCTCCTGTGTGAGCAGGGCTCGGTCACTGAGGCACAATCAGCACCTCCTAAGCAGCACAAGAACCCAGCAGAGTTAATTAAAACGCATTTTTAAGGGAGAAGTTTCGTTTTGCCTGGCAGTTCTATTCATAATTACCCAATTCTGTGTAGCACTAATAAGCGGGGATGGAGCAATGGGGAATTAGCTAATTTCTGCACTTCCCATAAAAGCTATTGAGGAGAACGTCGGGATCTGCGCTGATGAGAGCAAGTGGTGACAGGGATGAAGTTGTGACTAATTCTTACCTCAAACCCCACTGTTCCCAGCCCTGGTGTTAATTGCACTCAGGTGCAGAGTCACTGTTGGTTCTGCAGCCTTCACTCAAGCCACCTTCACTGTCCTCACTGAGTGACCTTCCCTGCTGGTGGCCTTGGTGGCCTGGGCAGCCTGGCACCTCCCCTGATGAAGGCAGGAGCAGAGGGTGACCAGAGGGACACTTTGGTGGCTGTCCCAGGACAGGAGGAGCCCTTGGCCAGCCCCAGTGCAGCTGTGCCACCACCTGTGCCCTGGGTGAGGTGGTGGGATCTCCCCAGGCTGAGCCAGAGCTGTGGTTTAATTCATGAGGAGATGTTTGGTCAGAAGTTGGATTTGATGGACATTTGGTGTGGTGGGACCTCCCCAGGCTGAGCCAGAGTGGTGATTTAGCTGATCAGGAGTTGTTTAGTCAGGGGTTGGATTTTATGGACATTTTGGTGTGGTCTCTCTCCATCCCAGGAGAACTGAGTGGGATCTCCTCAGGCTGAACCAGGCCATGGTTTAGCTATCAGGAGGTGTTTGGTCAGAAGTTGGATTTTATGGACGTTTGCTGTGGTCTCTCTCTATCCCAGGAGAACTGAGGGGGATCTCCCCAGGATGAGACAGGGCCATGATTTAGTTCATGAGGAGATATTTGGTCAGGGGTTGGATTTTATGGACGTTTTGGTGTGGTGGGATCTCCCCAGGCTGAGTCAGAGCTGTGGTTTAGCTGATCAGGAGATGTTTGGTCAGAAGTTGGATTTTATGGACATTTTGGTGTGATCTCTCTCCATCCCAGGAGAACTGAGTGGGATCTCCTCAGGCTGAACCAGGGCCATGGTTTAGCTGATCAGGAGGTGTTTGGTCAGAAGTTGGATTTTATGGACGTTTTGCTGTGGTCTCTCTCTATCCCAGGAGAACTGAGGGGGATCTCCCCAGGATGAGACAGGGCCATGATTTAGTTCATGAGGAGATATTTGGTCAGGGGTTGGATTTTATGGACATTTTGTGTGGTGGGATCTCCCCAGGCTGAGTCAGAGTTGTGATTTAGCTGATCAGGAGTTGTTTAGTCAGAAGATGGATTTTATGGACATTTGGTGTGGTGGGATCTCCCCAGGCTGAGCCAGGGCTGTGGTTTAGTTCATGAGGAGATATTTGGTCAGGGGTTGGATTTATGGACTTTGTGTGGGGGGTCCCCAGTGATCTAGGGCGTGGTTAGCTGATCAGGAGGTGTTGGTCAGAGTTGGATTTATGGACTTTTGTGTGGTCTTCTCCATCCCAGGAGAACTGAGTGGGATCTCCCCAGGCTGAGCCAGAGTTGTGGTTTAATTCATGAGATGTTTGGTCAGGGGTTGGATTTGATGGACCTTTTGGTGTGGTGGGATCTCCTCAGGCTGACTCAGGGCCATGGTTTAGCTGATCAGGAGGTGTTTGTCAGGGGTTGGATTTCATGGACCTTTTAGGTGGTCTCTCCCCATCCCAGGAGAACTGAGTGGGATCTCCCCAGGCTGAGTCAGAGCTGTGGTTTAGCTGATCAGGAGATATTTGGTCAGAGGTTGGATTTGATGGACCTTTTGGTGTGGTGGGATCTCCCCAGGCTGAGCCAGGGCTGTGGTTTAGTTCATGAGGAGATGTTTGGTCAGGGGTCAGATTTTATGGATGTTTTTGGGTGGTGGGATCTCCCCAAGCTGATCCAGGGCCATGGTTTATCTGATCAGGAGGTGTTTGGTCAGGGGTTGGATTTGATGATCTCACAGGTCTCTTCCAGCCTGGTTCATGCTGTGGTCCCTCCTGTCTGGGGGAGATCCCACCACCCCTGGGGAATGGGGCACAGGGCAGGCCTGACCAGAGGGACAGCAGGGACCTCCCTGAGGGCCCAGAGGCAGCAGAGAACAGCTCCAGCTGAGGGACATTTATCTGGAAGGATGGGAATGATGGGATGGGCATGGAGTCACCTGAGGAACAACAAATCTGGATTTTTGTCCATTTTCCACAGCAGGGGCCTGGTGTCACCTTGTCACAGCACAGAGCCATTCCATGAGCAAAGCAGCAATTCCTCCACCTGGGAGGCTGGGGATGCTCACACATTAAAAAAATACAGGATTGTGTCCATTCTTGACAGACAGAATCCAGGAGATCTGCTGGGAGGCCCCAAAGGTGCTGTGACTCCATCAGTCACATCCTCCCAGCAGCTCTCCCACTCTTCCTGAGCCCCAGAAAAACAGGTTGGAATGTTTCCCAAACCTCAGGATCAGCTCTGCCCCCAAACGCCTTGGAAAGTTGCTGGAAAATGATGAGGAAATTAAGGACTATGGGATAATTAACACCTGCCAGCATGGGTTTAAAAAAAGCAGATCTTGTCAAACAAACTCCAATCAGTTCTCCAAAGTTCTTACAGCTGGGGCTGGCAGGATGGAGGGGAGTTTCACCTTTCCCACAGCACTGCAGCCTGTGCTGCTGGAGAACCTGAGGGAGAATTTTATCCCTGCACATCCTTGAGGGAATTGGTGTCGAAGGGCAGGGAGGACTGGAGGAGCTCAGAGAGGGGTTCCACCCTCTGAGGTGCCACCTCAAGTGGTGTTTGGCAGAACTCAGGGCAGGGCCACACTCACTTTACAACACAGAGCTCAGAAATAAGAACGAAATGGGCACTGCTAAAAGTTTCAGGAGACTCAAAGAGTTTGGGATGCAAAGAGCAACAAAAGAGGGAAATTCTGAGTTGAGACTGGTTGGGTCCTTTGAAGAAGAGTTCTCCTAATGCCACCAATTCTCTCAGACCTGCAAGAACCAGAGCAGGGCTGCTGGGGTGGATGTCCGAGTGGAAAAGCATTCCAGCTCAACACAGAGTTGGGGAAATGCTTTTCTGTGAGGTTTTTACAGAGCTCAGCACTTTAATTCAAAGTGAGCTGCTGAGGTGACAGGGTCACTGCATGTAAGCACTTCTAGGGGGTGAAAAGTGTAGAGGGTATTAAACATCTCTCTAATCCAGGCTCGGAAGGAGCAGCTGCTGAGAGCTGGGGCCAGACCCACTGCCATGGAAAAACCTCAAGGAGACACAAAATGGGGGGGATGTGTCCTGTTCAATAAATGCTGAGGG
This sequence comes from Acrocephalus arundinaceus, assembly GCA_021534815.1. Lineage (NCBI taxonomy): Eukaryota > Metazoa > Chordata > Aves > Passeriformes > Sylviidae > Acrocephalus > Acrocephalus arundinaceus. The sequence continues at coordinate 607,913 of JAJEOU010002598.1, forward strand.
GCTGCCAGCACTGCCTGATTGCCACAGGAATCCTCTGAGCAAAAATCCACCTTTCTCTCTGCTGTTTCCTCACAGCTCAGCCAGTCCTTCCATGCCTTGAAGCTGCCCTCAAACCTGGAGTGTTTTCTGCCCACGGAGGAGATCTCCGTGCCCACAAGGTGTTTGTCCCCCAGCAGTCACACTCTTAAAGGCATTTAATAATGAATGGGGCTTGGAGGAGCTTTCAGGAGCGCCTCCATTCCCTGCGGAGCAGAGAGGACGTTGGAAGGAGAGACCTCGGGAAGTGACTCACGCCAGGCACAGAGTGAGTCAGGAGCACACCGGGGGAATACGATGCATTCCCCATCCTCTCTCCTTGTCCAAATGCCAGGCAGCAGCGCTTCTGTTCTGCCTCCAGCTTTGGGAAGTGCTTTTTGCTTTATTTAAATTCCAACTTCAGGGCTGCCGACAAAGCTCGGCCGCTGCCAGAAGAGTTCCAGGTCCGCAGTGACCTCGGGGCTGCTTGGGGACAGGGGACAGACCTCACAGGTGACCTGCAGCGTGTGTCCCTGTCACCGAAAGGTGGCCAGGAACGCTTCTCTGCTCACCTTGCTGCCTCTCCTTGCTTGGCACAAGACTACAGCAGGTCAGAAATCACCAAGGCCACCACTAACCCATGTCCCCATGGTGCCAAGTGCCACATCCACATGGCCTTTAAATCCCTCCCCAAGTGGGCATTCCACCAGCTCTCTGGGCAGCTGTGCCAGGGCTGGACAGCCCTTTCAGTGAAGAAATACTCCCAAATATCCACCCTGAGCCTCCCCTGGCCTAGCCTGAGGCTGTTCCCTCTCCTCCTCTCCATTCCTTGGGAGCAGATCCCAAATTCCCCCGGCTATCCCCTCCTGTCAGGGAGTTGTGCAGAGCCACAAGGTCCCCTGAGCCTCCTTTTCTCCAGGCTCAGCCCCTTTCCCAGCTCCCTCAGGAATTCTCCAGCCCCTTCCCCAGGTCCATTCCCTGAACACACTCCAGCCCCTCCTGTCCTGTCCTGAGTGTCCCAGAGCTGTCCCCAGCACTGAGGTGCCCCAGCAGTGCCAGCACAGGGGACAGGCACTGCCCTGGCCCTGCTGCCACCCCAGAGCTGGCACAGACCAGGTGCCATTGTCCTCTTGCCCACCTGGGCACACCTGTGCTCATGTCCAGCCTCTGCCACCAGCACCCCTGTTGGGTACAATCCCTTGTGACCCTGGTGCCTGAGCTGTTCCTGTGCCCCCTGTGAGTGTCCCTGGGGCAGAGGCACACCCTGGAACCCAGCAATGCTGCTGGGGACCCCCTCATCTCAGTTGTGGGGCTCGTGTTCTCTGGGTCAAGGTCGCTGGGCTGATGCTCACTGTGTGTCACTGCGTGTCACTGTGTGTCTCTGTGTGTCACTGTGTGTCATTGTGTGTCACTGCATGTCATTGAGTGTCACTGTGTCACTGTGTGTCTCTGTGTGTCATTGTGTGTCACTGTGTGCCACTCTGTGTCACTCTGTGTCTCTGTGTGTGTCACTCTGTGTCTCTGTGTGTCACTGTCACTGTGTGTCACTGCATGTCTCTGTGTGTCACTGCATGTCACTGTGTGTCACCATGTGTCACTGTGTGTCTCTGTGTGTGTCACTGTGTGTCACTGCATGTCACTGCATACCACTGCTTGTCATTACTTGTCACTGCGTGTCACTGCGTGTCACTGTGTGTCATTGTGTGTCACTCTGTGTCACTGTGTGTCACTTGTCACTGTGTCACTCTGTGTCACTCTGTGTCACTCTGTCACTGCGTGTCCCTCTGTCACTGCCTGTCAGGGACTGGGGGCTCTCTGGGGCAGCAAATCCCATCCATTGTTGTTCTCCCAGGTATTCACAGCAGATGAGAGACAAATTCCCATCCCTGCTCCCGGGGGAGGATTTCCTTTTCAGCCTTTTCAGCCTTTTCAGCCGTCCACATCTCAGGGCTGACTCATTTCCAGAGGCCTTTTCTGTGCCATTCATCACGGGCAGGGCCGACTGGTTTATCTCCACACACCCAGATGAAGGGGCTGTGTTATCCTCATTGTACAAAGGCAAAACTGAGGCTTGGGGAGGCAGGAGCAAACGTGTCGGTGCTTTCTGAGGGCTGGCTTTATGAAAGGAACACATTTTTAGAGGATTTACCATCACACAGCACCTTTGGGCTTACAGGAGAAACTTCAGCTGCAGCTCTGAATTAGGAACACAGATGGAAATTACCTTCAGCAGAGAATGGGGCTTAACCAACAGCACCTTTTGTGTGTGAATATCCAGTCAGAGCATGGAGGAACAGGCAGCACCCTGCCCACAGCCCCATCCAACATCAGCCAGGCCCAAAACTGCTCCTGAATTTGGGTTGAGGCTCTGCAGGCAGCAGAATCCCTTCAGCACCAGACCAGGGCTGCCCTGGAGGAGGTCTGGCTGTGCAGAGATAGGGCCACAACAAATGTGAGCTGTGTTGGAACCCTGGAGGCTGAGAATTTCAGGCTTTCTGTGCTAAAAGGTGCTGACCCTCAAGCCAGCACCACATTTGACCTGAGGCCGTGGAACAGACTTCCACTGGGGTTGTGGGTGTGGAGTTTGAATAGCCTTGTGTGATCTCACAGGGTGAAAAACTTAAAATTTGGGGTTTTAGTATACAGTAATACAGTGGAACCCCTTGCCTGGTCTGTGGAAAAGGATGTGTGAGGATTTATATCCCGTATTTGTGAGATGGGGTAGGACAGCAGGTTGGGAGAGAATTCCAACAGTTTTTTTATTTACAAGCACTTGGGGACATGGTGGCCTTGACAGTGCTGGGGAATGGTTGGACTCGATGACATTTGATTGCTTTTCCAACCTCTGACCTAAATGTAGAATATTTGATCAAGAGTTAACAGGAAGAAACACATTTGCATCAAATTTTGGTACTAAAACTGCACCTAAGGATAATGAGGCCACCTCAGCTGCTTCAATAAGTTACAACAATCTGGTGGAACTTTTCATTTTGTTGATCCAAAGTTTTTTTATATTAATGCTTTTATATTTTAAGCAGGTTTTGGACCAACCAATACTGCTTTAACTCGAGTGGAACAGATCTTTAGGCCATCTGAAGTTCCTGACAGAAGCACCTCTGAAATGCATTTTGAACGGCACTCTGAGCACTCTCCTGGTTGTTTGAAGGGCTGAAAGCCCTGCTGAGCTCACCCCCACCCTCCCCCTGTGGCTCTGCCTGTGGGGTGAGTGAGAGGATGAGTTGTTACTGTATTAGAGACAGCAATAATAACAACCACACAGACGCCCAAGCTTGGAATTAAAATGAGAGCACTCTTTACTCTTCAAGATGCTCTTTTATAGACAGTTTTGAGAGGATAAAGTTTCATTGGCCAGCAAACCACCACACCACCACCACTGGACAGTCAGGAACAACACCCTGTCCACCTGTGGAAGGCATTGTCCATCTGTGGAAGGCACTGTCCACCTGTGGAAGCCATTGTCCATCTGTGGAAGCCACTGTCCATCTGTGGAAGGCACTGTCCATCTGTGGAAGCCACTGTCCATCTGTGGAAGGCATTGTCCATCTGTGGAAGCCATTGTCCACCTGTGGAAGCCTCTGTCCATCTGTGGAAGCCATTGTCCACCTGTGGAAGCCACTGTCCATCTGTGGAAGCCACTGTCCATCTGTGGAAGCCTCTGTCCATCTGTGGAAGCCACTGTCCATCTGTGGAAGCCATTGTCCATCTGTGGAAGCCTCTGTCCATCTGTGGAAGCCTCTGTCCACCTGTGGAAGCCTCTGTCCATCTGTGGAAGGCACTGTCCATCTGTGGAAGGCACTGTCCACCTGTGGAAGGCATTGTCCATCTGTGGAAGCCATTGTCCATCTGTGGAAGCCACTGTCCATCTGTGGAAGGCATTGTCCATCTGTGGAAGCCATTGTCCACCTGTGGAAGCCTCTGTCCATCTGTGGAAGCCATTGTCCACCTGTGGAAGCCACTGTCCATCTGTGGAAGCCACTGTCCATCTGTGGAAGCCACTGTCCATCTGTGGAAGCCATTGTCCATCTGTGGAAGCCTCTGTCCATCTGTGGAAGCCTCTGTCCACCTGTGGAAGCCTCTGTCCATCTGTGGAAGCCTCTGTCCATCTGTGGAAGCCATTGTCCATCTGTGGAAGGCATTGTCCATCTGTGGAAGCCATTGTCCACCTGTGGAAGCCTCTGTCCATCTGTGGAAGCCTCTGTCCACCTGTGGAAGCCTCTGTCCATCTGTGGAAGCCACCGTGCAGGGACCCATGGCCAGTGCAGGGTCCCATCTGCTCTCTCCTCTGTCTGGCAGCCTGTGCCCACCCACAGCTGGAGCTGGAGCAGCCAAACCAGCCACTGGTGCTGCGAGAAGGTGGAACCTGCTCACCCCTGAGACACAACATCCCTGTGCCCGGTTCTGTGCCACGCTGAGCCGCTGATCCTCCTGCAGGGTGACCTGCACAGCGTCCAGCAGGAGCTGCCATGGGGCAGGGCTTGGCACGGGCTGGATATCCGAGCTCTGCGTGCCACCAGTGAGCCCAGAGTAATTGCTCCCAGCGATGGCAGAGAGCGTGTTAGTGCTCATTAGAGACAAATCGTGCTGCCTGCTGTGAGAGAATAAAGAGGCATTTACCCAGGCTTTCTTAGAGGCTGTGTTTGCACAGAAACATCCCCTCCGTGGGGCTGAAGAGCTGCTTGGAGCAGAGCCTCTTGTAGCAGAGTGGGTAAATGAGGATTGCCTGAGAATGAGGGATGGCCATGGGGTGGTGTCCCTGTTTGAGGGAGGTGGGCCTGGGGACATGCAGAGCTGGCTTTAAATACAGTCAGCCAAGCGTGATGGGTGAGCTTTACCACCAGGGGAATCTGGCTTGGATTTTGGTTTAATCTCCTGCACCACCACAGCCCCCTCAGGCTGTTCATGTGCAGAAATCAGTTCACTGCAGTGAGGTCATCACAGAATCACAGAATCACGAATAATCACACAGAATCACACAATCACAGAATCACAGAATTTACAGAATCATTACGTTGGAAGAGACCTCCAGGATCATCAAGTCCAACCCAGCCCCAACACCTCAACTAAACCACAGCACCCAGTGCCACATCCAGACTTGTTTTAAACACATCCAGGGATGGTGACTCCACCACCTCCCCAGGCAGACCATTCCAGTCCTTTATCACCCTTTCTGTGAAAAACTTTTCCCTGATATCCAGCCTGTATTTCCCTTGGTGCAGCCTGAGGCTGTGTCCTCTGGTTCTGTCAGTGCTGCCTGGAGAAAGAGCCCAAGCCCAGCTGAGCACAGGCACCTTTCAGGGAGCTGTGGAGAGTGATGAGGTCACCCCTGAGTCTCCTTTTCTCCAGGCTGAACAAGCCCAGCTCCCTCAGCCGTTCCTCACAGGGTTTGTGTTCCCAGCCCCTCTCCAGCCTCGCTGCCTCCTCTGGACGCGCTCAAGCGTCTCAATGTCCACCCTGAACTGAGGGGCCAGAGCTGGACACAGCACTGAGTGTCCATCCTAAACTGAGGGACAGAGCTGGACACAGCACTCAGTGTCCATCCTGAACTGAGGGGCCAGAGCTGGACACAGCACTCAGTGTCCATCCTGAACTGAGGGGCCAGAGCTGGACACAGCACTCAGTGTCCATCCTAAACTGAGGGACAGAGCTGGACACAGCACTCAGTGTCCATCCTGAACTGAGGGACAGACTGGACACAGCACTCAGTGTCCATCCTGAACTGAGGGGCCAATGGACACAGCACTCAAGGTGTGCCATCAGCTCTCCCTGTCCCTGCAGGCTGGGTTTCTTTCCAGAGCACAGCCAGCCCAGTGCCGCTTTTGTGGCAGGAAAACAGCACATCCTTGCTGTGGGTGGATGGAGAGAGCCTCCAGCAGCAGCAGCAGCAGCAGCAGCAGCAGCAATGTCTCCATCTCCCCCAGCCAGGCCAGGCTGTGTCTGACCTGCTGCCCCCCTCCCTGGCCCAGCTCTGAGCCCTGGGGCTGTTCATTCATGGCTTTCGCCCACCCCTGTTATATTTGAGGGTATTTTGCAGAGGCAGCCTGGTAGCAGCTAATTGAGGAGATCAAAGAGTTCAAGGAAGGGATTTAGTCAAATGTTGGATTATCTGATTAATTGCCTTCCACTGCACGTATTTTTCCCAAGGTAAATTCAAGTTAGCACCTGTTGAAGAGCCTATTACTCACTGTCTGGGCTCTGGTGCATTGGAATTCAAAGGTTTTTTCTGTGCTGGAATCCAAAGGCTCTCCATGTAAAACAGGACAATTTCTCATTGTCTCAGCTGGCAGCCACCTCCTTGCTTTGTAATTAAAAAAACACCGCATGGCCAAAACATCCAGATGTGTTCCCACATCCAGATGTGTCCCCAAACCTGCCCTGCTCTCCAAGACACGGTGGCTCCATCTTCCCACCAGCCACAGGTGTGGAGCAGTTTGTTGGGTCTCAGAAAGGGATCTTTGGAACAGAGCAGCCCCAGTCCAGCTGATGAAGGATTTTGGCAGGGGATGCTCAGGCAGTGGTGACGATGTGGGAATGGTCAGATCACCCCTGGATATAACACAGCCAGGACACGTTCTGTCCTTCCTGCATGTGAGAAATGGATTTGTAGAGGGTTCCCAAAGCCTGGCTGGAAGCTCACAGAGTCTGGTACATCTGTGTGAAACAATAGCTTGAGTTTTAGGCTTGGCCTAAAGATAGACTTTAAGACTGCAGAAAAATAGGCTTAGCAAGACAGGAGAAGGTTTTAAGCTTAATAATGGAGTATTTTGTATTATTAATAGAAAGAATGTGTGTCGCAGTAGGACACAAAGAGAAGACACAGACTCTAGTTTTCATAAGAACATCAGAAGCTTTATTACAATTTCTTTGCTCTCTTTTATAGCATGCTTTGCTAAAAGGATTCATTGATCAGTAGGACGGACGCTTCTTCTTCTTTGGTAAACAACAGCTGAGGAAGATTGTTTTGAGAAAAATCTACTGCCCACTTAGAGATATCTCCAGAAAGCAGGAAAGGATGTTTTGGGAAATTAAATGGTTGGAAGTTTTCCCTTGGGAAAGGAGCTTGCAGGTTAGCAAGCTGAGAATTCTCTCAGGCTCAGAAAATACTGAGCCCACACATGCAAGCAAGAATTATTTGAAGCAGGTGTGTGTGTGCTTTCAGTGATTGGTAGAACAATTGTCTGTGAGCTTTAGCAATGTCCCATTGGCTGGGAAGTTTTTAAAATGCCCTGTGACAAAGAAATCTTTGGCTCCTGCTAGCAAGATGCGAGCTGTTGCCATCTGCCAATTGTCTCACTTTGTAAATGAGGCTGATTTTGCAACAAAGCTCAAGGAACCTCTCCCAGCAGCCCCGTCCCGTTTGTGCAAGCTCCAGCACAAGGTCTGGCAGGGCTTTGCAGATCCTGATCCCCAAAGTGCCAGAGCTGGCCTGGATTTAGGGGCCAGAGCAGCACCGTAACTCAAGGTGAGTCAGCAGCAAGGGAGCCAACAGTGCTCCGAGATGTTCCAAGAGAGGAGAGGCCCAGGGCAGGGAGGTGACTCCAGCCCCTGGGGATGACATCCACACACATTACAGGGATGATAAAAAGGGAGCGAGTGCAAAAAAAAAGGAGCCATAAAAATGATTTGAGGGTGGAAGGGAACATTTTGAAGTGAAGGATTTAAAACCTCAACCTGTTTAGCTAATTGAGGAGACACTTGAAAGACAATGTGCTCACAACACAGAGAGGCTTAATGTGGAAAAACACCAAGTTCTGAAAGGCTCCTCAATAAACCGGGGAAAGCAACAGGACCAGGGCCTGGGAGCTGAAGCCAGGCATATTCAGAGTGGGAAAAAATGTGCAGATCTTTCCCAGGGAGGATGATACAGGAACAAGCACCCATAGAACTAATAAACTCTCCCACTCTTAATTATTTAAAGGTATCTTTTTTCTGTAAGTTGTATCCTTGGTCCAGCACAGTTTCACTCACCACTCTGCTCCCTGGAGCAGCTCCAGAACATCCTCAGCTCCCCAACAAGTTTTGCAGAGAGAGATTTTCATATTTCAGCTCCAACTGACCCCCACATGCTCCAGGGGTCCCCTCACACGTTGTTCTGGCCACTCTACCCAAGGGGAGGTTGATTTCCTGTGGAATCTAAAATATTGGGTAACCAAGTGCAGCAATGACCTGGGGAAGCACCAAAATCCCCTCTAGGGCTTTACAAGTGGTCTGCACTCATTTCCTGGCAGCTCTGCAGCTCCCAGGGAGTCGGGCCTTCATCTGGACCTGCCCAGCCAGCACACATCCTGCTCCTTCCCAGCACAAAGGGCCTTTGGAAGATCTCCCTGTGGGCTGCCCTTCTCCTCGTGACTTCCTGATCCCCTCCCCAAATCCAGGCTCTTCTGCTGCAGGTTTAGCCAACAGAACAATTTTTCCAGCAGGACTGAAAGCATTTGCTTGCTGGCTTGTTTGAAGATGGATGTGGGCAATGGAATGCCTCAGGCTGTTCTCTTTTCCAGGGAGGAACCGGATGCATCCTGATTTCCCAGTGCAGCCCTTTTGGCTGCCATGATGTCTTGGAGCTCATGCATTATTCAAGTAATTATGAATATTTCTCATGCATGCACCATGTATAACACAACAGGGAGCTGGAAGGGTTCAGCACGGATTTGAGGATGGGGCCACAAGGAATGTTTGGAGGAAGCCTTGTGGTTGTCACGCTGTGATCAGCCCATCACAAGGCGTGGATGAGGCGCAAAGGTGATGGCCAGGCTGGGGGGAAGCTCTCACTCACAGCAATCTCAGCCTATTCTTTAGGCACAGCTCAGCATTAACCAGACAACACACTGTGTGTGTCATAGGACACAAAAGAAAGATGAGAGATTCCAAATATTTCGGAAGGCAAAGAGCGTAGAAAAAGCTTTATTGTCTACTTCTTACAACCATTTATGGGCTGTGTCTTGGTTTTGAAAGACAGTTGTTTGCCAGGGAGAGCTGGAGCTTCCCTTGGAATGGAGAATGTCACCCTCCTCCCCTCCAAATTATTATAATTTTGCAATTAGGGGATTTCAGGCAAAAATATGGGAATGGGAGTAACAGTTCTTTAATGGGAATAAAAACAACAAAACCTAAAATACAAATGCAGTAGTACAAAGACAAGCAAGCAAGCAAAACAGAAGTCTTGGAAAAAACCCTGACAGAGTCAGGGATATGACCTGACCCCCTGTTGGTCAGGGTGTTGGGAGCAGCCCAAATAAATCCCAGATGAGTTCTGTGGGGTGCAGATAATGGAGTAGGAAAAGTCCAGTGGTGGCGAGATGGGTCTGGATTCCTCTGGTGGAAAAACCAGATCCCAGCTGTTCCTGAGTCTCAGTTTTTATCCAGGTGGGAATGGTTGGCTCCGCCCACACTGGGTGGAGCATCTCCCAATGGGATGATGTCATGTGTGATGTCATTGGTGAGCCTTCACGGCCCATTATCAGCAGATATCCCCGATGATGTCATGTGTGATGTCATTGGTGAGCCTTCATGGCCCATTATCAGCAGATATCCCCGATGATGTCATGTGTGATGTCATTGGTGAGCCTTCATGGCCCATTATCAGCAGATATCCCTGGAGGATGGACAGGTGGTGACAGAGATAACAAACCCTGCCCCAGCTGCTTTAACAGCTGGGCCATTGTCAGAAGGGATCCGCCCCCCTCCCCTGGAGTTACAAGAGATAAAGAAATCTCTGCTTTTACAGCAGATGAAATAGAACAGAAATCTCTTGGCTACCCAACCTAAGACAGGCTGTTACAACACAGCCCTAACACGATTGGTGAATAGGAACCACATCTCTCTGATTCCATTGGTTAAACTGGAGAAACAGCAAAACACCACGTGGGGAAAGATTGTTTTGAGAAAGGAGAGTTGTTTGCCAAGATTGTTTTGAGAAGAAGCTTTCCTGAGAAATTTTCCCTTGGGAGAGAAGTCAGCAGCTGTCAGCAGGATAAAATCTCTCAGACCCAGAAGTGTCAGGCCCACACTGTGGTGTGCTGGTGGAGGGTGAAGAGGTGGCTCCTGACAAAGCACTCCTGCACTCCCCTCCTCTGCCAGTGTTAATAGAGGTGTTTTATTATCTGCATCAGTTGCTCCATCCTCCTGGCACTGCTCCCGGCTGCAGAGGTCACCTGCAGTCGAGGAGATCCCAGCTGGCTCTCAAATGTCTCATTAATTTGCAGAGATGCCTCTTGTTGCTCTCCCCTCAGCGAGCAGCAAGGCTGACCCCAGCTCTGGACATTCTGTCACGTGCCACAGGTCCCTGTCCCTCCTGTGCCACCAGCCCAGCAGATGCTGGCCCTGACTCAGCCCAGATGTTCCTACACCAAACAAGCTGGGGACAAACGACTCCCAAGAGGGGATGTGTGAGAAATGGATTGTAGAGGATTCTCAAAGCCTGAGTGAAAGCTCACAGAGTCTTGTACATCTGTGTGCAAACTCTGAGATAAAAAATGCTGACTTAGAAAGGCCCTGGGATAGGACAGACATTGTTGAGAGAAAAATGGAACTGGAAACAAGTTTCAAATGATGGCCTTGCAAATAGACCAGATATTTTGGAGGAATAGAACTATGAAAGATGTGTTGTAGCAAGACCCATGTGGGGTTTTTTAATAGTTGATTGGCTTAAAGCACCAGCAGCATTGTGTGGCAAAAGCTGATAGGCCAAAAAACGCTGATAATGTGTTGTAATTAGGAAATAGTTTGGCTTCTGATTGTGATGGTGTGAATTGTAACATCTGCACCATCTCACCATTCTCATGAGACTGAAAATAGAATAAAAGTGCTTCAAATGCCTCTCAGGAGCCCATCTCTGGGTCAGAAAAAGGCAAAATCCAACAGGGACAGGTGAGGGAAGTGTCCTGCATGATGGAAACATGGACAGGAGCACGGAGCTGTGGGCAGGCAGAGCTGCAGCTGGGTGTGCTGTGATCTCCGTGTTCTCCTCATCCAATTTAGCCATCCCTTCTGGCCTTTATATCTGGGGCTTTGGAAATTCCCAGGTGTTCAAGGGGGCTTTGGAAATTCCTGGGGATTCAAGGGGGCTTTGGAAAATTCCCAGGAATTCAAGAGGACATTGGAAATTCCCAGGTGTTCAAGGGGACATTGGAAATTCCCCATGGATTCAAGGAGACATTGGAAATTCCCAGGGATTCAAGGGGGCATTGGAAATGGATTCAAGGGGACATTGGAAATTCCCCATGGATTCAAGGGGACATTGGAAATTCCCAGGGATTCAAGGGGGCATTGGAAATTCCGTGGGATTCAAGGGGGCATTGAAAATTCCCAGGTGTTCAAGGGGACATTGGAAATTCCCAGGGATTCAAGGGACATTGGAAATTCCCTGGGATTCAAGGTGGCTTTGGAAATTCCCAGGAATTCAAGGGGGCTTTGGAAATTCCCAGGAATTCAAGGGGATCTCTCTGGGATCCACAGGCACACCAGCATTGAGCCCAGGAGGCACCAACACCCTTGTCTGGCTACAGAGGGAGAATTCATTCCCCTCACTTTATGGAACGAGGTAAAATCTCCCAACATGCAAAGTTTTCCTCAGAACCACCAGGATCTCTTTTCCATCTGTCCAAAGCAGGGATTAGAGCTGAGCACACACCATTGGGAAGAAGGAATCCCAGGACTGCAATTTTGCCTGTTTCAGGCTCTCTCCCACTGTTCCCAGCTTCCCTCAGCAATTTCCCTCATCTCCCAGCTCTGCTTTGTGAAGAATTCTATTTTTTTCCCTTTGCAGTTGTTCTCCATTCAATTTTATTTGCAGCTGCTAACACCATCCACCCTCCAGGCTTTTAGTCAGAACTGCCTCTCTGCTTGTGGCTTTTTCACTTCCCAATACCTTTCTTTCTTTTTACATTTCACTTTTGTTCGTTTTCGTTTCCCCCTCTACAATTTTCTCTCCCTAATTATCACTAACTTGGAGAACTTGCTCCTTTTGAAGAGCAGATAATTAATTTCCAGGGCTGACATCTTTCTCCACTGTAATCAGATCCACGTCCTCATTCCCTCGTGCCTGTGTGCTGCCTTTTTTTTTTTTTTTTGTGCTGGGAAGTGAGGGCTGATCTCATGAGGCTCTCAGCTCTCAGCCTGTGTTCCCCCAGCACGTCTCCTGGCACTGGTGCTGTGCCAGCCCCTCTCCTCTCCCTGTGGTTTGTGCAGCCAGCAGTGGGAAATGCTCCCTGCAAGGGAGGGAGGAGCACAGGGTGAGACTGGGGGGCAGGAGGGGGCTGGAGCCTCACAATTTTGGTAAGAATTGAAGGAAAATGCCAACAAGGAGCTCATTTATTGGTGAAGAATTGATGGATCTGAAGATCTGTCCTGACTCAGTTTGATGATCTCAGAGGTCTTTTCTCACCTTAATAATTCTCTGATTCTGTGAGATAAACATTTGAATCTTCATCTACCTTTGAATCTTTACCTTTGAATCTTTATGAGATAAAACTTTGATCTCACAGGGAGGAGCACAGTGTGAGATTGGGGGGCAGGAGGGGGCTGGAGCCTCACAATTTTGGTAAGAATTGAAGGAAAATGCCAACAGGGAGCTCATTTATTGGTGAAGAGTTGATGGATCTGAAGCTCTCGGTGTGATGCAAGCATGGATCAGACTCAGGTTGGATTTGATGACATCGGAGGTCTTTTCCCACCTCAATAATTTTCTGAGATAAACCTTTGAATTTTTATCTCTGTGAGATAAACCTTTGATCTCACAGGGAGGGAGGAGCACAATGTGAGATTGGGGGGCAGGAGGGGGCTGGAGCCTCAAAATTTTGGTAAGAATTGAAGGAAAATGCCAACAAGGAGCTCATTTATTGGTGAAGAGTTGATGGATCTGAAGATCTTGGTGTGATGCAAGCATGGATCAGACTCAGGTTGGATTTGATGATCTCAGAGGTCTTTTCCCACCTCAATAATTCTCTGATTCTGTGAGATAAATTTTTGAATCTTTATGTCCCTTTGAATCTTTATTTACTTTTGGATCTTTATGAGATAAACCTTGGCTCTCACAGGGAGGAGCACAATGTGAGATTGGGGGGCAGGAGGGGGCTGGAGCCTCAAAATTTTGGTAAGAATTGAAGGAAAATGCCAACAAGGTGCTCATTTATTGGTGAAGAGCTGATGGATCTGAAGATCTCGGTGTGATGCAAGCATGGATCAGACTCAGTTTGGATTTGATGATCTCAGAGGTCCTTTCCCACCTTAATAATTTTCTGAGATAAACCTTTGAATTTTTATCTCTATGACAAAATACCAAATTCAGGCTCAGGTTTCGCCTCATGGCTTCTAGCACTGATAAAAATAAATGTTTTAGGAGTTTCCTAGAATTGAGCCCAAAAGTTTGCACACATAAGTGGGTTTCAAGGCCTTTGGGCAAGGCATTTCCAGCCTCAAATCAGCCTCTCCATTGACAGGAACACCAGCACTCCAATTAGAGGGGCTGCTTATAACTCTATGAACGTCTTGTACAGCCTAAAAGCTTTTTAAATGAGGCTCACAGCCCTGAACAAGGTAAATACATTTGTAGATTTGTTTGGGCAATTACAGTCATTTAAAAAACAATGCATAATAACAGACATGAATCTAATAAGCCATTGCTAATTAAATGTATTAATGCCACGTTATGAAACGAATGCATCTTGCTGATATGTTACAGCTCCTTTTGTGCTGTAAACACTCGAGCAGTGACAGGGGCAGAATTTGCATCCCTGGGCATTGCCAGTGCTCAGGAATAGCTGCAATTAATTTGCCCCAGGGGGCCAATCTCCTGCCCAGCCACCAGGATCTCCTTTATCTACCTGCTCCTCATTTTCCTTTGCTCTGTGAGCAACAGAGGCTGTAAAACGGAGCTGGTTAACCCCAAAATATGGGACAGCGCTACAAAGCATTTGTGAGGACTCCACTTTGAACTGTGCTCTTCTGCCAATTATAATTTGCAGCAGGTACAACATTCCCAGGCTGTGGAAAAGCCACTTCTCTGTCCTGGGAGAGTTCAGTCAATTTTACCTGACATTAAGTGTTCAATAGCACAATTTTCCTTCTCTCGCTTTCATCTCTTTGGAAAATGTCACCAAAGTGGAGTTAACCAATTGACCAGAGACCTTTTGAGGAGTCAGGCCCAAAGCAGCTCCAGAGATGCAGAAAAAGGCTGAGAGCCAGGCTGGGATCCCCTGGGCACCCAGAAACACCAACCTGAAGATTTAAAACCTTGTTTGCTCAGCTGGGCCAGTGCTGGGGGTGGTGGAGGAAGGGTTGGGGTCCTGCATGCCTGGGGGGCTCAGGGGTGAAGCAGTGGGGTGAGGGTGGAGGGGGCTGTGGGGATGGGACTGCACAGAGGCCTTGTGAGATTTGTTCCAAAGTCACTTCCCAGGACTCCAAAGTGAGCAGCCATGGTTCCCTGTGGTCAAACTGCCTGAAAATCACAAAATCCAGGATGGTTTGGGTTGGAAGGGACCTCAAAGCCCATCCCATCCCACCCCTGCCATGGAAGGGACATCTCCCACTGTCCCAGGCTGCTCCAAGCCTGGCCTGGGATCCAGGGGCAGCCACGGCTGCTCCGGGAATTCCATCCCAGCCCCTCCCCACCCTCACAGGAAACAATTCCTGCCCAATCTCCCATCCATCCCTGCCCTGTGTCAGTCTGAAGCCATTCCTGTGTCCTGTCCCTCCATCCCTTGTCAATTCTCTCTCTCCACCTTTTTTGTAGCTCTTTCAGGCCCTGGAAGGCCACAATGAGATCATCCCTGGTCTCCTGTCCAGGTGAACAATCCCAGCTCTCCCAGCAGAGCTGCTCCATCCCTGGGATCATCCTGGAGCCTCCTCTGGGCTCTCCCCAGGTCCTGACTGAGCTGGGAGCCTCCAGCCCAGCCCAGGAGAGCAGAGGAAGGCGCACATGGCACTGCCAAGTGGGCAGCTGTCTCCAAGAGCTCATGGACAGAAAACGTTGACCTTTGACTAATGAATCACTCCTAATGAAAAGCCTGTCCAGCTGGATTTAATTGCCTGGTTTGGGCAGATATGGCTGGAAAAATCTCAGGCCTGTCAGATTCTTTTTCCACCCCCTAAAGCATCAAATTATTCACCGTCCTCTTGTAGCATTTTGCAGCCAACTCTTTCCTGTGATGATTTTCAAAGGATGAAGAATGAGCACCCTGGTGACATTTCTAGTATCTATAAATATCTCCCCACTACCCTGCCTGCCCAACTGGTGAATTATGCAGGGAGATATATATAATAAAACAATCGGATCCATTTTGTTGTCAACAGACCATTCTTCTTCAGCTGACAGGAGAACAGCTCAGGCTGTGGCTCTGGAAAGAGCAGCAGTGCCTGGGGGGTTACTGAGCTTCTCCTCTCCTGGATCTACAGGGGCACCTTGGAGGGTAACCCTGAGCAGAGAGAGGCTGGGAAAAGGAGGAAGGTTTTAAAAGAGAGAAAATGAAGTTTAGGACACTGAAAGTCTCTGGAATGGCAGGAAATCCCACATGCAGAGCACTGAGAATCACAAACTGCATCACCGAGGTTGGAAAAGATCTCAAAGATCATCGAGTCCAACCTGTTCCAAATCCCCACCTCATCCCCAGCCCAGAGCACTGAGTGCCACCTCCAGGAATTCCGTGGGCACCTCCAGGGATGGGCACTCCAAACCTCCCTGGGCATTTCCAAGCCCTGAGCCCCTTTCCATGGGAAATTCCTGCTGATGTCCAGCTGAGCCTCCCCTGGCCCAGCCTGAGGCGTTCCCTTCCTCCTGTCCCTGTTCCTGGGATAAGATCCCAAATTCCTCCAGCTGTCCCCTCCTCAGGGAGCTGTGCAGAGCCACAGGTCCCCTCTGGTAAAACAAACCTTGAAGATGTGCCAGTGAAGGACTAATCCAGCATGATGGATTATCTGGAGCACAATGAACTGACTTCTGGTCCTTCTCCTTTGTGTTTAATTCAGCAGTGCTCTGTTTATGCATCTGAACCTCCTGCACGGTGAAGCACACAAGAATTGAACGTGCCCAACTTTGCAAAGCTGTGTGAAGTGACCAGTTTACATTTCATGTCTAATTGGCAGGTTTTAATTTAAATTAGGGGGGATTTAATTTAATAGCAAAGCTTTCCCCAGCTAACAGTCCTCTTCTAGCAGGTGCTCATTATGTGGGATACTCCACAGACTCTGTTTCCTCATTTATGGGTTAGAGGCAATTTAAAAACCCAGCT
The DNA here is from genome assembly GCA_021534815.1 of Acrocephalus arundinaceus. Lineage (NCBI taxonomy): Eukaryota > Metazoa > Chordata > Aves > Passeriformes > Sylviidae > Acrocephalus > Acrocephalus arundinaceus. The sequence goes on from JAJEOU010002598.1 coordinate 624,169, forward strand.
TAAGACAGCTCTCTCCCTTCCATTAGATATTTGCAGATGGCTTTTGCTAAGCCAGGACTAGCTCCTTCATCATTAATTTTTGGGGGCTGTGCCTTGGAGACAGTGCCCAGCAATTAAACAAAGTTCTCATCAGGGAGTTTTCCCTCCTTACCTTCATCCAGAAGTTTGTCATCCTCCAGGACTGCAAGGACAAGGATTTTGGATGTTCTCATTTTGCTGTGCTGCTCAGGGTGGGAGAGTTCCTGTGGATCTCCTGCAAAGCCTCAGGACTTCTCCCTCCTGGATGACCCTCAGTGGGAGCAAAGCTGATCCCCTGGGCTGGCAGAGAGGTGACCACGTCTTCTGCCACGTGACAAAGCCACCCAGTCTGGGATGAGGCTCTGACAGACCAAACACTGCCCACAGAAATGCTGCCCTGGCTTAACCCCAGGAGCAGCCAAGCCCCCCATGTAATTAAATGTATTAATGGGGGAAAAGGGTGGCTCCATCGTGTCACTGTCACAATGCCCACCCATTGTGTCACTGTCACACTGCCCACCCAGTGGGCTCCATTGTCACTGTGGCAATGCCCACCCAGTGGGTTTCGTTGTGCCACTGTCACAGTGCCCAGCCAGTGGGCTCCATCCTGTCACTGTCACAGTGCCCACCCATTGTGCCACTGTCACAATGTCCACCCAGTGAGCTCCACCCATTGTGTCACTGTCACAGTGTTCACCCAGTGGGCTCCGTTGTGTCACTGTCACAGTGCCCACCCATTGTGCCACTGTCATGGTGCCCACCCATTGTCACTGTGGCAATGCTCCCCCAGTGGGCTCCATCCTGTCACTGTCACAGGGCCCATCCATTGTGTCACTGTCACAGTGCCCACCCAGTGGGCTCTGTTGTGTCACTGTCACAGTGCCCACCCATTGTGTCAATGTCACAGTGCCCACCTATTGTGTCACTGTCACAATGCCCACCTATTGTGTCACTGTCACAATGCCCACCCAGTGGGTCCCATAGTGTCACTGTCACAGTGCCCACCCAGTGGGTTCCATGGTGTCACTGTCACAGTGCCCACCCATTGTGTCAATGTCACAGTGCCCACCCAGTGGGCTCCATTGTGTCACTATCACAATGCCCACCCATTGTGCCACTGTGGCAATGCCCACCCAGTGGGCTCTGTTGTGTCACTGTCACAGTGCCCACCCATTGTGCCACTGTCACAGTGCCAACCCAGTGGGTTCCGTTGTGTCACTGTCACAGTACCCACCCCATGAACTCCATCCATTGTGTCACTGTCACAGTGCCCACCCATCATGTCACCGTCACAGTGCCCACCCAGTGGGCTCCTTTGTGTCACTGTCACAATGCCCACTCAGTGGCTCCGTTGTGTCACTGTGACAGTGCCCACCCAGCCACCCCTCCATGCTCTCTGCACCAGGAACACTTCACTCCCCACTGCTCTCCCACTCCAGCAGGAATTCAGCTCCCAGTGACCCACACAGGTGTGCTCCTCCCACTGACCCCTGTGCTCTCCTCACCGTGAATAATTGTGCAGCTCCCAGAGACTATTCCAGGAACAATTACTTTTATTAGTAAGTATCTATCACCACGACACATTCCTCTTAAATAATCCCTGTGCTGTACTTTCACTGTGGATTCCATTAAGCACAATGGATATTAAGACCATTTTCAGTGTTTCTAAGATTTTAGCAACACACAGCTTATAACCACAACATCTGCTCACCTCCCAGCTCTCAACATTACACACAACAAAAAAAAAACACTCACAGAGGGAAAAGAATAAATTCTGGAGAATTTCACCAGTCACTGCACTATTTAAGTGTTTTGGGGAAGGCTACTGATTTTAAAACTACTTTGGATCAGGAAGAGAAATAAAAATTAGATTCAAGTTTAGCACTTTAGTGTGGTATATCAGGCTCTCAGCTGGGATCTTCCAGTGCAGCAACATAGGAATTACAGGAAATTGATTTACAGCCACATATCACAAGTCACTGCACTATTTAAGTGTTTGAAGAAAGCTAATGATTTTAAAACTACTTTGGATCAGGAAGAAAAATAAAAATCAGATTTCAGTTTAGCACTCCTGGTGTGGTATATCAGGCTCTGAGCTGGGATTTTCCAGTGCAACAACATAGGAATTACAGGATATTGATTTGCAGCAGCCACAGATCACCAGTCACTGCACAATTCAAGTGTTTTGGGGAAGGCTACTGATTTTAAAACTGCTTTGGATCAGGAAGAAAAATAAAAATTAGAATTAAGTTTAGTTTAGTGTGGTATATCAGGCTCTGGGCTGGGATTTCCAGTGCACAACATAGGAATTACGGGATATTGATTTCACAGCCACAGACCTGGGCTGTGTCACTGCACCTCTGTCACCTCCTGGCTGGCCCTGTTTGTGTCACACCCCCAGGACACATAGACAGCCCTGGGTACATAACTAGGAGTCCATCAGAGAGATGGAACTTGGGTTAATCCCAGCATTTAACAGTTTAAATTGTGTGATAAAGGATCTGCAGACCTCACAAGGCTGTGCTGGAGCTCAGGTCTGCAGCAGCAAGGCCACACCAGCGAGCACCCACTTGGAAGGGTTTTCCTTGGTTTTGAGGTTAAAAGTCCACACATAGGTGGGCCCCCTCTGGCGTGTTTTGTACAGAGGACACGGGTACAAGCCCCTGGTGTCCTGTTTGTCATCAGGAATGGCCTTGATGAACACGACGGGCATGGCTGGGGTGAGCTCCTTCAGCCTGGCCTCCATGATTGTCCCGGCCTGCAGAGAGGAGACAAAGCCTGGTCAGCCTCCAAGGTGTCCATCAGCTGCTCTCTGATGTACCTGAGCCCCCTGATCTTTATCCAAGCTGGGGAGGTGCAAACAGCTTCTCCAGGATCAAGGGATGAGTCTCTGTGGGGAAGGAGGGTCTGGATTCTCCATCTCACCACAACCCTCCTCAGCACAGATCATCTCAAAGCTCCAGCTGTCTGCATTCTCACCAGATGCTCAAACCCTCACACCTGAGCTGGAGTTGGTGTGGGAACATTGTCCCTGGCTCTGTCCAGCCATATCATGAGCAAAGTTTCACTTCTCTTGTCCTGGTTTCTACTGAGGCGCAGCTTGAGGCCATTTCCTCTTGTGCTATTGCCAGGGAATGGGGACAGGACATGAGGGAAAGGCCTCAAGCTGTGCCAGGGCAGGCTCAGGTTGGACAGGTTGGACATCAGGAGGAATTTTTTAGCTGAAAGTCTCCTTGTAAGACACAAAAGAAAGATGAGAGCCACCAAATATTTCAGAAGGCAAAGAGCACAGAAAAAGCTTTTTTGTCTAATTCTTACTGCCTTTTATAAGGTGTTCTGATACAGACAACATGACTGGGGAATAGCAATGACACCTTTCTGATCCCATTGGTTAAACTGGAGAAACAGCAAAACACCACCTGGATAAAGATTGTTTGAGAAAGGAGAGTTGTTTGCCAAGATTGTTTTGAGAAGAAGCTTTCTTGAGAAATTTTTCCTTGGGGAAGAAAGTTATCAGCTGCTAGCAGGCTAAAATCTCTCAGACCCAGAAATGTCAGGCCCACACAAAGGGTGATTAAACACTGCAGGAGGTTTGGAGTGCCCATCCCTGGAGGTGCCCGAGGAATTCCTGGAGGTGGCACTCAGTGCTCTGGGCTGGGGACAAGGTGGGGATGGGCACAGGATGGTCTGGGGGATCTTTTCCAGCCCCAGTGATCCTGGGATTATCCTCATGCATCTCAGCCAGACCAGAATCACCTCAAGGAGGGGCTGTTGTGGTGGGTAGGGTGGTGGAGAACAGCCCCCAAAGGCACCACAGGCTTGTTCCCACTCCCATGGATGCAACCAAGAGAATTCAAAATGACTTTTCTGAGGGAATAGCACCAATAAATATCCAGTCCCATTATTCTCCTCCAACAACACCCTGCCCAGCAGGCTGCCCAACGCAGGAGAGGGAGGGAGAGAACCCTGCCAGGACAAGAAATCAAGTTTGTTTCTCTAATTTGAGTCTCTCTGGCATTTTCTCTCTCTTCTCCTGACAATAAACTACCCTGCACATCAATCCATTTCCAGGGAAAACTGCCTGATGGAGGCTAGAGAGACCAAATGAAAACAAATAGGGAAACAGAAACGAAACTTTTCAGCACTTAAGAAGCTGCCTCTCCCTGCAGCTGAGCTTCACATATCATCATTATTCCAAATGCTCTCGGATCAGAGTTGTGGGGTGAGATTCAGCCTCTCCAGTAGTTTATTTAGTTCTGCAAATGAGCGAATAAAAATCATCCCTCTCGCCACACACCTCGCTTTAATTGTACTAATGCCATATGTTATGCTCAGCTAAGATAAATCCAACTCTCATTTAGGATTTTATATTTCCAGCGTGCTGAACAAACATTAAATAATTCGTCTAATACCTTGCAAAGTAGCTATTTATGAAACATTATTATACACTCTTCTTAAACCCACACCTTTCATTTCTGAGGCTGGGTTTTGATCAAGTCTTTCTCTTTTATTTTCTTTTACTGCTGAGAATACTTCAAATAAAATTTCCAGGAGATATTCTACCTTTTTCTGGGTTAACAAGAGCTGAAATCTTCCTGAGGTACCTGTATGTAAGATATCATTTTGTTATGTCTGGGCTGATTCCCATTTGCATTTTTTATCGCTCTCACCGTCAGGAATTAATTCTGCTCTCAAAGCAATTCTTCCTGACGAGCAGCACAGCTCTCGTGGTTCAAAACCACCACTCTGTGCCTGGAGAGCTCAGATCCTAAAGGATCCTTCACTTCTGCTTGCCCCAGATTGCCAGCAGGCAGCTGAGAGTGGCAGTGCCACGTGCCACCAGGGCACAGAGAGATGTCACAGACCAGGGCTGGTGACAGATGGGGACAAACCCAGAGCCTGTGACCCCCAGCCCTGCAATTCCTGCACAGGTTCCTCACACCACAGCCCCTTTGGGGTCAGCTGGCCCAGGGACACCTTTGGGATAGAGTCACCTGTTGGAGCCAGCAGGGAAGGGGACACGGAGCCAGCAGGGAAGGGGACACAGAACCAGCAGGGAAAGGGACATGGAGCCAGCAGGAAAGGGGACATGGAGCCAGCAGGGAAAGGGACACGGAGCCAGCAGGGAAAGGGACACGGAGCCAGCAGGGAAAGGGACACGGAGCCAGCAGGGAAAGGGACATGGAGCCAGCAGGGAAAGGGACACGGAGCCAGCAGGGAAAGGGACATGGAGCCAGCAGGGAAGGGGACATGGAGCCAGCAGGGAAGGGGGGGGGGGGGGGGGGGGGGGGGGGGGGGGGGGGGGGGGGGGGGGGGGGGGGGGGGGGGGGGGGGGGGGGGGACATGGAGCCAGCAGGGAAAGGGACACAGACCAGCAGGGAAGGGGACATGGAGCCAGCAGGGAAAGGGACACAGAGCCAGCAGGAAAGGGGACGTGGAGTCAGCAGGGAAAGGGACATGGAGCCAGCAGGGAAAGGGACACAGAGCCAGCAGGGAAAGGGAAACAGAGACAGCAAGGAAAGGGGACATGGAACCAGCAGGGAAAAGGGACACGGAGCCAGCAGGGGGACATGGAGCAGCAGGGAAAGGGACATGGAGCAGCAGGGAGCTCTCCAAGGTGCTCCCCGAGGGATGGATGAGGTCAGTGGCTTCAGCTGGACAAGGGGAATGAAAAAACTCTTCCCTGTGAGGGTGGTGTGGCCCTGCCCTGTGGCTGCCCCATCCCTGGAGGTGTCCCAGGCCAGGCTGGACAGGGCTTGGAGCAGCCTGGGACAGTGGAAGTGTCCCTGCCCATGGTGGGGTGGAATGAGATGATCGTTAAGGTCCCTTCCAGCCCAACCAGTCTGGGATCCTGTGGTTCCATGGCTGTGCTGCCCACAGCTGCCAAAGCTCCACGGAGCACACATGATGTAAAACCACCCCTGCCCTTCTCCCAGCATGCTCCAACCCCCTGAAGGGGCAGGACACACTCTTGGCATCAAACTCTCTGTTGCAGAGAGCAAGGAAGCCACGGGTCAGTCAGAGGCTTCAGATAAAGTGTTTCCAAGTGTCCCCAGTCACAGAATCCCTGTGACTGCCACCTAGTCCCAGTGACTTCAGCAGGGCTGCTGCAAGAGATCATTTGCACCCAAAATAATCTGCTTAGTTTCATTCATCTAATAGCTGCCTGCTGTTTTGTAATGAATGTTTTATAAATTTAAGACACCCAAGGGCAAACATAAATGTTTAAATAAATAGAAAAATGTGAGTAGCAGAACATAGAAGGATTCTTTCCCCCTTTTTTTTTTTTTTTTTGGAGGAACAACCTAAATGTGAAATATTCTTTTAAAAGTGGAGGTGTTCCCCAGAGGAATCCTTCTAAACGTGGCCTGCCATTTTTATCAGAGGATTAATTTGGAAGGAGTACAACCCAAAAGAGCTCTGCACCTGTCTTAAAAGTCCTGCATCCATTAATGCACACTGGTACTCACTGGATTATATGTAAAATGAATAGCTCCACTAGGTAGAAATGATATTTCAGTGTGAGCAGCAACCCATAAAAATATCCTTTTCCTTTCTGAAATAAATTGGAGCATGATACCCAGAGATTATGAATGGCTCCATGAGCATAATTGCTCAGTATCTTTCAATCACAGGGAAAAGGTAATCAGAAAAACACATTTACTGCAGTTGGGATGGTCTCCGAAGACAAATCCCATTGCTGGATGCAATCACCCATATCAGTTATTGGAGGGAGGCAGAGGGGAGAAGCCAAGTATTTCCTAAAGATTTCTGGCTTTGCACCACCAAAACCTCTCCCTCTTCACTTCCAGCATTGCCTGGAGATGGGTAAAACCCAGACTGAACTCATTTTCTATTAACAGTGGCAAAGAAAACACAACAGCAGGCACTGGAATGTTCTTAAATGGAGTATTTGATATTCAGCATGGGGATTTTTAAAAATACTCTGTTCTGGTGTGTCCAGCTGATTTCTGTCAGGTTTTTGGGGCAGCAGAAATCCCTGTGGTGGGGGCTGTGATCTCCCAAGGGCTGCGTGTGGCTTGGAGAAGGGACAGCCAGGGAACTGTGGGGCCAGAGCTGGGAGCAGGACAGGGCTGGTCCCTGTTCTGCTGTGAGCAGAGATGTGACCTGACCCGCGTGAGATCCTCACTGCCATCCTCCAGCAGAGCCTTTGCCAATGTTCCCTGTGGCTTCCCAGACCCAATTCAGGTCATTTCCAGAGCAAAAAAAAAACCAGCCTGGAGCTTTGAACTCCCTCAGGATATCTGATGAAATGGCATCCATCAGGGAGCCCTAATTTCCTATCCTGCATGGAAAACCATGGCAGAGGGGGAGGTGACAAATAAGTTGGATATTAGGAAAACATTTTTCATGGAAAGAATAATAAAGTACTGGAATGGTCTGCCTGGGGAGGTGGTGGAGTCACCATCCCTGGATGTGTTTAAAAAAAGCCTGGATGTGGCACTGGGTGCTGTGGTTTGGTTGAGGTGTTGGGCTGGGTTGGACTCGATGATCTTGGAGGTCTCTTTCAACCTGGTCATTGTGTGATTCTGTGATTCTCTGATTCTGTGATTCGGTGATTCTGTGATTCTCTGTGATTCTGTGATTTTCTGTGATTCTCTGTGATTCTGTGATTCCTGTATTCTGTGATTCTCTGTGATTCTGTGATTTTCTGTGATTCTCTGTGATTCTGTGATTCTCTGTAATTCTCTGTGATTCTCTGTGATTCTCTGTGACTCTGTGTGATTCTGTGATTCTCTGTGATTCTGTGACTGTGCAATTCTGTGTAATTCTGTGATTCTGTGTGATTCTGTGTGACTCTGTGTGACCTGTGTGATTGTGTGTGATTCTGTGATTCTGTGATTCTGTGTGATTCTGTGATTTTGTGATTCTGTGATTCTCTGTGATTCTGTGACTGTGCAATTCTGTGTAATTCTGTGATTCTGTGTGATTCTGTGTGACTCTGTGTGATTGTGTGTGATTCTGTGATTCTGTGATTCTGTGTGATTCTGTCATTCTGTCATTCTGTCATTCTGTGTGATTCAGTGTGATTCCGTGTGATTCTGTGATTCTCTGTGACTCTGTGTGATTGTGTTTGATTCTGTGATCCTGTGATTCTGTGAAAAAAGTGTTGAGTGTGACATCAGAATCACGAGGCCACACCGCGGGTTCTCCCTCAACCCTGCAGCCTCGCAGAGCTCACCTGGGCATCCCAGCGCGCTCCCTCCATGAACAGCCCGTGGACATAGGCCCCCTCACGAGGAGCACTGGCAAAATCCTCTCTGCTCTTCTTGGTCACGTCACACTGCAGCGTCATCTTGTCCAGGGGCCACTTGTTCTTCCGCGCCGCCGTCTGCATGACGGCCGTCAGCATGGACTGGGGATTGAAGAACCCTCCCAGCCACAGCGTGGAGGGTAAGGAGAAGTCCCTGGTCCAGGCTTCCAGCTCGTTGATGCGAGCCAGGAGGTCAGCAAACCACGAGCCCAGGCTGGCTGTGGAAGGGTAAGATCTCCTCACCCAGGATTCAGGCACCGCGTCCAAGAAGAGGGAGTTGAGCAAGGTCTCCATGTCGCTGGTCATGGTCAGTTCCCCCTGGGGACAAAGGGAATGGTCAGCACTGACAACTGCCCAGCAGAGCCTGCTTGGGACAGAGCTGGGCCAGGACACGAGGACCCCACACAGGCACTGCTGGCCACGTGCTGTGGGTGACTTTGTGGGTTTGGGGTTTTCCTGCACGCTTTCTATTCCATATATATCCTGAGCTTAGGGTTGGGTTGGACTTGATGATCCTGGAGGTCTCTTCCCACCTAATGATTCTGTGATCTTGTAGAAATACTACTAGGAGGAAAAGCTGTGTAACAGTGACAGCAGCAGGGGTGTCCCTCAGCTGTCCCAGTGGTTTTTCTGTTTTCTCTCATGGACTGGCAGATTTTCAGGGGTGCAAAGCTGTCCTCACTCACTGCCAGGACAGGATATCGGAGTTTCTGATGATCTATTCTAAACTATCCAAATATTTATGTCAAGTCCTATCCCCCTCCTCTCCTCCACTTCCCCTCACTCCCTCTCATTCACTGCTCTGCAGTGCGAGATTTCCTTTTTGACTTCACGTGTTGTCTGCAAATGTAATCACAGCTCCTTGCACAGCAGGGAAGGAGCACAACAAAGTAAGATATGATTCAGCCAAGTGAGATAAAGAGAGAGGTTTGACTTTTCCTTTGTGCAGCAATTAATTAGTTTTAAAGCTCTTAGATACCTGTATCAGTTCTGCCAGAAGAGCTGAATTCCAGCACATTCCACTGAAAGACAACGTGAGGGTGGCTGAACACTGGAACAGGTTGTCCACAGAGGTTGGGGAGTTTCCATTCCTGGAAATGTTCAAAACCCACCAGGGCATGGTCCGGAACAACCTGCTCGGGATGGGCTTGGACCAGACAATTCCTGACCAACTCCTCTGTGATCCTGGCTCGCTCAAACCAAGCAGGACACAAAGATAAACCCTGCAAATGCCAGCTCAGCTTCCCTGCTATGGAATGATCCCCACAATTCAAATCTCTGCATGCTCTGTGCTCAGCTGGAGGGGTACAACCCCCCCACCAGTACTTGGGGACCCTCAGATAATGTCAATCCTGCTCTCCATTGTAAACACTTCCTTTTGTTCCCTTATCATTTGGCCAAAATTCATCTGATTTACAATTTCTCTTTGCCTCGGGCTAAGTGTTTTTTGGAAAGATTAACTGAAATCAGTTGAGCCATTGCTGAGAACAAGGGGAGGGAATTGGGTCAGTCTATTCACATTAAAAGATTCCAACTGTTCTTTCACAGGACTCGGTGCCTCCAGCCGTGAGGTCAGCAGAGGTGCCCTTTGCTGGGGCCACAAAAATCTATGAAGCTTTAGCAAAAGTTGGAATCTTCTTAAAGCAGCCCCCACAGTTGTTTAGCAATGCCTGCCAGAGCCCAGCAGTTAAAGATCTCTGCAGTTTGTTCCCATGCTGGCCATGTCCTGTGGGTCACACTGACAGCTGAAAATGACCTCTAATATCACCAAGTCCAGCCACATAATTGTGACTTGCACAAGGTGTGGCAATCAGATTTAATTGCAAGAAGATGCTTAAAAGAAGATGCTGTTTAATATCGGAGGGGATGCAGAATGTGCAAATAAACCACAGACAAAATTAACCCCAGGAATCTGTAACACAGGGTGCAAAGCTCTCCCCAAACCCTGTCACAAATCAGGGCAGGGAGGAGATGGGATCTGCAGAAAAGGCTCCTGAACCTGCTGGGTTTCCCCACAGAGAGCAGATTTCTGGTGGATAGAAAAAATCCTGAGTACAAAGGGTTCAGGATGGGTTTCGAAGCTAAAACAGCAAATGAGGCTAAATGAAAAGCTGGAAGAAGCAGCACTTGAAATTAACACTAAAATACGAGGCACAACCTCCCAAAATCCTCATCATGATCTCCATTCTTGGGAGAAACTGGACACAAAGAGGAATTATCAATGGGCTGGGCTAAAGCCATGACAAGACCATGCAGGAAGAACAAAAAGTCCTGCACTGGCCACAGCAGGAGTCTGAAACAGGAGGATTTTGTGCTCCTGGAAGTGTTTTGACGTGGATAAAAACATGGCAGAATGTGTGCAAGCAGCCAAATTGATTTAAAGACAACCCCTCCTCGATCATATATCATGTCTAGTTTTACTTTCAGGAAACAAATGAATTAGCAAATGTAATTCTCAGCAAGGCTTGAGAAAAGCAATTTTTAAAGCCTGCGCACTCAAGCATGCTTTGAGTCTCCTGTGAGGGTTCAAAGCATCTACAGCAGCAATCTCATAGAGTTGTCCAAACACAATTATGCATAAATTTGCATTTCAGATGCTGAATACTAAAGTGCATCAGAAATTATTCAAGTTACTTTTTAATTTTTTTTTTCCCCCCAAACGCTGGGAGTAATTTTCATTTAAAGACACCCTTGAAGGAAATCCTAATCAGCCTGCAGCCATTCCCTGAAGATGAGCACACACAGGCACAAACTGTTTCCTCAGTTCAGTTCTTTTCACTTGATACCCAGCTTGCTGATCCAAGTTTGGTCTTTGTTATTTCACAATATATATTATCCTCATTTTGGAGGCTCATCCTTCACCCAAATTGCAAACCAGAGGATCTGCTAGCAAAAAAAAAAAAAACGAGGCTGGTACAACATTAACATGCAAGTGCTTCAGCCCAGCCTCTGGTTCCACCCAAGCCAGCCAGAACAAAGGGCTTTGAAATGCAACATGCCAGTTATTTCTGATGGCTACCAGTCTATTGCAATTTCTCTTCCTCCTAATGGGATGTCTCCTATTTTTGGACCAAACAATCACTTTCCGCTAGGACGACACCATGAATTATTCAAAAATTCAAATTAGGCGTGACATTTCTGAAATCGCCTTCTTTTGGCAGATCCTTCAGTCAGTTAAAAACAATAAGCCTTGTTTTCTCTGGGCTTCATTTATTCTCTGCTGAGCTCCGTGGGGTTTGGCTTGTAAACTCTCCTCCTCTGAGTGCTGCCACTGCAGGCCCCCAGCCCCAGAGATGAAGGAGCCCTAAAAGCTCTTTAATTGGCAGGAAGGACAATTAAAGCAGGATTTGTTCAGTGCAAGGCCCAGAAGTTAAGTCAGGGCAGCCTCAAAAAGAGCCACCAGCCCCCTCTGGCTGTTCTGTGGTCCCCAAGCTCTGGGAGGTGACATGAGGGACGCCCAGCAGGGTTTTGGGTCTGGCCAAGGTCTAATTCAGCTCTGCAGGGACCCACCCGTGACCTTTGGCTGCAGACACAAGAACTGGGCTGGAGTTGTGCCAGGGGAGACCTGGTTTGGACATCAGGAGAGCTTTCCTCAGGCAGGAAAGCGCTGGAACAGGCTGCCCAGAGCAGTGGTGGGTCACCAAGCAGAGGCTGACAGAACGTTCTGAGCTGGAAGGGGCCCTCAAGGATCATCCAGTCCAACTCTGAAGGAAATGGCCTGTTGTCCTAGGTTACAGTGTCAGCTGTGCCCACAGTCTGTGTTCCATCCCCATCCCCAGGAGCTGCTGGAACCAGCTGGGGCAGTGTTTCCCTTCTCTCCTGTCCATGGCCCAGCAATGCCGTGCCCATGGCTCATGGGGAACTCCCTGCGGGAGCTGTCTCTGGTTCATGGGCCAGCAAGGAGCCACTGCAGGGCTCAGAGAATGAGATCAGCCCATGGGGAGATGCTCCGCCCAGGGGGAGGAGCCAAGCATTCCCACCTGGATAGAATCTGGGATTTGGGACAGCACAGGGAGCCCTGACCCACTGGACTCCCAGAGGACAAGAGCTGCCAGAGCTTTCTACAGGATCACTGCTTGGACAAGAGCATTTCATCTGCACTGCTGCCACCACCCTGACTAACAGGGGTCAGGTTGTGTTCTGACTCTGTCAGTGGTTTTTTGTACTATTGCATTTATTTTTTTTATTTATTTTATTTATTTCTTTTCCTCTTATTAAATTGTGTTTCTGACTTGGAGTTTTTCACTGGTTTTGCTTTCAAACCAGCACACCTGTCCAGGGGCTGAACCCACAGCCTTGGTGGTGTCAGCACCAACTGAGCCAAATGTGGGCCTGACATTTCTCAGTCTGAGAGAATTTTTAGCCTGCTAGCAGCTGCTAACTTCTTTCCCAAGGGAAAACTTCTCAACAAGGTTTTCTTCTCAAAACAATTTTAGAAAACAATTATTCTTTCCAAAACAATCTTCTCCAGGTGGTGTTTTGCTGTTTCTCCAGTTTAACCAACGGGATTAGAGAGGTGTCGTTCCTATTCACCAATCATGTTAAGGCTGTATCGTAATACCTTAAAAATAGGTGGTAAAAATTAGACAATAAAGCTTTCTATGCTTTGCCTTCTGAAAGGAGGATATTTCTGGAGTCCTTTGTCTTTCTTTGTGTCCTACAGCGACACCAGAGCACCCTGAAGTGCCAAAAAAATCATTTGATACCTGAGGCTGTGGTTTAGCAGTGAGCACAGTGGTGCTGCTGGGTGATGGTTGGACTCAGTGACCTCAAAGGACTTTTCCAGCCTTAAGGACTCCGTGGTTCTGTGAATTTCCCTCTGATGATCTCTCAGACCTTTCAGAGGTGTCTCAGCAGCAAAAGAAAGATGAAGAAATGCCAAATGCTTCTCCTCTGCTCTGCAGTTCTCCAGTCCCAGCCCCAGTGTCTCTGAATCTCAGGGCTGAGGCTGCTGCAGCTCTTTGAGGAGCTTTTTCTGCAGATCCCCTCTCCTCCCCTGCCCTGATTTGTGGCAGGGTTTGGGGAGAGCTTTGCACCCTGTGTTACAGATTCCTGTGCTTAATTTTGTTTGTGGTTTATTTAAGCCCATGCATCCCCTCGTTCCCCTACCAATATTAAACAGCACATTCTTCCCCACATTAAATCTAATTGCCACACATTGTCCAAGCCACAATTATATCTTGTTTGGGGCTCTGGGATTGAAACATTAAATCACTTCTGTTTACCTGTCTCAGGAAACGGAATTTTCAATTCCACTGCCTTATGCTGGAAAACAAGTGAAATCTGTTTATGATAATTGACTACATAAATATCAGCTTCTTCCAGAACGGGCTGCACACACTGACCCACCACAAACATCCAGGATATCTCTCCTTTAACGAGCACCAGCAGCAAATGCAGTGCAGACACATCTGCAGCTGCTGGCTGGGATTTGGGGGCAACGTGGTGCCCAAATCCCCAGCCAAGCTTGCCCCTCCTCAGGCAGGGTGGGCAGCTGAGGGTTTCTTCTCCAAGCTGCCCCTGGGAGAGGTTTGAGATGTGATTCCATCTCAGGGTTATTAAAAGAGAGATGTGTTAAAGCACAATTTATTGCTCTTATCTTCTACAGCCTCGTGAAGGGTGAGAACATCTTCACCACAGAAGTCAGAGGACACAAGATCTTTAGTTGCAATGCCTTTTAAAGACTTTTTAGCCAATAAACTACTGCCACAAAGAATGTTTATGTCTTCAACTCAATAGTTAATTATTTTGTTTTGCACGTTTTTGCCCCAGTGAGGACTTTCTTAATCAATCATAAACAACACACAAACTTACAGAACTACACCTTAAAACTTCTCATTGCATTTGTAACTTCTTAATCTTAAAATTTAAACCCTAAAACTTTCCACTACCTAGCTTAACATGTTTCTACTTAAACTACAAATCCACGTTCTTGTTTCTAGTCTCTAAATCTGGGAGCCTTTTCCAAGGTCTCAGATCAAACCTTGCATTCATTTCTAAGTCTGGGTCTGTAGGCACAAGGCTTTGAGGATTTTCTGGTTCATCCCCTAAGGAGCAGTCAGAACCTTTTACATTTTGTCCCACTGAGTGCCTGGGGGGGATGCAGGAGGTGACTTCTCCTACCAGTGGATGCAGCATCAATCACAGCCCTCCCTCACACCCTGCTGAGCCCAGAAATCTGCATCCTGACTGGGGTGGCAAAGGCAGCACCCAGGGGACACAGACAGACTCCTGGGGCAGAGTGTCCTTCCACACCAAGCAGCTGCAGAGGAGCCCCGTGGATGGAACTCCCTAGCACAGGGCTCACACCCAGCAAGGGCAATTGCATCTCTCCCAAAACCCTTGTGGTTTTAGCCTTTTTCTCTTCCAGTTCCGGACATTTTGTGCCTTCACACAAAACCAATCTTTGATTTCAGCTCAGCCTGTGCCTCTGAGACACTTTGCTCCAAGCTCCCCCTGGCTCACGGACATTTTTAAAAAGATGTGCTTTTTGGCTCACCTTTAAGTAGGCCATGTCTCAATTTGTGAGTGACCTGCTGTTGCTGTGGCACAATCTGGGGTGGCCAGAAGTGCTTGTCCCCTGTTCCCAACAGCCCAGTACTGCTGTGTGTGCCTGGGGACACAGTGCCACTGCAAATCCATCTGTGAGCCCTGCGGAGCCAGCAGCAAACCTTCCCTGTGACCCCTGTCATTCCCTGTGCAGCACCCTGCAGGATTTGCCAGCTCTCCTACTGATGGTACTTTACAATTTTAGCTTTTTATATTTTTCAAAACCTACAGTGCATTAATGCATAGCTCTAAACTCCATATAGACTGTTAGTTAACCATCTTCACATTTTGGGCACACAAAGCAATTCCTCTGTGCCTGTGAGCCAAGGACACACCACAGCCTCAGGCCCCAAAAGTACAAAAGTGAATTGGGGTTGAGCAAACTGGGGGAAATGACTTCATTACCTGAAGCTGTAATTGGACAATTAACCCCAGATATGCAAATAGACCAAACTTATTTCTGTCTGAAAAACTCCTGACCATCATCCAGCTTGGGTGCAGCCTGTGGGAGGGTTTTGACTGCCCAAGGTGCATCTGTTGAAGGCCTTTAATAAACACCCACTTTATTCTCTAACTCTGTGTCCTAGGGTGCCTTTGTGATGTTTGTATCCCCAATTGTCTGTTCTGTTTGTGCTGGATGTTGAGTTTGACACCTTTCAGACTGGTTCCAAGAGCAAAGAGGGGGTGGAAGAAGTGCAGGGTTTGTTTGCAGGAACTGCACTCACTGCTCCACATTCTGCTCCTGAACTGCAGCATGGACAGACAGCAGGACAGAGATCTGCTTTGCTTTTAGTTAGTTTTCAGCTAGCTGAGGGAGAGAAGTTCCCTGGACTGTTTTGTTTGTTTTTTTTGTTTTTCTTTTCATTTTTTTGGGAGTGTTCAAACCTGCTCTAGACTGAAAACCCAGAAGAACACCCGGAGCTCACACCTGCAGCCCACTGGGGCCCAGGACAGCATTTTCCAGCCCTGGAGAGACTGATAAGAGACTGGAACAGCTGAGCTACACCCCCAGCAAGGATTTTCTGAATTTGCCATCTCTCTTCAGAACAAGAGGTTTTATTGTTTCATATTATTCATTCTTTTGTGGGCACCTTGGTTAAATAAACAGTTTTTTTCTACGTTTCTCTAAGGAATTTTTTTCCCAAACCGGTTTGGGGAGGAGCCGCTTGAATTTGCTATTCTGGAGTGACCCCATTTAGGGGTTTTCTCCCAATTTGCCCTAAACCAGGACACTCTGTCCAGCCTCTGCCCTAGGCAGGTACCCCAAGGCAGCAGTACCTTGAGCCCCAGCTCCAGCTCGGCCAGCGA
The DNA here is from genome assembly GCA_021534815.1 of Acrocephalus arundinaceus. Taxonomy (NCBI): domain Eukaryota; kingdom Metazoa; phylum Chordata; class Aves; order Passeriformes; family Sylviidae; genus Acrocephalus; species Acrocephalus arundinaceus. The sequence continues at coordinate 640,319 of JAJEOU010002598.1, forward strand.
GCGCCGGATCTCGGCGGTCAGGGCGTTCATGCGCTCGCACTCCTGCAGGGCAACCACGGCGTAGGGCGTCCTCTCCTCCACCTTGGCCAGCAGCTCTGCCATGTTGAACTCATCCATGAGCTTCTCCAGCATCTCTTCCAGAAGGGCTTGCACCTGTGCCAAAGGGAGGAGAGAGGGGGGTGCTGGTGAGTGAGCCCCAGGCTCAGTTCAGTGAGAACTCCCTCTGCCCCATCAGTGTCTCCAAAACCATCCCTGTCAGCCCTGGGCACCTTTCAAAGAGCTTGTCCCATCCTATTAAAATCCAAATGCTGACAGAAGTTAAGGGCAGATGAGCAGCTTGCAAAATGATGGGTTTAAAACGTCCCCGTGACGTGTGGCAGCCTCCTCTCCTCTTGGCTCTCTTATTTCTCCCGAGGTCACGCTCACAAGGAGATGGATGTGGCTGGAGCCTCAGCTGAGCCTCAGGACAGCACAGCTTATGAGCTGGTTTTCTCTGGTGTATTGACGGAGAGAGGTGATTATATAAAATTGAATTTTAAGCTGAATTTGGCATTCCGGACTAATGGAGCCGTGGAAGAAAAGCATAACGAAACAAAATGATTTTCTGGTCACCACCAGAGCTTTTTCAGTAAGTACTAAACAGGGAAAACTCCAATGCAAGAGGATCTTTGTAGTGTCTAAAAAATTAAATTAAATAGGCAAAGCCCTTTCAATGAAGCCCCTGCTGTCCATGGGATCAGCTGCATTTCCCAGGTTTGCTGTGGAATGTCTCACTCAAAGCTTTGCTTCACTTCCAAGCTGGAACTTGAGCAAGACTTCTGTTTGCTGGGGATATTTGGAGCACACAAAATACAGTTTAAATTCTATGATCCAAAGTGCCAAATCTACATTCAAGCCAGTGCCAGCTAGGGCAGGGTAATTTTACAGCCAGGTCCACCAATATTCATATTTTGGGCTCTGTATTCAATTCCCTCCTGTTGCTGCTCCTTCCAGCCCTGGGTTCCTGTCAGCAGTGACGATGTGTGGGCTGTTATTGCAGCCACACAGGTGGCTAAAGCTGGAAAAGCTCCTCAGCCACACCTCGGGGGCAGTGCAGAAATATCTGCTCATTTGAAATTCCCCTGCAAGTCCCTTTAGCTCTGAGTCCTTCACAGCAATTACAGCTCGTTTGCTGCAATGTGACCTCCGAAACCTGTGGGAGGAACTGGACTTGTCAGAGTTGTGGGAAAATGACAGGCTCACATTCTCCCTGGAAGCTCCCTAAAATCACCTCAGCCGAACCAGGGGCTGGGCATCCTTCAGTGGAGGAGTGGAGACAAAGCTCTGCTCGCTCCCATGCCAGGACCAAGTGGAAGGGACAGCTTGGATAATAACAGAGATCGCTTCAGGAAGGAAATGAGCTGTGGGAGCGTGTCCCCAGGCACGACGCAGGGCGCTGAGGTCACACTCTGCCTGCTCTCAGGCAGGTTTTATTCCCAGACAGATCCATTAACATTTCTGTGCTCCCCTGGGAGTCTTCTTGACTGTCACCAGGAGTTTTCAGGGTGGCCATCACCTGTGACACCACTGCTGGGGCGCTCACTGATCATTTTGCTCCTCTGGCTGAGGAGTTTATTTGTGTTTCAATAACAAAAGGAGTGGGAAGGGAGAAGAGGCACTCACATTTGCTATCTCTGAACATCTTGTTTGGCTTTGCTACCTCTGGATTATTCCTCTCACCTCAAATCCGAGTAGGAACTGAAAATTGACCATGCTGGGCATCCTAGGAGCCCTTCAGGGCAAGGCAGTCACTTCCCCAGCTTCACACCAAGCCAAAGGAAGCTCGTGTGAAACCACAGCTTTTTATGAGCTGCCTATTAGCCATTCATTAAATTGCAAATCTTCAAACTCAGAGCCGACACCTTAAGACTGCGGGAGTAAAAACCTGAGCGTGTGCTGGCTGATTCCAGATCTTGTCAGGGATGTTTGGGCCGTGTTTTAATGAGCTGTGAGCTTCCACAGGGAGGGCTGGGATCAACCCGGGACACGGGTGTAGCAAAGGAGTTCAGCTGGAAATAAGGAATTACAAGGCCCTTGGGAGCTGGGGGGACACGGTGGCAGTGGAGGAGGGCTGAGCTCTGGGTGGCACTGAGTTGCTATGCCAGTCACAGGGGGTGCACAGGGACTGCTCTCAGGGAAGGTTTATTTGCAACACCTCCAGAGAATGATAACGAAGGCTCTGCAGTGCATGGGGTAATTAAAGGCACTGTCCTGTTACTGCCAGCACTCAGTTACATCCCACCAGGGAGATGTTCTGCGTAAAACCAGGAGTTAGGCAGGCAAAGGGAAACACAGAGCAAAGGACAAGCCTGAGCTAGACAGGACTGATGGATGAGGCAGCATCAAACCCCAGCAGCTGCCCCTGAGCACTCTCAGTGTCTCCTCCTGGGACCCAATTCCTTCTCTGCACTCTCATTGTCTCTTCCTGGGTCCTAATTCCTTCTCTGAAATCTCACCATCTCCTCCTGTGTCCTAATTCCTTCTCTGTGCTTTCACCATCTCCTCCTGGGTCCCCACTCCTCCTCTGCACTCTCACCATCTCCTCCTGGGTCCTAATTCATTCTCTGCACTCTCACCATCTCCTCCTGCATCCCAATTCCTTCTCTGCACTCTCACCATTTCCTTCTGAGCCGCAACTCACCCTGAGCACTCTCACCATCTCCTCCTGGCTGCCCACTCCTTCTCTGCACTCTCACCATCTCCTCCTGGGTCCTAATTCATTTTCAGCACTCTCATTGTCTCCTCCTGGGTTCCAATTCCTTCTCTGCAATCTCTCCATCTCCTCCTGGGTTCCCACTGCCCCTGAGCACTCTCACCATTTCCTCCTGGATCTCCACTCCCCCTGAGCACTCTCACCATCTCCTCCTGGGTCCCAATTCCTTCTCTGCACTCTTCACCATCTCCTCCTGGCTCCCCATTTCCCCTGAGAACTCTCACCATCTCCTCCTGTGTCCTAATTCCTTCTCTGTACTTTCACTATCTCCTCCTGGGTTCCAATTCCTTCTCTGCACTCTCACCATCTCCTCCTGTGTCCCAGTTCCTTCTCATCACTCTCCCCATCTCCTCCTGGGCCCCACTCCTCCTGAGCACTCTCACCATCTCCTCCTGGGCCCCGACTCCTCCTGAGCACTCTCACCATCTCCTCCTGGCTCCCCAGTGCTCCTTGTCCCGTGCTGCAGTCCCGGGGCTGCAGCTCCAGCAGGGTGCGCAGGAGCCGCTCCGAGCGCTGCGTCAGGAACCCGATCTCGGCGTTGGGGTGGAGGCCGTACAGGTAGGGAGACTCTGGAGGCAGGGCATCGTCGATGTACTGCACAGAGACATTCAGGAGCACATTAGGAACACCCCAGGGTGCTTTCTCTGCAGAGATTCAGTGCTGGAATCATCCCCCCAACAGGTCAGCCCAGGCTGACCCAGCTCTGCCTGTGGCTGAAACTCCGGGGAAGTGATGGAGGAAGGAGAGTACAAATGTTTACAGAACTGCTTCAGCTCCTGCTGGGAAAATTCTGTAATTGCTGGAGTTTGGCTTGGCTCCTTGTCTCAGGCTGGACCTTCTCTAGCAATTATCTGCTGTGCATTTCAGCATCAGCATCCTGAAATCTCTAGTGGGAATTGAGCTTCCAGTAGTTAAGTTTTATGAACAAAACCAGCCTGATGTGCCTCTCTCTGCTACTGCATTTGTGTACAAAGAACAGATGAGATCACTAAGTAGATCAACAAGACCCTTCAGTGATTCTCATCAAAACTGATGATAAAAGGAGCTTGAAAGGGCCATTTTAGCAAACAGTATGTGGATGTAATTTTCCAGGAGCCCCACTTAAGTCTCAAGCACCAATACAGTTGCTCTATTCATGCATGAACAGAATGAGCCCATGATGAAGTAGCAAATTACCATTAGACTTGGTTCATCCAGGGGAATGCTGAAACATCCACAGGAACACAGCATAATGGCAAAGAGGAGGAAGAGTGCAGGAGCACTGCAGCCCTGTTCCTGCCTCCTACGGCAGATTATGGGGCAGCTACAGAAGACATTCCATTTACATTGTATAAATAATGCCAGCAAACAAAGAGCTTACCTGGTGGTAGCCATTATAATCCATGTTTCCTGGGAGGGGAAATCCAGGAGCAAGGCAGAGCTCTCCTCCATCATTTCTGGCTTAATAAACTCCTCCAGGTAGGTTCTGCAGAGCCGCCTGTCCCAGTCGTCCGTGATGTGACCTCCGTACATGATCTCACCCACGAGGTAGCGCAGGTCGTCGTAGGGGACCTGGGAGTGGAGCAGGGTAGGATGAACCCAAACACTGCCCTGCACCCTCAGGGCTCCCACCTCAGCAAACAAACATTGAGCAGGAGTTAAATCCTGCCCCAGGACAGCTGGAGCACAGCACAGCAAAGTGGCACAGAGGTCTCCCCATATCCTCCCAAAACCACCCCGAACTGTGAAGTTCTAAACCCAAGGACACCCAAGGAAATGGGATTTCAGGACAGCTTCAGGCTACCCTGGTGGCTCAAAGCCACCAGACAGTGTGGATATGATTTTCTGAGCCTGAGAGAATTTTTAGCTTGTGCTAATTTTCCCAAGGGAAACTTTTCAACAGTTTCTCTTCCCAAAACATCTTTCTGTAAATAACAGCTTTTCTCAAAACTTTTGAAGTAAAAAGTGCCCTTTTCCCACAACATCCGCTCTCCCAGATATTGTTTGCTATTTCTGTTACTTAACCAATGGAGAGAGGTGTCAGTTTTTATAGTGCAACATGCTATAAAAAAGAGCTGAAGAATTGTAAAAAAAGCCTTTTTTTTCTCTTTTGTCTGAGAAGCGTGGAATCAACTTATTTCGTGTCCTATGACGACAAGACAGCCCCTGCCCGGTGGTGTCCCCACCTTCGAGCCGGCCTCCAGGTAGTTGTAGAGCACATTGACAGAGATGGTGAGGTCCCCGGTGCTGAAGGGGTACGGGCGGTTCCAGCCCTGGGGGCCGAACTTGCGCCGCTCCGCCACCACCGCGTGGAAATAGCAGAGGGCAAAGAGGATGCTCCTGAACTCCTTCTCCTGGCTGCACATCTCCAGGGTGTCCTGCAACACAGGACGGTGTCTTGGGTTGTGTAACCAAAAACAATGTGTATTCTATTTCATCTGTTGAAAGAAGTTAGGGAAATGTTTTTTTTTATCTCTTGTAACTCCAGGAGGAGGGCAGATCCCTTCTGATAATGGCCCAGCTGTTAAAGCAGCTGGGGCAGGGTTTGTTATCTCTGTCACCACCCGTCCATCCTCCAGGGGGATATCTGCTGATAATGGGCCATGAAGGCTCACCAATGACATCACACATGACATCATCAGGGATATCTGCTGATAATGGGCCATGAAGGCTCACCAATGACATCACACATGACATCATCGGGATATCTGCTGATAATGGGCCATGCAGTCTCACCAATGACATCACACATGACATCATCGGGGATATCTGCTGATAATGGGCCATGAAGGCTCACCAATGACATCACACATGACATCATCGGGGATATCTGCTGATAATGGGCCATGAAGGCTCACCAATGACATCACACATGACATCATCCCATTGGGAGATGCTCCACCCAGTGTGGGCGGAGCCAACCGTTCCTACCTGGATAAAAACTGAGACTCAGGAACAGCAGGGATTTGGTTTTTCCACCAGAGGAAGACCAGACCCATCTCGTGGCCACTGGACTTTTCCTACTCCATTATCTGCACCCCACAGAACTCATCTGGGATTTATTTGGGCTGCTCCCAACACCCTGACCAACAGGGGGTCAGGCCATATCCCTGACCCTGTCAGGGTTTACCAGGACTTTTGCTTGCTTGTTTGTTTTTTCTTTTTTTTTGTACTACCACATTTGTATTCCTTTTTCTTTATATTCCTATTAAAGAACTGTTATTCCTATTCCCATATCTTTGCCTGAAAGCCCCTAATTGCAAAATTTGGAGGGAAGGGGGTTTGCATTCTCCATTCCAAGGGAAGCTCCAGCTTTTCCCTGGCAGACAACTGTCTTTCAAAACCAAGACAGAGAGCTGCCCTCAGCCTCAGTGACTCCAGGGAACCCAAACACGCTGGAATTTGGACAAGGGTGAATCACAGAGGCCAAGGCTGGGAAACATTCCCTGTCATGTTTTTTTATGTTCGTTGAATTTTCCGTTTGCTAAATTTGGTGTAGTGGTTTGAGTGTCTACTAGAACTTTGCTGTGAGATAGGATTAGGAGAGAAGTAAAGCAGGTTTTAATCTTAAAGGATATATAGGTAGATTTATTAATACACACTAATAAAAGAAAATGAGAATTAAAATGAAACTTCTAAAACACTCTTGCCTGGCAGAGCAAGACCAGCTTTGTTACCTGTTCTAAACCAAGAAAAAAAAAGACAGTTTCCCAAAATCCTCTAATATTTAACCCTGTGTGTTCACAGACACGTATAATTCTTCTATTAACTATAGTGCCTATCAATTTCAAAACCAGTCACTAATTAAGTTATAACTTCTTAAAAAAAAATCACTTCCCCAATATCAAACTACCACACCCCAAATCATCAATTTCCACCTTCAACCAAATACCCCCATGCCCAATTAATTGTAAATCATATTTTTTGTCAATTACAGGGATGTGTCTCCACCATTTCTGGGGACAGACTGCTCCAGAGCTTAACCAACCCTCCAGTTTAGAAATTTTTCCAAACATCCAACCCAAACCTTGTTGCCATTACCCCATTGTTACCTGGGACAAGAGGCCGATCAAATCATCCTCCAGTTCATTTTTGCATCACACACACACACACGTGCCAGTTTTCAAAGTCAGTGGCTTTGCATTGCAGATTTATTGGCAAATTCTAGCAAATATTTTCCGACTTAATATTTACTGTTCCCAGCTCTGAGTGGCTTTGCACAGGAGCACACACAGGGAAGGAAGGAAGGACACGTGCACCCACTCAACGTCCATCACCTGCATGTGCTCAATGTGCCTCACCAAAAAGATGGGGAGAATCACAGAATCACAGAATTCCCTCTTGGAAGGGACATTAAAGTCCGTGTTTTTTCCTTCTGCCATGGGCAGGGATGCTTTCCACTATCCCAGGTTGCTCCAAGCCCAGTCCAACCTTTATCTTTAAAAAATGCCATGTTGTGTCGGAACCCAAGACATCCCTCTGGGCGCCCTGGGTGATCCCAGACCCTGGCAAGGGCTCCAGAGACAACCACGAGAGTTTGATTAGAACAGGATTAATTTATCACCGGGTGTAGATGTAGAATTTTGGGGTTTAATAGAGGTTCAAGAAGGCAAGATGGAGGAATCTGGGTGTGCCCCTGTCCTTCTGCTTCTTCTTCTTGCCCTCCATCTTCTGCTGTGGTGGTGGCACTTTTGGATTGGATTAGAGTAGAAATAGAGTGTCTAACATAGGTGATAGGTATTGGTATTTATCTGTAAACACAGAACACGTAGTACAGAGTATAAGAGATAGCGACGGCCCAGGATGCAGGCAGTTAGCCTTGGGCAGTGGTCTAGGTAGCATCTACGCTAGCTGAGAAAGAATGTTTAGGAACAAGAAAGAATAAACAGCTTTGATAAAGAAACCAACGCATCCTGACTCCTTCTTCTGGCACGGGGCTTGGAAAAAAAGGACTTCATCCGCAATCTCGGAAGGCTATCAGCCCGGGATCCGAGATGTTGGACCTCTAATCCCCCAAGAGCACTACAGAGCTCAGGGTCTGTGCAGAAAAGGGGGAATCCATTACTCTAAAGGGTGCAAAACATTGACCAAGTGCATGTGATAATCAAGAACATCCCCAGACCTGTTTTTCCTCAGATTAGGCAGCACTCTAAGCTCCCTTTATCTGCTTGTGGTGAAGAACTGCTTCAAATACGTGCAGAACACCTTTCTCATTTTAGGAAACGTCCCCAGAACAACCCAGTTCACTCTCATTCGGCCTCCCTTCAGTTGCCAATTCTTCTTCAGCTACAAAGCAGAACAATATCCCCTGCACAGAATAAAAGGCCTTCTTTGTAGCCTTCAGCTGAAAGCTAAATTTGAACATCTCTTCTGTATAAAGCAGGGAAATGAGGTGTAAAAGGGACCCCACCCACTCGCTTCAGGATTTCTGATAAGAGATGTTTCATAATCCTCCAGCAATTTAGAAAATGCTAATTACTATTGATTGAAATGAGCAGAGGCAGGATGAAAATGTTACTTGGGGTGAAGGTTCTCTCCTCCCTTGTTCTCCAGGATATTTTGTGGAGTTCAAAATGATGGATGACAGTAGATAAGAATGGAATAATCTTCCCTGACCACTGGCATTAATCCTTGCGTGGTGCCTCCCCCCACACCTGCTCAGCAATGTTCCCTCCTGCTCTTGGGATTGTCTCCACACCAACATCTGTCTGCAAAACCAGCTGTGAGCTGCCCCATCACCCAGGGCTTGGGGTCCACAATTCTTTGGGGCTGCTCTTGCTTCACCCCAAATGACAAGAAGCTTTATGGAGAGATTCACAGAAGGGTTTGGGCTGGAATGGACCTTAAACCCCAACCAGTACCACCCCCTGCCATGGCAGGGACACCTTCCACTTCCCAGGATGCTCAAACCCATCCAACCTGGCCTTGGGCACTGCCAGGGATCCAGGGGCAGCCACAGCTGCTCTGGGCACCCTGTGCCAGGGCCTGCCCACCCTCACAGGGAGGAATTTCTTCCCAATATCCTATGTAGATCTACCTTCTTCAATTTGAAGCCATTCCCCTTGCCCTGTCCCTCCAGGATCTTGTCCAAATTCCCTCTCTAGCTCTCTTGAGGTCCTTTTAGGTACCTGGAGTCTCCTCCAGGCTGAACAACCCCAGCTCTCTCTCCCTCTCTCCTCAGCAGAGGCACCCCAGCCCTCTGATGAGCTCAGTGGCCTCCTCTGGCCTTGTTCCATCTGTGTTTGGGGCCCCAGCACTGCAGGGGCTTCACCAAAGCAGAGATTTCTCACAAGAGAAAACAACCCTGCAAGATGTGCCAGGTGTATTCCCAGCACAGCCACGGGCTGGATGGAGAGGCTGGAACAATGTCAGCACCAGTGATCCTGAAGGGCAGTTTGGGGGCTGAGAGCACCTTCAGAGCCTTGTGCTGGGGCCCTGCTGTGAGGGCTGGGTGTGCCCAGGCCTGGGCAGGGTGTGAGTGAGTGTCAGGGTGGCAGGACACGGGGCTCAGTGTCCCTGGGACAGGAATCAGCAGAACACGAGAGCTCAGCCCTTGTGTAATGCAGCAAATGGGGTCATGGCTGAGCCCTCCTGGCTCCACCCTGCCCTGGGGCCCACGGGCTGTTCCCAGCGAGTCCTGCAGGGATGGGATCCTGCCCTGTCCTGTCCATTCAGCCTTACAGCCCCTCTGACAGTGATCCACACCCTCTGGGGCACCAGGAACATTTCCATCACTTCACACACAGGGCTGTTCCCCTGCACAGGAGGGACAGGGGTCAGTGCCTGCTGTGTCAGGAGGGGTTTTGAGCAATAAACACAATGAACACCCTGCCACGGGCTGCTCTTGTGGGCCAGCCACTCTCACACGGCCTAATTTAGATCCTGCAAAGCAACTCCTGCCTGCAGGCAGCTTCCAGCTCTGATTTGTAACACTCCTGATGTCAGCAAGGTCTTGAGCAGAATGGCCTTTGGGCACACAACACCAATCTCTGTGTGCTGCTCCAGAGAGGAACGTGGGATGTGAGCAGCTCAGCTGTTCTGAACCTCTAACCCTGGTTAAAGAGCAGCAGAAAAGTGAGGTTTAACCTGCTCACCTCCCACAGCTGGGGGGGTTGGATGGCAGGTGTCACTCAGCAGCCCAAAATGAAGGGACTCAGAAAGAGAAATCAACTGAAACATGGCAAAGTCTCCCCATGCTGCAGTCAGAACTCTGATTCTGTACTGAAAGAGCCTTTCTGAGGTGCTGGAGTCACCGTCCCTGCACGTGTTTAAAAAAAGATTGGATGTGGCACTTAGTGCCATAGTTTAGTTGATGAGAAGGTGTTAGGTTGGACTTGATGATCTCAAAGTTCTCCAGCCTGGTTAATTCTGTGATTCTGTGTGATTCTCTGTGATTCTGTGTGATTCTATGTGATTCTGTGTGATTCTGTGATCACACATGGGGGAGAAAATGATTAAACTGTACAGAAATCTGGTGTCCTGTGCCCTGCTGCAGGAAAGAGGATTCTCAGGATCATCTGAACCTTTTCTTGGGAAAAACAGTGCTTGGAAAAAGATCTGTCTGGGCTTGTGGGGAAGAGCAGAGGGGGGTGCTGGACCCAGAGGCTCCATGATGCAAGGGGACTTGTGGGAAATCAAGGCACGGAAAACTCTCAGAACTTTGTGCATGCAGGCCCAAATACAGCAGAGAATACAGGGTTTGACCTGAGACCCTGGAAAAGGTTTTCAGCTTTAGAGACCATAAATAAGAATGTGAGTTTGTAGGTTTAGGAGATATTAAGCTAAGTAGTGAAAAGTTTTAAAGTTTAAGATATAGAAGTAGTTATAAAGGTGATAAGAAGTTTTAAGGTGTAGTTCTGTAGGATTGTGTGTCATGAGATGATTGGATAAAATTGTTCAATTTTGCATTGTGGCAGGATGTGTGATACAGTTTAATTAGCCATTGGTGTGAAAGGTAAAACAATCTGTGTGGCAGTAGTTAATTGGCTAATTAACCTTTAAAAACCCCTGTAACCTGTGGTCTTGGGACCACTGGCCATGAACTCCTGGTGAATGCAGTGAAGATGTTCTCACCCTCCTTGAGACTGAGGCAATAAATCATGTTTTAAACATCTCCCAGTGGTCACATCTCTCTTAAAATCCCAACAGGGACTGGGGAAGCAACTTCCATCCTGCTCCACAGGGCCTCCAGCACCTCCAGCAGACCCACCACGTGCCCAGCCACGTTCCTACCTGGCTGAAGTTGTCCAGGGCCTTGTGCAGGTTGGCGTGCATGCCTGTGGGGGCCTCACTGGTGATTTTGATGGAGTTTTCCAGGATGCCCTGGGGGATGATGTGGCTCTCCGGGCACGGCGCCGGCTCCGCGCTAACAAACACGCGGAAATCCTGGTGGCTGCCCTCGCTGAGCTGCTCCAGCTTCTTCTCCAGACAGCCCAGCCACTTGGCCACCAGGTGGATGTTCTGGCAGGGACAAAAGGGACAAGGCTTGGTCAGTGCCCTCATTACGCCCTGTAGCGGTTTTGGTTCGCCAATTTCTGTATCTGAGTCACGGCACAAATAATGTCGCGGTTTGAGTGCCCGCTAGAATTATTTACTTGTGCTGAGCAGGCGCCAAATCCATCCCACTGATGGACACCCTCTGGAGTCTGGGACTTGTCCCAGGAGTGCCCATGTGCAGCTCCCAGCCCCAAAGATCCACGTGCACCAAGAACATGGGAAAATTCAAAATAAAATCAGCGTAAATCAGCAGCAGAGCAGCAAGACGCAGCTGGGCTGGTTGGGCTCTCAGGGCTGGAATTCTCCTCATTTCAGCAATACCAGCTGAGGTTATTCCTGGGGAGAAAAACTGTTATTCCTGGGGAGAAAAACTGTTATTCCTGGGAAGCAGAGTTGTTATTCCTGGGGAGCAAAGTTGTTATTCCTGGGGAGTAGAGTTGTTATTCCTGGGGAGCAAACTTATTATTCCTGGGGAGTAGAGTTGTTGTTGTTATTCCTCCCCCCAGCCCCACCGAGCTCAAATGAAAACATTTGCTCATTTTTATCAGAATTGCAGTCAGGACCCTCTATAGCAGTTCCTGGGCAACAAGTCAAGCAGGTGATTTCACAAAGCCCTTTAACACAAAAGGATTTATTTATTTATTCATGCAACTAGTCAGACACATCCCTCAGAAGATTAAGCAGAGTCGTGGGGACATGGTGAAATGGATGAAGTCAAGCCTCAGTTTTCCCCCTAGAGTCCTATACAGCATTATGGTTTCCAGGCAAGAAAACAGCTTTTTGTTATATTAGGAATGGGATTTGTGGGCTAAACTAGCCCTGTTTTAAAGGCAGGTGTGCAATCCACACTGGCTGTGCTCACAGGCACTTGGGATGGTGATTTATCCCACCCCAAGAAAGGACAAGGAACTTGCTAAAGCTAAATTAAAAGCAGCCGCCAGAAAGATAAACTGCTTGGAGGTGGCAAAGAAATTACATAAAGGAACCATATTAGAGGCTGAGAATAAATATATATCACCTATAAATGGAGCCAGAAAGGAGCTCTCATGGTTAAATAGCAGAGTAATGGAGATTATTAGGAGTAAAATTACATTCTTCAGAAAGTGGAAATTTTGTCCAAATGAGAAAAACAGAAAAGAGCACAAAATCCAGCCATGGAAATGTCAAAAAGTACTACAAGAAACAATTTTGTAAAAACCATAAAAGCTGATAATAAAGCCTTTTTCCAGAAAGCAGGAATGTACCAGAGAGTCTATAAAACTATAACATGATCCAGGTCTGCAGGGAGTGCCCATGGAAGGCCAGGCCAGCCCAAAGCAGCCCATAATTGCAGGAATATTCCCTGCAGAGCCTGGGGAGGCTCTCACTGTTACAGCCTGGTGGAATCACTGAAACCTTGAGGTTGGAGATGTCTCTGGAGATCATCCATGCCACCCTCCTGCTCCGGGTAGGGTCAGATAGAGCAGGTTTGAAGCTGTGTCCAGTTGGGTTTTTGGGTATCTGCAAGGTTGAAGTCTCCACAACCTGTCTGGGGCAATGTGTGCCAGTGTTCAACCACACTCACAGTAATAAAAAAAATCAATTAAAAAATAGTATAAGATAGTGAAATGAAATTAATGTTTAAGTGAAATTTGTATCTCAATTTCAACCCTTTCTTTCTTGCTCTTTCACTCAGCACCACCATGAAGATTTTGACTCCCTGTTCTGCACTTCTGCCAGGAGGGGTTTAAACACACCAAATAAACCCCTCTGAGCCAAACCCCAGCTTTTGGAGGTTAAATAACCCCAGCCTCTCCTCATCCAACAGATGCTTCAATCTCTCCATTGTGGCAAAGACTCTTAAGCTGAAGCAGAAGATGATGAGCTGTTCAGAGGAGTCGATGAGGTAATAAATAACAAGAGGTCTCTGGGAGCAGATGCACTCACCCCAAAAGAACCCCACATGTGGAAGGTCTGCAGCACAGCTCAGGAGGCAGCAGCCAGCCTGGCAGGGACAGGAGTCACTCCCCAAGAGCATCAGTCAGGAAAAAACAGCAATCTCAAAGTTCCAACCCATTTTAGAGAGCTGAGCTGAGGATATCAGAGGCTGAGCTGGGGTGTGAGTGGGGCTGGGGTGGAGCTGCTGTCCCCAGGAGCTGCCCCAGGCTGGGGTTGAGTGGTGCTGGTCACTGGAGGGGTCAGTCCCTGCTCAGCAGGGTGGACACGGCCAAGACACCAGGCTGGGGGGACAGGAGCTGTCCCAGCTGTCCCCAGGGATGTCCCAGCCCATGGAATGCTGCTCAGCCTGGAGCAGGAGAAGGCAGGAATGTTGAAAAGGAGGGTGTTTGCCTTCCCAGTCAGCAGGGATGGCTGAGTCCCTGTCTGTCCAGGGAAATGGGGAATGAATTCCTTACTTTGCTTCCTTGCCTGGCCAACTTTGGTTTTCCCTATTAAACTGTCTGGATCTCAACCCAGGAGTTTTCTCACTTTTCACCCCACATTCTGCCCCATCCCATCCCTGGGCACTGAGGGAGCAGCAGGTGGGGCTCAGTTTCAATCTGGATCTCAACCCTTAAGTTTTCTCACTTTTCACCTCACATTCTGCCCCATCCCACCCCTGGGCAGCAAGGGAGCAGCAGGTGGGACTCAGTTTCCATTTGGGTCTCAACCCAGGAGTTTTCTCACTTTTCACCCCACATTCTCCCCCATCCCACCCGTGGGCACTGAGGGAGCAGCAGGTGGGGCTCAGTTTCCATCTGGGGTTAAACACAGCAGCTCAACCCCGTGAACTCCTTTTTGGGGGGCTGCAGAGGGGATTTCCCCAGGCACCCCCCACACCAGCACCAGGCATGGAGCAGGAATTGCCTCTGTGGGGTCCTTGTATCCCCAGGTGTGGATTTTTGTCTTCCCAAAACCAGTATTGCTGCAGGTAAAAGGAAAGGTTCCATAGGCTACCAACCAGTTAAAACACAGCTGACATGGCTAAGGAGATACTGATGGAGTTATAACTCCTCACCATATCAAAAACCATCGGGAAGAGCAAATGATTGGTGAGCTGACAAAATTACTCATAAGACAAAGCCATTTCAAGTCCTGGAAATAAAGCCTGGTAGTGAAGAACTGCAGGAGGATGCCATCATTCTAAGTGACTGGCAATGACACTGCAGAAGGAATTCAGTGGTGATAGATGCAAAGTAATGCACTCAGGAAAACAAGCCCAGCTACAGATACACACACTGATGGGTTCAAAATTAACTATTATCACTCAGGGAAGAGATCTCAGAGTCCTCGCAGTTATTTCCTGAGAATAACAGCTCGATGCTTTCACAATGCAACAGCAATCAAACGCCAGCAAAGGGACAGAGAATAAAGCTGCAAATGTTGTTTTGCCACTCCATAAATCCGTGGTGGGCCTGCAGCTTGTAAACAGCACCCAGCTCCCACTCCTCTTAAATCCAAAAGGATTCAACTCCCACAAAAGGAGACACTCCATCAACAGGGACTCGCCTGTGTGGAGAGAGCAGAGGCTGGGGTGGAGGGAGGGAGTGAAGGTGAGCAGAGCAGGCTGCAGGAAAAGTGGAAATGCATTTTCATATGGCACAGAACGAAAACTAAAACTGCATTTTCATATGGCCCAGAACGAAAACTGCATCTTCATATGACACAGAACTAAAACTAAGATTGCATTTTCATATGGCAGAACTAAAACTGCATTTTTATATGGCACAGAACTAAAACTGCATTTTCATATGATGCAGAACTAAAAGTGCATTTTGATATGATACAGAGCTAAAACTAAGACTGCATCATCATATGAAACAGCTAAAACTAAAACTGCATTTTCATATGACACAACTAAAACTAAAACTGCATTTTCACATGACACAGAACTAAAACTGCATCTTCATATGACAGAACTAGAACTAAGACTTCACTTTCATATGGCACAGAACTAAAACTGCGTTTTCATATGACACAGAACTAAAACTGAGACTGCATTTTCACATGTACAGAACTAAAGCTGCCAATTTACCGCTTCAGGGTGTTTGGGGAGTTGAGAGAATCACAGAGTGGAGCTGAGCTGGAAGTCATGGAGAGAAACACAGAATCGTTAATGTTGGGGGAAACAAAGCTTTAAAATCACCAAATGCAGCCATCACCCCAGCACCATCACCACTCCCAGCATTAACCCATGTCCCCAGGTGCCACACCCACATGGTTTTGAACAATTCCAGGGATGGTGACTCCATTTCCAACATCCCTGCCCCGTTTCTGCCCCTCCCCTGAGGCTGTGGATGTGTCAGGCAGGAGCTGGGCTGGCAGCTCGGGCTGTGCAGGGACTGGGGCCACACAGGAAGCACAGAAACCTCTTCTGGCTGTTCTGGTGGAGGCCTCTTGAGAGGTTTCAGGCATGGACAGATCCCAGCTGGAACTGGAGAAAAGGATGGACATTGTGGAAAGGAAAAGCTGAGGTGCTTCAGGCTGGGACAGAGTGGTGGCTGCTGTCACTGCTGTCAGGATCTGAACCTGCTGGAGGGATGGGTCAGAGCTCAGAGAGGGGCTGAGGGGTGTGAGGCAAGAGAATTGTTGTTTGGGGAAGCCACAAACACTTTGGTGCCTCCAGTTCTGTTGCCCCAAATCTGATTGACGTGGCTGGGAACAATATTTTTGTTTAGAACTGCAGAAATTCAGTCTCCTCACCTGAAATGATTTAGGGTTGTGCTCACCTTGCGTGGATGAGATGGAGTTTGGGGTGTGGGGGGGATGAGAGGGCAAAAGGATTTTTTAGGGGTTGTTTTCCCACAAATAAGGACTGTGTGGGGAGCAGCAGACAAAATGCAACTACACCTGAGTGCTGCTGCACCACTGCTGGCCTGATGCACTCAGGATTTCTGGATTTGAAGAGATCAGATCATCCTCAGGGTCCAGACAACCAACTCCCTCTACAAACACAAACAATCAGATAGGAGTGGACTGAAAACTGCAACCAAAGTGGTGCCAGCACCACAGAGATTTAATAAAACGGGGGAAGAGCTCGACAAAATATCAAAAGAAAAATCGTGCATTAAGTATCAGTTTAATCATAGTCTGCATATCTGACCTTAAGTGTTTTCATCTCTAATTGGTAGTTTCTTCCCACATCTGCTTTTGTGGTGTTAGATGGCTCAAAAATAATTGCTTTTGCTTGTGTTGACATGACACCAGTGATCATTATTTGTGGGTATCACTGCCTGCTAACAGCCAACTTAGGGAATATTTCCAGTCCAGTGATAATTGAGTGCATTTATATCCTGTCCTTTTGTGATAGAAGGCATGAAAAAGAGGAATAGATGCAGCCAAACATGGGCTGGTACTAAGAATTCATAATTCAAATGAATATATCTGCCCAGGCCAGACAGAGACGCTGCGGAAGGGATTCACAGGTTGGAAAAAACTTTGGGAATTAATTCTCAGCAGGCAGGTAACAAAACCTGAAAGAACACATCTAATGGGAGCTCGTGGTCAGAGTAATTGAGAGATGTGTCAGTTATCAATAACGAGCCAATGTGGGCAATGTGAAACACCCCCCTGCACACTGACCATCCACAGCAACCTTGCACACTGACCCTGCACACTGACCATCCACACTGACCGTGCCACTCCTGCCACCCATCCCCCCCTGCACACTGACCCTCCACACCACACCTGCCACCACTGACCTGCACACTGACCCCTGCACACTGACCTGCACGACCATCCACACCAACCTCACACTGACCCTGCACACTGACCCTGCACACTGACCATCCACACCAACCTTGCACACTGACCCTGCACACTGACCCTGCACACTGACCATCCACACTGACCCTGCACACTGACCATCCACATTGAACCTGCACACTGACCATCCCCTGCACACTGACCATCCCCTGCACACTGACTCTGCACAATGACCATCCACACTGACCATCCCCACTCACCATCCACACTGACCATCTCCTGCATACTGACCACCCCAACCAACCCTGCACACTGACCATTCCCTGCACACTGACCCTGCACACTGACCATCCCCTGCACACTGACCATCCACACTGACCCTGCACACTGACCCTGCACACTGACCATCCACACTGACCCTGCACACTGACCATCCCCACTGACCATGCACACTGACCATCCCCTGCATGCTGACCATCCTCACTGACCCTGCACACTGACCATCCCACTGACCACTGACCATCCTCCACTGACCATCCTCACTGACCATCCCCTGCACACTGATCCTGCACACTGACCATCCACTCTGACCATCCTCACTGACCATCCCCTGCACACTGACCATCCCCTGCACACTGACCATTCCCTGCACACTGACCATCCCCTGCACACTGACCCTGCACACTGACCATCCACACTGACCCTACACTCTGACCCTGCACACTGATCCTGCACACTGACCATCCACTCTGACCATCCTCACTGACCATCCCCTGCACACTGACCATCCCCACTGACCCTCCACTGACCATCCCCACTGCCCATCCCACAGCCCCTCCCGGTGCCATCCCCCACTCGAGCAGCGCTGCAGGCTGAGGGGTGTGGGAAGGGCTGGGCTGCCCATGCAGGAAGATGGGAGCACCAGGGGCTTTTCTCTGGGAGTTGTGTGTGTTTGTACAAA
This sequence comes from Acrocephalus arundinaceus, assembly GCA_021534815.1. Taxonomy (NCBI): domain Eukaryota; kingdom Metazoa; phylum Chordata; class Aves; order Passeriformes; family Sylviidae; genus Acrocephalus; species Acrocephalus arundinaceus. The sequence goes on from JAJEOU010002598.1 coordinate 658,189, forward strand.
GCACAACACACATCACAGGACGTGAGCGTTGCCCTGGTAACCATCAGGAACAGCACCACACGTACACAAAGCAGCACACGCTGCCCTCCCTGTGCTGGCAGCACTGGGGACCCTGCCCCAGCTGAGAGTGCCCCTCTCCCTCAGGGCCCCTCAAAATCACCTCCTGGAACTGAGAGCTGCTTGTTTGTACAAAGTCTCGTTCTCTGGTGAGACCTCTTGGGAAATATTCCCTGTTTTCCCATCCAGCCAGCAGTGCACGGTGCTGGGGGACACCGAGGGACAGGGCAGGGCGCTGCTGTTCCCAGGCCATGGCATGGGGAGGAGATGTAACCAGCCTGTGGTGTCACAGAGTCACAGAACCATGGAAAGGTTTGGGTTTGAAGGGACCTCAAAGCTCATCCAATTCCAGCTCCTGGTCATGGGCAGGGACACCTCCCACTGTCCCAGGCTGCTCCAAGCCCTGTCCAACCTGGCCTTGGGCACTGCCAGGGATCCAGGGGCACCCTGTGCCAGGGCCTGCCCACCCTCACAGGGAACGATTCCTGCCCAATATCCCATCCAAATCTATCCTCTGTCAGTGGGAAGTCATTCCCCTTTGTCCTGTCACTTCATCCCCTGTGCAAAGTCCCTCTCCAGCTCTCTCAGAGCCCCTTCAGGCACTGGAAGGCCACAGTGAGGTCACTTCAAACCAATCCTCAGGCTGAACAACCCCAAATCCCTCAGCTTTTCTCCCAGCAGAGCTGCCCCATCCCTCTGATCATCCTGGTGCCCCTCTGGACCTGTGCTCCAGGTGACCCTGCTGGATCAGAGGGGTTGGGCCAGATGATCTCCAGAGATCCTTCCACCCCCATCAATCCATGCTGGGATTCTGTGATCTGTGATACAGCCATGAATCTCACACAGCTTTGCTCCAGGAACTCACTGGTATTCAATTTAATGCACGAGCCTGACTCAGTGAAGCAGCAACCTAGAAAAATGGAAAGATGCTCAAGAATTAAATTAACTTGATCACAAAGAGAGGGAAGTGACATTTTGGCTAATGGATGAAGACTACAATTAAATTGGGAATATCAAACGTCTGAACTCTTCCCTGCATCAGTGCATTCGAACATGCATCTGAACAAACACAAACAAATGTCTCTGTGTCTTTGCCATTAAGCTCATCAACCTCATTTGGTGACTGTGATGGCCACTGGATCAGCAAAAGGCTTCTGAGAGGGAAACGGAGCTTGTGCTAACTCACAGCTTAGTGCAGAGCTCCTTCCTCCCTGCAGGCATCACAAAATCCCCATCCATGGATAACTGGGCATGGGGAAGGGAGACAGAGTCACCGAGGCTGGAGACACCCCAGTCCCAACCCTCTGCCCAAAGCAGTGCCCAAATGCCTTTTTGATGTGTCCCAGGACAAAAACACCACAAACTTTACAAACAACTCCAGCCAGTGTTTGGCCATTCACATGGAAAAAAAATTGTATTTACATTTAAATGGAATTTCCTGAATTTCAAATTGTCCCCATCCTCTCCTTGTCCTGTCACCAGACACCACCACTGGGAGAGCCTGGTCTTTATTCATGCAGTGGTTTCATGTTCGCTAAATTAAAAAGATTAATTAGAAAAATTAGAAAAAAAATCTGTTTCACCTTTCTAATTTCTGGAATTAGAACATTTCTGTATCTAATTTCTGTTCCTAATTTCTGGAATTAGAACATTTCTGTTCCTAATTTCTGTTTCTAATTTCAGTTTCTAATTTCTGTTTCACCTTTCTAATTTCTGGAATTAGAACATTTCTGTTCCTAATTTCTGTTTCTAATTTCAGTTTCTAATTTCTGTTTCACCTTTCTAATTTCTGGAATTAGAACATTTCTGTTTCTAATTTCTGTTTCGCCTTTCTGATTTCTGGAATTAGAACATTTCTGTTTCTAATTTCTGTTTCACCTTTCTAATGGCTCTATTAACTGTCCATTTTCATGCCTATCCACTGATTGGTTTTACTACAACTTCCTCAGAAAATCACTTCGTTACTAAACCACCACAACTCCCTCCCCACCATCCAGGGGATGGAATCATCTCTTCTCAAGGCTGAACAACCCCCAGCACTGCACAGAGCATCTCCAGCTGTGGGGCCCAGCTGTTCCTGCCCCCAGAGCCACAGTGAGTTTGAGTGTTTGAGTTTTACATCTCTTCCCAATGAATGCTGCCCCTTGCTCCAAGGCCCTCCAAACTGTTGCTAAGGAGACCCAGAGGCTGAACCTGCCATCAAATGGGTTTTTGTGGAGCTCCAAGATCAAGCTCAGCTCTTCAGTGCCCACGACAGGAACAGAGCAGCTGCTGGGCTGGAGCTGGGCTCTTCCTGCAGCCCTCAGGTAAGAAAATCTCCTTTAAAGAGCTGCACTTTTGCCTCAGGGGCTCCTGTTTTGCAGCTGGACCACTGGTGTTTGTAGAGAATAATTTTAGCTGTGGGTTCACTCTCTCCTCATCTATCACCAGCCTGAACCAGAGCTCAGCAAGGCTGAAGCACCAGACAGGAACAGCAGTGGTGCTGAAGGGGCAGGGAGCTCTGGCCAGGCTCTGCCAGGGGGAGGGGGTTATCTCCCCATGGAAATGAAGGATTGAGTGACTTTCTGCTGTTCTCCCTCACAAAATGAGTCATTTATGAAAACCTCCATTTTCAGAGCGAGCTGAGAAACTTTTCGCAGTGCAGACGTGGATGCTTTTGTCTTTATTTTGCCTTTTCAGAAGGCAGCAGGACTGAGAGGAAATGGCCCTAGGACAGCCCTTCCCTGCTCCTGGAATCCAATAAAAACCTCCCAGCTGCCTCCGTAGCCTTTAACTCCCACAAACCCGATTCCCTGACTCATTAGTGCTCCAAGTGCGTGACTCTCATGATGTCTGCTCCCAACCCAGGACCAGCAATGGTGTAAAAACCACCCAGGTGAGCCCCTCAAGTGTTTGTCCTGCAGAACCTCTGTGTGAGAAGCTCTGCTCTGCTCAGCTGTTGGTCAGGGGATGGCAAAATGCAGAAGCAAAGCTAACAGCTGCTTGTGCCTGCTCAAAAACAAATGGGAAGCCTGGGTATAACTGTGCTGTGGGTGGGATACAGCCTTCAAATAATGAGTTTAATTAATCCGGGTAAAATTACCCTGAGATCTGCTCTGTCCTCTCTTTCATTATTAATGCAATGATCCACAAATCCTGTGACATTTTTTGTAAATTGAGTCATCTGTGTCATTCCAGACCTTGTACAAACACTGCTGGAACCGCTTGTGAGCCATTTGTCACCAAAACCTTGCAGGGAAGATCTTGCCAGATAAACCAGCTGGCAAATCTTGCTCTGATCCACCCCTGACTGCCAGGGCAGAACCCTCATCCTCACTGGGATGAGTTTGGGTCCTGATTTTGGCAAAGGTCAGATTTTCAGGCTTGAGAAGGTTCTTTGTGCAACCTTCCAAAGCCCAGTTTGCCCCGAGGGTGTTTTCATGCCATGGAGGCTGCTGACCCTCAAGGAGTTTTGTTGGACAGACCTTCAGCCCCTCAGGCTGCTCTTCCTCATGTTCCATGGAGCTCCAGGCCCTGGGAGGAGCTGGGAATTATGAGGAGAGGTGCAGAGGCTCTGAGCTGAGCAGCCTGGCCAGTCTGGGTGACGATGCAGTCCCTTTTTTGTCACTCCACAAAATGTTGGAACTGGAGCTGCCCCAGAGCCCTGCTGGACGTGCCCAGAGAGCCAAGGCACCTCCAGCTCCTCCTGGGCCCTCAGTGCTGATTGCTCAGGATTAGAAACAAGAGCAGAAAGAGCTCTGAGAGCCCCCCTTGCCTGCATCCCGTTCCTCCAAACTCAGCACAGAACTGGGATATTTGCATGTGTGAAGTGTTATCAGCTGTGAGAAATGGATTTGTAGAGGATTCTCAAAGCCCAACTGAAAGCTCACAGAGTCTGGTACATCTGTGTGCAAACTCTGAGATCAGGTGTGCTGACTGAGAAAGGCCAGGGGATAGAGAAGGCATTGAGAGAGAGAAATTGAATGGAAATGAGTTTCAAATGATGGCCTTGAAAACAGAGCAGATATTTTGGAGAATCAGAACTCCAAAGATGCATTTTAGAGAGACCACATAGGGTAAAATAATAGATGATTTGTGTTAGGAGTATTAGCAGCATTGTGTGACAAAAGCTGATAGCCTGAAAAACATTCATAAGGAATTATAACAAAGAAATAGTTTGGCTTCTGATAGAATGGCATTGAGTTTTAAACCTCTTATGTCTCACCCTACTACGAGATGGATAATGGAATAAAATCTTTAAAACGCCTCCCAGCTGCTCCATCTCTGTAGAGCTGGGTTTTTCCAACAATTCTCTCTGTGGCCACGCCAGAGACAAGCCCAGGAGTCTGAGTGACCCTGGCCCAGCAGTGGCAGCTGCAGTCCTGTCCCCAGGGCACTGCTGAGCCTGCCCCATGCAGCAGAGCAGCCTGGCCCAACCCAGCTGGACCTGGGTCTGTCCTCTCTGAGCTCAGGGGGAGCCTGCTCTGGGCCACCAGGGAGAGTCACACCTGCACAACCAGCCAGCCAACCATCAACACTGATCTTCCATAGAAATCTCATTTCTGCACCTCTTCTTGTTTAGCCACAGAATCATAAAATCATGGAATGGTTTGGGTGGGAAGGGACCTTAAACATCATCCAGTGCCATGGGCAGGGACACCTCCCACTGTCCCAGCTGCTCCAAACCCAATGTCCAGCCTGGCCTTGGGCACCTCAGGGATCCAGGGGCAGCCACAGCTGTGCCAGGGCCTCACCACTCTCCCATGGAGGATTTCTTCTGATTTACCCTTCAATGTTTGTCCAACCACTTACTGATTGTTCTGACCACCAGAGAAGATGGGAATGGATGTAATAAAAACCCTTCAGGCCCCCAGTGCTGGTCTGTGAGCCCTGAAACAGCACATGGAGAGTGGCACTGCTGACAGATCCTTTACAGCAGCACACCAGCACTGTGGAAAATAACTTTTCACTCTGCATTACTGAATGGCTCAAAAAGCTGCGTATTTCCTTCTGCACCACCTCAAAGGCAGATGCCAGGATTGCAGCCCTCTGTGTATTAAAAGCTCTAGAGATGCTCAGCATTGTTTACCTCAGAGGGAGCTTGCAGAAAAAAAAAAACCCAAAACCCCCAAAAAACCCAAAAAAACAAAACAAAACAAAAAAAAAAAAAGGAAAAGAAAAAATTAGGATCAAAATATCAGAGATATTTAATCTCAATTCATAACCAGGCCTGCGGGCTCACATCAGGACTCAGAGCTTTGTCTTAATCTAATTTTATGCAAACAATTCAGTGATAATAAGAGTTTATATAATCCACATCAAGGAAATCAGAGGGGTTCCCAAAACCTGTAATGAGAGCTGACATCACCGAGTGAGCACATCAGCAAACCCAAACCCTCACTAAATGAGTGGCTCCAGAGAGCACTTGACAAAAACAGAGCTCCCTGCACAGCCCAGCAGGCTCTGAGGCGTTTCCCTGGTTTGGGATGCCCAGAGGAGCCAGGCCCACTGCAGAAATCCCTCCCTGAGTGGTCCCTCTGTGCTCTGTGAGGTGCAGGGGGAGTTTTGGGTAGAAAATGAGTCCAGGGGGATCTCAGAACAGAGCTCTGCTGTTGGAACCCTGGGCACTGAGAATTTCAGATTTCTGTGCTGACCCCCAAGCAAACACTGCATTGGATCTGAGGCTGTAGAACAGGCTTCCAAAATTGAATTATAACACTGGGATTGTGTGTGCAGTTTGAGTAGAAGTGTGTGATATCACAGGGTGGAAAACTCAGAGTTTAAGGGTTTAGAATATAGTAATGATAAAACCAAGATGGAGGATTAGGGTGTAGGCTGAGTTCTTTTCACCTTCTTCTTCATGGGTCTGGGTGGAATTTTGTAATTGGGTAGAAAAATCTCATTGCAGGCCAGGGGTGGTTGGTTATTGGGTTAAAAGTAAAAAAAATTAGGTGTCATTTCAATTGGACAGTTTATCCTTAAAAGGCCTTGTAGATAGAGATAGGGCTCCATTTTTAGTTTGTTAGCTTGAAGTGCTGTAGAACTCACAGTTTGTGAGATTTTGTTTGTAATTCTTATAAATAAGGATTAACAAACATCTGAGTCTGAACAAGAAATACCATCTTGAGTATTTAATCCCAACCCTGGCAAAAAGAAGATAAAATGCAACACAGTGGTGCCCGTGTGAGGATTGAACTCATGACCTTGGATTGAGCCCAGCACTCCTCCTTCATTCATGGAGCAAATAAAGGCACAGGAATGCAGAACAACCTCCCCTCGGAGCTCCCTGCACGTGCACACCCCACAAACAGCTCCAGCAGGAGAAACCCAAACTGGCAGAGCCTGATCACGGGGAGAGGTGCTGTTTGGGACACACAGGTGACACTGTGCCCATGTCCCCTGGCAGGTGTGGCAGCCTGTCCCACGGAGGGGACACCAAGCTGGGAGAGGGGCAGGACAGACCCACAACCCCATACCTGAAGGATGACCCAGTGACCCTCCTTGGCAGCCAGGTCCAGAGCTTGTTCAGCCACCACCTCTTGGCCTTGTCCGAGGGAAATGTTGTGGAGGTTCCTGTGGTTGAAGGTGTAGCCCAGCTTCTTCCCTGGGGGAAAAAAGGGGGGAGTTCAGCACCCTGGGCTCCTACCAAACCCCACACGTGAGCTACCACAGTCCTGATAGCATTCTATCACACTCCTGATAGCAGTGATGGCACAAGTTTTATCTTTCCTGTATTTCAGGCTCTGTGCTGCCCAGGGGTGCAGCTCTGAGCTCACAGTCAGTGTCACTCAGCTCTCTGCACACAGCAGGGACACAAAACAAATCCTTGTCCTGCTGCACACCAAGGACAACTTTCAGCCCAACAGCACAAACAAGGGTGGCTGGAGGGAGGAACAAGAAGGATGGGACCTCACAGCCTGGAGCTGGAATTGGACAATTAAACCCCAAAATGCAAATGGAGCAAAACTTATAAAAGTGTGAGACCTCTGACCATTTGTCCATTTTGTGACCATTTTGGGTCCATTTTGTGCCCATTTTGGGTCCACCTTGGGCCCTGTCCTGCCCAAGCTGTACCCTGAAGGCCTTTCAATAAATCTCTACTTTATTCTCCAGCTCTGTCCAGCCTCTGTTCCAGCTCAGCCTTCCCAAGGCATCATCAGCTCTCAGCTCTCATTCTCTCAGCTCTCACCCACTCCTTGCCCAAGTGCTCCAACAGCAGCAGCTTCTCCCAAACTCTTTTAATTACAGTGCAGCATCCTCACAAAGGTACCTTATTACAGAGTGCTTCTCATTTAAAGAACATTATTCCCCTGCAGCCTGGTGCAAAGACACATTTTACAGTGATAAGAAATTAAAATCTTTTCCTGCTGATTAACCAGGCTTCCAACACTCACAGTGGGTGGGGAGAAGCCCCTGCAGTGCAGGCTGGGTGCAGCAGCTTGGTTTGGAGAGGGCAGCTGGGATGAAATCCCTGTGGCTTCCTCAAGCAAGGCCTCCCAGGTGTCTGGGGAGCTGTGACTCCTCCAGGTTTCTCATGGAGCATCCCTGGATTTCCCTTCCTTTGGGGTGGCCCCAGTGAATCAGAAAAGCCATGGGAAGGGGAGGTTTGGGAGCCACCCAGACAGATCCCATGTCCCTCCAGGGCTCACTGGGAAGTGGAAATAACAACTGATATTCATTTATTATTAATCACCTGGTTTGGGGCAGTGCCCTGGCTCTGTGGTTTGCCCCATCCCCTCTCGAGGCAGTGGATCTTGAAGGCAGGTGCAGAGAACCCCAAAGCCCTACTCTGGAGGGAGGATGGCAGCTCTCTGTGTCCCTTCATGGGGTCTCTGATGATCCTTCAGCCTCCCCTGGTCTCTCTGGAGCATCCCAGCTCATTTCTGTGCTCCTGGCTGCCAATATTTGGGGTGAGTTTGGAATCTGTCCCACACAGCAGAGCACACACCCTGCTGTTCCTTTCAGTGCAGAACCAGCTCTCCCTGCTCTTCCTCTCACAGCAGCTCCAGCTCTCCCTGCTCCTCCTCTCACAGCAGAACCAGCTCTCTCTGCTCTTCCTCCACAGCAGAACCAGCTCTCCCTGCTCTTCCTCTCAGTGCAGAACCAACTCTCCCTGTTGTTCCTCTCACAGCAGCACCAGCTCTTCCTCTCATAGCAGCACCAGCTCTCCCTGCTCTTCCTCTCAGAGAAGAACCAGCTCTCCCTGCTCTCCTCTCACAGCAGCACCAGCTCTCTCTGCTCTTCCTCTCACAGCAGCACCACCTCTCCCTGCTCTTCCTCCACAGCAGCACCAGCTCTTCCTCTCACACCAGAACCAGCTCTCCCTACTCTTCCTCCACAGCAGCACCAGCTCTCCCTGCTCTCCTCTCACAGCAGCACCACCTCTCCCTACTCTTCCTCCACAGCAGCACCAGCTCTCCCTGCTCTCCTCTCACAGCAGCACCAGCTCTCCCTGCTGTGTGCACCTCAGAAGAAAAATCCAATTTGTGCAGCCGGAGGGAACAGCCCCACAAACATCCCCAGGATGGGTTTGGCTCAGCCAGGGAGTCAGGACTCATCCCTGGGGATTGCCCACACTTATCTCTGCGTGCAGCTCTGCCTTCCTGCAGACAGTGCACCCTGAATTCCCAATCCCTGCTAAAAGCAGGCAGGTTTTAGAGACAAACAAGGAAACGATTTGTCTTGCAAGGCTCAGGAACCATCTCGTGGTACAAGACTGGGAACAGATGGCCATAAAGAGAACAAACCTCCAAACTCCAGCTCTCTGCTGAGCCTCGCCACAGCTTCCCCTGGGACACAGCTCTCCACACATTTCAGAGTTTCCAATTCTCTTTCCCACCATCTCTGGCTGCTGATTTTCTCCTCTGCCTTCAAAATCCACCACCCTGAGAGGGGATGGGGCAAACCACAGAGCCAGGGCACTGCCCCAAGATAATTAATAATAAATGCCCCCAGATAATTAATATTAAATGATTATCAGTTGTCATTTCCACTGCAGGGGGATATCAGTGAGCCCACCCTGGCAATGCCAGCCCTGCTCCCTCCTTGCTGCCACTCAGGGAGGGCACAAAGCCCTCCCAGCCCACCTGAGTTTGCTGCAGGGGCCTCCCTGTGAAGCCAAGGAAAGGTCCCATGGGTGGGCAGCATCTGCAAGAAGCTGATTTCCATTCACAGGGATTACCCTGCACTTAAATAAAACCTAATGAAGGACAAAGAAAATATCAATAAGGAGCCAAAGCCAGCCCTGGTGAGGGAGGTGGAAGGGCAGTGCAGCTGCTCTGTGGCAATGATTTCATTTCATTGCTTCTCTTTTTGCTTTTCCTTGCTGTAACTTTTCTGGCTGGCTAACCCCAGGTGCTCAGCTATGCTCATCTTTACAATTCCAATTAAACCACTCCCGGTGTGATTTTAATGCTTCATTTCCCATACAAGGAATTAACAGGGAGAGAGACAGGATCACCCATGTGGCTCCAAAGGGAAGGCAGGGACATCACAGGAGCTTCTTTTTGGGGGTGTCCCTTCAATTTCCAGTAATGACACCTGCTTTGGGGGCAGAAAGAGCCTGAAATACAAACCAAGCCCAAGAATTCCCCAGAATGAGCTGCCTGTGGCTGAGGCTGCACAAAGTTTAGCAGCTCTGACAGCTGCTCCTGGCAGTGTTGGTAAAGGCTCACTCCAACTTTATTTTGGGTGCATTGTGGAGAGGAAAATGAATGCACAAGTCATTGTTCTCCTGCCCTGGTCTGTGCCAGCCTGGATGATGTTTTGTTCTGTCCAACCTCAAGGGCATCAGACTCCCCTGCTCCAGAGGGATATTCAGGCTGGAAATTGGAATTTTTCCACAGTGGAGCCACCAGAGGGACGTTGAGGCTGAAAATTGGAATTTTTCCACAGTGGAGCCACCAGAGGGACGTTGAGGCTGAAAATGGGAATTTTTCCACAGTGGAGCCAAGACCCAGAGTAAATCCTGCACCAGGGCAGCTTTGGAGCTCAGCAGTGGCTGCAGCCATTGGTGCACAAGGGCATCAGTGCCTCCTCAAGGGAGACATCTCACAGAAGGCCCCTTGGCTCTGGAGCCAGCTGACAGCTCCACCAGCTGACCATCCACATGGAGATCAGCTCAGGAAGGATGGGAAGGAAAGGCGGAAACTTTGCCACGAAGCAGCAATCTGTTACAGGGAGCTGTTGATTATTTTTAGTCATCATAAAATCAGAGAAGAGCAGGTTGGAATGGACCTCAAGGGTCCTCTGGTTTAACCTTTGTTGGCAACAAGCATCTGACAGCATGTGAGAGATCTCTGACGTAAATTCCAGGTTGTGCACAAACCCAGCTCGGAGATTTTTGCAGTGTGAAGCACACTGGGAATGCAGGCAGTGCAGGAAAGAGGCAAGTTTAATTTAAACTTAAGATGAAAACCCAACAAACTTCAAGAAAAACAATAAAACCAAACCAAAATCCCACCGCATCCTCTCACAATTATCTATTTTTAACGTATTACTTCATTATCTACAAAGAGATGAGGAAAAAAAATAAATAAACCAAAAGAAACAGGCGTGTTGTGCTGAGATAATAATGCAGCAGATAAATAGCCATGCTGGGGTGTGCCTAGAGACAGGATTTATTTACCATGCTTCTCCACATCCTTCAGTGGGTCCACTCCTGGGGACAGGATAAAAAACATCGGGGTGGCAGGCCCTGATTCCTCAAAGGTGGTTGCAAAATCCAGGGATCTCCCCACCACGTATTTGCTGCCCAGCTTTTCTTCTACAAAATCCCTGCCAGAGAGAGAAGAAAAAAGACTTTTGCCAGTTCGTTCAGATGATGCAGGTTCCCCTGCAAATAATCAATTAATTATGATGGAATCCCAGAATTGTTAATGTAAGAGAAGTGTGACCATTATCAAGCACCACCGTGTTCACCATTAAACCATGTCAAGTGTCTCATCCACAGATCTGAGCACTTCCAGGGATGGTGTCAGGGTTTGATAATCCTTCAACTGGAAAAGTTTTCCCTGATATTCAATCTAAACTTCTCCTGGTGCAACCTGAGGCCGTTTCCTCTGGTCCTGTCTCTTTTTCTTTGGGAGCAGAGCCTGACCCCCCATTGTCCTCTCCTGTCAGGGAGTTCTGCAGAGCCAGAAATTCCCCCTGAGCCTCCTTTTCTCCAGGCTGAGCCCCTTCCCCAGCTCCCTCAGCCCCTCCTCATACAATTCATTTTCATTTTGATGATTTGAATGATTTAGAAACTGAAATTAAGAAAATGAGCACAAAATAATTGTGGATGGGATCTGTAGGCTGGGCTTCCAGGGCATCAATGCCCGTCCCTCTGCACAGGGGTGGGATGCCCCAGGAGACACCAGCTCCTCACAAACAAAGGGAAGCAAGGAGGGAGAGCAGTGGGAGCTGCCAGCCCAGGGCTGCATTCAGAAGTAAAACACAAGCACTGCCTTGATTCTGACTCAGGAGTCCCAGGGGAGAAGAAATAAGCTGAGGTACAAGATACAAGAACCCGCCGCGTGTTCTGCAATCCGAGCAGCCGCGCAGAGGAAGCAGCAATCCACAGCAAGTCCAGATGATTTATACAACGGCTTTGATCTGGGAAGCTGAAAGGGAAGAGCTCTAAGGATGTCTGGAGCACGGAGCCTGAGCATGAGAGTGACAAGGAAAAACACAAAGGAGTGAAGAGGGAGAGGCTCAGCTCCCCAGCAGCTGCTGGAACAGAGCGCAGTGCGTGGGGAATGTTCTGGCTGGATTCCCCCAGGGTGGGCTCCTGACATCACTGCTTTACAGAGAGAGAGGCACTGAGCACTGATTCAAAGGTAGGAATGTTATTTTCAAACCCCAGGAATGCTGCTGGAGCTCAGATGGATTACTCAGGCCTTTTGAAGGCAGCCAAATTCTTTCTAAGAGAGCTGAGATCCTCCTTCAAGGACTGGTGAAAGGCAGTTGGAGTAGAAATGCCTAAGGGATTGCAAAAAAAAAAAAAAAATCTTCCACATTTTTGGTACCTATTTCAAGTAGAATTTTCTGTTCAGGGTTAAGATTTCCTATATTGCTGCTGGAAAGGCTCAGGCCAGAAAATTTAACCAAGTCCATCAGATCCAAGGTCACAACACTCTTGTTTTCCCTCACATCTCAGCTCTTTCAAACAGTGCCTTGGGGACTCAGAAACACGAGGTGCCACAAGAAGCTTTGGTTTTTTTGGCTGATGTTCTTCGATAAGATTGAAGGATGAAATGGAGATTTACAGGAGAAAATCCTTCTTGAGGAAATCACAGTTGTTGGTGCACTGCTGGCCCTGAAGCTCTAAGGAGTGAGTCAGGGTAAGAGGGGCTCCTCCTGATGATTCCTTAGGGCTGGGGAATGAACCAGACTGGGCAAAAATCCCCAGGGATCTGCTAGGAAGAGTGGCTGGAACTTCTCAGGGCCTGTACAGGGTTAGATCATCTTAAATCCCAAGGAAATCCTGCTCCATCATCACAGAGCAGGTACACACAAGGTGGGACACAAAAAACCTTACAGATTTCTGAACAGCAGCTGGGAATGAGGCTGGGATGTTCCAGGGCATCTAAAATCCCCCTGGCCACCTGTGGCTGGGTTAAAATATTACTCCTAAAATGCAACCATGGAAATATGAATCCTAAAATGCAACCATGGAAATATGAATCCTAAAATGCAGCCATGGAAATATTATTCCTAAAATGCAGCCATGGAAATATTGCTCCTAAAATGCAGCCACAGAAATATTACTCCTAAAATGCAGGCATGGAAATATTATTCCTAAAATGCAGGCATGGAAATATGACTCCTAAAATGCAGCCATGGAAATATGACTCCTAAAATGCAGGCATGGAAATATTATTGTTAAAATGCAGCCATGGAAATATGACTCCTAAAGTGCAGCCATGGAAATATTACTCCTTAAATGCAACCATGGAAATATTATTCCTAAAATGCAGACATGGAAATATGAATCCTAAAATGTAGCCATGGAAATATGAATCCTAAAATGCAGCCGTGGAAATATGACTCCTAAAATGCAAGCATGGAAATATTATTCCTAAAATGCAGCCATGGAAATATTATTGTTAAAATGCAGCCATGGAAATGTGACTCCTAAAATGCAGCCACACACTGGTCAGGGCCCCCAGAGATTCGGGAAGGTTTGGACTGCTCACGATGTCCACGATCACCAGTGAGGTGTTTGATGTTGGCACACTGAGATATTGATAACTCAGTTGTATTTCAAGAAGGATCCCCATAGTTCTAGGGAAGGTTTAGTGAACTGCTACTGTTTGCACTTGGAGATAAGAAACAAAACAAAACAATGCAAAAACCCATTTAAATACTCCTGTGCAAACAGAAAAGCTTGATGTGCCCTCATCTTAAAAATATCCAGCCAAGCTTTTGAACTTGGATTCCCTTTTCATAAAAGAGAGACAGGAAAAGGGCTGAGATTTGATGTTCCAGTTATTTCTGAGCTGTGTGAGTGAGAAAGAAATGAATTATAGTTGCATAAATGAAATATGCACCTAAAATTTCAAGATCTTATTTTACTCCAGCTAAACAACAACAGGAAAACCAACATTTTCAGCTCAGAGACACATGGTAAGAAGAAGAAGAAGAGTAAGAAATGAAAAAAGATGGATTAGTATCAATAATATGAGAAATAATAGTATTATTTAATTAAAAATAGTAACAGTGACCACGGGGAGACTTCATTCAGTCTTGTCTGTGTTTTTCTGTGAACCTTGAAGCACAAACAGATGTAGTTTATGTACTGAGTAAAACACCCTGCTGTGTGCACATCAGGTGGTGCAGGAGTATAAACTGCTGGAGAAACAGGAGCATGGGAGACATCGCAGAAACATCAAAACATTGGCCACAGAAGGGAAAATTAAATCCTCATGGAATGAAAGACCTTTGGTTTGTCCTGGAACAAGGAGGTTGCTTTTGCAAAACTTCAGGAAGTTTAGTTTAGCCTCGCCCAGTTACATTCACTACATAATTTACTGCTACAAATTTCAGAACCAGCAGCACATAAATTTTGCATTTTACAAGGAAAAAAAAAAAGAAAAGAGAGAAAAAAACTCTATAAAACTTTCTTTTACTTCTACTCTTTATTCTGGTGTCTAAGAAGAAGCCCAGACTGATCTAGTAACTCAAGTGGATGTTGTGAACTCGGCCTGCAGCAGATGTGTGACACCTGTATGGTGATGCTCACTTCTGACTTGGTAGTCTGCACCTCCCAGTGCTGGTTCCACTGCTCCATCCCCAGTGCTGACACTGAGCTTTGATGCACCAAGGCAGAAATTCCACTTAAATCCAAAATATTGATTGCCTTGCAGAGTTCAGAGATCAGCGAATCACACAATGGTTTGGGCTGGAAGGGACCTTAAAGATCATCCCATTCTACCCCTGCCATGGCAGGGACACCTCCCACTGTCCCAGGCTGCTCCAAGCCCCAATGTCCAACCTGGCCTTGGACATCTCCTCTGGGCCTGATATTTCTGGGTCTGAGAGATTTTAGCCTGCTGGCAGCTGCTAACTTTTTTCCCAAGGAAAAACTTCTCAAAAAGCTTCTTCTCAAAACAATCTTAACAAATAACTCTCCTTTCTCAAAACAATCTTTCTCCAGGTGGTGTTTTGCTGTTTCTCCAGTTTAACCAATGGGATTAGAGAGGTGTCGTTCCTATTCACCAACCATGTTAAGTCTGTATCAGAACACTTTATAAAAAGACAGTGAGAATTAACAATAAAGCTTTTCTATGCTCTTTGCCTTCTGAAATATTTGGAGTCTCTCATCTTTCTTTCATGTCCTACAATAACACATTTCCAGGGATCCGGGTCAGCCACAGCTGCTCTGGTCAAAAGGCCTCATCACCCTCATGGATTATTCAAGACCCTTTGATAGGAAACCACACTGCAGAACTCACATCCTAAAGATGTACTGGCATTCACAAACCCAAGCACGTTCCTGGACTCCTCCTTCCCCCCTCAGGCCAGCCCCAGAGCTGCCCCCAGCCCACCTGACGGCGCAGGGGACACAGTGGGCCACAGGGCCCTCATGATGCACAGTGCTGGGCTGACTTGTTCTTCCAGTCCTGCCATGGCAGGGACACCTTCCACTATCCCAGGTTGCTCCAAGCCCTGTCCAACTGGCTTGGACACTTCCAGGGATCCAGAGACAGCCACAGCTGCTCTGGGCACCTGTGCCAGGGCCTCATGACCCTCATGGTTCATTCAAGACCCCTGGATAGGAAACCACACTGCAGAACTCATATCCTAAAGATGTGCTGGCATTCACAAACCCAAGCACGTCCTGGATTCCTCCTGCCCCTCACTCAGCCCAGCCCCAGAGCTGCCCCCAGCCCCACCTGATGGCGCAGGGGATGCGGCCAGGCCACAGGGCCCTCATGATGCACAAGCGGTGCAGGGCTGACTTGTTCTTCCAGTCCTGCCATGGCAGGGACATCTTCCACTTCCCAGGTTGCTCCAAGCCCTGTCCAACCTGGCCTTGGACACTTCCAGGGATCCAGA
This sequence comes from Acrocephalus arundinaceus, assembly GCA_021534815.1. Lineage (NCBI taxonomy): Eukaryota > Metazoa > Chordata > Aves > Passeriformes > Sylviidae > Acrocephalus > Acrocephalus arundinaceus. The sequence goes on from JAJEOU010002598.1 coordinate 673,765, forward strand.
GACAGCCACAGCTGCTCTGGGCACCCTGTGCCAGGGCCTGCCCACCCTCACCGTTCATTCAAGACCCTTTGATAGGAAACCACACTGCAGAACCTCAAAAGTCCTGACATTCACAAACCCAAGCACGTCCCTGAACTCCTCCTGCCCCCTCAGAGCCCAGCCCCAGAGCTGTCCCCAGCCCCACCTGACGGCGCAGGGGACGCGGTCGGGCCGCAGGGCCTCATGATGCACAGGCGCTGCAGGGCTGATTTGTTCTTCCAGTCCTGGGGGAACCTCTCCTTCTCAGGGCACTCGGACTCAACAAACTTCTTCCACCGCTTGGCAGAGCCTTCAATATCCCGGTCCAGGTTCCTGAATTCCTCCATGGATGAGAGAGCCTGGGAAAAATTCAAAATGACGCCTTGAGTTTTATCTTTCCTGATTTTCAGGTTCTGTGGTGCCCAGGGGTGCAGCTCTGAGCTCACAGTCAGTGTCACTCAGCTCTCTGCACACAGCAGGGACACAAAACAAATCCTTGTCCTGCTGCACACCAAGGACAACTTTCAGCCCAACAGCACAAACAAGGGTGGCTGGAGGGAGAACAAGAAGGATGGGACCTCACAGCCTGGAGCTGGGATTGGACAATTCAACCCCAAAATGCAAATGGACCAAAACTTATAAAAGTGTGAGGCCTCGTGACCGTTTGTCCATTTTGTGACCATTTTGTGTCCATTTTGTGACCATTTTGGGTCCACCTTGGGTGTAGCCCTGGCCAGGCTCCTGTCCTGCCCAAGGTGTATCCTTAAAGGCCTTTTAATAAGGTATTTAATAAAGTTAATTTAATTTAAATTAAATTAATTTAAATTTAATTTAATAATTTAATAATTTAATTAAATTTTAACAAATTTAATTATTTTAATAAGGTATTTAATAACTACCTACTTTCTTCTCTTAGCTCTGTCCAGTCTCTGTTCCAGGTCAGCCTTCCCAAGCATCAAAGGAAGATCAGGAAGAACAATCCTATGGGCCTCTGAACCCTTTTTCTAATTCTACTGACTCATGTTTTGCTCCACCAAGGAGCTGGAGTCTGGCAACCACAGCCAGAAACCCATCAGGACCAGATTTTGTCCTTTCTCCTTGGATGGGACAGTGCAGGGAAAGATGAAAGATTTTGGCATCAACCAGAACACCCTGTTCATTACCCAAAAAAGGACGAATTCTCCTCTCCTGTGTGGAAAAATTCAGGTGACAAGGACTTGCTACTGCCAGTAATTCCAGAAATTATGGTTTGGGTAAAATGGATATTTGGAGCCCATGTCTGACAGGAGAATTCATTGCTGGCATTCCCATGAGCTGCATGGTCTCCTTGCTGACTGCACACACACGAGAACTGTGCAGCAAAACCCACAGCAGCTGCTGAAAAAACCTGCTGAACAAACACTCAGGCATGCCACGTTCACCCAAATTCTTCTTTAAAGGGATTTCAGGTTGGAATATTAATTCCAACAGAAGCATGGAGTGGTTTGGGTTGGAAGAGACCTTGAAATCCTTACATGGGTTGGGTTGTACACACACAGTTGCTTTTCTGCCCCTGTTCCCCCATTCACATCCCTCTGTGACAGCACGGCACTGAGCCTTCCCACTCATTTCATGGTCACCACAGAGCCAGGAACCTCCACAAGCACAGAGCAAACATAAAGATGTGATGCTGTCCCTGTTCAAGCATTCAGCCCATCCAGAATCGTGATAAAAATCAAATAATTCGGTTTCTGCTTGCCAAATACACACAAAGATGAACTCCTTGCTGCTACGAGTCTGTAGCAGGAGCCGGCAGCTGAAGAATGCCCCCAAAAACCCAAGCCAGCAAGGCATTAAATAAATTAAAATTACAAAGAAATTGTAGTTGGATCTTGTAGCTAGAAAGTGGCAACTATAAATGTTATGCAGGCAAGGGAAGAATCCAAATTCTCTTTCAGACAAGTGGAGGCAGAACACATTGCAGAGCTCGTAAAGGTTCCTCTGCATCCGAGTAAAATTCTCACTGAAACAAATATCTTCATTTTGCATAATCTGGAGCTGTGAGCAGCTGAACATGAAATGGAAAAAACAAGTGAAGAAAAGACAGTCAATGAGCTGATTTCAACAAAAAGAGAAGGACATCAGAGCCCAGCAGAAGTTTCTTGGTGAGCAGAGGTGCTCCCCACACCAGCGCTCCTGCTTCCACCCTGTGGAAATGGATTTGCAGAGGATTCTCAAAGCCTGGCAGAAGGCTCACATAGTTTGCACCCTATACAATGTCCTACTATAACACATCTTTCACAGTGTGCCGGTTTGAAAGCAAAACAGTGAAGACTCCAAGTCAGAAACACAATTTAATACGAGGAAAAGAAAAGAATGAAAGCAAATTAAAATAAAAGTAACAGTACAAAAAAAAAAAAAAAAAAACACTGACAGAGTCAGAACACAACCTGACACCCTGTTAGGGTGGTAGTGGCAGCCCAGATGAGATCCTCTTGTCGAAGCAGTGATTCCTGTAGAAAGGTCTGGCAGCTCTTGTCTCCTCTGGGAGTCCAGTGGATAAAAGCTGCTTGTGCTGTCCCAAACCCTGGATTTATCCAGGTGGGAATGCTTGGCTCCTCCCCCTGGGTGGAGCATCTCACAATGGGGATGATCTCATTCTATGAGTCATGCAGTGGCTCCTTGCTGGCCCATTAACCAGAGGTAACTCCCGGAGGAAGTTATCTATGAGCCATGGGCAAGGCATTGTTGGGCTCGTTAACAGAAGATAAGGAAAACACTGCCCCACCCTGGCTCCAACGGCTCATGGGGATAGAATACAAACCTTGGCACAATTTACATTGTAACTTAGGACACACAGAAAGATATATTATATTTTTTTATTTCTCAAAAATATTATATATTATAATATTTTTATTATATTATTTAATATATTATTATATTTATAATATAATATAAAAATATATATTATTTATTTCTCAAAAATATCTAATGTGTCACCCTGATTTTGGAAGCCTTCTGATGTTTACATTCTTAGAGTCAAGAGTTCCACACTTTTTACCAAAACATTTTATTTTGCACATTCCTTCTTGGAGGAGGAGAAAATTGACAGACTGTTCACCTGGCCAGTGTGGTTTAAAGGAGGGATGTCATCCTCCAATCCACTCTCACTTCACAAAATCTTAAATTCTGGAAAACTGTAAATAAAGCTCTCTTTTTTTGCCTTAAGCGACTGATCGTGTTCATTTTGTGTCTCAGTGTGACAATCTGGTCTATTTTCAAGGTCATCATTTGAAACTTGCTTCCAGTTCCATTTCTCTCTCATCATTTCTCCCTCTCTCCATTTCTCTCTCAGCAATGTCTGTCCTGTCCCAGGGCCTTTCCAAATCAGCATTTTTTATCTCACAATTTGCATGTAGATGTACAAGACTCTGTGAGCTTTCTGTCAGGCTTTGGGAATTCTCTACAAACCCCACACCACCCCACACAGCTCCTGGGAAACCCTTTGGGAAATGCTGCTTCACACCTTGTTCAGGTGGACTGGGAAGATCCACCCTTGCACAGGGCTTGGAAAGTCACAGAAGGGTGTGAGGGATTGCCTGGGACACACTGGGATTGCTGCTGTTGCAAACAAGGCAGAAGACATTGAGGATGAAACAGTTTTAAAAACCCTGACTTTGCCTCTGGAAGGCTTCCCAGTGAGAAGACAAGAGCAGTGTAAAACTTTGGTCTTCCTAACAGGCTGAATTCAGTCCCAGAGAGTGAAGAGAGGGGAGGAAAATATCAGAAAAGGGGGTTTCTGATAATAAATGTCTTCAGTTTTTTAGCAGAGGGAATTACAGGGTCACAGAATGGTTTGGATTGCAAGAAATCTGAAAAATCATCTCACTTCAAATCTCTACCACGGACAGAGACACCTTCCACTATCCCAGGCTGCTCCAAGCCCTGTCCAGCCTGACTTTGGACACTTCCAGGGATCCAGGGACAGCCACAGCTTCTCTGTTCTCTGTTCCCAGGTGGAATTCCTATGGATGGCAGAGGGAAGGAGGCTGTGGAGCTGTTCCCAGAGTGTGCCATGACCCAGGGCCTCTGCTGTGCATCCACTCACAGCTTCACCGAAGCAATGCTCGGAAAAACCCTCTGGAGGGGCCCAGGCCAAGCTCCTGCTCAGGCTGGTCTGGCCATGGCTCTGCCCACCAAAACTCTGCCCTCCAAGGTGAGCTCTCAGCCCCTCTGGGTGCCCTGCTGTCGGGCTGTGTTGTCCTTACCCTAAAGGAGATGATTTTTGTAAAAAATATGTTCAAGCAGAACCTCCCAAGCTGCAGTTTGTGATGGTGGAGAACTCATGACACACTGCCAAGACAGAGAATGTGGCTCTGTCCTCTCCTGGCTGGACAAACCCCACCTTCCCTCACAGGCTGTGAGGGCCAGCACCAGAGCTCTGGGCAGAGGAGAACTTGCAGATATCACCATAAATTCTTCTGCTGCAGCCCCAGACTTGCCCAAAGGCAGAGTTCCATCACCAGCTCCACCCAAGGCACGGAGAATTGTTTGCAGTGCCACAGCAGGAACGGGCTCAGCTCTCCACCGACCATCCCCATGCCAAATTCCCGGGGATCCAAAAAATTCCCAAGCCGCAATTTGTGACAGTGGAGAACTTATGACACACTGCCAAAATGGAGAACACAGCTCTGTCCTTTGCTGGCTGGACAAACCCCCACCTTCCCTCACAGGCTGTGAGGGCCAGGAGCAGAGCTCTGGGCAGAGGAGAACTTGCAGGTATCACCATAAATTCTTCTGCAGCAGCCCCAGCCTTGCCCAAAGGCAGAGTTCCATCAACAGCTCCACCCAAGGCATGGGGAAGAGCAGAATGTTTGCAGTGCCACAGCAGGGACGGGCTCAGCTCTCCACTGACCATCCCATGCCAAATTCCCGGGGATCCAGAGAATTCCCAAGCTGCAATTTGTGACAGTGGAGAACTTATGACACACTGCCAAAATGGAAAACACAGCTCTATCCTCTCCTGGCTGGACAAACCCCCACCTTCCCTCACAGGCTGTGAGGGCCAGGAGCAGAGCTCTGGGCAGAGGAGAACTTGCAGATATCACCATAAATTCTTCTGCAACAACCCCAGCCTTACTCAAATGCAGAGTTCCACCACCAGCTCCACCCAAGGCACAGAGAATTGTTTGCAGTGCCACAGCAGGAACGGGCTCAGCTCTCCACCGACCATCCCCATGCCAAATTCCCGGGGATCCAGAGAATTCCACGGAGACCGTGAGCAAAGGAGTGACTCACCAGCTGTTGTTTGCATGTGTGGATTTGCACTAACAAGGAGAAATGTCAGCCACGCAAGGACTTGCTCCAAATTCAGCGCCAAATCCTGATTTCTGTGACAAACCAGAGCGCCAAACACAGGAAACTGAAATTCCCAGGAATGATGCCACAAATTCTGACCTGCCAAGCCCTGGTCCTTGCAGCAATAAATGTACTCATGCACCTCTCATGGCTGAGCGTGGCAAATGTTGAATTTGGGGAATTCTCAGTGCAATGCTTACATAAAACCTCTTCTCACTGTTGACTTTTGGCATGATTTACTTAAAAGATCACTTCAGAACTTTGGCTGCTGCTGCTTCGAGAAATCTCTTGGCTGATGTTAACAAGGGAGACTCTGAAAAATTGCTTTTTTCTGACTAAATGACAGATGAATAATCAGGAATGATGGTTTCCCTCTCTCCCTGAACAACATATTGCCGAATCACGAAAGCTCTAATTTCAAATAAAAACTCTGCGTTATATAAATTAACACTAAAATTTTCATTAGTCAACAATGTTAACAGCAGTTATTAGGAGTGATGGTATTAAAGGGGAGATGATTCTGTTTAAAAGCCAGTGGAGTGAAAGCTCTCTCAATCAGTGACCTTTCTATGAATATTAATTGCTTTTCAATACCTCTGTTGTGAATTTTTCCAGGAAAATTCATCCAGCATTAAGAGATCCCTGCTCCCAGGCAGGAGTGGTACATTGGGGCAGCAGATGGGAACTGCACATCAACCTGTGCAGGGGATCTATTTTTGTCCACATAATGAAAAGTACTTCACTTAGAGTTGTCATGGAAATTGAGAGAGACAAAGGAATATTGGTCAAAATAGAAAATGATCCAAAGGGCTGGAGGACTCGAGTTCTTCTCTTTGCAGCCCACACTGAGATCACCTCTGGTGGCTGGAAACAGGAGGGGCTTGAATTTATAGCCCAAAATGAGACTTTTTCAGCAAAACAGGGTTCTTCATGCCATGTCAGGGAGAGGATCCACCATCTTCTCAGAGAAAGTGGTTTTTCATTCACTGATCACAGACAAGTCCAGGTTTCTCTGCCAGCTCCCAGTCTCAGTAGAAGCAGCAGCGTTACTGTGGAGCTGGAGCGTCAGCAGCTCCGTGGGGTTCACACATCCCCAGATGCAGAGCTGTGAGAAATGGATTTGTAGAGGATTCTCAAAGCCTGGCTGAAAGCTCACAGAGCCTGGTACATCTGTGTGCAAACTCTGAGATAAGGTGTGCTGACTGAGAAAGGCCAGAATGGAATAGAGAAGATTTTGAGAGAGAAATCGAACTGGAAACAAGTTTCGAATATTGGCCTTGCAAATAGACCAGATATTTTGGAGAAATAGAACTATGAAGGATGCATTTAGTAGGACTCACGAGGGGTAATTTTAGATATTTGGCTTTAAGGCATTAACAGAATTGTGTGGCAAAAGCTGATAGGCCAAGAAATGTTGATAATGTGTTGTAATTAGGAAATAATTCAGCTTCTGATTGTGATGGTGTGAATTGTAACATCTCACCCTTCTCATGAGACTGAAAATGGAATAAAAGTCTTCAAAACACCTCTCTGGGTCAGAAAAAGGGTTTGTCCAACACAGAGCACTCCCATTCCCCCACAGCTGCAGGAAACACAGCCAGGATCAGACAGGAACCCTGGGTGCCACCACAGAGCCTGGGAGTGCTCTGACACATAGCCAAGGATCTGAGGGATCCTTGTGGGATCTTTGTGGACACCCAGGGAGAAGAGGAAACCCTCAGAATCCAGAGGAGCCTTTGGAAAAGAGAGCAGCTCCAAAGGGCTGCTGCACACGAGTTATCTCCTGGTGCAGACACAGCCCTGCAAGCTCTGGATGTTTATTAGAGGGAACACTTGCTCTGATCACTGAAGGCAACTGTTCTAAGGAAACCATCTGCTCAAACTGGCCTCGAGTTTAGGTGTTGCTTCATAAGATGTTATAAAAAACCCTAAAAAACCCCAAACACCACATTTTCTTCCCCTCAGTTCCGAAAGGAATTATCCTTTAAAAAAAATTTTTTTCTGCATTTTAAAGGATTTCCATAATTTCAAACACCTCTCCTCAGAGTCACCTGGTTAGAGAACAGCTCTGGGGCAAGGCAGGACAAAAAAATCTCATTGCTGTGCCCTGAACCGACAGAAAAAGGGGGAAAATAAAACAGAGCCAGTAAAGGCAGAGCTGCCAGAACACTCCCAACACCCAATCACCCACCTCCACATGAGACTGCGTTTTAAAGGACAGAAGGAAATCAAAATAAAGGAATCTGAGGTTTTTTTGTAAAAGCTATCATTATCTTTTGAGGCTGCAGGTTATATCTGGTTTTTCCTTTCAGTTTTTACTTCTATATCTTGCTTTTCTTTAATTAAAAAAAAAAAGTGTGCTCTGCTTTAAAAATTACGTTCTGTAGGGAACACACCGAACATCAAACATCTCTCTATAAAAATCACACAACCTGACAACACTGGGAAAGAAACGCTATTTAATATTCTCCCAGTTGTAATAATCTGTGAGATGATTAAATCCTGATGATTAGTCACGATTTCAGCAGAATTAAGGAGCTGTGGAGTTTATGAATTGAGTTACACAGTTTTTAAGCAGAGAGCCACAGAGGGCTTGAGGGGTTTGGAGTGGCCCATGGGTGAATTTTGGGGTGGGGTTTGGTGACCAAGGTGGGATTCAGGAGAAGGTTGGACTTGAGGATCTTGAAGATCTTTCCCAACCTTAAAGACTCAACAATCCTGCGATCCCCCAAACACTTTGTAAAGGCACTTACAATGCTTATATAAATTTCACCAAACATTCATAATTCCTTTCTTTCATTTCCTGCAGCTGGCCCAGGAGCCTTTAGGAAAAGCAGCATCCCCACAGCTGGAAAATGACAGCTCCTGGAAGAATGGCAAAGCCAGACCTGCACCTGGCTTCAATTGATAGATTGGAGCGTTCAGGAAAAAGACGTATAGGCAGATGAATTGCTCCATTTAAATACTACTGTTAACTAGAGGAATTAATGTAGCAGATGATGGATTATTTACAATCTCTCCCATCCCAGGTTTGGGCTGTATTATTCATACACTGAAGGTGTTATTTTCTGTTTAGCCACCCTACCTGAATAATTTAACTCCTAAGAAAAATCTCTACCAAAGGTGAAAATAAAGATTTGATGGGGTATGCCAAGCTTCAATCACCTTTCAACACAAAAATGTTATTTTAACCCTCCTTATTTCTTTCACAAAAGCTGACTGACAAGCTCAAGGCACTGAATGCCCCCATCTCCCTTCCAACTCCTACATTTTAGTGAGGACAGGAGATGTGCAGAGCCTCAATGCATCACTGCACAAACCCTCCCTGTTTATCTGCAGGCTCCCAGGGCATCCCAACATTCATCCCAACATCACATCCTTGCTGCTCCTACATTTTAGTGAGGACAGGAGGTGTGCAGAGCCTTAAAACATCACTGCACAAACCCTCCCTGTTTATCTGCAGGCTCCCAGGGCATCACAACATGCATCCCAACCTTGCTCCTATTTTATACAGGTGTGCACCCATGCTCCTGCAGACCCTCCCTATCTGCATCCCAGGCATCCCAACATCCCATCCTTGCTGTTCCTACATTTTAATTGGGACAGGAGGTGTGCAGAGCCCAACACGTCACTGCACAAACCCTCCCTGTTTATCTGCAAGGTCCCAGGGCATCCCAACATGCATCCCAACCTTGCTGCTCCTATATTTTAATGGGGACAGGAGTGTGCAAAGCCTCAATGCATCACTGCACAAACCCTCCCTGTTTATCTGCAGGGTCCCAGGGCATCCCAACATCATCCCAACATCCCATCCTTGCTGTTCCTACATTTTAGTGAGGACAGGAGGTGTGCAGAGCCTTAAAACATCACTGCACAAACCCTCCCTGTTTATCTGCAGGGTCCCAGGGCATCCCAACATGCATCCCAACATCCCATCCTTGCTGCTCCTACATTTTAGTGAGGACAGGAGGTGTGCAGAGCCCCAGCACGTCACTGCACAAACCCTCCCTGTTTATCTGCAGGTCCCAGGGCATCACAACACGCAGGGTGGACACCACAAGCAGCCTGATGAGTGATGGGTCAGATCTCACCGCCTTCCCTCTGAAATCTCCAGTGAAATATCAACAATTAGGCAACAATGGCTTCAGCACTCATCTCCTTCCTGCCAGGGTGTTCTTAGAGCCAGCTCCACTTGATGGGAAAGGTCAGTAACAAAATGAGACTTACTCACAATCTTTGTGTTCTCATTGCTTACAGCCACCCACCACGTTTTCCTCATCCTGCCTGAGATGTTTCCCAGATGGGTTCTTGTTGACATTTTATCTGCATTTTCTCAAAAGGTTCTTCAAGTGGGTTTGAGAACGGGCCTGGCAAAGTCAGACTGTTCTCCCAAGCCAGGCTTTCCATCTTTCCTCTTCACTCCTGAATGCCTCTCAGCAAATCAGGGACACAGAAGCTGGGCAGCTGAAAGGTGGCACTTGTGTATTTCTGAAAACTTCCCTGGGTTTGGTTGTTTTAAATCCCAGAGGGGCACAGCAAAACTGAAAGAGAAAATATGTCCCATTGTCTGCAAGAATTCAGCTGTCCCAGGTGTCCTCTGCTGGAAAGCTCTGGAGGTCCGTGGTTCTGTCCTGATAAATGGACACAGATGTACAGACTCATCCTCTGATGATTTCTCCCAGCTCTTCACTGTGGTGGTCTCACCTGAGGTTTTATGGTAGCACCAGAGCAGGACTGGGCCTCAAGAACAGGCAAGAGAAGGAATGAGCTGCAGAGCTGCTCCTGGCAGAGCTGGGACACCCAGCCCTGAGCTCCTCCCAGCCCTGGTCACAGCCTTGATCCAAGAACCTCGGGGCTGGAAGCTGCAGCACTCAGTGCCAGCCCTGCCCTGTGCCACAGAGGCTTCCCACAGCCTGCTGGGAATGTCTCCTGCACATTTCTTCTCTTTTCTGACACAGGGACACAACTGCTTTTTCCCTTCCTTGTGGCCCTGATATTTCTGGGTCTGAGAGATTTTACCCTGCTGGCAGCTCCTAACTCTTTCCCAAGGGAAAACTTCTCAGGAAAGCTTCTTCTCAAAACAATCTTGGCAAACAACTCTCCTTTCTCCAAACAATCTTTCTCCAGGTGGTGTTTTGCTGTTTCTCCAGTTTAACCAATAGAATTAGAGAGGTGTAGTTCCTATTCACCAACCATGTTAAGTCTGTATCAGAACACCTTATAAAATGCAGTAAGAATTAAACAATAAAGCTTTTTCTTTGCTCTTTACCTTCTGAAATATTTGGAGTCTCTCATCTTTCTTTCATGTCCTACAGTGACACTTCCTGAGAACACTCTTGGAGATCAGACCCTCCTGGCCTCTCAGCCTTGAGGTTCTCAGGCATAATTTTCCCCTTTCCCTCTCCTCAGTCTCCTCTCACAGTTGTGCTTTAGGTGTCTGACACTCCTTACCGCTCCCCTGTGTCCTGTCCCCACAAGGTGCCCACCCTCAAAGAGGCTCAGCCAGCTCTGAGGGAAGGGCAGAGGGCAGCCCCAGGGCTCTGTTGGGGTACTGGGGTCCACTGATGCTCTGTGCACAAAACACAGACCATGAGAGCCTCCAAACAAGCCATCTCATGTTCCCCAACACAGTGAAAGCTCTGATTTTACCCCCAGGGTTCCAGAGGTCACTGCCAGTCCAAGCTGAGCTGAGCTCTGGGTCTGCAATCTCCACAGCCAGGGAAAGGACACAGGGAGGGGGCTGTGTCATACCATGAGGAGCTCCAACAGGTCCTTTATCACTGAATCAGAGAATTGTTTAGGTTAAAGGACCTCTAAGATCACCAGGTCCTCAAAAATGCCACATCCTCACAGCCATTCCCTCTCCTGTCTCTGTTCCCTGGGAGCAGAGCCCGACCCCCCTGGCTGTCCCCTCCTGTCAGGGAGTTGTGCAGAGCCACAAGGTCCCCCCTGAGCCTCCTTTTTTCCAGGCTCAGCCCCTTTCCCAGCTCCCTCAGCTGCTCCAGACCCTTCCCCAGCTCCGTTCTCTTCCCTGGACACACTCCAGCCCCTCCTGTCCTGTCCTGAGTGTCCCAGAGCTGTCCCCAGCACTGGAGGTGGCCCAGCAGTGCCAGCACAGGGGACAGGCACTGCCCTGGTGGCCTTGTCCTTTACCCACCTGGGCACACCTGGATTCATGTGCAGCCTCTCTCTCCAGCCTTTCCCAGTTTTCCAGCCTGAGGTTGGTGTGACCCAAGGGCGGGATGAAGCCATTACTTCCCTCTCCTTCCATTTAGAGGGTGAAGAGGCTTTTACACTCCAAACGCTCAGCTGACAGCGGGCTTTGTGTCAGGGCAGATCGAGAGGGAAAGACAGAGGCTGCAGAGCACCCAGAAAAACTCAATTTCCACTCTGCAATCAAAACCGACAAAGTGCGTCCTTAAATATTTGATGCGATGGCAATCTCGGCGGTATTTCAGATAAGCATCAGATCGTTAGCCGGCAGGTTAGCAAAGAAAAGGGAGGAAAAAAAACGTAAAACCTTCTCAAGCAGCATTTCTGTGAGACGTTGGGAATATTTCTCTGAGACTTGATACAGAGGACAGAAGAATGTCCTCAGGAAACTTCTAGATGAGAGCAGATAAATGCCCATTGAAGTGTCACAATCAATGTTTTCTATCAAAGATGCTCTAAAAGGCTGTGCATCTGAAGAGCTGAGTTAATGGAAGATATTTAATTAAGACTAGGATTTTCTGGCATAATAATAATTCTGAGCGTAGAAGGGAAGCTGTGAGCTGTGAGCCTTTCCTGTCTGACCAGGCTGATCAAAGGACATTGCATATGCACAGAGAGCACAATGCATGCAGCAGATTGTGTCACAATGAATCTTGGAGAAGAATGAAAACTTTCCTCATCTAAAAAGTGCAAGAAGTGAAAGTTGGAAGAGAGATTTTTGTTCTTTTGTCCAAAAAAAAACCACCAAAAACCATCCAGTTTTCTTAAATGCAAAATATATGATTTGGTATTTTATCTCCTAAGCCACATACGCAATCTTATCATCTGCATTCTGCAAAATTATAAATATGGAGTTAATATACGACTTTGTCTAGGGCTGTTCTCCTCCTCGAAAGCTGAATTCGGTATTTAGAGCTCATTATTCCACATCACATTTATTAAACAATGCCCTTTCAGTGGCGTTTTCATATCTACATAATGAAAATCCTTCCTCTTCAGAACAAGACGAGGGAAATGATTGGGATAAGAAGTAATCCAAGCTGGCCAGGTGTACTCCTGCTGTGCATTAACTCGCTGCACTTATCCCGTGGGACACATCTGCATTCAGCGCTGAAGAGGCACTGCAGGAAACATCACAAAGGAAATTAGGCTGGGGAAATGCAGATCCCATCCCGGGGACAGCCACGTGCACCACGGTGTGAGAGTCGGCCCCAAGACCCTTTTCATGTCTCACGTTTTTCGTTGTGGAGACTTTGGGGGGGAATGAGAGGGAAACCTCAAGAGCTGATGTAACTGCTACCAGAATTGCCATTTTGCCCAGGTGTGTTTGCTTGGGAACAGAGCTCCCGGACACACATCCTGCTGAAACAATGGCAGTCGCAGCACGCTACACTGCCCCTGTGCCTAAATTGCAGCAGATCAGTTTGTTCTGTTTCCCCCCCCGCTGCATTGGGCCTAACTCTTGAGATTTCTCCCCCACTCTGGCTGATTGCCTCTCACCTCAGAAAGAACTATATATTCAGCCTCAGAGGAGACCCCTTTTGAGGACCTCCCAGAGAAGACGAAATCTATCAGCTCCACGAGGGTTCTGCGGCATCAAATCTATTGGCCACTGTTGCAGCCTCAGAGGCTGTGGGGCCTCCCTGGCGGTCAGTGGCCTGAGATAAGGAAATGCAAGTCACGATGAGTGGCCAAAAAGAAACCCCTTGGAGCCCCCGGACCTCTCTTATCTCTCTGTAAGACTATAGGCCAAATTGTACCCAACTCTCCCACTGGTCCACTTTTCAAAACCCCTCTACCCTATATAAACCCCGAATATTGCCCTGTTAAGCCAGAAGAGCTGTCACTGCTACCCTTCGAAGAGATGCCAAAATAAAGGAAATCATCTGAGGAACTGCACACGGCCTTCTCCTCTCTCTCCCTGTGTCTGCCAGGGCACTTAGCAAGCAAGAGCTGATATTCATTGCTAAAGAGCTGATCTTACACTGCTAAGAGCTGAATTCACTGATATTGCTTGCTAAGTTTGCCTGAGGCTGGATACCTCGCCTGAGCTTCGGGTCGGGTGATTCCTAACGGTGTCATTCTGTCCGGGACTTGCAGCCAGAATTGGACCCTCCATAGAGGTATCAAAAAGCCTCTATAACAGGCCACGAGCCATGAGGATTGCAAAGGCAAATCTATTGGACTGCTGCGAGGATTCCGTCTCTCTCACTGTTGTAATTATCGTTTTTTCTTATCTCTCCTTTTCTCTCTTGCTCTCATCTATATAGCTTTCTTTCCTTCGTCTCTTTCTCTGTTATTGCATATCATTTTGGTGGGTATATTAAATAAAGTATATCAGTTTTTTGGTGGATATATATATATGGAATAAAGTATACTGATTTCTTGGTTAAACAGCATTTTTTGTCTCCTTTGTACTCTGGAACTAAATACGAACTTAGTTCACTTTGAACGGGTCGTAACACACGGGGAGCCAGGACCACGGGGAGGAGCTGGAACTGGGAGAATTGGCAGCTGGGATGGCTGGGGTGGCAGTGACCCCTCCAGAACAACCCTCACCTTCTCCTGCTTTTGGTTTTGGCCAAGGCAAGCCTGGCAGTGAAGCCCAGGCGGGCACAGCCATGGGCTCCACCAGCAGTGGTGAAGCTGGAGAAGAGCCCAGCTCGCCCAGGGGAGGCTGCAATGGTTTCACGTTTGCCAAATTTAGTGCAGTGGTTTGGAGTGACCACCAGAACTCTGCTGTGAGACAGGATCAGGAGAAAAGCAAAGCAGGCCCAGATCTTAAAAGATGTAAAGACAGATTAATAACTATATCACTGTAGGACATGAAAGAAAGACAAAGGACTCTATATAAATATAGAGTATATAAATACTCTATATTTACTCTAATACTTTAATAAATATAGAGTATATAGTATATAAAATACTTTAGAAGGCAAAAGCATAGAAAGCTTTATTGTCTAATTCTTACTACCTTTTTATAAGGTATTTTGATACAGAATTAACATGATTGATGAATATGAGCGACACTTTTCTAATCCTATTAGTTAAAAAAGAGAAACAGCAAAACACCACCTGGGGAAAGATTGTTCTGAGAAAGAATAATTGTTTTCCAAGATTGTTTTGAGAACAAACCTTGTTGAGAAGTTTTCCCTTAAGAAAGATGTCAGCAGCTGCTAGCAGGCAAAAAATTCTCTCAGACTCAAAAATATCAAGCCACATTAACACACACTAAAAGAAGAGAATGAAAATCAGGCTGTGCCTGAGCCACTGATGGGCACAGGGTCTGAACTCAGCCTAAACCCACAGGGCAGCTCCAGAGTGAGGCTGGCTCAGACCTTGGGCAGCAGGAATTTCTGCCTGTGGGTTTCAGAACCCAGCACAGCAAGGGGAAGGTGCTGCTCCCTCCCTGCTGCTCTGCTCCTCAGGCACAATCCACTCTCCTAAAGCTTTTATGGGTGAACTCCTAAACACTTCTACCTGCATGTAGCTGATACATTTTTCAGGTTCTAACTAATTATTATCACTAATAACTGCTGCATGCTTCTGTTTTCAGAAGAATTTTATTTCCACACCACTGACTGTTCTGCATTTTCTTTAATTATACATTTTTAGCCTCCAGAAGGTGGCCAGGCACAGCTCAGGGTGAGGCAGACAATTTGCCAGTGTCCTGCTGGCTCAGCTTTGGCTTTGGTGAACTTTGCTGCCCTCAGGAAATGGCTGAGCATGACCCAGGGCTGGACACTGCAGGGAGCGAGGTCAGGGGAGTTTCACTGTGTGCACTCAGGACAAAAAAACTGCTGGCTCATCTCACTGTTTAATCTGGATACAGCCTGAAAGACCAAGCAACCCTAAAACCAAATGAGATCATTTCAATTTCATGCTCAGGGAAGAGCCATGACAGGAGCTGCCTGTCCTTGCCCTGGGGATAACCAAGAACGGCTCAACAGGGCAGCCTGGGCTTCACACAGGGTTCAAAGCATCAACTCAGAAAAAATTCAGTTCTCACCCTCCAGAGGACAATCTCTGCGTGGATTCTGGGTTAATTCAAGAATTCCCACATGGCATTTGCACCTGGCTGTGGCCACAGCTCCAGCACTGTGCTCTGAGGTGTGTCCATGCATTTACTGGTGAGGAAACCACCAGGCAAGCCAGGAGAAATGTGCATGGACACAGAAAATGTTTTCACAAGAACCAACAGAAATAAAAAGTTTCAAGGCAGACACTGGGAGCACAGAGGGGGAGAAGAGTACAACAGGCTGCAATAAAGGAATTGAAAAGAGACAGAAAACCTCATTATAGGAGCAAAAGAACACTTTTGCCTGCTCGAGGGATCACTGCTAAGCCCCAGCAAATGAGAGGCCTTAGGACTGAAATGACCAACTCCACTGAGCACCAAAGGGACTCAGCAAAGGCTCTGCTTTAATTAGATGACAAAATTCTGTCCCCCTCCTGCTCCCAGCTAACCCTCAGTAAAGAGGCAGGACTGGCACCGAGGCAATGCTGTGCCCTTTGCTGACACCTCCCCTGCTCCAGAGCCCAGCAAAGCTCCTCCACAGGGGCTCCACAGGTACCATTCCCTCCCACACGTCTGACTGATGAACAGAATCAAGCCACGCTCTGAGCAGCTTTTCTCAGCTTTTAGCTTGAATTCAATTCCTGTTTCAGCTCTAAAGAAGCACCAAAGAGCCCGAAATGTGCCCATTTCCCCACATCTATCAGCAGATATAATAAAAGCTATTACCTTTCCTTACAAACAACATCATTCTGGCCAGGGCTGTTGGTTTCTTCATCCAGGGGTGAACACCAACCTCCCCTGGCACACAGCAAAAGGCTCTGTGAAACTTTGTGCTGAACTTGAAAGAAGCTGGGAAACTAAATCATAAATGAGTGTTCCCTAAATGAGATGCTCCAGCACCACGAGCTGCAAACAGCCACAGAGCTGCAAAGGATTATTGGCCTCTATATATTATTAATCAACCCCCAGCAATAAATAATAAGTCAAGGCACACAAGGCCAGTTGCATGCCCAGAGCCCTCAACATTTAATGAGGTTTCCTTGGAAGTTAATGTGCCCAAAGTGGGAGGCTCAGAACGGGCCACAAATATCAATATTGATTTCTTTTGGCATTATCTTGGCCAGAACCCCCTGGCAAAAGGAGCCCAAAGGGCTGGAGCATTTGTAATGGTTCTGTGAAAAAATCAGCAGAATGCTAAATTTCACCTGGAGTTTGAAATAGAAATCTGAAGTGTACTTTGCTCAAGCTTTGTTGAAGAAACAATTCATTATAGCATTTAATCTTCTTGATATAAGAAAAGGAGATTTTAGCCTGCTAATAAGCTGTGTGGAAGCCATGACTAATTAACCTAATTACAGCAGCCTGTGACAAAATATGATTTTACTAAACCCATGCCTCAAGTAACTAGAATTGCCAAAACCTCAAAGGCTAATAAACCAACAGACATCAACACAAACACTAATAAAAGTTGACACCAACCGTATTATTTACAGTAAAATCAATACTACAGTAATCACAAAAGACAATGTGAAGGGTGTTTGGTGTCTGATAATGCAGAATTCGCTATCACAAAGTCCTGAAATGCATAAAATTGGTGCAGATTACTGGGCAGTGACTCTTGGAGAGGCAGGCTGGGGGTACCTGAGGTGTGCTGCTCACCTGGAAACCTTCCATGCAGAGCAGCACTTGTGGGCATCAGAGTTCCTGTCGGAACCCAGGACATCCCTCTGGATGTCCTGGGTGGTCCGAGAGCCCAGGAGGGGGTCCTGAAACCCTGGCACAGTGACAAAAACACTTTGATTTTACCCCTTGGGAGCGACTGCCAACGTTATATGAAGAATTACAAGTCACAGATGTGTGATTGGGATAACAGCTTATCACTGGGTGATAATGTGGGATTTTGGGGGTTCACAAGGAGGCTCAAGGAGACAAGATGGAGGATTTGGGTGTGTCCCTCTCCTTCTTCTTCTTCTTCTTGTCCTCCATCTTCTGGTGAGGTGGTGGCATTTTTGGATTGGTTTGGTGTGAAGGTACACTGGTCAATAAAGGTGATGGGTATTGGTACAATATTATAAACAATCAATAAAGGTGATGGGTATTATAAACAATCAATAAAGGTGATGGGTATTGGTACAATATTATAAACAATCAATAAAGGTGATGGGTATTGGTACAATATTATAAACAATCAATAAAGGTGATGGGTATTGGTATAATATTATAAACAATCAATAAAGGTGATGGGTATTGGTATAATATTATAAACAATCAATAAAGGTGATGGGTACTGGTACAATATTATAAACAATCAATAAAGGTGATGGGTACTGGTATAATATTAAAAACAAGTTGCAGGTAACAATTAATTTAAGAGATAACGACTGCCCATGGACAGAGGTGTAGGTAACATCCACGCTGGGTGAAAAAGGAATGTCTGCAGATAAGAGAAAATAAACAACCTTGAGAAAGAAACCGACTCATCCTGCTTCTCTCTTCTGGCCCTGGGGGCTTGGGAAAGGACTTTATCCCCAATCTTGGAAGGGTATCAGGCCGGGATCAGAGAAGTTCCCACCTCAACCACAAACCCTCCTCAATGGGGAAGTGTTACTGCTCTGGCTGCTTTTTCTCTGCCAAGGTCAGGATGAATAAAGCACGGGAAATGTAGGATTTTGAGTTTGGACTTGGATATTTATTATTTTTATCTATTTACACACTCATGAGCCATGAGCTCTAACTAGCAAGTCAGAGAAATGAGGTGAAATGGATGCTTCTAACTCTTTCCAAGGTTATTTAAGTGATAATTACCCACTTATAACACTTATGACATCTATATTATTTATATTTTTGACCCAATAATGACCACCCAAGGCACGAAATGAGGACGTTTTTCACCCAATTGCAGAAAACCACCCAAACCCATGAAGAAGAAGAAGGAAGAAGAAGGACTCAGACAACACCTAAAATCTTCCATCTTAACTCACAGGGAAGAGGAAGCTGAGTGGGAAGGGTTCCAGAGAACCACACAGGGAACAGGAAAGGCCATTTCAGCCACATGGAATGGGAATGGCAGCACAGGAGGGGTGGCCTCACAAATAAAACTCACTGCAAACCCAGCAGGAGTTTGTTTGGAGGGTGAACCACCTGCAGGCAGGTGGCAAAAGCATCCTTGGGTACCACAGGAGTAACAGAGACTCACAGAATGTAAATGTTGGAAAAGATCTCTAAGATCACCACGTCCAACCATCAACCCAGCACCAGCACAAACCTGTGTCCTCAAGCCCCACAGAGAAAACATGATGTAAATAAAATTCTTACATCACCACAGGTGTCAGAGACTGATCAGCACTAACCTGTGTCCATAAATCCTACAGAGAAAATGTGATGTAAATAAAATTGATTCTTACATCACCACATGTCAAAGACTGATCAGCACTAACCTGTCCTCAAATCCCACAGAGAAAACATGATGTAAATAAAATTGATTCTTATACCTTCACACATGCCAGAGACTGATCAGCACTGACCTGTCCTCAAATCCCACAGAGAAAACATGATGTAAATAAAATTGATTCTTACATCATCACACATGTCCAAGATTGATCAGCACTAACCTGTCCTCAAACCCCACAGAGAAAACATGATGTAAATAAAATTGATTCTTACACCTTCACACATGCCAGAGACTGATCAGCACTAACCTGTGTTCATAAATCCCACAGAGAAAACATGACATAAATAAAATTTATTCTTACATCACCACAGGTGTCAGAGACTGATCAGCACTAACCTGTCCTAAACCCACAGAGAAAACATGATGTAAATAAAATTGATTCTTACATCACCACACATGCCAGAGACTGATCAGCACTAACCTGTGTCCATAAATCCCACAGAGAAAACATGATGTAAATAAAATTCTTACATCACTTCACGTGCCAGAGACTGATCAGCACCACAGTCAGACAAGACACAATCCCAGCTCCAGCAAGGTGGGAATGACACGCCAAGGTGGAAATTTTTTAGGCCCTTTTCAGAAAACAAACCTCACCCTACTGAATCAGCTCCAAACCCAGCACAATGCGTGTTTGTTGACAAATAGGAGCAAGTGTGGGATGATTCTCATCTTTTTTGGGGATGTTTTTCCTCCCTCTCACCCCAAACACGTGGCAGGTGTCAGATCTGCCCATTCCCTGCAGGTCTGGCAGCTGTCACGGCTCCAACCCCAGCACATCCCTGCAGGAATCCTTCCCAAATACAGGGACATCTCCATGTCCTTTACAACCACAAACCCCTGAGGGTATTCTCAGTCTGGTCCAACAGGGAGAAGCCCAAATCTCAGAGGGAATTGGGGCCACCTTCCTGGGGACACACATGAGAGGAGCCCTCAAAATCAGTGTTGGACCCACAGAACTCTCCATGTCTGTGGCCTCTTTGTGCTGCCCCTCAAAGCCTGGCCTTGTCACCAAATGCCACAAGGCTGAAGGGTTTTAAGGGGAGCTGATTTCCCCTGGGTCAGGTACCTTGATCCCTCCCCAGGAATGGTCAGACAGGAACTCCACAGGGCTCGTGACTCCGGGCTCTGCTGGGTACCTGAGCAGGAAATCCAGTTCTGCTGGTCGATTTCTTTATTCATCAGAAGGATCTGTAATTCCAAACAAACGAGTTATCCTAGAGCAGCCAGGATCCAGAGCAACAACAAATCCAGGAGATTAATTATTCAATTAATGTGCTTGAAAAATGTGTGGCTAAAACATACAGAGTGCCCTGTGCTGGAGAACACACCAGGTAGGTGCTCTGAGTGTCCCAAAAGAGGACCAGAAATGAGTGTGGAAGAAAAAAAGGTGGGAAAACCATGTGGTAAAAACTTCCAGATGGGTGGAGAGCAGCATCTGGCAGCAGAGCCAGATTGGACATTAAAAATTACACAAACACCGTGGACATGGGACAGCAGCTCTGCAGCAAACACTGCTTCAGGTTCAATGCAAGAGGCCTTCCAGGGCAGTTTGCTTTGACATTTTTTGCAGGTCCTGCAAGCAGGAATTACTGTCTCAAATAACCTTTGTCAGGGTAATTCCAATCCAACACAGAATCTGTGCCTGTTATTGGCAGGGATAGATCCTGTGAGGAGCAGCTGAGGGAGCTGGGAAAGGGGCTGGAGAAAAGGAGGATCAGGGGGACCTGTGGCTCTGCACAACTCCCTGACAGGAGGGGACAGCCGGGGGGAATTTGGGATCTTATCCCAGGGAACAGGGACAGGAGGAGAGGGAACGGCCTCAGGGTGGATATCAACAGGAATTTCCCCATGGAAAGGGGGCTCAGGCCTTGGAACTGCCCAGGGGGGTTTGGAATTCCCATCCCTGGAGGTGCCCAAGGAATTCCTGGAGGTGGCACTCAGTGTCTGGACTGGGGATTGTTGCCTTGTTTTTCAAAAGTTCTTTTAAGCCTTCTGATGTTTACAATTTTTTTAGAGTTTTTTCATGCACTTGTATCTAAATACATCATTGTTTTGCATTCCTTCTTGGAGGAAGAGAGAATTGATGGACTGTTAGTTTGACCAGTGTAGCTGAGAGGGGACAATTTCACTCTCCAATCCACTGTCACTGTCAGAACTCTAAAAATTACAAAGCCTGTAAAATAAACTCTCTTTTTTGCCTTAGACCTCTCAGGGTGTGAGTGCGTGTTCATTTTGTGTCCTATTGCAACAGGGTGGGCTCAGGGATTCTGGGAGAGCTTTTCCAGCCTGGATATTTCCAGAAGAAGCTCCCAGGCCCTGTCTGGGCTGACCTGGCACTGACCCTGGCACACAACGTGCCCTGGCACTGACCCTGGCACACAGGGGTGCTGCTGTTACCTGGAAGGTGAGCTGGGCACTGAAGGTCAGCTTGTCCCTCTCGAAGAGCCCCCGGGCCGTGTACTGGAACACGGAGAAGGTGATGCTGTCCATGAGGCTCAGCACCCGCCCTGCCAGGCTCTCAGCAGGGGCTGCTCTCTCCATGGCCTTCTGGAACACCATGTGGAACGCCTGGGAGGGGACACACAGCGGGAAGGGGGAGTGGGAGATGTCCTTTGAGTGTCCCTGAGGTGTCCCAGTGATGCCAGCTCAGGTCCTGCATGGCAGGGAACACACAGAGACCAACCAGCCCCTGGCTCTGCCCCTGGCTGCTCCTCAGGGACACAGAGCCTTGCAGTGGTGACATCCAGGGACACTGAGGCTGGCAATGGTGACATCCCCAGGGACACGGAGCCTGGCAATGGTGACATCCCCAATGACACGGAGCCTGGCAGTGGTGACATCCCCAGGGACACAGAGGCTAGCAATGGTGACATCCCCAGGGACACAGAGCCTGGCAGTGGTGACATCCCCATGGACACAGAGCCTGGCAGTGGTGACATCCCCAGGGACACAGAGCCTGGCAATGGTGACATCCCCAGGGACACTGAGGCTGGCAGTGGTGACATCCCCAGGGACACAGAGCCTGCAGTGGTGACATCCCCAGGGACACAGAGCCTGCAGTGGTGACATCCCAGGGACACAGAGCCTGGCAATGGTGACATCCCTGGGACACAGAGCCTGGCAGTGGTGACATCCCCTGGGACACTGAGGCTGGCAATGGTGACATCCCCAGGGACACAGAGCCTGCAGTGGTGACATCCCCAGGGACACAGAGCCTGGCAATGGTGACATCCCCAGGGACACAGAGCCTGCAGTGGTGAATCCCCAGGGACACTGAGGCTGGCAGTGGTGAATCCCCAGGGACACTGAGCCTGCAGTGGTGACATCCCAGGGACACAGAGCCTGGCAATGGTGACATCCCCAGGGACACAGAGCCTGCAGTGGTGACATCCCCAGGGACACAGAGCCTGCAGTGGTGACATCCTCAGGGACACACAGCCTGGCAATGGTGACATCCCCAGGGACACAGAGCCTGGCAGTGGTGACATCCCAGGGACACAGAGCCTGCAGTGGTGACATCCCCATGACACAGAGCCTGCAGTGGTGACATCCCCAAGACACAGAGCCTGCAGTGGTGACATCCAGGGACACAGAGCCTGCAGTGGTGACATCCCCAGGGACACAGAGCCTGCAGTGGTGACATCCCCGGGGACACAGAACCTGCAGTGGTGACATCCCCAGGGACACAGAGCCTGGCAATGGTGACATCCCCAGGGACACACAGCCTGCAGTGGTGACATCCCCAGGGACACAGAGCCTGGCAGGGGTGACATCCCCAGGGACACACAGCCTGCAGTGGTGACATCCAGGGACACAGAGCCTGCAGTGGTGACATCCCCAGGGACACAGAGCCTGCAGTGGTGACATCCAGGGACACAGAGCCTGGCAATGGTGACATCCCCAGGGACACTGAGCCTGCAGTGGTGACATCTCCAGGGACACAGAGCCTGCAGTGGTGACATCCCCAGGGACACTGAGCCTGCAGTGGTGACATCCAGGGACACAGAGCCTGGCAATGGTGACATCCCCAGGGACACAGAGCCTGGCAGTGGTGACATCCCCAGGGACACTGAGCCTGCAGTGGTGACATCCCCAGGGACACAGAGCCTGCAGTGGTGACATCCCCAGGGACACAGACAGGGCACAAGGGTCCAGGAAATGCTTCTGTGCCCTGTGTGCTCCCATTGGGGTGACACAGCCAGATGTGGAACAAGCAGAGTGCAGCTCCCAGAGGAAACAGACTCCAGGATGGTTTCCATAGAAAAAATTCCAAAAAAACCCATCCAGTCTCACCCCTGCCATGGACAGCAACTGGGCCCATTAAAAAATAATCAGGCCAACACACATTGATGGCACCAACTGCACAAGGCAGGACTGTGCTGGCAGCCTTATTTTTAGGGTTCTAGAAGGAAAAATGATGCCTGAACAAATTAAAGCAACATTGATACTGAATGCATTATTAAATAATCGCAGAATGCATTTTCCTGCTTAACGTTTCTTTAAATTGCGTTAAAACACGCTGCGGAGCAGCACATAAATCTTTGTGTTCTAATTTGTAATGGGCTCCCAGCTGTGTGGCAAGTATTCTAAAATCATCCCTGTGCATCTTTACACGATGCTTTATGATCTGTCATCAAAATTTATTAGATAAAAAACATTTTGCCCAGTAATTTTGGTGTGTTTATACAGGCTGCTAATGCTCACTGGAAAACATAAACCAAACTAACTATGGGAGACACAGATTAAAGGTGAAACCTCAGGAACCTCTGTATCTATTATAGATGTGCCAGGGATGAATCTTTCAAGAGGCACAAAAGATATTCTGTACATTTTTTTCTGATAAAATTACTTCAACAAACGAGTCGTAGATATCAAAAGGAAAAGCTGCTTTGTGGATGAGGCTCAACGTTTTGTAGTCTCTCCTCAATTCCTTTTTCCAGGTCACTTGTCAAGGTAAGAAATCGTTTGGAAGGAGCTGTAGACCAGGATGCTCATTTAACCCTCCATCCCCCAAAACACCTTTTGTCTCAGAGGCTTCTCCAACACCTATGCTCGGTTTTTCTTTTCCTTCTGTGAAGTTTATTATTTTTCATTTCTTAAACCTTTTGCTTTTACAAAACACACCTGAAGACAGTCTCCTAATTATATTTTGCCATTTCTCTGCAAGGCTGGGCCCTCAGAGGTGTTGGAGGGATTTCCAATACCTTTCTTATAATGACAAAAAAGAGAAGTTTTCCATTTCATGGAATATTAAAGCTGTAACTTTTTCTAGACAGGATTTGGAGGAACTTGGGATAGTGGAAGGTGTCCCTGCCTGTGGCAGGGGTGGGACTGGATGGGCTCAAAGTCCAGCTCAAACTTTGTGTGATTCTGTGACTCTGTGACTCTGCAATTCCCATTTCATGAGTCCCATAAAGAGAGGGCAAAGTCAGGTTGGACATCAGCAGGAATTTCTGATTAATCTGGATACAGCCTGAAAGCCAAGCAACCCTAAACCCAAATGAGATCATTTCAATGTCATGCTCAGGGACGAGCCACAACAAGAGTCAAAATAACCAAGAACGGCCCAACAGGGCAGCCTGGGCTTCACACAGGGTTCCAAGGACCATAGAGCACCAACTCAGAGATGAATTGAGAGAATGTGGAGGGCAGGTACCTTGAGGGAGAACTGGTACATGGGGTGGATGTCGTGACAACCAAGAATGGCTCAACAGGGCAGCCTGGGCCACACAGGTTCCAAGGACCACAGAGCATCAACTGAGAGATGAATTGAGAGAATGTGGAGGGCAGGTACCTTCAGAGAGAACTGGTACATGGGGTGGATGGCGTGACAACCAAGAACAGCTCAACAGGGCAGCCTGGGCTTCCCACAGGTTCCAAGGACCACAGAGCATCAACTCAGAGATGAATTGAGAGAATGTGGGAGGGCAGGTACCTTGAGGGAGAACTGGTACATGGGGTGGATGGCGTGACAACCAAGAACAGCTCAACAGGGCGCTGGGCTTCACACAGGGTTCCAAGGACCACAGAGAGATGAAATGAGAGAATGTGGAGGCAGGAGAACGGCTGGTGGAGGGAGAACAGTGGCTCAACAGGGCAGCCTGGGCTCACACAGGGTTCCAAGGACCACAGAGAGATGAATTGAGAGAATGTGCCCCATGGAGGGCAGGTACCTTGAGGGAGAACTGGTACATGGGGTGGATGGCGTGCAGCTGGTCCATGGTGAAGTAGAGCAGGGCGGCGCGCGCTGCCGCGGGCCTGTAGTGCTCCCTGGCCTCGTTGATTCTCTCCTCTGTCACCTTGAACTCCTGCACCTGCAGGGAAACAACACAGCTCCTGTCACAACATCCTGCATCAGGTTATACTCTATTCGACCCAGAGATGGGGTAACTGAGATGAGATAGATAAGCCTAAAACAAGGAAATTTTCTTGCAAATGAAGCCTTTTGTTAGTTGAATGTTCCTTGTTAAATGTTCATCCCCTCATTAATTGCCATGCTATTCACCCTTTGTTCTGTTCCCTTTTCTCTTGCTGAGTTGGAGTTGTCGTGGAGCCCCACTGCTGCCCCAACATGGTGACCAAAGAATAGAGGAGGAGAAAACAGCAGACACGCAAATGGAGGTGATGCAGCGCCAGCTGGGAGAAAGATCAAGAAAAACTGCTCCAAAGACTTCATTAGACTGAGCCAGCAAAAGACATGGACAGACCATGCAAAGAGTAAGGCTACTCCCTCCCAAGGTTGGGCGGCTTTCATCCCCTCACCCTAACTCTCAAAGACATTGCCCAGAGAGGGACCCCATGACTTTCAAAGCCAACCATATCTTCAGGAGCTCCTGTGAGGACGGAAGTCCCAGCTCTGTCTGCACCCCAGCGGACAAAGCTGTTCCCCACCTTCTCCTCCAAGTCTCTTCTGGGCGCAGCGAGGTGCGCACGACCCGTCAGGTCACCACCCCAAGCTGATCCTAATAAAGACTTTTTAAAGGAAAAAGATCTCCTGCCCTGTTCATTTCATGAGAGATGTTCCAAAGACTTTTGTTCCATTTTCAGTCTATGAGAAGGGTGAGACAATGCAGATCTTACAATTCATGCCATCACAATCAGAAGCCAAACTATTTCCTGTCACCCTGATTTTTTCCAGCCTTCTAATAGTTCTCATACTGGAGTCAGAGTTCTCACATTCTCACGCTTCTTTCACATAAACAATCTTTGTTTTTACCACGACTGTCATTGTTTACATATTTTGTAGTAGGAGGAGAATCTTGATTGATAGTCTGACCAACACAGTTGAGAGGTGGGGATTCCACCCTCCAATCCTCAGTCATTTTTGTAAAATTATAAATGCTGAAGTTTCAAAATAAATGCCCTTCTTTGGGCATCTCCTTGTTGAAAGGCTCCGATCTCCATGTCATCATTTCGTGTCCTATTGTGACAATTTCCTAATTACAACACATTATCAGCACTTTTTGGCCTATCAGCTTTTGCCACACAATGCTGTAAATGCCTTAAAGCCAATAATGTAAAATTAGTGCTTGTGGGTCCTACTACAATGCATCTTTCATAGTTCTGTTTCTCCAAAATATCTGGTCTATTTGCAAGGCCATCCTTTGAAACTTGTTTCCAGTTCCATTTCTCTCCCAACAACGTCTGTCCTATCCCATGGCATTTTTAAGTCAGCATTTTTTATCTCAGTTTGCATACAGATGCACAAACTCTGTGAGCTTTCAGTCAGGCTTTGAGAATCCTCTACAAATCCATTTCTCACACCCCTGTGCAGTGGACATTGGCCATGAAGTCACCAGGGCAATCCACAAGTGACCACCGTGGGACCGGCCCCTGCCAGGCTGGAGCTGCCCTCCCCAGCACCCTCCCCCTCTGGAACCTTCCCTTTAACTGCATTTTCCACCCAACCCTCTCTGTTTTCCTGAGTCCCCCCAAGACTTCTCCCTCATTTTCCTGCTCTTCCCTAACCAGAATTGATTTTCTCATCAATGAGTTCTTGTGCTAATTGCCCCCCTCCTGTGCAGGTCATTAACAAGCCCGGGCTGAGCAGCCCCAGTGCTGCTCTCAGGCGGCTTCCCCAGGGCTGAGAGCTGCTAATTTACAGCAGCTCTCTGCTGTGAGCTCGATATTTCTGAGCCTGAGAGAATTCTCAGGGAAAACTGAAACTTTTTCCTAAGGGAAAACTTTCAACAGTTTTCTCTTCCCAAAACATCTTTCTCCTTTTTCCAAAATATTTCCAAGTGCAGTAGTTTTTTCTCAAAACAATCTTCCCCAGCTGTTGTTTCCTGTTACTTAATAGAAAGAGGTGTCAGTCCTATTGATCAATGAAAACATTTTTTAGCAAAGCATGCTATAAAAGAAGCAAAAAGATTGTAAATAAAACCTTCTGTTGTTCTCATGGTAAAAACTGGAGTCAAACTATCTTTATTTCATGTCCTACTGTGACACTTTGCTGCCTTTTCTCAGAAGCACCAAACCTGGCTGGGCAGGGCTCTGCAGCTGCTCTGAGGGACACAGGAAAATCTTTTTGGCACAGTCACCACCCCATCATCACCTGGGCCCTGTTCGTTGTTTCATTCCACCTCAGCAGCAAGAAGTGACATCCCTGGGGTTTCTTTTAGTCCCTGGCTGAGGACAGACATGCCTGACACCACGGCCAGGAGCTGCTGGGACAGTGCTGACCCAGCCAGCCCAGCAAAGCAGGCAATGGGATCACAGAATCCCAGAATGGTTTGGGTTGGAAGGGACCTCAAAGCTCTTCTCATTCTACTCAGGGACACCTTTCACTGCCCCAGGCTGCTCCAAGCCCAGACCAACCCAGCCTTGGACACTTCCAGGGATGGAGAAGCCACAGCTTATCTGGGCAACCTCCCCACCCTCACAGCCAAGAATTCCTTCCTAACATCTCATCTAAATCTGCCCATTTTCAGCCTGAAGCCCTTCCCCTTGTGCTATCACTGCAAGAAGTCTCTCTGCAGCCCTTCCTGTGGCAGAGCAAGCCAGCACAGCATCACACAGCCCCTGCTGAAACCCCACAGGGTTCTGTCCCCTGTGCTGCCACCTGAGCTGCTCTGACCACACCTGGCTGGGGCACCCCAAGGGAGTAAATGAGTAAAATTTAGAGACTCCAAATTATGTATTTTATGTTGTATGTTATATAGTTATACTGTTAAAATGTTATACTGTTATTCCAAATTATTGGTGCCAAATCTGTACCCCCAAATCCTGATCCCTGAAATCTGTACTCTTGAATCCCAGCCCCTTTTACCTTCTAAGTTGTATTCCTACCCCTAAATCCCAGCTCCATGTCGTTTTAAGTTGTATATTCCCCCTCAAATCCCAAACTCCCCTTACTTCCCATCAGGTTAGGCCTCTGCCAGCTCTCAGCCTGCTCGCAGCTTGCTCCCAGTTTGCTCCCACTTTGCTCCCAGTTTGCTCCCAGTATACTTCCCACCTATTGCTTGCCTGCCCATCGAACTGAGGACACCACCCCATATGGTAATTAAAGAGATTTCCCAAAGGCTTTACCATAAACAGAAGCACAACTAACACCAAGAATCCCCAAGAAACAACGGGCCAACACCAAACCTGGACTTATGAAAGACTGCTGTATAAACCAGACCTTGGGCTGCCTATGGCTAATTCATCTCCACCCACCATAACCTAAAAGGATCATAAAGAAGAAGAAACCCTGGATCAAGCAAGCCAACATGAGATACTGAGTACTCCCGCAAGGGCAAACTCACGGCTCTGCAGCACATGGCAGAAAACAACACAGACCCTCCTCCTCAGAGGAACCTCGAGCTTCCCCCTTTCCTAATAAAGGCTTAAAAGGAGTTAGTATCATCTCCTGCCCTGTTTTATTCGTAACAAGCCTTCATCCATTGTGGGATCTGTGGGATGTTTGCACATCCCCATGAGCAGTGCTGGACTCAGGAACAGCTCTGGCAAATTCAGAGCCAGAGCTGGGGCACACAGATGCTCCTCAGGGCAGGGAGGATTTCCACAGCCAGGAAAATGCTGGCTGAACACTTTTCTTTGTGCAGACAGACCAAAGGGAGAGTGAGGCTTGACCTGAACCTCTAACAGGGCTCTTCCACAGTATTCCAGGTGGGGATAAACTCAGAAAATCAGATGCAAACTCAAATTCCTGCCTTGTTGGCACTGCTGGCAGTGAGCAGCTGCACAGCACAGCTGGTTTAGAAGGTGAAGCACTTCCAAAACACCTATTTTGAGGGGAAGACACCAATTTCCATGCCAAAAAATGCTTTCAACACCTCTTTGGGGGTTAAACCCAAGGGGAGGTGAATGCACCACGAATGGAAAATAATTGTGATTTTTAACAGGGAGGGAGGATCACTCAGTTTCTTGGTCACTGGTTGGGAAGAGAGAGGCAGAACATGGGGCAGTGGCTGGGGGAAGGCAAATGCAGGCTCTGGAGATGAGGGGAAAGCACAGGGAAGCAGCTGAATGTCCCCACCAGTGTCCTGGGACAATCTTCCCAACCACACTTCCCAAATTCCTTCACTGAGCATTTACCTGAGCCCACACAGCCAGCAAGGGCAGCTGAGCAGGTGGCAGTGCTCACACAGCTCACACAAATGCTGATTTACACTCTGAGGAATTGAGGGGTATGAAATACCTGAGTTCTTTCAGATTTCCTCGAGATCAAAACTCCTCAGACTCCAGTCCCTGGTCAGTACTAAAATCCAGCCTAACTGAGGCAGTGTGATGTACCCAGGATTATGCTGGAACAGTTTAAAGCTGCCTTGATACAGTGTGTAAATTTTATTGTCTTTACATCAGGCACCGATGTTTTCTCTTGGTCTTAAATAGGTCATTTAACACACACACAAAAAAAAAGCTCCAAAGAACAAATGGCCTGGAGCTCTCCAGAATGGAGAGCACTTACAATTTATACCAATTTCTATTCCCTGCTCAGCAGATGGAGCGGAGATGGGCAGAGCAGAGGTTACATTTCATCCAGAAATCCTTAAAGCAGCACAGACAAGCTTTTCTCCAGGCTATCAGTGTCTTTGTACCTTCTCCACAATCTCTGCTGCTGTCCTTTTCGTGGTCTCCAGGTTCTCCACCACGCTGTGTCCCCCAGGAATTCCCAGATGCTGATGACAGCCGAGAGAGCAAATTGTCCTCTAATGTTTTCAAGGTGATCTTGAATCCGTTCTGCTGCTTTGTGAGGTCTGACTGCAAAATAATAAATTCAGGGAGTTTTAGCTGTAAAGGATGAGGTAAAGGAAGGATTAATCAGCTTCACATGGGAACAGGCTTCACACTGACAGTTGCCTTGGTCCAGCAGTGATTATTCCTGCTCTCTGCAGCTCCTGGGAATGGACACAGCTCTGGGATCTGGGATCACTCCTTATCCAACAAACCTGGAGGAGGGAGCAGCTCAGAAAGGAGCCAGATGAGAGCTTTGTTCCCACTGTTTTAAGTGGATTTTATCTGTATGTCCAATTCAACCAACCACAAAGTTACATTTTAGCAGCAATTTGAATAGGGATGAAATGCAATTTGAATTGAGATGAAATGCAATTTTAATTGCGATGATATACAATTTTAATTGAGATTATATACATTTTAATTGAGATGATAGACTATATATTTGGGATCTACAATATATATTGGATAATGATTAATTGAGTATAATTGAGGTTCTGATAAGCATAAGCAAACCTGACCGGGGTATGGGGTGGGTTTCTCACCCTGCCTCACGCACCAAGCAGGATTACCTCAAACAAAACTTATACACAATATGCTCATACACATTCATCAATATTTCCAGTAAATCTTCTCCTATTTTCAATTCCAAAAATCTTTATCACTATTCCTCATGGCCCATGCTTCACTTGTTGCTTGGGGGTCTTCTGCCTCCTTTCAGTGGTCTTTGGGATGAAGGCTCCTCATCCTCCTCACTGCCCTCTGAACAACCCCACTAATTGTGCATGTGTACCAAGCATTGCGTTATAGAACTAAACACTGTTCCAAAACCAAGCTCTATTAAAAGCACAGTTTACCTTTAGACATCTTAGGAAGTTTAACCAGAAAGTTCTGGGCCTTTCTCGTTGTAACCGGCTCAGTGCCAGCACAGAGGCGTTGATTGGGTTTGGAAAGTGCAGCTCAAAGCCTGGTGCTGATTTAATTTGGCGAAACATCTCACCTAAACCATCAAACACTTAAGAAAGAGCACAAAGAAACTAAAAGAGCTTTTTAGGGTGTCTTAGCAAGGTGTCAGAGGCTTCTCAAACACCTGTGCTCAGATTTCCTTTTATTTCTGTAAAGTTTATTATTTCTCATTTCTTAAACCTCATTATTTTGCTTTTACAAAACACACCTGAAGAGCAGTCTCACTAATTATTTTAACCATTTCTCTGCAAGGGCTGGGCCCTCAGAGGTGTTGGAGGGATTTCCAATAGTGAACAGCAATTTTTAGAGTTCTCACAGAAAATACCCTGTGGGAAAGCTCTGATTGGGATGCTGGGCTAAGCCTGGTGAAGTCAGTGGAAAACTCTGCTGGGGACACTTCAAACCCTCAGACTCTACTGAAGTGACACAAACCAAGAAATTCAAGGAACTTGAGGACTGTTTTACAGCCCTGCAGAACTCAGCAGCTCTGGAACAGCAGGTGTGGAGCACACAGAGCTGAGACAAGTCCTGGGCAAGTGGCACATGACAGACTCAGAGCCACAAGCCAAGGATCCAAAGAGAGTTTTGGGAAATTATCCTGTCCCCCTGTAGGGTCTGCAGGAGCTCAAAAGGAGAAATATGAAACCCTCTGGCTCTCCCAATCCCATCATGCAGAAGTGAGCCTGGAGGATTTGCTGTTGCTGAGATTTTCCAGCAGATTAAGGGATTCTCTCATTAATAACTGTTATAAATATGTAGTTTAATTCGAGGGTTTTTTTTACTGTTATAATGATATGGTTTGATTTAAATAAAGTGTGCTAAAAGGTTCCCCCTTGTACAGAAACCAACAAGGGGGGTAGGTAAGATAGAACAATAGAACTGTATTCTCCATATCAGTGAGGGGTGCACCATGCCAAAGAGGTGCCAGATAATGATCATTAATGCCCATCAGAACCCATTCTGCTCTCAGAAAATCCAATCACTCCATCCTCCTGGAATTCTGACACTCGCTGAGACCAAACCCAAACCAAGACATGTTCGTCTGGCAGGAGCTTCAAGAATAATTCACAGACATGTTTAGTGAAGACTTCAGGAATAATTCATAGACAGATCCAGAGATGTGACCAGATTTCCTGGAATTCTATTCTACTCTCACTCCAGGTGGACGGAAATCCTATCTGCATATTCAGACTGGACAGAAAACCAGCCTCAGGGCCTAAAAACCTTATAAATCTAACCTTGAGAGATGGTTGGTGTGAACTATGGGGGACCCAGTGCGATAGAGGCTGGGTTTGAGTTCACCCAGCAGCTCAAAACCCGGGCTCAGAGCTGCCAATTGATTGTGGGAATTGTCTCTTTTCCATCTCATTTTGTCATTTTCCAATAAACCTCTAAAACGGAATATTGGAGAACTGTTGTTTATAACAATAACTCATCTCTCCACGCACCAGCTGAAATTCTGTGCACACCCTGTTTCCGTGTTAGCAGCAGCTCTGCTGAGCAGGCACTGGAGTGTGTCTGCCTTGGCATTTCAGCAGCAAAGAGCTGCTTTAAAGGCCTCTTCTCCAGGCTCTAAACACAGGAACTCGCTCCTGCTGCTGGTGAATATTTCACAAGCCTTGAACCAGAAAACTAACGTGGCTAATTGTGTGCCTTCCTGTCGTTCAAGCATAGCATGCCTCAAAAAATGACATTTTACAAGTTCTTTTTGCAGACCACGGGCTGTGAGCCCTGGAGTTATTAACGAGGAGGGGGTGGATTTTTGCTCCAGCTGCCTGTGATCCTCACACAGGTTTTGGGAGCACCCTCAGACAGCCAGGCTGGGTGTCCCAGCCTTGTCCTGCTGTTTTTGCAGCACAGCAAGGTCATCATTCCTCATTTCTGCAGTGCAGCTCTTTAGCTGTGTCCTAGGTTACAATGTAAAATTGTGCCCCAGGTCTGTATTCTATCCCCATGAGCCATTGGAGCCAGGTGGGGCAGTGTTTTCCTTATCTTCTGTTAACGAGCCCAGCAATGCCTTGCCCATGACTCATAGATAACTTCCTCGGGATTATCTCTGTTTAATGGGCCATCAAGGACCCACTGCAGGGCTCATAGAATGAGATCATCCCATTGTGAGATGCTCCGCCCACGGGGAGGAGCCAAGCATTCCCACCTGGATAAATCCAGGGTTTGGGACAGCACAGGCAGCTTTTATCCACTGGACTCCCAGAGGAGACAAGAGCTACCAGACCTTTCTACAGGAATCACTGCTTCGACCAGACCATCTCATCTGGGCTGCCACTACCACCCTAACAGGGTGTCAGGTTGTGTTCTGACTCTGTCAGTGGGGGGGGGGGGGTTTGTACTATTACTTTTATTTTTGCTTTCATTTATTTCTTTCCTTTTCCTCTTATTAAATTGTGTTTCTGACTTAGAGTCTTTCACTGGTTTTGCTTTCAGACCAGCACAAGCTGATAGAGGAAAGCTTTGCCTCTGGGAAACACATTATTTACTCCCAGAGTAACTTCCAACCTCGTTCCATGGGGAAAAAACGTTCACAGCTCTGCAGGAGTCACTGCCAGAGCCTCCCAAACTCAGCCACAGCAGCCACTTTTCCCTTTTGTTGGTTTTGATGTGTTATCTTAACATCACAAACCTGAGGTGGGAGAAATTCCTGTGTTTTCATAGAATCCTAAAATTATTTGGGTTAGAAGGGACTTTAATACCATCATGTTCCACTCCTGCCATGGCAGGGACACCTTCCACTGTCCCAGGTGCTCCAAGCCTTTTCCAGCCTGGTTTTGGGCACTGCCAGGGATGCAGGGGCAGCCACAGCTGCTCTGGGAAATCCATTCCAGGGAAATCCAATCCACCCTCCCATGGAAGGATTTCTTCTCAATATCTGACCTGAGGAAGAAGCTCAACTCTCCATGGCAGCCTGACAGAGCAGGGATTTCACTTCACCTCTGAATGAGCACAGCCCAGCCCTAACTCATGGCTTAGCCACCCACAGCTTGGGAGACAGCAGCAAAATGAAATGCTGTTTGTTAGAAATGAAGTAAAAATTTAAAATATTAATAAAAAAAAAAGTTAAAAAATAAAATTAAAATGAAAAAGTAAAATAAAAATAAAAATAAAACAATAACAATAAAAATAAAACAATAACAATAATAAAAAAATTAAAAATAAAAAAGATTTTAAAAAAATAAAATAAAAATTAAAAATAATTATGATAATGATGACTGTAACACTTGCTCCCAGTGTAAACTCCCAGCTGTTGACCTTCAGCTCCTCCAGGTCAGGCCTCTCAGCACAGACCAACAACAATAATAACAGTATTAATAATTATAATAATAATTATTATAATTTAAATTAAATTATAGTAATGATGCTACTGAGGTTTTCTGCTTGCTGCCAGTGACAATTCCCAGGTGCCAACCTTCAGCTCCTCCAGGTCTGGCCTCTCAGTGTGGACCAACAACAACAATAATACCACCAATAATAAAAATATTATAATTATAATTATAATAATAATAATTAAATTATATTATAATTATAATAATTATACTACTGATGCTTTCTACTTGCTGCCAAGTGCCAGTTCCCAGCTGCTGACCTTCAGCTCCTCCAGGTCTGGCCTCTCAGCATGGACCAACAACAACAATAATAATAATAATAGCAATAAATATAATAATTATAATAAATAAATTCTAATAATGCTACTGGTGACTTCTGCTTGCTGCCAGTGCCAATTCCCAGGTGCTGACCTTCAGCTCCTCCAGGTCTGGTCTCTCAGCGTAGATCACCACCACCACCACTACCAATAATAATAATAATAATAATAATAATAATAATAATAATAATAATAATAATAATAATAATTTGCTAAATTATAATTATAATAACAATGCTACTGATGATTTCTGCTTGCTGCCAATGCCAATTCCCAGGTGTTGACCTTCACTCCTCCAGGTCTGGTCTCTCAGCGTAGACCACCACTAATAATAATTATAATAATGATAATAATAATGATATTAATAATAATAATAATAATAATAATAATAATAATGCTAAATAATAATTATAATAACAATGCTAGTGACGCTTTCTGCTTGCTGCCAGTGCAATTCCCCGGTGCTGACCTTCAGCTCCTCCAGGTCTGGCCTCTAAGCATAGACCACCACTAATAATAATAATAATAATAATAATAATAATAATAATAATAATAATAATAATAATAGTTATGCTAACTAATAATTATAATAACAGTGCTACTTATGCTTTCTGCTAGCAGCCAGTGCCAATTTCCCAGTGCTGACCTTCAGCTCCTCCAGGTCCGGCCTCTCCATGCGCACCACGGCCGCCAGCAGCTGCTCCTCGAGGCCGTGGCGGGTGACAGAGAAGTTGATGAGGGTGCACTGTGCCTGCAGCTCAGGCTGGAAATGCGGGTTTGCCAGCTTGGTGTGCAGGATCAGACGGAAGGCAGGGTGCAAGGCACACTCCTTGTCCCCAATCTTGATGTACCTGGAATTTTGGCACAAGGAGCATCAGCCAGGAGCTGTCACCACAGGACATGGGGGGTCTCAGTCACAGAAATTATTTGAGCAAAGACTTTCATATTGGATGCACTTAAATCACTTCTGATTTAAGGTAAAAACCCAGAGAGTCTCTCCTGAATTTTGGATCTTGTTTAAGCCAGCAGCAGCACAACCAGTCCAACCATGAACTCTCCTGGCTTTGGGCAGAGGAATTCAGAATTCTTTGAATTCTGCCTAAAACTGGAGTTGCAGGGAGGAAAAGCCTCTCAGCCTTGAGTTTTTCACTGGTCACAGCTAAAATTACCCAGAGTGTTGGCTCTGCCCAGCTCTGCTGCTGCACTGAAGCCACATGTGGGGAGTGGTGGCTGCCATTCCTGGGGGTGACATCAGGCAGGGACACCCAGCATCCTCCTGCTCTGCACTGCTGCCATGCAGCCTAAAGCTCACAGAGAGCCCAGGAAATGACAGAATTCTCTGAAGCCCAGTTTAACCCAGCCCAGAAATCCAACCATGCCCTGGGTTCCATCCAAAGCTGTGGCAGCAGGGCCAGGGAGGGGATTCTGTCACCTGGAGCAGTGCCCAGCTCTGGTGTCCCCAAGGTAACAAGGACAAGAGTGAGTCCAGAGGAGAGCTGGGGGTTGATAAAGGGATGGAGCAGCTCCCCAGTGGAGCCAGGCTGGGAGAGCTGGGATTGCCCAGCCTGGAGAGGAGAAGGTTGTGTGGAGAGCTCAGAGCCCTGCCAGGGGCTGCAGGGAAGCTGGAGAGGGACCTGATCAGGAATTGAAGTGACAGGACAAAGGGAATGGGGTCAGACTGAAAAAGGGAAATTCGGGTTGGATATTGGGAAGGAATCCTTCCCTGGGAGGGTGGGCAGGCCCTGGCACAGAGAAGCTGTGCTGCCCACGCCACCAAGGTCACCTCTAATCCACGTCCTCAAGTGCCACATCCACACAGTGTTTGAACCCTTCCAGGGATGGGAGCTCCACCACCTCCCTGGGCAGCCCTTTCCATTGTTTTACAGCCCTTTCCATGGAGGAATTTTACCAAATATCCACCCAAACCTCCCCTGGCCCACCCTGAGGCCGTTCCCTCTCCTCCTGTCCCTGTGCCCTGGGATAAGATCCCAAATTCCCCCTGGCTGTCCCCTCCTGTCAGGGAGTTGTGCAGAGCCACAAGGTCCCCCCTGAGCCTCCTTTTCTCCAGGCTGAGCCAGTTCTGGTGTCCCCAACACAGGAAGGACAAGAGGAGAGCTGGGGGTTGATAAAGGGATGGAGCAGCTCCCCAGTGGAGCCAGGCTGGGATAGCTGGGATTGTCCAGCCTGGAGAGGAGAAGGTTGTGTGGAGAGCTCAGAGCCCTGCCAGGGGCTGCAGGGAAGCTGGAGAGGGACCTGATCAGGAATTGAAGTGACAGAACAAAGGGAATGGGGTCAGACTGACAGAGAGTGGGTTTAGATTGGATATTGGGAAGGAATCCTTCCCTGGGAAGGTGGCAGGCCCTGGCACAGAGAAGCTGTGGCTGCCCCTGGGTCTCTGGCAGTACCCAAGGCCAGGCTGGATGGGGTTTGGAGCAGCCTGGGACAGTGGAAGGTGTCCCTGCACATGGCAGGGGTGGCACTGGGTGATATTTAAGGTCTCTCCCCAAACCATTTTGATTCTGTATTAACAAAACTCATGGGAACCAGAGTAAAAGAGAAACCCGAAATGTTTCCAGGGGTGCACTGGGACTGTTTTGGGAATGGTGATGTTCTGAAGGGAGTTTGAATTCACTCCCCAGTCCAACATCACTCACTGGGTGATCACTCACTGCCCTCTTGGCCCCCTCAGCTGCTTTTGGAGCTGCAAATCCCCCAGTGCAGGGAGCTCACAGCAGAGATCCTGCCAGACCCCACAGCAAAACCATTCCTGCCCTGGGACTGGCAGCACTGCCTGGAGTCTGGGCTTAGGGCCTGGAAACACAAACCCCAGGGATTTCCTTTGTGATTTATGACTTATTTTCCCTTTGTTAGCAAAGCCATGCTTTCACAGGGAGTTTTGGTGGCAGAGATGCACAAAAGGGGATGTTTGAGTGTTCCACTGGAGGGGGGCTCAGATTTGCCACCCTCCCTGCAGCAACACATCAACATCCCCCAAACATTTCAGTGCTGCACTGGGACCAATCCTGCCCCTCCATCCTGCAGCCAAACCCGTGCTCAGCCACCCTTCCCAGGATGTTTTCCCTATTAATTTTGCAGACAGCTTGCCTTGCCTTACAACACCCTGAGATGTTTTAGGCAGGGAAATAATCCTCAAAGAACTTCAGGGGAAAAGAGCCCCCTGGCTGCCTCTCTTGCTGGAGGTGACCAGAAGCTGCCATGAGAATTTGACCTCATTAAAAAACCACTTGATATCCTTGCTGCTGAAACCTGTAGCTGCATTTCTAAACACGGTGCAGTGTTTGCTAAAATTCAAGGCTACTTTTACTTCACAACAGCAGCAGCAGCTATTTCGGTAATAATTCGGTGTCAGAACAGCCAATTACAGAGCCCAAGGTCAGTGTACAATGGGAGAATTACAGGTCTCTCTTTTCCACGAGGTTTGAATGACGCTGTGAAATGAAACGAGAAATCCAGGTTGATTTCCAAGCCACCCTTGTGGCTGAATTACCCGTGATTGCCTGATTTCAAAGGCTCTCACTGCTGGAGGCGGGGTGTAAATGCTGCTGGATGGGAACACCCACGTTCTGAGGGCAGCAGAGAGCACAGCAGCCCCCAGCCCCACATATCCCCAAACCCCCCAGCCTCACCTGCCTTTCTTGATCGTTTCTCGCCCCAGCAATGGCCCCAGCACTGGCATCCACGGATTCCTCCAGTTCTCAATCAAAACCAGATCTCCAGCAGCCAGGGCTTGTTCCAGTGTGTCCAGATACCTGTGGGAACAGCGTTGGTGGCTCCTGCAGCAGAGCAGGATGTGACACTGCCCGTGGGGAGGGGACACAGGGGACACTCACTGCAGTGGGTGCCACTGGAGAAAAGAATGAGGGGTAGGTGGGGTCAGTGTCTGGTGCAGAAAGTGGCACTGACAGAGAGGGTCCTGTCTGTCCAACAGAGAGAATGAGGCCCCAGACCCTCCAAGGACAAGCAGTGACCACTGAACGTGTCCCAGGAAGAGCCTGGGCAGCCCTGAGCAAAGCTGGCACAGCCTGGAGTTATTTTCAGCACGTCCTTTGTTTCCTCCAGAGCCCACTTTTAAAGGAATTCATCTAAAAGCAAGGATGAAGAGCAGCTTAGGACAACTTCTTTCCTCACAAGGAAAAGGAACCCTGTGCCCAGTGCCTAAGTGTGAAACAAACAGGAGTGCTCAGCTTTGGGATGGCTTGACCCACTTGAAGGGCTGGGCCAAGTGCCAGGGCTGAGTCCTTCAGGGCTGAGTCCTTCAGGGCTGTGTCCTTCAGGGTTGTGTCCTTCAGGGCTGTGTCCTTCAGGGCTGTGTCCTTCAGGGCTGTGTCCTTCAGGGCTTGTGTCCTTCAGGGCTGTGTCCTTCAGGGCTGTGTCCTTCAGGGCTGTGTCCTTCAGGGTTGTGTCCTTCAGTGCTGTGTTCTTCAGGGGTTGTGTCCTTCAGGGCTGTGTCCTTCAGGGCTGCCCTGCACTTCACTCAACCCCTCTGCCAAGAGGGGAGCAGGACCCTGGGCAGGAGGGGAGGATGCTCCAGGCACTCCTCCACCATCACAGTCACACTGAATCACCTCCACTGACTCTATTGCTCAAAATTCAAACTCCTTATATAAGCCACAGAGCTTGGGAGCTCCAGAGGTGACAGAAGGAGCTGAAACAAAAGTTCAGAGTGACTTTTAGAGGATTACACTGACCCAGTGCAATCCCCACCCCTGGTGAGCAGTTTTTTTGGGTCCAGGGGTGTTTTATACAAAAAGAGTCAGAGGGAATGACAGAGCTGCCCCCAGAGCTGCTCACACAGCCCTTCCTGAAGGGGGGCCTCTGTGTGGGTTTAGAGCTCTTCCAGCAGTTGAAAGGCAAAAGCTCCATCTCCCAGAGGATGAAACATTCCCTGAATTGCTGTAATGGAGCAGTGATGATGCTTTTAGTCCTCAGCTCTGAGACATCACAGCAAAACACTGAATTCTCCTCTTCAAAGCCCCTGCCAGCCCAAAGTGTGGCAGAGAAGGGCAAAAGGAACGTTGTATTGGCACAGCAGGGATGCTGCTCTGGTTCCATCCTGCAGGTTCAGATTTAGATTCATCCCTCTTCTGGGATCCTTGCTGTTCACAGAGAGCTGTGAGTAACTCCCAGGCACGGTGGCCGAGGTGGCCGGGAAACAGGGATTTGCTGTTGTGAAAAATGAGCCTTATTCTGGTCCCACAGGAGATCAGATTCAGTAACTCACTGTTGTTTTGAGGAGAGCAGAGGATGCACCAGCAAAACAACCTGGGTAACCTCAGAGGAGGAAACGTGGGCAAGCCCAAAGCATCTCCAAACCTAAGGGAATTTGGAAGCAAAAGCTTTGGTCACTCTTGCCTGTTGCTCTGTATTTGGGAAACAACCTCAGTGCTCCCATATCTCCATGGGGATCCCACTTGGGCTGCTCCACCCCAGCTGGGTGCAGAGATGGGTGCAAGGTGACACAGCAGGAAACCAACCTGTGACACAGCAGAAAACCAATCTGTGACACAGCAGGAAACCAACCTGTGACACAGCAGGAAACCAACCTGTGATACAGCAGGAAACCAACCTGTGACACAGCAGGAAACCAATATATGACACAGCAGAAAACCAATCTGTGACACAGCAGAAAACGAACCTGTGACACAGCAGAAAACCAATCTGTGACACAGCAGAAAGCCAATCTGTGACACAGCAGAAAGCCAATCTGTGACACAGCAGGAAACCAACCTGTGACACAGCAGAAAACCAACCTGTGACACAGTAGAAAATCAACCTGTGACACAGCAGAAAACCAACCTGTGACACAGCAGAAAACCAATCTGTGACACAGCAGAAAATCAACCTGTGACACAGCAGAAAACCAATCTCTGACAATGGAAAAAAACCAATCTGTGAAAACCAATCTGCCTGACTGGAGATAGGCTCAGGGATGGAAAGGCCTTCCCATAAAAGACTGATCCAGATCCATGCAGGGGTGCTGCAATGAGGATGTCGAGCTGGTGGGAGCAGCCTCAGCCCAGCTGGTCTGCAGGGCATGGTGACCTCTCCATACCCAAGGCCTCTCTTTCTCCAAGAGGAAGGAAGCCTTGGTCATCCTCCTGGATGAAACTAAACCAGGACATGACACCTACAACAAACCCCATGGAGGATACCACAGTTCTACACAGGCCTGTTGTCCAGAGCAGCTGTGGCTGTCCCATCCCTGCAATGTCCAAGGCCAGGTTGGATGGGGCTTGGAGCAGCCTGGGATGGTGGAAGGTGTCCCTGCCATGGCAGGGGTGGAATGGGATGAGCTTTAAGGTCCCTTCCAACCCAAGCCAGTCTGGGATTCTGTGATACTCCAACTCACTCTCACTCCATCACCAGCTTCAGAGGAGTTTCTATGGTAACTGAGCCAAGCATTAAACAGACCATGGATTTAATGAGAAATCTCTGTCATTTTGGTAATGAACAAGCAGATAATGTGAGAAGGTTTCCCTCAATGTGACCAGCTCAGACAGCTGCACCTGAGTGTCCCTGCTCACCCAACACCCCAGCCAGGCACATTCCATGGCCACCACGTGAGTGAATTAAGAATTTAAAGAGTTAAGATTTTACCTAAGCGATAGAAGCAATTTATATTGATTAGGATTTAAGTTAGAAGAGTAGAGATGAAGTGGAAGAGTTAATAATTATTAGAAGCTTAAGCTGGAGCACAGGTAATATATTACTTGCTCATTTTAGTTGTGTTTATAGAAGGAAATGAGATAGATGGACCATTGTGATAATGGAAGAAACCACGACTGCACCTGGACACAGAAACTAATTGGAATCAGACAGGAGAGCTTGGATTATGCCCAAGAGGTCACGTAGCCTGCCAACAAGATGAAAGTAAAAAGGCTACTGCGAGGAAGATGTCACTGACTTCATCCTTCAAGACCACTGACCCATTTCAAAGATCACCGACCAATTTGAGAGAAGAATTGTGCAGGCACAAAGGACTTTGGGCTCATTTTAATATGAAGCAGGGACAGGCGGTGCTGGGATTATGCACATGTAAAAGCATTTTTGAGTCTGTAAGACTTCTGTAAATAAATAAGAGCTTTGTGATTTGTGTGCACGCCTTTAGGAGGCGACTCCATGCCCCTGATGCCTTAAGTTTTATCTTTCATGTATTTCAGGTTCTGTGGTGCCCAGGGGTGCAGCTCTGAGCTCACAGTCAGTGTCACTCAGCTCTCTGCACACAGCAGGGACACAAAACAAATCCTTGTCCTGCTGCACACCAAGGACAACTTTCAGCCCAACAGCACAAACAAGGGTGGCTGGAGGGAGGAACAAGAAGGATGGGAGCTCACAGCCTGGAGCTGGGATTGGACAATTAAACCCCAATGTGCAAACGGACCAAAACTGATAAAAGTGTGAGACTTTGTGACTGGTCAGCCATTTTGTGACCATTTGGGGTCCATCTTAGGTGTAGCCCTGGCCAGGCTCTTGTCCTGCCCAAGCTGTACCCTAAAGGCCTTTCAATAAATCTCTGCTTTATTCTCTATCTCTGTCCAGCCTCTGTTCCAGCTCTGCCTTCCCAAGGCATCAACCAACATCAAATAAAACACATCACTTTCAAACTTTACTCATAGCAATCTTTGCCCGCGATTTATCGTTTTTACCCAAATCACGAGAAGGATCGACCTTACCCCTTCTGCCCCGCTCGGATCACCCGGAGCCCTTGCCCGTGGGTGGCTTTGATCCATTTGCTGCCCTGCAGCTGGGGGTCCACCACGAGGGGCCAGCGCTGGCAGCTGCTGAGGATGGCAGCGTTCTCGGCGGACGTGCGGTCGGCCGGCAGCCCCTGGTTCTGCCACGCCGCCACGGCCGCGCCGTCCGCCAGCACCGAGAGCGGCTCCAGGCGCGGAGTCACGGGGATGGGCACCTGGAAGGGAAACAGAAAGGCTGCCTGGTGAGCCCAAGGAAAGCTGGTTTCAATTAAAAGGGGTGAATTGGGTTTGTCTGCATGATCACACCCCAGTGTGATCACGGGGTTTTGGGAGAGGGGTTTGCTGCTC
This sequence comes from Acrocephalus arundinaceus, assembly GCA_021534815.1. Lineage (NCBI taxonomy): Eukaryota > Metazoa > Chordata > Aves > Passeriformes > Sylviidae > Acrocephalus > Acrocephalus arundinaceus. Next base: position 716,667 of record JAJEOU010002598.1, read on the forward strand.
TGCTCTGCTCAGGTGAGAAAACACCTGCAGAGCTGCCCCAGCCCTGGTGCCCAATGTCAGAAGGGTGTGGAGCTGCTGGAGCAGGTCCAGAGGAGGCCATGGAGATGCTCCAAGGGCTGGAGGCCCTCTGGAGCCAGGCTGAGAGAGCTGGGGGTGTTCAACTGGAGAGGAGAAGCTCCAGGGAGAGTTCAGAGCCCCTTGCAGGGCCTAAAAGGGGTCCAGGAGAGCTGGAGAGGGACTGGGATAAGGGATGGAGGGACAGGACACAGGGAATGGCTTCCCACTGCCAGAGGGCAGGGATGGATGGGAGATTGGACAGGAATTGTTCCCTGGGAGGGTGGGAGGCCTGGCACAGGGTGCCCAGAGCAGCTGTGGCTGCCCCTGGATCCCTGGCAGGGGAGGTTCAGTGGTCATAAAGGGTGCTCAGAGTGATCATAAAGGGTGCTCAAGGCCAGGTTGGACAGGGGCTAAAATCATCTCATTCCAACCCATAGCAAGAGGGTTGGAATGAGATGATTTTAAGGTGCCTTCCAGCACAAAGCGTTCCTTAATTTCATGATTTATCAGTGGTTTCCCGGGCATTTCCAGTCTGGTTTTGTTTCCCAACCCTGTTGTGAACAAACTCAACCTGTACAAACAATCCCAGGGGTTTTGTCCCCCCAACAGCCCAGCCCCACTGGCTGGGGTCACTCCCTGAGACACCTTGGAAGGCACAATTAATCCCCTCCTAAGGCTGCTGCTTACAAACCAGCACCAGCAGCTCCAGAAACATTTCTCTGGCAGGGGAGGCCATTTCTGGGTGTGGCAACCAGAGTTATCTGTGCCAGGTGTCTGAGCAGAATGGGCCTTTCATTTCCATTGGAATTACAGGCATTTCTTGACATTTCTAAGCACAGTTGGATCATTTTTGAAACCATATCTCAATAAAGTTTCTGGTTTAGTGTTAAGAAATGAGAATGAAGTTTTCCTCTTTCAGCCTAAGAACTGCCTGCTTTGGTCAGCAATTTGATCTGGGCATCTCTGGGGCCTTATTTAAAATCTTCTTGGCACCATTTGTAGGAGGAACTTGTTAAAATTAGTGAAATATTAAACAAGTTTCAAGCACAACGATCTCCATCTGGTCCTAACAGCAAGACATGGGTAAAACCAGCTGAGAGGCATGGCCAGCACCACCAGAGCTTGTGTCCAGAATGAAAAAACACCTGGAGTTTTTCCAAGCCTACTGGAGAGCTGGCAGCGAGCTCTGCCTGCTCCAAGTCCTTCTCCATACTCCCCTCTCCTTGGTGGCTGTGGACAAAACTGCAGAGCTGGGCTCTGTGTTGGGGATTTTCCTGTGTACATGGAGGAACTTCACTGAGCAAGGACACCACGTTTTCCTCAGGGAGAGTAAATGGCCACGTCCTGATCCTCACTCAGGTGATGTCCCTCACCTGAGAGATCCCCTCAGCACCAGGATTTATGGCCACATTAATCCCAGGAGTGATGTCCTCTCAGAGGGGTCAGGACTTACTTTTAGCTGCTGCAAATAGGGCCTCCAGATGCCATCCAGGAGGTCCTGGCGGTATTTCCTGGTGAAGTAGCCCAGGTAGGAGACAAAGGCTGTGACCAGCAGGACATCTCCACACAAAGTGCTCTGCTGCTGTTTGAAGTCCTGCACGGCCTCAGCCCATCTCACATTCTCAGAGGCGAGTCCCCCAACCTGAAAATTGGAAGTGAATTTGATCATTTATACAATCAGGGAATGGGTTGGGTTGGAAGGGATCTTAAAGTTCATCTCATTCCACCCCTGCCATGGCAGGGACACCTCCCACTGTCCCAGGGTGCTCCAAGCCCTGTCCAGCCTGGCCTTGGACACTTCCAGGGATCCAGGGGCAGCCACAGCTGCTCTGGGCACCCTGTGCCAGGGAATGATTATAGAGGTATTTAAGCCCATCAGCTGTTAATTGCCTTAACACCACAAATTCCCACCTCCTTCCACCCTCTCCCACACTGAGTACTCCTCTCCACAGCCTTCAGCATTTCACACAATTTATTATCACACCAGGTACGTGGGATTTTGATCACAATTCCCTTCAGATTCTGTCAAAAAAATATTTCCTCCTACCTATTTTTCGTCAGCATCCAATGTCCAGACAGTGCAGCTGGGGCTTTGAAGAGGGTTCAGTGTCTCCTTATAAAATAAATCATCTTTACATGCACAGATCACTCATTTGACCATTGGTACTTTTTGGAGAACCATTGGAAACAGGAATGGAATTCAACCAGAAAAACCCAACCCAGTTTTGAGTTGACCTCATGGATCTGAGATGGAGAATGCCAGACCTTACAATGAAATTCACAATTGCAGTCTCCTGCTGCCAAAAGAGAAACCTCTCTTGGTGTGCAGCTCTAGGCACACCCACAGCAGGCACAGCTCCCCTCTGCTCACAGGTTCTGTCACCAGGGCCCACCAGCACCTTCTGTTTTCCTTCCTCAGTCCACTGTCCACATGAACTTATGGTTGATTTTCTTCATATTTCTCATTTTTACTAAAAAAAGTGAAAATGTATCCTTCTCTTCTGCAGTTCCAACTACAGAACACTGACGTGACACTGTTCAATGTTAAAAAGGCTCAGCTCTGACACAAATCCCTGACAAGCTTTAGGAACACCTCTGTAGCTCATTCCCCTAAACTGGGCGGTTTTGCCACCTCAAACTGCTCTGCAGACACAGATGCCCCAGGATGGGAAGGCAACACCTTCAGGCCCTCACTGAATTTCATTGTCACACCTTCCAACCTGACCAAGTCCTGTTTCCAGCAGAATTCCAGCTGCCTCCTTCTCAGTTCTTTGGGCTGATAACCCCCGAGATGTTTGTTCAAAGTCCTTGTCCCAAGCCCCGGTGCCAGCAGAGAGAGTCGGGATGTGTCAGCTCAGGTTCTCAGGGTTGTTCATTGTTTCTGATCTGGTACATTTTGTTCTCACCCAGCTTGGGTGCTGCTGCAGTGCTGCTCATCCCTGACTGACCACCCCGAGGGCGGTCTGAACTTTTTATCCCAAATATTCCGTGCTCTGTGTTTATAGTGAGATACCAACACCCATCACCTGTGTTAGACACTGCACTGCTGTGCTAAACCAACCCAAAAGTGCCACCACCACAGCAGGAGATGGAGGGCAAGAAGAAGAAGCAGAAGGACAGGGGCACACCCAGATTCCTCCATCTTGCCTCCTTGAACCCCCATTAAACCCCAAAATTCTACATCTCCACCCTGTGATAAATTAATCCTGTTCTAATCAAACTCTCGTGGTTTGTGTGGAGCCCTTGCCAGGGTCTGGGATCAGCCAGGGCAGCCAGAGGGATGTGCTGGGTTCCAACACCTCCTGAGGGTCAGAGCCACTTTGACATTCCCAACATGAACTCGCTGCCAATTCCACGGCATTGGCTGTCCTGCAGCCACTCCAGATCCAACAGCTCCCCTCCCACCCTCGTGTACCTCCGTACCCCCTGATAAACAGGATCTCCTAAGCCAAGACATCGTTGGGTTCCCCTCTGAGCCCCCAGCACAGGCCCAGCCCTGCAGGGCACACCCAGGAGCTCCTTCTCCTGCTTGTTCACCTCAGGCCACCTCCTGCAGCTGACAGCTGCCCTTGTCCTGGGAATGCTGCACACAGGAGCTTCCAGCTTCCCACAGCTGCAGACTTCAGGACCTTCTGACCCAGAGCTTCTATCCCTGTGCTTAACAGCCTCTGATGAGTTTTGACTTCATGACCGAGCCTAAGCTGCCGTGGGTATCAACCCAACTTCTGGCACCTCCAGCATCCCATGGGCAGGAGATCCAGGGTTCAGCTGAGCTTTCTGTATAAAAGTACATCCTTTGATGTGCTGCCTGAACTTTTCAATTGCTGAAACACTCGTCCAGTGCAAAACCAAGGAACAATCCTGCTGGCGCCAGCTTCTCTGCACCACTCAGCATTCCAAGCCCTCAGTACCCCTGTGCTGTTTTCTTTTCAGGTTGAAGAGCTTTAGCCTCTTCAATAATTCCTCACACAGAAGCAGCCTTTTGATTTTCCTTGCAATCTTTATCTGCGCCCAGTGATGCAATCTTTATTATCCGGTTTCCTTTATTGTTGCTGTCTCTGCACCATTTCCCATTCTCCTCCAGCCTTTGAGGTGCAGCGGAGGGGGCGGCGGTAATGCTGCACATTCAAGATTTATTTAGAAGGTATTCATTGAGCAAGATGGGGATTTTTCAGTTTTGTTCTCCCTTCTTTTCCTAACAAACCCTAATATCCGGTTTCAGATGGGCTTTGGGTTCGCTGAGGGCTTTTTGCTTCTGGGAGCACAGAGCTCACAGCGCTCTTAACTCCCTCCTTTCATTCCTGAGTGATAACAATCAGCTCAGCGTCACTTACAGGGCATGTGAAGTGGAACCTCATTTCTCCAGTGTACTTTACGTTACATTTATCTGCCTGGTGTTTCATCCCTCCATCACCTGGGATCGTTTTCACAATTCTTTGCAGACAGTTGACATCATCGCTGTGGAGCCGTGCGGCCTCCTACACACCAGCTCATTCCTGATTCATGGGATCACAGAAGCACACACTGCTTTGGGTGGGAAGACCTTAAAGGTCACCCAGTGCCACCCCTGCTGTGGTGACACCTCCCAGTGTCCCAGGGTGCTCCAAGCCCTGCCCAACCTGGCCTTGGGCACTGCCAGGGATCCTCCAGCCCTGGGCAGTTTATTCTGATGAGCATAAGAACTAACAGACACCTACAAAAATACCTCTGGTGGCCTTTCTGCCCTGCCTAAACTGCCCCTTTGGATCAGGGAAAACTGCCTCTGGGAAGTTTGACCCCTCCCAGGAGAAAAGAGAAGCCTCAGATTTTCTTTGCCCCACCTGACCTCAGAGCTGTCCCTAAATCTGCCCCAGCTGAGCTGCTGTGCACAAACATCAGCCACCACCCTCCTCACAGAGCTTCCCCAGTGCCTTTTGCTGGCCCCAACTGTGCTGAAGTCTCTTTAGATTGCTGGAAAGATACTCAGGATAGGATTAGGACCACAGCTGCTGACTAGAGGTGCACAATGTTCAGAGCAAAGCCTGATCCAACACACCCAAGCCTCCCTGGCTGCTGCATTGGGCTCCTGGATTAGAGATGAACAATCTGTTCTCAGCCCATAGGTACAGGTCTGCTTCTTGCATCACTGAGCTTCATCTCAGGCCTGGATCTAGATAAAGATCTAGTCCTGGATCTAGTTCCCATATCTAGATCCTGCAGTTATTTCATCTACAGCAACGCTGCCTCTTTGTGTGAGGGAATTCCCAGTTTGATGTTCTCAGTCTTGGAAGTTTGTCTTTGCATGGAAAGTCATACTGCTTACAGTGGAATGAAGGCTGGAAATCATCATCAGGCTGTACCTGCCCTGCTCCTCCTCAGTTCTGGACATTTGCTGGTCTCAGCCCATGTATCTCATCTCATCCCACTTCTTGAAAAAGAAGCAGAGCACTGCTTTTAAGTTTTTGATCACTTTTAAGATCATACATAAATTATCCTAATCTCAACTCCAGCTACAGGGCAGAGTCCAGTTCTTCCACCTTTCCTTTGTTTTTTGTAGTTTTAATAGATGAAGCATCCCTCTTCCCTCCAATCTCCTTGAGGTCAACTCCCATATTAATCCCACAGCCCCTGTAAGACCAAGAAATCTTTATTGATCTGATTTTCCTGGTACTTAGAGGAGCTTCTGTACTCCTAATTAATTTTTTTCAGGTTATTTTTTATCTCCTTAGGTCCTGGAGGTCTTTTCTTCTCCTTTGCTTGGATCACACACTACTGCCACTTTTAATACATTCAAGACATCCCAGATGTCTCCCACCTTGGATCTAGAAGTCATTGGAATTATTTTTATTTAGCAAGAGGCAAATTAAAAGCTACTCCTTGGATTAGCATTGGCTTTTGATAATGGCAGAGAGTGAACAACCATTCTGCACACCAGTTGTGATTTTTGAGGCTTCTGTCACATCCAACCCCTCTACACCTTTTCCAAAAAGAAGATTCCTGATCCATCCCCTCTCCTCTCCTCTGGAAGTGGTTACACACTTTGTTTTAGCTTTTCCAGGCTGCCCACAGCCTGCTCAGACAGGGTGACCACACGTGGGCTGTGGGCACTGACAGACCCAATACAATGATGCTTAACTTCTGTTTCCTGAGGCTTTTTCTACCAATTAGCAATATTCAATTTGTCTTTTTTTTCCTCCTGTCAAGTGCCACGCTGCTGTTCCTGAGAACTCTCTGCAACAACTCCAAGAGCTCTTCTGTGAGTGATAATAGTGCAATTAGGCCCTATCCATGTAACTGCATGATTACAGTTTGTTTTCCCTGCACACGTTATTTAGCATTTGTCATCACTAAATTTCCTCCTCTGCATTAGCACACACCCACACTCACAAACACCATTCACCAGCCAGCCTCCCTTCCTGGTGCTCAGCCCCTGTCCCTTGGATCCTGGAGCATCTTCCTTAGGCCACCTGAAGTTCATGAGATGCCAGTCTGGGCTCGCCTCAATCCCCCAGGTTCATTTGTCAATCCAAAGCTTCGCTCCCCACGCTCAGCTGCATTCTTTACACAACCTCAGATGAGTTTGTTTCAAAGTCTGGGAGCTCATTTCTGCCCACAGCCAACACCGGTGACACACCTTGAATGCCAGATGAGCTGCACACCAGTGAGGGCTGTCAGGTGCTACTCCCAGATCAAAGGCAGGATGACACAGGAGGAGGTTGGGATGCAAGGGGTTCCTTGCCTACACTGCAGAAATGATGAATTGTTGACAGTCCAAAGCCATGGAATTGTTGGGAATGGGGGGAAGAGATGGAAGCAGCCTGGCCTGGGGTGTGGTGGGGTAGAATCACAGAACCATGGGATGAATGGGGTGGGGTGGAAGGGACCTTAAACCCCTCCATCCCCACACTGGCATGCTAACTAAACAGGTATAAAGTGTCTTTTCTTGCATTGTATAGGAAAGGCATAAAATATCTAAACCTGATGCATTGGCTAAAGCCACCCAGACATTTGTTTTAGGTTGTCTAACTGGCAAATTTGCACTACTAAAAGCAAGCAAAGCAAAAAAGCATAAGCATAACATTCAACTGAACCCAATATTTCCCTTAAACTATTATTTAACAAAGGAATGCTACAACACTACTGATCCCCAGCCATTGGTCTTTGGTTGATTGACAGGTAAGGTTTCATTGCTGAGGGCAAACAAAATAAAATATGAACACGACAGCAGTCCCAGGCTGTTCCAAGCTGTGTCCATCCTGGCCTTGGACACTTCCAGGGATCCAGGGGCAGCCACAGCTGCTCTGGAAATTCCATCCCAGGGCCTGCCCACCCTCCCAGTGAAGGATTTCTTCTGTATATCTAAACTAAATTTCCCTTTTTCAGTTTGAACCCATTCTCCCTTGTTCTGTCACGACAGTTCCTGATGCAAAATCCCTCTCCAGTTCCTTGTAGGCCCCTGCCTAAATACCTTTGTATTCTGACTTGGAGGAGACTGAGGCTTTTAGAGCTTTCCACTCTAAATGCCATAATTTCAGAACCTGCAAAGCTACGGGCATGTTCACACCTTTATTTTTATGATACCATTTTTGACTCACATCTTTTTGGCCCATCAGCAGCTGCTCCCACATTTAAGCCCCAGGAAGGAGGTGAGAGCTGTGATGGCAGCAGAGGCAGGCACTTTAACCAGCAGAGCTGCCCTGATGCACAGAAACAACTGCTGTAAAAGCATTTTCATTGCTGAAACCTGCTGCAGGGCAGGAAACATTTCCAAAAACACGAGAGGATGGTGTCGTGGGTTGCAATGCAAGATGGAACCAAAAGTGGGTATTCTATTGCCAACTGTTGAAACTGTTTGGTGAGGGGTTTTCTTTATCTCTTCCAGGACCCATTTCTCATAACTCCAGGAGGAATCTTGTTATTGGGGCAGCTGTTCAAACCAGGTGGGGCAGTGTTCTTTATCTCTTCCATGACCCACCCTCCCTCCAGGGGATCTCTGCTGTTCATGGGCCATCCAGGCTCACTGCAGGGCTGATACAATGACATCATCCCATGGGGAGATGCTCCACCCAGGGGGAGGAGCCAACCATCCCCACCTGGATAAACCCTGAGATTCAGAACACCAGGACAGCCTTTTTCCAAGCATTCCTACCTGGGTAAAACCTGGGATTCAGAACCCCAGCACAATCCTGTTTGCACTGCATTCCCAGAGGAAAACCAGACCCATCTCAGCACCACTGGACCTTCAGAGGAAAATTCCACCCTCCTACAGGATCATTTTTTCAAAAGAACCACATCTGTCACTGCAGGAGGACTGCAGGCACGATTTAATTTTACTGCTACCAACACCCTGACCAACAGGGTGTCAGGTTGTATTCTGACTCTGTCAGACTTTTTTTATTTTGCATTTTTAGTTTAATTTTCCTAGTAAAGAACTGTTATTCCTATTCCCATATCTTTGCCTCAGAGCCCCTAATTTCAAAATTATAATTCATAGGGAGGGGGTTTATATTTTCCATTTCAAGGGAGGCTCCTGCCTTCCTTAGCAGACACCTGCCTTTCCAAACCAAGACAAATGGAAGGTGCTGTGTGCACAAGGTCCAGTCCAGCCCAGCCCAGTCCCTCCCTCTGGTGCCCCAGAGCTGCCCTTGCTGGCACTCACCAGGCGGTTGGCCAGGGTGATGGTGCAGGCTGTGGCTTCAGCTTCCTGCTGACACTTGAGTTTGTCTGACGTGGCCTTCTCAAACCTGGCCGTGAGCTTGCCCAGGTTCTCGTCGAGGTGCTGCGGGTGAAAAACAGGAGGAAGTCAGGAACAGCACGGTTTTAACAACTCAGGGAGGATGTGGAGCTGTTGGAGGAGTCCAAAAGGCCAGCAAAAAACTCCAAGGACTGGATCCCTCTGCTCTGGAGACTGAGAGAGCTGGAGGTGTCTGGCCTGGAGAAGAGAAGGCTCCAGGGACACATCAGAGCTCCTTCAGTGCCTAAAGGGCTCCAGGAGAGCTGGAGAAGGACTGGGGACAAGGGATGGAGGGACAGGACACAGGGAATGGCTTCCTATTGCCAGAGGTTAGGGATGGATGGGAGATTGGGCAGGAATTCCTGGCTGTGAGGATGGGCAGGCCCTGGCACAGCTGTGGCTGCCCCTGGATCCCTGGCAGTGTCCAAGGCCAGGCTGGACAGGGCTTGAGCAGCCTGGGACAGTGGAAGGTGTCCCTGCCCATGGCAGGGGTGGCTCTGGATGGGGTTTGTGATCCCTTCCAACCCAAACCATTCTGGAATCCTGTGATCCTGAGGCAAACCCTTGTCCAGAGCTGGCCCAGCTCATCCACCCAGGGCTGGCACCAGGAGCCAGCATAGAGCAGGGCTGGGCTGTGCCTCTGCTTGGAACTCACACCCTCAGCACAGGCAGAGGCAAAGGACACAGAAAGTAAATTTATTTGGGCCTTCTTGCTGAGCCCTGATGATGAGTGACACAGAAAATAAATTTATTTGGGGCTCCTGGCTGAGCCCTGATGAGGAGTGCTATGGCTGAGCAACGAGCAGGCAGCTGAGGACCCCAAATCTGATATTCTCTGATGCTACAGCCCCTTGTCTCCAACCAGTCCTGGAGGCTCTGCTGATTCCCCAAGTCGTGCTCAAATCCCCAGGGGGCTCCTGGAGCTCTGCCTGAACCATCTCCAAACCATTCCAGCAAGGAATCCAAAAGGGGAATTGAATGGTGATGCTCTGAGAGCTGCCCAAGAGTGTGCCAGGAGCCCCCAGTGAGGTGGGGCCATGTCCCCTGCAGGTCACAGGGCTGGGAGTGGCAGGAAGGGGCCAAAAGAAATGCAGGAAAAAAACCCTGGAGAGCTCTTTGCTTGGACACAGCTGTTCACACTCGGATCTAAACCAAACCAACAGCTCCCACAAGCACTTGGAGCATTTCACTTCTGATAAGAAAGTAATAATTGATTTTATCTGCACCCAATGCAGACTGCTTAAGGCTAAACTGCTTGTAAATCACTTTAACATTGAGCTACGCACTAGAAACAAACCCGAAAATGAAAAAGGATTAGAGGAGAGATCTCTGCAGCTCTCCTGGATACTGGCATCATGCAAAGCAGCCTCTCCTTGACCCGCCTTGGGAAAAAACACAAAAACTTTCTGTCCCTGTGTGCACGTGGATCTCTCAGCCTACAAAGGCTCATATAGATCATATCCCACCATCTGATAATTGAGTTTCTGTAAATATTTGCATCTGTCTGGTCTGCAGGACAGAGCAGGGCCTCACCAGGGACACACAAATACAGGCAGGAAAATCAGACAGAAAGTCCTGAACGTTTTGGACAATGGGAATTTTTCTCGTTTATTAATAAAACCGAGCATGAGCCAGCTTGGGGCCCAGCTGTGAGCAGGTATGAATCAGCACACAGCAGTGAAGAGATCCAAGATATCCCAGATAAGTAAGGATATACCTCAATATCCATCCCACACCACCCTGCATCATTCCCCATCTGCAGAGAGGAGAAGGCCCCTAAACCAGGCAGTTTTGTAAGAGCGTGCCAGAGGAGTGTCAGTAATCTCCCCAAAGATTGCAATTTTCTTGAACAAAATCCCACTTTTTGAAAAAAAAAATAAATAAAAAAAGGCCAGGCATAAAAAGCTTTGGAAAAGAGCAGCATAAAGGGATGAAAAAAAATTCTCCAGTGCTGGATGGTACATCTGAGGTGGGAGAATTAGACACCAAAGCTCTCTAAATCCATCCCTGCTTCAGGTGCCTCCTTTCATCTGCAGCAGGAAGGGGTGACCGGAGAGTTCAGCACAATTTTCTTGTATTTTTAGTTAAAAAGTGTAGTAAGCACTTTAAGAATGATAAACCCTTGGAAACATCAAAGGAGTGATGTGTTTTCTAACAGGGTGAGGGGCTGGTGGAAGGGGTGAGGGGAGCAGAGGGACTTCACTCACTGGGACCCTGTCCATCCTGGCACAGAGGGGATCCCAAGCTCAAAAAGAGATCCCAAAACACCCTAAAACCAGCCAGGTTCTGGGGCAGCTGCTCCCCACACCCTTTTCTCAGCAGGTATCCTGCTGGGAGGGAGCAGGGAGAAAAGCAGGAAAAGGCAGGATGTTTTTACACAGAGATAATTTTCTGAAGGAAAATGATAAAGGCCTCACTCTACACTCGGTGCAAACTCACTTTTAATCACGCTGTAATTTCTTCTATTCAGGGGATTTTTAATTTTTTTTTTTTTAAGTAGCAAAAAACCCCAAATAACATCCAAGATGTGCTGCCAGGGGCTGTGCCGTGACAAATGAGGCTCCTGCAAGAGCAAGTTGTCATCCTGCAAAAGGAGGCACTGAGTGTGCAGCCAGCCCAGCTCTGAATCAGCCTCAGTCCCCATCCCCTGCCCTGTGCAGCACACTGGGAACACACTTCTCGTTTGAGATAATGAGTTTTCTGAGGAGCCAGGAGGAGAGGTAAATTACACTTAAAAAATTAGGTGGGAATAATGAGGATTTGTATTTAGCCTTCCTGGTTGGGTGCAAGCAAAGCTGGAGAAGAACAGAGGGAAATTTAGAGAGCAGCAAGATTTTGTCACAGAACCACTGCAGAAAATAAAAAATAGAATGGAATGGAATGGAATGGAATAAAATTAAAATAAAAATAAATAAAATAAAATAAAATAAAAATAAAATAAAAGTAAAGTAAAGTAAAGTAAAGTAAAGTAAAGTAAAGTAAAGCAAAATAAAGTAAAATAAAATAAAATAAAATAAAGTAAAATAAAGTAAAATAAAATAAAGTAAAATAAAGTAAAGTAAAATAAAGTAAAGTAAATAAAATAAAATAAAGTAAAATAAAATAAAGTAAAATAAAGTAAAATAAAGTAAAATAAAGTAAAATAAATAAAATAAAGTAAAATAAAATAAAATAAAATAAAATAAAATAAAATAAAATAAAATAAAATAAAATAAAATAAAATAAAATAAAATAAAATAAAATAAATAAAATAAAATAAAATAAAATAAAATAAATAAAATAAAATAAAATAAAATAAAATAAAATAAAATAAAATAAAATAAAATAAAATAAAATAAAATAAAATAAAATAAAATAAAATAAAATAAAATAAAATAAAATAAAATAAAATAAAATAAAACAAAACCAGAGCCCTTTGCTCTGGTTTGGGTTGAGAGGAACCTTAAAGACCAATGTTTTCCATACCCTGCCATGACAGGGACACCTCCCACTGTCCCAGGCTGCTCCAAGCCCTGCCCAGCCTGGCCTTGGGCACTGCCAGGGATCCAGGGGCAGCCACAGCTTCTCTGGGCACCCTCTGCCAGGGCCTGCCCACCCTCACAGGGAAAAAATCCCTTCCCTTTAACTAACCTAAATTTCATCTCTTTCAGTTTGAAGCCATTCCCTCTTATCCTGTCCCTCCAACCCTTATCCCAGCCCCTCTCCTGCTCTCCTGGAGCCCATTTAGGCCATGGAAGGGGCTCTGAGGGTCCCTGGAGCCTTCTCTTCTCCAGGTGAGCACCCCCAGCTCTCCCAGTCTGGCTCCAGAGGAGCTCCAGCCCTTGGAGCATCTCCATGGCCTCCTCTGGGCTCTCTCAGCAGCTCCAGGTCCTTCCTGAGCTGGTTTGGGGCAGCTCTGCAGGTGGGGTCTCACCTGAGCTCAGGGGCAGAGGGGCAGAATCCCCCTCCCCTCCCTGCTGCCCACCCTGGGGCTCAGCCCTGGGCTGGATTTTAGGGCTGCATCAGGAGGGACAGAAAACCCTACAACCCCCAAACCTTTGGGACACAGAAAACCCTACAACCCCCAAAACCTTTGGGACACAAAACCCTACAACCCCCAAACCTTTGGGACACAAAACAAACCTACAACCCCCAAACCTGGGACACAAAACCTACACCCCAAACCTTTGGGACACAAAAACAAAACCTTACACAACCCCCCCAAACCTTTGGGACACAAAACCCTACAACCCCCAAACCTTTGGGACACAAAACCCTACAACCCCCAAACCTTTGGGACACAAAACCCTACAACCCCAAACCATTGGGACACAAAACCCTACAACCCCAAACCATTGGGACACAAAACCCTACAACCCCAACCTGGACAAAAACCCTACAACCCCAAACCTTTGGACACAAAACCCTACAACCCCAAACCTTTGGGACACAAAACCCTACAACCCCTAAACCTTTGGGACACAAAACCCTACAACCCCCAAACCTTTGGGACACAAAACCCTACAACCCTCAAACCTTTGGGACACAAAACCCTACAACCGCCAAACCTTTGGGACACAAAACCCTACAACCTCCAAACCTTTGAGACACAAAACCCTACAACCGCCAAACCTTTGAGACACAAAACCCTACAACTGCCCAAACCTTTGGGATAGAAAACCCTACAACCCCCAAACCTTGGGGACACAAAACCCTACAACCGCCAAACCTTTGGGACACAAAACCCTACAACTGCCCAAACCTTTGGGACACAAAACCCTACAACCGCCAAACCTTTGGGACACAAGCACTGAGCAGCAGCAGCTCTGCCCAAAGGACAGGACTCCCCCCATGACAGGGACAATCAGGATGGGTTCCCCCAAGGACACTCACGGCGATTTTGGCCTTGACAGTGGCCAGCTTGTCCTGGGCTGCTGCCAGCTCGGCGTTGGCCCTGTGCAGAGCCTGCCTCTTGGGCTGCACCTCGCAGAAGACGCGGTGGAAGCGCGCGATGTTCAGCACCCACGAGCACAGCCCGGCCGCCGCCGAGGACTTGGTGGCCACGAACTCGGGGTTGAACTGGGGGTCTTGCAAATAAGGCTGGAGGGCTTTGAGGCAGTTCTCGTGGATGTTCTCCTTGTTGAATTTGATCAAGGAGTCCAGGAAGCCATCTATCCTCGCCATGGCCACTTTGGCGGCTTTCCAGCTCCTGTCCTTGGGGATTTTGCCTGCCGGGGCCGTCAGCACCATCACGGCCGCGGTGACGTTGCTGACAGCAGAGGGAGGTGACCCAAAGGACCTCAGCTCCGTCAGATTGGTCTGGAAAGGGGAAAACAAGGTTGTTAGATAAAAATGAATGGGCTTTCTTTTCATTCTGCCTCTAATAGAGTCAGGCTCCCAGGCTATCAATCTGATAAATTGGGCTCCTCTCAGCCCCGGCAGTGCTGCCCTCAGATTGCTGCTCTGCATGTTTGCAGCACACCTGCTCCATTCCCTGCTCCTGACATCCCATCTGCAGCCAGCACAGCACGCTGCTCCTCCCCAGGCTCCTGGGGGAGCAGGGGGTTTTATACCTTCTCAGAAGATTGGGATAAATAAGAAGGAAACCTACAGAAATAACACTCAGGCCGTCTAAAATAACCTTCAGAGTTTCCCTTCAGGCTCTCTCCTACCCAAGCTGAGATAAAAATGCCATCCTGTGATTCCCACATCCTGCAGGGTTCAGGGAATGCAGCTGCTGAGAAAGCCAAGCACCCTCACAGGGCAAACAGCACTGGAGGAGCCAAAAGGGCATTTTTGTCTCTTAACTCCTGATTTCCCAAATTTTCAAACTCACTATCACACCTGGCTTTGCAGTTTTTTATTTTGCAGGTGCTCTGCACTGGGTCTATCACAACTCACACGCCATTAATCATTGCCCATATAACAATTACCTTAATTATCATCCACATCTATGTAATTATCTCATATATGCATAGACTTATCTCTCCATAACACTTCAAACAGATTCTCAGTTGGTCTCAGTCACTCTCACTGCCACCAGCCCCTGCAAAAGGCATTACAGCAGGGGACAGAGGGGTGCAAGTCCCACTCACACAGCCAAAGCCAGGCTGAGCCAGCCCATGGTCACTCCTTGGCTCACATGGAAAAAAAAAAAAGGAAAAGGAAAGTTTAAACTGTCAGGAACACAGAGAGAATTAACAAGGCTGAGCAGAGCCAGCTCTCCTGAGAGCAGCGAGGCTATGGAGGCATGAGGAGGTTTTATTAAGAGCATCAGAAGAGGAATCCTCCCAGCACTAACACAGAAATCAAGGTGGGTTCAAAGTGCAGCCGATGAGGAGGAAACAGCCTGGATGTGTCCCAGTGGCCATGGCTGCTCCTTTTTTCACTGCCACTGAAATGTCCACGTACCCACATCCTCACTGACTACATGGATTTATTATTGGATTCTGC
Source organism: Acrocephalus arundinaceus (assembly GCA_021534815.1). Classification (NCBI taxonomy): domain Eukaryota; kingdom Metazoa; phylum Chordata; class Aves; order Passeriformes; family Sylviidae; genus Acrocephalus; species Acrocephalus arundinaceus. The sequence goes on from JAJEOU010002598.1 coordinate 731,869, forward strand.
TCAGCAGCTTTTCTCACTGTGTCCCTTGTTAGTGTTGCACATAACCCCGCAGTCCAAGGAGATAATTGGGCAGAAACTGTGCAAACACACATAAACATTGTTGATTATTCATGTCAGCGAGCAGGATGGGCTCTCTGATACATCTCCAGTCAGCAGGTAAAGGAGACCATGGCTTCCACTGCCCTGCTACTGCTGCTTCACAGTTCCCTGGAGAAAATCCCAGCATTTCCCCCATCTTTGCCTAATGAGAGATTCCACAGCTCCAGCATGAACCTGGAACTAATGGAGAGACAAACATTTTCCTTTTGCACAGTCCTTTCCCTCCCATGAAGGAAATCCAGAGCACAGGTGCAACAAAGCTGCCTCCTCCCCAAAAGCCAATCCAACAGAATCCCCATCCTGGATGGCTCCAAAGTGCTTTCCTCAATCCAGCAGGGCCAGGATTGAGCTGTGGTTTGAGGCCATGCTGTGACTGGGGGTTTGCCAGCTCTGGTTTTCCAGCTCTGGTTCTCCAGCTGTGGTTCTCCAGCTGGGGTTCTCCAGCTCTGATTCGCCAGCTGTGGTTCTCCAGCTCTGGTTCGCCAGCTCTGGTTCGCCAGCTGTGTGGTTTTCCAGCTGTGGTTCTGCAGCTGTGGTTCTCCAGCTGTGGTTCTGCAGCTCTGGTTCTCCAGCTGTGGTCCTCCAGCTGTGGTTCTCCAGCTGTGTGGTTCTCCAGCTCTGGTTTTCCAGCTGTGTGGTTCTCCAGCTGTGGTTTGCCAGCTGTGGTTCTCCAGCCGTGTGCAGTGCGAGGCTGCTGCCCCAGGACACTGCACGAACTGCAGACCAAAACAAACTGCAGCTCCATCTCTCAGGCACATCACAGAACCACACAATGAACCAGGCTGGAAAAGACCTTGGAGATCATCGAGTCCAACCTGTGACCCAACACTTCATCAACTAAACCGTGGCACTGAGTGTAATTCTCATCAAAGGGGAACCCCTGGAGCACCCTTGAAGGACAAACCTTCCAAGGCACAAAAACTCCTCCCTAAACCAATCTCCTGCAATCGGAGCAATGCTTATCTCCTGATCACATTTTCCCAGTGCCATCCTCCTTTGGACCAGCTTTGTCTGCCCCTCTCTGTGGCAATGAGAGAAGGGGAACACGGTGCAGCCTTGTGGGTGCTCCAGGTTCCACCAGGAACCCCAGAATTACCCAGTTGGAAAAGACCTTTGAGATCATCAAGTCCAACCTGTGACCAAACACCTCCCTGTCAATTAAATCATGGCACTCAGTGCCACATCTAATTTTTTTTAAACACTTAAGCACCAGCAGGGAGGAAAATGGAGGAGGGACAATACAATGCCCAGGACTTGGGCCAGAAGATGACCCAGAGGACGAAAACCACTGGGAATCCTCTCCCTACCTTGTTGAGGGTGTTGAGAGCAGCCTGGGCAGCTGCCAGGGCAGGCTCAGCCTTGGCCAGGTCCTCCTCACAGTCCTTCTGCTTCTGCTGGACCTCCTGGGTGATGAGGGCCACCTTCCTCTCCTCCTCGTCAGCCACCGCCTTCTTCCTGCTCACCTTCTCGGTCTCCACTCCCACCACCTGGATCAGCTTGTCAGCATCCTCGTTCTTCTGCTTCAGCTCCACCTCCTGGGCTGCCAGCTTGGCCTTCAGCTCATCCACCTGCAGGGCACAGATTTGTGGCAGATTGTGGATTTTTTTGGACTGAAGATGGGATCTGGGATCTGCCCACAGGCAGAGCTCCAAGGAGCTTTAAATGTGATGTCAGAGGGAAAACTTTCAACAGTTTTCTCTTCCCAAAACATCTTTCTCCTTTTCCCAAAACATTTCTAAGTGAGCAGTGCTTTTTTCTCAAAACAATCTTCTCCAGCTGTTGTTTCCTATTACTTAACCAATGGAAAAGGTGTCAGTCCTATTGACCAATAAATACCTTTTATAGTGTATAAAAAAAGCAAAAAGATTGTAAATAAAACCTTCTGATGTTCTCTTTGTCAAAACTTGAGTCAAACTATCTTTACTTCGTGTCCTACTGCGACACAGGAGCCCTCAGTAGGATTTGCACAGAGGGAAGCTCACACAGGCTCTCACTTGCAGACAGAAAACCTCCTGCTAAAATCCTCATTTCACTGAATTTACCCAGACTCTGAGCAGACCATGGAGGCTTTCACTGCCTCATCTCAAGATTCACTTAGAGCTCCTGGGGTACATCTTTACCCCCACAAAAACACTGACAGGAAGGGAAGGCAGACACCAGTTTTGGCCATGCCCATTTTGATACCAGAAGGGAGAGCACAACCTGCAATCCATGAGCTGAAGCTGTTGACATTTGGCACCAGCCTCACGTGGAGAGCAGTTTTCAGGACTCTCCACATGCCCTCCATCCATCACCATCCCCTGCTGCCTGCCTCTGTGGGGCTGCTCTCAGCAGCACAAAGGCACGGCTGTAAATCCAAACTCACACCAGCACATAATCCTTCGGTGTGACAAACCCAGCAGCACCTCCTTGTCCAGCCCCACATCTCTGGGGGCTGCAGGAAATTGAAGTGGCTGATGGCTGATATGGCAGTGACCTTCTGCCCAGAAATCAGCCTTTGTGTGCTGGATACACACACAAAGCTCCGGGACAAAACAAGCAGGGGATTAAAATCCACAGCAGCACAAAGAGCAGGTGTAAGCTCAGCCCCGGGGAACAGACAAAGCCCTGCCAAGCACAAGCAGCAATGGAAGGGGAAATGGTTTTGTCAGGATTTTTAAAAAGCAAAAATGCTGGAGAAGGACTGTGTGCAAGGGCTTGCAGTGACAGGATAAAGGGGAATGACTTTGAACTGAAGGAGGGCAGGGTTAGGATGAAATCAGGAAGAAATCCTGCCCTGGGAGGGTGGTGAGACCTTGGCACAGGGTGCCCAGAGAAGCTGGGGCTGCCCCTGGATCCCTGGCAGTGTCCAAGGCCAGGCTGGACAGGGCTTGGAGCAGCCTGGGACAGTGGAAGGAAAAGGATGATTTCCAAGACCCCTTCTAACCCAAAGAATCCTGTGATTCTATGAGAAACCTGTGAGCAGCTTCCTGAGTGCAGAACAATCTGATAAGCAATTAGTAATGTGAGGTGGAAAGGGAAAGAGCAAAGCAAATGAGAAATTCAAGGGTAATGTGCTGTGACTTCATCAGGGGAAAGGAAGGGAGAAGCCCTTGCCTAGCACCAGAACAGCATGAGAAAAATTATTAAAGAGAAGAAAACCTGGAGGGCAGGCTCCCAGAAGACTCATTTTATCTGATTGTCCCTGCCTCGTTTCAAGAACACAAAATACATCAAAAGGTCAGCGATTAATTGATAGCGGCAGCCAGGCTCGAATCTGGAATCCAGTGATGCAATATTAACCACGGCCACGCTCAGAATTACTCAGCAATGGGCGCTGACCTCCCGGTGGCACACAGCACTCTGAAAAACAAATGACTCATCCCACACATCTTCCCAATCCATTATCTCCTAATAGGAAGGAGGCTTCAGCTTCCCGGAGTGCTGAGGATGCTGCTGTCCGCAGGGAGAGGTGGTTGTAAAACGCTGCTGGAGGAGGAAAGTTGGGCAACAGCATCAAGGTGTCCAAATCTCCAAAGGAAAGAAAAATAAAACAGGGGTGGAGGTAGAGGAGACCACAATAAAAGGAGGCAGAGAGGTTATTTTGAAAGTAAAAAATACCTGCAGCTCCTGAGCTGAGGAACTCTGAGCCTACAGAAACACACAAAATTCATCATTACCTTGACCCTGGGGGATGCCAGTGATGAGCACCAGTCCCCAGAGCTGATACCCAGGGACCAAAATCCTCCACCTTCACTTTGAAAATCCCCCCAACACATCACTGCCAAGCATAACCTGCAGATGACCCAAGATAACCTTCCTCAGCCCCAAAACCAAATATTATTCATCCTTTTCCATGGGTGAATGTAAAGTCCAGCTTTGTAAACCCCTGCTCAAGACTGAACGTGCTGGTATGATTTCCATAACTGATAAATATCCCCACTCTGCTTTCAAATCAACAGCAGTTTTGACTATTGCGCACACCTGGTAATTTGGGTGTTTAATTTTAGGCCCCCAGTGATAATTTTGGAATTGATTTTGACATATTTGTCCTCACTGCTCTGCATCTTAATTACCTGCACAAGGAGGCACCTCCCAGCCTGGCCTCACTGCAAGCAGACACCAACATTTTGTGCTTTCATCCTTCTTGTTCTTATAAAAACATAGTATATAGTTGGCTTTTTGCAAATATTAAAATGAATATTGTATGTATAATGTAGGAAGATTGTACTGTATTTTATTAATAGAAGTTAGAAGTGTGATGAATATATTTTTTTATGATTGTAACATAGTGTTAAAAGTAAAAGATTGGAGCTTTTTCCTGTAACCAGCCAGACCAGAAGAAAGAGGTGATATCCTTCATTCCTGCATGAAGATTGCTGACCAAAAAGCTACAAAAAAAAGGAATTTATTGAACTTCTGTTATCAAGTATTTTGTCCAAATGAAGATGACCAAAACCCTGGGAGAAGAATTTATAGGACCTGTGCTATCAGACAGAATAGAGCCACCCATAGATGGATCCACCAGATAAAATGGTTGGGGGGAGTTGAAACTGAACAAAGAAAATTCACACTCAAAAGGAAATGTTTGAATCATGCATGTGAATTTTTAAATATGCAACAGGCTGATACTTTTAAGGAACAAACTTTTTGTTAGCAAGTGTGTGCTGGCTGGCTCGAAAATGTATTTTGCTTTTGTCTCTCCTAATTGTCTATTTTCTTTTTATTTTTTTTATTAAACTTCTAAATTTTTCCCAGAAAGTGAACCTCGTTTTTCACATTGTGATTTGATTTTCCCATCCTTCCCATTGCCTCCAAGTCCTCCACCAGTGCTCTGTGGCTCATCAGAGATCTCTGCCCACACAGCACCCACTGAGGAGAAGCCTGAAGGATACAGAAGGCTTCCCACGTGTCACAGCAGACCCAGGGATTTGTTCTCAAAAGATTCATTTCATTTCAGCTGCACCCAAAAAAATTAAACCTAATCCATTTATCCACCATTGGGGAATCCTGAAAAAACAGCAGCACCCCACAGGTCCATCAGAATTATTGCCTGCATGGGTGAGGTGAGGTTGTTGGAAAATATACCAAGTTTAAAATTTTTAAATTTTATAACATCAGTCAGGTTTGTTCACCTTTGTCCCCGGGGAAGGGAATTTAGGTTTTTTTCCAGGGCATTGTTAATCCATTCCATGGATTTAATATCTCAACAGACTGGGAATAGCACAGAAAATCACAAAAGGTAATGACATCAAGGACCATCAGCTCCAAACATCACCCTGGCATGGTCAGAAACGCCTGCTCTGGGAAAAGAGATAAGAATGAAAACCTAATTAACATCGGAGGGGAACAGATCTGTAACCAACAGAAAACCAAATACTGAGAACTCCCTAACCTGGAACCAATGAACACTGAACCAATGAATCTCTGTGGGTTTTGACTGCATAAAATTTGTGAAAAATCTGGTAAAATTCACCTGTCATGGAATGATTTTCTCTGCACACCCAGGCTATGTGTGGATGAAATTATTTCTGTTGCACATCCTGGCCAGAATATAATAATGCCTTGATTCTCTAACACTAACTTTGGAGGGTTTTTGTTTTTCCCACAGATTTGGTGACAAGGTGAGCTGAGCTGTGCTGGGCAGTGAGGGCACAGCCTCGTGGCTCTGGTGGGTGCCACCAGTGCTCTCTGCTACCCCTTCCCTACACAGGAGATGCTAAAACCTGTGGGCCTGACATTTCTGAGTCTGAGACATTTTAGCTTGCAGCAGCTGCTAACTCTTTTCCCAAGGAAAAACTTCTCAGGAAAGCTTCTTCTCAAAACAATCTTGTAAAAACAATTATTCTTTCTCAAACCAATCTTTCTCCAGGTGGTGTTTTGCTGTTTCTCCAGTTTAACCAATGGGATTAGAGAGGTGTCGTTCCTATTCACCAACCATGTTAAATCTGTATCAGAACATCTTATAAAAGGTGGTAAGAATTAAACAATGAAGCTTTTTCTGTGCTCTTTGCCCTCTGAAATATTTGGAGTCTCTCATCTTTCGTGTCCTACAACAACAAAACCTGCACAGGGGCCATGGCAGTGCCCACCCCTCCTGTGTGCTGCCCCCTGAGCAGAGGCTGTTTGAAGGGAGATGGAGATATCAGAGCTGAGAGGCACCAGCCCAGCCCATCCATCACCTCCAGGCAGCCGTGTGTCCCCTCGGGCGTGACAGACAGACGTGATTGATGCCCCCAGTGTGCAGAAAGGGATGAACCTGCCAGTCCTTCCTTCTCATCAGCCCTCTGCATTCCTCCAGAGCAGCTTCAGGAGAGCCTCGTTTGCCACTTTGTAAGCAAACATTTGTAAGAGTTAATAGAATATGAAATGCAGAGTAAAACGGGAGTGGAGATGCTGGTGTCACTGCTGAGAGGTTTGGGAAGCACCCAGGACAACTTCCTGTCACTGCCAGAGTTGAGTGCCAGTGTGAGTCTTTAGCAGGGGGATTTTGGGATGATTGATGGGCATTTCAGACATGTATCAGCTTTCCTTAAAGATGGATGGAATAATGGAAGGGAAAACGAATACCAGCCTCATTTTAACAGCATGCACTTTTCGTTTGAAAGAGTCTTGCTGAAGTTATTGTAGATTTCCTGGATGCAACTCCAAAAATCATTGACTGTCCTGTATTTTCTAAGCTGTTTTGTCACCACAGCTGAAATTTAACCATTAAAAGAGGTGGCAGAGTCAGCTGGATCCCAATCTCATTTTATTTACCGAAATCTTTCAGTTACCTCCCAAACAGCAGAGACTGAACACACACCTCTCCATTCTCCTGCCCAGTGCAGAGCATCACTTCTGCTCCTCCAGAAATCCAGCTCAAACCAGACTAAAGCCAGGATCCAGCACAAATTTCTCCCCTGTAAAATTCTCCCTCAAACCAGACATGAACAAGGAGGAAAACCAACCCCAAGGACCCTTACCTGTGCAGAAGTGCTCTTGAGCTTCTCCAGGCCGTTCTCCAGCCGCTCCATCTTTGCCTTTAAATCCTTGTCCTTTTCCAGCAGCAGGGTCTGGTAGAGTTTGATCTGCTCCAGGAAGGACTTGGGGGTGGTGTAGTTGTAGCGGCGCTCGTTGCTCAGGTACAGCCGGGACATCTCGTTGACACTGATGTGGACGTGGGCCATGAATTTGCTTATTGAATCCTTGAGTGAATCCTAAAGGTAAGATGGGGAGATGAGGTGAAACTCATCACAGTTTTAAATAGAAAACTATATATAACACAGGATCTGTGCTGAATATAAAGGAATTTGGTGACTTTTCATTCTGCTGCAGCACAATCCAGGGTGTGACACCTAAGCTGATCCCTTTTCACTGTTATCTCTAAAATAACTCTGTTGCTCATGTACTTTATACCTCTTTTTTATATCTCTTTATCTCACACATTATCTAATTCCAAGCAATTTCTCTACAAAATAACAGCTCTTTTAAGTATAAATTTGGGGTTTTCTCCTGTACAAATGGGAAAAGTGCACACTCCTAAAAAGAAACATTGTAGGCTTTATTCTTCCTAAACCCTGCCTGGAAAAACTAAATAAACAGAAACGAATCTCTATTCTAGTAACAGATTGTCATCACTGAGAACTTGACCTATTTTTGCCCTTGAGAATTCCAGAGGCTCAGACACAAGTGGGGAGAGCAGCAGGTTGTTTTCTGTGCAGGTTTGGGCTGCCCCTGTGCTGGCAGAGCTGTCCTTTCCCTGGCAGTGCCATCAGCTCCCAGTGACATCTCAGCTCCCAGTGACACCTCAGCTCCCAGTGACATCTCATGAGCTCCCAATGACACCTCATGAGCTCCCAGTGACATCTCAGCTCCCAGTGACATCATCAGCTCCCAGTGACACCTCAGCTCCCAGTGACATCTCATGAGCTCCCAGTGACACCTCACCAGCTCCCAGTGACATCATCAGCTCCCAGTGACATCTCATGAGCTCCCAGTGACACCTCATGAGCTCTCAGTGACACCTCAGCTCCCAGTGACACCTCACCAGCTCCCAGTGACATCTCATGAGCTCCCAGTGACACCTCAGCTCCCAGTGACACCTCATGAGTTCCCAGTGACACCTCAGCTCCCAGTGACATCTCATGAGCTCTCAGTGACACCTCAGCTCCCAGTGACACCTCACCAGCTCCCAGTGACACCATCAGATCCCAGTGACCTCTCACCAGCTCCCAGTGACAACTCATGAGCTCCCAGTGACATCTCACCAGCTCCCAGTGACACCTCAGCTCTGAGCACAGAGGAGCATGGTGCTCGTGGCTCTACTGCCAAGGTTTAGCATAGAAGTGCACTGTCTAACACAGGTGAGAGGTGTTGGTATCTCACTATAAACACAGAGCACGGAATATTTGGGATAAAAAGTTCAGAGCGCCCTCGGGGTGGTCAGTCAGGGATGAGCAGCACTGCAGCAGCACCCAAGCTGGGTGAGAACAAAATGTACCAGATCAGAAACAATGAACAACCCTGAGAACCTGAGCTGACACATCCCGACTCTCTCTGCTGGCACCGGGGCTTGGGACAAGGACTTTTCACAAACATCTCGGGGTTATCAGCACAAGAACCAAGATCTTATGAATATTAATGAGGCTGATGCAATCTCAGGGTATAAAAGGTGGAGACACCATTTTGTGAGCTGAGCCTCTGGGAGGCTGAATGATTCTCATCAAGTTCCCAGTGCTGTTCCCCCTCCTTTAATTTGTAATTTTCAATAGGTTCAAAATAAATTTTATTTACTCATTCCCACACGGGTTTTGAGTCCTTTAAAACACTGCTCACCTGCAGGATGTCCATGTCCCGCAGGAAGCAGAGGCTGACAGACTCCAGGGCCTCCCGGGGCCAGGGCTGGAAGCAGTCGATGGTGGTGCAGCTGACCAGGGCCGGGAAGCGGCGGCTGCGGAGCCGCAGCCTGGGGCCCACGGGGGACAGGCACAGCGCGACCTGCGGGGCACAGCAGGGCACTGAGGAGCTGGGAGAGCAGGATCTGCCCCTGCAGCCTCTTCCAGGGAGGATCTCACCCCACCTGATGCCTGGAGAGGCTCCCTAGAACAGAGGCTAGACAGTGTTAAAGGAGTAAAATAGATGTCTTGGGTTGCAATGCAAGATGTAACCAAAAGTGTGTATTCTATTATCATCTGTTAAAAACAAATGGCACAGTGTTCTTTATTTCTTCCAGGACCTATCCATCATAACTCTGTTTGGGATCTTCTGTTAATGGGCCAGCTGTTAAAACCAGGTGGGGCAGTGTTCTTTATCGCTTCCAGGACCCATCCCTCATAACTCTGGGGGGAATCTTTTGTTAATGGGCCAGCTGTTCAAACCAGCTGGGGCAGTGTTCTTTATCTCTTCCAGGACACATCCCTCATAACTGTTTGGGATCTTCTGTTAATGGGCCAGCTGTTCAAACCAGCTGGGGCAGCGTTTCTTTATCCCTTCCAGGACCCATCCCTCACAACTTCTGTTCAAACCAGCTGGGGCAGTGTTCTTTATCTCTTCCAGGACCCATCCTCCCTCCAGGGGATCTCTGCTGTCCATGGGCCATCCAGGCTCACTGCAGGGCTGATCCAATGACATCATCCCATGGGGAGATGCTCCGCCCAGGGGGAGGAGCCAAGCATTCCTACCTGGATAAAACCTGGGATTCAGAACACCAGGACAGCCTTTTTCCAAGCATTCCTACCTGGATAAACCCTGAGATTCAGAACAGCAGCACAGCCTGTGTGCACTGCATTCCCAGAGGAGACCAGACCCATCTCACCCCACTGGACCTTCAGAGGAAAACTCCACCCTCCTACAGGATCATTGCTCCAACAGAGCCACATCTGTCACTGCAGGAGGATTTACTTGGACTGCTCCCAACACCCTGACCAACAGCATATCTGACAAAAATTACCAATTACAGACATAAGAGGTGAGGTAATTTCCCCCAGCTCCACCCTCTCTAATCTGCCCCACACAAATGGAAACTAAACTTTGTTTATGAAGATAAGTCTTGTTTTTTGGCCTTGGCTCCCAGAAAGAACCAAGATAGGATAGAGCCCTTGTACCCCCTGGGGCTTGGAGCTCTGGAATTTTGTCTTTCTGGCTAGGGAAAAGGTATGGAAAAGTACAGGAACTAGCTACTAACACAATAATAGGCCACACATATGTGTGTAAAGAACACAGAGAATATGTAAAAGGAAAAAGGCAAAAAAATCATTCAGCACCAACCACTCCTGCTCCATCTCACCTTCAGCTGCCGTCGAACTCGCTCAGTGAAAAACCTCCAACAATTCTCCCTGGAATCCACCAGTCCCCGGCCTCTGACTTCATTCCTCACACTGCTGATGATGTTTTCCACTTCATCATCAGGGAAGAGATCCGGGATTTCCCCTAGGAGAAGAGGGCACGCTTGAGTTTAGAGATCTGGATGTTGTTGTAGTTTTAGAGCAAAGGGAAGGTGCTGCCTCCCTCTTCAGGGGCTCAGGGATGTCCCCTCCTCAGGTAAAACCCCTGCACCGGGTGCCTCTGAGCCCCAGAAGCAGCAAAGGGGCAGGACAGGTCATTCTGCTGAAAAATAAACACCTGTGAGAGCAAACTTCCTTATAAAACACAAGGGAAAGCAACATAGAGTCAAAGTACAGCAAATCCCTATTTTTTTTAAGCTCTGCAGTCTAATTAGATTACAAAAGAAACATTCAAATTCCCAATATGCCATACATATTATAAAATCATTGTAGTTTTGCAAATGCATTAATTACACATAAAATTTCTGCAGCTGTTCAAGGCCATTTCCAGCAGTTGTCAAATAACTCCCAGACCATCCAAACATTTTAGAAGTTAAAAATATTTTAGAAACTTTTAAAAGTTAATAGTTAAACAGCTGATCGCCAAAAATGCACAGAAACAAATATTTCTTTTTAGTGCTTCCTTAATTTATCACATATTCACTTCCTTAATTTATCACATATTCACTTCCTTTCTGGCATCTGATTCGATTAAAATCATCATTATTGAGGCAGATACTTTCAATATGAGCACTAATCACTTAGGGAAATACACTAATCAGAAATCTGTTCATTCATCAAAAAGATTAAAAGGTATATTTTGTTCTAGATGATGACAACAAGTGAAACAAGTAAGAAAGACACCTTCCATTATCCCAGGCTGCTCCAAGCCCCATCCAACCTGGCCTGGGACATTTCCAGGGGCAGCCACAGCTTCTCTGGGCACCCTGTGCCAGGGCCTGCCCACCTCACACGGCATTATTGTCTCCATCCTTTCTCCCTCTCCAGCTCTCTTGGAGCCCCTTTAGGCATTGGAAGAGTCTCTCAGGTCTCCCAGAGTTTCTCTTCTCCACGCTGAGGAATCTCAGCTCTTTCCTGAGATTCACCTTCAGTCATCTGTCCATCTTGGGTGTAGCCTCAGCCAGGCTCTTGTACTGCCCAAAGTGCATCCTTTGAAGGCCTTTTAATAAATACCTTGATAATAAATACTATATAATATTTAATAATAAAAAAAAAAAAAAAAAAAAAAAAAAAAAAAAAAAAAAAAAAAAAAAAAAAAAAAAAAAAAAATAATAAACTCCTTAATAGTATTTAATAATAAACACTGCCCAAGGTGCATCCTTTGAAAGCCTTTTAATAAATACCTTAATAATAAATACTTTATCATATTTAATAATAAACACCTTTTTAGTATTTAGTAATAAATACTGGCCAAGGTATATCCTTTGAAGGCCTTTTAATAAATACCTTAATAATAAATACTATATAATATTTAATAATAAACACCTTTTATATTTAATAATAAATACTGCACAAGGTGCATCCTTTGAAGGATTTTTAATAAATCCTTGCTTTATTCCTTTAACTCTGTCCAGCCTCTGTTCCAGGCAGCCTCTTTAGGCATCACCTCCTCATGGCTTTTACTCCAGAGCTCAACCCCTGCAACTTCCAGCTCATTTCATCATTGCCCCTTGATCTCTTCCAGAATTCCAGGTGCTACCAGGGGCAAAACTCCACTGGAGAGGGGGAGAGGGGAAAGCAGAGCACGAGGGCTGTACCTGATGCCAAGAAATCGTTCACGGGCACCAGGAACTGCTCGTCCGCCACCTGCGCGTCGCTCAGCAGGAACACGGAGCCCACGCCCTTCAGCCCGGCCTTCAGGTACAGCTTTGCCAGGTCTGCCTGCAGAAATGGATTTGTAGAGGGTTCTCAGAGCCTGGCTGAAAGCTCACAGAGTCTGGTACAACTTTTTTCAGGCAGCAACAGACAGAATGAGAGGATATTGTCTCAAGCTGTGCCAAGGGAAATATAGGCTGGATATTAGGGAAAAGTTTTTTACAGAAAGGGTGATAAAATATTGGAATGGTCTGCCCGGGGAGGTGGTGGAGTCACCATCCCTGGATGTGTTTAAAAAGCCTGGATGTGGCACTGGGTGCCGTGGTTTAGTTGAGGTTAGGGTTGGGTTGATGATCCTGGAGGTCTCTTCCAACTTAATGATTCTGTGATCTGTGTGCAAACTCTGAGATCAGCTGTGCTGACTGAGAAAGGCCATGGGATAGGACAGACATTTTGGAGAGAGAAATTGAACTGGAAACAAGTCCCAAATGATGGCCTTGCAAACAGACCAGATATTTTGGAGAGTTAGAACTGTGAAAGATGCGTTGTAGCAAGACCCACGTGGGGTAAAATAGCAGGTGATTGGTGTTAGGAGTATTAGCAGCATTGTGGCAAAAGCTGATAGGCTGAGAAACATTTATAAGGTATTGTAAACACTGAGAACTGAGTTTTTCCAGCATGGGAAACCAAGAGGGCTTATACCTACATGCTGCAAAGCATGGGCCAGACACAGAAATGGGATAATTCAGAACCTTCCCAGTCACAGAAGCCAAGGGCTGAGCTCAGGGCTGGGACGTTCTCAGGCCTGGCCAGCTCAGAGCACTGCCAGAGAGCCCAGGTCTGGCTGCAGCCCTGCACAGACACACTCCAGCAGGGCAGCTGCTCCCCTCCACAGCACATCATGTCTGGGGTGTTTCAGTATCTCAGGATCACAGAATCATTTAGGTTAGACGAGCCCTCTAAGGACATCATATCCAGCTGCTCCCCCGGAGTGGCCAAGGCCACCACTAACCCATGTCCCAAAGTGCCAAGTGCCACACCCACATGGCTCTTAAATCCCTCCAGGTGTGAGAATTTTACCACCTCTCTGGGCAGCTGTGCCAGGGCTGGACAGCCCTTTCAGTGAAGAAATATTCCCAAATATCCACCCTGAGCCTCCCCTGGTCCAGCCTGAGGCCGTTCCCTCTCCTCCTGTCCCTGTTCCTTGGGATAAGATCCCAAATTCCCCCTGGCTGTCCCCTCCTGTCAGGGAGTTGTGCAGAGCCACAAGGTCCCCCTGAGTCTCCTTTTCTCCAGGCTCAGCCCCTTTCCCAGCTCCCTCAGCCGCTCCTGGGGCTCCATTCCCTTCCACAGCTCTGTTCCCTTCCCTGGATGTGCTCCAGCCTCTCCTGTCCTGTCCTGAGTGTCCCAGAGCTGTCCCCAGCACTCGAGGTGCCCCAGCAGTGCCAGCACAGGGGACAGGCACTGCCCTGGCCCTGCTGCCACCCTAGAGGTGGGACAGCCCAGGTGGCCTTGTCCTCTTGCCCATCTGGTCACACCTGGGCTCAGGGTCATCTCCCTCAATTCTTTCTCAACACTCAATGAGCCTTCAGAGCAAACTCTGCTCTTTATTTCCTTCCCCTCCACCTGAGCCCTTCAAATCCCCCACCTTGAGGTCAGGGACGCCGTAGCCTTTCCTCAGGGTGATCTGGAAGACCTCGAGGGAGCTGAGGAAGGCTGCCAGGCGGGTCAGGCTCTGCTTCCCACTGCCTCCCACGCCGACCAGGAGCGCGTTCCCCCGCGGCGCCTCCAGGACGCGGTTGATGCGGCAGCTGAATCGAAGCATACAAAACCTCTCATTAATGAGAGAGCTTTCCTATTTCTCTGCCCGCTGCTTTTCAATACATATTTTATTCACTAGGAAATTGTGTTCTGAGCGGGATGAGGAATGTCAGTGCCGGAGATGTGGCAGCAAATAGGGAACAGGCACTGTCCTGGCCCTGCTGCCACCCCAGAGCTGGGACAGCCCAGGTGGACTTGGCCTCTTGCCCACCTGTGCTGGTTTGAAAGCAAAACCAGTGAAGGACTCCAAGTCAGAAACACAATAAGAGGAAAAGAAAAGAAATAAAAGAATGTAAAATAAAATCAAAGTAATAGTACAAAAAAAACCCCACTGACAGAGTCAGAACACAACCTGACACCCTGTTAGGGTGGTAGTGGCAGCCCAGATGAGATGGTCTTGTCGAAGCAGTGATTCCTGTAGAAAGGTCTGGTAGCTCTTGTCTCCTCTGGGAGTCCAGTGGATAAAAGCTGCCTGTGCTGTCCCAAACCCTGGATTTATCCAGGTGGGAATGCTTGGCTCCTCCCCCTGGGCGGAGCATCTCACAATGGGGATCATCTCATTCTATGAGTCATGCAGTGGGTCCTTGATGGCCCATTAAACAGAGATAACTCCCAGAGGAAGTTATCTATGAGTCATGTGGCAAGGCATTGTTGGGCTCGTTAACAGAAGATAAGGAAAACACTGCCCCACCTTGGCTCCAACGGCTCATGGGGATAGAATACAAACCTTGGGCACAGTTTTACATTGTAACCTAGGACACCACCTGATTACACCCAGGCTCATGTCCAGTCACTGTCACCAGCACCCCCCAATGCTTGGGCATTTTCCCAAGCAGCTTTCCATCCCCTCTGCCCCAGCCTGGACCATTCCATGGGGTCGTTGTGCCCCACATGCAGGACCTGGCCCTGCAGAACTACAAATGATTTGTCTCAGCCCATGGATCCATATCCATATCCTCCAGGAGACTCCACAAAACCATCTGCACAGACAAATGATGGAGGCAGAAAGGCAGAAAAGCCCCTTACACGTGGCACATGGCATCCTCAAACATCACCAGGTTCATGGCAGCGTTGACTTCGTTGTAGCTGTCCAAGGCTTCCATGAGGATCTGGTTCAGCTCCTCCCAGCTTGGAACTGGCCTATAGCCAGGTTCCCCGAGGCCTTTGGCAAAGTGGCAATAAATATTCATGTGTTTGACCTGCTCTAACGTGTCCTCAATGTCCTGTAAAAGAGGAGAAAATAGAAAATACAGGAAAACCCACCGCAGCTCTGAGCCACTTTCCAAGGGAACTACGGTGTTCCAGCTTTTTAATGTCCCACCTGCATGTTGGAAAAGGGGAAAGAGGCACAGGAGTGAAAGAGTGGGAAAGGAAAATCCCCAGTACTGATTTCCCTTCCAATAAACCCGTTCTGTTCTGTTCTGTTGTCATCAGAATTAGACCTCATCAGACCTCAACACTTACGTCGTAGCATTTCTTCACCATCTCCCGCTGGATTTTATCAAAAGTATCACAATCCGTTTCCTCAGCCATCCTATCCCGGTACACCCGGTTTGACTCGTGCAGGTAGAGCTTCACCAGGTCTTGGGGCTGCTTCAGACATTCGGGGGTAGAGAACAGAAGGCCCTGTGGAGAGAAAAGACAGACAGGAAACCCTGGGTTGATCCTGAGGGACTCTAACCCCAGCAGCCACGGTGCTGAGTCCCCCTTACAGCACCCTGCACCTGGAAACCCCACACCAAACACCCCAGGGAACCTGTCCTGTGTTCATCCAGAACTCCCAAAGCTGCGTCTCAACCCAGAAGAGTTTGAGTTGGAAGGAAGCCTAAATCCCATCCCATCCACCCCTGCCATGGCAGGGACACCTCCCACTGTCCCAGGCTGCTCCAAGCCCCATCCAGCCTGGCCTTGGACACTGCCAGGGATCCAGGGGCACCCTGTGCCAGGGCCTGCCCACCCTCCCAGGGAACAATTCCTGCCCAATATTCCATCCATCCCTGCCCTCTGGCAGTGGGAAGTCATTCCTCCTTGTCCTGTCCCTCCATCCCTTGTCCCCAGCTTTCCCTCCATCCCTCTCCAGCTCTCTCAGAGCCCCTTCAGGCAGTAGAAGGCCACAGTGAGGTCACTTCAAACCAATCCTCAGGCTGAACAACCCAAACTCTTCCAGACTTTCCTCTCAGCAGAGCTGCCCCATCTTCTGATCATCCTGGTGCCCCTCTGGACTCTCTCCAGCAGCTCCAGGTCCTGCCTGGGAGGTCCCCTGATGCTGGAACCCCCGAGCTGGACAAATACTTCAGGTGAGGTTTGACAAAGGAGCACAGAGGGGCAGAATCACCTCCTGCTGCCCTGGGAATGGCTGTTTCCCACATTCCTTTGAACATTTATATTCATTGCACCCATTTTTATCCCCCACCCAGCCTCTCCTGGCTTGGGCTGGGGTCCAGCTCTCAGCAGGTGGGACCCTGCAGAGCCAGGCACCAGCCCAGACATGTGGTTCTCCCATCCCAACCCTACTCCATGGGTGCTTTGTCAAGAAGAAAAAACAGTTTGGAAATGTTACTGGTGGCTATTTTTTCTTTTAATCAATTAATTCTAATTAGGTGCATTCTGCCTGCAGGAAATATCAGTTGCTGTCTGCTTAGCACAGTATGTTTACCATGAACTCTATTAAAATGCATAAAAGAATTATATTTCAAAGAGGTGTCGCCTATACTAAGCCTATTAACAGCACACAGGGTTTTCAATGGGATGAATTAAACAGACAGCTTTTATTCCTAACATCTAATTATTTATACATTAAATATTAAATCCATTGAAAGCAATGTAAAGCAGGCCCTCTCAGCTCACTGGTCCATGGCTCAGATTGTTTGGGTTTCACATCTGTCATTACAGCTGTCAAATTATTTTATTTATTCCGGGGGAAAAAAAAATAAAATTGGTGAGAAAAGCTGACAACTCAAAGAGAGGAAGGAGAAACACATCAGATTCCAAACTGATTAAAACAGAATTCAAAAATCATTCAATCCCTCTAAAGGGACTGAATCTAAAGACCCCCACACCCCAAAAGCATGAGGGACACGTGGCTGTGGGTCACTGCAGCTGGGATGGAACTGAAAAAGAAACAAAGATGAAAAAGAAACAAATGAAAAAAGAGGATGGAGAATCCCTTGAAAGGAGAATGAGGAGCATTCCTGTCACTGCCCTCTGGCCCAGAGCTGGGATCTGGCAGGATGTTTTTGTTACCCCCCAGCCCTGGCACATCCAGCAGATAAAATTAAAGCTTCCCACTGAAATGTTCTGCTCCCTCCCTGCACCTCTCAAAGCCCAGATGAACTGGAAGGCAGAATTTAACATGACCCACATCTCATGTCAGAGCTGCTGATGTTCAGCTGAGCACAGTGACAGGCCTGAGTCCTTCCTGACACAATGGAGTTATTCACTTGTTCAAGGTCCTGGTCCCAGATTTCCCTGTCTGTCACTCCTTCAGCTCCTGTCTGATGGGCACAAGGCACTGAATTTCCTCGTACCCACTTTGTGAAACAGATGTTAACAAGGACAGTGACAAATTACCAGCTGGGGGTTTAGAACAGGCTATGGTGCTGACCCTCAGCTTGGCTGCTGAGGAATTTATCAAATTTTATTAATCAGCCTGGAACTCTAAAAGGCTCTTTGAGCACTAACACAAGCTGCTTCAAAGCATGAGGCTGCTGAGGAAAACAGAAAAACAAAATCTCACCAAGGATGGAAGACAACATTTCTGAAGCTGAACAACTTCGCTTTGGTAGAGTGGCTGGCAGTTCAGCTTCAGTGGTAAAATCAAAGCTGGTTTGGATTGATTTATCAGCTCTTTAAATGCTATCCTGTGTGTGCCAGAATCAGCACCTGAGAGGAGAAGCTGGTACAGCCACCAAGCTGTCCTGGCTCTGGCAGAGCAGCTGAACCAGTCACTGCTGTCCTCTCCTCAGGGCCAGCAGCCCACAGAGTCCCCAACCCCTGCCCCATGCAGGGTGGGGTGGTGCCATGGACCCCCACACCCACACAACTGGGGTGGGGCTCACCAAGACAAGCCCAGCTCCATCTCACTTGATGCCTCAAGTTTTATCTTGCATGATTTCCAGGCTCTGTGCTGCCCAGGGTGCAGCTCTGAGCTCACAGTCAGGGTCACTCAGCTCTCTGCACACAGCAGGGACACAAAACAAATCCTGGCCCTGCTGCACACCAAGGACAACTTTCAGCCCAACAGCACAAACAAGGGTGGCTGGAGGGAGGAACAAGAAGGATGGGACCTCACAGCCTGGAGCTGGAATTGGACAATTCAACCCCAAGATGCAAATGGACCAAAACTTATAAAAATGTGAGACTTCATGACCGTTTGTCCATTTTGTGACCATTTTGGTCCATTTTGTGACCACTTTGTGTCCATTTTGTGACTATTTTGGGTCCACTTTGGGTACAGCCCTGGCCAGGCTCTTTTCCTGCCCAAAGTGTATCCTTAAAGGCCTTTTAATAAATATTTATTCTCCAGTCTCTGTTCCAGCTCAGCCTTCCCAAGGAATCACACTCACAACAAAAGGGCTGAGGTCAGGAGCCCAAAGCTCTCTGCAGTTTGTCCTTTCTCCAGCCAGAGGACACCTCAAACCCCTCTAAATTCTACACCTCCCTCTGGAACTGTGCATCCCTGCCCTTTGGCCAGAGGAGGCTGGAAAGTAAATAAGCTTTTACTGATCTTCCCCACAGTCATGGGTGATGGCTCTGGAATCCATTCAAAACCAACCAGGAGTCAGGGAATGGTCCAAGGTCCCCCTCAGCTCAGGGGACACCCAGAGTGCATCATCACTGAGTGGGACACTGAGCTTGGCTCACCAAGGGCCAGAGGCACCACAGCTGCTTGAGACATCGGAACAAACTCTAAATCTCCAAACTCCAAATCTTCAGACTCCAAATCTCCAAACTACAGACTCCAAACTACAGACTCCAAACTACAGACTCCAAACTCCAAACCTCCCAATCTCCAAACCTCCAAACCCAATTCACAAATCTCCAAGACTCCAAACTCCAAATTTCCAAATCTCCAAACCTCCAAATCTCCAAATCTCCAGACTCCAAATCTCCAAATCCCCAAATTTCAAAACTCCAGACTCTAAATCTCCAAATCTTCAAACTTCTAAATCTCCAAACATCCAAATCTCAAAATCTCCAGACTCCAAATCTCCAGAGTTCAAATCCCAAATCTCCAAACTGGGACAAACTCCTGCTCCTGCCAAAGGACAGGAGCTGCACTTACTTGGAAGATATTGGAGAAGTCTCTGAGGTTGAAAACGTAGTGGAACTTGACAGCTGTCGGCAGGAAAGTGGCAGCCACCCTGCGATGCAGCCCCAGGGCCAGGGCAATGAGCTGCTGGGCTGATTTTTGCACAGCCTCTGAGAAGTTCCCACTGGCCAGGTGCTGCACTAGGATGGTGCTGTAGATCCTGGCCAGGGCGTCCTGATCAGGGTTGGAGAGAGCGAAGACACAGAAGTGGCGCTGAGGGAGAGAAAGTGAGACGTGGAAAGGTCAGAGAGATGGGAAACCAGCTCCCAGGCCTTTTCTGTGGTTGGACACTGCACTAAACAATCTCCTCTGGGCTCCACTTCCCAGGAAAGGCTGGCCCAGATGATCCCTGGAGGTCCCTTCCAGCCTGGGATGCTCTGTGATCCCATCATTTGAAGCCCACCAGAACTATGTCCCCGTTCCAATTTCCCAGCAGAGGACAGCTGGCAGGTGGCACCTTCTGCTGGCTGAACAAGGGATTTCCAATGGCATTTCACAAGTCCATTGAAGAGCTGAAAGGTCTGAAGGTTTCACTGACCCCTGGTGAAGCCCAGGCAGCCCCTGGGAGGTGCCACCTCCCAGAAGACTCTTGTTGATTAGGAACTTTCAGAGGAAGAGAACATAGAATAGTTAAGGTTATAAAAGACCTCTGAGATCATCAAATCCAACCTTTGAACAAATCCCAAACCACACTGTGGAGTGCCACATCCACTCATTTTTGAACACATCCAGAGCTGGTGACTCCATCACTTCCCTGAGCACAAGTTCCAATGTCTGACGACCAAAAAACTTCTAAGAATTATGGTCCAGCAGTAAATATCAGCTAGAGGAAGGTAAAATCTGCCTGTCTGGACCAGAATTTTTCCTGAGGGTGGGTGTCCAGCTTGCTGGGAACTTGTGACTCCTTCCTCCCACTGAGCAGCAAAACAAGAGGAAACACAAAGAAGGGAGAAGAGCAGGAAATCTGCTGCCTCTCCATCAGGAATTATGTCTGATTATTATCAGTCACTTCATGCTGTTCCCACTGACTGAACGACAGCAGGATCTGCCACAGGTTCTCCTGAAGCCTTGAGCCTGAGCAATCCACTCAAAAATCCTGGAGCAGAGCTTTACCTGGAGCCGGGGGTTGATGGTGAAGCTCCCTGCAGTGGGGTTCATGCAGGACACGTACTGCACGTTGCTGATCTCCTTCAGGGACAGCCGGCTCCTGTCGTACCTTGGGGCACAGCAAAAGCCACAGATGGTGACCACAGCCAGGGCAGCCACCGCTGCTGTCCCTTGGCTGTGTCTGTGGGCACCCAGGGGGTCACATTCTGCCCCTTTCCAGGGGGCAGAGCCTGCTGCATTGTCACCCTGTTCTTCTAAACTTCTTCTAAGCCTTCTGATGTTCACATTTTTGTAATGGAGTTTCTCATGCACTTTTCATGTAAGTAATGATTGTTTTGCATTCCTTTCTGGAGGAGGAGAGAATTGATGGACTGTTGGTGTGACCAGTGTGGTTGGAGAGGTGGCAATTTCACCCTCCAATCCATGGTCACTGTTAGAATTCTATAAATATCAAGGTCTGGAATAAACTTCCTCTCTTTTTTGCCTTGGACATCTCAGCATGTGAGTGCGTGTTCATTTTGTGTCCTATTGTGACAGTTGCTAACCCCACACTTAACCCTGTACACACCACGTGGTCTGAGCTTTTATCCCTGATCCCCTTCAGCGTGCTGGAATAAACCTTCACTGGATTTATGTCCCAGGTTACAGTGTCAGCTGTGCCCACAGTCTGTGTTCCATCCCCAGCCCCAGGGGCTGCTGGAACCAGCTGGGGCAGTGTTTCCCTTCTCTCCTGTCCATGGCCCAGCAATGCCGTGCCCATGGCTCATGGGGAACTCCCTGCGGGAGCTGTCTCTGGTTCATGGGCCAGCAAGGAGCCACTGCAGGGCTCAGAGAATGAGATCAGCCCATGGGGAGATGCTCCGCCCAGGGGGAGGAGCCAAGCATTCCCACCTGGATAGAATCTGGGATTTGGGACAGCACAGGGAGCCCTGACCCACTGGACTCCCAGAGGACAAGAGCTGCCAGAGCTTTCTACAGGATCACTGCTTGGACAAGAGCATTTCATCTGCACTGCTGCCACCACCCTGACTGACAGGGTGTCAGGTTGTGTTCTGACTCTGTCAGTGGTTTTTTGTACTATTGCATTTATTTTACTTTATTTTATTTTACTTCTTTTCTTTTCCTCTTATTAAATTGCGTTTCTGACTTGGAGTCTTTCACTGGTTTTGCTTTCAAACCAGCACATTTATCATACAAAAGGCCCTTCTTGCCTCTGTTTGCTGAGCTAGCCGTGGTGTGTGTGGTGTGTGGGCTTGACTGCTTTGCCTGAGTGCCTCCCCAGGCAACTTCTCCAAAAAAAAAAAAAATGCTTATTGGGAACAGATAGCAGCAACCACCATCTAAATCCCACATTTCTACAAGCAGACTGGACAGGAAACCCCCAGCCCAGCCCCGTACCAGTGGCCATAGTCCAGGTGCTGCCTGAGCAGGGTGTGGGGCTGCACAGTCCCGTACGCGTCCACCTGGGGCATGTTCAGGTCATCGATAAAGTACACCAGCCTCTTGGTGCCTGGAGGGCCGTAGTTCCTGCCAGCCTTCTTCTCCAGAGGCTTCTCCAGCACACCTGGAGGGGCAGGAAGATGGGAATTACTGCTCAGCCCGGCTCTCTGCCTGCTGGGAGCAGCTCCAGCCCTCCCAGCTCCACCTGAGGTGTTTGTGGAAGGAGGAGCTGGGCCTGGCACAGCACACTGCTGTTCCCAGGGGTTCTGTCTGCTGGCTGTCCCCAAACTGTGGCTGGGGTCCTGCGCAGATTTTTGGTCTGATTTCACACAAATCACAAAGTTTTCAATGCCTCCTTGCAAACAAAACGCAGCAAATTGTGTCTGCTCCAAGCCAGGTCAGCTTCAGAGCAAACACAAGCTTGTCATGCAAGATAAAGCCTTCTGCATCCCTCCTGCAAATTTGTTTTAAGTCAGTTCTGCTGGCTGAGGTTATCCTGATCCCTCATACAGCACAGGACTCCCTGCTTGTGTCCCCAAGCACAGACAGCAGTGGCTTGGGTCTGGAATGGAGCCAAGGAGGTGCTGGAGCACAAATTTTGTGATTTTGTGAAAGAAAATGCAATTTTTTTACATCTTTTAGGTAAGGAAAAGAGTGGGTTTAGGGCCTGGAGAATTTTCAAACAATCAAAATAACATTACAGATTCAATTGTACCCTAGAGAACCATAGAATCACAGAAGGGTTTGGGTTGGAAGGGACCTTCAGACCATCTTATTCCAGCTCCTGGTCATGTGCAGGGACACCTTCCACTGTCCCAGGCTGCTCCAAGCCCTGTCCAGCCTGGCCTTAGGCACTGCCAGGGATCCAGGGGCAGCCACAGCTGCTCTGGGCACCCTGTGCCAGGGCCTCCCACCCTCAGAGGGAAAAATTCCTTCCCAATATCCCATCCATCCCGGCCCTCTGGCAGTGGGAAGCCATTCCCTGTGTCCTGCCTCTCCATCCCTTGTCCCCAGTCCCTCCCCAGCTCTCCTGGAGCCCCTTTAGGCCCTGCAAGGAGCTCTGAGCCTCCCTGGAGCCTCTGAGTCCAGAGAAGAGCAATGAAACTGAGCAAGGAGCAGCTGAGGGAAAGGGGCTGGAGAAAAGGAGGCTTAGGGGGGACCTTGTGGCTCTGCACAACTCCCTGACAGGACGGGACAGCCAGGAGGAATTTGGGATCTTATCCCAGGGAACAGGGACAGGATGAGATGGTTCAGCCTCAGGCTGGGCCAGGGGAGGCTCAGGTTTGACACCAGCAGGAATTTCCCCATGGAAAGGGGGCTCAGGGCTTGGAGCTGCCCAGGGAGGTTTGGAGTGCCCATCCCTGGAGTGTCCAAGGAATTCCTGGAGGTGGCACTCAGTGCTCTGGGCTGGGGACAAGGTGGGGATGGGGCACAGCTGGGAATGGATGATCCTGGAGGGATTTTCCAACCTCAGGGATTCCTGTGAGTCTCTTCACCACGACTGAACAGCCCCAAACACCTCCAAGCTCCCTGATCCCCTCCTCAGCATCACCCAAACCTCCAGATAACCCAACAAAACCCAATTCCAACACGAGCTGTCCCATTCCCACCCAGTTTCAAGCAGAAACTTGCATGAGTAAGGGAGAGCATGGAGAGAAAACTCATTTGGAAGCTCTGGAAATTTCCCATTTGTTTCAGCAGAAGGCTGAGGTTATGTGCTGCTCTAAACTGTAGCATATTGGGAATATTTACAATGCTGGAGTGATATTTAATGCAAATCACCCCACACTGCTGCACAAAATGTTTTTATAGGTTATTGATTTCCTTCACTGCGGCCTGAACAACCTTTGCTGTTTCAGGAAGGGGCAAAGCAAACAGCAGCAGCTTTTCTTGGTCCTGGGATGATTTTCCTGCTTTCTTGGAGCCCATCCTCACTCCTAGGTGCTCCCAACCCTCCTGGAGATGGAGGCAGAATTTATTTCACTGCCTCATTTTGGGGTTATCACCAGCCCTGTAAGCAGCAGCGTGAAAAGGAGCAGTCCTTTGTAATTAGGGACAACTGGGAGTTTTGATAAAAAAATTGTGCAAACGCACACTTCAGCCATTCCTTATCAAGGGCAAAAGTTATTAGGGAAAATTTATATTCTGGGTTTTTTTTTTTCAGACCACAAATCTTTTAAAACCCCGTTTGTTTCCTGCTTGGGTGCCCTGCAGACAGCCTGGTTACCCACTAAGAATTCAGCTGTTTTCTTGTCACAGACACTTCTGCACAAAGCCACGAATTGTGCTCAGAAAAATGATGGATTTTTCCTCAGTGGAGTCTCTCTCCCCCCTTCAATAAAACCACAATATTTGAAATTTCTGGTAGCAAGTCAAATTAAGTGTTTCAAATAAGCATTTAATTTAAATTTAATTAGGCCTTAATTAACATATAGAATCAGCCCTTTTCGAGGTTAAACAAGGATGCAGGAGATTCATCATAGTGAAATGCAATTACTGGGGATGAAGTGACATGTTTGGTGGAAGTTGCATTTTAATTCAAAGCCAATCCCACAGTAATCCTGAAGGGTCCCAGCTCTGGGCTCCTGACACAGCCCCTCAAACACTCACTGCACACCAGACTTGGCAAGTTTGGCTCTTCTCACCCTGATGGCCAAGGGGGAAAAGATACCAAACCCCCAAAAAACAACATTTATTGGCATTTTATAGAGGCAGATCTGGGGTGGGGAGGTGGGGAATGAGGGCAGGAGTGCAGCTGATGGAGGAGCAGAGGTCCAAGAGGACATGGAGCAGCACATCACAGGTTCCAGGCTCCACGGGGAGCAAGATTTGGGCAAAATATACCAAAAAAAATCCCAAATTTGGGCACAGAGAGAGTCTGGCTCCTTTTAACCCCTATGCACACAAAAATCTGTAAATTACAGGTCCACAAAGATTGTTTGAACCACATCCCTGTGCTTCCCCTGAAAAGTGCAGCTGTGCACCTTAAAAATCTCTGTCCCCACAGGCACCTCAGCTAAGAATTCCTGCCTTTCAGGTTGGCTCTTTCTAAAGGGAATAAAAACTAAAATCCCAAAACTGCTTTGGATTCACATTTTACAAATCTAAAGAGGCACCTGCTGGGGAAGGGAAAAAAGCAGCCAAGTGACAAACTCCACAGAAAGGGACAAATTAACTAAAAAATGAGCAGTGGGGAAGGATGCCAAGCAGCATAAATCACACTTGCCTGTGATGAAGACGTGCTGGGCTGTGCAGAGGAAAGAAGGGGAGGGTTCAGCCCCAAGCTCAGAGCAGCAGGGACACCCTGTACCTGCCCCACACCTGCACACACTCACCTGGGCAGGTGGGGAACACCAGGGTCCCCCAGGCAGCTGAGCACACTCAGCTCAGCCCCTTCCCCAGCCCAGGGCACTTCCCACTCCAGGAGGAAAAGGAAAAAGGGAGGCTGCAACTATCACACTGGTGAGACTGGCCAGAAGGGGAGGTTTTACCCATTTTTTGTTTTGAAGGACGAGTAGCCCAAATAATTTGCTATGTGCAGAGGCACCAGCAACCCCAGAAATCCTCCAAGCCTGCCCCAGTGAGCAGATGTGGCCCCACCATGGGCTGAACCTCTGCTGTCACCTCTCTGGGAGCATATCAGCCCCAGAGAACAATTTTAATTTACAAAACCTTTCTGAAAATGTCTGCGGAGTTGGGAGCCTGGCAGAGCAGGGGTGAAGCCAGGGACACTCACGTCTCCAGCTGGCACCGCCCAGCCAGGAACAACCCAAAAAGGGAAGGTTTAATCCCTGGTGCTCCTGAGGCTTCACAGAATCAGGGAATGGGTTGGTGTATTAGGCTGCAATGCAAGATGTAACCAGAACTACGTATTCTATTGCCAGCTGTTGAAATTGTTCTTTATCCCTTCCAGGACCCCTCCTCCCTCCAGGGGATCTCTGCTGTCCATGGGCCATCCAGGCTCACTGCAGGGCTGATCCAATGACATCATCCCATGGGGAGATGCTCCACCCAGGGGGAGGAGCCAAGCATTCCCACCTGGATAAACCCTGGGATTCAGAACACCAGGACAGCCTTTTTCCAAGCATTCCTACCTGGATAAACCCTGAGATTCAGAACAGCAGCACAGCCTGTGTGCACTGCATTCCCACAGGGAGACCAGACCCATCTCAGCACCACAGGACCTTCAGAGGAAAGCTCCACCCTCCTACAGGATCATTGCCCCAACAGAACCACATCTGTCACTGCAGGAGGATTTATTTGAACTGCTCCCAACACCCTGACCAACTGGTGTCAGGTTGTGTTCTGACTCGGTCAGCGTTTTCTTTTTTGTTTGCTTTCTGTACTAATATATTTTTATTTTAATTTTCCTAGTAAAGAACTGTTTTTCCTTTTCCCATATTTTTGCATGAAAGCCCCTTAATTTCAAAATTATAATAATTTGGAGGGAAGGGGTTTACATTCTCCATTCCAAGGAGATTTTCCTAATAAAGATTTTCCTAATAAAGAACTGTTTTTCCTTTTCCCATATCTTTACCCGAAAGCCCCTTAATTTCAAAATTATAATAGTTCAGAGGGATGAGGTTTACATTCTCCATTCCAAGGGGGCTCCTGCCTTCCTTAGCAGACACCTTTCGTCCCAAACCAAGACAGGTGGGTAGGAAGGGACCTTAAAGATCATCTCATTTTAACTCCCTGCCATGGCAGGGACACTTTCCACTGTCCCAGGCTGCTCCAAGCCCTGTCCAGCCTGGCCTTGGACATTTCCAGGGATCCAGGGGCAGCCACAGCTGCTCTGGGGAAGTAGAAGAGCTCAGTTGGTCAGAACATGGTGCTAATAATGCCAGGGTTATGGATTTGATCCCCAGATGGGCCATACTCAAGAATTGGACTTGATGATCCTTGTGGGTCTCTTCCAACTCAGAATTTTCTGTGATTTCAGGACATTTAAGTTAAACCCAGCTGCAGACAGAAAGCAGTGTGGTTTACAGTGACTCATGGTTTTAATTCAACTCAAACCAGGTTGCTTTGTTACTGGTTAATAAATATATGTCAAATTATTTTCTCTCTTGTTGGACACTGTTCTAAAATGAGATACCTTTCAAGAATTTCCTGCTTTTTCTTCATCTTTGAAGAGACTACACAGCAAAACTGATTCTACCTCAGTCTCAAACCTAATTTTTCACTAATGTTTCAAAATCCTCATCAGCAATATTCTTATTTCCCTGCCAGAAATTCCTTGGGGGTCTGAGCCCCCCAGGTCAGCAAGCTCTGTGCCCCTGTGGAGGGGGGTAGGATCTGCTCCATGGGATGTGTTGGTTTGTGGCAGGATAGGAGGACAGCCTCAGGAACCAGCCCTGGCTTCCAGCCTGCACAAATCCACGAGCACCATCCTCACTGCTAATTGGGATGCAATTCCCATCACAGCATCCTGAGGACAGTCTGGATCCTCTCCAAGAAACCCATCTTATTCTTCAATTCCAGCATGTTAAAGACACACTTCAAGTCAAATACAAGCCATGAAAACCGCAGCAGATTGAAGCCTGGGCTTTGGCACAGCCCTGAACCAGAGTGGTGGGGTTAAGAATGCAAATTCTCAGGTTTGAAAACATCTCCACAAAAATCAGGGCTCTGCTGAGTGGAGATTCACTGTGGGATTCTGAGTGTGCCCACAACAACACAGACAATTCATCCTCGGGTCTTCCCTTGAGCTTCCAGTGCACATCCTGCTCCAAACCCCAATGGATGCCCCAGGAATGTCACAGAATCACAGACTTAGCCTGGCTGGAAAAGACCTTTGAGATCATCGAATCCAATCTGTGACCTAACACCAGCTTGCCAACTAAACCATGGCACTGAGTGCCTCATCCAGGCTTTTTAAACACTCCAAGGATGGTGACTCCACCACCTCCCTGGGCAGCCCATTCCAACACCCAACCACCTTTTCAATGAAGAATTGGGCACAATGCACCAAAAAAAAAATCCCAAATCTGTGCTTAAGTTTGAGCAGAGAGAGTCTGGCTCCTTTTAACCCCTAAGCACACAAAAATCTGTAAATTACAGGTGCACAAGATTGTTTGAACCATATCCCTGGACCTCCCCTGGCGCGGTTTAAGAGCTTACCTTGCAGCATGGCAGAGGTGGTGTAGTAGTTGAAGGGCACCTTCTTCACCAGGAACAGGTCGATGTCCAGCGAGCAGAGCGTGTCCCCCAGCAGCACCGACTTGCCCATGCCAGCAGCGCCCACCAGCAGCACGGGGCGCCGGCGCTGCAGCAGCCTGGACACCAGGAACCGCAGGCGAACCGTGTCGGCCGTGGGCACCAGGCAGGCCTGGGGGGCACAGTAAACACCTCAGTGTCCCCAGGCATTGGGGGCACAGCAACCACCTCAGTGTCCCCAGGGTGAGGGGCACAGCAAACACCTCAGTGTCCCCAGGCATGGGGGGCACAGCAACCACCTCAGTGTCCCCAGCCCTGGGGGGCACAGCAATCGCCTCAGTGTCCCCAGGGTGGGGGGCACAGCAAACACCTCAGTGTCCCCAGGGTGGGGGCACAGCAATCACCTCAGTGTCCCCAGGCAGGGGGGGCACAGCAATCACCTCAGTGTCCCCAGCCCTGGGGGGCACAGAAATTGTCTCAGTGTCCCCAGCCCTGGGGGCACAGAAATTGTCTCAGTGTCCCCAGCCCTGGGGGCACAGAAATTGTCTCAGTGTACCCAGCCCTAAGGGGCACAGTACCCACTTCAGTGTCCCCAGGTATGGGGGAAACAGCAACCACCTCAGTGTCCCCAGCTCTGAGGGGCACAGCAACAACTCAGTGTCCCCAGGGTGGGGGGCACAGCAACCACTCAGTGTCCCCAGGTCTGAGGGGCACAGAAATCACCTCAGTGTCCCCAGCCTGGGGGGCACAGCAACCACCTCAGTGTCCCCAGCCTGGGGGGCACAGCAATCACCTCAGTGTCCCCAGGGTGGGGGGCACAGCAACCACTCAGTGTCCCCAGGTCTGAGGGGCACAGAAATCACCTCAGTGTCCCCAGCCTGGGGGGCACAGCAATCACTCGGTGTCCCCAGGGTGGGGGGCACAGCAACCACTCGGTGTCCCCAGGGTGGGGGGCACAGCAATCGCCTCAGTGTCCCCAGCCTGGGGGGCACAGCAATCGCCTCAGTGTCCCCAGGCACGGGGGGCACAGCAACCACCTCAGTGTCCCCAGGTCTGAGGGGCACAGCAACCACCTCAGTGTCCCCAGGTCTGAGGGGCACAGCAACCACTCAGTGTCCCCAGCCCAGGGGGCACAGAAATCACCTCAGTGTCCCCAAGCATGGGGGGCACAGAAATGACCTCAGTGTCCCCAGGCATGGGGGGCACAGCAACCACTCAGTGTCCCCAGGCCCAGGGGGCACAGCAACCAATCAGTGTCCCCAGCCTGGGGGGCACAGCAACCACTCAGTGTCCCCAGGTCTGGGGGGGCACAGAAATCACCTCAGTGTCCCCAAGCATGGGGGGCACAGAAATGACCTCAGTGTCCCCAGCCTGGGGGCACAGCAACCACTCAGTGTCCCCAGCCCTGCCACTGATGCCTTAAAATTTTAGCTTTTTCTGTTTTTCAGATCCTGCACTGCGTTAGTGCATTGCTCTAAACTCCATATGAAGTGAAGTCATTAGTGTAGAACTCTGAACTCCATACAGTGTTAGTAAGCTCTCTTCACATTTTGGTCAAACAAAACAATCCTTCCAGGCCTGAGAACCAAAAACACCCTCTGGCCTTAAAAAGCATAAACGGAAATTAATTGGGAGGGAGCAAACTGGGGTAAATTACCTCATTACCTGAAGCTGTAATTGGACAATTAACCTCTGATATGCAAATAGACCAAACTTATTTCTGTCTGAAAAACTCCTGACCCTTTGTCCATCTCAGGTGTAGCCTCTGCCAGGCTTTTGACTGCCCAAAGTGCATCTATTGAAGGCCTTTAACAAATACCCACTTTATTCTTTACCTCTGTCACACCTCTGTTCTAGGTAGCCACTCCAAGGCATCATGCCATGATTTTTTTATCTTTTTATCTTTTTTTTTAATCTTTTCTTTTTATGTACCTTTTTTGTGTTCGCAGTATTTTTGTAATTCTTTAAGCTTGGTATCTTAGCACAGTCCTGGTATTCTGCTAGGCAAGAAGACCAAACATCCCAAAGGCCTCACAGCTCTTTTGAGAAACTGAAGTTCTCTCCAGAAAATATTCTATAAACTAGGATTAAACTCATCTAGGGAGAATATTTTAAAATAAAGAGATGTCACACCATTCATTGGAAATTTTTGTTAGATAGGCAAATTTGCAAGGTCTATAAAATTGTGTACATGGTGTGTGCATTTCAACATATTCCACCTTGACAAATTTTTGCACCATAAAGATTCGTATTAAATACCAAGTAAAAACCCTTTTATATCCCTTAACTGTGTCTGACTTAATTCTAGGACCAAGAAAAGCATCACCACCAGCCCACAGCCACCTCTGGGAGAGCCAGCAATGAGTCAGGTGAGCCCAGCTTCAGGCTGCACTAGGGAAGGATCTGCTGCTGCCAACTATTAAAATCCATTTTTCCAGGTGAACCCCTGGGAGCAGCATCTGGATCCCCCCAACAAAATCACACCTTGCTAAACACAGTGATGATTTTTACAATCTGGTCACTGTGACACTTCTAAAAAAGCAGAGAAGTGCAACTGGCAACCACAATTTACTACCTGAGGAACTCTTTTCTTGGCCCAAACAGAAACCCATCTTTATTTACAGCCACGGAGAATGACAACATGTCATGGTGTCTCAGAGGCTTTGTCCCTGCTCTGTCTCACCACTTCTCTCTGCACCCTGGGCACAGCTGCCCCTCCTGTGCATCACTCATGTTTGGAAGATGGATGGAGGTTGTGCTGTTGTGCACTCAAAGCACAGCAAAAAAGATGGGTAATTTAGTTGTATCCCATAAAGAATTCCATCAGTGCCTGACCTCTGACCACACTTCATGGAAACACCCACGTTCAGCCACAAAAACACAGGAACTCCTCCAGCTGGGGTCACCTACCTGCAGTGGCACCTCTGGGTCAAATTCAAACTGGGGAATGAGTTTAGACCAAGGCTCAAACTTTTTTGTTTCTGAATCAACGTAGAAGTCAAAGACTGTGCCCTGAGAAGGAAACTTGATCGTCTTGAATTCTGCCACCCACCACTTGCTGAACTCCACTCTGTAGTCCACGAGCTGCAGGACAAAAAGAGAAGAAAACAGGCAAATCTGGATGAATTCATTAGAGATGGAGAATGTTATTTATTCCAGTCCACCAGAGTGGGATTAGTCCTTAAAAATATATTCCACAGCATAACAATCTTATCCTTTTTCCTATTATTAAGTCTAATTTTTCATTTTCTTCATTTTTTCTCATCACTCCTATTTATTCCCCTAAATAATTCATCCTCTGTGTTGATCACTCCTAGTATGTCTGAGATTAGACAGATGGATCAATTTGGAAAAGAGAAATACGTGCCTATGACTAAACAGACACTTGATTGATTTTTTGGTGCCTACTTCTTCCAACAGACAAGGACACCACATCCATCTCCATCCGTGGCCATGGATAGTCAGAGCATGCATACCAAATCTCTTCCTCATCAATCACACCGCCCTGCAAACATTTAGTTGTTGTTTTCTGGCCTCTGTTCAAGCAGGAGCAGCAGGACTGCCAACCCCAGTTCAGCAAAGAATGGGAGAGGATTGCTGCCATAGAGCCCAGCAAAGCTTTCCTGTTTTCCCCCCTTCTACCTCTCCATGCATGAAGATTTTCAAGCATCTGAACTTTTTTTTCTGGGGGGAGCTGAGGTGACGGTTTTTGCTTTAGACACCGAGTCAGGATTTGCAAAATGTGCTCAGTCCCCTTCCCTGCCTCAGGTCTCCTCTGTGAAACTGGGCCAGGCACTGTCTGAACCCTTCCCACGCAGAGCACAGGGACTGCAGCTCCGTAGATTCTCCTCAGCCCTGGGGAGAAACGGGGGGAAGGAGGGGGAAAGTGCTGCTAAAAAGATGTCTGGGAGAGAGCAGATGCATCACTGAGCCAGTTTTAGCAGCACAGTTTGTTCCTGGGGCATCTCTATTAGGTTCTCCTCCCCATAACCACCCCATGGGCTTTTGGGAGCAGGTGGGACCAGGGACTGCTCAGCCTCCCTCAGGAAACCCAGCTTTGAGCTGAGTGTCCTCTGCAAAGCTCCCCGAGCCACCACACATCAAAAGAGCAGAGGATTTGAAAAACACATTATTAGCATCCACTGATTTTGCAGTCTCGTGCTACCCAGAGAGGCAGAATGACTGTAATCCCCTTTCTCCTGTTGTCACAACTCCTCAGCCCGGCAGCAGAAAAGCGATGTGAATGCTGCTAAAAGCTTTCTCACAGTGGTGCCTCGCCCTGCTCGCAGTGCTGGGAGGGGCTGAGCCCTTGAGGGGAGCAGCCCCAGCCCCAGCTCTATTGCCAGAACGGTGTCGAGCTCAAACTGCTTCTTTAACAAAAACCCCATATGGATTTCTGCTAATTTCAGAGCCTGGAAATGGCAAATCTATCATCTGCTTTTAGAGAGGGGCCTTGCTCCCCACCAACAAACACTGAGCAGTGGGAAACCTTCCAGCCTGTTTCTCCTGACATTTTGGCAGCAAAAGGTCAGCAGGAAGGGTACCTTCAGCAGGCAGCAATAAACAGTTTTTATATTGGATCATTTTTCATCAGGCTCCCCCCTCGCTCGGACGCTGTGTGCTCACGCTCTCCTCCCTGACATTTACAGAGCAGCACAGGCAGCAACGCCCAGGATCCTCCCAGAGGGATGCTGAGCCTGCTCCCAGCTCCTCCTGCCACACACCCGGCTGTGCCAAGGCCCTGCCACGCCAGGATTAACTGCCATGGGCATGGGAATTCCAGGGTTAATTGCCATGGGCATGGGAATTCCAGGGTTAATGCTGTGGGCATGGGAATGCCAAGATTAACTGCTGTTGTATGGGAATGTCAGGATTAACTGTTATGGGTATTGAAATTCCTGGGTTAACTGCTATGGCATGGGAATGCCAGGATTAACTGCTATGGACATGGGAATGCCAGGATTAACTGGGCATGGGAATGTAAAGATTAACTGCCATGGCATGGGAATGCCAGGATTAACTGCCATGGCATGGGAATGCCAGGATTAACTGCCATGGCATGGGAATGCCAGGGTTAACTGCTATGGCACGGGAATGCCAGGGTTAACGGCCATGGCACGGGAATGCCAGGGTTAACTGCCATGGCACGGGAATGCCAGGGTTAACTGCCATGGCACAGGAATGCCAGGGTTAACTGTTATGGGCATGGGAATGCCAGGATTAACTGCCATGGCACAGGAATGCCAGAATTAACTGCTATGGCACAGGAATGCCTTGTCCAAGTGCCACCAACCACGCTCTACCCAGAGCAAGGGGCTGAAATTCCTCTGCTGAGGCAGCAGCTTGTGCTGCTGGGCAAGGGCCAGCTGCTCCCCAGGCTTGACTTAAAAAGTCACCCTGCACTGAGAGAACCAAGGCTGTGGTTTTTCCAGATGGCACATCACTGGGGAATGGAGGGTTAAATCCTCCCCAAGGACCACAAAAGCTGGTCTTGCTCTCCGTGGGCTTGAGGGTGCACCACGCTGAGCTTGGCCATTCTCCAGTGTTACCCCCTGGATAATGAGGCCTCTCATGAAAGGATGGTTCAGTTCAGGTTTCCAAAACAGCATCACTGACACAGCTTTAGGTCTGGGAAATAGAAAAAATAGGAGGGAAAAAAAAGGCAATAAAAGATCTCTTGAAAGATGCTGATGTGGAACTTCCCTTCTTACCTGGTCCTGGAACATGGAGCCACCAAAGGCCCAGACAGCAGCAAAGACAAAGTAGAGCTCATAAAGCTCCTTGGGACAGTCAGGAGGTGTGTTGTCCTCTGTCAGGAGGCATTCCAGGAGGTAACACAGCATCTGAACCATGCTCTGCTCAGGAATGGGAATAATCTTCTTAAATCTGAGGGATGGAGATGGAAAACATAATTGGGAAATATAATTGAGTGAAGCACCAGGGTTGCTCCCAGCCCAGGAAAGCAAGGCAGGAATGCTTTGGCAGAATATCAGCGTTTTCCTTGTCAGCAGTGGATGTCTCATTCCCTGGAAAAGCACTAAGGAGAACACCCCACCTCTGCCTGGCCCTGCTGGCACACACACACACGTAATAACAGTCATCAGAAGTTTCAGGCATTTAAAAACTTTGATCCTCTTGAAAGAAGTAAAATGGAGGAGTTGCTAAAGGCGATGATTTCCTGGGAGCGCGAGGAGCTCAAAAGCGGTCAAATAGAGGAGTAATAAAATAAAGCCTTTCATCTTGCCATTTTACATTCGTTTAAGCTACACTTACAGAATTCCAAACTAATATTGTAGCAGCACTGAAGTCCTCCATAAAGTAATTAGAGCTATTTGAAAGGTTGGTTCTACAATTTCTGAATTAAGCGAGCTACCAAAATACTCAGCTTGGGCTGGTGCAGCTAATCCTGGGGATTTCATGGTCTGACAATTGTTCAGCAGAGAGAGCTGGAGATGCTCAATGGGCTTTGCTGCCAACAGCTTTAAAGTTTGGACACCCAGAGAGCAGCTCCTCAGCAAGATTCCCAACTCCCAGACCCAAGGAGCAAGACTTGCACTCAGCAGATCCTCCTGACACCTCCTCGCTGGGGCTGATGGTGTCCCAGGTTTGGTTGTTCACTGATTTTCTTCTTTTTTTTTTTTTTTTTTTTTTTTTTTTTAATGAAACTGCAGGTATGGGGAGCAAGCAGAGGATGGAGAATCACACAATCATAGATGGGTTTGGGTTGGAAAGGAACTTTTAAAAGTCATCTATTCAACCCTCTGCCATGGCAGGGACAACTGTCCCAGGTTGCTCCAAGCCCATCCAACCTGGCCTTGGACATTTCCAGGGATCCAGGGGCAGCCCCAGCTTCTCTGGGCACCCTGTGCCAGGGCCTCACCTCCCTTACAGCCAAGATTTTTTTCAAATACCTAATCTAAATTTCCCCTTGTCAGTTTAAAACCATCATTCCTTGTCCTGTTTTTCACATTCAGAGGTCAGTGTCCACCCAGGCTGGATGCTCTCACAGAGGGACTCAGCTCAAATGTTTCAGGAAAGAAATCCAGGAGAGGACTGCCCCTGGAGCAATCCCACCCTCTCACACAAACACCAGCTTCCTCCTCATCCCCAAGGGGCAGGAAAAGATTTGGGGAGAAATAAAAGAGGATTTGCTCTGCATCTTCCACACTTTCTTACAGCAGGGGTCTGAAATCTGCTCTACTGACCCAAAACTTGAGCAGTGAATTCCAGTCTGGCCTGACACACCAGGAAACTGGAAAGATTTTCCCTTTAGGATCTCTTGGATTTAATTCCCATGAGATACAGAACTGATCCAAGCACAGGAACCATCAAATCAATATCCAAGGAGAACCAGATCAGAACCAACCAAGGGTGGGCAGGAGTGTCAGCTGCC
Source organism: Acrocephalus arundinaceus (assembly GCA_021534815.1). NCBI lineage: Eukaryota > Metazoa > Chordata > Aves > Passeriformes > Sylviidae > Acrocephalus > Acrocephalus arundinaceus. Next base: position 767,318 of record JAJEOU010002598.1, read on the forward strand.
CCCTCACCCCACAGTTTCCTGGAGCTGAAGCCAACGACACTCAGGGCTCCTGGGGACAAGGAGGACACTGGAGCACAGCTGGAAAAGTGGTGAGTGACCACCTGCCCTCACCAGGGAGACACGAGCACCCTGCAGGGTACCTGGTCCTGAGGGTGTCCAGGCAAACGGGCAGGTACTTGTCAAACAGAATGGTCAGGTTGGCTCTCTCAGACTGCACCTCTCGCCGGTCAATCCAGCTGCTCACAGGGGATTCCAGCCCAGATCCGAGGGGTTGATGTACAGGATCCCTTGAGGCACAGGAGAAAAGAGTAAGAACACAGCAGAGACTCTCCTTTCGCACACCAGAAACTTTCAGTTGCTCTCAAACAACTGAAACCCTGTCAAATACACCTGGTCCCTCATTGCCTGCTCCCTCCTCCTGCCCCATTGCAGAGGAGAAACATTAACAGTGAAGAGATGTAACTCAGGTAACCAGGACACCTCTCATGACCTCCCCCAAATTAGAACATTTCCTATTATTAAGTCTAATTTTTTAGATTTAATAAAAACTTGCCTAAGTCGTGTTGTTGCTCTGGGCCCCAGACACCAGGGGACACCTTCATTCCCCGTTCCCATGCACTGTTCCAAAGATCAGGAGTTCTCTGGGATAGAGGCTGCTCTCTCCTATCAGGCCCACACAGATCTGTGCAGGAGTGTTCTCTCAGCAGTGCTGCAGCCATGACCCCACTGCAGCAGCAGGAACACCCTGAGTTCATGATTGCAGACCCCGTGTGGGGCTGAGCTCAGGACCTCGAGTGTCCATGAGCTTCAGGAACACACCCTGCACACCACAGGCAGCTGTGCTCCCAGCCTGGCAGCTTTCAAAGGCACCAAGCTGGCCAACAAAAGATTGATAACAGCCCCAGCTGCGAGGTGCAGCTCAGGCAGGACTCACCTGCCCGGGACACGGTGGCCGGGGTGGCCATGCGCAGGTGGCTGATCTCAAACAGAAGCCTCATGGTGGGGTTCAGAGGGATCCTCTCATTGCTGGCCAGGGTCAGCACCTGCACATGCAGACAGACAGACAGCCTAAAGCTCTCCCAGGAACAGGAATGAAAAAGTTTAGCACTTGGCACTGCTGAGCATGGCTGCTCAGCCCAGCTCCTTGAGGCACAGCAGTGTCCAGCAGGACAAGGGGGATTCTGCCCTCTGCCCCATTCAGGTCAGATCCCACCTGCAGAGCTGCCCCAGCCCCAGGGACCAGCACAGGGAGGACCTGGAGCTGCTCGAGAGAGTCCAGAGGAGGCACCAGGATGATCAGAGGGATGGAGCAGTTCTCAGACAGGCTGAGAGAACTGGGGTTGTTCAGCCTGAAGAAGGATCTGGGACGACCCATTGTGGCCTTTTGGTACCTGAAGGGGCTCCAGGAGAGCTGGAGAGAGACTTTGGACAAGGGTCTGAATGACAGGACAAGGGGGAATGGCTTCCCACTGCCAGAGATAGATGGGATATTAGGAATTGTTCCCTGGGAAGGTGGGAAGGCCCTAGCACAGGGTGCCCAGAGAAGCTGCCCCTGGATCCCTGGAATATCCAAGGACAGGTCCTACAGCAGTCTGGCATAGTGGAAGGTGCCCCTGCCTGTGGGAATTCCAGACCCAGAAAATTCTCAAAATCTGTGCAAGTTGGCCCCAAATACAGCAGAGAATACAGAGTTCAACTTGAGGCCTTGGAAAAGGCTTCCAGATTTAGACACCATAAGCAAGAATGTGGATTTGTATCTTAGATAGAGACACATTCAGCTAAGTAGTGGAAAGTTTTAGTTTAAAGTTTAAGATATAGAATTAGTTATAAAGTGATAAGAAGTTTTAAGGTGTAGTTCTGTAAGTTTGTGCATCACTATATGATTGGATAAAATTGTCCACATTGTGGCAGGACGTGTGATGCAGTTTAATTAGCCATTGGTGTGAAAGTTAAAACAATCTGTGTGGCAGTAATTTATTGGCTAATTAACCTTTAGGAGACCTTGTAACCTGTGGTCTTGGGACCACTGGCCATGAACTTCTGGTGAATGCAGTGAAGACCTTCCATCCTCCCTGAGACTGAGGCAATAAATCATGTTTTAAGACATCTCCCAGTGGTCCTGTCTCTCTTAAAATCCCTATAAAGTAGTGCCATGCTCTCCACAGTTCGAGACACCCCAAAGGCAGCCAGAGGAAGCTGAATAGCAAGAGATACTGATCTTGGAGGAAAGATGAACAGGATCTCCACAAGCTGGTGAAAGGAACCAGTGTGGGAACTGAAAAAGCAGAGGACTTTCACAGCCTTGCAATAAGTTTACATAGGGACACAAGTTTATGTAGGGGCAATAAGTTCACATGTGCGGCACAGCCATCCATACACCAAGATGGCGGCTCCCTGCAAAGACCTTCCATACACCAAGATGGCGGCTCCCTATACAGAGCACCCTCTCTATACAACAAGATGGCAGCGCCCTATACAGAGCACCCTCTTCCATAAAACAAGATGGCGGCTCCCTATACAGAGCACCCTCTTCTGTACAACAAGATGGCAGCGCCCTATAGAGAGCACCCTCTTCCATAAAACAAGATGGCAGCGCCCTATACAGAGCACCCTCTCTGTACAACAAGATGGCGGCTCCCTATACAGAGCACCCTCCTCTGTACAACAAGATGGCGGCTCCCTATACAGAGAATGTGCAATGCCGCCAACGCCATTTTGTGACCACTGAGACTCGCGCCTCCAACTACAGTGCTTCTACTATTGAAAGGAAGCAGGGAGAGGAGAACTCTCAATCATCATGCTAACAAAGTTAACAAAAACCCTTTATTCTAATATAAAAGCAAGAACTAATAAAGCCACCACAAAACTCAAAAGCTTATTTTGATACCTATAGACCATGAGAGTGTAAACCCAATGTTATTATGGTCTAGAAAACGTGTGTTCATGCATTTCTAGTCTCCTTGACATAATTCCATCCTCTATCCAACATCAACAGAAGATCTAAACGGGAAGGAAAAATTAATTTGCTGAATGCTGTGATTTAATAACCTCTCTTCACTCAGTTTGCCTTAGGTTGCTATGGCAACACTGTCTGCCACTTTCTTTAGGCTTGTGACCTGATACTACTCATCATCTGCCACCTGATACATAGCAACACATCCAAGGCACTCATCCTATATGGATCACAGCACCTGTTCCATAAAATGATCCAACATACCAGGACACAAATTATTGGAATACTGACTTCCAAGGGCTACAGGAAAATTAACAGTACAATCCACAAATCTTGTAAAAGTTTGCATTACGTAAGTCACATATAGTTACATAAACTTAAGGGTTGGAACATATTTCACACTCACATGATGAAACACTGACAAGCATACTTAGAACAAAAGAAGCCTGATGAGTATTACTGCGTTCTTGGCAACTTGAGTTACTTTACCTGAACAGCCGATGAATACAAACTTTTAGAACCTCATTAAATTCTGCTTTTAATGAAAACGTCAAAGCACACAGTTGATGACATTCTAATATACCTATGTTCAAATGAATATTGTCAGCAGTCACCCTGCAGAAAGGGATACACTCAAACATCACCCTAAAAATCATGCTTTCATAAAGCATTAAAGATGTAATGTATCAGCTTCACCATCACTGCCTGAAAGGCTGCTGTCTGTGGATGGAGCTCCATTTTCATTAATACTCTCATCATTATTCTCCCTCTTACAAGTTTCATCATTTGCATCCTCCTTAGATGTGTCATTAACCTCTGGAAGTTGTTTTCCTTCAGGCAGTTTAGCACTACTTGATGCAGAATCCGAAACAGATGCAGTTTGCTGCTCCTTTGCATCAGGAACCCAGAAAATGATTCCCACACCTTAAGCCTTTCTTCCCATTCTCTTGCAGTCTCCTCCACGTGATAATCCGTGACACCATCCCACGTTTCAGCACTGAGCTGATGGCCACCAAACCACCTTCCATTTAGAGTCAGCTTGCATAGATCAGCTTCTGTCACTTCTTTAAATGACACAGAAGGGACACCATCAGGGTGCCTATCAAATATGAGAATCTTCTTTACCTGACCAAACTTTTCACACTCTGTCTGCAGATCTTCTCTTATCTCATTTAGCACAAAGGGTCCTCCTCAAAGTCTGTGGGGTGAAACATATTCCTGATAATAATGATGCGTTCATGCCACATTCGAGTTGCCCCATCTTTCTTCTCTGGCTCCAATCCAGCTATTTCTGCTGTTGCAACAACTTCTTGTAGTCTTTACATTTCTTATTCTTTTTGCTTGCATCATATTTCCCATTCAGTTGGAACTTTGCAACTTCCACATGCAGTTTATAATCTTGGAGTTCTGCTTCATCCAGAAGCCTCAAAGCAAGTTGAACTGATTTCTCTTCAGATAACAACAGAGGCCATCTCCTTTAAGATTTCCTTCTTTATCTTTGTACAGTTTGATCTTGTGTTCTTCTGTCTGAGGATCTCACATGATGATACCACATTTTGACATGACCTGCTACTGTTGGTAGCAGTCCAGTTAAGTCCTCCTGGAGTGACAGATGTGGCTCTGTTGGAGCAATGATCCTGTAGGAGGGTGGAGTTTTCCTCTGAAGGTCCAGTGGTGAGATGGGTCTGGTCTTCCTCTGGGAATCCAGTGCAAACAGCCTATCCAGGTGTTCTGAATCTCAGGGTTTATCCAGGTGGGAATGCTTGGTTCCTCCCCCTGGGTGGAGCATCTCCCAATGGGATGATGTAATTTTATCAGTCATGCAGTGAGCCTCGATGGTTCATGAACAGCAGAGATCCCCTGGAGGGAGGATGGGTAGTGGAAGAGATAAAGAGCAGCACCTCCCCAACAGATTTCAACAGAATGCATACTTTTGGTTACATCTTGCATTGCAACCCAAGACACAAGAATACAACAGCGAGAAAAGGATTTTATCCCGGGAAAAGGGACAGATTTGCAAAACGCAGGTTGACCGAATCCAGAAAGGGACCCATCAAACTTTAAATCAAGGGATTTTTCAGGAAACAGCTTAAGATTGACCAATTGGGCAGATCCAGGTGGAAAAGATCCGAGAGCAGCAGGAGAAGGCTTCTGCCTGCCTGCCTGCCTGCAGAAGAAACCAGTGGCTGCCAAGAAACAGCTCCGCAGGGAGATGGAAAACGAAAACCATGGTGTGATGACACAAATAACAGCAATCCAGCAACCCAGAAACTTTTCAAGAAACACAGAAGGAAACAGAAAAGCTTAAATATATTGTACAGACATCTGCAAAATGCTGCAAAGTTGAATAGCAGTTTGCCGAACTTTAAGTTGTTGTCCTGTTTCTTTAGTAAAACTGCAGTTACTATGAGTTATTCTCAAGGCTAAATTACATAAATCATAATATACTTGTCACACCTTTACAATCTCTACAGTAAATCCATGTTGCTGCTGTATTATGTTCAGCTGTTATATACCAAATATTCAGTTACCTTTTTTGTAATAATGGAGTCAGACTTGGTTATATTTTCATTTGATACAAATTAAGTGTTGATAGAGTTACGCACAGTTAAGCTTCACTATGTTTAGGTCTGAGTAATGTTAAGTTATGGTTTATTACTTTGGTATCCTGTTGATGCTAAGTTCTATTAAGGGCCTAAAGTTATGATCAGGACATTTGCGATTACTCACAAGCACGACTCTCCAGAAAAGGGAAATTCCAATGAAAACAAGCTCTAAGTTATTTCCCTCATGCACCATTGCCTTTATGCAATATTGTTTGGTGTGTCTGAAGAAACACAGCTGCATTATTCCAGGAGATGTTATTACAATCTGCATTTCCCCCAGGCTGAATCACACTTGACAAGGAATACCCGTTTCTTTACCTTGCATCCATTACCTTATTATCATCCATCACGGTGTTAAGAGATTCAATCCACATTGGATCAATATCTCCATCTAGTACCATCCACTTGGGACCGTCATGTGAGATGTTGGCCAGCTCTCGCATGATTGATGAAAACAATCCTGGGAGGATGACACAAATATGTTGATGAACATTGAAGTTGTCACCTGCTCTAACAGATTTTTCTAGCAAGTTCCTAAAAATTATGCTTTCCCCTTAAACATTCATAACTCTTTGCATCGGGACATAAATAATACTATATGATGATATCTGCTTTGAAGAAAAAAACTTTATCAGAGTTATTATCACTGAGAATGACTGTGGGCTCACATGAGCTTCATTCCCACTGAAAACCATAAGACATAGGAAAAATGAAGAGCAGATACTCAGAGGAAAAAAAAAAAAACCCACAAACTACACAATGCAGAGAAAACCATCTGAATATGCCTTGGAAATTCTTCTATTTGTGGTTTTTTTCCTATGGTTTGAAGTACACCAGGATGCTTTAAACTCCGGGTCATGGCTTTAGTGAGACTGAAGGAAGAACAAGCCCAGACTGACATTGAGTGACGGAACAAAATGTCAGTGAAATCAAGGAGACAGAATATACAGAGTCTCAAGGGGAGTAAATAATGAATGCTAAGAAGAGCTAGAAGCTGGGAACAGAGCAGAAGTACTGCAGGGCAAAAGAGAGCTCCACAAAACCATCACTCTCCTCCACACGAGGAAATACCTAGGGAAAGGCTGGTCTGCATGAAGGAACATCAGGCAAACATTAAAAACAGCCTCTCTTCTGGTGAATTGTGACAGGCAGGCTTTTTGTTACTCCAGGACCAGCTATTGCCCCGTGATCCAGGTCAGGAACCGCCGGTGGCATCGCACGACCCAAACAAAACTTGTGCACAGCAAATGCAGAACGGCTCAGCTGACACAGCAATGAGGTGGGGTCAGAGAAACACCTCCCTGGCTCTGCCTGGACTCCATTCCTCACGCTGGACATGGCTTGGCAGCAACTCCAGCACTGCCAGTGTCAGCAGCAGCTCCTGCCTGAGAGCATCACACAGCACGGCAGCAGCTGCAGGGAGGTGCCCTCTCCCAACCTCGGGCATCCACACCTCAGAGAGGGCTTGGGATTTGAAAGAAGAGGTTGGTTCTGCAAATAGTACTTTTAGGATTCCCTTGTGGGACCTTTTTCCACCTAACATGTACAAACTTTCCAGCTGCTGGCAGTGCAGTGAGTGACAGGATGAACTCGGGAAGAGGGAAAGGAGGCAACACATCCTCTCTTGTCAGGCTGTGCTGAAAATGGCCTGACTGCTCTTTGGCACAAAGAAACATTTTCAGGAATGGTTAATGCAGAAAATATCTGCCTTGAGACATCAGAGAGGAATCCTGTAAATTCTGTTTAAACCTTAGAGGATTGAAAACACTGCACAGCCACCTGCCAATGTCTCTCCTGCTGTCCAGTGCCACCCACAGTCCCTGATCCACAATCCCCAACGTGCAGCTCTCTCTGCAGGGTGCTGCCTACATCCCACGCTTCCCTCTGTCACTTTGATTTAGGGTCTCCAATCACAATTAAAAAGAAATTAACCCTGGCACTGGAGCGGAGCAGGGGGCAGGGGAGGTGGTGGCAGGGGGCAGGAGGGGTGGTGGCAGGGGGCAGGAGGGGTGGTGGCAGCTCCTCTCCTGGAGACCTCTGGCCGAGGATGATTTATGGAGCCATCCTCCCTCACCTCCCCCTCAGCTCCCAGAACAGGCACACGGGGAATCAAAGCTGCCTTTCTGGATTAGTCACAACCCAACCTTTTCACTCCGCATCTCTGTAATCTTTCAGCAGGTTTTAAATGCTCATCTCATCCTCCTCAAGAGCAATCAGGATCAACAGCCTGGCAAACGCCGTGTGCTAGAGATCAGGCAGGGATATTTAGTGGAAAAACACTTCTCAAGGGCTTCTTGAAGTGCCCAGCCACAGAAACCTGGTGATGGCACTTTTTTGGGGGGCCTCAATGCACAGCACAGGGCAGGAGGGAATTCTCTTCAATCAGCAGCCCAGCACCCCCAAAAAACCCTCCCCAGTTAGGAATTGAGAAGTGTCAGTGTTAATGGACATAATTATCCTTATGGCAAAAGGATAAATTCCCAAAAAGCTGTGACACCCTACACATCCTTCACACAGCTGGGAGCAGCACCTGGGCTGTGAGACCTGCACACAGATCCCCATCACCCTGCTGCCAAAAATATCAAATTCAAAAAATCAATTCAAAATATCAAATTCATCAAAAATATCCTTTTTATCTCCAAATTCGGCCATGAAAAGACACTTACCATCTTTCCACTCTCTCGTTGCTGGGTTAATGATGCCAAAAAGTTCATCGTTGGTGACTGCCTTGGGGTTGAGGTCTGTCCAGACAGGACGGCGCTTCATCCTCTGGTAGGTTTTGTGCAGGGACCTCAGCACCTGGGACTTGCCTGTGCCTGCAGCTCCCACCACGAACACGGAGTGCCGGACACTCAGCAGCTCCTCCAGCTGCACCACCTGGGGAAACACCCCCAGAGTTCAGACACAGAGGTCAAACTGAAGTTCAAAACGTGCAAAATGTGATCTAGGGGAAAGAGTCCCTGCCCATGGCAGGGGGTTTGGAAGGAAACACCCCCAGAGCTCAGACACAGAGGCCAAACTGAAGTTCAAATGTGCAAAATGTGATCTACAGGGAAAGAGTCCCTGCCTGTGGCAGGGGGGTTGGAAGGAAACACCCCCAGAGCTCACACAGAGAGGCCAAACTGAAGTTCAAACGTGCAAAATGTGATCTAGGGGAATGAATCCCTGCCTGTGGTACGGGGGTTGCAAGGAGATGTCCTTTAAGGTCCCTTCCAACCAAACCATTCTGTGGAATTAGCTCTCATCAGGCCTCTTTATAGAAATTTGTGACCCAGACACACAAAGGGATTTGACCCCAAGTTTGGTCTAAGCACTCCAACCATGATGGGTGAAATCCTGAGCAGGCAGACAAACCTCCAGCACCACTGACATGTGACATCCACCAGCCAAGGAGGCTCTGCACTCCAGGGGCTGCATGTGCATGAGCCTACAGGAGTCACTCTCTGTAAATCCAGGGAAGAGGCAGAGCTGGATTTAGGAGCAGTCAGGACTGTCCTCCATCAAGGTCTGTCTGCAAGGGGAATATTGTGGCTGCTCCATCCCTGGAAGTCTCCAAGACAAGGTAGGACAGGCTTGGGAACACCTGGGATGGTGGAAAGTGTCCCTGCCCAGCAGAGGGTGGAAGGAGCTGAGCTTTAAGGTCCGTTCCAACCCAAACCATTCTACAATTCTATGATTGTGCAGAGCCCTCTTTGAGGAAGCAAAGATGGTTAAATATTGGGGAAGATGAAACAGGAAAGCCTTATAAATATGACTGCTTAGATTTTGAGAATATGAAACCTATAAGAGGAGTTGAAGGCAAGTTTTGATGTCTGAGATGCCAAGCTTTATTTATTGAACAACTGGAAAACAATGGTATGGCCAGCTGAAGGTTAAACAATTAAATTAATTGATGAAACAATGCCCTTCTCCTTACCAAGAGCCCAAGGGGCAGAGCAGCCCCTGCTGGCTCGGCAGGAAGGGTCCCAAGAGTCGTTTTTAGGGTTTAAAATCTAACACAGGATGGGAATGTAATGATTCTTATGGGCTGTGTGTAAATGCTGTAGGATTTGTAATTTTTAGGGTTTAAAATATAACACAGGATGGGAATGTAATGATTCTTATGGGCTGTGTGTAAATGCTGTAGGATTTGTATCTTGTGCTGGATTGGTTGGTGTAAATTAGAATATTCAGTAGAGAAGATTTAATGGATTGTAATGGGAACTTTGCACTCTTTTTTCTCTCTCTCTCTCCTCTGCTTCTCCCTCTTCTTCTTCCCTCTCTCCTTTCTCTTCTTCCTCCTCACTCTCTCTCTGCTCAGAGCTGTGGCTGGCAGCTCGTAGTAGGGCCCTTCACCCACACCCTGTGCAATAAACTGCATGCTCCAAAACCAGGCTGGACTCCAGAGATCTCTCATCTCCATTTATCCCATCACCATCCCATCTGACCCCATTCCCACAGCTGAGAAAACCCAGCTGAGCTGCTGATGGTGCAGGAGGAGCAGAAAATCCCCCGGCCTTACTTTGAGCACAAAGTTGTCCTCAGGCTGCAGCCGCAGCTCCAGCACAGCCTCCCTCACCACGGCCTCAAAATCCAGGTGGCGCTTCCGAGGGACATCCAGCGCTGGGAACAGGTCCCCAATCAGCCCCAGGAACACCGGCACGTCGTCTGTCACCATCTTGGGGACGTTGAAGTCGCGGAGGGAGCGCATCAGGACCTGCTCCTCGGGCCGCTCGGGGTCTGCGCGCTTCAGGGAGCCGGCCACCACCAGCACCGACTTGATGGCCCGCAGACCCCAGTCATAGTGGTCCTGCACGAGGGGAAAGAAAGAAATAGCAACAGGGATGAGTTTATGCCTAGATGATGCCAGGCAGGGTAAGAACCAGCAGTCCCAGCTGCTGGAGCAGTCAGCAATGGAAATGCATAAATTCATTTTTGTGACGTGGCCAGAGACCTCCACCAGCCTGAGTCACCATTTCAGAAGGTGAGCTTCCCATCAGGGAGAGTACTAAGGAGTCAAATAATTCAGCTGTTCATGCCACCACATGGCTCAGAGCTGGCACTCTCAGCAGTACGATTTGTACCCTGGGACCTAAGAAATTTTTTCCCCTAAACCCTAAAACCTTGGCCTTTATGTAGGTTAAGCAAGGCAGTCAGGAACTCAAAGCTGTGAAGCTTCGGCTGTGGAGGTGCATGGCAGAGTGTCACATCCCTGATTTTGGGGGATCCAGAGCAGTGTCACATCCCTGATTTTGGGGGATCCAGAGCAGTGTCACATCCCTGATTTTGGGGACCCAGAGCAGTGTCACATCCCTGATTTTGGGGGACCTAGAGCAGAGTGTCACATCCCTGATTTTGGGGGATCCAGAGCAGTGTCACATCCCTGATTTTGGGGACCCAGAGCAGTGTCACATCCCTGATTTTGGGGGATCCAGAGCAGTGTCACATCCCTGATTTTGGGGGATCCAGAGCAGTGTCACATCCCTGATTTTGGGGGATCTAAAGCAGTGTCACACCCCTGATTTTGGGGGATCCAGAGGAATGTCACATCCCTGATTTGGGGGGTCCAGAGCAGTGTCACATCCCTGATTTGGGGGGACCTAGAGCAAAGTGTCACATCCCTGATTTGGGGGGTCCAGAGCAGTGTCACATCCCTGATTTGGGGGGACCTAGAGCAAAGTGTCACATCCCTGATTTTGGGGGATCCAGAGCAGTGTCACATCCCTGATTTGGGGGACCTAGAGCAAAGTGTCACATCCCTGATTTTGGAGGATCCAGAGCAGTGTCACATCCCTGATTTTGGGGAACCAGAGCAGTGTCACATCCCTGATTTGGGGGAACCAGAGCAGTGTCACATCCCTGATTTTGGGGACCCAGAGCACAGCAGAGGGCTCACCTGCTTGGACAGGAGCTCCTTGCAGAGTTGGTAGAGCGTGATGAACTTCCTGGCCAAGGCCCGAGCCTCGAGGAAGCCCTCGGCCACCAACATAATCTCACAGATCAGCTCAAAGTCTGGCACAACCATTGCACAGGGCCTGGGGAGACAGGCAGAAAGGATTGAATGAGAGTGAATTTCCCAGGAAAATGAAGCCTGGATGTTCCAAAAGACAATTTCTGTCAGTTTCATTACACAGGTCACAAAACCTGACCTCGACTCACCTGAAGAGAGCTTTTAAATTCTCAGGTAGCTCGGTTCGTCCTGCATAACCAGGGTTCATGGTGATGAAAATCCCCACTGTGGGGACCAAGTTAATGTCTTCTCCAAGAAAATTGAAGGATTTCTTCTTCTCCCGGATTGCATCCTGCACACTCTTCACCTAGGAACCAAGGCAGTGCTTAGTGCTGGTGTCCAGGTATGAAAAACCCCACAGGCTGCCCTCCTTACACCTGGCCCGTGATGACTGGGGCTTATCACTGCTCTGGTTTGGGTTTTTACTGACCATATAAAGCTTTTTATGCTCTTTGGGGTAAATCTGTGTGTCTCCCATCACAATCCAACTCTGACAAAGCAGCAAAGAGCTGCAGAGACAGGACAGTCCAACTGAAAAGAGTTGCAAGGGTTTGCTTCAGGAGACATTTGGCTGGTGTTTTCTACTTGCTGGATTGCAGTTTTGTTCTTCTTGTGCCCCACTTTCCAAAGAGAGTGAGCCCATTACAGCCAGACCATCGTATTCCCCACATTCCATTGGATGGAGTGAGCCCATTACAGCCAGACCACGTTATTCCCCATCTTCCATTGGATGGAATGAATCCATTACAGCCAGACCACCTTATTCCCCATCTTCCATTCCCATGGATTGAGCCCATTACACCCAGACCACCTCACTGCCCACATTCCATTGGATGGAGTGGGTCCATTACAGCCAGACCACCTGATTCCCTACCTTCCATTGGATGGAGTGAGTCCAACACAGCCAAACCATCGTATTCCCCACATTCCATTGGATGGAGTGAGTCCATTACAGCCAGACCATCGTATTCCCCACCTTCCACTCCCATGGAGCCAGTCCATTACAGCCAGACATGTTATTCCCCATCTTCCATTGGATGGAATGAATCCATTACATCCAGACCACTTTATTCCCCACATTCCATTGGATGGAGTGAGTCCATTACAGCCAGACCACCTCACTGCCCACATTCCATTCCCACGGAGTGAGTCACACAATCACCAGGTTGGAAGAGACCTCCAGATCATCAAGTCCAACCCAGCCCCAACACCTCAACTAAACCACAGCACCCAGTGCCACATCCAGGCTTTTTTAAACACATCCAGGGATGGTGACTCCACCACCTCCCCAGGCAGATCATTCCAGTACCTTATCACTCTTTCCTTAAAAAAACCCATTTTCCTAAACAGTCAGACCCACCTTCCATTCTGCAGCCCATCACAGCCAGACCCTCCTTCCCCACCTACCCAAGGGAGCCGTTCCTGGCACGCCTCCCCTCCCTGATAACACCTCACCGAGGGAGGAATCTCTCTGCTGGCTGCCCTAACCTCACCCCTGTTTGCCACCTTAAAGCAAAGCAATTAAGGGAGTTTCTCTGTGGAAGGACCCACATCGACAGGAGCTGCGTGACTAAGGCAGGCAATTAAGCATCGCCATGGTTACCCTCTAATAGCAGCGATGATGGAGTGACAGCCCTGCCTGCCTCAGACACCACGCTCCAGCCAGGAGCCAGGAATCATTAGCAGCTGAGTCATACCTGGGCTGCTTTTGTTCAGCTCCCCCTTTTATTTTAAGATCCTCAAAGGCGTTGTTCAGTGACAGCTTTAAACTAGAACCTGAGGGAAGGGAAATGGACAGGGAACACACAAACACCTGTACCTGCCGGGGATTTCTTTGGGACATCACATGAGGTAGGATGATGAGAGAAAGAGAGATGAGAGTGAGGAGTTCAGAACAATTCCTTTGACCAAAACTTTTACAGAATTGTAGAAACTTCTGGGCTCTAGACCTTAATTTCTGCAATGTCAAGCCCCAAAGCAGGTGTAGGATGAATTCAGCACCTCAGTCAAACACCGGGATCCCAAAACCTGCACTTGCAGATGATGTTTGGGACCAGAAGAACTTTGATATTTTGACAACTCAATTTTCAGCATTGAAGTCCCCCAAGACTCAAACCCTTCCGTTCTGATCCTGTGGGTAGGAAGGGAAGGGAAAGGGGAAAAAAAAAAAAAGGGAAAAGGGAAAAAGGAGAAAGGGAAAAAGGAAAAAAGGAAAAAAGGAGAAAAAGGAGAAAAAGGAGAAAAAGGAGAAAAAGGAGAAAAAGGAGAAAAAGGGGAAAAAGGGAAAAAAGGGAAAAAAGGAAAAAGGGGAAAAAGGGGAAAAAGGGAAAAAGGGGAAAAGGGAAAAAGGAAAAAAGGAAAAAAGGAAAAAAGGAAAAAAAGGAAAAAAAGGAAAAAAAGGAAAAAAAGGAAAAAAAAAAAAAGGAAAAAAAGGAAAAAAAGGAAAAAAAGGAAAAAAAGGAAAAAAAGGAAAAAAAGGAAAAAAAGGAAAAAAAGGAAAACTTGTATTTATCCACAAGCTTTTCTCCACTTACCTGTACAGCAACCACAGAAAGGACTTCAACTGAAATCCTGTTAAATTCATCAAAACAGCCCCAGGCTCCTGTCTGGGAAAGCCTTTGTAAATATTCCCACAAGACTGAAAAGAAAAAAAATAAAATAAAATTACAAGAGTGAAATCACAAACGGAATCAACTCCAGCAAAAGATGGATTTGATTTCCCTGCCTGTTTATTTATAGCAATTTCCAGTCTATTGTGGGCATTTAGAAAAGTGCACGGGAGCAGCAGGCACAACTCAATTATCATATTTATAGCTCTGCACAGTTTGCCACTTGATTTGCTAATTGCACTCTCTCGACATCTCTGAGCTCTGGTTCCATCCAAAGGTCACCTGGGCTGAGTTACTGATGGCCCCACGTCCACGAGAGAGCTCAGCTGGATAAAATATGATCCAAGGCCACCAAAGCCACTGCCCCGGGGAGCACAGGGATCAGCCCCATGGCCCGGAATTATCCCAGGAGAGATCCTGAGGAACCAGGAGAGGTTTCTCCCCATGCCTGTGGGTCTGGAGAGAGGGAATGGATCAGCACAGCCTTGGTCTTGAGAGGAATGACAGATTCATCTTTACAAACAAACCATAGGTCTGCTGGTAGATAAAACCAGCACTGAGAGATCAAAGAAACCACGGGAAGGATTCCACTGATGGATGAAGGGAAAAGAAGATTTTTGCTTTTACAAACAAACCATAGGTCTGCTGATAAATGAAATTGGATATTGAAAGATGAAAGAAACAATGGGGAAAACTCATAAATACCATAAGAATTAAAAATTAAAAGGGGGTTATACATTAAAGGGGAATCTTAGGCATTCTGGGATCTCTGCACCTCTCAAGTACCTCAGCCAATGGGGAAAGAAAGAGGGAAATGTGGATGGGAAATTGGGATAAAAAGGAGGCTGTGTCCTCCAAAAATTGGAGAGACCCCAGGGGAAATGCCCCATGGCCTCTCCCTTTATTGAATAAAATAAAAGGACTCCTCTGTCTCCTTTTTTGGACATAAACCTCTGGTGTTTAATTTTCCTAACAGTCTCCACTGAACAAATCAGAATTTGTGAAGAATTTTGTGTGGAACCTAACTCCAGAGGGGAGGGGAAAGGTGGAGCGGGGCAGAGAACACTTTCAGATCTCTTCCTCTTCAAGAACCTCGTGCAACTCTTAAAGAGGAAAGGAGGAGAAAAAGCTGCTCAGCAGGGAGGGAGGCAGCAGGGCTGTGAGGAGAGGGGATGGATCAGAGCTGGCTAACCCCATCCTGCAGGCTCCAGCGTGCCCTGAGCAGTCTGGGGGAGCAGAACTGTTATATATGTCATAGATTAATTCGTGTTTTTATTAAAATAACTCTGTATTTTACTGTAATATATTGTATTTCATTATAACCCACTGTATAAATTAGCTCATGGTCAGGTGAGCAGAAGCTATGACATCCTTTTCCATAAACTTGAGAGAAGTAGCAGAAGAATACAGGGAGGTGCAGGGAAGAGGGGCAAAGCAACAAAACCAAGAGATTTGTATTCTATTTCATCTGTTGTAGAAGCAGAGATTTCTTTATCTCTTGTAACTCCAGGAGGGAGGGAGCAGATCCCTTCTGATAATGGCCCAGCTGTTAAAGCAGCTGGGGCAGGGTTTGTTATCTCTGTCACCTCCCGTCCATCCTCCAGGGATATCTGCTGATAATGGGCCATGAAGGCTCACCAATGACATCACACATGACATCATCAGGGATATCTGCTGATAATGGGCCATGAAGGCTCACCAATGACATCACACATGACATCATCAGGGATATCTGCTGATAATGGGCCATGAAGGCTCATCAATGACATCACACATGACATCATCAGGGATATCTGCTGATAATGGGCCATGAAGGCTCATCAATGACATCACACATGACATCATCGGGGATATCTGCTGATAATGGGCCATGCAGGCTCACCAATGACATCACACATGACATCATCCCATTGGGAGATGCTCCACCCACTGTGGGAGGAGCCAACCGTTCCTACCTGGGTAAAAACTGAGACTCAGGAACAGCAGGGATCTGGTTTTTCCACCAGAGGAAGACCAGACCCATCTCACCACCACTGGACTTTTCCTACTCCATTATCTGTACCCCACAGAACTCATCTGGGATTTATTTGGGCTGCTCCCAACACCCTGACCAACAGGGTGTCAGGTCATATCCCTGACTGTCAGGATTTTTTTCCAGGACTTCTGTTTTGCTTGTTTGTCTTTGTACTACTGCATTTGTATTTTGTTGGTTTGGGTTTTTTTTTTTTTTTGTTTTGTTGTTAGTTTTTATTCCTATTAAAGAACTGTTCCTCCTATTCCCATATCTTTGTCTCAAAGCCCCTAATTGCAAAATTATCATAATTTAGAAGAGAAGAGGGTGACATTCTCCATCCCAAGGGAAGCTCCAGCTCTCCCTGGCAGACAACTGTCTTTCAAAACCAAGACAGCCCAGCCCAAAAAATCCAATCAAGACTGTGTTCCCTTTCCCGGAACACTGTAACACAAACTAACAATAATGAAAAAGAACTGTATGAATATGCAAGAAGAGCAGGACAAGACAAAGAGAAGCAAAACTCACAGTTTTACCAGAGAACTGTATAAAAGCCAACATTGAGAGACTGCCTGTGTGAACCGTGAGGGACTCAGTGTGATAGAGGCCATGTCCGTGGGTTCACCCAGCTCCAGTTCCCAGGTTCAGAACTGACTTTGATTGTGGCTTTTCTCAGATTTTCACATTGCTATTTTCCAATAAATTTCCTTACCAGAAAATTGGAGAATTGTCGTTTATAACAGGTACCTTGTAGTCCATCTGCTCGGAGCAGTTGAACACGTAGACCATGACGCCCAGGGCACGGCCCAGGTCCTTTGTGGTCTCCGTCTTGCCGGTGCCGGCGGGGCCGGCAGGGGCCCCGCTCATGGTCAGGTGCAGGGACTGGGTCAGGGTGACGTAACACCTAGGGGGGAGGGAGGGAGGGAGGAAAGGAAGGGAGGGAGGAAGGGAAAGGGAAAAAAAGGGGGAAAAATGGGGAAAAATGGGGGAAAATGGGGGAAAAATGGGGGAAAATGGGGGAAAAATGGGGGAAAAATGGGGGAAAAATGGGGGAAAAATGGGGGAAAAATGGGGGAAAAATGGGGGAAAAATGGGGGAAAAATGGGGGAAAAATGGGAAAGAAAAGGGGGAGAAAAGGGGGGAAGGGGGAGAAAAGGGGAAAAAAGGGAAAAAATGAAAAAATGGGGGAGGAAAGGGGGAGGAAAGGGGGAAAAGGGGGAGGAAAGGGGAGGAAAGGGGGAGGAAAGGGGGAGGAAAGGGGGAGGAAAGGGGGAGGAAAGGGGGAGGAAAGGGGGAGGAAAGGGGGGAAAGGGGGGGGAAAGGGGGGGGAAAAACGGGGGGAAAAAACGGGGGGAAAAAACGGGGGGAAAAAACGGGGGGAAAAAACGGGGGGAAAAAACGGGGGGAAAAAACGGGGGGAAAAAACGGGGGGAAAAAACGGGGGGAAAAAACGGGGGGAAAAAACAAGGAAGGAAAGGGGAAAAAACAAGGAAGAAAAGGGGAAAAGGACTGAGCTGGGTGCCAAAGGTCACTCCAGTGCACTCTGCAGAGCCCTGCATCCTCCCTTGGGACAGCTCTGTGTGAGCACAGCCAAGCTGAAAGTCCTCGTGGGCATTAAGAACCACCTCTGCCCTGCCGGGACTTCTCCAGTGCGTCACAGAACCATAAAGGTTGGAGAAGACCTTTAGATCCTCAACTCCAGTCATCAGGACAGCACCAGCACCTCGTTCACCACTAAACCACATCCTTTAGTGCCACATCCACGCGTTTTTTGATCAACTTCAGGGATGGTGATGCCACCACCCCCCTGGGCAGCCTGTGCCAGGGTTTGACAAGACTTCCAGTGAAGAAATTTATCCTAATAGCCAATCAGGGATATCTGCTGATAATGGGCCATGAAGGCTCACCAATGACATCACACATGACATCATCAGGGATATCTGCTGATAATGGGCCATGAAGGCTCACCAATGACATCACACATGACATCATCAGGGGTATCTGCTGATAATGGGCCATGCAGTCTCACCAATGACATCACACATGACATCATCAGGGATATCTGCTGATAATGGGCCATGAAGGCTCACCAATGACATCACACATGACATCATCAGGGATATCTGCTGATAATGGGCCATGGAGGCTCACCAATGACATCACACATGACATCATCCCATTGGGAGATGCTCCACCCAGTGTGGGTGGAGCCAACTGTTCCCACCTGGATAAAAACTGAGACTCAGGAACAGCAGGGATCTGGTTTTTCCACCAGAGGAAGACCAGACCCATCTCGCCACCACTGGACTTTTCCTACTCCATTATCTGTACCCCACAGAACTCATCTGGGATTTATTTGGGCTGCTCCCAACACCCTGACCAACAGGGTGTCAGGTCATATCCCTGACTCTGTCAAGAAAAGGGTGCCCTTCAATAAATACAACAGCTTTTTATCCTTTTAATTTTGCCTGGCCTGCGTTTTACCTCAGTAGGCATCATCCCAGGGCCTCACCTGTCGGTCAGGGGGGTGATGACGAGCCGGGGGGTGTTGCCCAGGTACTCGTAGGAGTAGAGGAAATGCGCATCGCAGATGTCGGCCCAGCAGTGCCGCTCCTCGTCCGCCCAGCGGTGCCGCAGCTGCGACAGCCACAGGAACGCCTGGGCACTGTCCACCTGCAAAGTGCCACCAGCAGCGTGTCACAGCAAGGCCGGGCTGGCAGGCTGTCTTAGGTTGGAATGCAGGATGTAACCAAAATTTTGTATTCTATTTCCAGCGGTTAAAACCAGCTGGGCCAGTGTTCTTTATCTCTTCCAGGGCCTATCCCTCATAACTCTGGGGGGTATCTTCTGTTCAAACCAGGTGGGGCAGTGTTCTTTATCCCTTCCAGGACCCATCCCTCACAACTTCTGTTAAAACCAGCTAGGGCAGTGTTCTTTATCCCTTCCAAGACCCATCCCTCACAACTCTGGAGGGGAACTGCTGTTAATGGGCCAGCTGTTCAAACCAGCTGGGGCAGCGTTTCTTTATCTCTTCCAGGACCCATCCTTCATAACTCTGGAGGGGATCTGCTGTTAATGGGCCAGCTGTTCAAACCAGGTGGGGCAGTGTTCTTTATCTCTTCCAGGACCCATCCCTCATAACTGTTTGGGATCTTCTGTTAATGGGCCAGCTGTTCAAACCAGCTGGGGCAGCGTTTCTTTATCTCTTCCAGGACCCATCCCTCATAACTCTGGGGGATATCTGCTGTTCAAACCAGCTGGGGCAGTGTTCTTATCCCTTCCAGGACCCACCCTCCCTCCAGGGGATCTCTGCTGTCCATGGGCCATCCAGGCTCACTGCAGGGCTGATCCAATGACATCATCCCATGGGGAGATGCTCCACCCAGGGGGAGGAGCCAAACATTCCTACCTGGATAAAAATCTGACATTAAGAACACCAGGACAGCCTTTTTCTAAGCATTCCTACCTGGATAACCCCTGAGATTCAGAACCCCAGCACAGCCTGTGTGCACTGCATTCCCAGAGGGAGACCAGACCCATCTCAGCACCACTGGACCTTCAGAGGAAAACTCCACCCTCCTACAGGATCATTGCTCCAACAGAGCCACATCTGTCACTGCAGGAGGACTGCAGGCACAATTTAATTGGACTGCTCCCAACAATCTGTCAGGTTGTATTCTGACTCTGTCAATGTTTTTTTCCTTTGGTTGTTTTTTTATTCTTTTTTTTACTAGTGCATTTTTAGTTTAATTTTCCTAGTAAAGAGCTGTTATTCCTATTCCCACATCTTTGCCTGAAAACCCCTTAATTTCAAAATTACAATAATTCAGAGGGAGAAGTTTATATTTTCCATTTCAAGGGAGGCTCCTGCCTTCCTTAGCAGACACCTGTATTTCCAAACCAAGACACAGGCACACCCAGCTCAGGGGCCCAAGGGGGTCTGTGAGGAATTTGCCACCAGCTCTGGGCTGGGCACTGCAGTGGGGTGAGGTGAGGAGTGACACTGCCCCAGCGCCCAGAGGGTAAATCCAAATTAGCCAGAAATCTGTGCTGCCCCCAGAAACACAGGTGAGGGTAAAGCCACCACCCAGCACACCCAGGGCACCTTCCCAACCACCTGCAGGGTGGGATATGAGACAGTGTCAAGGACAGAATGATTAGAGAGCTGGAGCTCCTCTGCTCTGAAGCCAGACTGGCAGAGCTGGGGAAGAGAATGCTCCAGGGAGAGCTTAGAGCCTTTTCCAGTGCCTAAAGGGCTCCAGGAGAGCTGGAGAGGGACTTGGGACAAGAGATGGAGGGACAGGACACAGGGAATGGCTTCCCACTGCCAGAGGGAATATTGGGAAGAAATTTTTCCCTGTGAGGGTGGGGAGACCCTGGCACAGGTGCCCAGAGCAACTGTGGCTGCCCCTGGATCCCTGGCAGTGCCCAAGGCCAGGTTGGACAGGGCTTGGAGCAGCCTGGGACAGTGGGAGGTGTCCCTGACCATAGCAGGGGGTCAGAATGAGAAGAGCTTTAATGTCCCTTCCAACCCAACCATTCTGGTTCATGTGATGACAGGGCAGTGGTGTGGGAGTGGCAGGATTCCCTATGGAGGAATCAGAGCAATAAAGCTACAGAGAAGAAAAGCCCAAAGGATTTTTCTTACGCCCTGGAACACCGACCTTCTGTGCTATCATCTTCGCCACCACGTCCCGCGCGTGCACGTCGATGGTGCAGATGGTCATGATCTTCTGCCTGTCCCCCTTGGAGAGCTGCCCCAGCAGCATGGTCACCAGCGTGTTCAGCTGGGCCACCTGCTTCTTGTGGTACTCCCTCATGGCCTTCTCGTAGCCTTCCTTCATCCTGGAGAAGGCCATGCCCACCTCGGCTGTCCACCAGATCTGGGTGCAGCAAAGAGCGACCTGGGGAAACAGAGTGGCTCAGCAGCAGGGCAACACCGGGGTTTCCTTATGTCTGAGGGTGTCTGAGCCATGGGGAGATCAAGGATGAAGCATCCCTGACATGAAATTAAGTTCTGTTATACAGTATCAGAGCAGGCAGGAGAGCAGGGATCTGTTTTACATCCATTGAAATCCCATCCTGGGCACATCCAGGAGCTGCTCATCAGTAAATGAGACCCTTTCTCATTAAATGAGCCCTTTTCTCAGTGAATGAACCCTTTTCCCAGTAAATTAGCCCTTTTCCCAGGAAATGAACCCCTTTCCCAGGAAATTAGCCCTTTTCCCAGGAAATGAGCCCCTTTTCCAGGAAATGAGCCTCTTTTCCATTCAATGAGCCCCTTTTCCAGTAAATGAGCCCTTTTCCCAGAAAATGAGCCCTTTTCCCAGAAAATGAGCCCTTTTCCCAGTAAATGAGCCCTTTTCCCAGAAAATGAGCCCTTTTCCCAGTAAATGAGCCCTTTTCCCAGAAAATGAGCCCTTTTCCCAGAAAATGAGCCCTTTTCCCAGAAAATGAGCCCTTTTCCCAGAAAATGAGTCCCTTTCCCAGGTTGAACACACGGGAGGCTGAGCTGGACACCACGAGGCTGCCAGAGGGGCACCCAAGGGGCTCCTTCCTCTCATCAGCCCCATCAATTTGTTCTCTCACCTCACTGGGGCTCCCTGTGACCCCTGGGGTGCAGCAGCCACTGGCCAAGCCCCCGAGCTGCATCCTGCCTGGAGCTCAGCCTGGGAATCCATCAGGAGATGGCCAGGAGAAGGAGAACTCACCCTTCCTCTGCCCTGGATGGCAGAGCCAGAAACATCCACAGGATGTCAGGAACATCCCCATCATCCACAGGATGCCAGAAACATCCCCATCATCCACAGGATGCCAGAACATTCCCATCATCCACAGGATGCCAGAAACATTCCCATAATCCACAGGATGCCAGAAACATTCCCATCCACAGGATGTCAGGAACATTCCATTCACAGGAACATCTCCATCATCCACAGGATTCCAGGAACATCCCCACCCACAGGATGTCAGAACATTCCCATCATCCACAGGATGCCAGGAACATCCCCATCATCCACAGGATGCCAGAAACATTCCCATCATCCACAGGATGCCAGAACATTCCCATAATCCACAGGATGCCAGAAACATTCCCATCCACAGGATGTCAGGAACATTCCATTCACAGGAACATCTCCATCATCCACAGGATTCCAGGAACATCCCCACCCACAGGATGTCAGGAACAATCCCATCATCCACAGGATGCCAGAAACATCCCCACCATCCACAGGATGCCAGGAACATTCCCATCCACGGGATGCCAGAAACATCCCATCATCCACAAGATGCCAGAGACATCCCCATCATCCACAGGATGCCAGGAACATTCCCATCCACGGGATGCCAGAAACATCCCATCATCCACAAGATACCAGAGACATCCCCATCATCCACAGGATGCCAGGGACATCCCCATCATCCACAGGATGCCAGGGACATCCCCATCATCCACAGGATGCCAGGACATTCCCATCATCCACAGGATGCCAGGAGACATCTCCATCATCCACAGGATGCCAGAACATCCCCATCATCCACAGGATGCCAGGGACATTCCCATGCACAGGATGCCAGGAACATTCCCATCCATGGAATACCATAAACATTCCCATCCATGGAATACCATAAACATTCCCAACCACAGGATGCCAGGAACATCCCCATCATCCACACGATGCCAGGAACATCCCCATCATCCACAGGATGCCAGGAACATCCCCACCCACAGGGAAGGGCAGGAGCAGGGTGGGCAGTACCTGGGCAGGGTGGTCAAAGAGCCACTGGTCCCTTGGCTTGTCCTCGTAGGCCGCCACGGCCGCGCTCATCTCATCCCTGACCGTGGCCCTCATGGCGTCCAGCAGGGCACTGAGCCACACCTCCACCTGCAGGAGGGGTTAAATCCCAGGAAATCTCCTGCTCCTCCTCGGCAATGAGGAGTGGGAGGATGAGCAGCTCAGCTCTCCAGTCAAACAAGCCTCAGGCCTCCTCCAAACTGGGGCACTCAGCCATTTCTGGTCCTGCAGGATCAGCATCTCCTTCCAGACACCAAGGGAGGTTTTTTTGTGGAAATCCAGCTATAGGAGGAACCAAACTGAACTCCACTGAGGAGCAATTTAGCTCAGCGTGTTCCAGCTCCAGGCCATGGCAGAGTCACCTGTGGGACTGGAGCACAATCTGCCAGCAGCAAGAGAAGGCTGGGAACGCAATTCCTGCTGAATTCAGTGTTTCACAGGCAAAGTGCTCACTGAGAGGAGAGTTTAAATGCCAAGTGCCCTCACCAGGGAGCTCAGAGCTGGTATTACCTACTTTAGCTTCCTAGAATAGTCCGTGGAGAAAAGTGCAGCTACAGGGACAGAAAAGCTGACAGGAATTTGATTCTTAAATTTTGTACTTCCACTCGTCCTTTGAAATTAGGAAGATTTGGAAAACAGGGGGAAAACCCTTTTCCTTCCAAAGGTACTTGTGCAGAAGTATTATGGAATAATTTAATCTGTTTTCAGTCTGCACCTCCATCTGGGAGTTTAACCCTTCAAAACATCTTTCAGTAATTAAAATTAAAAAGCCCAGAGAAGAACAGACCACAGCCCTTCTGGCTGTGAGGACCCATCCAGAGCAGGGTGTAGGCAAGGATTAAGTTCCACATCACCTCTTCCAGCCATGGGCCTGATATTTCTGAGCCTGAGAGAATTTTTTAGCCTGTTGGTAGCTGTTAGCTCTTTCCCAAGTGAAATTTCTCAACAGGTTTCCTTCTCAAAACAATCTTAAAAAATAACTACTCTTTCTCAAAACAATTTTGCCCAGCTGGTGTTTTTCTGCTTCTGTAATTCATCAATGGAATTAGAGAATTGTCATTCTTATGCACCAATCATGTTAATTTTGTATCATAACACCTTATAAATAATAAGAAGAATTAGACAATAAAGCCTTCTATGCTCATTTGCCTTCTGAATTATTGGAGTCAGTAATTTTTATTTCATGTTCAACAGCAACCTCCAGCTTTTCTCATAGAGCAGTGCAGTGAAGCTCTGCAAGATCTGGGGCAGGGGTGCCCACCCAAGGGGTGTGGGGGCAGGTTCACCCAGGCAGTTTGGGGCAGTTTGGGGCAGTTTGGGGGCCGTTTGGACAGACAAGGCCTCCCCTCTCACCTGCCCACTGCAGTCACAGGGTTCACTGAACTGGACATACTCCTCCTCTCTACTGAACATTCCCAGGCCAACCTTGGTTTTCTTCTGCTCAGAGTCCACCTGGAATTTCAGCTTGGCCAAGTTGTCGAAGAGTTTGGAAAGGTGACGCTGCACCTGGAAAAGGGATGGTGTAAATAAAGTCAGGGAGGCAGGGCAGGCAGAGCAGAGAGCAGCAGAGGTATGACAGCCACAATCCTGCTCACAAAGCAGGACTTGGACATTTTGGCAGCACCACAGCTTCTCACTCATGGCAGGGTGCTGCCAACACCAGCCTCTTGCTGTTCTCACTATTTCCACTTACTTGGACCTCATTTAGAACACAGGCAGGCCCTAATAAATCCTGAGAGCTCCCAGACAGGGTAAAAGCACAGAAATCATCCAAATACAGAATGATTCTTGAGTTCAAATTCCCCTGCACCTGGTGCTGCTCCACCCTGCTCCCCCTTGTCCTGTTCTCAGCACTGGGCAGTTTTCCTCACTAGGAAAATTTCTGGGTTTTTTCCCTTCCTAGAAATCAATTTGTGCCAAAGAAAAATCCTGAATTTTCCTCCGTGGAGAAGCACCTCCCATCTCTGTCCTGAGACAGGGACAGAACCTGAGGCTGGAGCTGTGCCAAGGGGGGTTTAGGTTGGATTTTGGGAAAGGTTCTTTCTCCAGAGGGTGCTGGCACTGCCCAGACTCCCCAGGGAATGGGCACAGCCCCAGAGCTCCAGGAGAGCTTGGCCAGCACTGCCAGGGTGGGATTTTGGGGGTCTGTGCAGGGCCAGGAGCTGGATTTGATGATCCTGTGGGTCCCTCCAGCTCAGGTTATCCCATGATCCATCCCATGGCTTGTCTACCATTCTCAGCCCCACAGAGGATTCCAGCCCCTCCTCAGGAGCTGTCCCACAGGTGGCCACAGCCCATCGGTTTCTTTACAGGCCCAATCCCAAATCCTGGAGGTGCCAAGTGGATCAAGAAGAATGAGACACTCAGCTCCCCCACCAGCACAAGCAGACATCCTTTCAAATCTTACATAAACCACGGAATCCTGTTTTACACCCGTGAGTGGGCAGGCTCAGCAATCCCCACTGCCCACTCCCAGCCCCTGGCCCCTCTGCAGGGCCTTGGCTGTGCTCCAGCACTCGATAAAATTCTGCCACCAGAGCCTGGAACGCACCCGAATCTGCACCAGCTCAATATCCAGTTCAAGTGGATAATATCATTGTCTATTTAATCCTCCTTTAGGAATTATCAGGCCTTGAAACTACAGTGGAAAGGCTGAGAGCGGATCCGTGTGTGATCCTGCCTGACATTTACTTTGATTTTACTGCAAATGGTTTTGAATAACAGAAAGCACCAGGAATTTCTCCTTACTCCGTGGAGCATTTCGACACAGCAGCTTTTCCCCTGCTTCCTGTGTTTTCTTTGTGTCTCTCTCTCCATTTTAAGCATCAATCAGCTGTGTGTTTATGACACTCTGTGGGCTGAAATCACCCAGCAGCAGCAAACAGATCCAAGCAGAGTTAAAGTTAGTGGCAACAAGAGCATTTCCAAGCCTGCCCCATTCACGTGCTGACACCAAGGCTGAAAAGGAGGAAAAGCTAAAGAGGCTGAAATTGCTCTCTACCAAAAGGAAAAAGGAATTGATTCCTTCCCCAACAGCCTCCATTTGCTGTGAATATGTTGATTTGGTTTAGATATCAACTTTAGGATTGGTGATGCCTCCCAAACCAGGCTAAGGGGCTGAGGTTCCCTGACAGCAGCTCCACACCTGCAGGGCTGAATCCTCTGAACTCTGCCCAGGGGGACAGAGGGTTCTGATCCCTGGGAATGGGGGAAAGGGACTGTGAAGCCATTTCTGACAACAGGAAGGTTACTGCCAGCCCCTCCTCAGGCTGATCCAGCAATCCTGCCCAGCCAGGAGGAGGGGTGGAGTATTTGGGGGGATTCCTGGCATTCAGACCCATCCCAGAAACCCAGTGCAGGGTCAGACAGCACCTGGGCCTGACCCCCAGTGCTCACCTCCTGCAGGCTCTGCTCCTCCCTGCCCTCAGGAAATCCCAAAGGCTTTGCAGGGCAAGGAAGTGACTGGAAATTGCCTTTTCTGCCTAAAAAACAGCCCTCTGCAAGTCCCCAGTGGTCAACACTCCCAGCCTGGGGCTCTTTGTTTGGTGCATCCCAGGCTGGGATCCAAGGTCAGTGACAAGTTTTGAGTGAGATCCTCACCAAAGTCCTTTTCCTGCAGCCTCACTGTATCCCTGCAGAAACAAAGCCACTGTTCCTGTGACACAAAATGCATGGAGGAGCTCTCTGAACCTGCCACAGCATCACCAGCTTAGATCAGACAACACCCAGGGCAGGGCTGCCTGATGGAGATCAGCTGGGAAAGAGTTGTTAATCCACAACAAACACGGAGGGTGGGAGAAAATCACTCCAGAAAGGACACTAAGGAGAGTCCCAGGACAACATTTTCCACTGTGACACCCCTGACAGCTGGAAAATGCCAAAGTGATGCAGTACAAACCTTACCAGATGTGGGTTGGTGCCGTTGGAAAGAATGTCCAGCAAATCTGCAGAGGAAATGAAGTAAAATCTGGGAAAGGCCAATCTTTTCATGTCCAAATATTCAGCCAGAGCTTCTCACACAGAGACAACCTGGGGAGGCAAAGCAGAGGCCAGGATGGGTGGGTAAATACCTGCCATGCTTTGTGCTGTTTTCAGGCAGTTCCTTCCCACCATGGGGAAGTGCCAGGCACGAGCTGAGCCTGCAGGCTGCTCCTTCCCACAGCCCTGAATAGATCCACAAAGCACAAGGGAACTCAGAGCTCACTCTCTACTCCAGGGGTCAAACACCCAAGAGTCGGGGCAGCCTCATAAAAAAGCAGAAGCACGAGTGGAAGGAGAGGTTGGAAAGGTTTGCAGTCTGACCCACTGCTTTAGACAAGCTCAGAGCTTGCCACAGGTGGTGGCATCCACTGGGATGAACATTTCCAGAACTGCTTTTATTCTAATGAGCCACATTTTAAAGTCTGATTCCAACCAGCTCAGCTTTTTGTGTTTGCAAAGCATGAAAGGGAAGTTGTTTGCTCCGATCTAAAATGAATCTTGCAGTGTTCACATGCTAAACTGCTGCTGAGCTTACAAAGTTCCTAAATAACATTCTCTGTGAGGAACATCGGCCTTGTTCGATTGAAAATAAAATCAAATCTTTATTTGAAATGGAGAGCTGCTACTGACACAACAGCTTAGCGTGGACTTTGAAGTGGTTTTCAGGCAGATTCATATGTTAAGTGAGAAGTGTCTCCATCTCAGGGCACTCAGGTCTGTCTCAGGGAGCTTTGTTATGTCAAGGGTACACAGGGGTAATTCTGTAAATTAAATGAGCTCAGCTCTGCTGCAGAAATCACAGAAGGGTTTGGGTTGGGAGGGACATTAAAGCCCATCCAGTGCCACCCCTGCCATGGCAGGGACACCTCCACTGTCCCAGGCTGCTCCAAGCCCTGCCCAACCTGGCCTTGGGCACTGCCAGGGATCCAGGGGCACCCACAGCTGCTCTGGGCACCCAGGGCCTCTCCACTCCACAGGGTGATGGGTCACAAACACAAAAACTTGAGGAAGGTCAGAAAAGCTGGAGATTTGTGACTGCAGAGGAAGCACAGCCCCAAAAAAAGCCTTGGAGCAGAGGTTCAACCAACTTCTTATGGCTGATCCCAGTCTCTGACAAAATTCTGTGACTCCACCTACCTGCTCTGGATGTCCTCCAGTTGCTGGGACAGGCCTGGTTTATTGGTGGCTTCGACAACATTTGGGGTTTTCTGAACCTCATAGGCCAGCTCTTTAAAATCCACATCAATGCCTTCAAAACGTCTGGAGTCCTACAAAGGGACACAAAGGTCACAGCAACGCTCTGGTGGTGAGCTGAGAGATCCCATCCTCTGTCTTTGTGGTGAGGGGAAAGTTCCTCCTCAGGAACTGGGAGCTGGGCTGGAAGCACCCTAAGAAGGTCCCCAGAGCAGGAGAAGGAGAAAAGCTGCTCCCCGCCAGCACCAGGGTGGAAGGACAGGGAGAAAAAGCTGCCAAAGCTGCCTGGGCCAGCTCTGTTTGATGATTTTCAGTGTCTGGTAATGATCTCAGTCCTCTCCCCTCCAAGGGAAGAGGGAACACGCCTGCAGCACTGAAGGAAGGCAGCAGCTCTCACCCAGCACCCAGGAACTCTGTGTTTGTGGTACAGGGGAGATCAGCCCCTCAGCACAGCTAAAATACAGCCTGGAGTACAAAAACATCCTGGGGAACAATCACAGCACTAAGGAGCCTCCAGAGAAATGAGGTACCAGGAGAACAGCCTGAGGAACCCAGCACATCCCTCTGGCTGCCCTGGGTGATCCCAGACCCTGGCAAGGGCTCCAGAGACCCTGGCACAAAGTCAAACATTCAGTGCCTTCCATTTTAGCCCATGGGAGCGGTTACCAACCTTGTATGAGGAATTACAAACCACAAGAGTTTGATTAGAGTAATAATTAGCTCATTACCAGGTGTAATGTAGAATTTTGGGGTTTAATGGGGGTTCAAGAAGCAAGATGGAGGAATCTGGGTGTGCCCCTGTCCTTCTGCTTCTCCTTCTTGCCCTCCATCTCCTGCTGTGCTGGTGGCACTTTTGGGTTGGTTTAGCACAGCAGTGCAGTGTCTAACACAGGTGATGGGTGTTGGTATCTCACTATAAACACAGAGCACGGAATATTTGGGATAAAAAGTTCAGAGCGCCCTCGGGGTGGTCAGTCAGGGATGAGCAGCACTGCAGCAGCACCCAAGCTGGGTGAGAACAAAATGTACCAGATCAGAAACAATGAACAACCCTGAGAACCTGAGCTGACACATCCCGACTCTCTCTGCTGGCACCGGGGCTTGGGACAAGGACTTTGAACAAACATCTCGGGGGTTATCAGTCCAAAGAAACAAGAACAGCCCCACTTTGGGGAATTTGGTGCTATAAACAACCCCATTTAATAATGGAGCCTCTTCTTCAACACTTCCCAAACAGGAAATGTGGGATTTTGGGGGCTCTTACCTGGGGCAGCTGTGCCCGGATGTCTTCTGAGCCCATGAAAATGCTCTCCAGGTGAGACCAGGTGCGCTGCACCTCGAACCAGAGGGAGATGATGGAGTCGGCGGTGGAGAGCTTCCTCTGCCAGGCTGACACCTCCTCCAGGAAGAAAGCAATGTACTTGGATGACATTAAATTCTGCAGCTGCACCTGGTTGTCTTCTAGAGTTTCAATGAGCTCCTCATCTGACTTCAGCAAGGGGGTGTCGGTGCGGGGGTGAGGCTCGTACTGGAACTCCCTGGAGCTCCAGGTCATCCTCAGCTCC
This sequence comes from Acrocephalus arundinaceus, assembly GCA_021534815.1. Lineage (NCBI taxonomy): Eukaryota > Metazoa > Chordata > Aves > Passeriformes > Sylviidae > Acrocephalus > Acrocephalus arundinaceus. The sequence continues at coordinate 797,023 of JAJEOU010002598.1, forward strand.
TTCAGCACCTTCTCCATGCTCATTTCTCTCACTGCTTTGTCCACAATGCCGTGGACCTCCCCTTCAAATTTATGCAGGTTGAGCTTGAGGAGGTCAGCCAGGGTGGTGTCTGAGTCCATCACAAACCTCACGCCTGTCACCTGCATCAGCTGGCTCCAGTGCCTTTCCCTGATGGCAGGGTTTTGTAGCTCTGCCACGGCCCTCAGGGCTGTCAGCATGTTCTTCACCTTGCTGTCCAGCCCACTGAAAGCATCCCACGCCCTCATTTCCTTATCCAAGTTCCGAATCTCTCTCGCAAACTTTTTGCACTCCGCATCCATGTTCTCCACATTAATGTCCACCCACCTGGTGGTCTGCCAGTCATCGAGGCTGGTGTTCACCAGGGAGATCATGTCCCAGAGATCTTTGAGGAGACACAGCTCCTTCCTGCACTGCTTCAGTTGTTTGTACTCTGGCACCATGACTTCAAACAGACCAGCTGACTCATAAATCGAGGTCATGGCTGACTCCATCTGTTTAATCTCCATGTGCTTTGCATCCAGCAGTTGATAAGGCTTTTTGGTGTCAAACCTAGAAATAAGTGTTTATTCTGCATAAGTGATATTGTAACAACTTCTGAAGAGCCCATAAAACAAACAGAGCCTCTGAGAGCCACGGGAGACATGAAAGGTCTCTGCTACACCCTGATGGCTGAGCCACGTGGCACTGCTGACACCACCCAAACCTCTTCCCAGGGACACAACACTGCAGGCTGTGAGCAGGGAGGAGATCTGTGGATCACCAGGACGTGCAGGTGATGCTTTAATATTTTAGCTTTTTTAGTTTTCAAATCCTATAGTGCATTAGTGCTGACACTACCCAAACCCAGCCTCTTCCCAGAGACACAACACTTCAGGCACAGCAGGCTGTAAGCATAGGGAGGAGATCTGTGGATCACCAGGACATGCAGGTGATGCTTTAAGATTTTACCTTTTTTATTTTTCAAATCCTATAATGCATTAGTGCTGACACTACCCAAACCCAACCTCTTCCCAGGGACACAACACTGCAGGCTCTGAGCAGGGAGGAGATCTGTGGATCACCAGGACGTGCAGGTGATGCCTTAAGATTTTAGCTCTTGTATTTTTCAAATCCTATAGTGCATTAGTGCATAGCATTAAACTCCATATAAAGTGTTAGAGAACTGTCTTCACATTTTGGTCAGACAAAACAATCCCTCTGGGCCTGTGATCCAAGGACACACCACAGCCTCAGGCCCCAAAAATTATAAACAAAAGTGAATTGAAGTGGAGCAAACTGGGGGTAAATGACTTCATTACCTGAAGCTGTAATTGGACAGCTGATATGCAAATAGACCAAACTTACATCTGATTAACCCCTGATAGGCAAATAGACCAAACTTACATCTGATTAACCCCTGATATGCAAACAGACCAAACTTACATCTGATTAACCCCTGATATTATACCCCTAACCCTAACCCAAATAGACCAAACTTATTTCTGTCTGAAAAACTGGAGACCATCTTAGGTGTAGCCTCTGTGAGGCTTTTGACTGCCCAAGGTGCATCTATTGAGACCTTTAATAAATACATAATTCATTCTCTTAACTCTGTGCAGTCTCTGTTCTAGGCAGCCACTCCAAGGCATCACAGGGATGAGATTTGTTTCTCTCCAGGCTCCATGATGCTGGAACAGGTGTGTACCTGAAGGGAGCTTCCCTCCCGAAGCGCTCGCGGAGCCGCAGCTGCCGCACGTCGAAGGCGGCGCAGCTCCGGCGCAGCGCGGTCACCTCGGCGGCCTGCAGAGGGGCCACGTGCTGCTTCACGGCCTGGGCCAGCTTCTTCACCTGGCCCCACTTCTCAGGCAGCTCCTGGTGTAGTAGGACACAAAATGGATTAACTCCACTCATTATCAAAACCAAATGAATTTATTTACAATTCCCTTAGTTTGTTTTATAACGTGCCGCCCTACAAAAGGGACCCTGTTGTTGCAGCAGGAAGGGACGATGAAGGACACACAGAGTTTGGGGATGATCAGAAGGCTTTACTACATTTTTACCTCTGCTACTTTTATAACACAATGCCCTAAAAGGCAGTGATTGGTCCAAAAAGAACTGTTTCTCTTCCCTTTGGTAAACACCAGGTGAAGGAGCGTGTTTTAGGAAAAATCGGGCTCACATAAATATTTACAAAATAACAAAGACAGTGTTGTGAGAACAGGAACTTGTTCCAATGGGAAACCAGCATGCAATAGTTAGCAGCAGAATTCCAAAGCCTAAAAAACACAGAGCTACACCCTGCTGGTCCATAGGATTGACACCTCTCTCCATTGGTTCAGTAACAGAAATAGGAAATAAAAGACCTGGGAGAGGTTTTGTTATGGGAAAAGTACATCTCAAAAAAATGTTTTGAGAGAAGAGCAGCTATTTACAAATCTGTTTGGGGAAGAGAGAGAGAGAGCTGCTGAAAGGTTTCCCTTGGGAAAAAACCAGCACAGCTCTCAGGCTCAGAAATATCGAGGCCACACAACGGCACTGCTGGGGAGGTAGGATTGATTCTGTGGGGTGAGATCTGCTCATGGATAACCACGGAATGGGAAAAGCGACAGATCCCATGGCTAGGACAGCGAAGGAGGTTGGTTGGGATGGCCTGAGTCGTGCCTGGGGAGGTTTAGATTGGATATGAGGAAAAATGTTCACAGAAGGGCTGTAAAGCATCAGAACAGGCTGCCCAGGGCAGTGGTGGAGTCACCATCCCTGGCAGTGTTAAAAAACCTGGGGACATGGTTTAGTGTTGATCCTGACATTTTATGATCTTAAAGGTCTTTTCCAACTGTGACAATTCCATGATTGCCAAGGGATCTGCTGTCCCCAGGTTCCCTCTCCTCCATGTGCTGTGCAAGCCCGCAGGAAAGTTTTTGGTTTTCTCTCCATGCCAGTTCACACCCTTGAGGAGATTAATGGAGACCCAGCATGGAAAGGGGAATGGCTGCAGGCAGCTCTGAGGCAGCAGAGATGGCCAGGGTGGAACCAGCCCCTCCTGAGGAGGCTCTTCCTGGCATTTTTCATCACAGCCTCAGTAGAAATCACTGTCCATGACCACACACAGAGCTGCTCCCTTCTCCTCCTCCCAAGCTCCAACCCATCCATCTCCGCAGCCACAGAGGGAGAGGAGCCTGGAGGAACTCCTGCTTTTCATTCCCACTCCATGCAGGAGGGAATGAATCATTCACACACAAGTGTTGCTGTCACTCGCCAGGAAGAGCAATTCTTCTGCTGCCTCTGCATCTGGGTGGCTGCTCAGTATCCTCATCTCCTCCATCAGGGAAGTAAATCAGTTATTTGAAGGTATTTGCACCAGCAGCTCCCAGGCAGGGGGATTTATTGGAGCTGGCTTCCCCACAGGACTATGGTGGATGAAGACATTCTCTGTCCCCCAACACTGGTTGGGCACCTCCCCATCCCTTACAACCTTCATCTTTTGCAGAAACGAAAGGAATTCCCAAAAATCTGACTCATGAGAGCCAGATGTGGAAAGCTGCCAAAACATTTTCCTAACCTGCTCCCAGGGATGTCCTCTGGGTCAAGATCTTGGTGGTCTTGACCCAGAGGAGGACTGAAGTCCTGTGAGAAAGCAGCTCCTCTGCCAACATTATCCTTCCCATCTCCATAGCTGCCAAGAACCAGCTTATTTAAAAATAATTATAATTCAACCTAATTAACAGATGGATTTGAAAAGTGCATTAATTTTTTTTTTCCGAGAGTAATCGCTGGGAGTTGGAGCAGGCAATTCCATGTTTTTTTCACACATAACAAAAGGCTTAATCTCTGCTTTAAAAGAAAAAAATCTCAATATAACTCCAAGATTTGGAGCTATTAAGGCACAGCAAAACGCTGCCCACTGAGGCCCTCTAATGACAGTGAGCAGGGTCCTGAATATTTCTGGGATGCTCCTGCACTCCTGCTCCCTTTTCCTTCTGCTCCTGGGCAAACTGCTGTGCCCACCATGAGCCATCACCCACCTCCAGCTGCTGGTGGACTTCCTCAGGCAGCTGCTGCTCGTAGGCTCTCAACAGCTCAATGGTTTCCTTCAGGGGCTCAAACATGGCATCAGTGGCACTGTGACGTTCCTTCACAGCCAGCAGGTGAGCCATGACCTCCACCAAGCCCCCGTAGTCACCTTTCTCCACCTTCCTGCTCAAACCTCTCTCGGTGGTTTGGATGAATTCGTCCAGGTCGGCCAAGCTGTGGAGCACAAAGCAGGGAAGGAAGAACAGGATGAGGGGAAGTTCCTCTGGAATTAATATCCAGCCTCAGAGCTGGAATTGCTGCTCAAAGGTATCCCTGGGTGTGGTACAGCTTCGTTCAAGGAACAGAAAGAATGTTGGGGCTTCTAAAATTGGAGACAGAGTACCTGAACAGAGGCAGGGAGCTCAGGAGGGCTCTGGAGGGGATCTTTGAGAGGACAGTTTTTACTGGGAAGGTGGGAGGAGCTGGAATGGATTCCCAGAGCAGCTGTGGCTGCCCCTGGACCCTGGCAGTGCCCAAGGCCAGGTTGGACAGGGCTTGGAGCAACCTGGGACAGTGGAAGGTGTCCCTGCCATGGCACTGGATGGGCTCCAAGATCCCTTCCAACCCAAATCATTCTGGGATTCTGTGGCAGTTTTCACCCCATCTCTTCCCCTACAAGAATCCAAGCTCCCTGGGTGAACCTGACACGTTTTAAACCAGTAACAAACAGGGATTGTCCTTCATGCACTGCCTCTCTTCTCAGGGCAGCTCCCTCCTGCAGGTGATGCAAATGCACAGCAGTTTAGAAAAGCAACTGGACATTTGTGGGAGGGGAAAAAAAAAATTCCTCCAGGACTTTTAAATTAAGATCCTTGTCTCTCAAAGCCCTTGAGCCATAAACCATCACAGATGAGGAGAATGTTTGGGTCACATTTCCTCGTCTGCTTATCTTGCTCTTAACCTCACCAGCTACTGGGCACTTTCAGCAGAACAATGAGCTCCTGAGTCTCAAAACACTTGTTAAGTGCCTGCTTAAATTCTCTAGATGTTGCTGGGCCTAAAAGTATCCTTAAATACTTCACCTAATAAAGACTGAACTGCTGAGTCAGGGACTCTCAATAACAGCTCCTAAATGCTCCTTCTCCGCCACACAAAACCTCTTTGCAAAGAAATTATCAGACAGATTTATGGTGCTGAAAAGCGCACAAGAGATCACATCAGCACCCCACGCAGCAGCCTCCTCTTCAGATGTCTGTGAGCACTCCCCTGGGAGCATCCACAGCCAAGGACACCCTTCAGTCGTGATTAAGTTGCGACCAATAAATCACCCAAGGCGTTGTCCTGCATGGCTCTGAGCAGCTCTTCAGAGCAAGGAAAATGCAAAAGTTGGAGCCTAAACTGCTCCTTTTTGTAGCCTGAAGACACCTCCCCATGACTGCTCAAGCCAGGCTATCTGAATCACGGGCTTTTAGAAACCTCCTAACATTAATGCAGATCTTCTGGTGGCCACCATCAAATCCATAACCTCCTAACATTAATGCAGATCTTCTGGTGGCCACCATCAAATCCATAACCTCCTAACATTAATGGAGATCTTCTGGTGGTCACCATCAAATCCATAACCTCCTAAAAATAATGCAGATCTTCTGGTGGCCACCATCAAATCCATAACCTCCTAACATTAATGCAGATCTTCTGGTGGCCACCATCAAATCCATAACCTCCTAACATTAATGGAGATCTTCTGGTGGTCACCATCAAATCCATAACCTCCTAAAAATAATGCAGATCTTCTGGTGGCCACCATCAAATCCATAACCTCCTAACATTAATGCAGATCTTCTGGTGGCCACCATCAAATCCATAACCTCCTAACATTAATGCAGATCTTCTGGTGGCCACCATCAAATCCATAACCTCCTAACATTAATGCTGATCTTCTGGTGGCCACCATCAAATCCATAACCTCTTAACATTAATGCTGATCTTCTGGTGGCCACCATCAAATCCATAACCTCCTAACATCAATGCAGATTTACTGTAAATAAAGCAAGCCCAGAGCCCTGGCAGAGATGGGATTATTTGGTTCGAGGTGTGGGCAAACACACACCTTGTCCAACACCCTACATTGGGTTCCAGGGATGTCTCAAGGGATGTCACCATTCCCAGTGGCACCAAGTGATGTCACTGTTCCCAGCTCACACCAGCAGAGACCAGGGCATGGAAGACACAGGGATGGGCCCTTCTCCTGCTTCTGTATTAGCTCTGGAGGCTGTCACAGCTCCGAGGCTGCCAGAGCTCGAGAGCATTTGGACAATACTCCCAGGGATGCACCGGGTGGATTGTTGGGGTGTCTGTGCAGGGCCAGGAGCTGGACTGGATGGTCCTTGTGGATCCCTTCCAACCCATGATTCTCCACCTGGCCTGACCACCAGTGTGAAATGATACAGCCCAGCCAATGTGGAGGTCCAGTGGCCTGACCAGCGACCAGCCACAGTTGGGATCAACCCCATGAAAAGCAACCCCCTAAGTTCAGGGACATTGTTTCAAGTTAGGGAGAGTTAAAGGTTATTGAAAGGGGATCATGGGAGTTGCCATGCTGATATGGGTTACCTTGCCCCTTACGATTGGTTAGAATGTTGCTAGAATGTTCCATTAGTGTATATAAACTTGGATCGCCCTTTGTTCCAGGCCTTAGCACTTGGCTGTGTTTGGGAGTGCTCCTGTTATTGCTGCAGAAGAACAAAGGACCCTTGAATTTTCCACCTAAGACCCATCACCCGCTTTTCTTGCGTGCTGACCCATCATAATCGCTGCCTGTTGTGGGCCTGATATTTCTGAGTCTGAGAGAATTTTTAGCCTGTTAGCAGCTGCTAACTTCTTTCACAAGGGAAAACTTTTCAACAAGGTTTTCTTCTCAAAACAATCTTGGAAAACAATTATTCTTTCCCAAAACAATCTTTCTCCAGGTGGTGTTTTGCTGTTTCTCCAGTTTAACCAATGGGATTGGTTCCTATTCACCAATCATGTTAAGTATGTACTGTAAAACCTTATAAAAAGTAGTAAGAATTAGACAATAAAGCTTTCTATGCTTTCACCTTCTGAAGTATTTTGGAGTTTGTCTTTCTTTCATGTCCTACAGCGACAACCTGTCCTCATGGGCATGGACAGAACAACGCAACAAGCCAAGCCAAGAGAAACCCCAGCACAGAGGCAGGAGCAGCTCTCACCTGTGCGTGACGTGGTCCAGGAGGTGCTGCTTGAACACCAAGCTCCACCTTTTGATCTCGTTGAGCAAGGCCGCCTTGAAGGGCCGCACGTCGAGCCTCAGCCAGCCCTGGAAGGTGCGGATGGGCTGCATGGCGGCCACCTCCTCGTAGAGCCGCTCGTAGGAGCCGATCTGCTCCCGGAACTGCTGCAGCGTGGGCGGCGCCTCGGGGACGCCATCCTCGCCGTGTGCCTCCATGTCGGCGGGCGTGAGGGCGCGGCCGTAGAGCAGGAACTGGCGGAGCAGCTCCCGCCGGTCCTCCCCGTAGAGGTGTGAGTAGCGCTCCAGCCCCGTGCGGTGCTCGTGGCACGCGCCCACTGCGGACTGAGCGCGGAGCAGCAGCTCCTGGCGCGCCGCGTGGAGGTCGGGCATGTCCTCCAGGTCAGCCTGGGTGGGGGATTGAGGGGAAAAGGTGAGAGAGGAGAGGAGATGATGGGGGAGATGATGGGAGAGGAGACAGAGAAAATGGGAGAAGGGAGAGGGGAAAGAGGAGAGTGGAAAGAGGAGAGAAAGGGGAGTGAAGAGGAGAGAAAGGAGAGCGTGGAGAGGAGAGAGGAGAGAAGGGGGAGAGGAGAGCACAGTGATGTGGGAGCACGTGGCACCTCCTCACAGCCACCCAGGCTGGGGAAGCCCCGGAGCACAGACCTGGTAGTGGCAGGAGCCGCTGTGTGTGGCCAGCCGGGGCACCAGCGAGGAGATGTGGTAGATGCCCTGGAGAAGACTTTCCACCATGTCACAGAAACCATCGTTGGTGCCAGGGTCCAAGGGAGGGCGAAACACCAAATCTGGGATCACCAAATCCAGCTGCACCTCAAACAGGGGAGCGAGCCCTGCCTTGGGATCTGGGAGGGAAGGACAGAGATGTCAGGATCTTTTTCAAGGAATCTTGAGCCACCATTTACATCCAATTACAAGATGCCAGATGCCCTGCAGGGACAGCAGGAGGGTGGCAGACACTCACTGATGTCTGCACAACCCGTGGAGGTGTTGGCAAACCAGCTGGGCTATGGTACCCACCAAAGACAGTGGGGAACAGATGAGATATAAATGATTTAAAGACCAGAAAACATCCTGAGAGGAAAAGGCTTGGAGAGACCAGGCTCTTCAGCTAATGCAGAGGGACTCTGAGAGCTGAACAATGCCAGCATGGAAGTGCTTGCAGAGGAGAAAAACAACAGGAACCGAGTGGTTCTTTAATTTAGTGGTGAAAGGCATGAAAAAAACCAAACAGCAACCAGAAACTGAAGCCAGATGCAAATGTGACAACATATGCAAGTTTTTAACGAGATGGTGAAGAACTGCATGCAATTCCCTGGCTCATTGTGCCACCTCATCCAGAAGGGAAGCGTTCCTGGAGATGTGCTGTAGCTGCACACAAGCTGCTCTCAGCAGAGCAAGGAGGGCTGGGCTGGTGCCTCCTGGACTCTGCTCTGCTGAGGAGCTGAGGGTTTTATTTTGTGCCTTTCAGGAGCAGAACTGGCTCTTGAGACTCCCCACAGAGGAAGGATGGTGCCACCCTGATGCTTTGGGCATGGGAGGGTGGGAGGAGACTGATGTCCAAGCACAGAGGAGGGAGGAAGCCTGAGATGTCTCAATCCATTAACCCTTGCAAAGAGTGCACAGCCACCTCCATCCCTCCCCCTGAGCAAGCCAGTGACCAGTGATGGAGTCACCCTCCCCTTCTGGAGCTTCCAGTGCCAGAGAAAAGCCAGGAAGAAGAGAACTGTTGGAACCCAGGATATCCCTGTGGCTGCCCTGGGTGATCCCAGACCCTGGCAAGGGCTCCAGAGACAAGCCACAAGGGTTTGATTAGAACAGGATTAATTTATCACTGGGTGTGGATGTAGAATTTTGGGGTTTAATGGGGGTTCAAGGAGGCAAGATGGAGGAATCTGGGTGTGCCCCTGTCCTTCTGCTTCTCCTTCTTGCCCTCCATCTCCTGCTGTGGTGGTGGCACTTTTGGGTTGGTTTAGCACAGCAGTGCACTGTCTAACACAGGTGATGGGTGTTGGTATCTCACTATAAACACAGAGCACGGAATATTTGGGATAAAAAGTTCAGACCACCCTCGGGGTGGTCAGTCAGGGATGAGCAGCACTGCAGCAGCACCCAAGCTGGGTGAGAACAAAATGTACCAGATCAGAAACAATGAACAACCCTGAGAACCTGAGCTGACACATCCCGACTCTCTCTGCTGGCACCGGGGCTTGGGACAAGGACTTTTCACAAACATCTCGGGGTTATCAGCCCAAAGAAACAAGAACCAAGAGAGAAAAACCATCGAGCATGAGGGAGCACAGCCAGGGATGTCCCCTTGGAGAGGCTGAGCAGCCACTGCAGCCAGGGGACAGGAACCAGGTGTCACCTGTGTTCTCCAGCAGGTGCTTGAGGGAGCACTCAATGGCAGTGAAGAATCCATCCAGGACTATCTCGTCCACATAATCCAAATATCCCTTCCAGGCAGCAGATGCTGGGTCTGCAAGGAGGAGGCTCTGGTTTTCCTGGAAGGTAAAGGAGATGTCTTCACTCACAGGAGGGCTGGGCCTGTCCTAAGGAGAGCTGCCCACCCCCAAGGGCTGATGCAGGAGTATCAGCCTTGTGGATGTGGATCTTCCTGCTGGGGCACGGCCACGATTTGCTCCTGTCAAGGGCTGCTTGGTCTCCAGGAACACTTCAAGGTGAAAATGGAATGCAGAAGAGCCTTAGAAGGTCTTCCACCTGTTCTCCTCCCTCTTCTCTGAGGCCATGGGGCTGCTCTCACCCCTGGGGCAGGGAGAACTGGGGGTCTCAAAAGCCCATCCTGATGAACCCATCTCTCTCTTCAGAGTCCAAGGCCAGGCAGTGACCCTCAGGAGCGGACTGGGCCTATAACCCATCTCCCTGCAGGCCAGGGGCTGTCCCTGACATGCACAACACCTGGCTCCAGGAAGGTGAGGAGCAGAACTTTGGGCCTTCTGGTTTGCAGGGCACTCTGAGCTCTGGGAAACACCAAGGTTTGGGACAGCAGTTTTCCTCCTGTCACTCAGCTTCTCCTCCTGCTGCACAGAGGGACACCCAGCCTGAAACCGAAGGGTGAGCCCCAGCCTCTGTTCTCAGGTAAAACAGCTCAGCGGGGATTTTTCCTTGGAGCAGGATCCCAAACCCGATGCACCACTCCCCTCTAGTGGCTCTCCAGCGTTGGAGCCAGACCCTTCCTGGGCTGCAGCTGCTGCGGGTCCTGCCCTGGGCTGGGAGCCCAGCCAGCCCCACAGCCCCATTCCACCCCTCAGAGACAACATCAATTAACATCAGCTCAGCTTTTCACACAGGTTCAGGGAGTTCATTTAAGGTGAAGCAGCTCAGGATGTTTTCAGCGCTGCAGGGACACCAGGGAAGGAGGAGCCCCCCAGCCCTGAGGTGCCCCCTCACCTTCACCAGTGAGTGAATCCTCTGCCCAGACTCCCTGACGAGGCCATAGCGCCGCTCCAGGTGCTCCTGGCACTCCTCCAGGCTCAGCACCGACTCCCTTTTGGAATCCCTCCTCTCCAGTATGGGTGACCCCCAGGAGTGCACGATGCTCTGGATCTCCTCAATGTTGTCCTTGGCTTTCTGCACCCTCTGCTCCAGGTCACAGACATCGTCCATCACCCCAGAGATGCGATCCCAGACTCCTGGGCAAAATGAGATGATTGATCAGTCATCTCCAGAGCAGATGGGCCAAGCTCTGGTGTTCTCTCCTTCAGACCTTTTCCCTGTGGTCTCACGCACTTCTCCTTCATCCTTAAGGTAAGAGATTCTCCACCTCGAGCAGCAGACCCACCTCTACCTCTCTCCTACCCCAAAAAGCCACAGCAGGGACCACCAGAGCCTCTCCTCCCCAGATGTGCAATCCCAGACTTCTGGGCAAAATGAGATGATTGATCAGCTATCTCCAGAGCAGATGGGCCAAGCTCTGGTGTTCTCTCCTTCAGACCTTTTTCCTGTGGTCTCACGCACTTCTCCCTCACCCTTAAGGTAAGAAATTCTCCACCTTGAGCAGCAGAGCCACCTCTACCTCTCTCCTACCCCAAAAAGCCACAGCAGGGACCACCAGAGCCTCTCCTCCCCAGAGCCTGAGGGGAGCAGGATCCTGTCCACAGCCCCATCAGATCAAGGCAATGTGGAAAGGAGCAGACATGCCAGGAGCTGCTCTTCACCTCCCCAGTGCTGGACATGCCCAAGAATGCCCTGTCCTACTGGGAACTGCCACTGGGGACCAGGGAGCAGAGACTGGGCACACAGGGGAGTATCAGGAGACTCAGGTGTCACACAGAGCCAGCTCACCCTCCATCTTCCAGGTCAGTGTTTCTTCTGCCTCTCTCAGCTTCAAGTCGATGTCCTGCAGCTGCCCCTGCACCAGAGGATATTCCACCTCCAGCACCGATCTCAGGACCTTGTTGTAGCTGTTCCCCATCAGCTCCAGGCTGGCCACCAGCTGCTGGAAGGATTCCTTGCAGGAATAGAGCTCAGCTGCTGCTGGGGGAATGGCTCCTGCCCCGCTGCCCTGCAGGTAGCTCACCTCCCTCAGCACCGACACCAGCTGGGGAAGGAAGGCACAGAGCTCAGCACAGCACACTCCTCCAGCTCCTGGCGTTCCCTCCAACCCATTCTGAGCATCACAGGGAGTTCTGATGGTTTATTCCCAAAGCAGCAAGCAAGGGGTAGAAGCTCTTGATGCCTGAAGTTTTAATTTTCCTGTATTTCAGGCTCTGTGCTGCCCAGGGGTGCAGCTCTGAGCTCACAGTCAGTGTCACTCAGCTCTCTGCACACAGCACGGACACAAAACAAATCCTTGTCCTGCTGCACACCAAGGACAACTTTCAGCCCAACAGCACAAACAAGGGTGGCTGGAGGGAGGAACAAGAAGGATGGGAGCTCACAGCCTGGAGCTGGAATTGGACAATTCAACCCCAAGATGCAAATGGAGCAAAACTGATCAAAGTGTGAGACCTCGTGACCGTTTGTCCATTTTGTGTCCATTTTGTGACCATTTTGGGCCCACCTTGGGTGTAGCCCTGCCCAGGCTCTGTCCTGCCCAAGGTGTACCCTAAAGGCCTTTCAATAAATATTAACTTTATTCTCCAGCTCTGTCCTGTCTCTGTTCCAGCTCAGCCTTCCCCCCATCACTCTTACCTGGGGATCAAAATTGACCGTGATCAGTTTGCTCTGTGGATCTCGCCGGATGAGAGGCTGAGCGAGGTTGTACTGGGATTTTTCTGACACTGTCTGGGACCAGTCTGAATACAGCTTTTCCTGATACCTGCCAGGAAAGAGAAACATGCACCACGCAGTTACCAGGCCAGGGAGTGCAGTGGAAGCCAAGTCCACTCTGAGGACTGAAGAACGTGAAGGAACGTTCAAAACCCACCCACGCCATCTCACAAACAGCAGTGCTGCCAAGACAAACACCCAAAAAACAGCGGCAGCATCAAGTCAGGAGGGCAAAGCTCTCTCAAGTATCAGTTTTAGCAGAGAATTCAGATTTGGAGATGGACTTTGCAAAGCATTTAACTTAAGGTGATAGATATATCAGCAGCCCTCAGACACAGCCAGTGAACAGGTAGGAGAGAACAGAGACTTCTCCCAGCCCAGCCTTTCCACCAGAGCAGCTCCTCACCCCACAGCAGCTTGGTCTGATGTTCCTGCTGGGCTGCAGAGCCCCTGCTCCTCCCCTGCAGGATTTTCATTTGAAGCCATCCCAGCAAACCTGTTGTACCCAGTGACAGGCTCCCTCCTCCTCTCCCAGCAGGAAATTCCCTCAGGCTTAGAAAGGGACATTCCCAAGCCCTGGGCTGCCAAATGTTCTGGAATGTGGCTTAGAGGACGGAAATGTTTCCTCAGCCACAGCCCTGCCTGAGCCCCCTGTACCTGTCCAGCAGCTGGATCATTTCTTCGTATTTCTGCATCACCCTCCTTCCACGGGCAGAGTCCAAGCTCCTGGCAGCACAACAGACAGGGTCACCTTTAGTCCTGGGGGTGAGGTCTGCATTTACCCCTTCCCAAGGTGCCCCACAGGCACAGCCTGCTGGGATTTCACCCCAAATCCTCCCCTGTGCTCTCCCCTCAGGTGTTTCCACTCTGTAAAATGGGGACCAGCAGCTGGGATGGGAGAAGGGACCAGGGCTGCTGGAAAAATCAGTTACCAAACATCACTTTTAAATGTTTTACCCTTGACAGTTTTCTGTCACAGTTGTGCCCCATTAGATGCAGTCACAGCTGTGGGAATGACTGTTCACATAATGCATAGAAAAAAATATAAAATGTATGCAATAACATATATTTTCTGGATCATATATTTATAATACATAATATATATCTATATACACACATATCTTCATTTTTGCTTTTCCATCTTTTCTCTCTCTCAAGCTGCACATGGGAAAGAGCCTCACACCACCCTGCTGAAGGACTTGTCCTTAACTGCTCTAAAAGGAGGGGTAAAATCAATGCTAAATGCAGGGATGATGAGAGTTCCAGCCCTGCTTTGTTTTCTTGATCTTGGGTGATTGTTCCTTTGTTTAAGGAGAAAGTTCTCTTCTGGCAAAACCCAAGAGCTGGGCTGCTCCCAAGGAGGTCCTGGAGACCTTGCTGAGAGGAATTAAAATGGGAAGGGTTGCAATACCTATTTTAATTGTAACCTAGGGCTATGTTAAAAGCTGACCAGCCTATCCACCATCCCCCTGTGCCTCTCAATCACTTCAAAACAAATCCAATTAAAGAGCTTCTTTAAAAAACAAAGATGGCAGGGAAGTGAAAGGCTCCAGGGCACTCACTTCTCTTCACTAAGGGCTGCTTCAGCTGCAGCCACAGGATAGCATTCAACACAGAAAGAACATCTAAAGATTGACTGGAAATTTCCAGCTGATCACAAAGCAACTTATCTGGAGCAGACACTCACAGCCATGGGATGTGCCTCAAGTGCTCCAAGGGCCGCTGGATCCTCGCTCTCAGCTCCCGTGCCCAGCCCAGCGCTCCAGCCACGGGAGGGACGTTCTTGTGCAGGGGGGGGAACCCTGGCAGGGCACAGGGAACAGAATTTCAGCAGCCCTGCAGCCCCACAGCAGCTCAGCTCCACAGAACCGCCCTGGTTTCCAGGCTTCTTCCCTGAAATCCTGCCTCTGTCACACCATGTGGGTCTGGGACTGTCCTAGGTTACACTGTCAGCAGTGCCCACAGTCTGTGTTCCATCCCCATCCCCAGGAGCTGCTGGAACCAGCTGGGGCAGTGTTTCCCTTCTCTCCTGTCCATGGCCCAGCAATGCCGTGCCCATGGCTCATGGGGAACTCCCTGCGGGAGCTGTCTCTGGTTCATGGGCCAGCAAGGAGCCACTGCAGGGCTCAGAGAATGAGATCAGCCCATGGGGAGATGCTCCGCCCAGGGGGAGGAGCCAAGCATTCCCACCTGGATAGAATCTGGGATTTGGGACAGCACAGGGAGCCCTGACCCACTGCACTCCCAGAGGACAAGAGCTGCCAGAGCTTTCTACAGGATCACTGCTTGGACAAGAGCATTTCATCTGCACTGCTGCCACCGCCCTGACTAACAGGGTGTCAGGTTGTGTTCTGACTCTGTCAGTGGTTTTTTGTACTATTGCATTTATTTAATTCTACTTTATTTTACTTTTCTTTTCCTCTTATTAAACTGTATTTCTGACTTGGAGTCTCTCACTGGTTTTGCTCTCAAACCAGCACAGTGACCTACAACTCCCCCTGTGCCTCTGGATTTGGAATGGTCATTTAAGAATGACCATGTGCCAGTAAGAAAAAATCAATCATGGCCCTGTCTTGTAAGGTTGCACATCTACTGTCTCTAACATCTGCTAACACATCCCTCAGTGCAAGAGAGGTAGTGTTGAATTGCTTACTCAGCCAACACCCCAGCTGATCCAGTTGTTTTAGTGCTACTGCTGAACTGAGTTATGGCAGCAAAACAGATGCTGAAAACCTTTTTCCAAAACTCTGTGGCTGGAAATCATCTTTGCAATTTGAATCATATTGATGGATATGTCTTTTTGCTCTCTGTCTCATGGTGGTGGACATTTTTGCACTGGGTGTTAGCAGAGTAAGATTTCCCAAGCTGCATGGCCCACCTGTGATGTGTGCTGGAATCTCCACAAATGAAAATCATTCCCCGTGGTAACTGAAAGGGGATACCCTTAAATACAGATTGGACTAAAGGAGTATGATTACACCAATTAGCCTGATTTTTGTATAAAGTGGTAAGGAGAAACATCCTTGACCAAAGATTGATCTTTTCCTGTGCAATTAGATTTGGCACAAAAAGTCATACAGAGCCAAGGCTGTCCAGTTCTTCAGGTTCAGAAGATGCCTTGGGAAGGTGAGGAACCCACAGTCCCACGCATCTATTTGGGATCAGAGGAGAAGCCTGGCATGGCCTGGAAGCAGATTGGGGTGAATTCTCTGCTTCCCACACACTGAGGAAGGGATTTCTGGCTGTGACCATCCCATCTCAGAGGCACAGAACAACACTCCCCAAAATCACAGCAAACACTGGACTGGTGCTCCATGAACCTCCCCATTCCCTTGGCTACCCTGCACTGGTTCCAGCAGTGCTGCCTCTCCTGGAGCTTGCCTGGTTCCAGAACAGCCTTCCTGAGGCTGCTGCTCAGAAGAAAATATTAATCCTCATCATCTGACAGGAGTTTACGTGTTCCCTTCTCTGCCAGCATTCCCAGGAAATAATAAACCTGGAAAAGGCTGATGGAAGCCTGAATTCCCACCTCCTCCTGGCATTTACAGCACTGAAGGGAAAAGCTCAGCGTGTGCTTCAATCCCAGCCACATCTCACACATTTAAAACAAGAATATTTGCATTGCTTTAATCAACATTCCCAGGTACTTCCCTTTCCACTAGGAACTACAGAATCCAAAAACTTTTGCAATTTGGGAAGTTCTGGTTTGCTTAGCAAAAGCAAATTATTTTCTCCCCTAAATCACTCTAAACGCAGTAAAATCCTGTAAAAACTGATTTTTTTTTGTAAAATCAGTTTTCCTCCTCACACGGCACCCACCGAGCTGCAGCCCTGCCTGGGTGTGGCTGCTGTAGGTGAGCCTGGCCTGGTCCAGGGCAGAGCTGAACATGCTGAGGAGGACAGGGACCTTGGCAGCAGCAACTGCAGCCAGCACAGGGCGCTCCAGAAGGTTCCGGAACATGGCCAGCAGCTGTGCAGGGGAAGAAATGGGAAAAATCACAGTCCTGCACAAAATCCCACTGGGATTTTCCTCGCTGGTGCAGGTGCTTTGTCTCCCTCAGGAACTCAAAGGTCTGCACTGATGGAAACTCTGTCACAGGGAAGGTTTTCCACCCATTTTTCCAAGTAGTTCCTGCCTTTCATGGAATCATTGAGGTTTGAAAAGGACTCCAAGATCACCTTTGAGTGAATCCCACCACTAAACCACATCACAAAGGATGTCTGTGTTACAGAATGCTCAGACTTTCCCTGTGGTGAACCATATTCTGTCAATCTTCAAGTGTTTCAAAATTTGCTATTTAAAAAAAACCCACAACTCAAAAATAAATGCTATCCCTTACAGTGTTTTTTACAATTATACTGGGTTTTTTTTCAGAAAATACCATTTGCTTTCTCTGCAGGATAGATTCACTGGTAAACAAATCTGTCTCATTTCTAGAAAACCTCGATTTTCAGAACTGAAATTCACCCATGTATTAACAAATTGATATTAACAATGATGACCTGGATTTAGCAGCAGTTTTCACCAGGAAATCAGAGAATCACAGAACGGTTTGGGTTGGAAGGGACATTAAATGCCAGCTCATTCCACCCCCTGCCTTGGGCAGGGACACCTCCCACTATCCCAGGATGCTCCAAGCCCTGTCCAGCCTGGCTTTGGAACTCAGAGCAGCCTTTCCTCCACCTCCCAGGGAGCCCAGTGAAACTCCTGCCATCAAAAGCCTGACCTGAGTCATTTCTTTGATTTCTCTTCCCCAAACTGAGCAAAGCCTCTTCTGTTTGTGCCATGAGCTGTAGAGCAGGAGCACTCCCAGCTCTGGGGCTCACAAGGGACACACAGCTCTGAGCATCCCCACCCAAGCCCAACCCAGCAGTGCCACTGTCCCACTGTCCCAGCCCCTGTGCCTGCAGCTCCAGCACTGCCTGGCCTCTCTGAGGGGCTCCCAGAGATGGAAGGGAAGGGACAGACAAACCTTGAAGATGTGCTCCAGGTCTGGGGCGTCGCTGAAGGCCTGGCTGAACACGGTGCCCAGCCGGCGGTCAATGTCCTCCACCTTCTGCTGGAAGTCCAAGGCATCCTGCTCAAACTCCTGTGGGGAGGGGAGCAGCAAGTCCTGAGCTGTGAGGAGGCACTGGGGAGGTGACCTGCTGCCTCCCAACCCAGAGATATTTCCTTTGCTTATTCACCAGGAATTGAAACTCTCCTCTGGCCACCCTCCCCAGAGCCAAGGACACTTCTGTCCCATCCCATGGCTGAGCTCACCTCCAGGGTGGACCCACAGCCTAACAAGTGCTAACCTGAGCCTGGAGGCAAGACAGGCTATTTCCACACTCTCTTACCCTGAAGATCACACCACCACCCCAAAAACCCACAGAGGCACTCACTGAACCAGCAAGGTGTGCTAGACTTAAGCTGTGCCAGGGGAACTTTGGATTAGACAGCTGGAAAAATTTCTTCACTGAGTGATTGGGCACTGGAATCATCTGCCCAGGGAGGTGCTGGAGTCACCCTGGACATGTTTAAAAAAAGCCTGGATGTGGCACTCAGTGCCATGGTTTAACTGATGAGGAGGTGTTAGGTCACAGTTTGGATGTATTTCTACATCATTTCTTTGTCTATTTCTACATAATTTCTTCTATTTCTACATCATTTCTTCATCTATTTCTACATCATCTTGCTCTACTATAATGACTTGGTATCTTAAGAACCTTGTTGGACCTTTGACGATCTAAAAGGTCTTCTCCAGCCTGGTTCATTGTGTGATTCTGAGATGCAGAGCTGCAAGAACTCCCAAGTGTCTGCAGGACAGGGCAGCAGCTCCCTGTGCCCCACAGTGACAATCAGAGACAGCAAAGGGAGGAGGGAGCTGGGAGGGAGGAGCCAGGGCTCTGCTACAGAGGGAGCTGCTCTCTGGAAACTCTCAGTTTTTGGGCTGATAACCCCTGAGAATGTTGTCAAAAGTCCTTGTCCCAAGCCCCGGTGCCAGCAGAGAGAGTCGGGATGTGTCAGCTCAGGTTCTCAGGGTTGTTCATTGTTTCTGATCTGGTACATTTTGTTCTCACCCAGCTTGGGTGCTGCTGCAGTGCTGCTCATCCCTGACTGACCACCCCGAGGGCGCTCTGAACTTTTTATCCCAAATATTCCGTGCTCTGTGTTTATAGTGAGATACCAACACCTCTCACCTGTGTTAGACACTGCACTGCTGTGCTAAACCAATCCAAAAGTGCCACCACCACAGCAGGAGATGGAGGGCAAGAAGAAGAAGCAGAAGGACAGGGGCACACCCAGATTCTTCCATCTTGCCTCCTTGAACCCCCATTAAACCCCAAAATTCTACATCTCCACCCGGTGATAAATTAATCCTGTTCTAATCAAATTCTCTGGCTTGTCCCTGGAGCCCTTGGCAGGGTCTGGGATCAGCCAGGGCAGCCAGAGGGATGTCCTGGGTTCTGACAGAAACAAGGATGTGCTGCTGGCATTCCCCAGGCTGGTCCCACCTACCACGTTGGCCAGGTCCAGGCAGTCATAGGTTCGCTCTGAGAACTCCTGGAACCCCTCCTGGAACTCCTCATGCATCTGCAGCACCTGCTGGCCCAGGGCCTTCCCTCTCATCCCCCCGAGCTCAATCTTCTCAAGCTGTGTCAGGTCCAGGGCCGTGGTCAGGAGAGCCTGCAGAGCCAGAGGAGGCACACACAGCTTCAGCCACCAGCAGACGCCAACAGTTTGCACAGCACAGAGCCAGGTTTGCTCCTGGGAGGAGCAAAAGGATCAGCCAGGGTGCTCAGGCTGGGATCAGGGTGATCTTTAAGGTCCCTTCCAACCCAAACCATTCTGTGATTGAGTAGTTTTATAAGAGATGCCATCCACTGTGGCTTTCAACACAGC
The DNA here is from genome assembly GCA_021534815.1 of Acrocephalus arundinaceus. Taxonomy (NCBI): domain Eukaryota; kingdom Metazoa; phylum Chordata; class Aves; order Passeriformes; family Sylviidae; genus Acrocephalus; species Acrocephalus arundinaceus. Next base: position 816,417 of record JAJEOU010002598.1, read on the forward strand.
TCCTTGAGGAATGAGCAGAAGTTCCAAAGCACATCTGGGGGCACTGAGAGTGCAAACCACAACCCTATAACCCCCAACCCCTTGTTACAACAAGAGCATGAGTTCAAAGCACTCCTGGGAGCACTGAGTGTGCAATCCACAGCCCTATAACCCCCAACCCTTGTCCTAACAAGAGCACAAGACCCAGAGCATTCCTGGGGACACAGAGTGCAAATCACAGCCTCATAACCCCCATGCCCTTCTTCCAACAAAAGCACGAGACCCAGAGCATTCCTGGGGGCACTGAGTGTGCAAACCACAGCCCCAAAACCCCCAGATCCTTGTTCCAACAAGAGCACGAGTCCCAAGCATCCTGGGGCATGAGAGTGCAAACCACAGCCCCATAATCCCCCACCCTTCGTCCTAAAAAAAGCACGAGACCCAGAGCATTCCTGGGGGCATTGAGAGTGCAAACCACAGCCCCATAATCCCCAACCCTTCGTCCTAACAAGAGCACGAGTTCCAGAGCATTCCTGGGAGCACAGAATGCAAACCACAGCCCCAAAACCCCCAGATCCTTGTTCCAACAAGAGCACGAGTCCCAAAGCACTCCTGGGGGCATTGAGAGTGCAAATCACAGCCCCATAACCTCCAGTTCCCAACAAGAGCACAACAGCCAGAGCACCCCTGGGAGCACTGACACACCCACCAGCCTGAGCAGAAGGACAGAGCAGCACATCTGACACACACACTGAGCAGAACCTGGGCAGATCAAGGTCCTGGCCTTGATGTCAGGGGGAGCACACAGCACAGAGAGTGGCCCCATCCCCTGGCATCAGGGAGGGAAGATGCCAGCAAGGGAATTCATGGCTACAGAGCTCCCCGATGGCTCCTCCCAGCTCCAGTCTCACCTTCACCATCCCCAGCCTCTGCAGGAAGCTGTCCAGCCTTGCAAACACCAGCCTGCTGTGGAAATTCCATCTCCTCACTTCCTGGCCTGGCTCATAATACTCGTGCAGGTTGTCCCGTCTCTCCTCAAAGGCCCCTTTGAAGGCATTCAGGATGTCAAACACTGTTTGCACCTTGCCCAGGCTCTCCTCCAGCTCTCCTTTCAGAAGCTCTTCTGGAGACAGGTACACCACGGCCTGGAAGAGCCAAATCACAGCAGAGATGTCACAGAGATGTCACTTCTGCTTGCTATAAATATGTAGTTTAATTTGAGTTTTTATTACTGTTATAATTATATAGTTTGATTCGAGTTTTTATTAAATAAAGTGTGCTAAAAGGTGCCCCCTTGTACAGAAACCAACAAGGGGGGGTAGGTAACTGGCCTGCCCATAGAACAATAGAACTGAATTCTCCATATCAGTGAGGGGTGGACCATGCCAAAGAGGCACCAGATGACAGATAATGATCACTAAGGCCCATCAGAACTGATTCAGCTCTCAGAAAATCCAGTCACTCCATCTCCTGGAATTCTGACACTCACTCTGACCAAACCCAGAAATCAAGACATGTTCATCTGGCAGGAGCTTCAAGAACAATTCACAGACATGTTTAGTGAAGACTTCAGGAATAATTCATAGACAGATCCAGAGATGTGACCAGATTTCCCGGAATTCTATTCTACTCTCACTCCAGGTGGATGGAAATCCTATCTGCATATTCAGACTGGACAGAAAACCAGCCTCAGGGCCTAAAAACCTTATAAAACTAACTTGAGAGATGGTTGGTGTGAACTATGGGGGCCCCAGTGCGATAGAGGCTGGGTTTGAGTTCACCCAGCAGCTCAAAACCCGGGCTCAGAGCTGCCATTGATTGTGGGAATTGTCTCTTTTCCATCTCATTTTGTCATTTTCCAATAAACCTCTAAAACAGAATATTAAAAGAATATAAACTGTTGTTTATAACGTGCTGTCACAGCAAATGGTGACTTCCTGCACTTATCAGGTCTGACCCTTCCTCTCAAGTTCAGAATCCTTCTGCCAAGGAAGGACGGGAAAGAAAGACAGGAGAGGCTTTCATAAAACCCTCCTGTGGCAACACAGGTGCCACAGTGACTTGGTTTGAAGGACAGGTGTCTGCTAGGGAGGGGCAGGACCTCCCTAAGGATGGAGAACTCAAATCCCCTCCCTCCAAATTATTATAATTTAAAAAATTAAAGGGGTTTCATGGAGAGGTATGGAGATAGGAATAACAGTTCATTACAAACAACAACAACAACAGCATTCACGATAAACAGAACCAAGAACCTCGAGGGGATTTGCTTCACAAAGCTTGGGGCAGTCAGAACTCAGAGAGCACCAAGCTAGGATGGTGGAAAATCCCAGGCTGGTGGATCAGATGTGTCAGGAGCTCCATCAGTGGTAGCTGGAACAGCAGGGGTGTCCCAGGGCAGGGCAATGTGGGGCCACAGAGTAGCAAAAAAAAAACCCCAAAGCAGCGCCAAGGAAGTGGCAGTGGTGGGACAGGGCGGCCCAGCTCCTCCAGAGCTCAGAATTCCTGGGCACACAGGCAGATGGTGGGAGATTTCCCAGGACTGGGCTTGGTGCAGTGAACTCCTCCCACAGCAAGCAGCAGCCTGACCATCCTCTCTCTGATGCTGAGAGCAAGAGAGCGAAGCTGCCCCAGCCTGTCCTTTTCCTGCCCCAAAAACTCAAAATTATCTCCCCCCTCCGAGAGAAACTCCCGGAGACAAAAGAAGCTACAACTCTCCTTTGGCCCCTTTGTTCTGCTTAAGAACCTACAAGTACCCAGTAGTTAATTTCCTAGCAATTTATGGGAAAAAAGTCTATAAAAAAACCCCAAAACAAAAACAAAAGCCAACAACAACAAAAAAAACCCCAAAAAACCCAAACAAACAAACAAAACCCACCACAACCCCAAAAAAAAAAAAAAAAAAAAAAAAAAAAACCCAAAAAACCAAAAATACCACAACCCAAAACAAAACAACACCCAAAACAGATCCAACCCCACCAGGCAGCCACACACCTGCTGAATGAGGAGGTTGCAGATTTCCTGCAGCAGCACCACCATCCTCACGGGCACGCTGTAGTTCTTGCAGGTGACCCAGACCCAGCACACCCCGTGCAGCAGAGGCAGCAGGAGAGGCCTGACCCTGATGAACTCTGCAGCCTCTATGGCATTCAGGGGCTGCTGGAGGGGGGTCAGGTGCAGATCAATGTCCTGAGCTTCGCTCAGAGCTGTGGGAGGAGAGGGGAGAAGGGGTGAGATCCATGGGGCTGGGGGTTTCACTATTTCCCAGTTCTTCTAAAGTTCTTTTAAGCCTTTACTGTAATACATGGTATGGGATAATTCGTGTTTTATTGGAATAATCTGTGTTTAATTTCATTGATTTTAATAAAACCAGGATCCATTGTGCTACTAAACCTGTGGGCCAACATGAATAGTCATCATCATCATCATCATCTAATCACAGAACCATGGAATGGTTTGGGCTGGAATGGAACTTAAAGCTCATTTGTTACACCTTCCACTGTCCCAGGGTGCTCCAAGCCCTGGCCATGGACACTGCCAGGGATGCAGGAGCAGCCACAGCTGTGCCAGGGCCTGCCCACCCTCACAGGGAAGATTTGTTCCTAATATTTAATCTAACCTCTAAAAGCATGAAGCCATTTGCCCTTGGCCTGTCACTGCCAACCCTCCTAAAAAAAAAAAAAAAAAAAAATCAATCTCCAGCTCTCTTGGATCCCCTTTAGGCACTGGAAGGCCAAAATAAGACCACTGCAGACATTTCTCTTCTCTGGATTGAACAATCCCAATTGTCTCAGCCTTTTCAGAAGTGCACATGCAAATAACCCCAAAGCTCGAGACCAAGGGAGAAGAAACTCTCAGTGTCAGCATCCCCCTCCCACAAAGCCACCCTGTCACCCAGCAGGGACAGCACAGGGAACTGTGAGCAGAGGACAGGAGTCAGCACCATGGTAAAGCTGTCCCAGGTTCTCACCTGCCTCCACATCCACGAGCAGGGTTTGGAAGGCTGGCACGTAGATGCTCTGCACTCTGTCCAGCACCTCCAGCATGTTGCTGACCCTCCTGGACGTCAGCTGGCTGTGGATGCCCTCCAGGTCAGCACACCTGCAGCAGCCAGGACACGTCACCAGCCCGGCTGGGACAGCACCAGCTGTGCCCCAAAACCCTGCTTGGAACCCTGAGAATTTCAGGATTTCTGTGCTAAAAGGCACTGACCCTCAAGGACTACATTGGACCTGAGGCCGTGGAACAGCTTCCAAGATTGAGTGATGGCACTGGGGTTGTGGGTGTGTGGTTTGAATAATATTGTGTGATCTCACAGGGGAAAAACTTAGAATTTTGGGTTTTAGTATATAGTAATGTATATGGGGCAATATGGGGATTTAGGGTGTTGTCTAAGTCCTTCTTCTTCACCTTCTTCCTCTTGGTTTTGGGTGTTTTTTTCTAATTGGGTGAAAAAGGTCTGGACTTCGGACCTTCTGTGGTCAATTATTAGGTTAAAAGTATAAATAATATAAGTGTTATCTCATTATTGGATAGTTTATGCTTAAATAACCTTAGAAAAAGTTAGAGAGACCTCAATTTTCTACTTTACTAGTTAGAGCTCACAACTCATGAGACTGTAACATAGATAAGAATTAATAAACACTGAGAGAACATGAAACTGTGACTCCTGTGTGTTAATCCCAGCTCTAACACAAAGAAAAAAAAATAAAAACCCTCACAACTCAGGATTTTCTGCCGTTACACAAGGACTGAGCCCAGTGGTGGCAGGAAATGGGAGCAGCCCTACAGGACTGGTGCTGGGTTCAGGTGAGAGCAGCTGGGCTGTGCCAAAGGAGCCAGGTGGTTTCTGCAGCCACAGCTGACAGCTCTGCAGGGCTGGGCTCTGCCTGGAGTCAGCCTGAGCCATCCCAGCACAAAGGGCAGGTGAAATTCCACTCCCTGGCTCATCTAACCCCCTCTGGCACCACCAGCTGACAGCATGGAGAGCACCCATCAGCTCCATTCTGGGGCTGGTTCCCAGTGAACAGCGATGGAAACAGCATTTCCAACAAAAATCCCTCCTGGTGCAGCCCTGAACTGTGGTGGGGCCAAGCCACAGCGAGCCACCTGCCCAGCCACTCAGAGATCATCATTATTTTATGTCTGGCAGCAATATTTTGGGGTTCAGGGCCCTACATGACCTTGAGCAGCAGCAGCACCCCTCCACCCAAAGCAGCAGCAGCTTCCCCCAGCACCTGCTCCTCCAGAACTCCAGCTCCACCTTCGGGGTTGGGTTGGAGCCTTGCAGGAGAGGCTCTGAGGATTCTTTCTTCAGCATTCTGTGGATCTGCTGGCTCCAGTCAATGATGGCTGACTCGGTGGCATGCACGAGGGATTTACTGATCAGCCCCGAGCTGCAAAAACAGAGCACAAAAATCTGGCTTTCCACTTGTCCATGTGCACTGCTCGGCTGGATCCACCTCAGTGGGCAGCTGGATTTTACAGTTACAGCCCAGATTCGTGTTTCAAAACCATAAAACAATCAAATTCATAAGGGAGACTATTCACAAGGGTAGTTAGAGACAAGATAAGGAGGAATGGTTTTAAACTGAAAGAGAGTGGGTAAAAAATTAGATATTAGGAAGGGATTGTTCCCTGGGAGGGTGGGCAGGCCCTGGCACAGGGTGCACAGAGAAGCTGTGGCTGTCCCTGGATCTCTGGAAGTGTCCAAAGCCACATTGTGGCTGCCCTTGGATCCTTGGAAGTGTCCAAACCAGGCTGTGGCTGCCCCTGGATCCTTGGAAGTGTCCAAAGCCACATTGTGGTTGCCCCTGGATCCCTGGAAGTGTCCAAAGCCAGGTTGTGGTTGCCCCTGGATCCCTGGAAGTGTCCAAAGCCAGGCTGTGGCTGCTCCTGGATCCCTGGAAGTGTCCAAAGCCAGGCTGTGGCTGCTCCTGGATCCCTGGAAGTGTCCAAAGCCACATTGTGGCTGCCCCTGGATCTCTGGAAGTGTCCAAAGCCACATTGTGGCTGCCCCTGGATCTCTGGAAGTGTCCAAAGCCACATTGTGGCTGCTCCTGGATCTCTGGAAGTGTCCAAAGCCAGGCTGGACAGCGTTTGGAGCACCCTGACTGCAGAGTTTGGAGTTTTCCCTCAGTGATCCAAGCAGTTCATTGCTTCTCTGCCTGCCCACATCCCCTCCCACTTCTTGAAGCTTTTCCTGCTTGTGTTTTTGCACAGCCCCCGAAGACAGAGCCCATGAACCAGAGAGAGCAAAACCCCCTCCTTGGCAGCCTGAAGAGCTGCAGAGGACAGGGAGGACCCCCAAAAGATGCAGCACATGCACAGCAGAAGAAATAAAGCAGGAGAAGTGGAGAGCAAGGGCTGCTACTCACAATTTCTCACTTTTAGGGTCAATATTCTCAATTCCCTCCGAGCCAGCTGGAAGAGGCAGCAAGGTCTTGCCCTTCACTTGGCCAAGAACCTTGAAGACAGAGCTCTGCAGGCTGTGGACGTGGCAGATGATGTCCTGTGACACCACCCGTGGCCAGCCCTGATGGTTCCTGCGGTTCGTCAGGATGGGAACGATCACCTGCAGCAGGAGGGATGGAGGAGTGATGGAGAAGGGCTGAGGGAGGGTAGATTTGGGGTTGATTTAGGGAGAAGGGTTGAGGGAGGGTAGATTTGGGTTTGATTTCAGGAGAAGAGCTGAAGGAGGGTAGATCTAGATATATTTTTAGGGAGAAGAGCTGAGGCAGGGCAGATTTGGGTTTGATTTAGGGAGAAGAGCTGAGGGAGGGTAGATCTAGATTTTTTTAGGGAGGAGAGCTGAAGGAAGGAAGATTTAGGTTTGATTTAGGGAGAAGAACTGAGGGAGGGTAGATTTAGATTTGATTTAGGAAGAAATTGTTCCTGTGAGGGTGGGGAGGCCCTGGCACAGGGTGCTGTGGCTGGAAGTGTCCAAGGCCAGGTTGGACATTGGGGCTTGGAGCACCCTGGGATGGTGGGAGGTGTCCCTGCCTGTGGCAGGGGCAGCACTGGATGGGTTTTAAGGTCCCTTCCAACACAAAACATGCTGTGATGTGATGACTCTATCACAAAAAGTACTGTGGATGGACTGGCCACCAGGATCCAAGGTCCTGGCTTGGGCAAGCCTGAAGATCCTCACATCCCTGTCCCAGGCAGTTCCCTGCAGGTGATGATGAAGAGGCCAGAGGGGCTGGGCTGAGCCCAGGGGCTGACCCTGCACAGCCACCCCCCAGAAAAGGTCCTCTGGTACCTCCTGGCATCTACAGCTACATCCTAGGTTATTTCCCAAAGCTGCAGCCCCCTAAATATGATTCCTGTCTTTATCTGTGGAAGTTCCAAGGTCTGCATTGACCCAGCAGCCAGGCTGGGCTTGCCTGGACCTGAGCTGCTTCTGGCTGGGACAGCAACAGTGCCTGTCACCTCCTGTGGGATCACAGCCAGGCTGCCCCTGGTGATGAGCAACCTTCATGTGGCCAGACTTTGGGGAGGATAAAGGTATAAAACACACACAGGATTGAAAAGGAACAACCAGGGTGCCCCCCAGGGTGCTGAAAACTCTTTGCAGCACGACCAAAGAGGACCAGCAGCAGCAACCACCAGGGAGCCACGGGAAGGGGGAACAAGCCCAGGGCACACAGAGTTCACCTTCAACAGCTTCAGCTGCAACAGGGCAGGCTTGTCTCAAATACTCAGATGACAGGGACTGCTAATGAGAGAAATTTCATTACCAGTCAAACCAGCTGTCTGTAATTTTTTGGATTGTTAAAATGACAACTGGGGCCCTGATGGAACCACTTGAAGATCCCTTTGGGAAAATATTGGCTCTTCTGGGCATTCCAATACAGGAGGCTCTCCTGAACATCAGGAAAAACCCTTTGCTGGTGAGGGTGACTGAGGCTGGCACGGGCAGCCCAGGGAGGCTGTGGAGTCTCCATCTGTAGGGATACTGAAAATCACCTGGACATGGTCCTGGGCAAGTGGCTGTGGGTGGCCTGGCTTGGAGCAGATGTGCCTGAGATGAGCCATGCACCACCGACTATCCTGGAACCACAGAATGGTTGGGGTTGGAAGGACCTTAAAGTTCATCTTATTTTAACCTCCTGCCATGGGCAGGGACACTTCCACTATCCCAGGTTGCTCCAAGCTCCGTCCAGCCTGGCCTTGGACACTTCCAAGGATGGGACAAGCACAGTTTCTCATTCTCAGGAACACATCCCGTGATTGTCTGAGGAGGCTCATCCCCCACGGACCCTACCATCCACGTGGCTCAGGATTTAGGAAGTTTCATTGAGCTCTCCATACCCCGGCGCCGCTTTTCCCTCCTTACCTCCTCCACCAGCGCGGCGAAGTGCGGCAGGGGCTCTGCGGGCACATCCCCGCACAGCAGCTCGGCGGGGCCGGACCCGCTCCGGGCTGGCGGAGGAAGAAAATCGCTTTGGTAGCGCTGGGGGGCGGCGGGGGCGGCCCGGGGCTCAGCCCCAGCTCCCCGGCCGGGCCCCGCCAGGCGAGCAGCGCCGGCCCCGCCTCGCCCCGCACGAATCCGCGCAGCTCCAGCCCCGCCGCGCCCCCCGCCCAGCGCCGCCAGCGCTCCGGGGGCACCGCCAGAGCCCGCGCCGCGCCCCGCGCCAGCCGCGCCGCGCTCCGCTCCTCCCGGGGCTCCTCCGGCCCTCCGCCCGCGATCCCCCTCGGTTCCATCCGCCCGGCTCCGGGCAGTGTTTGCCAGCGGCAGCCGCCGTTGCCCGGGGGACTCCCGGGAGCCGCTCCCGTGTCCCGCCGGGATGCGAGGGCGGTCCCAGCGCTGCCGCCTCCCTCCTGCTGCTGCTCCAGCCCGTTTCTCTCATCCCGGCAGCGCTGTGCGGCCCCAGGAGTGTTGCGGGAATTTTTCCACGTCGGGCACAGGCAGCTCCTGTCCCCCAGCCCCTCGTGCTGTTCCCACCTGCAGCTGAAACTTGGAGCATTTCCACTTCGTTAACACCCTCTGTGAGAAGCAGTTCAGCGTTTTCCAGATAAAAGCTCCTTCTCTAATCCTGTGCAGTCCCAGAGGGGCTCGTGTCACCCCAGCAGTAACCAGGACCTTCCTGGGCACCCCAGTCTGCTCCTACCTCCACCTGTCCAGTTAAAAGAACATTTTGTTTCTCCCCAGTCCCCTGCTATTCACAAAAGCCCAGCAGAGCTTTTCTGGAGGACAAAATGTGTCAATTCTCCAGTCTCTGCTTTAGACAAACAAAACACTAAAGCTTAACTCATCAACAAAAGATGCTTTGCTGACAGTTTGTCCCTTAATTTCCCATAAACTTAAAATGAAGTCTTAAAACTTGTGTGCAAGTAGCTCCTGAGCAGGGTCTGGGTGTCTTCAAGCTGCCTCCAAAAATGAACTCCTTAATTGAAACAGCACAGAACTCCTCTCCTACCTCCAAACACAGCCAGTGACAGCAGTGGAAAAGGAAGAAGCAAAGCTGACCTCCAAAAAGCCTCAGAAAAACTCCTTAAGCACAGACCTCCCCTCTCTCTGCCAGCTTTCCTGTCCCCTGCATCCAAAACCAGAATCTGCAAGGACACACCAGCCATGAGCTCCAGCATGATCCAGATCCCATGGGCAAGATCTTGGACTTTACCCCAGTGCTGAACCAGCCAGCCAAGGTTGTTCCCCAGATTAATCCAGGTTTTTGTTTCCTCATTAGTGATCCAGACACAACGCAGTGCTCTGGAGAATGGTGAGTGGTTTATTCAGATTCTAAATAAAGGGTTTGGAAAACTGATCTTTTGAAACAACCAGCAGACAAAACCAAAATAAAACGGGATCACTGATGTACAGATGTATTCTCACTCCTGATTTAACCTAAAACCCTAAAATTGGGTCCCATTTTACCATTAATTTTCCTCTTATCACCTGGGTTCTGACAGCTGGTTATGCCACCCTTCACTGAGACCAACTCACCTTCTTCTGGCAAACCCACGGCCCTTCCAGGGCCTCTCACACCTGATCTCTTGCAAAGGTCACACCTGCTGCTGTTACATCATCAATATCTCATAGCATAAACCCCAAAATTAAAACAGTTCCGAGAGAAGAATTTTTGGCTAAAAGTAAAAACCCCCATGGACCTGTGAGCTCCCAGAAGAGGAGCTACGTGGGCAGATCCTGTCTCCACGAGGACCAGTGCTGCTGACAACCCACTGGGGCTGCAGCCCAGGGAGATCCATGATGACCAAGCAATCCCAGATGCCCAGGCCAGCCCCGCTGGAGCCGGCAGCGCCGCGTGCTCCCCAGGCCTGCGGAGAGCCACGCTTCCCCCTCAGAGCAGAGCACTCCCAGCTTTGTCCCTCTCAGTTGACTGTTTTGAGCTTTTTGTCTGGTAGTTCCTGATGGTTCTTGGTTTGTTTCCGTTTCTGGCACGCTGCCTCTGTGCTGTCCCCCCTGGTCAGTTTGTCCAGCATCAGGGCAGTCTCCTTCAGCAGCCGCAGCTCTCGCTTCTCTTTCCTCTCCTCCATCTCCACGATGTCATCAGCAAACAAAGCCTTGAGGGGCGGGATCAGCTTGGGGATGGCTGGGAAGTCACTGAAACGTACCTGAAACACAAGCACAGGGGCTCCTGTGTGATTGCTGCTGTTTGATTTCATTGCTCCACCTTGCCTTTGGCCTGTGCACACAGCACTGTGGGCCTGACATTTCTGGGTCTGAGAGATTTTAGCCTGCAGCAGCTGATAACTTTTTTCCCCAAGGGAAAACTTCTCAAGAAAGCTTCTTCTAAAACAATCTTAGCAAACAACTCTCCTTTCTCAAAACAATCTTCTCCAGGTGGTGTTTTGCTGTTTCTCTGGTTTAACCAATGGGATTAGAGAGGTGTCGTTCCTATTCACCAATCCTGTTAAGTCTGTATCAGAACATCTTATAAAAGGTGGTAAGAATTAGACAATAAAGCTTTTTTTCTATGCTCTTTGCCTTCTGAAATATTTGGAGTCTCTCTTCTTTCTTTCCTGTCCTACAAGGACACAGCAGGCACTGCCCCTTCCTGTGTGCAGCACCTGCACCCAGCAGCCCTGACCTCAAGGAGTTATTGATGTTTTCTTCACAGAAATGCTGTGGGCCAGTACAAATTCTGACTGACAGAGCTACCCTCACTGTCAGCTTTTGTCTCCCAGCTGTCTGCTACAGAAAGCCATTGGAGCAGCTCATCAGCTGGGATGGGAATGGAAGCAAAATTGGGATTTTTGGCTGGGAGTAGCAAGCACAGACTTGAGGTGACACGAGGTAGTACCCAGTGTGTGAAGAGTTGGATTTGAGAGCCATCAGCACCAGTCTCTCACTGCTGTGGGGAAAGGGTGGCACAGGGCATCTGCTGCCAGCAGTTAAAGGAGCTGGTTCAGAGACTGCTCTTCAGGAGATGGAGTTGAAATGTGATGTTAGAAATGTGATGAATGTATATTTTTTGTGATTATAACAGTGTTAAAAGTAAAAGACTGGGGGTTTTTGTTTTCCTGCATGAAGATTGCTGACCAAGAAAGCAATTAAACTTCTGTTATCAAGTACAGTACAAGAGAAGCATTTAATTCACAAGCAGCCATCCCAAAATAACACTGACACCCTTCCCAGGCTCCAAACTTACCCTCATGTGGTCAAAGGCAATGCCGACCCTCTCGCTGAAGTCCTCACTGAACAGAGGGATCTTGGCGTACCTCTGGCTGAAGTGATTGAGCATGATGAACTCTGCATTCATCTTCATCCCAGTCTGGATGGCCTGGGAGGTCGTGCTGCAAAAGGAACAGGCCCTGCTCACAGCCAGGCTGGCAGGTCCTGCTGCTCTGCCCCCAGGGTCACAGCACACCAAGTGACCTCACAGGCACCTCTCCCTCGGGCAGCCTGCACTGGTGGCAATTCTCTGATTTCCACACAACCCTGAGTGCAGGAATGCAGCTCTAAGTGTTGGAGCTTTGCCATTTAGAGCTCCACAACTTGGGGACAAGACATTTGTCCTAGGGGTGCCAACAGGCCCAGCTCTTGCACTGTGACTGGCAGGGAATTTCAAGCAGCTGCTCTTGTCTCCCACATTTGCTGGGGGCAGCAGATGGAATCCCTGGCTGCTCTCAGTGAGCTGTGGGGGTAAGACAACTCCTCCAGCCCCTGAGCTTAGTCCCAAGGTGTAACCATGCAGAGGGCCCTTCCCTTGGGGTTTGTTTGCAGAGTTACCAGTGTCACTTGAAAGCTTTCCCTGTTTCTTTTGGGGATGCTGAGAGGAGCTGTGGTGGTTTCAGAGCTGCTGCAATGACCAACATCCCCATCTTTAGTGCAGAAGAGCTCTGTGCACACCAGAACCTTTGACAGGACTTGGACCCTTCAGCACCAGCTCCAAGGACTTGTGCACCTTTCCCTTCCTAACAGAGCCAGCAGAACAAACCCCACCTGTGGGTCTTCTCTATTGCTTCCTTCTCCATGCCATCCTCCAGCGTGGCTTCATGGATCAGCAGGTTGGCATTTTTACCTGTGCAAACAATCACATTTTCAATCTTCAGCTGAAGGCTGAGCAGCCCAGCTGCCCACAGGAGCCCTCCTGTCCCTCCTCAGCCCCTGGCTGTGTGGCAGACACAGCAGGAAAGGTTTGGGAGTGCCCACTTTGGATACTGACAGATGGAGACCTTTCTCCAAGAGATTCTTCAAGCAGAGGGTTTTGTTACCTACCCATTTGCACTAAGGCCATGCAGGGCATTGTGTCACCAGAATAAACGACTTTCCAGCCAGATTTGTGGACCACTGAACATGCAAAAGCATTTTTACAGTGTTGGACTTCACAGGTCTGAAACTGAACAAGGATACAAGCGTTAGAGTCCAGATCCCCTCCAGCCACAGAGCCCCCAGCTCAGGAACTCACCTCAGCCAGGTCGTAGCTCTCTAACAGAGAGCTCACAAACTCCTTGGCTTTGGGTCTGATGTTCTCACAGCCTTTCACAAGAGACTGAGAAGGAATCATTCTGTGAGGGAAGGAAGAAGAGATAATTAAGGACAGGTACAAAACAAAACCTGATCTTCTCTTTAAGCAGCCAATTTCTCCTGTTTCTCAGTCTCAGTTCAGTGCCTTGGTGACCTGTATTACCTCTTGCTGTCATTGGTGCCCCAGTAACTCATCCAGTCACTATCAAATACCCTTTTCTTCTACTTGCCCAACTCCATTTTCCCACAACAAAGGTAAATCTCTATCAAGCAGCACAGCTGAGTAACAAACCCTATCCTGCCCTCTGCAAACTGCATATCCTTGTTCTACAGGCAGTGGTAAAAAAGGGATGGGGGAATGGAGGACAGGTTTGCCTTGAATAAAGACATTTCTCCACACAGAACACTCACTGGATGTCTCCAAGAATCTCCTCACAGTGGTTGTGGTACTCATGCAGCCAGGCATGATTTGCTCAGGTGCTACCAGAAACAGAGGGCTGAAAGCCTGACCGAGGGCTGCCTGCAACAGCAAAGGTAGGGGAAAAAAAAAATCAGTACTAGGTGTACACCAAATCAGAGAGGAAAAATGCTAGGGGAAGGCTGGTGCTTCTCCACTGCTCTGAATTCCCCTCACCCCAAGTTCAGGAGCAGAGAAAATACTTACAAAAGCTCTGCGCCGCTCCATCAGGATATTCACCAGCCCCTGCAAAGGGAACACAGGGGACAGAGAGGGCAGTCAGAATGTCTGGGGAGGCTGTGGCAACAGAGCCAGAACAAAGAAAGGAGAAGGGATCACAAACACAGACAGACTCAGGGAATGAACACAGAGCAGGGCAGCCCACATTTATCTCCTTGGCGTCCCAGGGTTCAGAGCAGAGCTGCACAGAGCCCCTTCCCCTTCCCACAGCCCAGACTCACTGAGTGATGATCCGTGTGCATGTGGGACACAAACACAGCCACGAGGTTACACAGCACTCGGTCAACTTGCTCCCCATAGTGGCGGCAGAGCTGTCCAAAGGTTCCTTCTCCACAGTCCAGGAGCAGGGACCGGGTGGCACTAGTGAGAGGGGACAGACATTTAGCAGCCACTCTAAGAGCTCTGAGCAGGGCCATGCAGGGAAGGGAATCTTTTGGGATGAAAGGCAGAGATCAGAGAGTGCTGGGGTTTACCTGGTATTCACCAGCGTGGAACTGACATTGCGGATTTTCATCGGAATGGCAGATCCTGTTCCCAAGAACACGATTTCAGGATAAGCAGACACATTTCCTAGAGAAAACAGACGACAAGGATTGGTAGGAAAATGTTCTCCACACACTGCCCAGTCAGACATCATCTAATTCACCAGCCCAGTAACTCCAGAGCCAACAGGGAGCCACAGTCATTTTTGCCCCCCTTCAGCAGCAGGTTTAAAAGGGAAGGCAGAACAAACCCCACCACTTCACAACTTCATCTGGGCTCTAAGCAGTGGGTCACCAAGAGCTCTGATCCAAGCTAAGCTGCTGATCTGTACCTGGTACAGCAGACAGGCTCTCTTTGCACTCCTTCACACGGGTCTGGAAGTCAGGGAGATCCAAGGCTTCACTGACAAACTCATCAGGATCACAGACAGTCACAGCATCTCTGTAAGAACAGGCAAGAATCAGGATGGGGCAAGCTGGGAACTGAAACAGCCCTTTTCAGAGCTAAGTGCCAAATTCTGGGATAAAACAGCCTTACAACAAGGGGAAAAACCATTTTGCTCTCTCCATTTTGAGGGGTTGGAGAAGACACATCCACGAGTGTGGTGTTTGCCAAAAAGGCCTGGTTGGGCCGAGCCAGGCACAGAAATAATCATTCCACCAAAGTGGAGAAGCTCCTGCAATAGCACTTCAGCCCATCCAGAGCTGCCAGGCACTAGAGGGCACTGCAAGGCAGCACAGAAGTCCTGGAAGAGGAGCAGCCACCTAAAGGGATCCAGGCATTGCTGAAAAGTGTAAGAAACCTGTGTCCTGCTTCAGAGCATGTGCAGCACTTCAGATACCTTAACAGAGAAACTTCATCTCTTCTTAGCACCTGTTGTGCCCAAAAAAGACAGAAATCTGAGCCATGGTGGCTGAAATCTCCTTGCCCCTGTGGTCCCTGGCCCTCTCACTGAGCAGCTTCACCCATTTGCCCACCAGGAGCAAAGCCACCAACTGTTTGACCACCTGGAGCTGTCAGCTGTAATGTCAGATTTTCTAAGTCTTCAGAAGGGAAGACTCTCCCTGGGCTCCCCAAAAACTCTCCCTGCCCCCAGCTGCTGTGCCACAGCCACAGCTAGGTACACAGCATGAGTGTACAAAGCACCACAAGTTACAGGAGCAAGGCACAGAAACAACACCACAAAGCACTGCCCAGGTGTTGGTTTCAGTGGTTCACTCCACGTGCTACACCTTGTTTGAGACTTTCAGGGGCAGGGACACAGCCCTGAAAAGCTCCCCCACCAGAAAGGATCTGCAGGGGATCCTGACACAGCACCCTCCCTTACCAAAAAGCTGCTTCAAAAGCCAACACCCAAATCCTGGGAAGAAAAAGATTCCCACTGACCTCTGCCACTCCTGCTGTGGCCTGAGGTGGTATTTGAGGAGGCACTCCCCTCGCACGATGGGCACAGGGCACGCAGCCTCTGCTTCCTGTGGGAGGAGGGAGACGTGAGACACAGCCCTTGCTGAGGGCAGCAGGCACAGGGGCAAGGGGTGCATTACCTTGCTCTGGTAGGTGGTGAGCAGAGGGAAGATCTCTGGGTGGATGAGGTTCAGCTGAGTTTGGATCTTGTAGCTGCGTGGGTTGTGCACGGCAGAGGAGTTTTCATTGAGCACCAAGTGCTGAGTGCCAGGCCCAAATCTGTCAGAGGACAAAAATGCTTGATAGCTTCACCCCCACGTTACAACTGGGCATGTGTGCACACCAGAGCTGAAAATGTCACCTGAGAGCCAGCAGAGCCCTGTTTTTACAGCTCTTTGTATTTTGTGCACCACCAGAACAGGCTGCTGCCCACAGGAGCACAAACCTCTCCATCCACTGCTGGTAGCGGCTGTCTCGGAGCACTGCCTCGGGGGTCATGTGAATAACCAAGGCCACCTGGTGCTCAGCAGCTCCCTCCTGGTACCTGGGACACATTCAAACAGAAAGAACATCTGTGCTCCAGTCCATGTCCTTGATATCCCCTCCTCTGTCCCATTTTGGTGCTACCAGAGATCCCTGAGGATGGCTGAGCAGGGATTTTCAGAGCATGGCCCTGCATCACCCAAGGCTCAGGCCACCATTTGCTGACATCTCCACTGTCCCCCACAGGGCAGTTCCTCTCCTCCATCAGCAACAACATCTACAGAGCCTCCAGGAGCCCAAATGCTTCTGCACAAGCCCCACAGAGTTGTTATGTGCAGCCCAGGGAAGCAGCAGGCTCCACTGCTCCCCAGGCAGACACCAGGACACATTCCTGCTCTGGAGGTCCCTGGGGGAAAACAGGAACCATGGCAGTCACAAAACCCCACAGCTCCTGCCTGTCCTAAAAGCCTCAAAATGCACCAATGTGGGCCTGATATTTCTGAGCCTGACAGAATTTTTTAGCCTGCTAGTAACTGTTAACTCTTTCTCAAAGGAAATTTTTCTCAACAAGTTTCTTTCTCAAAACAATCTTGTAAAAACAACATTTCTTTCTCAAAACACTCTTTTCCCAGGTGGTGTTTTCTATTTCTGTAGTTCAACCAATGGAATCAGAAAGGTGTTGTTCTTATGCATCAATCATGTTTATTTTGTATCATAACACCTTATAAATAGTGGGAAGAATTGGAAAATAGAGCCTTCTATTCTTTTCTTGGAGTTCTTTGTTTTTATTTCGTGTCCAATGAATATTTTGTTGGACATCACCAATCCTTTTTTGCATCTCAAGCTCCTTAACAGTGCCAAGGAGCTCAGACATCAGCCATGAGAAACAGCACATCTCTGCTAGAACAAGAGCAGAACTCAGCACAGGTGTCCCTCCCCAAGGACAGGAGCCCCAGCCCTACCTTTGGAAGGTCTCATTTTGGCAGACAGCATCCACAAAGCCCTCATGAGGACACTCCAGCACCAGGAACACTGGGCCAGGGTCAGTGGGGGTGCACAGCTCCTCAGGGAAGAGCTGCAGGAGAGACACAGTGGTCACACCACACCCAGCATGGACACACAGCCTGTCCTCAGCCTCTGTGTGTGACTCTTTGGGTCAGACAGAGCCCAGCAGCCACTCCCAATGCTCAGGACACTCAGCCAGGGCAGCTCCTGGGTCCTTTCTGCTCTCATTACACAGCAAAATGCAAATGTGTGTCACAGCAAATCCCAACCCTGGCCTCAGAGAAACCACAACCCAACTCAATGAGAGAATTCCAGCAGTTTCTAGGTTCCCATGACAGACTCAGATGGTAGCAAAAGTGTGTGTAAGGAAAAAAAAAGCTTTATAAAATTGTTGTGACACAAAGATGTGCTGATCAGGTCTCCCAGGTCAGGATCTTCACTTGCAGATACCTGGGCAGAGCTGGTTCTGCCTCACTCCAGAATTTAAGAGATCCAGACACTGTACCCCAGAATTAATGAGTTTCTTTTGGTGTCAGAGGTGCAAACAGGGTAAGGAGGGAATGATGGCTGCACAGCCATTCAATGCCCAGATTTAAACAATGCAGGGATTAACTCCTCCAGCTCACTGCAGCAGCTTTAGGAAGGGGAGATGAAGCAGCTCTGCCCAACAGCAAACACTCAGCCACACCCACCCAGGAGCTCATTTCCCTGATCACCACCCCAACAGCCCCAGGAATGCCACACTCAGCAACAACCTGGAGCTGGAACAGTCCCAGGATGTACAGGGAAGGAAAGCATCCTGCACAAAAGTGTCACCCTGGGAGCCCAGTCAAGGAGAGTGGCAAAGCCACAACAGAAGCACAGACACATCTTACCTCCTTGCCTTCAAAAGTGACACTCTCCCCATTTTTGAGAGCTGTAATGATGGGAAGGATGGCTGGAGTTCCCCTGAGGGCAAGGCCAAAGAAATATTTAGATATTTAGATATAAATATAAATATAAATATTATTGCCAACATAATGGCAATAATATAAATATTATTTATAGTGCCTGCTGCTGCCCCGTGCCCCAGGCTGGCCTCTCATACTCACACTGGCAGCCCCAGCTCCTGGGCTTTAGCTGCAAGGAATTTCCCCTTCCTTGGGTGAACCTGCAAAGAGTGAAACACAATTAATTATCACCCAAATAAAGACAGCCATGAAACAAGATCCATGGATGCCAGCTGAAGAGCTTCTTCACAAAACAAAGGAATATTTGTTCCTTTTTCATTTCCACAGCATTCTACAATTTAGCCCAAAAATGCTTTTCTGGACTCTCTCCAGCATCAAGCTGCTGCTTTTTGCTCCCTTCTGTTAAAAATGCCTAATATATAGTTGGCTTTTCACAAATATTAAAATGAATGCTGTATGTAGAATGTAAGAAGATTGTACTGTATTTTCCTTTATTAATAGAAATTAGAAATGTGATGAATGCATATTTTTTATGATTTTACTGTTAAAAGTAAAAGACTGGGGTTTTTGTTTTCCTGCATGAAGATTGCTGACCAAAAAGCTACAAAAAAAAGGAATTTATTGAACTTCTGTTATCAAGTATCTTGTCCAAATAAAGATGATCAAAACCCCAAGAGAAGAATTTATGGGATCTGTGCTATCAGACAGAATAGAGCCACCCACAGCTGAGTCAACCAATAAAATAGTTAGAGAGTAAAACTGAACAAAGAAAATTCACACTCAAAAGGAATGTTTAAATCATGCATGTGAACTTTTAAATATGCAACAGGCTGATACTTTTAAAGAACAAACTTTTTGTTAGCAAGTGTGTGCTGGCTGGTTCCGTGCCCAGAAAATGTATTTTGTTTTTGTCTCTCCTAATTGTCTATTTTCTTTTTATTTTTTTAATTAAACTTCTAAATTTTTCCAAGAAAGTGAACCTCGTTTTTCACACCTCTGTAGCCAAGCAAGCACAACAGCCTGCCCTCCCTGAGGGTTAAACAAGAATGTTTAACCCTCCTGTCCACTCATAATCACTGCTGGATTCTAAAAACCACCTCCAGTTTTACACATTCCTACTCATGCTGCAGCAACTCTGACACTTGAGAAGCAGAAACACATCTGAGCTTCAAAGCTCTACTTGAAAACGTTGTCTGCAATTAAATCCCTGCAGCAAAATGATATTAGTAAACATTTCCTTACAGAGGGTGGTCACTGACCCAAGCCTGCCAGTGTTTAAGAGATGGTTGGATAATAAGTTTTTAATTTTGGGCAGCCTGAAGCAGCCAGGCAGCTGGAGTGGATGGTTCAACCCTGGAAGTGTCCAAGGCCTGGCTGGATGGGGCTTGGAGCAACCTGGAATGAGATTAAGATCTCTTCCAACCCAACTCATCCTGTGTTTATAGATGATCACTGTCCCTTCCCCCTGAAATACTCTGTTCTATTCTCTCATCTGCTCTGTTTGGTTTACAGACCCTGTGCCCAAACTTACCTTACAAAGAAAAGCTGTCACCAGATCAGGATGCCTCCTTGCACTCTTCTGCTCATCACCTGTGAAACAAAGCAAAACTACTAAAAATCATCTCTCACTTTTCTCAAACCCAAAATTTGCTAATGCATTAACAGGAATATTATCCACTTAACCTGGAGCCCAGCAGCAAAAGGTTATGAACACCCAATGCCAGATACAGGAAGCCAAACTAAAGCCCAAGACTAAAAAATAATCAGCCCAGCATGCACCTGTAATTAAATTACAAAGGTTGGAGCATCCACCCCTGCCAGAAGCAAACTACTACAGGGACTAATCACACCCAAGCACTAATCATGGACAATTTTTAGGCCTTTTAGGTTCATTATCAACTTCCAAAGAACCAGAACACTTTCTGCCCATGGAACCTTCCAGCTGAGTTTCTCTACAAACTTTAAAACTCTGTTTTTACAGACTTTGCAACTTTGTAAAGCCTCTGAAAGATCTTCTCTTTCAGAGAGCAAATGGCTCAGAGGACAAATTCCTATCCTTACTTTGGCTTCACCTCACTGAAGTTCAAAAGGCCATTCCATGTGTTTCACCTGTTTTCTTTGGGCTTTCCTTTCCTTCCTCCAAGCTTTGCTGTGCAGCCTTGGGGATCCAGGCCCTGTGTCCCCTTTAGGGCTATTTCCACCTCGGGGAGATGCTCCAGGACTCTGAGGTGATGAACTTTCAGCAGCCAGTGGTTTTCCTGTCCCAAATCCAATAAAAGCAGACAAAGGTCACTCAATCCAAAGCACCATAAAAGCAAAGGAGGAGCAGCATTCCCTCTTCCATGACAGTCAGGTTTAAACTGCACCAGAATAGAGCTTTTCCCCCCAGTCTAGCTTGCAGTTGCATTCTCCAATCACTTATTTCAGGAGCCATCCCTCATCCAAATCCTTCTCCCCAGATTGTTAAACTCTGTCAAGTCTGTGCTGCACCCTCAGTATCACAGTTCCAGCAGAAAGGACAAAGCTGAGAAAGCCAAATCCAGGATGTTTCACCTGTCATGCATCCACCCACACCTACAGGAACAAGCCAAGGCCCTGACTCAGCAGGTCTTGTCATTTAAATGAGATCTTTCTCCTGAGGAAAGCAAATTAATGAACCTCAGTGAGAATGAATGTCCTAATGCTTACTCAGGCTGGCAAACAGAAGCTGCTCCTTGAGCCTTCCCCTGTCAGTGCTCACCTGTCAGAGGGATCTGGTAGACAGTCATGGTTCATCCTTGTACTCAGGCTCTGTGTGCAACTGCACAGCTGGGGAGAGATCAAAACCACCATTAACAACTGCATGAGCAGAGATTCACACTCTTCAAGAATATAAATCAGGAAAGCATCTTTGTCTTTCTTAAACACAATCTGCTTATCGTTCCCTTTCCCTTTCTCCGCCCAACTGCAAACCCCAATGAATAATTAAAGTTTTAAAAGCCCATCATCTTCAGGGAGCAGCCACGGGGAGCAAATTCACTGGCAGACTCTGGAAGCAAACTGCCTTCCGTGTTTCAAATCCAAATGCTGTCTGTATCACAGCCTGGCAGCCCCTGAGCAGAACCAGAGCTGGAAACACTGTTGTGAGGGGTTTGAACAGTGTAACAGAGCAAAACAAATGTTTGAAACATTCTCTGAGAGGACCTAAACCACAGGCTGAAGCTGTTACTCAGCAATGCAACCTTGGCTGGAGATGAAACAAAGTTCCAAGTTCCTTTGCTACAAATCCCTGACCCACCTACCTAAATCCATCCTTTTGAGGGGCCCGGGAAAGAGGCGAATGGCTTTCAGGTAGTTTTGCTGGAAAAGAGACAGGGGATCAGGAGGGAGCACAAACAGTGCCATGACAAACACCCTTTTAACAGCCAGTGAGACAAATGTGAGCAGCTCACACAGCTCTGGGCAGGTGTCCCACCCCGGGCAGGCACTGAGAAAGAGCCACTGTCCCCACCCCCTCCAGACGTGCAGTTAGTCAGCAGAAACTGCAAGGAAATTAAACCACTACAACAATGCTGAGGATTGCAAATTTCTGGTCCAGATGCAGCATTAGGCTGGCAAGAACCACATTAAACAGGACATCAAGACTGATTTATATTAATATAAAATGGGAGGGAGCAGACAAGGGAATAAAGATCCTCCTTCTCCAAAAGCTGATTTATCAGCATATGAGACTACAAGACAGGAGCAGATTTCTGCTGTCCTGTAACTGAACAGATTTGGATTTTCAAGGCAGCCCTTTGGGCTGACACTAATTCAGAGCAGCATTTCACACCTGCACAAAGATTCCCTTTGCCACCAGCTCTCCCAGTTCCAGGGTGAGCTTTAACCCTTGGAGGGTTTGTTCTCCCTTCTGCCCCTGCCACACTCACCAGCTTTGGTGGCCCCAGGAACACACACCTCTGGAGCCCTATGGCCTTCAGTGTGAGGATCATACCTAAGAGCAAGCAGAGAAACAGCTTTATCACAGCTCCAGTAACCACTGGAGATCCCAAAAGAAAGGGGAGCTGTTCAGGAGTGCTTGGTCTCTCCCGAAAGGCCAGAACTGAACTTGGACCTGAATTCAGTTTTGCCTCAGCTTTGTGGCAGTTTCAATAAGTCACTTGCTTTGCTTCTACAGATAAATATCTACACATTTGATAAAATTAATCTGGAGCAACGCATCTGAACAGATCGTTAATCTCCTCCTTTTTTTTGGAGATTTCCAGAATTTTAACGGACAAAATCCACAGCTCTGTCCTAACCTCATCCTGCACCGAGCACGAGGGTGCCCACAAACTTCTGTGTGCTCCTTTGGACTCAAACCAGCTTAATCTACCAACAGCTCCTGCTGGAAACACCGGTACCACCTTTTGCTCCGGGAGATTTTGGGAAGCTGAGGCCAGGCACGCTCTGTCCCACCACGTGTCTGCAGAGCCCACACAGCAGCTGGGAGCACCGCAGAGCCCCAGCACAGCCCAGCCCTGACACAGCGATGTCACCGTCCCCACCTCTGCCTAAAACACCCCCCGGTAACCTCGCAAAGCGACCGCGTCCTGCCCGCACTCACCTGGCAGCCCCCCGACGTTGGCCCAGGACACGCGGCTGAGGAAGATGCTGTCCAGGTGGGAGATTTTCAGCCTGAGGGGCAGAACGGGGTGAGCAGGCCCGATGCAGCCCCGGGCTGTCCCCCCGCGCTGCCCCACTTACTTGTGCTCCTGCATGGCGCGCTGCGTGCCCTCGCCGCAGTTGAACAGATACCTGAGGGGAAAGGGGCGTCAGGGGAGGGGAAAGGGGGGTCAGGGAAGGCCAGGGGAGGGGAGCCCCGCTGCCAGCCCCGCACACTCACCGGTTGAACTCGGAGAACACGTACACGGCGGCCCCCGCGTCGCGGCTCCCGGCCGCCACCACCTGCACGTACACGGTGTTGGGTCCCGCCAGGCCCGTGCCCGCGTTCCGCCGCCGCTCGCGGGCCCACACGTGGCGGGGCACGTCTTTGGGCCGCCGCGCCGGCCGCGTGGCCGAGGGGCCGTCGGACATGGCCCAGCCGCGGGAGCCGGCCCTGCCCGCGATGCCGGGGCCCGCCCGCCGCCACACGAGCCCGCGGCCCGGCGGCAGCGCCCGCAGCAGCGCCCACATCCACGCGCCCGCCCCGCCGCCAATCGCGTCAGCGAGCCCGCCCCGCCCGGCGCCCCACAGCCAATGGGAGGCGAGAAATGACCGCGGTTGACACGCCCCTTTTTATCACGTGATGCACACGGACCAATGGGAAGTGAGAAACCGCAGCAGCCGCCCCGCCCATGAGTCGCCGCAGTGCTGCCCGGCCGCTGTCACGTGACCGGGCTCTGCCGGCCGGTGTTCAGGGGCTGCCGGTCCGGCCGGTTCTGTGTCCGGTCCGATCGGTTCTGTGTCCGGTCCGGCGGTTCTGTGTCCGGTCCGGCCGGTTCTGTGTCCGGTCGGCCGGTTCTGTGTCCGGTCAGGCCGGTGCTGTGTCCGGCCCGGGATCTGTCCAGTCCGGCCGGTTCTGTGTCCGGTCCGGCCGGGGATCTGTGTCCGGTCCGGCCGGTTCTGTGTCCGGTCCGGCCGGGGATCTGTGCCCGGTCACTGCCGGTTCCGTGCCCGGTCACTGCCGATCATCTCTATCCGGCCACTCCCGGGATTCTTGCCCGGCCATTCCCAAGATTCCCAGCCCGGCCATTCCCGGGAATCCCGGCCCAGCATTCCCAGGATTCTGCCCATCACTCCGTGATTCTGCCCATCCATCCCAGTGCTGCTGGGCCGGGATCTGCGGCTCCACTGCCCCGAGGGCCCCGCTGCACCCCCCGCACCCCAATCCCACCGTCAGCCCCGGTTTCCTCAGCGGCTCCAGCCGGCTGTCTCACGGCAGGTCTCGGATCTCTAATCCCCTAAAGCCATTTATTCCCGGAGCAGTGACACGGACACAGGCCGAGCTGGATCCTTGTGGCTCCAAAGCATCCAAAGGTCCAAAGGATCCAAAGAATCCTTGTGGGTCCAAAGGTCCAAAGGATCCTTGTGGGTCCTTTCCTACTCCCCCCAAGGAGGGACCCCAAACAGGGAACCCCTGGGGTTTTATCCCCTCAGTCTCCTTGCTCACAACTCTGCCTCTCCCTCCCGGCCGCTCCTTGAGGAATCCTGTCCCAGTGTTTGATCTCCCTCTCTCTAAGAAAATGCTTCCAAATATCAGCAGGACGTTTCAATTTACACAGAGATTTAATTGCAGACAACGTTTTCAAGTAGGCTTTGAAGCTCAGATGTGTTTCTGCTTCTCAAGTGTCAGAGTTGCTGCAGCATGAGTAGGAATGTGTAAAACTGGAGGTGGTTTTTAGAATCCAGCAGTGGTTATGAGTGGACAGGAGGGTTAAACATTCTTGTTTAACCCTCAGAGGAGGGCAGGCTGTCGTGCTTGCTTGGCTACAGAGGTGTGAAAAACGAGGTTCACTCCCTCTGAAAAAATTTAGAAGTTTAATTAAAAAAATAAAAAGAAAATAGACAATTAGGAGAGACAAAAGCAAAATACATTTTCTTGGCTGAGGGTGCTTGGCACATAACTGGCTAGCACCCACTTGCTAACAAAAAGTTTGTTCTTTAAAAGTATCAGCTTGTTGCATATTTAAAAGTTCACTTTTAATGTGCAACTTTAAAAGCACACACGTCTCCTTGAGCAGGTCTCATGACTCTTTGATATGAAATGTTAAATTAGAGTTTGATTTCCCCCAAAAGCCTCAGTCCCCCTCACACACAATAACCACCCCTAACCTGGAGAATCCTCCCAAACCCAGCTGTGCCCCGGGGCTGCAGGGAAACTGCAGAAACCCCCTGCCCAGTAATGCTCCAATAACACACAGAAATGCAGGGTTTGGGTAACCAACCCAGCTGCAGCGATAGCATCAGCAGTGCCACAAGAGAGATTTAAAAGCAATATCCCCACAGGATCCTTATCTTGGGATTTTCCCAAGGTGATAGCCATGCTTCCCATGGTTTGCTGATTCTCATCATCCCCTGGAGTCTGGGGTTTATGAGAAGAGCAGATTTGCACACAGATTAAAGACAGCACAGGACAATATGAAGGGTTTGGTGTGTCAGTGGCTCATGAAGATAACCAATCCGGTCAAGATAAGAAGCAAAATTAGTGGGAAATAGATCTTGAGGGCAAAGCAATAACCACGAGATGCTGGTGGCAGGCAGAGAGAATCCCCCAAAAACAGCAGGGATCAAGAGAGGAGACCCTGAGGGAGAGATCTGGGACCCTGCCAGAGATGGGGACATCACCCTGAGCCAGGCGGGCGAGCAGCTGGAGCTGGGGCTCAGTGCTCACTCCCTCCCTCACTGGAGCAGCTGCAGATCATGGGCACCCACAGCCTCTCCCTGAAGGTGCCCCAAGGCCTGACCCACCCCTGGACAGGACCACTGAGGAGTGAAAGGGATGCTCAGCATCACCTCAACACGGCAAGGACTTCACAGCATGACCTGGGGCCATGGATACTGCAGGAGGCTGTCCCAGAGTCCCAAATGTGCTCCTGGCCACCCTGCCAGCCCCTCAGAGGCAAGTCCAGCTCATGGAAACTGCATAAAATGGAATCTCAAATGGACCAGAGGCTGGAACATCGTGAGTTTTGGGTGGTTGATCCCTCAGATTTAGTGGCATTTTGCTGGAAAGGTCTCGTTTCTCAGCAACAAATAATGAGAGTGGGGAAATTCTCAAAGAGTGGCACAGGACATGACAGGCACTGCCTTAGCCAGAAAAACCTTTAAACAAAACAAAACAAAACAAAACAAAACAAAACAAAAAACACAAAACCAAAAACAACAAAAAAAAAACCCCAACAACAACAAAAAAAAAAAAAAAAAAAAAAAAAAAAAAAAAAAAAAACCCAAAAAGCAAAGATATAGGCAACTAAACGAGAAAAGAAAATTCATTAGGCTTCAGAAATACTTGATTTTAGAATGATTTCAGGGAGCCAACAGCAAGGTGTAACCCAGGGAGCTTCATTTAAAAGGAGTTTATTTTTCTTATCTGCAATCTGCCCCAGCCCCCTGGTGCTGTGTCTGCCGGAGGAGCAGATGTGAGGATAAGCCTGGTCCCTGCAGAGCCCAGCCTCCCTCTCCCAGTCCCCCCAGTCCAGGGATATTTCTTTCTGCTCTTCCAATAAAAGAAAGGTAAACACCCCACACCCAGCTGCAGTGATTCTTTTCGATATTGCCTTCAATTATTTTCAAAGTATAAATTAAATCAACTCCTGTTTGTTCGAGGAAGAACAGAATCCTTCTCCTGAGTTTTGCTCTTTGCCCCCTGTCCATGATTCACAAAAACCCGGAGCTGAAAGTCGCAGGTTTGAGGTGAATTCAGGGATACCCGCTGCCCCCTTGCCCTGCGGGATGACCAGGGAGGAGGCGGCTCCATCCCCTCCTGGGCACCGGTCCTGCCCGGGCACCTCGGGCACTGCCGGGCGAGCTCCGGGCACAGCGGCCGGGACGCAGCTGCTCGGACCGAGAGGTTCCTCGGGCTCCCCCTCTGTGGGTCGGGACCCTCGGCGCGGTTCGGCCCCGCGGGGTCGGGGTCAGCTCGATCCGTGTGACCGCGGGTGGTGCCTGCCCAGCCCGGCCGGGGCCGTCAGCTCCCACCGCCTCCGGAGCGGCCCGGCGAGGCGGGGACGGGAGCGACGGCCCCAGGTGTGGGGCTGGGCTCTGGAGGGACTGGGTGGATGCGGGGATGTGGTGTCCGGGCACGGTTCTGCTCTGTCCCGCAGCCCCGTCCCGCAGCTCATTCCTCATCCCATTCCCCCAGCCTATTCCTCATCCCATTCCCGCAGTTTATTCCTGATCCCATTCCCACAGCCCATTCCCACAGCCACATCCCGCAACCCCATCTCGCAGCCCATTCCCCATCCCATTCCTGCAGCCTCTTCCCCCAGCTTCGTCCCCAATCCCATTCCCCATCCCATTCCCCATCCCATTCCCCATCCCATTCCCCCATCCCATTCCCCATCCCATTCCCCATCCATTCCCCATCCCATTCCCCATCCCATTCCCCATCCCAGTCCCCATCCCATTCCCATCCCATTCCCCATCCCATTCCCCCATCCCATTTCCCCATCCCATTCTCCCATCCATTTCCCCATCCCATTCCCCATCCCGTTCCCATCCTATTCCCCATCCCATTCCCATCCCATTCCCCATCCCATTCCCCATCCCATTCCCTCAGCCCAGTTCTCAATCCCATTCCCCATCCCATTCCCCATCCTATTCCCCATCCCATTTCCCATCCCGTTCCCATCCCATTCCCGCGGCCCCGGCGCTGCAGCGGCCCGGGCCCGGCCCTAGGTGGCACCGCGACTCCGCCGCCGCCGCGTCCCGCCGGGACCGGGCGGGAGGGGGGGGTGAGGACGGGGCAGCCCCGGCGAGTCCCCGCAGCCACCCGAGCCCCTCCGCGTCCCTCCAGCCACCCCGCGATGTCCCGCTCCCCCCTGGCTGTCCCCGGGCTGCCCCACGGCGACCTCCCTGCTGTCCTTCGAGCTGTTCTGTGCCCCTGCGCTGCCCCATCCCCTCCGTGGCTGCCCCACGTCCTTGCCCAGCCCCTGCTGCTGCCTTGGGCTCAGCAAGGAGACCGAGGAACCTGGACGCTCCCTCCGTCCCACGGCACAGAGCTGCCACCCCCTGCCTGCCTGTCACCTGCCCTCGGTGCCAGCTTTGGCACTCCCAGGGAGCAGACCCAGCTCCTGCAGCGACACGGGCAGCGCCCTGTCCCCCTCCAGCACAGCTCTAACCCTGCAGTGCAGCGCTCTGGGGTGTGGCACCCTGCCCCGCTGAGGGTGGCACCCTGCCCGTGGGGCAGCTCCAGAATCAGCTTGGGCACCCCAGGAGCCCAGGATGCTGCTGGGTGAGCTGGGGGACATCAGAGATGTCACAGAGCCCTGAGGCTGGTGCTTGGTGTGGGTAACTCCTGGCAATTAAAGAGGGCCATGGAGCATTGGTGGAATGGATCCCCACAGATTCCCCGAGGAGGAGCAGTGGGATTTCCTTCACTCCGAGCTCCAGTCCTCTCCCCAGCCCTCTCTTTGCTGGTGTGTGAGCCACAAGAGCAGAGCCCTGCAGGACCACTCTGGTTGGTAAATGAGTGACCCACTCTATCACCTCCTGCAGAAATCAGAGCTCAGGGTTTGTGCTGGGGTTTCCAGTGAGTGGGACAGCCCAGAGCTGCTCTGTCCTGGCAGAACCAGCCCCTCTTGGCCTGGGTGGGTTCAGCCAGACCCTCATGCAGAGATGCCAGGATCCTTTGCTCATACAAAGCTGCTTCCCCTCACTCCCAGTGATCCCAAAAAACAAACTGGAGGGAGCACACAGTTCAGTGGGTGGCTGACAGCTCACCCTTGACACGGAGCTCGTCTCACTCCATCTCCCCCCTCATTTATTTATGATCCTTCATGGCAGCATGGCTTTGCCCTGATGGACGGTGTTTGCACATGTTCCTCTTATCCAGAACATGGGGCTTTGCAGCCACTTCTCTATTTACTGTAATTTTAGCTCAGACACAACCAGAACTCCCACCCTGTCTGGGCGTCTCAGTGCAGAAAACAAGACTAAACTATTTTGGGATGTTTTTCCCTTTTCCTCATACTTGGGTGCTTTCCCATGTGGCTAAATCTTTGGAGCCTTGGGGAGGGTGAACCTGTTTCACACACCCCCCCAGAGCTGCCTGTGACCCCTGCACACACTTTGACCCCCTCCTCCGACCACAGGCACCTCCCACACGGGGCAGCTTCGTGCTCCACTCGATTTTCCGAGCTAGGAAATGCATCCAGTGTCAGGGATGAGCTGAGAGCACGGCGGATGAGAACGAGCCTCACAGGCTCCATCCTCACCCTCCTCCCTGTCACCTTGTCCGGTCACACCTCCTCAGGGTGCCCAGAGCGCTGCCCCGAGACAAGGAGGGGACTTGGATTTGGCCTTGTTTGTCTGGCAAATGTGGAAAAGAGCCTGGAAAATGCCCCTTAGCCTCCGTCACTCCCATTTTAGTCCCACTGGGTGGCACCCGCCGGGGAAAGGCCGGCGATGTGCAAAGCTTCCCCCCTCCTGGCTGTGTCACAGCCAAGGGTCTCTCCATTGAAGTTTACTTGAAGGTCTAATAAAATTTCCAAACTGGAAAAATCTTTATGCGGAGGTTTGCTTTGTTTAAAGGAAAAGGACCATAAAGATAAAACCTCGCCTGCCCGCGCTCCCCTCCCGCTGCCCGGGCTCAGCCCGTCCCTCCCAACCCGGAGGAAGAGCTTGTTTTCCTAACGAGAAGTTTGAAGATTAAAAAGCGGGGGAAAAAAAAAAAAAAATCAGCCATTTGGAATCCTCTACTGACGCTGCAAATACCCTCGTTAATAGATATGTCTCGTTTTGTTACCTCATTTTAATTAATCACTAAACAAAGACAGCTGCCAAATTTTGGCGCTGGCTTTGAGCCTAAAACTGACTTGGAGCCCTTGAAAAATAGACTATTTATGGTGCCTGGGCTTAAAGCTTAAATTTCTTGTATAAACTTTACCCTTCCTAAGAATAGAGTGGGGAGAGCTTTGCTGGCCCCATACACGGTGCCCATGCCCCCATCCCCAGCCCGGTGTGGGCAGCAGTGGGGCCAGGAGGGTTTGGGGTCCTCAGGGTGCTGACAGCCCCGTCTGACAGCGCAGGAGCAGCTGCACCAGTTCCAGAGAGTCCCTCAAAAAATTCTGTCCCAGCCCTGTTATCCCCACACAGGCAGGTGCCACCACCAAGGAGGTGCACAATTAATTCCCTTTGCCAAGTGAGAATTATCCACAAGTCAGAGCATCCTGGTGCAGGAAAACATCCCTGGGACTGCCTGAGGGAAGTGTTGTATCCAAGATGTGTGGGGTGAAGGAGTTATTTCATGTTTTAGGGCATGGCTGACTCATCCAACCCTGCCAAAGTCCTCATGGGATGGGGCTCCTGCCTCTGCTTCACACACACCCCAAATATCAGAGCCTCCATCGTGGTGGAGCTGCTCAGGCTGCCCACAGCAGGGACACGAGGCTTTGTGTCTTCCCTTGGATGGCAGCTTGGGATTCAGAGACTCTGAAAGGACATTTTTATTCCTTCATGTATTTTTGGTTTCTGTTTGGAGTATCCTGGGGAAAGGCTTCAGCTTGTCCTTCCCCATCCCTTCAGGTCACAGGTGGGTAAGGAGCTTTCCTGGAGGACTGGGGATGGCATTGCAGCCCCAACACAGGCTTTAGGCTGCCAGGTGATGTTCAGGGGATGGATAGGGTGAAACAGGGGCTGTGGTCCTTGGGTGCTGTGTGGTCCTTGGGTGCTGTGTGGTTCTTGGGTGCTGTATGGTCCTTGGGTGCTGTGTGGTCCTTGGGTGCTGTGGTCCTTGGGTGCTGCTCTCAAGGCTGCTGCAGAGCCACCATCCTTACTGCTGGCCCTGAGTGAGTGCCTGCACACCCCCACCCACACCTCAGTGCAGATCATCCCATCCCCTTCGGTGGTGCTGCATATTCAGTGTCATCCCAAGAGCTCCCTGAGCCCTCCCTCCCTGAGAGCTCCCTCCTCGCACACAGGAAGGGCTGAAACAGCCATATGGGATCCCAGAGCTGACAGCTCAGCTCTGTCCTGGCCTCACCCTGGTGACCTGGTGGCTTTGGGTCGTGCCACAGCTCCTGCAGGCCCTGTGCTCTGTCAGTGGGGTCACACCATGGCCCTCTGTGGGATCTGGAGAGGTCCCGGCTGCTGGGCTGGGCTGAGGTGGTCAGTGAGGATGTGCTGAAGTGATCAATAACCAGGGGCCTGCAGTGAGCCTCTGCCTGGGCTCAGGGCACAGAGTCAGGCTGGGTGCTGGGCAGAGGACATTTGTCCCTTCCAGCACCTCAGGAGCAGCAGAGATCTAAGGGCTGTGAGGGAAAATCACCCTGCACAGCTGCTGACCACATCCCTGAGCCGGGCAGGAGCTCCTGAGGGTGGGATTCCCTCAGAGCAGCTGGCACTGAGTGAGCCAGGGCTGAGCCCCACGGGCACGGGGCTGTGCCACTGCCTGGTGTTTGTCCTGCTGTCCGGCGTCCATCCTGTCCATTCCACTGCTGGGTGTCTGTCCTGCTGTCCGGTGTCTGTCCTGCTGTCTGGTGTCCATCCCTCTGCCCGGTGTCCATCCACTCCCCAGTGTCCATCCCACTGCCCGGTGTCCCTCCTGCTGCCCGGTGTCCATCCCACTTCCTGGTGCCCATCCCACTGCCAGTGTCCATCTCACTGCCCAGTGTCCATCCCACTGCTGGGTGTCCATCCCACTCCCCAGTGTCCATCCCACTGCCCAGTGTCCATCCCACTGCCCGGTGTCCATCCCACTGCCTGGTGTCCATCCCACTGCCCGGTGTCCATCCTGCTGCCCAGTGTCCATCCCTCTGCCCGGTGTCCATCCCACTGCCCAGTGTCCATCCCATTGCCTGGTGTCTGTCCTGCTGTCTGGTGTCTGTCCCACTGCCCGGTGTCCCTCCCGCTGTCCAGTGTCCATCCCTCTGCCCGTGTCCATCCCACTCCCCAGTGTCCATCCCACTGCCCGGTGTCCATCCCATTGCCTGTGTCCATCCCACTGCCCGGTGTCCCTCCTGCTGCCCGGTGTCCATCTCGCTGCCCCTGTCCATCCCACTGCCCAGTGTCCCTCCCGCTGCCCCGTGTCCGTCCCATCCCGCTCGGGCGGTGGCTGCGGCCACCGGGCTCGGCAGCGGCTCCCGCCGCGCTGCCCCTCCTGCCCCGGAGCGGGAACAGAGCCAGGCTGCAGGACGAACTCCTCCAGCTGCAGCCGGGAACCCGCAGCTCATATTTCACCCCGCCAGCAGGTCTCCCACTCGGGTGACACCAAACGCGTGTCACACGCGCTGGAGGCACGGGCTGCCGGCCCCCGCCCGCCCACACAGCCTCAGCCGCGGATCCTGCAGCCGCCTCCTGCCCCGGTGGCTAAATAAACTGTCTGGTGCACAGCCGGCACTGTGCTGCTCCTGGCTCTGCGGGACGCAAATCCAGCCGCGCACCCGCGGCCGTGTCAGCACCTGCTTGGATCCGGGCGCTGCCGCATCCAAACCCCGCATCCTTCCCCTCCTCAGCACCCCGGGACGCCCCTGGTGTGCAGAGTGGCACTGCCACCTTCCCTGGAGCGCTGCGGCACCCACGGGTGACCCCAGGTGCCAGCCCAGTCTGTGCCTGCCACCTCTGTGCCACCCGAAGCCATCGACACGCCCGTCCTGGGCTGCACAGCCCGGAGGGCAGAGCTGAGCCCCTCTGCTCACACTTTCCACGGGATAAACTCTCCGGGTGTGGGGCTGGCAGGGTGGAGATGCCCCTCTGGCCCGCGGGGTTTTGCTGCTGTCAGCATGCAGGGCTTGCTCTGAAGCTGCCCCTGAGCCCACCCTGCAGAGCTCCCTCTCCTCATGCTGCCTGGCTGCCACATCTCTGATCTTGCTGTGGGAAAGTCCTGCCCCACCCCAGCTCTTGTGGCAAAACTGTCCTGGAGATCTTCCTCTGCAGGGAGCTTCTGGCAAAAACCCCAATGTCCCCGTGGGCTGGGGCAGTGGATGGCTTGGAAGTCCAAGGCAGAAGATGGAAGGAACCTGAGGAAGTGTCTGCCCAGTGTGGATTTTTAACTCTGAGCTCTGAGGATGGCAGCCTAAACAACGGCGCAGGTGCTGCATTGGTACAGAAACTTATTAATACAGAATTAATACAGAATTAATTCATTAATACAGAAACTCTCACCTGTCCACCCCAGAAATGTCACCTTTCCCGTTTTGTGCCTGTCCTAAACCCCTCCTGCTTCTAAAGGACATTTTGTACTGACTGCAGCTCTGCCCTGTGCAAACACACCACGAGCAGAGCTCTCCTGGGAAGTGTCTGGATGTGACACCCAAAAACCTTTCCGGGGACCATCGTGCCTGCCTCGTTCTTGCTGTGGGCCCTTTGGGGGCTCTGGCTCAGGTCTCTCCCAGACCAGGAGCTGCTTTGCCAAAAGGGCTTCACTCACAAGCTGCAATGTAAACAAACCCGGAGGGAGCTGGGGATTTATGGAAGAGCTGGGGAAGGGCTGGTGGAGATCCCCAGCTCCCCGTGCCTGCCTGGCCGGTGGCTGTGCACAGACCAGAGGGACGTGTTTGTTAGTGTGAACAGCAGGTTCGCCGGCGGGTGAGTTTACAGCGGGATGGATATAAATAAACAGAAGGAAAAGGACTTTCCCTGCCCGGGGAGTGGCATCCTGCCCGCCCAGGGAGGGCTGCCCTTGGCCTGGATGCTTGGAAGAGGGATTTGCTTCCAGGGACCTCCCTGCTGGTGTCAAAAAACCTACAGGATTTGGTTTTTTCCTTTTTTTGGGGGGTGAAAACTGAGGAGAGAAAAGGGCACTGCCACCAGCACTGTCCCCAACACCCAGTGGCACTGGGGACACAGGTGGGTGGACATCATTCTGCTTGTTCTCAGTGAGGAGAAAGCACTGGGGATGTGCAGGGGTTTATTTATGGGCAGGGGATGCTGTGCCTGCTTTGGGGGGCAGCCAGCAGAAGGGACCGCTGTGCTCAGGGTGACAGCACCTCTGGGAACGCTGGGCAGAGCTCAAACACCCCCAGAGCTGGGTACAGACTGTGGGGACAGATTGTGTGGCACCTGAGTCCACACTCAGGAGAGCAGGACGAAAAGTGTCACCTCCCCAGCCACCTGTGTGAGATCAACCCCGGCCACGGGCTGAGAGAGGGTGAGAGCAAAGGCTCCAGGGAGACCTTAAAGCTCCTTCCAGGGCCTGAAGGGGCTCCAGGAGAGCTGGAGAGGGACTTGAGACAAGAAATGGAGGGACAGGACACAGGGAATGGCTTCCTATTGCCAGAGGGCAGGGATGGATGGGAGATTGGGCAGGAATTGTTCCCTGTGAGGGTGGGGAAGCCCTGGCAAAGGTACCCAGAGCAGCTGTGGCTGCCCCTGGATCCCTGGCAGTGCCCAAGGCCAGGTTGGACAGGGCTTGGAGCAGCCTGGGACATGGGAGGTGTCCCTGCCATGGCAGGGGGTGGGATGGGATCCATGGGATGGGATGGGATGGGATGGGATGGGATGGGATGGGATGGGATGGGATGGGATGGGATGGGATGGGATGGGATGGGATGGGATGGGATGGGATGGGATGGGATGGGATGGGATGGGATGGGATGGGATGGGATGGGATGGGATGGGATGGGATGGGATGGGATGGGATGGGATGGGATGGGATGGGATGGGATGGGATGGGATGGGATGGGCGGGCTTTAAGGTCCTTTCCAACACTTCCAACTTTTCCTGTGGTTCTCTGTGCCCCCTCCTTCAGCTCACCACAGCCAGCACTCCCAGTTTCACCCAAGCACAAACACTTTGCAGTGGTTGCTGGGTGCTCCTGCTCACCCACACCGACCTCCCTGGGCTGAAAGAAATGCCCAGCACACTCTGAGGCAACAAATCTGCCTGGGACTGCCCCATAACTCCCACCTTTAACCGGGATCCTGCCCCACTCCTCCCTGCCGGGGCACGGCTCTTTCAGGTGCCTCTGCTCCCCTCTGCCAGTGCACAGACACTTTACTGGGGTGCAGAGACACTGGGGAGGATGGGGTGGTGCTGCCCCCTCCCCAGGCAGCCCCGGGACTGATGTGGCCCGGCCGGGGCAGCCGCAGCCCCGGGGCTGTGCCAGGAGAGGGACAGCAGCGGCAGAGGCACTCGGGCAGCTCTCCCGGGAGGCCCCGTCCCCCGCCTCTGCTCCGCGGGCTGCAAGAAGTTAATTTATTTTTGGAAAAGCAGCTCGCAGAGTTTGTCTAATTCCACCCGCACCAGCTCCGTTCACTCTATTTTAAACCAGTTCTTACTGTGCTTCAAGTTTATAAAACACAATCAGTGCTCCCTGGTCAAAGCAGCCCTAACCCGCGGAGCAGGCAAGGAGTGGCGGAGCAGGCAAGGAGTGGCAGAGCAGCATCTCCTCCAGGACGCTCCTGCCCGGCCGAAAAGCCCTCAGGTAAATTAATTAACTCTTCCTCCTTCATGTTGTTCTGTCCTCTGGCCGCGGCGGTGACGGTGACAGTGACACTCGTCACCGGAGTGTGGTGACAGCTTTAGGGAGACGAGCACAGCGGGCATCGCTGCTGCTGCTGCCGGGGTTTTGTGGGATCCCAGCAGCACCTGGCAGGTTGTGGATTGCAGAGGGATGTGTGACACCTGTCCAGGAGCCGGCACAAAGTGCATTTGGTCTCAGGAGCTGGCAGGGAGAGGTGCTGCAGGGGCAGCGGCTGGCTGTGCCCCGGGAGGATGGTGCTGATGGGCCGCTGAGCTCCCTAAATCTGTGCCGCAGCCATTTGGGCGCTGCTCTGGTGGTTTCTCTGGTGCCCCCATCCCAGCTGACACCGTGGGTCCCCCCCAGCAGCTCAGCTGTGTGGTGCCACCCTGCTGGAACCGTGGAGGGTCATTCTGGTTGTACCAAATGCTCAGTGTTTAATGCAAACTCCTCAGTGACTCACAAAAACCGCTAGGAAGAAGCTCCCGGCATCTCTCCCTCGCAGAAATCCGGGGCGTTTACGGAGCGCTTTGTTTCTGTTACACCAAACGCTGCCAGTCCGAAGGCACTGATGTCATTTGCGGAGTGCTGAAGCGCTCGGGGGAGGTTTTGTCAGCCTCGTGTTGGGCTCTCCGATGTCTCGGGGTTAAAGATTTCGAAAGCACCGCCTTGGCAGCCGCAGCCGGACATTTCCAGAGCGGAGGGTTCGGGAAGGGCTGTGGCGGCTCCATTCCCCTCCAGAGCTGCCTGTGGGCATCCTCTGTCCCATCCGAGCGGCCCTTGGGGCTTGCAGCATGTTTTGGGAAAAGGGGAGGACTCAGGGTTCAGCCTTACAGCTGCTGCTTTTTTCATGTTGCCTCTCATCATTTCTGAGTGTGGCAGGGGGGAAACACCCCAAAAGGCAGAAAAATTAAAGTGATTTTTTAGGATTGCACTGACCAATCTCTCCTATAAATGCCATTTGCCATGGCCCCAGGGACAGCAGCAGGCGGTGACCCCAGGGACAGCAGCAGGCGGTGACCCCAGGTCCCCCTGTCCAGCGCTGCTCCCTCTGGCGCTGCCCGTGTGTTCTGGTGGTCCAGCTCGGAGGGGAAGGGAAATGCATTAAAATGAAAGTGCATTTTTTAGGATCTCATGAGCCGATCTCTCCTATAAATTCATTTGTCACACGGCCCCAGGGACAGCAGCAGGCCATGACCCCAGGTCCCCCTGTCCAGCGCTGCTCCCTCTGGCGCTGCCCATGTGTTCTGGTGGTCCAGCTCGGAGGGAAGGGAAATGCATTAAAATGAAAGTGCATTTTTTAGGATCTCATGACCAATCTCTCCTATAAATGCCATTTGTCACACGGCCCCAGGGACAGCAGCAGGCCGTGACCCCAGGGACAGCAGCAGGCCATGACCCCAGGTCCCCCTGTCCAGCGCTGCTCCCTCTGGCGCTGCCCGTGTGTTCTGGTGGTCCAGCTCGGAGGGGAAGGGAAATGCATTAAAATGAATGTGCATTTTTTAGGATTGCACTGACCGATGTCTCCTGTAAATGCCATTTGTCACATGACCCCAGGGACAGCAGCAGGCCGTGACCCCAGGTCCCCCTGTCCAGCGCTGCTCCCTCTGGCGCTGCCCGTGTGTTCTGGTGGTCCAGCTCGGAGGGGAAGGGAAACGCGGTTGTTGTGTGGAGTGTTGGGGCTAAAAATAGTTTCCCTCTCGTGCTCCATCTGAATGGGCAGCCACATATGACTGTACATGGATTTGTCTCATAGCCCCGTTTCAGTGTAAGAGACAAAATATCTTAGTTATGGCTTTGTTCTTCAGCTAACAATGGGTAGCTAAAAATACCCGACTTTGTTCCACTCAATAAAGTTCTCTCAAGGGGAGACACTAACGCTGCGCTTCTGCCAAATCCCTTCAAAAACGCGGCCAAAGAAAATGCGCAATTTTTTTTTGCCAGCAACTTTTCACAAAACATTGTAACCAGCAGAAACCTCCGTCCTGCGCGGCTGGGCCGTCTGCTGTGCAGCATCCCGGGACTCCCAGCTGCATCTGAGGCAGGGCGAGGCACACGGGGCTTCCTCCCACCCTCATCCTCCTCTGGGCACGCTCCAGCTGCTCCCGGCTGCCGGAGCGTTTGGGCTGGGGCACGGGGCGAGGCGCTGCTGCCTGCTCGTGCCTGGCAGAGGGAGATTTTGCCGCGCCGCTGCCAGCGCTGGCTGCTTGGTGGTCGCTGTGGTCTCGCTCCAATTCCCTTATTTCCCGTCTGATGGCAGCCAGGGCTGGAGGCTGGCCAGGCCGGCCCCGTCCCGCTGTGCTGGTGTTTGTGAGGAGCCTGACAGCCAAGAGGAAACCGGCAGAGACCTCACCGAGCTGGCACGGGCTCTGTGGGGAGGAAGGAGATGGACTCTCCTGCTCTCATCCACATCCCCATGGAATCTCGCCCTCCCCACTGCTCTGTGTGAATCCCTGGTGCTTTTTTCCCAGCTCCAAAGCTGGGATCTGCTCCCAGAAAGGCTCAGGGAGGCAGGAGAACCATCCCATGTTTTCTGTGTGTGGAGGGCAGCCTGCTCCGTGGGTGCCAGGCCCCCCTGGGCAGGGCAGAGCTGGGTAACCCAGCTGAGGGAGCCCCTGTTTGCCTGTCAGGGCTGCTCTGGATCAGGCACACAGTTTGCATCAACACTTTGCTTTCCTGGGCTGCATCAGCTGGAGCTCCATCTGGTCTGGGCTGCACAGCTGCCCAGCAGGTGCTGCCTGGGTGGGACCAAGTCTTGTTTTCCTTGTGCCCTGCATTGGGAAAAGTGGTTGGGCTTCTCCTGCCTTCCACGGTACTGGAGTTCCCCAGGTTTTTTGTCTCTCAATCATTCCTGTAGCTCTTCTCTGAACCCATTCCTATTTTCCAGCATCCCTCTGTTGTGCAGGCAATGATTTCCCTCGTTCTGATGTCTCCTTGCTGTATGTGCCAGGCCCAGAGCTCCAACCCCATCAGTTTTCACTGAGTGCCCTCCTGCAGCTCTGTCCCCTTGCTGATTTTCTCCAGGGTCACTCCATTTTCCCTTTGTCCGTATTAACCTCAGTGGAATCCAGGGAGAGGCATTCCAGGGGAGCTTTGGGTGTTGGAGCAGTGTCCTGTGCCAGGCCACTGGAGCTGCTTTGATGCTGGTGAGCAGCTGGAGGTGCTGGTGGAGGAGGGACACAGGCTGGGGGACATTTGTATGGCTCTCCCACCCCTCATGGCGCATCAAACCTCCCTCAGCCTGGTGGTTATCCCCACCCCTGGTGTGCAGGACCTGTCTGTGCTGGAAAGGCCCAGCTCCAAAGGTGGGATGCCCACCCCAGGCGTGTTTTTTTGGGAAGAAGATGCAGCCTGACATGATTCATGCAGCGTTTGCTGCTGCTGCAGCATTCCTGGAATGTACCTGCTTTATTTCTTGGCCTCCTTGCCTGTTACTGGAGAGGAGCTCAGCCCCAGCACTGGGGTTTGGATGACAGAGATCCAGCCCTGCCCTCAGGCTCAGGGGTCCTTGCACCAGGACAGAGCCCCCGAGGTGGCAGGCAGGGACCTGCCAGGATGTTGTTCTGCCAGATGTGACACATTTGTGACAGGGCTATTGTCACTTCTCCACCTCTGAACCCGCAGCAGGCTGGTCGTGGGTGTCCTGAATCACATTTGTGGCAG
Organism: Acrocephalus arundinaceus; assembly: GCA_021534815.1. Classification (NCBI taxonomy): domain Eukaryota; kingdom Metazoa; phylum Chordata; class Aves; order Passeriformes; family Sylviidae; genus Acrocephalus; species Acrocephalus arundinaceus. The sequence goes on from JAJEOU010002598.1 coordinate 855,089, forward strand.
GGCTACTGTCACCTCCTCACCTCTGAGCTCCCAGCAGGTTGGTTGTGCATGTCCCCTATCACACTGTGACACATTTGTGCAGGGCTATTGTCACCTCTCTACCTCTGAGCCCCCAGCAGGCTGGTTTGAGTGTCCTTAACCACATTGTGACACATTTGTGCAGGGCTATTGTCACCTCTCCACCTCTGAACCCCCAGCAGGCTGATTGTGAGTGTCCCCTCATGGGCTGGCTGTTGGGCACAGTCTGCAGGTGTCCCCTGCTCTGGGGGGAGCTCAGTGACATCCCACTGTGCACGGTGGGGACATCACTTGTGGGAACTGAAAATGGATTTTCACAACTTTGCAGTAGACAGAGGTTTGAAACAGAGCTGAATTTTAGGCCTTGAAATATTTGGAGCATAGAAAGTTCCTGAGCTGCAAAAAATACAAACCAAGCAGCTCTTGTATACTGTAAGGTGTATGTGCAGTGTTTGGTGATTGGCTTAAGTAGATGTTTGTAAGCTTTTAGCATCAGCCTGTTGGTTAAAAAAGTTTTAAAAGGCCTTGGAACAAAGAGAACTTTGGCTTCTGTTGTTATGGTGTGAGTTTCACCATCTTTTATGTCTCCACCTTCGTTTGTGAGCAAGGGCGTGATGCTGTTCCCACAGTGCATGACACAATCACACAGTCACAGAATCACAGAATTGCCAGGTTGGAAGAGACTTCCAAGATCATCGAGTCCAACCCAGCCCCAACACCTCAACCAAACCACAGCACCCAGTGCCACATCCAGGCTTTTTTAAACACATCCAGGGATGGTGACTCCATCACCTCCCCGGGCAGCCATTCCAGTCCTTTATTACCCTTTCTGTGAAAAACTTTTCCCTGATATCCAGCCTGTATTTCCCTTGGCATAGCTCGAGGCTGTGTCCTCTGGTTCTGTCAGTGCTGCCTGGAGAAAGAGCCCAAGCCCAGCTGAGCACAGGCACCTTTCAGGGAGCTGTGGAGAGTGATGAGGTCACCCCTGAGTCTCCTTTTCTCCAGGCTGAACAAGCCCAGCTCCCTCAGCCGTTCCTCACAGGGTTTGTGTTCCCAGCCCCTGTCCAGCCTCGCTGCCTCCTCTGGGTGAGCTCGAGCGTCTCAACGTCCACCCTGAACTGAGGGACAGAGCTGGACACAGCACTGAGTGTCCATCCTAAACTGAGGGACAGAGCTGGACACAGCACTGAGTGTCCATCCTAAACTGATGGACAGAGCTGGACACAGCACTGAGTGTCCATCCTAAACTGAGGGACAGAACTGGACACAGCACTCAGTGTCCATCCTAAACTGAGGGGCCAGAGCTGGACACAGCACTGAGTGTCCATCCTAACTGAGGGACAGAACTGGACACAGCACTCAGTGTCCATCCTAAACTGAGGGGCCAGAGCTGGACACAGCACTCAGTGTCCATCCTGAACTGAGGGACAGAGCTGGACACAGCACTGAGTGTCCATCCTAAACTGAGGGGCCAGAGCTGGACACAGCACTCAGTGTCCATCCTAAACTGAGGGACAGAACTGGACACAGCACTCAGTGTCCATCCTGAACTGAGATCCCAGAACTGGACACAGCACTCAGTGTCCATCCTAAACTGAGGGGACAGAACTGGGCGTCAAAGTGTAAGGACAGAGTTTGCAACTTTCCTGCATTTCTAGAAGCCAAACCGCTGCTGAGGTAGGGCAAAGATCAGTGAACAGGGCTGAGCATCTCATGTGAAGCTGGTTTTGAGGCGGGGACTTGCTGATGTGCCGATGTAGAACTGATGAGAGCCCAGGGTGCGGATCCAGCCCGGCACACGCGTGTGCGTGCTGCTCCCTGTCTGCACGGCAGGCTGGGCAGTAAATCCCGGATCGGGGGAGCAGGGCTGTCAGATCAGGTCATTCTGCAGGGCTCTGACACGGCCCAGCCAGCTGCTGGACGGGGCACAGGGAGTTTGTTTAATGTTTAACTACCAGCAGAGGCACACACTGCTCATTTGCACTGCGAGTAACAATAACATGCCTTCGCTGTTGTCAGAGGGTTGTGATGCCGTGTGGGATTTGCTCCCAGCTCAGGAAATGTTCCTGGGAAAGTGTTTTTCCCTCCCAGCGTTAGCAGCAGAGGCGTGGGTCCCTTCTGAAGCGGCTCCATGAGCAACAGCTCCCCAGAGATGCGGCAAACGCTGCGGAACGGCCCCGCACGGCTGCCAGCTGCACTCGGAGGATCCCGCTGCTCTCTGTCCCTGGAAGGCTGGCGGGGCCCTATTTCTGCCCCACAAACAGCACGTAGGCATCGCCGCGGTGGCTGTCATCGCCCTCCCGAGGAGCTGTCCCAGCACGCAGTGCCCGGCCCTGGTCCCGGGGCCGCCCGGGGATCGCCCCTCGGTGCGTTCCTGTGCCGCAGGGGTTCATCCTTTCTGCATCCCTGTGCCACACAGGCTTTCTGTGCCACACGGGCTTCCTTCTTTCTGCTTCCTTGTGCCACATGGATTCCTTTTTCTGTATGCCTGTGCCACATGGGATTCCTTTTTCTCCATCCCTGTGCCACAGGGCTTCTCTGTGCCACATGGGCATCCCCTCTCTGCATCCCTGTGCCACATGAGATTCTTTTTTCTGCATGCCTGTGCCACAGGGCTTCATCCTTTCTTCATTCCTGTGCCACAGGGGTTCCCTTCTCTGCGTCCCCGTGCCACATGGGCTTCATTTTTCTGCATGCCTGTGCCTCACAGGCTTCTCCCTTCTCTACATCCCTGTGCCACAGGGCTTCTTCATTTCTGCATTCTTGTGCCACAGGGCTTCCCTTGTCTGCTTCCCTGTGCCACATGGGATTCCTTTTTCTGCATCCCTGTGCCCCACAGGCTTCTCCTTTCTGCATCTCTGTGCCACATGGGCTTCCCTGTACCACACAGGCTTCCCTTGTGTGCATGCCTATGCCACAGAGTTTCCTCCATTCTTCATCCCTGTGCTACAGAGCTTCCCTTCTCTCATCCCTGTGCTGCACAGGTTTCCTCCACTCTGGACCCCTGTCCCACAGGACATCCCTGTGCCACATGGGCTTCCTTTTTCTGCATCCCTGTGCCACATGGGCTTCCTTTTTCTGCATCCTTGTGTCACATTGGCTTCCCTGTGCCACACGGGCTTCCCTTTTCTCCTGCCACTCCCTGTGCCACATGGGCTTCCTTCTCTGCATCCCTGTGCCACAGGGATTGCCCCTCTCTGCATGCCTGTGCCACAGAGTTTCCTCTTTCTGCTCCCCTGTGCCACAGGGCTTCCCTTCTCTGTATCCCGTGCCACTTGAATTTCTCCCTTCTCTGCATCTCTATGCCACACAGCTTCCTCCTTTGTTCAACCCTGTGCCATAGGGCTTCCCCTTTCTGCATGCCTGTGCCACATGAGTTTCCTCCTTTCTGCATCCCTGTGCCACACGCGAGGTTTCCCTTCTCTCATCCCTGTGCCACTCAGGTTTCCCGAGCTGGCTGAAGGGCAGGGCTGGGCCCATGGAGTGCAGAGCTGCTGCCCACACAGCCGGGCCGCTGCTCCCTGCAGCCTCTGCTGAGCGCAGTTCCAGTGTCAGGAATGTTTTCTAGGTGCTTTTCCAGCTCGGTGAAGTCCCTGCTGCTCACACATCCCAGTCACTGCTCTCTGCTCTCCAGGCCTGTGTCCCAACAGGCTCCAGCAGAGCAGCCAGGGCTCCCAGGGCTGTGGGCATCCCCAAACCACAAGAACAGACCCTCCTCTCTTTAGCAGTGCAGTAAAAACAGAAGTAAGAAGGTGCACAACTCCTTTTCCCCATCAGTGCAGCAGTGTCAGGGCCCTGTGGTGCTCATGTCCAAGTGGCACCTGATCCTGTGGTGCTTCCAGGGCGCTCCCAGGGCCCAGGAATTTGGATAAAATTGCTGCACAGGACTCCCCACATCATCCCAGAGCTCTGTCCTGCTGCCAGGCTCCACCTTCAGGGATGGTGGTGAAAGGTGGACACATGGCCCTTCAGATGGTTCCTAAACACATTAATTAGTTCATTTGGACCAAAGGAATTAAAAATATACATCTTAAGAATCAGTGCTAGATTGCTTTCCTCCTGAGGAAACCCTGCTACTCCAGACCCTGCTCCAGGTCTTCAGGGCCATGGAGAGCAGCAGAGGCCGAGGGCTGAGGGGCACTGGGGGCCCTCAGAGCTGCCTGAGGAGGTGTCTGCTAACTCCGTGTCCCACCTGAGACACCTCCCACCAGTCTGGACTCAGATAAGGCCTCACTGAGCTCCTGAGCCCAAGCTCTGCCTCACCTGGGCTGAGCACAGGGAGAGGAGAGGTCCTGAGCACAGCACTGCCAGGGAAAAGGGACAGGGATCCATTTGGGATTTGGGCAGACGCTGTCCTTGCAGGGGAGGTGTGTTTGGCTCAGGCTGGCTGTGGGAGGTGACCTGCTGCTGTTGCTGGAGCACAGGGGACAGATGGAGTGCTCTGAGGAGTGCTGCTCAGAGCAGTTAACCCACAGCACACAGGGGAAACAGATAAGGGATGTCTAAACCCAGAGTGGGAGGCAGCAGCTCCTTGGAGGGGATGTGCCAAGAGCCCTGGTTTTGTGCTGTACAAGAGTCCTGACACCAAGCCCGTGCTGGATTTTCCCCTGGGGGTTCTTCCCATGCAGGGCTTGGTGGGACCTGCTCCCCTGTGCTGCCTCCAGGGCCACGCACGCCCTGCCCGCTCAGCTCCATTTGTCACCAAGAAATTTAACTTTCTGAAGCCTGCAAGCTTGCTAAGAATAAACTTAATAAATTAGCCGGCATATTTAAAGCGCAGCGCTGCTGGCTGATCTGGCATTTTAATCTACTCGTGAAACTATCCAGAGTGTTTGCTCAGCGTGTGGCCAAGTCCTGAAATATTTGCACGCTGCTATTGTCAGTACATCTTCTGACCCTTTGCAAAAGGATGGCAGGAGGAGTGAATTTATAAGAATCTTCCACTGGCCAAGGTAGCGGGGCCGTTGCTGCTCGCACACTCCTGGAGTTATCTCCCTGAGATCATCCTCGCCTGCTCTTCCAACCCGGTGCATGAGACTCTTTTAAACAATGCAGCTGTGGTTTATGTTCCCCAGGGCTACATATCCTCTGCAGTGACACACATTCCTGGCAGGTCAGCTGTAAAACTTGCTGGATGTTGGCACGGGGGCAGCCCCAGCCAGCCCAAGGCACTCTTTGCAGCCGGGACGCCGGCGGTTGTGGGGCTGACATTTCTGGGTCTGAGAGATTTCAGCCTGCGGCAGCTGCTAACTTTCCTCAAGGAAAAACTTCTCAAGAAAGCTTCTTCTTAAAACAATCTTAGCAAACAATTCTGTTTGCTCAAGACAATCTTTCTCCAGGTGGTGTTTTGCTGTTTCTCCAGTTTAACCAATGGGATTAGAGAGGTGCCGTTCTGTTAAGTCTGTATCAGAACATCTTATAAAAAAGTAGTCAGAATTAGAAAATAAAGCTTTTCTATGTTCTTGGCCTTTTAAAATATTTAGAGTTCTCATCTTTCTTTCGTATCCTACAACAGGCAGTAGCTGTGGGCTGGCCTGGCCTCTTCAGCCCCTGCCCAGCTCCTCCCTGCAGCTCCCCAGGGGCTGCAGGCAGGTGGGCAGGGGGAACAGGGCCCTGGTGAGAGCCAGGGGATGAGGATGTCACATGGCAAGATCTGTCACCCTCTGGGGCACAGCACAGGCAGGACCTGGAGCTGCTGCAGAGAGCCCAGAGGAGGCTCCAGGATGAGCAGAGGGATGGAGCAGCTCTGCTGGGAGGAAAGGCTGGGATTGTTCACCTGGAGAAGGGAAGCTTTGAGGTGATCTAATTGTGGCTCCCAGGACCTGAAGGGAACCTACAAGGGCTTGGAGTGATGGGACTTCCTATAAGTTGGATATTAGAAAAACGTTTTATGGAAAGAATAATAAAATACAGGAATGGTCTGCCGGGGAGGTGGTGGAGTCACCATCCCTGGATGTGTTTAAAAAAGCCTGGATGTGGCACTGGGTGCTGTGGTTTAGTTGAGGTGTTGGGGCTGGGTTGGACTTGATGATTTTGGAGGTCTCTTCCAATCTAGAAATTCTGTGATTCTGTGATTGTGTGATTGTGTGATTGTGTGGTTCTCTGTGATCCTGTGACAAGAGGGAATGGGTTTACACTGGCAGAGAGCAGGTTTAGATTGGATATCCAGAACAAATTCTTCCCTTGAGGGTGGCAGACCCTGGTACAGGGTGCCCAGAGCATCTCTGGCTGCCCCTGGATCCCTGGCAGTGTCCAAGGCCATGTTGGATGGGCCTTGGAGCAGCCTGGGACAGTGGGAGCTGTCCCTTCCATGGCAGGGATGGGATGAGATGGGTTTTAAGGTCCCTTCTACCCCAAACCATTCTGTGATTCTGCTGTTCTGTGAAGTTAAGAGCTGGTTTGTGAATTGTGCGTGTTCTGAAGGACTCTCACTGCAGGGTTGTTCTGTACAATCCAATTCCCAGCTTTTCCTCAGTCTCCCAACATCCTCGGGCCCAGTGAGCCCCAGAGTTGGGTGCTGGGCACACGCAGGCACTGAGGTGCAGGGCACTGGCATTTCCCTGCTGCCCTGGGAGTCAGGTTCACCTTCAGCTGTGAGGAGGCACAGCCTGTGTCAGAACCCAGGACATCCCTCTGGCTGCCCTGGGTGATCCCAAACCATGGCAAGGGCTCCACACAAGCCACGAGAGTTTGATTAGAACAGGATTAATTTATCACCGGGTGGAGATGTAGAATTTTGGGGTTTAATGGGGGTTCAAGAAGGCAAGATAGAGGAATCTGGGTGTGTCCCTGTCCTTCTGCTTCTTCATCTTCTTGTCCTCCATCTCCTGCTGTGGTGGTGGCACTTTTGGATTGGTTTAGCACAGCAGTGCAGTGTCTAACACAGGTGATGGGTGTTGGTATCTCACTATAAACACAGAGCACGGAATATTTGGGATAAAAAGTTCAGAGCGCCCTCGGGGTGGTCAGTCAGGGATGAGCAGCACTGCAGCAGCACCCAAGCTGGGTGAGAACAAAATGTACCAGATAAGAAATAAGAAATAACCTTGAAGACCTACACAGATGCATCCCAACTCTCTGCTCTGGCATCAGGGCTTGGGAGAAAAACTTTGACAACATTCTCAGGGGTTATCAGCCCAAGAACCTGCACAAGCTCTGCCAGCCTTGCTGGGTCCCCAGGACAGAGCACCCCAGGTGTCTGTGGCCAATAATCTGTCCCTGGATGTGTCCCTGCACGAGCTGCTTGTGCACATCCACCCAGGCCACTCTGCAGCAGCCATCTGGCCTCTCCATTTGTTTGTCTCAGTGTCAGCACAGATGATTTAATTCATTTCCAGATCATTGATAAGGTGGTTGAATAGCCCAGGGCCCAGCCCTGAGCCCTGGGGAGCTCTGCTGTTTCCCCCCTCTGGGTGTGGAGTTCCCACTGACAATTGCAGCTGGGATACCCCACAGCCAGCATTTAATCTATTAAATATGGCCCGGGTTGATTGGGTATTGTTCTGGTTTCTTCACCAAAATTTAACATTGCCACAGCAATCGCCCTGCAGGAGTCTGAGTGAGTTATAACACCAATATTATTTTATCAATCAAAATAATAATTTCAGCCAAAAGGTGAGTCTTAATTTGTTCTGTTTTCTGTAGGTCTGTGTGAGTTAATCACATTTCTCTCACTTAAATTGGTCTGTCTTTTGGAGGGGCCTGCCCAGAGATGATGCCCAGCCCCTGCAGCACCCGATTCAGCCAAATAAACTCTGGTGAACAAATCTCTGCTGGAGCTGCTGACTGCTCTGGGGCATCCATCCCAAGCCTGACACATCCCACAGCCTCACCAGAGCCGGAATTATTCCCTTCACACTGACAGGAGCTGCTGCTCCTTCGCTCAGGTTTGCAGCCCATACTTTGTCCTCAGCTCTTGGCTTTCCTTATCAGCTTTCCACAGCTTCTCACTTCTCATTCATTATTATCAGCCTCCACTTTCTTAAGTTATAGATGATTTTCTTATTTTTCACTGTTGTCTTCACTTCCTTCACGAGCCAGAGTTGTCTATTTTTTTAACCAACGTTGCCTTCTTTCTCAATTGTGGGATTGTGGTTTTGGGGCAACGCGTAAAATGTTTTTCAACAATTCCCACTTAGCATTCATGTTTTTCTGATTAAATTCCTTCTCCCAATTGATTTGGTTCATAATTGTTTCCAGCTCTGTGAAACTGAAGCGTTTTACCATTAAGTGGATGTATTTTCAGAACAGAGCTTCACTTTAAATATTCGCTTTATTGTCATTTTGCTTTTTGGTTAAATAAACTAAAGCACTCTTAGAGACTTTTGGCGTGTATTTTAGGGTCACAGGGCTGGGAAATGGAAATTGTTCCTGAGAAACGTTGTTTTCATGAAATGCTTTTTGTCCATATATATATTAATTTGAATAAAATGAGGCTTGTCTGAAATCAGCTTTAAATGGCATCATCCCCTCCTTTGGCAACTGAAAATCGAGACAACAGGTCCAAAAAGAAAAATTTTTTTTTTTTGATTCTCCAAGTTTCCCCAACATTTTACATTTGGCAGTTAAAATTTGAAATCCTTCAATCGCTTTGAGGTTTTTGGGATTTCATTGGAAATAAAATTTCTGGGTTTTTTTTTTGGTTTTGTTTTTGTAGGAAAATTAAGCTTCTCTTTGAAATGATGAATTTAGTGTCTAAAATGCAGCTTATGCTAGAAGGCAGGGGAAGGAAGGAAAAGGAAGGGGAAGGCTCAGCAGCACTGGGGCTCCCAGCCCTGATGATGGACAGATTTGAGGGATCCTCTCACATTGGCAGCTTCCTCTGATGCCTGAAGTTTATTTTCATGTTTTCAGGCTCTGTGCTGCCCAGGGTGCAGCTCTGAGCTCACAGTCAGTGTCACTCAGCTCTCTGCACACAGCAGGGACACAAAACAAATCCTGTCCTGCTGCACACCAAGGACAACTTTCAGCCCAACAGCACAAACAAGGGTGGCTGGAGGGAGGAACAAGAAGGATGGGAGCTCACAGCCTGGAGCTGGGATTGGACAATGAAACCCCAATGTGCAAATGAACCAAAATTTATAAAAGTGTGAGACCTTTGACCGTTTGTCCATTTGTGACCATTTGGGTCCATTTTGTGTCCATTTGTGACCATTTTGTGACCATTTTGGGTCCATTTTTTTTGTGTCCATTTTGTCCATTTTGTGACCATTTTGGGTCCATTTTGGTCCATTTTGGGTCCATTTTGTGTCCATTCTCTGTCCATTTTGTGACCACTTTGGGTTCACCTTGGGTGTAGCCCTGGCCAGGCTCTTGTCCTGCCCAAGTTGTACCTTAAAATAATAATAATAAATCCCTACTTTATCCTCTAGCTCTGTCCAGTCTCTGCTCCAGCTCAGCCTTCCCAAGCATCTCTCCATGCCCCAGGGACTCCCAGACCCCAAATTCCAGCTCTGCCTGGTCATGCTGTGGGAGAGCAGCTCCCTTGGGGCAGCCTAAAAGCAAAGGCAGAGCTGGAGCCACACGGTCACTCCTGACTCCCTCGTAGCCCAAACTCAGGAGCCTCTTGGCTGACCCTGAGGAAGGAGAGTGTGAGCCACACTCCCAGGAGATCCCCCATGGCGACATCCAGGTCTACTCCCTCTCTCCCCCTCTCCCCACAGCCCTGGGTCACGTAACTCGTGCGCAGCACAGGCCAGACAGACTCTCTGGCAGACTCTCTGGCATAGTTTTTTTTTTCTTTTTCTGAGCTTGATAAATGGGGCCAACTCCTCCAGATTGAACTCAAGAAAATACCATTATCTGCTGCGCAATGACTCAGAGATTGCATTGCAACATCTCGTTGGTAATGTCAGATCGCAGGCAACGATATTAAAAATGAGCATTTTACCCTGGACAGGGTATTAACTATGAAATTAAAGCCGTATTTATTGCTTTTAGCCATGAGCATCCAGACCCTTCCAGAATAAATGTTTTCAGTCCCGTGCAGGAAGGTTCTGTCATGTCCAGGCCAGACGTTTCTAACCCGCGTGCACCACCAGGGCGCTGCGGTGCTGTGCCCTGTGATGTCATGGCAGCTCCCAGGAGCTCGTCCCTCATTCTGCTGGCCAGTCTGACACTCACAGACCTCCACAGAGTGCAGGGAGTGACTGAGTGCAAACACCACCAGCCAGCATTTCACAGGATCGCAGAATATCCCGAGCTGGAAGGGACCCACGAGGGCATCAATGCCCAACTTCTACAGGACCCCAAACAGGACAGTCCCAAGAGTCCCACCAGGTGCCTGAGAGCCTTGTCCAAACACTTCTGAGCTCTTTTTCTTTAGCAAATGCCTGACTCTTGTTTCTTTGGGCTGATAACCCCAAGATGTTTGTTCAAAGTCCTTCTCCCAAGCCCCGGTGCCAGCAGAGAGTCGGGATGTGTCAGCTCAGGTTCTCAGGGTTGTTCATTGTTTCTGATCTGGTACATTTTGTTCTCACCCAGCTTGGGTGCTGCTGCAGTGCTGCTCATCCCTGACTGACCACCCCGAGGGCGCTCTGAACTTTTTATCCCAAATATTCCGTGCTCTGTGTTTATAGTGAGATACCAACACCCATCACCTGTGTTAGACACTGCACTGCTGTGCTAAACCAACCCAAAAGTGCCACCACCACAGCAGGAGATGGAGGCAAGAAGAAGAAGCAGAAGGACAGGGGCACACCCAGATTCTCCATCTTGCCTCCCCATTAAACCCCAAAATTCTACATTAACACCTGTTAATAAGCTAATTATTACCCTAATCAAACTCCTGTGGTTTGTAATTCTTCATACAAGGTTGGTAACCGCTCCCATGGGCTAAAATGGAAGGCATTGGAATGTTTGAGTTTGTGCCAGGGTCTGGGATCACCCAGGGCAGCCAGAGGGATGTCCTGGGTTCTGACACCTGAGCAGAGCAGGACGCGGCAGCGTGAGGATGGAGGGGTGCCTTGGGATGGGCTCTGTCCCCAGGGATGTGGCTCCAGCCATGGCTCTGCCTGTGACAGGACAGTGCAGGACAGGAGAGTGAGATGCCCATGAGCCCACCCTGTGCCATGGGAGAGATGTTTGGAGCCCCCAGGAACCTCTGCCAGCACTCAGCCCTGCCCTGGGGTCACAGCAGCTCTGTCCTCTCCCTTGGAGAGGGACAGGGGAACAGAGGTCCTGCCACATCCAGCCTGGGATGGGCAGGAGATCCTCTCTCCTGGCTGCAGGTTTGATCCTCAACCTCCTCTTCCTCCTCTCCTCTCAGCCCAGGAGCTTTTCTGCTAACAGGAGGGTTTCACTGACATGGCTGTTCTGTCCAGAGAAAGTTTGCTCTTGGGGGGAAAAATCAGTCAGGTGAATGCAAGTGTCAGGATCAACGCCAGGCAGCTTTGTTTGGTTTATCAGTGGCATTTTTCAGTTGGAAACCAGCAGACCTTTAAAAGGATGGTGAGAAATGATGATGTGCAGTTTGGTTCAGACTGAAATTCCTCCTGTGTAATTTCTTTTTGCTTTTTTTTAAACAAATATTTGGAATGGCTCTTAGGTTGCATTGAGCTTTTGTTCTGGATGAGTTTCTGGTGGTGCCTGGCTCTCTCACCAATGTTCCCCGGGTGTGTTTCCTGGAAGGTGAGAACCATGCACAGCTGTGCAAGCACTGCCAAGTACACCTGTCATCTCCAGACCAGCAGCTCGGGGTGAAATTCTGCCAAATCAGCTTTCCAGCGATGTTTCCAATGGCAGGGATTGGTTTGAGGGACAGCAAACACAGCCAGCTCCTCATCCAGGAGCTCTGTGGTCATACTGGGAGGGGAAAGAAAACAAAACAATCCCGATTTTCTTTGAAAGTCAGCACGATGTGGTTTGCACACCCAGCTCACAGCAGCACTCCTGGGAGGGCAGAACTCGCAGGATGGGCTGGGACAGAGCCCTGGGTGCTGCTTTAGGGCCGCAGGGAGGGAGCCCCAGCTGTCCCAGCAGCCCCATCCCACCCACTGCAGCTCTGGTGACACGGCTGCTCTGGGGTGAGGGACAGGATGCCAGGCTGGCCCTGCTGGGACTTCCCTGAGACTTTCCCTGCACCCTGACCTGGCTGAGGATCCCTGAGGATCTGCCTGGCTGAGCCCAGGGCTGCAGCTCATCCTCCTCCCATCCCCGCAGCCCTTTCTCCCCACCAGCGAGCTGCAGCCACAGCTCTTGGCTCGCATTCCCACCCTCGGGGTGTCTGCTGTCCCCCGGGACGTGAGCAGCTGTCCCCAGAACATCCCCCCCAGGCAGCAGCAGAGCACAGGCAGATTGTCACTGTCCCCTTGGGGACAGCAGGGTGGCATCGATGGATTCTTAAATTTCTTTTCCAAAAGCCGGCCTGGGGAGCGCGTGCTTGTTGTTAAGAGCAAGAACACTTCATTGTTGTCAAGTGTAAAAATCACTTTCTGTTGTGTTGTGCAAGCACGCTGCGGCCTCACACGGAGCCTGCTGGCACGGGGAGCTCCTGACAGCTCCCGGGGCTGCCTGACCCCTCGGGAGACAAAACACCCGCGGGATGCACACGGGGGGCAGCCCTTCCCACGGGCCAGCCCTTCCCACGGGCCAGCCCTTCCCACGGGCCTGCTCGGTGCACGGAGCTGGGAATGTGCTCCACAACACATCCCTGCCTCAGTGCAGCCCCTGGCAGGAGGCAGTGGTGGCCACCCATCACAGAATCACAGAATCACAGAGAATCACAGAGAATCATAAAGAATCACAGAATCACAGAGAATGACAGAATCACACAGAATCACAGGAATCACAGAATCACAGAATTACAGAATCACAGAATCACAGAACCACAGAATCACAGAATCACACAGAATTACAGAATCACAGAATCACAGAATCAGCCACAGAATCACAGAATTGCAGAGTCACAGAATCACAGAGAATCACAAAGAATCACAGAATCACAGAGAATCACAGAATCACAGAACCACAGAATCACACAGAATTACAGAATCACAGAATCACAGAATCAATCACAGAATCACAGAATTGCAGAGTCACAGAATCACAGAGAATCACAGAGAATCACAGAATCACAGATTCACCCAAAATCGCAGAATTACACAATCACACAAAATCAGAGAATCACAGAATCACAGAATCACCAGGTTGGAAGAGACCTCCAAGATCATCCAGTCCAACCCAGCCCCAACACCTCAACTAAACCACAGCACCCAGTGCCACATCCAGGCTTTTTTAAACACATCCAGGGATGGTGACTCCACCACCTCCCCGGGCAGGCCATTCCAGTACTTTATCACTCTTTCCATGAAAAACCTTTTCACCCTTGGGCCATCTGGAAACCCTCGGAGCTGCTGCTCCACCAAGGGCTGCTGGAGGCTGAGGGTGGTTGCCCAGAGCAGCCAGGGATGGGACCAACAGCCCCTTCTGGTCATTAAAAACATCTGGGCAGAGCCAGCTGACACTGTGGTGTCACCAGGCATGGGGGGTGATGAGGATGATGAAGGGCTTGGAGGCTGAGGGAGCTGGGCTTGTTCAGGTGGAGCAGAGGAGATGAGGGCACAGCTCTGATGTCTGTGACAGGGACAGGAGCCAGGGAATGGCTGGAGCAGTGTCAGGGGTTTGGGATGGATTTGAGGGAAAGGTTCTTCCCCCTGAGGGTGCTGGCACTGCCCAGGCTCCCCAGGGAATGGGCACAGCCCCAGAGCTCCAGGAGAGCTTGGACAGCACTCCAGGGATGCCCAGGGTAGGAATGTTTGGGGTCTGGGAAAGAGGGACAGGAGCTGCACTGGGTGATCCCTGTGGGTCCCTCCCAGTTCAGGAGCTTCCATGTTTCTGTGATTCAATTCTGTGACTCTATTCTGTGATTCAATTCTGTGATTCTGTTCTGTGACTCTATTCTGTGACTCTATTCTGTGATTTTATTCTGTAATTCAATTCTGTGATTCTGTTCTGTGACTCTATTCTGTGACTCTATTCTGTGACTCAGTTCTGTGATTCAATTCTGTGATTCTATTCCATGATTCTATTCTGTGATTCTATTCTGTGATTCTATTCTGTGATTCTTCATACTGGGCCACCAGCCTGCTCCAAGCACAAGCCCAGCTCTGCCTCTTGGCCAGCTCTACCCCAGAACTCTCCAAAATGTTTTTGTTGTCCAAGCCTGTGGGGCCATGTGGACAGGGCACCCCTCCCTGAGCAGACAAACCCCAAGGGGAATTCATCCCCTGCAGACACTGGGTTGGAAAAGGGACCTTAAAGACCCTCTGGTTGCAACCCCCAACCACAGGCAGTGTGGGGGTAAAGGATCAGGAAGGTGCCATCAATCCTTTAAATGCTTGCTCAGCCATCTGTTTAGGACTGTGTTAAAATACCACCAGGCTCATTTGGAACTGTGTGTCTCCTCAGCACTGGCCAGGTCTTTTAGGATTTTAACCAGGAATTTCTTTTGCTTCAATGTCTGTTTGGGGAGTGAGCACTCCTGTCTTGTATTTTACTCTGAATTATTGGGATGTACTTTCAGTACTGCAGCATAGCGTGGCTTTTCTCTGATTTTTGTCCTGATTAAAAAAACCCAAAAAACAAAAACTCATTGGAACATTCAAAAAGAAAGGTGAAGGGAACGTTCCTCCAGCAGGACATCTCCGTGTGCTGACCTAACTTTCTGAAGCTCTGAGTACCAAGCTTACAATTCCAAAAAAAGAGTGAATATGCCGATTTCATTGATCTCCAGGACAGAGCAGCTCCCACACAGCCTGAACAGCAGCGAGGAGGAGAAGGGCAGGGCTGGGAGTTTGTAGTGGGATGTGTCCTGCTGGTGCAGGATGTGGAGGGCTGGGGTGAGATGCCCCCAGGAGGTGCCTCTGGCTGGGTTTGGCACCCTGGTGCAATGAATGGCTGGGAAAACCAGACTGGGAGGAGGAGGAGAGGTTTCAGCAGTCAGCTAGAGTGGACCCGTTGCTGCCAAACTTCTCCCTGTAAAAAAAGAGACTCCGTGCTCCAGATCTGATACCAGCCCTTGATGTGTGGCTCGGAGCCAGGCATCTCTCAGGGCTGGCCCAAACAGAGCTGAGAGCTGGGGAGAAAGGGAGAAGTCAAAAAACCCCACCTGAACTGGCAGAGGGTCTGCAGAGACTCAAGTGACGAATGTGGCTGAGGATCAGTGAGGGCTTCCAGGATAAACTTGCACTGAGCAAGCAAAGAGTCACTGTTGGGGCTGGGGATCAGTGGAGGAGGCCAAAGACTCTCCAGAGCCTCGGAGTTTGCCACAGATCCCAAATCTTTTCTGGCAGAGACTCACCTGAAAGGGAGGGAGCTGTGAGGGAGGGAGGTGGACACTGAGATATGGAACCCTGTCTGTTATTAATGGCCAAACCCTCGCATGGGTCCCAGCCAGGGAGTCCTTGAGCAATTAGAAGAAGTGATATGTCCTGTCTGTGAAGTAAGAGGACTGGCAGGAAGGCAAAAATTAAGAGAAGCTGAGGAGTTTGGTGCTGGCACCTTCAAAATTTGCCATTTAAAGGCCATTTCTGGTTTGCAAAGCTGGCCTGAGGGAGGCCTGGCCCTGCCAAGGCTGGGACTTCCTGGCTGCTGTCACCAGCCACCAACAGGGCTGTCTCCAGCCCAGGCACTGCTGCTTTCAGTGAGGTGAGGAAAAGATAAACCTGATCTAATGTCCACACCCCACAGGCAAACCCTGCAGGGCGTTGCAGGGGCAGCCTTGGGGATTCAAACACTTTTTTGTCCCCAGAAATGTCACACTGGGAGTTCTGTAGGTTTATAGACCCCATGATGGGGGCCAATTTCATCCTGGATGCATCTGGGCTCCCCACACCAGGTACATCCTTAATTCCTGAGGGATTTGAGGGGGCCTCTGTAGGGTTTGCAGTGGTTCCCTGAGGATTCCAAGTTTCCAGCTGCTCCCCAAGCCCACATCCTGGTCAGTTTTCCAGCAGAATGCTGCATCTGCTCTGCTTCCTCACCAGATTTGTTCTTGTCTCCTCTCCTCTTGTGCCCAGAGGTGGAAAGGGAAGGGAATCCTGGAGGTTGAGCAGAGGAGAAGGAGAAGAAGAAGGAGAAGAAGGAGAAGGAGAAGGAGAAGGAGAAGGAGAAGGAGAAGGAGAAGGAGAAGGAGAAGGAGAAGGAGAAGGAGAAGGAGAAGGAGAAGGAGAAGGAGAAGGAGAAGGAGAAGGAGAAGGAGAAGGAGAAGGAGAAGGAGAAGGAGAAGGAGAAGGAGAAGGAGAAGGAGAAGGAGAAGGAGAAGGAGAAGGAGAAGGAGAAGGAGAAGGAGAAGGAGAAGGAGAAGGAGAAGGAGAAGGAGAAGGAGAAGGAGAAGGAGAAGGAGAAGGAGAAGAAGGGAAGGGGAAGGGGAAGGAGACAGATCAAACACGCTGTGAGGGGTTGGAGTTTGCCTGTGTTCTCCTGCTTTCCTGCCCCTCAGGCCCTGCAGAGCAGAGCCATTGCTCCTCCTGCAACCTCCTGTATTTTGCCTTTGTCTGAGGGATGGGGCCATGGGAAAGCTGCACGTTAGGAAGAGTCTAAAAACAAGGAATGGGATGAGGGACCTGCTTGCTGCTGAGCTGATGTACCTTTGCCACCCTTGGGTGGTGCAGATCATCAGGAAGGTTTGGACTCTACCCTGAGATTCCCAGTGCTGCCTCAAAGGAGTGTTGGGAACAGCCTGGAGCTCTTGTGCCTTGTTCCTTGGAGCTGTTGTCACTTCTCAGTCTAGGATGAATTGACTCTGGCCCCAGCAGCCTCTCTGGTTCTGGCACTGCAGCTCCTGTCCAGCAGCCCTTAACTCCAGCATTCAGGAGCCTGAATGAGAGATGTGGGACAACAGGCAGCTCTTCCAAATGCTGTTTATTGCAGGGACAATGTTACAGCAGTCCTGGTGACAGAGCCACGCCTAAAGCTGCCAGCTACAGCTTAAGGGCAAGCCTGAAGCCTCTTTAATTCCAGTTAAAATATATATTTTTCTTTACTGAGCATCCTTACCAATACTTCTATCCAATCATAATTACTATTATTACACATTATGGTCATTACTATCCAACTATATGAGTTAGTATGTTACAGTTATAGCTTAAAGTTGTTTTCCTGTTTTCTTGCACTGGAAAATTCTTAGAGCTTTTTTCTACTTGCTACATTGGCAAGTTTGTTTGGTTACAGTATCTTCTGCTTTCCTTGAGACCTATTTCTGCTTTTTTGTGTGTGGTCAACACATCCTTTGCTCCAACCACAAAACCTCCTCCCAACTCAACTTAACCTTTGCTTTCTTAGCTGTCCAGTAATGACTGGCTCAGCAAACCCTAACTTAAACATCTTTTATTCTTCTACATCAAAACTTGATTCCATCTCTATCCCACTTTCAGGTTCCACATTCAGAGAGCTTTCTGCTAAACCTCCATATCCGTGAAACTTTTCCTGTCAAGCTTTCCTCTTTCCGACACAGCAGGAATTGTGAGGTGCCGCAGGACGCGGTAGCAAGGCCGAGCCCACTGAACCATCCATTAATCCAGATTTCTGCTTTCCCCACTGACTCATGTGGCTGCAGCATTGAGGTCTGGAATTGCCATCTCGGAGGCGTTTGTCAGAGTGCGTCACACCTTGGTTATGGCCTCTTATCTCCTCTCACTTATTTGGTTTCCCGTGTCCACCAAGCGCTGATTTACGGTGCCTCCCCCAGCCGTGTGGGGCGTTGGGCACGAGCTGTGGTTAAGAATAGCTCTCAAGCTGTCAAGATAATCCTGCCTTCAGCTGAAATGGATCCGCATCAGCCCGAGCCAGGAACCACAAGGGACCTCCTGCGATTTCAGTGGGGTTTCAGCTTTCTCCGTTCCTCCCTCAGGCTGGCCCAGAGCAGGGTGTGTTGGAAAGAGGAGATGACTTTTTGAGGGCCATCACATCTAGGAGGTGATGCAGAAGCTACCTGAGCCTCCCCAAAATGCTTTTTTTCCATCCACCTCTCTCCAAGCTCCTGACCAGCACCACTTGGTGCCTGGCAGAGCGTTGGTGCTGTGTCTGCAGAATGCTCTGGGGCTTTACAGCACCCTGATCACTGCGCTGCTTCTCCTTCTTAATTTTTTCAGATCACCTTTTGCCCCTGCTCTCTGGACAGGCTGCAGTATTTGGGATTGGCAGAGTAAACTTTTCCCTGTGCCAAAAATCCCCCTGGATCTCAGCTGGTGCTGTTCACTCTCACTTGGCACATCCCATCAAGGTCCTGCTGGAGATCCCAGATCTTTCTGAGCTGCCTGGTGTGTGTGGGAATACACTTTCTCTTCCTTGTGCCAGGGAGAAGCCTTCACTCATGGCTGGGGGTATGATGTGTGCTGGGTGCTCTCCTCTCTGCTTGGGAAAGATTTTGCCACACCATTTTTAGGGTGACCTGTGCCCTCCTGAAAACGTGATCACAGCCCAGGGGTTCCTGCCCATGCCAGAGGTGGTTCACCTCTCTCCCTGGCTTGTTTTTGAGTCCTTTCTCCAACAATTCAGCTGAGGCAGGTGCTCCAGAGCCAGCACTGAGTTAGGGCCACGTGAGCTGCAGGATGCTGGGGAAGGAGGAGGAGGAGGAGGAGGCTGGAGGAGGCTGATGAAGCAGCAAAGTGGGCTCTGTGCTGCCCAGCTCTCCTGGCTGGTGTCACCCTGAGGTGCTCAGCACAGCTCTGTGTTGGGGCACAGCTCGTGCAGGAGAACTGGCAGAGCTCTGCCCCTGGGCCAGAAGCTGCTGGCGCTCATCTCCCCCCACCAGGAACCCCAGGGAGCCCCGATCCCACTCCTGCCTGGGGCTCTGGAGCTGCAGGGCGCGTGGGCAGTGTTCCCTCAGCAGTTTGCAGGCGGGGTGGCTCGTGATGATTTCCAGCATGAGGGGTGTCGGTGCTACTGAGCAGAGTGAGGAGAGCTGCAGGCACAGTTCATCCTCCAAGCACCCACGCTGGGCTGCACCCTCTGCAGGCTGAGCTTTCAGAGAGGGGGGTTTGGTGCACTCTGCAGCTTCCTTCCCCTCCTAGCTGGAAGAGGGCATCCAGCTGAGGTGATCTCTGAGCTCACAAATGTCACTGGGCTCTCAGACAGTTAGATTAGCCTTGGGAAGGTGACCTGAAACAGAGACTGGACAGAGATAAGAGAATAAAGTAGAGATTTATTGAAAGGCCTTTAAGGATTCACCTTGGGCAGGACAGGGCCTGGCCAGGGCTACACCCAAGGTGGGCCCAAAATGGTCACAAAATGGCTGACTGGTCACAAAGTCTTACATTTTTATAAGTTTTGGTCCATTTGTATATTGGGGTTGAATTGTCCAATTCCAACTCCAGGCTGTGAGGTCCCATCCTTCTTGTTCCTCCCTCCAGCCACCCTTGTTTGTGCTGTTGGGCCTGAAAACTTGTACCAGTTGTCCTTGGTCTCCAGCTTGGAATGGGGGATTTGGGAATGTCCAGGAACACCTGGAAGGGGGAATGGGGGATTTTTGGGACATCCAGGGTGAGGAGAGGGGCTGAGGCACTTCCAGGACCCAAAAGAAAAAGGATTTGTTTTGTGTCCCTGCTGTGTGCAGAGAGCTGAGTGACACTGACTGTGAGCTCAGAGCTGCACCCTGGGCACCACAGAACCTGAAATACAGGAAAGATAAAACTGAAGGCATCACCACCAACACCAGAACTAAGAGATCCAGGTAGGCCCCTGCTTCCCACAACCCAGCCTGAGGGAAAGGCAGGAAAACCAAGATCTTCAGAGCTGAACATCTCTTCGCTTTGCCTGATTCTGAACATCAGGTACGTGGGAAGGAGCTGTGAAGAGCCTTTCTCTCTGTGCCTTTTATTCCAGCCTCAGGCTGAGGTGTCCTGCAGTTTGTGTGGCACCATGGCAGCTGCTGAGGGTCCTGATGGCCGTGAATATTCCTGGAGCACAGGGTGGAAGGAGACCATCTGTAGGAAGCTTAAGAGGAGCTGCCTGCCCAGGGAAAACAAATCCAAATGTATCAGACCACTGAAGGGTGCATTTATGAGAGCGGTTTTCCAGCCCTGTGGTCAGGCTGTGCTGTGAGCCAAGCCAGGCCACATCCACAAGGGCCTGGCCACCCACCCTCAGGACACACGCTTCCATCAGGCTGCGTGTTGTTCCGCTGCCACGGGCTTCCAGAGCTTCCCTGCTTCTTGGAAAGATGCTGTGTTGTGCTAATTAGTGGGAACATTTGGAATGGAGGTCGTTTGCAAGCCCTGCTGCTCGTGCCAGTCCCCATTTCTCTGCTTGATTTAAGGAGGGGGTATTCTAAATAACTTCTAAATAACGCCCGCTTCTCCCTGCCTGCAGCAGCCAAAGGCGCTGAGGCAGAGTTGCATAACCCAGTGCTGCTGCTTGTGTACATGCTTGAGAAGAACCAGCCACGGAAAAATCCTGTAACATTCCTCGGCTCTCGGTATCAAAGCGTTTCCTGCTGTGCTTTCACCTTTGAATCTTAATCCGACGGCTTTGGAGGAGTGGGGAGAGGGGCTGGGCAAGGCAGCAGAAGACCCTTTCTGCTGAGAGGAGAGTGGGTAAAAGCTGTCACACCGTGTCCCCCAGAGGGGCAGGAGAACCCTGGGTCAGTGACAGGAGGAAATCTCTCCCCTGGGGTGAGCTCCTGGTTGCAGTCAGTGCAGAAGTTGCTCCCCTGGTTCTTTGGGGAGCACCCACAGCTCTGGCTCCTCGTGTTCACCTCAACCCTCATCTCTGGAGAGGCAGCCCCAAACAGCTTTTAGATCAGAACACATTTCCACACTAATTTATCCATTACTCCTTTTACCTATCCATCATCCTCCTGCCCTGTGAGCCCCCAGCCCAGGGACAGCTGGAGGGATCAGCTTGTAGTTAAAACCAAGCAATTTTATTTCCTCGTGTGCTCCTGGCTGTGTGACTGATGGTTGGGTTTTCCAGGGAAACAGCAGCACATGGAGACAAAGAGCAGATCTTTTTCCTTTTTCCTGGCCTGGGCTTGTAGGATCCAAACTGTCAGTGCTTGGAGGAGGTGGGGAGGTGCCCTCTTCCCACCATGGGCACTTCTTGCCCACCTCCTCCTCCTGGGACAGTCGATTTTCTGGAAAGATCTGGGCAGGGAAACTTGAGCAGAGCAGAAATGAGATTTCCCATCCTGTCCTTTGAAGAGGTGCCTTTTTCTGATGGTGTGTGAGAGGGGAAGGGGAGCAGAGTGGATCTCCACAAGAGTGGAGCACAGTGTCACCACCCCAGGCTGCACTCTGCCACCAGCAGCCAGCTCCTGCTGCCACCCCCGGGGCAGGTGAGTGCCCAGCTCCCCTCCTGCACAGCTCTGGCTGGCCAGGAGAGCAAGGAGGGCTCGGTGGTGTTTGGAGGGGTGGCTGGTGCCCAGCACAGAGCCTCTCTGCTCTGGGAAGCTGTGCAGCCTCTTCTAGTCCTGAGCCTTGCAGGGTTTATCTGAAGGTTTGCCCATGGCACAGGTTTGATGTGTCTGCCTGCCCTGGGGAGAACAACCCGGTCAGATCAGTATTTTGTTCTTACTGCTCTGCCTGGTGTGAGAGTTCTAGGGGTGGTAAGGGACATCCTGGTGCTGGGGACACTTCCCCTGAAGCAGCAGAGTGAGGTGGCCCTGCCTGTGGGTGCTGTGGATCCTTCAGGGTGGCAAAGGACGAGTGCAGAGAGCCCAGGGACACGAAGCACTGTGATGTCTTGGGACCCTCCTCACCCTCAGCTGTCTCAGCAGCCCTTCCAGGGCCATGGGGAGATGAGGTGTGCCTGCTGCCCACAGGAAGGTCAGACAGGGCCAAAGTGATTCATGCAGGTCCCTCTCCCTCCGCAGAAAAGGTGGACAAATGTGGGACACCATTGTCACTAAGGGTGGCTCTGTCCCAGGAGTCTGAAGCAGCCCAGGAAGGAATGAGGCTGTTTCCTGCTCTCTGCCATCCCTGGCAGTGAGTGCAAAGGCTGCACAGATGTGTCCATGGGCCTTCCATCCCCCAAATTAATCCTCTGAGAGTGACACTGAGCACAGGGTGTGCTCCAGATGGAAACCCTGCCTGACAGAGCATCACCCCACAGCAGCTCCCACACCTGCCGACGCGCCAGGGAATCCATGGCACATCCACAAACCCCACATCCCTGCTGCATTAAGTAGGTGTGAGAAAGGTTCTCTCATGTGCTCAGCTCCATGCCCAGCTCATGGAGATGTCTCTGAAGTGACATTTTCCCTAAAGCAGACCCCGCTCCTTGGAGAGCAGGGATGGCTGTTTATTGCCTTGTACCTTGAGTGTGACATTTGGACGTTGCCAGCCCTCGCCCCAGAGCAGCACCTTGGCTCAATTGTATGGATTCACTTTATGACTCACCCTGCAACTTGATGCATTGTGTCCAGATAAAAGATACTTTATCCCTATGATAAAAACGGACAAAGATGATGTCAAAATAAAAGAATGTTTTCTCATCCGAATAAAAGTCGGAGCTGCCGTTCTTGGGGTTATTTTGCTTGAAAACCTCCAGAGAAAGCAAGACTTTGAGTTTTTACCATTTATAGTTAGTTTCAGAAAATTCAGCATGCAAAGTTTGCTATCTGCCTTCCTCCCCTGGTTTGGAGAGGGGAGTCTCTGTGCTGGTTGCTGGGACCCTGCTCTTACTGCTGGGGATGTGGGGGAATGTGATGGATGGACCCAAACCCCAGGGACACTCCTTGGGCAGGGAGGGGCTGCTCTGTGCTCACAGCCTCCTGCCAGGACATCTGTCCCACGTGTGGGCACCTGAGGGACCTGCAGTCACTTTCCAAGGCTTCATCCCACTGATGAGGGATGTCCCTGCCCATGCCACCACCACCAGCCTGGGCATTCCTGCAGTGGGATCATGGCCAAGCACCAGGGCAGTCTGAGGGACGTGGAGAGCCCAAGCCCTGGGGGAGCTGTGTCTTCCTGGCTGTGTTTCATTGAGTAGGGGTTTAATTTTAGCAAACAATGCCAATTAGAGAGGGATTGTTCGATGGCTGCGTCTCAATGGAGAGCAGGAGCTGCTGGCAGGGCTCTGAAGGACCCCATGTGTGGAGGGACCCTCCTGGGACAGGGGAGGGGACAGCTGAGCTCTGCTCTGTGCCTGCTTCAGCTTCTGCTGCTCCTGCTGCTCTGAGGTCACCATCCCTGCTCCTGGAGCTGCAGGGACAGGGCTCACCGAGTGTCACCATGGTTTCCTGGTGGGGCAGTGTCCTCTGGAGGTACCCAGCCTGGAATTCACAGATTTTACAGAATCACAGAATTCACAGAATTCACACAATCACAGAATCACCAGGTTGGAAGAGACCTCCAGGATCATCGAGTCCAACCCAGCCCCAACACCTCAACTGAACCACAGCACCCAGTGCCACATCCAGGCTTTATTAAACACATCCAGGGATGGTGACTCCACCACCTCCCCAGGCAGACCATTCCAGTCCTTTATCACCCTTTCTGTAAAAAACTTTTCCCTCATATCCAGCCTGTATTTCCCTTGGTGCAGCTCGAGGCTGTGTCCTCTGGTTCTGTCAGTGCTGCCTGGAGAAAGAGCCCAAGCCCAGCTGAGCACAGGCACCTTTCAGGGAGCTGTGGGGAGTGATGAGGGCACCCCTGAGTCTCCTTTTCTCCAGGCTGAACAAGCCCAGCTCCCTCAGCCGTTCCTCACAGGGTTTGTGTTCCCTCTCCAGCCTCGTTGCCCTACCCCAGAGGCTGTAGCTGCCTTCACTCCCAGGTCTCAGAAGTGCCTGTGCCTCTGCCCACCCACGTTTGCTTTACTGGGGAGGGTTTTGGTGAGGCTGAAGGGCCAGACAGGGTGGGCAGATCCCTTTGCTCCAGACAGGGGGACTGCAGCAGCAGGACTGCGGAAGTGCAGAAGAAACAAGCACGGGTAGGAATCGTGTATGGGACCACCCTTTGTCAATTCTCATTTCAGAGGTGATTCGATCCCATTGCTTCAGTTAAATTGTTCTTATAAATGCAATTAAATGTTTTCATGGATCACCCACACCCTGAGTGAATGCAACCTTCAGACTGTGCCAAGGGGAAATGCTCCTTGGGAGCCTCAGGGTGAAAGTTCCAATCTTGGGGTTCCCACAATTTGTTGCCTTTGGTATTTCTCTGACTGCAAAGACAAAGTTCAAACCTTTCACCAAAATCAATGAATTTGTGACCTTCAGCTTGACTCTGTCCTTCAGAGAGTGCCCCAGAGACATTGTGGAGATAAAGATGGTAGGACTGATGTTACTGAGGAGCCCTCAGAGAAGGTGACATTTTCTGAAAGTGTCAGGATACTGGGCCCATCCTGAGGGCAAGCAGGCCGTCACTTTTGGTGGCCGAAGGAATTTCAATCCCGCTGCTCACTCTGCGTGGTGATGCTGCCCAGTTTGCAGTTAATTTACCAATGAAACAACTTGTAAAAAAGGTGAGAGGAGACCACGAGAGGGAAAGGAACAGAATCACAGAGACGTTGAACTGCCTCATTTTGGAAATGAAAGAGCCTGTTGGCAATGGCCGAGCTCCACATGCTGAGCTGGAATCGCAGCCCAGGGAAAAAGGGAATGGATTAAACAGAACAAGAACTGAGGGACTCTAAATGCTGTCTTCAACATTTCAGTAGGGGCCTCGTAAATCTAGGCAATTATGAGATGCACTTAGAGAAGCCCAGCACTGTTATGTTGAGGCAGGAGGGCGATTCTTTGGGAACAAAGAGTTTCCAAGGAGCTCTGGCATGAGGACATCCCAGAGCAATGTGACCTGTGTGACTCTTTAGTACCTGGGAGGGGAAGGCTGGATGAATGGAGCAGGCTGGAAACACCACGTCCATTAACTCCTGCAACACAGGGCAAGACAAATGTTCCTTGGCGTCAGCCTCTTTCCTTTTTTGGATGCTCTGAATCCCGAGTCGCCCGTCCTGGAGTCCGTTCTGGGTGTTGAGGTGACTTGTGAGAGGAGGCTCAGGGCTCTCCAGGCAGCTGAGCTCATGCTCTTGGTGCTGGCTGATTTTCCACCACACTGCACGGGCTCTGCAGGAGGGAGCAGTGCCTGCCTTGCCCTGTTGTGCAGGAGCCTTTACAGCAAAAAAAACATAGAAAAAACACATTTTAACACCCAGTTCTGTGTGCTTTTAAAAAGATCCCTCAGTGTGTCAGAGCACTGATGTGAGATGTGGCCTCGTGGCAGGGGCTCACCACGAAGAGGTGGCTGGGGCAGGGAGGGTTTTCCTGTGTGTGGTGGCTCCAGGACAGTGTGGCCTGTGTGGGACAGCCGTGTTCAGGGGGCCTGACCCTACACCTGTAGCAGGGAGGGGAGCACAGCCCACCAGGATGGGGTCCCTACCCCACCCCAGGAACGCTGTGCTTTGTCCCCATGACCCCTCCCAGCCTCAGCGCTGCCCGTGGTGTCTCCTCAGCTGGAGGTGAAGGTTTGGCACTTCTCACATATGTTGGGATGTGAGAAGTGCCCCAGGAATGTGGGCAGGGGGAGGCTCTGGACACTGAGGTGCTCAGGCTGGCATCATGGAAAGCTCTGGTTTGGGGGTACAGCGGGGTGGGCAGTCACTGTGACCAGGGGAAGGGGGTGAGCTGTGCCCTTTGTTGGCTCCTGCAGTGCCACTGGGTGAAATGGGCAGAGAGGAGAGCGCTGGCACAGCAGGGACTGCTCATCCCAGGCTCCTCACAGAACCCAAGCCCTGCCCTGCAGCACTGAGAGCACCCACAGCAGGCACAGCACAGACCCCTGAGGGTGAGGATGGGTTTGCCACCTCCTCCTGCCCCTGTGAGCTCACTGTTCTTGGCATCTCCTTCGCTGAGCACCTCCCCAGCGAGGGCCAGACACTGCCCAGCTCAGCTCTGGGATGCTCTGGATGTGTGTGAATGCCCAGAGCTTCCCCATTCCCAGCCTCATCAGCAGGCAGAGAAGATAAAGAAAAAGCTCAGTGGGCACTCGCTGAGAGGAGAGCGTTCCCTGCTTCCCTTCTGGGGGAAGGTGAATGAGCCAGCCACAGCAGAGGCCATTCATAACGTGGATGTGGGGCAGGGGCACCTCATGGGGTCACGGTGGCCTGTCTGACCCCAGCCCAGGCTGGGCATGGTGGCAGGCACAGCCCCTTGGCCAGGATCTGCTGGCATGCATCCTGCTCACACCCTTCTCCAAGAGCAAATCCAGAGGTATTTTATCCTCTGTACATTTGTTTAAGGAAGTTTAAAAGCAAATTTGGCCCCTGCCTTTGAATCCTCGCTCCTATAAATTCAAACACCTTGGACAGAGCATGTCTGTGCAGTCTTACATGTGACATTTAGCTAAAACCACTTACAAACAACTTGCATTACAAGTTTATTCATTCCCCGCAGAATGTTGGCTCCGCTGAGTGTCTCACGAGCCATCTGCTGTGGGCGAGCTGCTTATCTTTGCTATCAGAGCCCTCTTCTAAATATTATGACCAAACAGAATTCCAAGAACAACATCCATCCCGCTGCACTGCAAATGCGCAAAGCCGATAAACTGTTTATGTCTTACCAGCTAAATAAGTTGGGTTTATCTGGATGGATTTGCAAAGGAAAAGTCCCTCGGAGTGCTCGGGGAGAATTGCATCTCACAGGTGGTGCTGGGAGATGGGGAGGTCATTGGGGCCTGCCAGCCCTGCCTGAGCCAGCCCGTGGTGACACAGGATGGGGGCCCACCAAGGCCAGCTGTTCCTTCCCCAAAAGTGAATCCAGAGCTGTGGTGCAGCAGTGGTTGAGCTCCCTGCCCAAACCCAGGGTAGCTGGGGCTGGGCTGAGCCACCTGCCCCATCCCCAGCAGTGGGGGAATCTCAGATCCTAGGCCTGATACCCTTCCAAGGTTGTGGATAAAGTCCTTTCCCAAGCCCCCAGTGCCAGAAGAGAGAAGCAGGATGAGTCGGTTTCTTTATCAAGGTTGTTTATTTTCTCTTATCTGCACACATTCCTTTTTCACCCAGCGTGGATGTTACCTACACCTCTGTCCGAGGGCAGTCATTATCTCTTATACCAATTGTTACGTGCAACTTGTTTTTAATATTATACCAGTACCCATCACCTTTATTGATTGTTTATAATATTGTACCAATACTCATCACCTTTATTGGTTGTTTATAATATTATAATACCCATCACCTTTATTGATTGTTTATAATATTATAATACCCATCACCTTTATTGATTGTTTATAATATTGTACCAATACCCATCACCTTTATTGATTGTTTATAATATTATACCAATACCCATCACCTTTATTGGATTGTTTATAATATTATACCAATACCCATCACCTTTATTGACCAGTGTACCTTCACACTAAACCAATCCAAAAATGCCACCACCTCACCAGAAGATGGAGGACAAGAAGAAGAAGAAGAAGGACAGGGACACACCCAAATCCTCCATCTTGTCTCCTTGAGCCTCCTTTGTGAACCCCCAAAATCCCACATTATCACCCAGTGATAAGCTCACTATTATCCTAATCACACTCTGTGACTTGTAATTCTCATATAACGTTGGCAGTCGCTCCCAAGGGGTAAAATCAAAGTGTTTTTGTCACTGTGCCAGGGTTTCAGGACCCCCTCCTGGGTCTCGGACCACCCAGGGCAGCTGGAGAATTGTCCTGGGTTGCGACAGGGGAAGAGCTCCCTGATTACTGGGATGTCAGCCTCTTCCTGCTGCTCCTGTGGTTCTCCTGCCCACACCTGGCCCTGCAGCTCCATGGTGCCCTTGGCCTGCCCTGCTGGGTCACCTTGTGAGCCTGGGAGGAGCAGTGTAAGGTCCCTGCAGGGCCAGCAGCAGGGCCAGCTCACCCTGGCGCCTGGGACAGTGCCCAGAGCCCTAACCCCAGTGCCCCAGCATAAATTATCTAAAGGCTTGTGAAATCCACCCAAAGTGTCCCAGCCCTTCCCAGCCCAAATTGGGTATCCCAGACTGTGTTTATTCTTCCACGCTGGGTTCTGCTCATTGCTTTTTGGTGTCAAGAAACCTTGGGACAAGGCCATGAGCAGAGGTCAGTGTGGGTTGGCGCGGCAGACCCCGGCCGGCCCGGCAGATGGAGAGCATTTATTTTCCCTGGGGGACTTGAGATTTAAGGACATTTTGTCTGCTGGCTGCCAGCAAGAACATCTCACAGCTCCAGAGGGTTCCTGCTGGCCCCAGCTGCCCTCTGCAAGAGCCAGCCCAGCAGGGTGGGGCACGGACAGCCAGGCTGACCACAGCTCCTGGGAGCAGTGAGAAGAGGGTCTGTGGCACTGAACAGCAGCAGATGTGTCCATGTGCCATTTTAGGAGTGTGGGGAGTGAGGAGCTGTGGCTGGGGTGGGGACAGGGTGGCCTCAATAAACCCCAGGGCAAAGGCAGCTCAGCCTGGTGGGAGGAAGAGGAGCAGGAGTGAGGAGCTGGGATTTTATTGGGGATGCTGAAGCAGAGCAGGTGGCTGTGGGGCAGAGCAGGGCTGTGAATGTGTCTGTGGATGGGTCAGGGCTCAGCCAGGGTGCCAGCACTGCTCCACTGCACCAGCAGAGTGTTCCTTTTGCCAGTGCTTGCAGAGGATCAAAACCCCTGCAGAGGTGCAGACAGGGCAGCTGCAGGGAGCCAGACTGGGTCCATGGCTCATCCAGAGAAGATTCATCATCCAGCAGCTGAAAATTGTCCTCCAGGTGGATGCAGGGCTGCAGGTGGTGCCAGCCAGAGGGAACAGAGCAAATCCAGAGGTGAGGTGCTGGAGTGAATGCAAGTGGGTGTGGAGGAAGGGCTGCTGCACCATGAGCTGGTGGAGAGCCTGGAGGGAGAGACCCTGGCACTTGGTGGCACTTGTGACCCTTGCAGACAAAGCTTGTGACCACGAGGTTTTGCTCCTGTGTGTGCCCAGGGTGGAGGCAGCAGGGCCAGACACAAATCCAGAACCCCCTGGAGATGCCACCAGCCTCCACCTCTGCCCTGCTCAGCTCTGCCCAGGGCTGTGAGGATCCAGAGCAGAGAGATGTCTCTGCCTCCTCTCACAGCTGTGAACATGGAAAATAAAACAGGCTGCAGGTGTCCCGGGTTCATCCTTCCTTTTTCTTTCATGCTTTCCTGCTTTGGCACACCGCTGTTCGTTTTTGGAAAGAAATTGAAGGGAAGGGGGGACAGTAGCAATTTTTTTGTGCTGGCACCCAGCCACGAGTAGAATTACTCTGTGGCACAGAGGACAGGGACTGAGGAGGGATAAAGCCAGAAGGATAACTGAGAGGGAAACTGCACAAATTCCAGGTGTGCCAGGGCTGGGGAAGAGCAGCTCTGTGAGCACTGAGGTGGGACTGAGCTCTTCTGGGGTGTCCAGGCCTCTCTGCCAGCACAGCCACTGTTGGTGGCACTTTGGGGTCATCGTTGCATTCTGCCACCCCTCACTGAGGCCAGGTTCCCCCGGGTCACTTCTCAGCAGCTCTGCAGGGACTCTGACCATGCAATGTCCACCTGGAGCTTCCCTGGAGGCAACAAATTATCCCCAACCCACCTGCACTCACCCTGCCGTGCCCAAACCTTCTGAAAACTCCTTCCCCAGGGAAAAATCTGTCCTTTCCCAGGCTCCCTGCCCTCGGGGTGGAGATGTTTCCCAAAGCAGACCTCCAGCACACAAAGGCACTCCTTGTCCTGGTGGTTCAGCCTGGCTCCGAGCCCCATCGCTCTGCATATCTTGTGTACATGAAGCAACCCCTCTGCATAAAGATAGGGAGTTTATGAGGAGACATTGGAGCTTAGGAGCTGTCAGGGGTGGAAGTCAATCCTGTTTCTGACACGCAAAGAGCCTTTTATAGGCTGGAATGGGCACCCTACCCGGGGCGGGCGCCTCTCCCTGGAGCTCCCTCGCCCCTTCCCAGGCACCAGCCCTGCCTGGAGCCTGACTCTGCCTCGGGTCCAGTCCCCATCCCTTTCCATGAGAGATAACACCACAAATCTAAGGAATCTCTCCAGCTGAGCTCATTTAAACACACCCAGAGGCAGGCTGTGCTCCCCCAGGCTCTGCTTCTCCCCAACACGCGGATTAACCCTTGTCTGCTCTCCTGGAAGCTCGAGGAGGTGACAGGAGCTGCAGGGACATTGATCCTCTGCCTGCTCTTCCCTGAAACTCCAGGAGTGCAGGAGCAGCTCCTCTGCCTGGGCTCCTGTCAAACCTGTCAGGGCTTTCACATTCCCTTGGCTGCCCAAAAAAAGCACCAGAGACAAATATTGGTCATTTTTTTTCTACATCGTCTCTTCAGCCTCTCAGCCATTCTTACCATAAGCAATATTTTGTGTTTTTCTATGACTTCTGTGTATCAGAGGGGGTTTTTGCATCTCTGAGGTCTCTTCCCTGAAACTCCAGGAGTGCAGGAGCAGCTCCTCTGCCTGGGCTCCTGTCAGTTCTGTCAGGGCTTTCATATTTTTTGGCTGCTTAAAAAAGCACCAAAGTGCCAAATATTGGGCATTTTTCTGCCACATCCTCTCAGTCACTTTTACCACAAGCAATATTTTGTTTTTTTCCATTACTTTTGTCTATCAGAGGGGGTTTTTGCATCTCTGAGGTCTCTTCCCTGAAACTCCAGGAGTGCAGGAGCAGCTCCTCTGCCTGGGCTCCTGTCAGACCTGTCAGGGCTTTCACATTCCCTTGGCTGCTCAAAAAAGCACCAAAGTGCCAAATATTGGGCATTTTCTGCCACATCCTCTCAGTCACTCTTAGCACAAGCAATATTTTGTGGTTTTCCATGACTTCTGTCTATCTGAGAGGGTTTTTGCATCTCTGAGGTCTCTTGTCCTGGTTCATTCCCTTCAGCTGTACTGCATCCTTGCACAGTGCAGGTGTCCCTCCTTTTCCATCCTCTTCTGCTCTGGCCTTGCTATGAAAAATTAACAAGTGACTTTTTATGAATTGTGTGGTCAGAAGATTCCTTTCCTGCCTGTGTCCAGGCCTCCTTCCAGGGAACACCTGGGGTTGCTCTGTCTCTGCAGAAGCACTGGCCATGAGTTTCAGTGGTGAATCCCATCCAGGAGCAGTTTGGAGCTGTCAGGCCCAGGGTCCTGAGCTCAGCTTCCCTCCAGATCCAGCTGCCCCAGCTCCTGACTGCTGCAGATGATCTGTCACCTCTTCCCAGCTGCTGGGAGGTGGGAGCAGCATCCAGGATGCCTCCAAGCTCTGGGAAAGACTTGGAACTTCCAAAATTTGAAAAGTGGGAGAACGACCCCGCATTTCCCCGCTAGGAGCCAGGAAGAGTCATAACTTGTTTTCAGGGCTATTTCTAAGGAAAGTGAATTAAAAGTGAATTAAAAGTGTTTAAAGCTTCATCTGGAGCTGCAGGTCCCCTGGTCCCTGGCTGTCCCTGCCCTGCTCCAGGCACGTGCCATGTCCCGCCCTGACTCTCTGGAAGCACGGGATGATTCCTGCATGGGTGCAGCATCCCAAGGGAACCTTAGGGACAGACGTCAGTGACCGTGTGTCACCCTGAACTCCTTTTCTGAAGAGCAGAGGAGACTCTGCGAGCTAAAAAACCTCCTGCCAAAACTCCAGGCAGAGTTTGGAGCTCCAGCTCTGCTCCTGGGGGACAGAGCCCCGCGAGCGCTGCGCCGTGGGCGGTGGGAGACTCCAGCAGAGCCGGAGCCACGTCACTGGGAATCTCACTCATTTGTGGCTCATTCCAGTTGCACAGCTGTCTCCTTTAAACAAAGTTTACTCAGAGTTACTCAACGCTCCAGCCGTGCCTGTGCCAGCAGAGGAGAATGTTCAGCTGCAGCGTGTGCGACCGCTACCCACCGAGCTGCTTGGGGGATGCTGATCCCACAGGGCTTGGCCGGGGATGGGGTTTGGAGCTCCAGGGAGCTGCTGGGGACTTTGGCCCAGCTCTCCTGTAAAGGTTCAGGCTTCTTTTCTGCTCTGCTATGGTCAGGATGAATAACGCTTGGGAAATGCTAAGTTTGAGTTTGGTTTTGGTTATTTATTTTATCTTATCTATTTACAGTATTTAGGGTCTTTTGAGGTGTGAGCTCTTACAAGTTAGAGAAATGAGGTAAAATGGTGTCCTAACTCTTACCAAGGCTATTTAAGAGATAATTACTTAATACAAAGGTGACACCTGTATTATTTATACTTTTGACTTAATAATGGCTACTCAAGGCCCACAATGCCAATTAGAGAAAAACAATTTCTCTATTGTTTTCACCCAATTAGAGAAAAATTCTATCTACCTTTTCACCCAATTAGAGAAAAACACCCAAATCTGTGAAGAAGAAGGAAGAAGATGATCTCGGCCAATGCTCTGAATCATCCATCTTGGCTTAAATACATTATTATATACTAAAACTTTAAATCTAGGTTTTCACTCTGTGAGATCAACAACACCACTCAAATCACACATCTACAATTTCTGTGCCATCACACAATCTCAGGAGCCTGTTTAAGGCTTCAAGTCAATGCTGTGCTTTTCTGAGGGTCAGCACCACTCAGCTAGGAAAGCCTGAAATTTTCAGCTTCCAGGGTTCTAACACTCTCCCACCTCTGACACCCCCAGAGAGGGTGACCAGTCCAGCTTGTCCTGGGCTTTCCACAGAGACTCCTCCTCACCCCATCCAGTCCCTTTATTCCAGTCCTGCTGCATCCCTTTGTTCTTGCTTGCTGCCGTGCCTGGCCGGGCTGGGTCCTGAGAGGGGACCAGGAGGGGACAGAGCTGCCTGAACCCAGCAGGCTGCAGTCCTGAGCTCTCAGGGGTGCCTTGCTCCATGTCCAAATAAACTCCCTCTAGCCACCCCCTGGGCTCTGGCTAGCTCAGTTTCTCAGGGGTTTTAGGGGGATATATTTCATAGGACAGAATAAAGATCTCAAAAGAGTGGCTCTCACCCCTCAGCTTCAGTCCAAGCTTTATTCTTCATGTGGTGTTCCAAGGGAGCGAGGGGAGAGAGAGAGAACAGGAAGAGACACGAGTTTATCTAGTTTAGGGCCAAGGAAAGATATTGGCCCTGAGCCAATAGGGTCAGGAGTAGGTAAGTAGGGAGGAAGGGTCCAACTACACGGCACAGGCTTCAGGGGGACTCTGTGGGAAAAACCACAGAGGATTTCTGTGAAGATTTCTGTGATTTCAATTTCTCAGAGGAACACAACAATAGGTTGGACTCGATGATCTCAAAAGTCTTTTCTAGCCTGGTTCATCGTGTGATTCTGTGATTCTGATGCTGCTCCATCCTTGCTGGGGGCCTTGAGCCCCACGGGAGCAGAGCAGGGCTGGGTGCACGGGATGGGCAGTGCTGTGGAAGGGCAGGAGCAGGAAAAAAAACCCCAGGGGTTGGAGAGGCCACCAGGGAGGGACTCCCTGCAAATGCACTCCAGGGAAAGGAAGGCAGCTCGCCCTGAGGGGACAGGGATGCCCAGCGGTGCTGGGAGTGGTGGCAGAAGCAGGGGGGCACTTCTACCCCACTTCTACCCCAAAATCTGGGTGCCAGCAGCTCTCCTCAGCCCAGATCTCCTCACCACAATGTGCTGGGCCAAGCAGAGACAGACCCTGCTGCAGCCAGGCTGTCCCCTGCCCACTGGGCTGGTGACATGCAGGAGTCCATGCATGGGCAGTGATGCTTTGCAGTTCACTTCCTCATTTTTGCCATTTTTCAGGGGTTTGACACAGGTGGCAGCACCCTTGGGTGTTGCCATAAAGATCTGAGCGTGCACGTGCCCGATGATAAACACACAGATGTGAACGCGAGGGAAAATGTAAATATATACAATAGTTTTCCACAATTAAGGGATGTTTTAGAGCAGAAAAATTTCCATTTTTGGCGTAGGAACATCAATTTTATAAATAAAAAGATTTAAATAAACATTAGCATGGGCTCCATCAGCACACACACACACACACACACACACACACACTCACTCACTCTCACAAGTGCACTTTAAATAGGCTCCCACACTGTCATTTTAAATAGTAGAAAACAAATGAATTCTCCAAATATTGTTTAAACTGGCATGGGGGGGTTATGATGTCATTTCTGCAATAATCACAAACTTGTTTTCCTGTCATGAATATGATGCTTTCCCCCTTAACAGTTTGTTAGGGCTCTGGGTGTGTGCGAGGCCAGGGCTGTGGCTGGCTTTGATGGCTGCAGGTTCCATCCTCACACTCATCTCCAGTTGGATTTTCTCATCCTTTTTCTCCTGGGAAATGAGGCTCAATCCCCAGTTTGGTAGCTCTGCAGCCTTGGTGGGACTCTGCTGGCTCTAACCCTGCCTTTGGTGGGGGCAGGAGGGATGGGGTACAGAGGGAGCTGGGCATGTGCTCCCCATACCCTCAACCAGGTGAGGAGGAGCCCAGCCCAGCCTGTGTCACCTCCCTGAGTCCAGGTGTCACCAGCCAGGTGTCCTGAGGGAGCATCCCCACAGCTCAGGGGGCCCAAGGGATGCTCTGACACCTCTGCTGGGGGAGAGGTGCAGCCCCTTCCCCAGGGCAGATAAAGACAGAGATGGATATTGGAAAGGAATTATTTCCTGGCAGGGTGGGCAGGCCCTGGCACAGGGTGCCAGAGCAGCTGTGGCTGCCCCTGGATCCTGGAAGTGACCAAGGCCAGGTTGGACAGGGCTTGGAGCAGCCTGGGACAGTGGAAGGTGTCCCTGCCATGGCAGGGGTGGCACTGGATGAGCTTTGAGGTCCCTTCCACCCCAAACCACTCTGGTTCTCTCCCTGGTGCTCATCAGTGGATTTTCACCCGTGGGTGCAGATGATCCCCACCCCTGGGTGCCCTGCTGGGACAGCAGCGGTGTCCCTGCACCTCCTGGGGCTGGAGTGACCGTGGCACTGAGCTGGAGCCCCCTGCAGCCCCAGGGACTGGTGTGTCACACTGTGACACGAAATGAACACACACCACACCCTCAGTCACCCAAGAGAGCTTTATTTACAGTTTTCCAGAATTTATAGATTCTCTAAAGTGAGAGTGGATTGGAGGATGACATCCCTCCTCTAAACCACACTGGCCAGGTGAACAGCCTGTCAATTTTCTCCTCCTCCAAGAAGGAATGTGGAAAAACAAATGTTTTGATAAAAAGTGTGGGAACCCTTGACTCCAAGGATGTCAACATCAGAATGCTTCGAAAACCAAAGTGACACTGGGACATCCACAACCCACACAGTCTTTTGCCCCATCCCTGGAGTTTCCAAGGCCAGGTTGGACAGGGCTTGGAGAGCTCTGGGACAGTGGAAGGTGTTCCTGCCCTGGCAGGGAGGGGTGGAATGAGATGAGATGAGATGAGATGAGATGAGATGAGATGAGATGAGATGAGATGAGATGAGATGAGATGAGATGAGATGAGATGAGATGAGTTTTGAAGTCCCTTCCAACCCAGATCATTCTGTGATTCCATGACAATTCCATGATTTCCCAGGCTCCCAGTGCCTGGTGCTCCTGCCCTGCCTCCTCTCCTGCTGGCCTGCCCAGCCCTGAGTGAGCAGGGCGGCTCCTGCAGCTCCCTCCATTCACACCAGCACCAGCACACGGTGTTTCTGAATGGCTTAGAATAATATTTGGAAAAATCCATCTTAAGTATATTAGTCCACTAAGCCTTTAAGTCTTCACAAGGGCCTTAATTCCAAGGACGCTGGTGCGTGCCTGTGCCAAGGATTTTGTGAGGCAGTGACACGGAGGCGGGCGGGCTCGTTCCACGCCCCATCCTGCAGCCTCCAAAATGGTTAACAAATGTCTTACTGCTGGAAATCTGTTTCTGCTTAGCTGGGAAGCAGTGGGGTTCTGAACCCTGCTTTGTAGCACCCTGCTGGCAGCTTTTGTCATTCCCAGGCTTGGCATATTATTGGAACTATTAAATGATGTCGCATTGCCTCATTGTATTTAGATTTTAAACATATTTGTAAGGCTTTGGAAAAAAAAAATAAAATTGTTCTCATTATTAAAGCAATGTACCAAATACTTCTAGTAAATAATCTATCCCAGAAGTGTTCTGCTCACCCAGAGTGGGTTGGGGAGCAATAAACCAGCAAAAGGAAAGGGGAAAAAAATAGTCTGGATGTTCGAGGGATGTAGAGGCAGGAGGAATGAGAAGTGGGAAGGCACGGGGTGATGCAGCTGCTCTCCCTGTGAGCTTCTGCTGGCTGGGCAGCACTCCCCAGCCCGGGGCCCAGGCAGGGTGGGCAGAGGCAGCTGCAGGGAGGGGATGGCAGCAGTGACACTGGTGACACCACCTGGGGCCGGTGGCAGGCAGGGTTTGGCACTGGTGACATCTGCAGTGACACTGGTGACACTGCCTGGGGACAGTGGCAGGCAAGGTTTGGCACTGGTGACATCTGCAGTGACACTGGTGACACTGCCTGGGGACAGTGGCAGGCAGGGTTTGGCACTGGTGACATCTGCAGTGACACTGGTGACAGTGCCTGGGGACGGTGGCAGGCAGGGTTTGGCACTGGTGACATCTGCAGTGACACTGGTGACAGTGCCTGGGGACGGTGGCAGGCAGGGTTTGGCACTGGTGACATCTGCAGTGACACTGGTGACATCTGCAGTGACACTGGTGACACTCGCCTGGGGCCGGTGGCAGGCACGGTTTGGCACTGGTGACATCTGCAGTGACACTGGTGACACCGCCTGGGGATGGTGGCAGGCAGGGGCACTGGTGACATCTGCAGTGACACTGGTGACACCGCGTGGGGTGGTGGCAGGCAGGGTTTGGCACTGGTGACATCTGCAGTGACACTGGTGACACCGCCTGGGGATGGTGGCAGGCAGGGTTTGGCACACGGAGCTCAGGGGTCCCTGCAGGCTGCAGGGGAGGCTGCAGGAACTCAGCACTGCTGCCTTTGATCCTCAGTCCCCCTGTCCCGACAGGGCAGAAATCAGCAGGGAAACCTTTGGTTCTCAGGGCTACCAGGCTGCCTGAAATCAGCAGTCAGTGCCTGCCTGTCCACCTGAACATCTCTCAGGAGGTGGAGGTGGAGATGGAGATGGAGATGATGGAGATGGAGATAGAAATGGAGATGGAGATAGAAATGGAGATGGAGATGAGATGGAGATGAGATAGATGGAGATGAGATGAGATGAGATGAGATGAGATGAGATGAGATGAGATGAGATGAGATGAGATGAGATGAGATGAGATGAGATGGAGATGGATGGAGATGGAGATGATGGAGATAGATGGAGATGAGAGGGAAATGGAGATGGAGATGGAGATGGACATGGACATGGAGGTGGAGATGAGATGGAGAAGATGGAGATGGAGGTGGAGATGGAGGTGGAGATGAGATAGAGAAGATGGAGATGGAGGTGGAGATGAGATGGAGAAGATGGAGATGGAGGTGGAGATGGAGATGGAGATGGAGATGGACATGGAGATGGACATGGGATGGAGATGGAGATGGAGACTCCTCTGCTTGG
Organism: Acrocephalus arundinaceus; assembly: GCA_021534815.1. Taxonomy (NCBI): domain Eukaryota; kingdom Metazoa; phylum Chordata; class Aves; order Passeriformes; family Sylviidae; genus Acrocephalus; species Acrocephalus arundinaceus. Next base: position 892,460 of record JAJEOU010002598.1, read on the forward strand.
AAACCAGCTTAGCCAGGCCATTCTGGCAAGTTCCTCTGCCACTGTTTTACTCGCTTGTAGAGGTTTCTCCACAGTCTGGCTGATTCCCTGAGCTTACACCTGCTGGTGAGTGTTTGTCTCCATCCATCTCAGCAGAGCAGACCCCTCAGTGCAGATTTCAGTGCCATCCTGCTCCTGTGCCAGTGTCCCCAGGCTCCAGCACTGCCACGGCACCGCTGTCCCCAGCCACCAGCCAGCAGCACTTGAGCAGCACCAGGAGTTTGAGTGACAGCACAGCTTGAGCCAAGGATGTGTTAGGTCAAACTTCTAGAAGCTGGGAAAGCACCAGAAAGCAAACAAAACCAAAACAACAACAGCACAACAACAAAAAATCCAGGAAGGAGGGAAAATAGCTGCGATGCTGTTGTGATGTCTGTGCATGAGTATTTTTGTGGGGAAGGAATGCAGATGCATTTTTGCTGGGTTACAGCACAGCTCTCCACAGCCCAGCAGTGATGCACTGTAAACAGACCATGCTAAAACACAGAGTTCTCTCTGGATCTTTCTGCAGCGTTTGCTCGAAATAGTTATTTTGTAATCGGCTTTTTATTTGCTTTGCAGAGTCCCTAAATAGTATTGAGCCTGAGTTCAGGAACATGCATGTTCTGGCATTTATTTTGAAGTGCTCTTTATTTTGCAAACATTGTGCCAGGGGGACACTCCCAGCCGGGGTCCCTGATGTCCTGCAGGCCCCCAGAGCAGCCCCCACCCCAAAAACCATCTCCTCTCACCCACAGGGGAAGGCAGGAGCAGGGCTGGTGTCTCTGTGCTGTGTAACCAGCAAAGAAAACTTCTCCAGGCAGATTTTTCCTCCTCCAGAGAACAGGAAAGGGACAGAGGATGAGAAAAGCAGGCACATTAGAGCCCAAACTCTTTTGAGTTGTTTCATAAACCATCAGGCTGTGTGAGGAGGCAAAGCCAAACTCCTGCCCCAGAGCAGCCCCACTGCACTTGATGCCCAGAGGAGGCAGCCAAGGGCATTTCCCTCTCAGTTATTCTGGAGGAAATGGAATTTGCATCCAAATCCAGGGGTTTGGTTCCAGAGACAGCAGCTACAGGTGAGCAGGACAGGCAGTGCCAGGCAGCTGGAGAAGCTCTGAAATTTCCCTCTCAGGCCTGGGGAGAAGACCAGGATGGAGTCATGGGAAGGGGGTGACAGCCCTGATGTCTGGAGAATGAAACCACCTCTCTGCTCCTCCGTGCTGGCTGTGGATGCCAGGCCAGAGGGATTTTTAGTGGAGGGACCAGGTCTGCTCAGCACTGCCTGTCACTGGCTAGAGGTGGGACAGGGCCAGAGGGAGCCTCTGTGTCAGTGCTGAGGCTCCCAGCACAGAGCTCTGGACATCACCCAAGCTCTCCTGCCTTCCTGGGGCACAGGAAAGTCAGTTCTGTGCTGAGAAGGACAACAATCCTACAACAATCAGTAGGATTTTTTTTTCCATGTCTCCCCAGTATTACTTTTTTTTTTTTTTTTGAGGAAAAAAATCCTCAAAAAAAAGTATTTTTAAAATACTTTTTAAAGTATTTTAAAATACTTTCTTTTAGACCTTCAAATCTATTTCTCAGTGGTTGCTCCCTGCTTCACCCTTCCCCCTTCAAATCTCAGTGTCACCAGCAGGAATTCCTTTTGGGTTTGTAGAACACAAACTGCCAGCAAACAGCAAAATGTTTTCCTTTTGAAAAAAGGGGGAAGGGCGAATAAAAGTTAAATGTGATTCTCTATGCTGGCCTCACTCACAGTGCTGGGTTTTACCCATTGTGTAAAATTCAGCTCGGGAACAGAGCTGGGAGGCTGCACTTGGGGCTGGGTGAAGCTGTTTGGGTTTGGAGATCACGCTCTGTAATTGCATGGCAAAGGGGAGCCTGCCCTTGTGGTTACCAGCCCCAAATGGGAATGGGATGAACAGCCAGACTTTTCACAGGCGTTGTAAATTGTCTTTCCACAAACCGACTTCCAGGAATAACAGCATGCTTTTCTAAATGATGCTTGTTTGCTCTCTGCACCCTCCCCAGCCCTCCCCCCTCCTCTGCTCTGCTTTTTATTCTTTTTTATTCATTCAAGTGATGAAAACTTGGGGAATATTTTGGTGACTTTCACAGACATTTGTGATTTTTCCTCCTGAACTGCCAAAGTAAAAGTTGGCCCGGACCAGCTAAGGCGCTTCCACAGGGATTTGAGGATGGTAAATCAGAGAGAGGCAACAGCACAGCGAAATCTTGGTTAGGAATCACAATGCCATTTCCCCCCTCACAAGGAACGGAAAGACAGAAATAACTCCAGGAAAGACTTTCCTGCCTTTGCAAAGCCTGTTGGAATTTGCAGCAAACCCAAAGCTTTTCTCTCCTTTCCCTCTCGCTCCACATTTTGCTCGTTGGAGAGTCCCTGACACGAGACCTCGGTGCTTTATCTGATAGAAGTGCAGCAGCTGCTGGATGCGCCTGGCAGGAGCAGCCCACCTAAGTCGTGTGAAAACCGGGGCTCTGGGGGGGCAGCATCATGCAGACTCCGCTTCTGAATCATCCCTGGAGCTGTTCCTGAGCGGGCCACACTCGCACTGAGGCCGCCTGCCTGCAGCCCTGGCTCGGAGCAGCCCCGAGCTGGAGGCTGGGCTCAGCAGCAGCTCAGCCAGGGCGCTGCCATCCATCCCAGCACATCCAACCCATCCCCGAGGGGTTCTGTTGGAACCCTGGGTGCTGGAAATATCAGGATTTCTGTTCTGGCAGGTATTGTTAGTGTCAGGAACACACAGTCATGAAATCATGGCTATATGAGGTGTTTTTATTGGAGAGCTCAGGAGTCTGGGGTACACAAAAACCCAAATCAATCTCCATCGTTACATTTGAGCTGGGTGTGTTTTATACCCTTCTTGGTCACATAAATGTATTAATTATTAAACTGCTATTGTTCTATCGATCCTATTGATTCCACCCAAGCATAAATTTCCAAACTCCAAACCCAAATTTTCTTGCTGTGGTTGCATTGTTTCTCATGATCCTCTTTACATTTACACAATAATTATATTTAGTTATATTTAACAATCATACCTACATGCAGTAGCACATTAATTAACATAGACAAAGCTAAATCCTCCCATTCCTAGCAGTTCCAGTTCTCTTTCCCAATCTTTCCACCCCTCTTAGAATCAATTCTCATGATTTTAAAAGCATGCAACTAAGATTTAACCCTGTACTATCAGTCTGACCCTCAAGGAAGTTCTGCCTTTGACTTGAGGCTGTAAGAACGGAGTCCAAAGCTGAGTGATAACCCTGGAGTGTGGGTGTGTGGTTTGTATAGAATTGTGTGACATCACAGGGTGAAATACATAAGTTTGGAGTTTTACGATATAGAATATAATAATATATATATAAGAGACAATATGGAGAGATTTGGGCGTTGTCTAAGTCCTTTTTCTTGACTGCCATCTTCCTCCTTCTTCTCAGATTTGGGTGATCTTTTTTTAATTGGTTAGTGAAAGCCCACACTGTGGGCATTAAGTGATCTTTAATTGGGTTATAAATAAAAATAACATAGGTATTGAGTTTCAATTAGTTTTACTTATTGTTTAAAAGTCCTTAAAATGAGTTAGAAGGGGCCATTTTCTTGCCTTGTAATAGAGCTCACACCTCGTGAGACTGTAAGTTAAAGAAGAAATAATAAACAACCGAGACCAAACATGTCTGGAGTTTTCTGTCCAGGCCTGGCCAGAGCTAACACCAGCACAAGGTTCCTCCACCTCTGTCCCAACACTGGGTGGCTGGACAAGGGTGTTGTGCCCCTGGGGACACCCCATGCCCAGAGAAGGCAGCCAAGGGCATTTCCCTCTCAGTTATTCTGGAGGAAATGGAATTTGCATCCAAATCCAGGGGATTTGGTTCCAGAGACAGCAGCTACAGGTGAGCAGGACAGGCAGTGCCAGGCAGCTGGAGAAGCTCTGAAATTTCCCTCTCAGGCCTCAGGAGAGGGACCAGGATGGAGCCATGGGAAGGGGGTGACAACCCTGATGTCTGGAGAATGAAATTCCCTGTCTGCTCCTCCTTGGAGGGGTCGTGGCTCAGTGGTCACTGCAGTGACAGGAGATCCTCCAGAGCAACACTGGACACTCACACCAGAGGAGCTGAGTAAGGGCTGGAATTTACATCTCCTGGCTCTGCCATCTGCTGAAGGGAGCCTGGACAGAGCAGCAGTTCATGGGTCTGGGTGGAAGAGACAAGGAGGTCATGGTGCTGAAAAGAGAAGTTTTCTATCTAAATGTTTTTTAGAAAACATTTCTCGTTTTTATTTCTCTCTTTAGAGAAATAATTGGTGGGATTCCTCAAGGAAGCGTTGAGATCTTATATTTGTAATTGCTTTAAGTTATGGTTTTGCCACCAAAAGAGGGATCATGCTGGCAAAGTCTGCACCGAGTAAAAATGTAAATAAAGGTTAAAAAGTGCAGTCAAAGCTCAGGAGGAACATCACCTCCCAGGAGGTTGGGGAGGAAGAGTCTGTCACTCCAGGAGGGGTTGTAAAGGGGATAAACTCTGGGTGGACACACTGGAACTGCAGGACTTGGCTGGTCATGAACACCAAAGTGTAGAAGGTGTTCTCCAGGCATCAAACCAGGAAAAGCATCCAAAGGAGAGACATAAGGGACAAAAAAAATCCCCTGGTGCCACAAAGCTCAGGGGACTGGACTCAAATATTGGGTGGGTATCACACCCTGTGAATCCCAAGAGGAAATGGAGCTCAGGGCTGAGGCTGGGCTGTCACAAACTGGTCACACTGGTCATGCTGGCCTTGGGCAGTCCCCAGGGGTGAATGAACATGAACCAGCAGTCATATTTTCATGATAGAAACACCCAAACCCTGCTGCTGTGGGTCTGGGTCAGATTCTCCTCTGGAGTCAGACCCTGACAAGGTGGGGTTTGATTAACTTGATTAACTCTTTATTTTGGGGAATTCATGAGTAGAAAAATCCTGCCAGGAGCAAGGGATTGCTGGAACCAAACCCAGTGTGGAGACATGATGGTGCATGGCACAGATCTCTCAAAGGAGCCCTTATAGACTTTCCTCCTTGATTAACTCTTTATTTCAGGGAATTCATGAGTAGGAAAATCCTGCCAGGAGAAAAGGATTGCTGGAACCAAACCCAGTCTGGAGGCATGATGGTGTCATGGCACAGATCTCCCAAAAGAGAGATTTTATAGGTGAGATTTTGAGCCATTTTTCGAAATTCAGAAACCAAGAAACTTACCGAGTTTTAGAAAAGCTTTTCTCATGGATCAAAGATCTCTCACGGATCTTTGCCACTCCAGGCTTTACATAAAACCAGCTAAGACCAAACTGGGTGATCAGAACCTCTCACGAGAGCCCACACCACCTGGTGCTGCTTGGGGCAGGGGAAGAGTCCATGAGGAGAAGCCCAGCCCAGCAGTGTGGGGTGGTGGGTGAGGAGGGTGCCAGTGCCCCCCTGCACAGATCCCCCCAGCTCCCCAGCCACGTGCAGACCCAAAGCTCTCCCCTCATCCTGAACGAGGCAAAACATTGGCTGGGGACTGGGGACTGGCAACTTCCCATCCTCTGGTGAATTGCCCTGCCTGAAGATCCAGTCCTGTGCATGTTTCCATTTCCATACCCGCTGCTATAACATCAGGTCCTGGGAATGCTCCCCCCCTCCTGCACTCTTTCAGGGGGTATCCATGTTTCCAGTTAATGTGGGGTGGGTTTTTTTTGCCCTCGCTAAAGAATTTTACAAATTGTTTGTTTATTGTGTCAATCTCTGCCTTTTGTGAGCAGAAGAGGGAGCATCTGGAGAGCATCATGCACTCTTGGCATGGGTGTTCCTGGGAGGCTGAGCTCTCCCCAGCGTGAGAGCAGCAGCCCATCCCCACTCCCCAAACTCCATCCTATCCTGGGATGGGGTCGTGCTTGAGCACATTTCTCTGCTCCCAGCTGTGCCAGGGCACTGCCAGGCTACAGGGGCAGCCACGATGGGGAATCACTTCCTCTGCCCTGGGCTGTGTGAATTCACCTGCCTGCTTCACATCAGAGCAATGTCTGTGATGTCTGACTCTCCTGGAATCAGATAAAGACCTCCCTGTCCACGTGTGTGCCAAAGCCAGGCAAGGCTGCTGTGCCCACCCACCCTGGGGGCTCAGCAGAGCAGCAGCCAGCAGCCACAGCACTGGGGCGAGCAGCAGCTTCACCTCTGCATCAGAATTTTCCATCACAACGGGGCTTCGTTGGAGGAAAAAAATGAACTCCTTGGTTAATCGGGAGGAAAATGTCACGCAGGAATGCACCAGTTTGAGTTAAAGTCTGATCTGGGAAGGCCAGGGGTGTTGGGGAGGGATTGTCTCCTGGAGGCAGGGGCAGACCACCCTGCAGTGGCCCGTCACTGCTCGGGTCACAGCTGGGAGGGGACAGCAAAGCAGAGACCCAAACCCTGCTGTGACCCAGGGGAGAGCAGCACTCGGTGCACCCCAGGACCAGCACATGCCTTTCCTGTCCTGCTGGGGCTGCTCAATTGTGTCTGGTTAATTAATATTCATTAAGCCAAAGGGAAAGTTGGATTGCAGTCTGCTCGTTAAGGTACTGACCCGGGCTCAAGTTCAAGTGATTATTCCTTTATTTATGCTGTGGAAAGTTGCAGTGGGACAGGCCGTACAAACACGCTGCTCTAGAGCTCAGCTGGGGTCTGGGACACTTCCAGCCAAGTCCCCCCTCTGCCAGCACTGGAGAAGACCTTGGTCCTCCTTCCCACACCCCAGCTGGTCTTGTGCCACGGCAATCCATTCGGGAACGTCTCTGGTTTTTCATGGAAATGTCTCGAGTTTTTGGGTTCATCCTGGTGTGGGGTGGGAACATTTTCGGATGCTTTTAGAGGTTTTGTTGGAATGGTGAGGATCTTCCTGCCCAGCACTGTGGCCAGGGCGGGCTGCTGCTGGCTTGGCAGCCAAGGCAGCACTCAGAGACCTCAGCTCCTCGTGTGACGTTTGTGACAAGCAATGCCACAGCCTGACACTGCGGGGAGGCTCATCCCCTCCTGGGGACTGCTGTTTCCAGCTTGGGAGCTCAGCTGAGCTCAGGGGGGCTGGCACTGCAGCCAGTCAGTGCTTGGGGTCACTGGGTTGGCAGGCACATCATAGAATGGGTTGGAAGGGACTTTAAAGATCATCCAGTGCCGCCCCTGCCATGAGCAGGGACACCTTCAACTGTCCCAGGTTGCTCCAAACCCCATCCAGCTGGACTTGGCACTTCCAGGATCCATGAGCAGCCACAGCTTCTCTGGAAACCTGAGCCAGGGCCTGCCCACCCTCACAGGGAGGATTTCTTGCTAACATCCCACCTAACCCTTCCTTCTGTCAGTGGGAAGCCATTCCCCGTGTCCTGTCACTCCATCCCTCGTCAGTAGGACGATATTTCTTGTGCCCCTCCCCACATTTCTTGTAGCTCTCCTCATATTTCTTGTAGCCCTTTCAGGCACTCGAAAGACACAATTAGGTCACCTTGAAACTTCTCCAGGCTGAACAAGCCCAGCTCCCTCAGCCGTTCCTCACAGGGTTTGTGTTCCCAGCCCCTCTCCAGCCTCGCTGCCTCCTCTGGACGCCCTCGAGCGTCTCAACGTCCACCCTGAACTGAGGGACAGAGCTGGACACAGCACTCAGTGTCCATCCTAAACTGAGGGGACACAGCTGGACACAGCACTCAAGGTGTGGCCTCACCAGTGCTGAGCACAGGGGAAGAATGACCTCCCTGAGATGATGCTGCAGCTCTGAACGATCCTGTTGCAGGTGTTTTGTGGTTTGGTGGCTCCACATCCAGCACACTGTACCCAGTGCCAGGCAGAGCGCTGCACAGAGAACTCAAGTTCAGCTCCATCACAGGCACACAGGGATTTCCAGGTGTTGAATCTGAGGAACAGCCTGGAGAAGGCAGTGGGTGCCCATGTCTGCCCCGAGGCAACAACTGACAGAACCAGAGGACACAGTCTCAAGCTGCACCAGGGGAAATACAGGCTGGATATTAGGAAAAAGTTTTTTACAGAAAGAGTGATAAAGTACTGGAATGGCCTGCCGGGGAGGTGGTGGAGTCACCATCCCTGGATGTGTTTAAAAAAGCCTGGATGTGGCACTGGGTGCTGTGGTTTAGTTGAGGTGTTGGGGCTGGGTTGGACTCGGTGATTTTGGAGGTCTCTTCCAACCTAGAAATTCTGTGATTTTGTGATTCTGTGATTCTGTGATTCTGTGACTCTGTGATTCTGTGATTCTCTGTGATTCTGTGATTCTGTGATCCTGTGTGATTCTGTGATTCTGTGATCCTGTGATTCTGTGGTTCTGTGGTTCTGAGGTGGGTTGGGCACCATTCCTCTGTGCACAGCCAGCCTGTGCCCTGCCAGGAAAGCTGGTCACACATTTCTGCCAATTCATCTCAATGGAAACTTTCCATAGTCTAAATTTGTTTAGAGAAAACATTGAAATGAAACATTCTGCTGATGTCAAGATATTTGGCTTTTGCATTAGCTGGTGAAATGCCCTGATTTTTTGTTTTGACTTTTTGTTTCTGTATCCTACTGACTTTATTATTCCAGTATACCTCATAAAAATAAGAAGTAAAACAAAAAAAGAAATTTAAACTGAATTACTTCAGTTGGCTCTAGTGCCATTCTTCAAATTACACCAGACTGGCCAGTTGAAAACTTGTTGTTTTCATCTCGATTAGAGACAAAACCCAAACTCCAAAGGACATAATTTTCTTTGGATTGGGATTATGATCCTGCCAGCTCAAGGTGCAGGTGCTGTGCCCCTGGGGCTGGGCTGGGAGGGGCAGAGGGGCCCCCATGGGTCGGTGCTGATCCTCTCAGCAATTCCCCTGAACTGTGGGGCAGAATAAATTGTCAGCTCCTCTGGTGGCCTCAGGGGATTTTCAGGTTGGATATCAGGAAGAATTTCTTCCCTGAAAGGGTGGTCAGGCATTGAAATGTTCAGGGAGGTTTGGAGGCCCATCTGTGGGGGTCCAAGGAGTTCTGGATGTGGCACTCAGTGCTCTGGGCTGGTGTCTTGGTTTTGAAAGAAGACAGGTATCTGCTAAAGAGAGGCAGGGCCTCTCTTGGAATGGATAATTCAAATCCCCTCCCCTCAAATTATTATAATTTAGAAAAATTAAAACAGCTCTCAGGCAGAGATATGGGGATAGGAATAACAGTTCTTTACTAATAGGTATAACAGGGAAAACAAACAACAACAACTACAGCAATTAATAGCAAAAACAGAACCAGGGACCTTGACGGGGCTTGGTTTCACAAAACCCGGGGCAGTCTGATCTCTGGGGACTCCGAAAAAAATGGTACCAAGCTGGTGACACGGTGGGGGTGTGGCACAGGTAGGACTGGATGATCCTGGATGTGTTTTCCAACCTCTGGGATTTAAGAATTCTGGGATTTGAGATTGTAACCGTATTGAGGAAGGTTTGTGCATGAGCACCCATCCCTCCCAGCTCCCAAGACTGGGTCACCATCACCCAGAGTCAGGCTCTGGTCCCACTGACTCCTCTCAGAGCTGCTTTCTGCCCCCTGAGCACAAATCATTTGTGGTTTCCTCCCAGGAAAACCCAAACCTTCCTCCTGCCCCAGCTGTGGGGGAAACCCTTCCTGCCTGAAATCCCTGGAATTGGGCTCGTGTCCCTCAGCAGAACCTGGTTTGTTTCTCCACCTCTGCCTGGGTGTTTGGTGGCCCGTGGGCACAGCTGCTTCCAGAGGGCTGCAGCGAGGGAGCTGCCGAGCCCTGCGTGTAAAAGCTGAGGGCTGATGACCCCTACAGTCAGCCTGGGAAATTCATCCCCGCTCCAGCAGCTCCCACCGACAGCTCCCAGCGCCCACCCAGCCCCACCCCGCGGTGCTGCCGGCCCAACCTGCGCTCCCTGCCCTTCTCCACCTGCAAGGAGCAGGTCCTTGGAGCTCTCATTTTAGCACCTGAGTTGATAACCACAGGCCCACGTCCTCCAGGGGAGGTTTCCAATATGCTTTTTGTCCTTTGGAGTTACATTTTTTCTCTGGAATCCACCCAGGTACATCCCAGAATCTTCCTAGAGGAAGCTGAGATCCCAGGAATTCCTCCAGGGAAGGTTCCCAAGATGTCTTTGCTCATTTGGAAGTATTTCTCTCTGCCAGGATGCACTGGAGCTCCTCCTGGCACCTGGCAGATTTTCCTCTCAGATTCACCTTCCTGCAGGGAATATCCTGGCCCAGCCCAGCCCTCACAGCTGGGTGGACCCTGAGATGTGACACAGAGATGTGGCACAGAGATGTGGCACTGACATGTGACACTGAGATGTGACACTGAAATGTGGCACAACCCTCGGGATTTGGTGCTGCTCAGTCACTGCTGAGAGGCTGAGAACAGCCCAGGGGCTGCCCTGGCTCTCCCAGGAAAGCAGAGTGGCACAGCCCAGCTCCCTGCAAGGCAGGACAGGTCCAGGAAAGGGAACAGCAACTGTTGTTCACTCCCTCAGCACAGAGCAGCCAAGAGCAGAGCCTGGAGGGCCCTGATCCCACACCCAGGGGGTGCAGAGAGGAAAGGAGGAACTCGGTGCTTGTGGCATTGCTGCAGGAGGTGTTTGTCCTTCCCACACCCACAAAAGGGACATCTCCACTTCCCTGGAGGCACAGGAACCTCCCAGCAGGCAACCACCCCATGGAGACCGGCTTGGTTTTATCTGGGAAGTGTTTACTGGGGAGCCCCTGGTGTTACAAAAGCAGAGACCACACACCAGCCATCCTCCAGCGTTTTTGTGTCTGCCAAACCCCTTTGCTCAGAGTTGTCTTCTCCTTGGAGCAGCAGAGCAGATCTGGGGGTAATTTTCTCATTAGCACAACGAGGAGTCCCATGTCCTGCTGTCTGCCACCCCAGCTCGGAGAAAGGCCTGGAAATCCCTGGGGTGCACAGGGACTCTGTGACATTCTGCCAAAGGTTCCCACTCTGTGCAGCACAGGCACTGATCCCTTGCACTGCCACCTCTCATTGGTGTGGCTCAGATGGAATCAGAAGCAGAATCTCCATCCCATTTTCAGTATGAATTTTAATCCCACAGCCAGGGATTCATTCCTGGGTTTATTGTAATTTTGTGCACTCTGAGTGTCTTTGTAGTGAAAATGTATTTGTCAGTTTTGGAGGCACCTGTGGAGTTTATTCCTGCATTATTGGCCGTGTTTAATCCAGGAGCTGCCCAAGGTTTTGCTGCTGTTGCTGATGCTCTGTGAGTGCAGCCAGGGCGATGCTGAGCCCTGTGAACCAGCCCCTGGTGAGAGAAAGGCCCTGCTCTGGATTGTGTCCCACACAAACAGGCTGGACAGACAGAACCATGGCTCTTACCTCATTTCTTAGGAGGGAGCTGAAGGAAATCAGGAAAAAAAAAACAAACCCCAAACCCTGCATGTAAAGAAAACATGCTCTGAGAGAAATAATTGTTTTTCCATTAAATCTTGCCAATTTTTGATCAAAGTGTGAATGGGCTGGAGCTGAAGTTTGGCCCCTCATAGTGCATCTCCTGGCAGATCAACCGCTTGGACTTCCCTGTCCCCATCCCCATCCTCCTCCAAGGGCCGTCCCCCTGGCCAGCCTCACCCACGGGGCTCCTTGGCCAAGGGCAGCACAGGAGCTGGAGGCTTTGGTCATCAATCCCTTCCTGGGAATCAGAACTTTCTGTGAGAATGAAGAAAAGTCTGAAACAGTTTCAGGGTGTGATCCTGAGGGCCAGGCCAGCTCCCACAGGATGGTCTGGCAGGGCTGGGAGCTGGTTCACCATGAGAGACAAGTCAGGAGGTTTGGGGAAAGGTTGAGGCCGGGCCAAACTCAGGTGGAGCAGGATAGAGCTGTTGAAGAGGTTGTTTGAGGTGTGGTGCAGCTGTGGGCACTGAACTCCTCCAGTCTGCACCCCAAACCCTAGGTCAGGGTTATGAGATTATTCCTTCTTCTCCAGTGGCCCAACCAGGCAGGGAGCTGGAATGGCCTGGAATGGCCCTGGTTCTTTCCTTCTGTCCATGCAGGCACTGCCTGGCTGGCTGGAGAGTGACCACGTGCCCAAGGAATATCCCTTGTGCTTGCAGGGATGGCACCAGCTGCACGGGGAGCTGCTCCTGGGGTCCCCTGTCCGCTCCCTGTGGCTGGGTGTGCTGGTTTGAAAGCAAAATCAGTGAGAGACTCCAAGTCAGAAACACAATTTAATAAGAGGAAAAGAAATAAATAAAATAAAATAAAATAAAAGCAATAGTACAAAAAACCACTGACAGAGTCAGAACACAACCTGACCCCCTGTTAGTCAGGGTGGTGGCAGCAGTGCAGATGAAATGCTCTTGTCCAAGCAGTGATCCTGTAGAAAGCTCTGGCAGCTCTTGTCCTCTGGGAGTCCAGTGGGTCAGGGCTCCCTGTGCTGTCCCAAATCCCAGATTCTATCCAGGTGGGAATGCTTGGCTCCTCCCCCTGGGCAGAGCATCTCCCCATGGGCTGATCTCATTCTCTGAGCCCTGCAGTGGCTCCTTGCTGGCCCATGAACCAGAGACAGCTCCCGCAGGGAGTTCCCCATGAGCCATGGGCACGGCATTGCTGGGCCATGGACAGGAGAGAAGGGAAACACTGCCCCAGCTGGTTCCAGCAGCTCCTGGGGATGGGGATGGAGCACAGACTGTGGGCACAGCTGACAGTGTAACCCAGGACATTGGGGCATGGGGACATCTTGGCACGAGCACTGCAGGAACAGTTTGTTGTCCCTGGTGTCACTGTCAGGCACAGGGAGGGTGGAAGCAGGGTGATGGCATCGGTGTCATTCACCACAGGCTGTTTATCAGTGTGGCCGTGATCTCAGAGAGCCAGAAAGGTTCAGCTGAGGTGAAATTCCACCCAGCACCAGCAGCCACTGCCACACACATGGGCACAGCCCATGGGAACGGAGCTGCCACCACTGTCCCCACCCACACTCGCAGGCCCACAGCCCAGGCTCGTCCCCTTTGTGCTGGGATGGCCACAGGCAGGGCAGGGTCCCACTGAATCTGGCAGGAATTCTGCCCATGACATCAGCGCAGTGGAGACTTCTCATCGTTCTATTTGCAGAGATTATCTGGAGCAGCCCTTGGCAGCCCTGCACGGGTGGGATGCCAGATTTTTTCCCGAATTAGAGGTGAAATGTGCCAGTAGAAACGCAGTGAGAGCCAGGCTCTCTGCCTCCTGACAGGCAGGGCGCTGGCAAAGTGCTTATCAGGGCAATATCCATCGCTCCAGGGGAGCAGGGAGCTGCTGAAACCTCACCCAGCACCTCGCTCCTGGCCCTGCACCTGCTCTGGCACCTGCCAAACCCTCCACACCAGCGCTGCCCTCAGAGCCCCAGACATCCCCAGCACACCAGGATGGGTGCTGATGAGGGGTGTTTGGCTTCCTCACCTTTCCCAAGGTTCTGTGTTCACAACGAAAATGAGGAGAGTTGAGGGAACCAACCAAGAAAAGTGAAAAAAAAAAAATTCTAGTTAAATATATTGGGAAATGGGTCTGATATTTGCAGTGTCACCGTTTTTCCCCTTCAAGGTGTATTTTTTCCTCTCATTAAATGTCTAGGGCAAGGAAAGGTTTGTGCTTTGGGAACATGTAGCCAGGCTGGGTGCTGACGAAGGGTGTTTGGCTTCCTCACCTTTCCCAAGGTTCCATGTTCACAAGGAAAACGAGGAGAGTTGAGGGAACCAATGAAGAAAAGTTGAAAAAAAAAAATTCTAGCTGGGAAATTGGTCTGAGATTTTCAGTGTCACCATTTTTCCCCTTCAAGGTGTGTTTTTTCCTCCTGTGAAATGTCTAGGGCAAGGAAAGGTTTGTGCTTTGGGACCATGTGGCTGGGTGCTGACAGGGTTTTTGGGTCTCAAGGCTCATCATGGGTCTGAGTTTTGGGTTGAGCATTCTCGCTTGGATGCTGCTGTGGAGAGCACACAGAACTGGCTGGGTTTCATGCTCATTATTGTTACAAAAATGTCTAAATGAATAATTGAAGTTTGCATGCTTTATATGCACAAATAATATGTTAGAGGCACTTCTGTTTCATTAATTTGCTGTGATCTTATGGTTTGGGTTTTATTTTTTTTTAACTTATAGTTTGGTTTTAGGTATTACTGTATACAAGGCATCATGTTGTTACTTTTTATACAGTAATCAGACAATATGGAATTTACTTTTTCTCCTTTTCCCCATGCTGAGTAAATGCTGAGACTTTTAGACATCAATTTAATGAGACTCAGAAGAAACTTCTCAGTGTTGACATTTCTGATGGTGCTCTTGTGCTTGCCCTGATTTACTGGTGCTCTGATTTGCCAGCGTATGTCATTAATCCCCACTGTAAATTAGGGCAGGGGAAGTTTGAATTGACCTGTGCACGTGTGTAAACCAGTGTCTCTTCCAACGCCTGTTGTGCTAAACCCAGAATTAACTCTTCATTTCTGCCTGTCTCCACAATAAAGCGAGGCTGGTTTTGTGAGGAAATGCTGAACACTCAGCTTGGAGCAGGGGATGGGAAGATGGGACAGCATCACCATTAGGTCCCCATAGATTGAGGGTCCAGCACTCCTTAATTAAAAGCTGGAGAAGAAAAGGCCCTGACAGGATTTGGAAAGAGTTTGTAGGAATCCTCTGCAGAACCCTGCTGAGATCCCATCTCTTCTCAAAGCCAAACAAAACGATAAGGGGCTGACAAGCCTAAAGGGCACAAGAGCTAAAAGTGGGAAAAAACCAGCTGACCAGAAAGGTCACTGCAAATAGGCAAATGCTTGGAGAACCAGGAAGTGGAGGAGATGTAACAGCCTGGGGCAGCACAGCTGAGAGCCCCACAGTGAATTAAACTGGAAGAAAACGTGGGCTGGATAGCAGCAAAACCCTTTCTTCCGGGCAGCAAGATCTATGGGAGCAGAGTGGTTTCCCAGGGGACAGAGCAAGCGCTCTATTGCTGGAGTAATTTAAAATTGGATGGGACAGAGTGCTTGGGAACAGGCTGCAGAGGCTAATTGTGGGCTTGGGCTGTGCAAAAATCTGGCATGCATGGAAAAGAAAAGTTTGCTGCACAGGGATGTTGATCAGGCAGTGGTACAAGGATCAGAGTGTCAGAGCAGGGGAGAGGATTTGGGTCTGGGGGAGAGGAGCTGCACGGGTGCTGCTCCCTGCTGAGCCCCAGGATCACTGAGAACCTGGCAGTGCCCTGGGGAGGAGCCAAGGGGCTCCACTACTCCTGCTACCCTGCAGAGAGGGTCTTTGCAGTCCATCCCTTCCTCTCCTGGTGGGGTTTTGGTGTTTCTGTGCCAGGGAGGAGTTTGGAGGGGTTTCATCACTCAGGGAGAAGGTGTGATGTCTGTCCAGAGCTCAGCAGCTGATGGACAGAGGGATGGCCACTCTGCTTTCCTGGCTGGGGTGGGCTGCTCTCCTCTGGAAGAGTCTCCGTGTCCCTCTGTCATGATTTGCAGAGCCCTGAAATTCTCTTTCCAAGCACCACAACCAGCAGTAGGGCTGGGGAGCTGCAGTGGTGGCTGAGTTCTGGCCCTGCCTGGGATCTTGTCACCTTCCCACTCCCTCTGCCGATGGCAGGGCTGTGTCCTGGCAGCTCAATCCAGGCTTAGTGTGAGCTCTGGGTACCTCTGCACCCCACACTGGCACCCTCTGGGTCATCGTGGTGGGTTCAAACCATTGCATCCCTCACCCATGTGGCATGGAGGTGACACCGCTCATGGCCCTGCTTGCTCTGGGCTGGACACAAAGCTCTGCCGTGGCATGTCCCCTCTGTGGTGGTCAGCAGGAGAGCACCACCCTGCCCGTGCCTCCAAACCCAAAAGGTCTTTTAGAGTCTGCAGGACACCAGGGCAAAGCTGGGGGAACTGGTGGCAGCAGAGTGGCCAGGGCACATCCCTGGCAATCCTCACCGTGCCCAGCTGCAGGCCGTGCAGTGACTTCCTCGCCCCTTTCCCTGCAAGACAACCCCTCTGCAGAGTTAAAAATAGAGCCTTGCTTATGGAAAGTTCATGTTGGATAAGAGACTTAGCAGGACGCCGCCGAGATCCTCATCCGAATGTAAATCAGCCGCTGCTCTCCGGGCAGGGCCGGCGGGCAGGGGCAGGACAAACCCCCAGCACACGAGGTGTCCCCTCAAATTCAAACCAAACTCTTTGGTGGCTGCTCCTCTTCATCAGTGGGAGGCTGGGGCAGTGCTAGGGTGTGGCTGGGGACAGCGCTCTCCTCCTGTGGCAGGGTGCCTGGTGGGCTGTGGGTGACACCCTGCTGCTGCTGGGCCAGGTGGCATCACCACTCCATGGGTCTGGCTGAGCCTGGCATGAGGATTTGTGCCCATGGGTTTCAGCGTGGTCTGCAGGGAAAAAAGCCTTGGGGTTGCTGTGCCAAGCGCCCTCCTCTCTGTGTGACAGCGTGGGTGGCTGGGGTGCAGCCAGAGTGGGCTGTAGGTGACACCCTGCTGCTGCTGCTGGGCCAGGTGGCATCGCCACTCCACGGGTCTGGCTAAGCCTGGCACTAAGATTTGTGCCCATGAGTTTCAGCATGGTCTGCAGTGAAAAAATCCTTGGGGTTGCTGTGCCAAGCACCCTCCTCTCAGTGTGACAGCGTGGGTGGCTGGGGTGCAGTGGGGTGCAGCCAGGGTGGGCTGTGGGTGACACCCTGCTGCTGCTGGGCCAGGTGGCATCGCCACTCCATGGGTCTGGCTGAGCCTGGCATGAGGATTTGTGCCCAGGGGTTTCAGTGTGGTTTGTGGGTAAAAAATCCTTGGAGTTGCTGTGCCAAGCACCCTCCTCTCTGTATGACAGCGTGGGTGGCTGGGGTGCAGCCAGAGTGGGCTGTAGGTGACACCCTGCTGCTGCTGGGCCAGGTGGCATCACCACTTCATGTGTCCAGCTGAGCCTGGCACTAGGATTTGTTGCCCATGGGTTTTAGTGTGGTCTGCAGGGAAAAAAGCCTTGGGGTTGCTGTGCCAAGCGCCCTCCTCTCTGTATGACAGCGAGAGTGGCTGGGGTACAGCCAGAGTGAGCTGTGGGTGACACCCTGCTGCTGCTGGGCCAGGTGGCACTGCCACTCCACAGGTCTGGCTGAGCCTGGGTTCAGGATTTGTGCCCAGGGGTTTCAGCATGGTCTGTGGGGAAAAAAGCCTTGGGGTTGCTGTGCCAAGCACCCTCCTCTCAGTGTGTGACAACATGGGTGGCTGGGGTGCAGCCAGAGTGGGCTGTAGGTGACACCCTGCTGCTGCTGGGCCAGGTGGCATCGCCACTCTATGGGTCTGGCTGAGCCTGGCATGAGGATTTGTGCCAGGGGTTTCAGTGTGGTTTGTGGGTAAAAAATCCTTGGAGTTGCTGTGCCAAGCACCTCCTCTCTGTATGACAGCGTGGGTGGCTGGGGTGCAGCCAGGGTGGGCTGTAGGTGACACCCTGCTGCTGCTGAGCCAGGTGGCATCACCACTTCATGTGTCCAGCTGAGCCTGGCACTAGGATTTGTTGCCCATGGGTTTTAGTGTGGTCTGCAGGGAAAAAAGCCTTGGGGTTGCTGTGCCAAGCGCCCTCCTCTCTGTATGACAGCGAGAGTGGCTGGGGTACAGCCAGAGTGAGCTGTGGGTGACACCCTGCTGCTGCTGGGCCAGGTGGCACTGCCACTCCACAGGTCTGGCTGAGCCTGGGTTCAGGATTTGTGCCCAGGGGTTTCAGCGTGGTCTGTGGGGAAAAAAGCCTTGGGGTTGCTGTGCCAAGCGTCCTCCTCTCTGTGTGACAGCGTGGGTGGCTGGGGTGCAGCCAGGGTGGGCTGTGGGTGACACCCTGCTGCTGCTGAGCCAGGTGGCATCACCACTCCATGGGTCTGGCTGAGCTGGCACTAAGATTTGTGCCCATGGTTTCAGCGTGGTCTGCAGTGAAAAAAGCCTTGGGTTGCTGTGCCAAGCACCCTCTCTCAGTGGGACAGCGTGGGTGGCTGGGGTGCAGTGGGAGAGGGGTTAAAGCAGCCTCCGGTGTGCTGGGGGCGGGTGCTGCAGCCTCGAACAAGGAATAGTAATGAATGGAAAAAGTGAAGTGTTTTTTTCCCCTAAAGCAAACAGCCCGGTCAGATTAGAAGCTCGGAGTGCGCTTTACCCAACTATTAATACATTCCTCGCTCATCTCAAACTAAACAGCCACGCTGAGCTCCAAGTTCATAAAAACAGCATCAAATCCATGAGAGCACAGAACATTTATAGTGTCAGCCAGTAAAGCTGCCTGCTGGAGGTGATGGTGCTCTGGCTCCTTGCCTGCCGACAGGGACAGGCTGGGCCAGGCAGGAGGAAGGCTGGCAAAGGGACCCTCATCCTCCTCAGCAGGGGCTGCTGGCAGGACAGGAGGGAGCCAGGAGAAGCTCCTGCCACTGCTGGAGTTGCTCTGCTTAGAATTGTTGTACCATGGCAAGCTGGCACTGCCAGGATGTGGGGCTTGTGTTGATGGCTGCCAGCACATGGGATCATCAAGGATGCTGAATGGCTCAGTTTCCCAGTAAACACCCTGCAGGAATCCCCCTGAACCCCAGATCTCTGTGTTCATCTCCCTTCCCTTTCACAGAGAGCTGGTGACATCCCTGTGTGGCACTGCCAGCACAGAACTTGGGCAGATTCACACCCTAACAGAGCAGAGGGAGCATCCCCACCGAGAACCCTGCAGAGCGCTGGGCAGGCAGCTGCTCTGGTTGGAGCAGAGGAGATCCCTGCTCAGCTCTCCTTGCCGACAAGTGTGAGGCAGCAGCTGCTTCCCAGCTCCCCACAGCTGTGCAATCCATCTGCAGCACGTGCCGGCTGCAGCTCCGAGCGAGGCTGCAGGGCAGGGCCGTGCATGGCAGCATCCCCCGTGCCCCCAGCACCTACAATGGGGCAGGGACAGCAGCCAGGAGGGGCTTTGCTGTGGCCTCGGGCTGAGCAGGCTGTGCCCCCGGGGCTGGGAGCTCTGCAGATCCCCCCGTGCATTCCTTGCAGCTGCAGCAAGGCAGGTGCAGGTGTTTGGTAGCTGAGGTTTGGAGCAGAGAGCTCTGCAGGGACAAAGTGCAAAGCCTGAGCACTTTTGGTGTCTAGATGAATTGCAAAAAATGGTATCCAGTGGTGCTCAGCTTCTCACAGTGTGTTTCAGTTCAGGAAGGATTTCCTCCTGGAAAGATGGTCAGGTATTAAAGGTGGCTGTCCAGGTGGAGTCCCCATCCCTGCAGGTGTCCAAGGAAGGCCTGGAGGTGGCACTCAGTGCTCTGGGCTGGTGACAAGGTGGGGATCAGGTTGGACTTGATGGTCTTGGGGGGGCTTTTCCATCCTCAGAGATTCTGTGATTTCCATTGGATTGCTCTATGCTCCGTGTTTTATCTGTTGGGCTGGGGTTGTTTAAGGTAACACAGCCTGGGGTGGATGCTTGCACTGGACATCATCTGAGGCTTGCAGATATCCAGAGAGAGCCAAACAGAAAGTGTGCACGAGCCAGGATTATCCCAAACTCCCTCAAGGAGCACAGGGCTGTTGCTCCCCATGTGGTGTTGAGGAGGGGGCAGCTGGAGTTTGCAGAAAGCTGCTGGTCTAAAGGAAGATTTTATCTCTGTCCTTTTTTCTGCCTCAGTCTGAGAAATCTGCGTGGTACAGAGAGTCCAGAGCTCACTGGCCAGAGGGCTCTGCCCTGGTCTGCTCAGTGGCCACACGGCTCCCCTGAGGCTCCTCCATCTGCTCAGTGGCTCAAGCCCACCACGGGCACTGAGCCCAGCTGACTGGGCAGAGCAGGAACGCCAAGGATGCAGTGCAGCAGCTCAGACAGATGCAGGGCTAATCCCAAACAGAATTGCTGGGAAAGAAACAAAATTCCCCTTGGAAAACTGTGATTTTGGGTCTGCAGAGCGGCATTTTCCTGCAGAAAGAGGGTGACAGTGGCAGAAAGAGGGTGACTATGGCAGAAAGAGGGTGACTATGGCAGAAAGAAGGTGACTGTGGCAGAAAGAGGATGGCTGTGGCAGAAAGAGGGTGACTGTGGCAGAAAGAGGATGGCTGTGGCAGAAAGATGAGCTCACGTGGCGTGGGGAGGGATGGAGCTTCCTCTGGTTGATTTTGCACCCAAGTTCACATCTGCAGACCCTGGGTGGAGGGCACTGAGGGTTTGAGATGACTCTGAGCAGGGTGGCCTTACACATGCTTGGTGGCTGGCAGAGCTTGGCACAATCCCTCCTTGCCAGGGGCTGTTTGGAAATCTCCCCGTTTGCCTGTAACTGCCTGTGTCAGGGAATAAATGAGCTTCTCCAGTGACAATTTTATATACATTTCTGAGCAATAACAGTGCAGCTGCTTCACCTTGCCAGGGACTAGACCCACTCTGCAAAGGTTTCTTTGTAAAGCTCTTCATACCTAATACAGCTACGCTGGAAATATCCTATAAAATATGCAAGGACACAGGGCTCCTTCCAGAAACTGCTGCTTATTAAACCATCAGGGTGGCAGAGGAAGAGGCTGCTCAGATAAAGTGTGGCTCTGGGAGCTGCCTGACCTCGGTGCAGCGTTCTGCCCTTTTTTATCTTTCCCACACATTGCAAAAAGGCCCAGCCTGAAGTGATGCTATATATACGGGCTGCTGTGCCAGCCATCTGGGCAGCACAAACCCCAGCTTTGCACGGATCTGTCTGGCATGAGAGGATCGAAAGGTTATGTTATTGGTACATTGCTGCACATCCCAACCATGAGTCATCATTTCCAGGAAGCCAAATACTTACTTAAGAGAGCTGTGATGCAAATTGTGTTTCCCAAATATTTTATTCTTAATGCAGCCCTGGACACGGAATCTGGGCACAGGGTTTATGAACAGCTGATCTACAGCGAGAAGTTGAGGCGAGGGGGGTCAAAGCTGCCTGTGAGTTTAGGCTGATTTATGGACAAAGTAATTTTGTTATGAAAAATAAGCATATAAAGTACTTGGATGCTGCAGTAAAACCATAAACAGTGCACTTTGCCTTCTGCAGACAAGAATTAATTGCAAATATGCAGCAAACATGCAGGGGGTGCTTGCTTGTGTTTTGTACTGAGACAGCACTGCCAGCCCTTTATATTGCTAATTATTATTATTATTATTATTATTATTATTATTATTATTATGGTGAAATAGATTTTGACTGCATGTGTTTTGAAACTCTCATGTCGCCCTGTTCACCGAGACTAAACATCAATGTTTTTCCCCTAAGAGCTGTGAGAAAAAAGCTCCCAAAAAATTCAAGTGCAAATACCCGAGCTAATAAAAAAAAGGGCAAACCTGCTCCAAAAAACCATAAAATTTTGAGGGAATGGAAACATTTTCAGGGTGGCTGTTTACAAGCCTGATGGCACGACCACTTAGCTGGGCTGTTTGCTCTCCTGGCAGTGGTTGTCACCTGCTGAGGTGGTGGCAGCAGGGACAGGAGGGAGCTGAGGTCCCCCTTGCCATGGAGGGAACAGGCTCTGTGTGTGCTGGGCAGCAGAGCAGAGTCCCAGGGATGGCAGAGCAGCCCCATGGAATGCTGATCATGGAATCACAAAATGGGTGGGTTGGGACCTTTCTCATTCCCTGGCAGGAACAACTTCCATTGTCCCAGGCTGCTCCAAGCCCTGTCCAGCCTGGCCTGGGGCACTGCCAGGGATCCAGGGGCAGCCACAGCTGCTCTGGAAATTCCATCCAGCCCCTCCCCACCCTCACAATTCCTGCCCAATCTCCCATCCATCCCTGCCCTCTGGCAGTGAGAAGCCATTTCCTGTGTCCTGCCCTTCCATCCCTCATCCCCAGTCCCTCTCCAGCTCTCTCAGAGCCCTTTAGTCCTTGGAAGGAGCTCTGAGCTCTCCCTGGAGCCTTCCCTTCTCCAGTTCTCTCAGCCTGTGGTACCTGGGTAGGAAATGCAGATGGGATGTGTCAGGGGGATTAGGCCCTTGCAGCTGAGACTTTCCAGCCTTTAAGCCAAGGGTACAAGATCCAGGCCCTCTTCCAAAGCTTGTGTCCATAACTCAGAGCTGCAAAGCCCTGAAGTTATTTTGCTTTGTTCTGGTTAAAGCTCCTGGAGCTGCCAGCTTGGTGACAGTGTTTCTAGCAAACACAAGAGCAGGACATCCTGGATTTTAGTGCATGGTAAGGTGGGAGGTGGTTCCCTTCCTCTCAGGTGTCCTGGTGTGTGCAGGGTGGGGCTGGGCTGGAGGAGGAGAGGTCCCTGTCCCTGCCAGGGTCACCTGAGCTCTGGGTGTCTGCTGGGCAGGTAACAGCCCAGGTGCTGAGCTGCAGCACCCATGGTGTGTCATGGACCTGCAGCACCCACGGTGTGTCTGTGGAGCTGCAGCACCCACGGTGTGTCTGTGGAGCTGCAGCACCCAGGGTGTGTCCATGGAGCTGCAGCCACCCAGGGTGTGTTCATGGAGCTGCAGCACCCATGGAGCTGCAGCACCCAGGGTGTGTCCATGGAGCTGCAGCCACCCTGGGCTGCAGCCAGCATGGTGTGCCATGGAGCTGCACACCATGGTGTTCATGAGCTGCAGCCACCCAGGGTGTGTCCATGGAGCCACGCATGGTGTGTCCATGCAGCTGCAGCCTTCCATGGTGTGTCCGTGGACCTGCAGCCACCCATGGTGTGTCTGTGGACCTGCAGCACCATGTGCCATGGAGCTGCAGCACCAGTGTCTGGAGCTGCAGCCCAGGTGTGTCCATGCAGCTGCAGTATCCATGGTGTGTCCATGGAGCTGCAGGACCCATGGAGTTGCACCACCCGTGGTGTGTCCATGCAGCTGCAGCCACCCAGGGTGTGTCCATGGAGCTACAGCACCCATGGAGCTGCAGCACCTGTGGTGCATCCATGGACCTGCAGCCACCCATGATGTGTCCATGCAGCTGCAGCACCTGTGGTGTGTCCATGCAGCTGCAGCCACCCATGGTGTGTCCATGCAGCTGCAGCACCTGTGTGTCCATGCAGCTGCAGCACCCAGGGTGCATCCATGCAGCTGCAGCACCCATGGAGCTGCAGCACCCATGGTGTGTCTGTGCAGCTGCAGCCACCCATGGTGTGTCCATGCAGCTGCAGCCACTGGGGCCAAGCCCAGGTGAGGGGCACTTCCCAAAGTGTGGGACACAAGAGACCTTTTGTATTTTGGGAGAAAGAGAGTGTTGAAGCTTTCATGTGTAGACACAAACCATGTCACTGCAATGGTCAAAGTACAGCCCAGGAATTTTTATTTATTATTTATCCTGTTCAGAAAATGCAACCTGAAAATGCAGATACCTGTCCAGGCATCTCACCAGCCTCATCATCAGTGGACACGTGGACAGACAGGCAGCTAAAACAAAACCTGGCAGTGGCTGGGCTTATCTCCAATCACTGGAGGAATAAATAACAACGGTGTGATGTCCAGCCCAGCCCTGCCAGGCTGCTGCTCCTCATTCCCACGGAGCAGCTCTGGGACTCGGCAGCCCGAGTTTCTCAGAGCTGAGCAGAGCAGAGCTGGCTGAGGGGGTGGATAAGGCTGTTCTGTCTCCCTGGGATCCTCCAGGGTGTCTATTCTAAGGTTTGCTGTCACAGACTCTGGGAATGGGCTGCCAGGCTGCCTCTCGTGCTGCCAGCGGCCCCTGGGGACCTGCTCTCCCCAGGTTGAGTGGCTGTGGTTGGTGATGGGGAGATGCTGTTTGCTGGCACCTCTCAGCTTTCCTGAGGCTCTGCTGTGCTCCTGCCTGGCTGGACATCCCCTGCCAGATGTCCTGGGGTCAGAGTGTGCCAGGAGGGCTCCCCTGGCAGCGTGTGCAGCGTTTTCTGGGTGCTTGCACTGGGGTTACTCATTGTCCCACTTACTCCAGGTGTGCAAAAGTTACTCCTTAATTAAGGCTGGGAGTTTCTAAGACATACAAGTTTCTTTTCCTCTCCTCCACATTATTTGAGGTCTTGTCAGAGAAGTTTTGCAGGGACTTTCTGTCTCCATCTCTCACAATGATGGATCTGCTGAACCACAGAATCTCTGACTTCTGCAGTCACCCTCTGTTGGACCTTGCTGGGCCCGTGACCAAAGAGAACTTCACCCAAAGAGCCAAGTCCTTTTAGGACTGAAAGAGAAAAGAAAAAGAAATAAAATCTAACCCAAAGTCTAATTTTAAGAATGGGAACAAAAAGATAAAAATACAAAAGTAGTTGAAAAGGAATTCAAAAGAAAAGCTAAAAGGGTAAAATATTTACAGAAGGCATAAAAACTGTTTAAAGACAAAGTATTAGAGGCTCGGAATAAATATATACAACTAATCTAGAATGTGCTAAAATACCCAGAAAAAAAAAATCTGCCATACTTTAGTAGTGAAAGAAGTTACAAGAAGAATGAGAGATTCATCAAAATTGAAATAATTTCCAAAGAAGGAAGATAGAATGGAGTACAAAGTATGTCTGTAAGATGTAATACCCGTAAGGACAGGCCAAAAATATTTTTAGGAAAAACTTGCTAAAAGCATAAAAGCCAATATTAAAACATTTCTCAAAGGATAAATAGGAAGCTCATCAGAAAATGTGCCTGGCTCAGATCTGGGTAGGGAAGGACAGAAGAAGGTGAACGTTGCAGTGCAAGAGCTCCAGAGCTGAACTGCTCAGTGGGAGGGGAAGGAAATGTCCCACACTGTGCCCATGGTGCACACAAATCCCACAGCCAGGCCATCAGCAGGATCAATCCCTGCTTCTGGCAGAGATGTCTGATCTGGAGATGATCTTGACACAATCCCACAGTCAGGTAATCAGCAGGATCAATGATTTCTGACAGAGATATCTGACCTGGAGATGATCTTGACACAATCCCACAGTCAGGTAATCAGCAGGATCAATGATTTCTGACAGAGATTTCTGACCTGGAGATGATCTTGGCACAATCCCACAGCCAGGTAATCAGCAGGATCAATGATTTCTGACAGAGATATCTGACCTGGAGATGATCTTGACACAAATCCCACAACCAGGCAATCAGCAGGATCAGTGACTGCTTCTGACAGAGCTGTCTGATCTGGAGATGATCTTGGCACAAATCCCACAGCCAGGCTATCAGCAGGATCAATCCCTGCTTCTGACAGAGCTCTCTGACCTGGAGATGATCTTGACACAAATCCCACAGCCAGGAATCAGCAGGATCAATGATTTCTGCCAGAGCTGTCTGATCTGGAGATGCTCTTGAGCACCAACTGGAGTTGGATAATGGAACATCTGGGGAGATGGTTGGCCTGAAACCCAGCACCCTACCGTGAGGCAGTGGCACTCCCATCCCCAGGGAGCATCAGCTCCCACCCCTGTGCATGTCCCCACTCTTGTGACACCCCCACCTGGTGTGGGAGCTTCCTGCCCTTCCTTGGTGACCTCTGGCTCTGTCTTTGGTCAGTGTGGAGCAGCCAGGCACGGTGTGATTCCCCTTTTTTCCACAGTGGAGGATTTGAATGCTGTTCCCAGCAGACCCTGTGGGTCCCCCCCTTTCCCTGCCACGCTCCTCTGGTTTCTCTCTTCACTCCTGTCCCCATTCCTGCTGTCAGTGGTGCTGGCAAGGCATGGCAGGGCACAGCCAGGCAGCTCCTTGGCAGCTTGGCAGGGACACCAGGAAAGCTGTGCTGGGATCAGAGAGGTGCCAGGGAGAGGGGGGTAAGTGGGGGGCTTGTGCTCTGGGCACCTTGTGTGACCCCAGGCTGGCTTTGCACATAAACAGGTAATGAACTGGTGTTAGCCTGGCCTGGAACTGGAATATCTTCTGTCCCAGCCAAGCCCAAACTGGAACAGAATGAAAAACATGCAGTGGTTGGACTCCCTGCTAACTGAGCACTGGGCTCTGAATTAGCCATTACCACTGGGGAAAGAAATCCGGGGTTCTTGGGCGAGATCATGGAAAACATCGCCTCAGTAGGGGGCAAGAAATGGAATCAGGTTTGGGGAATGATGAGGAGAGGAACTGGGAACAAACCAGAAATGCAGTTCTGCTGTGGTAACTCCACAGCATCCGCATACCCCAAGCTGGCTGGTATATCCATTCCTGTCTCCTCATCCCCAGGAGAGCTCAGAAAAGCAGAAAAGGACTGAGCACAGATTTAATGATGCCCGCAGGAGCCATAAAATAGACAAGGGCTTTTGGGTTTCAGCAGGGGACATCTGAGTGGGGTGATGGGGCAGTGTAGCACAGCCTGGAGCCCTCTGGGAGTGGTTTGGGATGGTCAGATTCTGCTTCTTTCTGTTCAGGAACAAGGATGCAGTCCATGGGATGGTCAGGCAGCAGATTTAAAACAAATAAGAGGAAGCACTTCTTCACACAACTTGGAATTCATCATGAAACTCATTTCCGTGGGGCAGTGTAAGGCCAAAACTGTGACAGGTCTCAAAAGCAATTACATTCAGGAAGAAAAACATGAATTATATTGATTTAATTATTGAGATTGTTGAACACAAGGGCCTGGTGATAGCCTCCTGCTCCCCAGATCCAAGGGCTGGGAATTGCATAGCCAAGGATCAGAGCAGAGATCTATAACTGACCAGAAATGGGGAGACTGGCATAGGGGGTGTAGGGCTGACACAGCTGTGGTATGTCCTCACCAACTCTGAGCTGTTCTTTCCTGCTTAACTCTCACCCTGAGGAGAATTAATTTCCATCTGCTCCTTCAGTTTTGGTCTTTAAACATCCCAAAGACAGCCATGCCCATCAGAGAGAAACGAGCCTCTGCAGTGCAAGATTCCTTTGGCTGGCTGTACACATGCCCATGCTCCAGAGTCTGCAGAGGAGCTGGAAAACCTCATCTTGCCAAGGTTTTGCCTGACCTTTTGTTCTGCACAAACAGGATCTCCTCGGGCCCTGAATGTCCATTAGGTGTACAGGAGTCATCCTCTCTCCTTAGCAACACCTCTGTGAGGCCAAAACACAGATCCAGGCACGTGCTGGGAGCTCATAAACAGACATTAGGAGCTTGTCTTAGGATTTTCCCTCTGGGGTGGGTGTAGGAAGAGGAATTAATCCCCAGAAGGATCCGTTTTACTTTCCATGGCCTTCAGGTGAGATGAGTCTCTGCAGGAGCTCACCGAGCACCTCCCTGCCATGGCATTGCTCATGTGGCCTCTGAGCAGCTCAGAGCCCAAACTGCAGAGAGCAACGGAATTCAGGCTGGGAAAGACCTCAGAGATCATCAACCAACCATAAACCCAACACCCAAAAGGGCATCTGGTGCCCTTCCACTGGGGCAAATGCCATTTCCTGGCATCACTCGGGCACATGGAAATGTGTGTGTTGGCCACACGGGGACTGCACTGCTGAGGCCACACCTCGAGTCTGGTGTCCAGTTCTGGGCCCTGACAAGAAAGATATTGAGGTTCTGGAATACATCCAGAGAAGGGTCTGGAGCTCCAGGAGGGGCTGAGGGAGCTGGGAAAGGGGCTCAGCCTGGAGAAAAGGGGGATCAGGGGGGATCTTGTGGCTCTGCACAACTCCCTGCCAGGAGGGGACAGCTGGTGGGATTTGGGCTCTGCTCCCAGGGAACAGGGACAGGAGAGGGAACGGCCTCAGGCTGGGCCAGGGGAGGCTCAGGGTGGACATTTCCCCATGGAAAGGGGACTCCATCCTTGGAACTGCCCAGGGAGGTTTGGAGTGCCCATCCCTGGAGGTGCCCAAGGAATTCCTGGAGGTGACACTCAGAGCTCTGGGCTGGGGACAAGGTGGGGATTGGGCACAGGTTGGACTTGACAGCCTTGGAGCTCTTTCCCAACCTCAGGGATTCTGGGATTCTGTGACTCTGTTATTGTGTACATGTGTGTGTTGGTGACTACAAGACACCAGGGGAACCATGGTGAGCCTCACATGCCCAGGAACACTCAGGAGCACTCAGGAACACCCAGGAACACTCAGGAACACCCAGGAACACCCAGAAACACCCAGGAATGCTCAGGAACACCCAGGAACACTCAGGAACACACAGGAAAACACAGGAACACCGAGGAACACCAGGAACACCCAGAAACATCCAGGAACACATGGGAACACACAGGAACACCCAGGAACACTCAGGAACACCCAGGAGCACACAGGAACACACAGGAAAACACAGGAACACACAGGAACATTCAGGAGCACAGGAACACTCAGGAACACCCAGGAACAGTCAGGAACACCCAGAAACACTCAGGAACACACAGGAACACTCAGGAACACTCAGGAAAACACAGGAACACCCAGGAAAACACAGGAACACCCAGGAACACCCAGAAACATCAGGAACACCCAAGAACACCCAGGAACACCCAGGAGCACACAAAAACACTCAGGAGCACTCAGGAACACATAGGAACACACAGGAACACTCAGGAACACCCAGGAACACCCAGAAACACACAGGAGCACACAGGAACACCCAGAAATGCTCAGGAACACCCAGAAACATCCAGGAACGCTCAGGAACACATAGGAGCATACAGGAACACCCAGGAACACCCAGGACCACACAGGAACACCCCACCTGCTCCAGGCCCTCTGAACAAGCAGCAAGTCCCGTGGGGTGACAGGTGACAGGGCAGCAGTGGCCCCGGGGCTGTCACCAGTGCTGTAACCACACGTGATCAGCACAAACAGAGACACGGCCAGGCACCCAGTGCCATGGAAACCAACACACACGTCTTCCAAGGACATTCAGTTCACTGCCCTGTTTCCCATCCGCCCCCACATGGGTGAATATGTAAATAGAGGATATTCTTAGCAGAGAGGATTCCCAAGAAAATGCCATGTCTCCTTGATGCAAGCAAGGATTTAGTGCTGTGGCATGGGGAAGCACTGAGGTCTTCCTAGGCACAGCAGAGCCAGAGCCTCTGGCACTTCCCAGCCTGCTCAGGGATGGGGAGAGGGTTTGGGAATGTTTGTTCTGCTCTCTTCTCCTCCACACTGGTGAAATTTAAAGGAGTGCGGATGGTGATGACATGTCTGAGCTAACCAGTGCTCAACTTTAGATCTGCTGGAGCTGGAGGGAATCTGGGGATCTGGTCACAGCAACTGTTGCTCCTACCTGGCATCAGTGGTGCCTTGGGGACCATGAGAACTTCCCCCATGGAGCAGCTGAGGGCTGCAGGCAGAGCCAAGACCCAGATTTAGCTGGGCAGCAGCCAGTGTCCTCTGGGGTGACAACACTGGCAGCCCGCAGCACATCATTGAACGGCTGAGGGAGCTGGGCTTGTTCAGCCTGGAGAAAAGGAGACTCAGGGGTGACCTCATCACTCTCCACAGCTCCCTGAAAGGTGCCTGTGCTCAGCTGGGCTTGGGCTCTTTCTCCAGGCAGCACTGACAGAACCAGAGGACACAGCCTCAGGCTGCACCAAGGGAAATACAGGCTGGATATCAGGGAAAAGTTTTTTACAGAAAGGGTGATAAAGGACTGGAATGGTCTGCCCGGGGAGGTGGTGGAGTCACCATCCCTGGATGTGTTTAAAACAAGTCTGGATGTGGCACTGGGTGCTGTGGTTTAGTTGAGGTGTTGGGGCTGGGTTGGACTCGATGATCTTGGAGATCTCTTCCAACCTGGTGATTCTGTGATTGTGTGATTCTCTGTGATTCCGTGATTCTGTGATTGTGTGATTCTCTGTGATTGTGTGATTGTGTGATTGTGTGATTGTGTGATTGTGTGATTGTAGATCCCCCCCAGGCATGATGGTGCAGGGCAGGGAAGGGCTGTGTGCTCACCTCCTCAGCCCCTCAGCCAGGCACAGCAGCATGGTCAATGTGGGCCAGGCTGAGACAGAGGTGGCTGAATTTCACTCCCCCAAAATAGGAACCTTCCTTTCCCTTGGGGCTGCCATGCAGGGAGCAGAGCAATAAATTCCCCAGGCGAAAGGCATAACATGGAAGCTGTGAAATCTGGGCACAGTTTCTCGCAGCGTGCCTGACAAACACAGACACAGAACTCAGAACTTCTCTGATGTAACAGGGGCAGAGCTGGGCTGCACAAGCACAGGGGCAGAGCACAAACACAGCAGCCTGAGGGGCACGAGGCCTCCTGAGCTGCTCGGGGCTGTGTCCCTTGTTCCTGGCAGTGAGTGAGGCTGGTGGGCTCTCAGTGGGCAAGGATGTGGAATGGGGGTCAGAGAGGTACCACAGGATTTTGCAGCACCATTCTTCAACCCCTGGCTCCCCCCACAGCTGGGATTGAGCAGGTGTGTGCAGAGCCCACCCTGGCACTGAGCACGGTTTGGAAATCAGTTGGGACCTGAGCGTCCTGAAGGCAGCACAAGGTTCAGCTGGGGTTTAATGTGATGTGCTTGACCGGCACGTGATATCACCAGAAATAAACAATGTTGTTTATACAGCATCTTTGTATGAATTTCTGCCCTGGCAGAGCTGGGCACTGGGGTCATTTCCAGCTCTCCTGCTCTGGCTGAGCTCTCTGCCACGTGGGGCAGGAGAGGCTGTGCCTGTGAGCTGTGAGGACAGACTGAGAGCAGGACAAAGCTAACATTGATGCATCTCCATTTACTTCATAGCTTGCAAAGCTAAGTGTTACTAGTTAGCAAAAATAAGAGGAGGAGTAGTCATGATTGTATTTGTAATCATTCTTGTAGTGTTACCATGTACACTGAGGTGTGTGGTTAAAATAGCTGAAAATGCTGTAAAACAAGTCTGGATTGCTCAAAGAAGAGAAGGGGGATTTGTAGAGGATGAGTTCCTCCAAAGGTGGGGGCATGTGAGCCTATGTGAAAGGACAGGCCTGGAACCATTTCAAAGAGAAAGGAGTCACACACCAGGGAGAAGAAGATGCAGAAAGTCACATATAAAGAAGAACAAAAGGTGGCAAACAACTTCAGAAATGTGGGATCAGAGAAAGCCAGAAAAAACAATATGCATAATTTTGCTGTGCATATAAGAAGAATTAACCAACAGAGACTAAAATACTAACGGGTGTTTTTAGGGGTTACCAATTGTAAACCTCACCCCTGTGTCCCACCTGAGCCCCTGAGCTGCACCAGCCATCCCCTCGTGCCTCACCAGCTGTCCCATGCTCCAGACTCTGCAATGTGTGGGTCCTTACAGCTCCTTGAGTGCTGCTTTTCAACCTCCTACGTAATGTTTAGTCACATTTAATAACAATAAAATTCTCCTTCACAGCTGCATTCTGGAAAATGGGGCTGATTTTTACTAAAAAACAATGGATGTGAATAGTTCATGGTCTTCTCGCATTACCCAGAGATTTATCACATCTCTTGCATAATTTAATCTCTACATCTGTGGGACACAAATGTTTTACATTTCTTACATTTATGGGCAGACATCGAAAACATCTGTGCAGACCCAACACACAAAAACATCTGGAAGACATCTCTGCCTTTTTATGACACACATCTCCTGATCTTTTGTCTGGAACAAGTGTGCAGCTATCAGTAGTAGCTTTATGTGTCGGTTACTGGGCTTCCCGTTTGGGCTCTGACAGGCACAGGGGAAAATGTGATCAGCTCTGAATTTCAGCCCATTTCAGCAAGCGGGGAAGCAATTCAGGGAGCTTCCCACCCACCCACGCTGTGAGAATTTGGACCAGGATGAGAACAAGGCAGCCAGGCTTTGCTGCTAAGCTTGTGGACAGGACTGTTTCCTGAAGGTTCAGGCTTGGAGCTGTGCTGAGCTGCTGCTTTCTCTCTGGAGGATCCCAGGCTGGTGCAGTGCCCGCCCTGGGATCAGCCACGCTGTTCCTGCTGTTTGTATCCCAGCCCTTGGGAATAAATGCTTTGTGCAGGTGGGCTGGGAGGCAATAATCCCACCTGGAAATCTTCTCTTCACTCTCCACTTTCTCTGTGCCCACAGCAGGGTGTTGGGAGCTGCTGGATGCATCCAGGTGAGCAAAGAGATGGTGCCATGGCCTTGGGCAGTGAGCACACCTGGGCAGGTGTGGGTTCACCAGGCTGTGCCCAGCTGTGGTGCAGTGCCTGTCACAGCCCAGCCACCCTGCCCAGTTTGGAGACAGGGAGCCTCTTCTGGCATGAATAAATGTGGTCATCATTCCTCGAGACTTTAGGTCCTGCCTAAATTTGGCCACAGGGCTGAGGAATAGGTCCTGGTGGTTTACTTTAGGAGTAAGGATTGAGCCATTGTGACCCTAGGTGTGCTGGGGCTGTCCCTGTTTGTGTTGGAGGTGTGGGTGGGAACGTGCTGGGGTGTGTTGGAACCCAGGGCACTGAGCATTTTCACAGACATGAAGAAGAAGAAAGAAAAAGAAGGACTGGCCTAGGCCCTAAAACCTCCATCTTGCTTTATACATATATTATTATGGTTTAAAACCTTAACCTCTAAGTTTTCCACCATGTGACATTACACACTTCTATCCAAACTACACACCCACAATCCCAGTGCTGTCACTCAATTTTGGAAGCCTTTTCCAAGGCCTCAGGTCAATGCAGTGTTTGTTTGGGTGTCAGTGCCTGTCAGCACAGAAATCTGAAATTCTCAGTGCCCAGGGTTCCAGCAGCCTGGATGTGGTGCAGAGAACGAATCAAAAAGTTGTTCTTGCTGCACAGGCATGAGGCAGAGCAGAGGCTGATGGAATGACCCAGACAGGAGAATGAAGTGGCTTTGGGGCACTGAGTGGAGTGACCCCAGGGGTGATGGCTGTGTGGAGGAGCACAAGGTGTGTCCTCAGGAGAACAGCAGGGATCCAGTGTGATACCTGAACAGTGAATAAAATATGTGGCTGACAGCTGATAAGGTGCAGGGAGAGCTCAGAAGGGCTTTGGGAGAGAAGCAGCACCAGCAGGGATGTGAGAAGAGAGCAGCACCCAGGGGAATTACCATGGCAGGTGTGAACAGCAGCCAGCAGGGATCAGCTCAGGTGTGCCCAGGGTCAGAGCTGGATTCAGCAGAACCAAGAGCTTGGTTGAAGCTCTCAAGTCTCTGCTGTAGCTCAGACCTGCCTGATGTCTGTGCTGTCCTGCAGCCGTGGCCCAGTGCTGCCTGAGCAAAGGCAGCTGCTCTCTGCTGCATGGACACCTGCAAACCATGGCTGGGGTAAACAGGCCCAGCTTGTGCAGCCAGGCACCAAATACTCTCATTTCTGAACCCCTTGCCTGTCCAAGGAGTCCTGGTCACCTGCCAGTGGCATTTCTGCAGGGTGTCTGCCCCAGAGAGGTGCATGGAGACAGTGGCAGAGGGGAGCAGTGTCCCATCTTCAACCCTCTCAGACAGACAGCTGAATGTGGTGTCCTCATAGCCAGCCTTGGCTCCTGTAAAGATATTTCCAGGGTGGCCCAGGCTCTCTGGAGGGGTTGGTTGAGGTTAATTGTAGCAGGGGCATGTGTTCCTCTTGGAAATTCATGGAAATTGGCCCCATCCTGTGGAATGATGAGCAGGGCAGGTCCTGACTCTTGCACCTGCTCAGGCAGAGTGTGCAGCTCTTGGTGAGAAGCCCTAAGGCCATCCTGTGCTCCCTTTCTTGCCCCTGCCCTCCACAGATCCATGTCCTGTGACATCTTGGGCTGGTGGTCTGACCTGAGATACCCACAGAGAGGAGAGGGGGTGGAAGAGAGCACTGC
The DNA here is from genome assembly GCA_021534815.1 of Acrocephalus arundinaceus. Classification (NCBI taxonomy): domain Eukaryota; kingdom Metazoa; phylum Chordata; class Aves; order Passeriformes; family Sylviidae; genus Acrocephalus; species Acrocephalus arundinaceus. The sequence goes on from JAJEOU010002598.1 coordinate 926,003, forward strand.
ACCACAGAATCACAGAATCACATAGAATCACAGAGAATCACAGAAATCACAGAATCACAGAATCACAGAATCACAAAATCACACAATCACCAGGTTGGAAGAGACCTCCAAAATCATCAAGTCCAACCCAGCCTCAACACCTCAACTAAACCACAGCACCCAGTGCCACATCCAGGCTTTTTTAAACACATCCAGGGATGGTGACTCCACCACCTGCCCAGGCAGACCATTCCAGTACTTTATCACCCTTTCTGTAAAAAACTTTTCCCTGATATCCACCTGTATTTCCCTTGGTGCAGCTTGAGGCTGTGTCCTCTGGTTCTGTCAGTGCTGCCTGGAGAAAGAGCCCAAGCCCAGCTGAGCACAGGCACCTTTCAGGGAGCTGTGGAGAGTGATGAGGGCACCCCTGAGTCTCCTTTTCTCCAGCTAAGTTTGGTCCATTTGCAGTTGGGGGTTAATGTTTCAATTACAGCATCAGGTAATGAAGTCATTTATCCCAAGGTTGGTCCCCCCAACTCAGTTTTTTTTTTTGCCCTTGATTCCCAGGCCTGGACAGGAATTGTTGTGTCTGACCAAACTGGGGAAGCAGCAGCTCACATTGTGTGTGGAGTTTAGAGTTATACACAAAGAATTACAGGATTACAATTACATAAAAAATATAAAAGCTAAAATCCTAAGGCATCAACACGAGGGGCTTTCTCCCCCTGCACAGAGCTGGTGGGGGCTGGTGCCCCCCAAAACCTGCCTGGCTCATGTCAAACCAGTTTGAGAGGGCTCATGCTGTGACCCCCAAAGCCTCTGCTCATTCAGGAAGCCCCACCAGCCCTGCATGCTGCTTTTACAGGAAACCTGAAATGCTTCACATGAATTTGGGGGGTTTTATCACTAAAAAATCTCCCTCATAATGCAGCCAGTTGAACCTCTAAACAATGTGTCCTTGTGAGAAGAAAACCTAGGAAGGTTTTGCATGGTTGTGTACATGGGAGTTCTTTCAACATCTTCAAATTTATAACTTTCTCTTTTTTTAGTGAGCGAAATAACACCCAAAAAAGAGAGGTTTTGTGTTCTTGCAAGTTTAAATTTTAACAGATCTGTGTTTTCCAAAGCCAAAATATTTTACTCAAATTTTGTGGATTAATTCCCAAATTTTTTCTGATTGCCTGGGCAATTTCATTTGCCTGCACTCTGATATTATGTGGGATTACATGAACAGACGTTATTTTTCCATAGAATATGATGTAAAACCAGAATTCTGGAGATATAATTTGATCAAATGTCAAAGAATTTTCCCAGAGATAATTAGTTGGGAGCTCGTGCTCCAAAATGAATGGTTTGAACTTCTAAATGGTGGCTTTGAGGAGCTTTTCACCACAGATAAAGAAAAATATTTTTCCCAAAGAATGTTTCAAGGAATCACTGACTTGTTTTAACTGAGCCCTTGCAAAATCCTCGAGTGGAAGCAGACATCCTGGCAGCCAAACCTGGGGTTTGGCAATCTCTAAGCCATGAAGGGTTTAGGCAGAGAATTGACCCACATTACCTGTCTTTGTTAATCACAGAGCTTGTTTTCTACTTTTTATTTTTTGGTAACACTTCTGAATCCCAGGATGGAAATAAGAAATCAGCACAGTAGCTTTTTTCCATCTTGCTGCACGAGCAGGGGAAGACACGCAGAGCACATCCTGACTTGGACAGTGAGGAGGTACTGACAGGGAAAGGAGAAGTGTCCACCTCAAATCCTGCCTGATTTTGAGATGTTTTTCAGGAGTCAAGGCCAGGTTGGGCATCTCCAGGACAGAGGATATGGCTGGGAAGATCTAAAGCAGCAACATGGGCCTCCTCCTGCTGCTGTTGCTTGTTGAGCTGGTTGAGCTGGCCTTGCCACAGAATAATTCACCCTTACAAACACCACATTTGTTGCTAGCAGCAGGATCAGAGCTTTGGTGGTACCAGGAGAGGCTGCCTGGTGTGTGCTCCTCAGAGCTTTGGTGGTACCAGGAGAGGCTGCCTGGTGTGTGCTCCTCAGCCTGGGCCCGTGGGCTGGAGCAGAGCCTGGAGCTTTGGCAGGCCTTGGTGCTGATCTGACTCCTGAATCACGGCTGTAAGATGACAAAAATTTACAGCCAAAACCCTAAAAACGCCCTCCAAACAGGGAATGTGGCTGGGAAGATGCAGAGCAGCAACATGAGCCTCCTCCTGCTGCTGTGGAGCTGTTGAGCTGGTTGAGCTGGCCTTGCCACAGAATAATTCACCCTTACAAACACCACATTTGTTGCTAGCAGCAGGATCAGAGCTTTGGTGGTACCAGGAGAGGCTGCCTGGTGTGTGCTCCTCAGCCTGGGCCTGGGCCTGTGGGCTGGAGCAGAGCCAGGAGCTTTGGCAGGTCTCAATGCTGATCTGACTCCTGAATCACAGCTGTAAGATGACAAAAATTTACAGCCAAACCCCAAAAAACGCCCTCCAAATGCCCTCCAAACAGGGGATGTGGCTGGGAAGATGCAGAGCAGCAACATGAGCCTCCTCCTGCTGCTGTTGCTTGTTGAGCTGGTTGAGCTGGCCTTGCCATGGAATAATTCACCCTTACAAACACCACATTTGTTGCTAGCAGCAGGATCAGAGCTTTGGTGGTACCAGGAGAGGCTGCCTGGCGTGTGCTCCTCAGCCTGGGCCTGTGGGCTGGAGCAGAGCCCAGAGCTTTGGCAGGCCTCAGTGCTGATCTGACTCCTGAATCAGGGCTGTGAAATGACAAAAATTTGCAACCAAAACCCAAAAAACGCCCTTCAAACTCTCTCGTTGGCAGGTCAGGGTGGCAGGGCCACTCCCTGTGCCCCTGCAGTGGGTGCTGTGTGCTGGCATTTCCCCTGGCCCAATGTGCTGTGGGGACACAGAGGGATGTTGGGGACGTGCCCATCTCAGCCTCCTGCAGAGATGGGGCCTCCAGGGCTTTGGGAGCTGGCAGGAGCAATAAAATCAGAGCTGAGTCTTGGCAGAAAAGGTCTGCAGGAGGAGAGCTCCCCGGGGGCAGCCACTGCTCCCCCCAGACACAATACTCCACTGATTCCAAGCACATTTTTCTCAGGCAGAGCTGGATAATCTACGGGAATGTTAAACACCAAAATGAGTAACAAGCTTGGCTGGAATTCCTCTGCAGGACAAGCAATGATCTCGTGTTCCTCTCCAGGGGTAAGCAAGGGAGAGGTCAGTGTTCCCAAGTCACCCAAATGGCCCAACCCACAGTGAAAGTGCCTTGGATACTTTAGGGGTCGAACAGTCTGGGGCAGAGGGAACTGGCAATGTCACATCTGTGCATGTCACTGCCTTGATTTCCTGTCAGGAGCAGCATTTCTTCTGCAAGCTGTGAGGATTGCTGAGCTCACCTTGCTAAGGTGAAAAGAATTTTGTGTCCCCAGTGGCACCAGGCACTGTGCCAGGATAGTGGGATCCTCAGCTGGAGGAGAGAAGGGTCACAGAATCACAGTCCTAAAATGGGTCAGGCTGGAAGGGACCTCAGTGGGTCCCATCTGGTGCCACCTCCCTGCTCCAGCAGGGCCATCCCAGAGCTCAGGGCACAGGGTTGTGGCCAGGCAGCTCTGGAATATCCCCAGGGAGGGCACTGCACCCCTCTCTGGGCTCTGCTCAGGGCTGGGCACTGCCCAGGGCAGTTCTGCCTCCTGTGCAGGGAAATTTCTGGGCTCAGGCCCTGCCTGATCCTCTGGTGCCACTGCTGGGCCTGGAGCAGAGCCTGGGCCTGCTCTGACCCTCCCTGCACACAGGGACAGACAGGGACACACAGGGATGGACAGGGACACTCAGGGACAGACAGGGACACCCAGGGACACTCAGGGACACTCAGTGACACCCAGGGACACTTAGGGGCACCCAGGGACACCCAGGGATGGACAGGGACACCCAAGGACACTCAGGGACATACAGGGATGCACAGGAACACTCAGGGACACCCATGGACAGACAGAGACACCCAGAGACACCAAGAGACACTCAGGGACACCCAAGGACACCCAGGGACATCCAGGGACACTTAGGGACACCCAGGGACAGATAAGGACACCCAGGGACACCCAGGGACAGACAGGAACACTCAGGGACACCCATAGACAAACAGGAACACTCAGGGACACCCAGAGACAGCCAGGGACACCCAGGGACATTCAGGGACACATAGGAACATGCCCACAGTGGTTCCTGGGGACCCCAGAACCCCACATGTGTCCACAGGACGTGGTGGCAATACAGCTTCCATCACTGGAGCAGGGAGGCACATCCAGTCAAGGCCAAAAGCCTCTGGGGCTGTGGGGAAGTTGTGTGGAATTAATTTTTTTTCTTTCACAAAAACATAGTGTTTTCATCTTTATAATGAAGCGTTCCTGTTTGCATGGGAATGCAGCAAGGCTTGGTTGTTTATTTATTTGCTTTTAATAACTGAGAACTGTTTACTTCCAAAGTGTTCTCCTGGTTTTCTTCCCCCTGAAAATCCTCCCGAGAGGTCAAGGAAAGAAAGATGAGGTGTTTGTTTTTTCATTAAAATTTCTGCTTTGGCAAAAACACCTCCCTCCAGTGAGGAACAAAATAAATGCTCAGAGCTGGGGTTTGGGGCTGTGTGACAGATCTCTCCAGTGCCCAGAGGAGCTGCAGGCATCTGCAAATGAGCAACAATTCCCAGGTTGGGGCACTGGGACCAGCATGTCGAGGTTGTTCATGTTCTGAGCCGCTCCAGGAAACCTCCCTCGGATTCTTGGCGTGAGCCTAGGCTCTGTGATCTGGCATTGACCCCCCGAAAGGCACATGGAGGCTCATTATCATTTGCTGACCCAACTCCTGTTTTCATTCCTCATGACAGAAATCTGCACAGTGTTTCATGCAAACAGAGGAAACACATTTATTACCCTTTCTAAAAAATTCTGATGTTTCAAAGCCATGGTCGGAAAGCTGGAGTGGCTAAATTCTTCTGTCTCTGCACACCCAGCTCTGAATATTTTGTGCTCTCTGCTTAGGAAAACATCTTACAAAATTCTGCCTAGGAGATATTTCTTTTACACGTACTGGACCTTCACTGAGGGGCTGCAGGGCTCAGTTTAAGGTCAGTTGTACTGTCTGCTTACAGGAACAGCCAGTTCTGTGCAGGAAAACTCTTATTTCTGCTGTAATTCTCCCCTACAGATACCAATTCTGACAGTATCTTGATTTTCTCATGGATTTAGCCAGATGTGTGGGTCTCAGCTAACCTGCTGTGCTCGGCCACTCCACCAGCAAAAAAAAAAAAAGTGCTTTACCATCTTTGAAAAGAGTAAATAATCATTTATTTACTGCTGAAGAGGATCTAGCAGTGTACCCAAGAGAGGGCACACTCAGAGACCCCCCTGAGGGACCCTGACAGGCTGAGGTGGAATCTTACAAAATTCAACAAGGCCCAGTGCAAGGTGCTGTTGGTTTTTATCTTCTCTGTCAGAGTCAGGATTAAATGCTGGACAGATGGTGTTTTGTGTTTGGACTCAGATGTTTATAAGTCTAAAATTCTCAGTGCCAGGGTTCCAACAAGGTGCTGCACCTGAGGAGGGTCAATGCCGAGCATGGGCACAGAGTGGGCACAGAAGAGATGGAGAGCAGCCCTTGGGAGAAGGGCCTGGGGTGGTGGTGGGTGACAGCTGGGACACAGAAACTCCCCATGCCCAGGGCTGAGCCCCAGGGTGGGCAGCAGGGAGGGGAGGGGGATTCTGCCCCTCTGCCCCTGAGCTCAGGTGAGACCCCACTGCAGAGCTGCCCCAAACCAGCACGGGAAGGACCTGGAGCTGCTGGAGAGAGCCCAGAGGAGGCCATGGAGATGCTCCAAGGGCTGGAGCTCCTCTGGAGCCAGACTGGGAGAGCTGGGGGTGCTCACCTGGAGAAGAGAAGGCTCCAGGGAGAGCTCAGAGCCCCTTCCAGCGCCTAAAGGGCTCCAGGAGACCTGGAGAGGGGCTGGGATAAGGGATGGAGGGACAGGACACAGGGAATGGCTTCCCACAGAGGAAGGTTGGAGAGATATTAGGAAGAAATTCCTATTTGTGTGCCAGATGAGGCCCTGGCACAGGGTGCCCAGAGAAGCTGTGGCTGCCCCTGGATCCCTGGCAGTGCCCAAGGCCAGGTTGGATGGGGATTGGAGCAGCCTGGGACAGTGGAAGGTGTCCCTGCCCATGGCAGGGGGGTGAAATGAAATGAGCTTTATGGTACCTTAAAAGGGGGGAGTGCTGTTCCAGAGTGCGAAATTTTCCAAAATAAGATTTCTCTTGTTTTTAAACACTAAAGAAGTAGATTCAGCTCTAATCTTACACCAATTTTACTCTGATTTATTGCCACTCACCGATGTGGAGTTAGATTTCATAGGCTCAGGTGAGGTCAGGATGTGATCCAGCCTGCACTGACTGTGGGACATGCTCTGCCCTGGCAGGAGTTCAGCCAAAGGAGACCCTGGCCACGGTGTCATTTACCTTTCCATGTGCTGGCACAGAGCTCGGGACCTGCCCCACTGATCTGCAATCTGAGCAGATGTGAAAGGAAAAGAACATTATTTTAATCAAATTAGAGCTCTGTGCATTGCTGCTGAGAACAGCCTGAAGGATAACACATTGTTCTGAGGGCACCTCACTGCCGTGAGTGCTATGACCTGGTAAATCACGTCAGGAAACCCATTCTGAGCAGCTTCAAACACATCTGTCATCTTGAGGGGTTTGTAAATTCCAGCTGATCACAGCAGAGTGCTTTACACTTGCATCCTTCCAGAAACTGAGAAACTGAAAGGGTGTTTACAAGAGCGTGAAGTGACAGGACAAACTGACAGAAAGTACGTGTAAATTAGATATTGGGAAGGAATTGTTCCCTGGGAGGGTGAGGAGGCCCTGGAACAGGGTGACCAGAGAAGATGTGGCTGCTCCTGGATCCCTGGAAGTGTCCAAGGCCAGGCTGGACAGGGCTTGGAACAATTTGGGATAGTTGAAGGTGCCCCTGCCCATGGAGGGGGGATAAATGAGATGATCTTTAGGGTCTCTTCCAACCCAAACTATTCCATGGTTCTGTTATTCTATAAATTACTATTTCAATAGTAATTTCAATATCAACTATTTCAAAATCCAGCGTGTCAGTACATCTCAGGTTTGCTGGAGCAGTCAGGGACACTCGGGCACTTCCTTGAATGTGCAGAACTGGGAATTAGGGCAGTGAGTTGGTGTCTCTGATAAATCCTGACTGGCACTGGATTTAAAAAAAAAATCTTTTTTTGCTCTGCTTTTTCTTGTGCAAATGAAACTCTAGTCCAGAAGAAAACAAGTTATAAGCCAGGTGACTTTCTGTAGCTCCAAGATGTTTGCAGGACAGGGTAGAAGCAAAAATTCCCTGTGGATACAGGTGTTGCACAGGGACGTGGGCTGCTCAGGGCTCTGCTTTTTCACCAGACCACCCCAGTGCTCCTGGATGTCTGCAGGATCCCTGGGTGTTTGTGGGAGCTTTTTAAAGTCTCCTGTCTCAGCAGCTCAGGGCTATTTTCCCTCTCAGCTGACTCTCCAAGGGGCAGTCTGACAGTGATGGGCAGCACGTCTAGGCTGTGTTGCTTACAGAGCACACAGCTCAAAATCCCAGCTCTTCAGTTAAGTGAATTGTGTATCTTACCAGGGCTGCAGATGAAATAAAGTGCTGTCATGCTGAGAATGGCTTCACAGTCTTACCCTGTCCTCAACATAAAGATTAAGGGAAGAAGTTCTGGTTCAAGTGTTTGAGTGCCTGTATAATTGAATTTCACGCTCGCTCATTCCCTCTGAAGTGGTGTACACAGGCAGTCACTTGAAAGGGGGAAAATCTTGTTCAAACCCTCTGTGAACTTTCCTACATTCAGTGAGGTTTTTAATAGTGGGTAAATCCTGTTTAGACCCCTTTGACCATGGGATGTTGATGAGAAAGAGCTTTGCTTCATAAATGTTCCTGGGAACAATCCTTATATACAAATGACCTGAAGTGTTTTCATAGAACCAATATCGTGATTTGGAAGGAGGTGTGCAAGGAGAGATCACCAACCTGTCTTGTCTGCATAAAATCACAGAATGTCCTGAGCTGGAAGAGACACACAGGGATCCCCAGTGCAGCTCCTGGCCCTGCTCAGACCCCTCAAATCCCACCCTGGGCATCCCTGGCAACGCTGGCCAAGCTCTTCTGGAGCTCTGGGGCTGTGCCCATTCCCTGGGGAGCCTGGGCAGTGCCAGCACCCTCTGGGAGAAGAACCTTCCCCTGATTTCCAGCCTAAACCTCTCCTGCCACAGCTGCACACACGTATGAAAGATTATGAAGTCATATAAATTAATTGCAGTTTCTGAGTATCAGAACCAGACCCATGCACAGGCATCCCCTGCTTGCCTGGCACTCATGAGAAGTTTTGATGTGCTCAGATCAAAGCTTCTCATCAATATTCTTGTTATTTGCAATGCTTGTGCACCCAAGCCTCTGTAACCTGCACCTGGGTCCCTGTTGATGTTCCCTCTGGGTGGGCCACAGGTGACCTTTGTGACATAAAACTGCCTTGGGGACATCAGGGGCTCTGTGAGGTGTCCCCCTGCTGCAGCCAACCCAGTGTCTGCTCCATATCAGGCTGCAGGGGCAGGTTTTGGAACATCAGGAACTCCAGAAGAACCTGCAGGTCAGTGGTGACTGGGGACATGCTCACTAATTACTACTGATTAATCACCTTCCTTGTCAGTAGTGAGGACCATTGGTGCTCTTGGTCATGGTGGTTGGTGGGATGAGGTTCATCCCCTGTTCTCTCTGTGTGAGTTCTGCAGCCTCAGAGCAGACCTGAGCCCTGCTGGTTGCACCTGCAGTGGGTTTGAAATCTTGTTCTGGTCCCCAATCTGCCCCCAGTAATGGAAACTGGACAGTCCAGCAGGGGATGGAGCCAGTAAAACCAGAGTGCAGGGCCACAGGAGTGTCCTTGTCCCTTGTCCCTGTCACCAACAGGACAAACTGCAGCTGTAGCCCCATAGGCATCCCCCGGAGGCAAACTCTGGCTCCACAGTGCCCAGGTGAGGTGAGGTGAGGCCAGCCCTCCTCACTCCAGGATATCTCAGCATCCCCAGGCATCTCCCTGAGGCAAACTCTGGCTCCACAGTGCCCAGGTGAGGTGAGACCATCCCTCCTCACTCTGGGATATCTCAGCATCCTCTGACATCTCCCTGAGGCAAACCCTGGCTGCACAGTGCCCAGGTGAGGTGAGACCATCCCTCCTCACTCTGGGATATCTCAGCATCCCCAGCCATCTCCCTGAGGCAAACCCTGGCTGCACAGTGCCCAGGTGAGGTGAGACCATCCCTCCTCACTCTGGGATATCTCAGCATCCCCAGCCATCTCCCTGAGGCAAACCCTGGCTGCACAGTGCCCAGGTGAGGTGAGGCCAGCCCTTCTCACTCCAGGATATCTCAGCATCCAGCAGTGCCAGCAGCACCCATTGGGAAGCCTGGCAGGGTCAACAGGAGCCCAGCTGAAATCCACCCCGTGAGGTTTTTTATTTTCTTTTCTTTGTGTTAGAGCCAAGATTAATACACAGGAGTCACAGTTTCATGTTTGGACTCAGTCTTTATTAATTCTTATCGATAGTACAGTCTCAGGAATTGTGAGCTCTAACTAGCAAGGTAGAAAATGGATGCCTCTAACTCTTTCCAAGGTCTTTTAAGTGCTAATTATCCAATAATGAGGTGACACCTATATTATTTATACTTTTAACCCAATAATTGACCACCCAAGGTCTGCAATGTGGATCTTTTTCACCCAATTAGAAAAAAACACCCAAAATCGAGAAGTGTCTCTATAGGACATGAAAGAAAGACAAAGAACTCCAGGAATATTTCAGAAAGCAAAGCATAGAAAGCTTTATTCCCTAATTCTTCTTACTTTTTATAAGGTGTTCCAATACAGACTTAACTGATTGGTGAATAGGAACGACACCTCTCTAATCCCATTGGTTAAACTGGAGAAACAGCAAAACACCACCTGGGGAAGATTGTTTTGAGAAAGAATAATTGTTTTCCAAGGTTCTTTTGAGAAGAAACCTTGTTGAGAAGTTTTCCCTTGGGAAAGGAGTTAGCAGCTGCTAGCAGGCTAAAAATTCTCTCAGACTCAGAAATATCAGGTCCATAAAGAAGAAGGACTTAGACAAGGCCTTAAATCCTTCATATTGCCCCATATATATTACTATATACTAAAACCTTAAATTCTAAGTTTTTCACCCTGTGAGATCACACAATATTCAAACCACACACCCACAACCCCAATGCTATCACTCAATTTTTAAAGCTTGTTCCACGGCCTGAGGTCAAATGTTGTGCTTGCTTGAGGGTCAGTGCTGTCAGCACAGAAAGCCCAAGACCCTCAGCTTCCAGAATTCCAACACAGCCCTGCACATCCATGTCACAGCAGGGAAACAGTGGGGAAACAGTTTGGTGATCATCAGAAGGCTTTAATACATTTCATCTTTTCCCTTTTAAACTCAATGTGCTAAAAGGGCAGTGATTGGTCGGAGAAGGACTGCATTTCTTCACCTTTGGTAAACAACAGGTGAAGGAGAAAAATGCTGAGAAGAGTCCAGCCCACATAGATATTTACAATAACAATGAGAATGCGTTTTGAGAACGAGAAACTTGTAGTTCAGTTCTCATGGGAATCAGCATGCAACAGTGAGCAGCAGAATTCTGAAGCCCAAAAAATACAGAGCCACACGTCCCTGCACTCATGCCCACTCTAAGAACCCATTCCTGCCCCACACCTGCACAGAGGGCACCACTCCAGTGGTGGAGCTGGTGTTCCCTGGAGAGAGGCAGAGATTCTCTGCTCCAAGCAGGGCACTGAGGCGATTCTTGGAGCTGCTTTGTTGCCAGTAGACGTTTGAGCAGCACCCCTACACATGACATTTGTTTGTTCAAATGTAACACGATTCATGGGCTCCTCGGGAGCGTGCTGATGCTGTGACATTAAGCAGCCCATCACTCCTGTGCTTGGCAGCAGCTCAGTCCTGCTGAGATATGGCTCGTGCCCAGCACCTTCCCCAGCAAAGTGTGCTGGCATAAATATGTGAGCAATGCAGGTGACAGGCTCTGTGGCTCTGGCTGATTATCCCTCAGCTTTTATGTAATTTATGCTCCGAAAGTAACTGTGCTCAGCCTTGTCCGTGGATTTGATTCCTTTCATGTGGTTTTCTGTGCTAACGAGATTAAATCAGTTTCAATAGGCACCGTTTTTAATGGAGATGATAAACTTTTATTGAACTCGAGCACATTAAAATGAAATGTAAGCAATAGGTGACTTTAGCATTAGCCTAGAGTCCTTTCCAATCTGGATCAAGCCAGCATACCTTCCCTGTTAAGCAACAGCCAGCACCCCAGCACGTTTTATGAGCTTCTAAAAGAGCCGAAAAATCCTTCCCCCACGGCCTTTCCTTGCTTCAGTGCTGCTGGAGGCTGAGGTGGAGCATTAATTGGAGCAGCTCCATGACCTGCTGGTGCAGCCACGGAATGAGGCATAAACACAACTAAGTACAGGACTTCACATCTCCTGAAAACAGGAAAGCAGGGGATGGGTAATTTGGTGTTTTACAGCAGCTTTGTCTGCTAATCTGTGATCTGTTTGGTCTGCCAGTAGGATTATTATGGTGGGTTTACTGAAGAAGTGCCAAAAATGATGTTAAATAAACTGTTTACACAATGTAACTAGAGGCTGAAAAGCTAAACAGAGAGTCCCAAACTCGGCCCCATCGCAGGTTTGAAGAAAAATAAACTCCTTGACACTTTCAACTGGACGCTGCTGCTCTGCAGAGGCCGCTCTGTTTGTTGAATATTAAAACATAAAATTAATGCATTTCCCCCTCTTTCTGGGGCTCTTTCCAAAGGTCTCATGGCTGGAAACATGATCGGATCATTTTGAGCTCCTCGGCTGTCCTTGGAATTTGCTGTGATCATTTCAGTCGTTATAAAATATTCAGGTTTCAGAATGACTGCAAGAAACCCCATCATTCTTTAGAAGTGGGTTGTGTAATATTATTCCTGAGAGGACAGGAAGAGCCAGTGCTGGTTCTGTGTTCTCCAGGGAATTATAAGGAGCACCTGGGGGGCAGAAATCCATGGTGGTCTCCATTGTGGAGGGGAGTTATAAAAAATGTCATCTGCACATTGGGTGATGTGGGAGAGCTCTCCACTAATTAAAAGGAAAATTTGGAGGCACACAAGAACTTTCTTCCCATTCCTCCACTTTCGCCTGTCTTCTTCAAGGGTGTTTGGTTGCTGAGGAAGGCACTTGAGCGGAATTTGGAAATATCAGTGGTGTCAGCTTTTTGGCTAGGGAATTGCATGGAAATCTCTCTTGAATTCTGAGTATTTCTGTTAGCCATAGCCTCCCCCAGCAATCCAGAGAGTTTCTGCAGCACATGGGATAAGCACGCAGTTTGTGCAGGGCCCCATCAGTTACAGCCAGTGTTTCATCCTTGTTTTAGTGCCTGAGGGGGTGACTTGTTTTTTTAAAACTACGTTGAGATGAACAGGGCATAACTGGCATTGGCAACAACTTCAGGGACGCATCCAGGATGGGCCTTTGGTGCTTGTGTGGGGTTTGTGAGTAACAAATTCCGTAGAGATCAAGGAACCCCACGTGTGCTGGCCACCAGGGACAGGGTGTAGGACAGCGTGTGCCTGGCACTGCTTGCAGAGCTGTGTTGATGTTCTCTGAGCATTTCAAAACAGTGGGCAAAGAGAAATCACTGACAGAGCTTGCATGGGCTTTCAGAATTCCCTTGACAGAGGTGGCTGGAGGCGCTGGATCATCCACGGCACGGTTCAAAACCTAGAGGCAGGATGGAAAATCAGACCTCTTTGTCCTGGTGCAGACCTACAACAGGCTGCCAGGTTATTCCTGCTGGATTCTGTGCTGTCAGCTCTCTTCATGGATTCTGTACAAAAATGAGGGAGATGTTACGAAGGTGCAGTGTAAAAATGCCATTTGAACATGCCTGTGTGGTTTGGCATGTGTATGCTCCGTGAGAGAGCTTTGGGCACATGGAGACAAAATTTATTTACTTTTTCTATAGGAACCAGCTTTACTAATTGCACAATCTTGCTTTGTTCGCTGAGATCCTGTGGTTAGATAAGGCAAAGCTATGGTGACATTGCACACACAATCACGTAGACACTGCAACACATGTTCAATATGTTTAAAAGCGAGGGGGAAAAAATTCAGTAACTAAATGCATTTTTTTTTTTTTTACAAAAAAGACTGTAAAACCAACAGATCTGCCTTAGAGTGGTGCACAAAAGGTCACGACAGAGTCAGTGTCCCAAACACGGTGTGGGCAAGGGCCACCTCTGGCAGCAGAGGAATGTGGAGAGCTGTGAGCCAGACACTGCAGCATCCCAGCACCAACAGCCAGGAGGGAAAGTGTCCCTGCTATCCAGGGACAAAGTGACAGCCTGGCACAGCGGCTCAGGGGCAAGGTGACATCTGCCATGCGGGCAGTGGGGGAGTGCCAGGGGCTGCAGGGTGGCCCCACTGGTGTGGGTCTGGGCTGAGGGAGAGGGGCAGTCACTGGCTGCAGTCACAGGGGACAGCCCTGGCACTGCTCTGCATCAGGGGAGCTCGAGAAAACCTTTTTTTGAGACCCTTCTGTGCCCGGGTGGATTTGTCACAAGGCACACGAGCATAGAGACACAAACCTGACACCACAGACCCTCCCCAAGCTGTCCTGCAAAACTCTGCAGAGGCTTCCCATCAAAACCTCAATAAGAAATCAAATGTTCCCCCCTCGTTTTTCTTTTCAAAAGGACTGGACTTGCTGGAGATGTCCCGAGTTATTCAGCTCAAAGGGTTAAAGTTTGGCAGTGTTGCAAGCAACCGAACAATGGGTCATATCATGGAAACTGTCAGGCAACCTTAAATATAGCTGTTATGATCTGCATAGTCTGCAATGCTCTGGAAACCAGGATGAGCAGCAAGGGGAAAAAATTCATAAAGTCCATGGAGTTGTTTAGGTTAGTCAGGAACAGAGAGCGCTGCAGGGAGTGCAGAAAGCCAAAGGGCGCCCAGGGAAAGGGGCGGGCAGGGGGAGGGCAGGAGCAGGGAAAGGAGCCCACCAGGAGGAAGACTCGGATGAGCCAGACTGGAATGATGTTGGGGAGGGGTGATGCTCGGTGTCTGGCTGGTTTGGGAAGTTTTGTGGATTTATCTGACAGCAGCTGGTGACCCCCTTTCCCCCAGACCTTCTCCTTTGCCCACTCACACATGCACAGACACTGGAGAACTGATTTGGTGTTTGCCCAAACCAATCTGACAACGAGCCAGGAGTCAGGGCCAGGCTCAGCATTGATCTGGTGGTCCCACATCCTCACAGGGACGCTCACCACTCACCAGGAGGGGTGAGGAGGATGTGGATATCAGCTCCTTCCCCCTGCAGCATCCCAAGCATCCCTTCTGAGATAGCCAGCAAGCGTGGCCTGAACTTGGAGCTTCAAAGTGAGTCGGAAACTATTTTATCACAGCAAGATCAGTGCAGGCTGCGGTGCTGGAAGCCAGTGGGGCTGGGGAGCTGTTACGGGAAGCGACTCTTGCTGTGCTGTCTGGGCGTGAGCCTGGCACGGCCAGCGAGGCCTGAGCAGCACCGAGCTATGCAGGAGGTCACACCCGCCATCCCTGCAGCCTCCAGCCCTCCAGGCAGATGCTCAGCTGGAACGGTGTTTTAGCCAGGGAGCCTGAGTGATTTATACTGCTGGAAGAGGTTTTTGTTTCCCTTCTTCCTCCCTGGTGCCCTTGAGTTGTTCCTTATCCAACAGCACCGTCAGGCAGCCCAAGGGCTGTGGGAGCATCTGAGTGTCCCACACACAGCTCAGACAGGTCACAGGGGATGGCATTTCAGGGGACACCACGGCCCTGCTGCCTCTTTGCAGTTTCCTGCTGGTTCATGACCTGCCATTTGCTGGTCATGTCTTCAGAGCTCCTTGGGGACAAAATGATCAGCCATTTGCTGGTCATGCCTTCAGAGCCCCTTGGGGACAAAATGATCAGCCATTTTCTGGTCATTGTGTTCAGAGCCCCTTGGGGACAAAATGATCAGCCATTTGCTGGCCATGTCTTCAGAGCCCCTTGGGGACAAAATGATCAGACATTTGTTGGCCATGTCTTCAGAGCTCCTTGGGGACAAAATGATCAGCCATTTTCTGGTCATTGTCTTCAGAGCCCCTTGGGGACAAAATGACCTGCAATTTGCTGGCCATGCCTTCAGAGCCCCTTGCCCACTCTCTTTGGCATAGATCTTGGGAGGGAGTTTTGGCTCCTGTCAGTGCCCTTCCTGTCCATCCTCCCAGAATTCCCACCCTTGAGCTGTGCTCATTGCCCCACAGGCTCCTGTGACACCCCTGACACCCCACACAGCCTCCCTTGTTCCCATCTGCTCCCCTCATAGCTGCCATCATGGCTGAGATCAGCATCCTGAATGCCAAGCAGGGACAGGAGCTGCTCTTGGACAGATCTTCAGTCCTGAAATCATTGGAAAATTCTCAGGGACCATTTGGGGCAGGTCTGTGCCAGGGGAGGGCTCCAAGGCACGGAGGGACACCCCCTGTGCTACATGGCACAGCGCTGACCTGAGTATTTCCACTGGCCTTTTCTTGACCATTTTTGGTCCCTTTCATTTGTTTTTGAATCCGTTCCTCCTCTTCGCCCAAGTTCTTTTGCGCTAATTGGGAACTGGCTCCTCTCGGGGTGGGAGGTCTGTCAGGACCGCCTTATGACAGATTTACTTTGTCTCTCTGTCTCTGCATTTTGGCAGTTTGGTTCTTCTGCAATGTTCTGGATTTGGATTTTGCTTCTCAGCGCTGATATCCTCACAATAGGCAGCCTATGGATTGAATAAATTAAAACATAACGAGCTGGAATGCAACTGGCAGCTCTGCAAGATCCCCATCAGCACAGCGGGGCTGGTTAATGCACAGCTGAGCTGTGTCTCTGGGCAGGCACGAGCCCATGGCCACAGCCTGGCTGGATGGGTGAGCCCAGGTGGGATGTGAGTGTGCTGGACAGTGTCCTGAGCCACAGCAAAGGGGCTGACACGTGGGAAGTTCAAAAATATTGGATCCAAAAATATTCCCAGTGCACAGGACTGTGATTCATAGAGTCATACAATGACAGAATGGGTTGGGTTAGAAGGGACTTTAAAGTCCATCTTGTTCCAAGCCCCTGCCATGGGCAGGGACATCTTCCACTGTCCCAGGCTGCTCCAAGCCCCGTCCAGCCTGGCCTTGGACACTGCCAGGGATCCAGGGGCAGCCACAGCTGCTCTGGGCACCCTGTGCCAGGCCTCACCAGCCTCCCAGGGAACAATTCCTGCCCACTATTGAGACCTTTCAGGAAATGGGGCTCTCAGCCACCTTTATGAGCCACTTTCAAAAAACGATTAAGACCTACAAATTTTGCTCCATTTTCTGATTTCCTCTCAACTTTTCACAGCCACATCTGGGAAACAATATCACATTCAGGAGGACAAGTCTGGAAGACAGACTTCACTCATGTTGATCCTTGCACCCAACATGCTCTGGGTTCATCAATCCTCTTTGCTCTGTGACTGGAGCCTCTCCTCCCACCCACTGCCATGCTAATGAATGCCACCAAAACCTCGCAGCTGGTTCCTCCTCAGCACAGTGGCTCTGTGTTCATGCCAGCCTTATCCCCTGCAGAGGGGTGTCTGTATCATTTTTCCTGCTCAGAGGATCCATCCAGGGGCTCTATCTCTCTTCCTGCTTCTGCTTTCCCTGCAAAAATTCTCCTTTTGTGAGCCCGAGCTCACCCAGGCTCATTTTCAAGCCAAAGGGGCTTTTGCTAACCCATTGAACTTGGCTCAGCCTGGCATGTCAGCACATGCCATGACCTCAGAGAGCCCCACTCCGTGTCCTGGGGTGGAGGTGACACACAGAACACCCGGTTGTGACAAGCAGCCAATGAGCAAAGCAAAGGAACCGCGGGTGGCGCTGAGTGTGGGAGTCCATGGCCAGCGTGGGATTGCAGGAATGTTCATCCCAGCTTGCAAGGCATCAGGAGAAGATCCAAACCCAGGGAAGGCCCTTGAGAAATGGTTAGCATGCGGGCTGGGGCCAGAGCTGTGATGGGAACTCAGGCAGGGAGCAAATGGGAAATAGAGAAGCAGGGTGGGAAAGCGGTTTGCTCTCCCTCCTGAGGATGCTGCCGCTCACTGCAAGCCAAAACCCACGAGCTGTGGGCAGCCCTGGCACCTCCCCTGCTGCCCTGGCCAGGTCCTGGCAGCTGTGGAGTGCATGGCACAGGTGCTGTTTGCTTTGGCTCACACACGCCCGTCAGCAGCACAACAGGAAAGCGAAGGTGACACGCACACGCGTCAGAGCTCGCTCACGTTTCCTGACACAGCTCTGCCCAGCAGGGCTGGCCAGCACCTGCTTTTCATTAGGGCACACGCTCTCCCCAGTGCCTGTCTGCAGTCAGCCACAGGAGCAGGAGATAGACCAGCACATTAGAAAAATCTGGGATGAACAGAGGGGTCTGGTTAGGGTCTGCCAGGATCGGTGAGAGGAGCAAGGAGCACTTTCTCCTGGAAGGAGAACAAGCAGGCTGAGGGTAAGGGACATCTGGCATGGACAAGCACTGGCAGGAGGATTTCAGAGGAGTGAGATGAAGAAACCACAGCAGAACAATTTCTCTGGGTGCCCTGAGGTGTGTCAGGGAGTTTTCCTTCTTGTTTCTCCTGAGTGTCTCCTAATTAGTGAGATTTTGTTGTTCTTGAAACCTCGGCAAAATCTTTGCCCTCTCTCCCTGAGGTCTGGGTACTCATCTTGCTTTTTGGAAGGGAATTTCTGCACAGAATCCAGTTGTCCTCCAAAACCAATCATGCTCTTCTCCCCAAGGTAGGACAATAGTAGGACCACAGCCAAAGTTTCCAAGAGTGGTTTCTCATTTATTACTGTGGGATGTATCTAAACCCTAATGGCGAGGCAGGGAACCATCAAACCTCACCAATGCCCACATAATGCAAATTAAGAACTGAAATAGGTGATGAAATCAAGCCAGGGGCATGGCTGGGGAGGGGCTCAGAGGTTCAGTGCTGGTTAGTCCAAGAAGGATGTCATCTGGCTTGTCTTCCTGCACAGAACAGGCCAGAGCCTTTCCCCCAGTGAGTTCTTGCAGAGCACGTATTTCGGTGGTTGCTTCGTATTGATTTTTTGAGTTGGCAATAGCAGGAACTCCTCCCATGCTTGAGTTGTTCCAGTGCATTTCATTCCACATCAGATCTTCAAATTAACCTAATGATCAGCTTGATTAAATTATGGTAAATCAAGTAACATACCCGTGTCATCTTTCTGGAAAGACATCAGTCTTGTTCAGCTCTGAACCTCCCAAATCAGCTCTCATTTGACTTGCTGTGTCTCTTCCAAACCAATGGGGATTCGGGACTAGACACCCTCCTGAAGTCCCTCCAACCAACACTTCTTTTCTTCTATTTTTAGCTTGTCCTAGGAAAGTCAACGCTTTGCGTGGGCTTCAGCTTTTCTGGGGACCCCTCAGCCCAGCTCTGCTGTCAGAGCAGCACCCAGGATGGAATAGTGCAGCTCCTCCCTTAAACCCAGCATTGTGCACACCAGCCCCACCCAACCCCAAAGAGGACAGGTGATACCTTCAGTTTTATCTTCCATGTATTTCAGGCTCTGTGGTGCCCAGGGTGCAGCTCTGAGCTCACAGTCAGTGTCACTCAGCTCTCTGCACACAGCAGGGACACAAAACAAATCCTTGTCCTGCTGCACACCAAGGACAACTTTCAGCCCAACAGCACAAACAAGGGTGGCTGGAGGGAGGAACAAGAAGGATGGGAGCTCACAGCCTGGAGCTGGAATTGGACAATTAAACCCCAATATGCAAATAGACCAAAATTTATCAAAGTGTGAGACCTCATGACTGTTTGTCCATTTGGTGACCATTTTGGGTCCGCCTTGGGTGTAGCCCTGGTCAGCCCTGTCCTGTCCAAGGTGATCCTAAAGGCTTTTCAATCAATATCTCCTTTATTCTCCAGCTCTGTCCAGTCTCTGTTTCAGGTCAGCCTTCCCAAGGCATCAGAGGGTGCCACACTTCAAAGTCCATGACAGACCTGTGTGAAAAATTGTTTCTTACATGCATTAAAAATATAATTTGTTAGCTATCATCTATGTGAGGGAGACAGAAAAGCAGAGAGGAGGATTTGTTTCCGAGGGTAAAGCTCACTAAATTCCAGCTTAGTCCAGCTGGCCAGGCTACTGCAGAGATCAGGACCTAGAGGTAAGGTTGAGGCAATTCTGTTGGATGACAGGGAGTAGGAAAAGAAGTATGATCCTGAAGGTTGAATTCTGATTCTGGTCCTTGGATCCAAAAATATTCCCAGTGCACAGGACTGTGATTCATAGAGTCAGACAATGACAGAATGGGTTGGGTTGGAAGGGACCTTAAAGCCCACTTTTCCAACCCCTTGCTATGGACAGGGACACCTTCCACTGTCCCAGGCTGCTCCAAGCCCCATCCAGCCTGGCCTTGGCACTGCCAGGGATCCAGGGGCAGCCCAGCACCTCTGGGCACCTGTGCCAGGAACTCACCAGCCTCCCAGGAAACAATTCCTTCCCTCTATTGAGACCTTTCAGGAAATGGGACTTTCTGCCACCTTTATGAGCCACTTTCAAAAAAACTATTAAGACCTGCAAGTTTTGCACCATTTTCTAATTTCCTCTCAACTTTTCACAGCCACACTGGGAAAATTTTTCAAAGGAACACACTCACTGTATCCCAGGTGCTGAGAGTTCCCCTTTCAAGCAGTGTGTGAACAACAGGTAGCACCCACTGAACCCTCATGGCTTGGATCTCCACCTCCAACAGAACAAATAGGGAATCACTGGGATGCTGCCCCTGCTACATGTTTGAGAGGTTTTTCTGCCCCTCAGCAGACACATTTTCCCAAGCACCCTCACCTCTCCCTCATGGAGTGGCTGCCTGAGCAGCCAGGGGTTGTGCTGGTTGCTGCCTCCTCATCCCTGATATCTGCGAGACTTTAGTCAGGGAAGGATTGGAAATCCTGCTGCTCTGAGTGGATATCTGGGTGGATAGAAAAGAGAAAGGCACCCCACATCTCACAGTGTGGAAAACCCCCAGGGTTTGAAGAGAAGAGAAGGAAGTCACCAGAGGAGCCTCGGTTTCACGCGGCAATGATTTCCTGACACCTCTTGACCTGAGTGGATATCTGGGTACATAGAAAAGAGAAGGGACACCCCACATCTCACATATGGAAAATCCCCAGGGTTTGAAGGGAAGGAGGTCACTAGGGGACTCAGTTTCATGTGGCAATGATTGCCTGACACCTCCTGCTCTGAGTGGATGTCTGGGTGGATAGAAAAGAGAAGGGGCATCTCATAAGGTGAAAAATCCCCAGGGTTTGAAGAGAAGAAAAGGAGGTCACCAGAGGAGCCTCAGTTTCACGTGGCAATGATTTCCTGACACCTCCTGCTCTGAGTGGATATCTGGGTACATAGAAAAGAGAAAGGGCACCCCACATCTCACAATGAGGAAAATCCCCAGGGTTTGAAGAGAAGGAGGTCACTAGAGGAGACTCAGTTTCACGTGGCGATGTTTGCCTGACACCTCCTGCTCTGAGTGGACATCTGGGTGGATAGAAAAGAGAGGAGAAACCCCAGAACTCACAGGGGAAAATCCCCAGGGTTGAAGAGAAAGAGGTCACTAGAGGAGCCTTGGTTTCACATGGCAATGATTGCCTGATATTTCCTGCCCTGAGTGGGTATCTGGGTGCATGGAAAAGAGAAGGGGCATCTCACAGTGTGGAAAATCCCCAGGGGAGAAGAGAAGGAGGTCACTAGAAGAGCTTCAGTTTCATGTAGCAATGTTTGCCTGACACCTCCTGCCCTGAGTGGATATCTGGGTGCATGGAAAAGAGAAAGGGCACCCCACATCTCACAGGGTGGAAAATCGCCAGGGTTTGAAGAGAAGAGAAGGAAGTCACCAGAGGAGCTTCACGTGGCAATGATTGCCTGATATTTCCTGCTCTGACATAGGAAAGAGAAAGGACACCCCACATCTCACAGTGTGGAAAATCCCCAGGGTTGAAGAGAAGAGAGGAGGTCACCAGAGGAGCCTCAGTTTCACGTGGCAATGATTGCCTGACACCTCCTGCTCTGAGTGGATATCTGGGTGCATGGAAAAGAGAAAGGGCATCTCACAGTGTGGAAAATCCCCAGGGTTTGAGGGGACGGAAGTCACTAGAAGAGCTTCAGTTTCATGTGGCAATGATTGCCTGATATTTCCTGCCCTGAGTGGATATCTGGGTGGATAGAAAAGAGAAAGGGCACCCCACATCTCCCAGGGTGGAAAATCCCCAGGGTTGACGAGAAGAGGAGGTCACCAGAGGAGCCTTGGTTTTCACATGGCAATGTTTGCCTGATATTTCCTGCTCTGAGTGGATATCTGGGTGCATAGAAAAGAGAAAGGGCACCCCACATCTCCCAGGGCGGAAAATCCCCAGGGTTTGAAGGGAAGGAGGTCACTAGAGGAGCCTCAGTTTCACGTGGCAATGTTTGCCTGATATTTCCTGCTCTGAGTGGATATCTGGGTGGATAGAAAAGAGAAAGGACACCCCACATCTCACAGTGTAGAAAATCCCCAGGGTTGACGAGAAGGGAAGGAGGTCACCAGAGGAGCCTTGGTTTTCACGTGGCAATGTTTGCCTGACACTCCTGCTCTGAAAGGATATCTGGGTGCATAGAAAAGAGAAGGAACACCCCACATCTCATAGGGTGAAAAATCCCCAGGGTTTGAAGGGAAGGAGGTCACTAGAGGAGCCTTGGTTTCACGTGGCAATGATTGCCTGACACTCCTGCCCCAGCACACCCCCGGCAGGCAGCAGGGCTGGGAAGCTGCTCTGGAGGACACTCCAGCTTTCAGGAGTTACTCACACCATGATCCTGATGAGCCCCCAGGGAACAGCAGCGTCCGGAGGGATGGAGGTGGGGCCGTGACCCGGTGCTTATGGAGAAAGGCAGCAGGAATTAGATCTGTTCCATAAAATAAACAGCACGAGTCTCTAATTTCCAAACAAGCCCCAATGGCCCCTTTCCCTGAGCTGTTCTGCCGTGACTAATCGTGCTGGTAGGTGTTGGGTCAAAATCAACAATGGTTCTCCACTAAGGTCACTCACTTTCTCTGTTTACACTGCTAATTTTATCGCTGCTCAGAGTGGCTAATGGTATTATTTATACGTTTAGCAGTGATAAATGCTGATGCTAAATAAAGGCTCCCTGGCACAGGCAGGTTGAGGGCTGATATGGCACATCCAGGACTTTATCATCAAAGGAATTAGAAGAGCTTTCCTGGTTTTCTGCAAAGCTGAGCATTTATGAATGGGGAATGGTGACAGCAATTAGCAAGGGTGGTGTTAATAGCAATTATTAGCAAGAAAAGGCTGGATTTTACACATCTCCCCAGGAGGGCAAAGGGAAATCCCCCCAGCCTGATTTCCATGGTGCAAAGCTGCTCATGGCTTAGCAGGTGTGTGAAAGGGAGAGCAGAGGCAGAGCTGCACCCAGCAAACACCCAGCCCAGAGCTGCTGGCAGCAGGAATGCCCAGCCCAGGGAACCAAGATCTCCCTCAGGGATGGGCAGCAGCACTGGAGTTATTGCAGTGCTCAGAGAAGCCTTCTCATTCCTCTGGAAAGATGTTTACTTTGTAGTGGAAACCCACAGCCCACGTTATTGCAGGGAAAGCTGGCTGAAATCCAGGCCCTTTGACCCAGGGATGCCACCGAGGTGATTCACTGGACTGGAAACTCCTGTCACTCATCCTGCCTGGATGAGTGCTTGGACTACATCACCCAGGATGCTCCATGAGGTCTTCCCTAGGAGCTGGGCTGATGGGAGCTTGGCTGATGCATGGTGAAAGCCCTTGGCTGCAGCCCAGCCTGCCTCAAACAACCATGAGGCCCTGATGTGTCTTTTCTAATTAGAAAACTCACCCTTTTCCAGTGAGAGATGATATTTTAAGAAACTTTTCTGAGATATTTGATTCCGTCTTGAGAGAAAACTTCTGGCGTTTTTTCATTTTGGAAAAGGGACATGGGAGCATGAAAGGGGTCTCAGGGCCAGGGAATTGGGAATATCTGTTCTGGAGACATCGTGGCCATGGGCAGGAGAGGAGGGACAGCAGTTAATTTGGATTTTGGAGAGGGAAACCAAACTGAATTGCTGCATGGCAGGAAAACAAGCAGAGAAAGACAGCATGCAAGGAAAATGGGCAGGACTTGAACATCACATGAGACAGGTCTGTAGCTGTACTGGGAATGCTGCTGGATGTGCTCTCAGATCCTCATTCCTTGTACTGCCCATAACTAACGTGCTGTGATGCCCACAGCATCCCAAATCCAAATCTTAATCATTCTAAGAATTCCTGGATCCTGATCATTCAAACCAAATCCACCTGATACAGGCACTGCTCTCCCAGGTCAAATAAGTGTGAGCCCAGGCCAATTTCAGCCCCTGCTTGGAGCCTCTGTGCTCTCTGCACCTCTGCTTTCATTCCTGCCCTGCACATCCCACTCCCAGTGTCCCCTCTGTGGCAGGAGGGTGACAGGGACTCTGCAGGACCATGGGGATTCTGCAGAATCACAGAATCACACAGAGTCACAGAATCACAGAGAATCACAGAGAATCACAGAATCACACAGAATCACAGAATCACACAGAATCACAGAATCACAGAGAATCACAGACTCAAAGAATCACAGAGTCACAGAATCACAGAGTCACAGAATCACAGAATCACAGAGAATCAATCACAGAATCACAGAATCACAGAATCACAGAATTCACAGAATCACAGAATCACCAGGGTGGAAGAGACCTCCAGGATCATCAAGTCCAACCCACCCCAACACCTCAACTAAACCACAGCACCCAGTGCCACATCCAGGCTTTTCTTAAACACATCCAGGGATGGTGACTCCACCACCTCCCGGGCAGACCATTCCAATACTTATTACAGGGAGCACAGCCTCCATTTATTGAAGTGCATTTTTCTCAGAACATCTGCTGGGGTCAGGGTGTGGTTCTGGGTGTATTGAAGGCCCAGGATTGGGGTGACTGCACAGCCTGGGGGTGTCTCGTGATGGGTGTTGCCTCAGGGGCAGTTGGACCATGTGGGTGCAATAGGTGCAGCTCACAGCTGCTTCCAAATTCACTGCGGGGCAGCAGTGAGCCAGGGGAGCTGATGTGGGTCTCAGGTGAGGTGTTCCCCTCCTCTGTGCATGAACTCTCCAATCTCCATCCCAGCACCATGAAAGGATGCTGATCCTGCTGCTGTGGCCCCTCCATGGATGAGTCTGGATGGATCCTCACCCCACAGATTTATTCATGCATTATATCAGTCACACTGAGATCAGCATTAAACTGACAAAGGTCTGGATTTAATTCCAGGGATCCCCTGGGCTTGGATTTCCTCTGCACAGGTTGCCTGCTGCTCCCAGCAGGGTCTAGGGCCACATGCTTGCCACAGCCAGGGTGTGTGGGGAAATTCATCATCTGTATCCACTGAGGCCTCCTGTGGCAGTGCCCCTGCCTGGCATGACAGATTCTGGATTAACTGAGAGCCAGCCAAACGTTTTGGCACTGGGCAGCTGAGCACACCCACCTCCTATCAGCCTTTGGGAAGACAGGACTTACATCTTCTCTGGAAGTTTCTCCCTCAGGGAACTCCACAGCTGTCACAGATATCTCCATCTATTGCCCTGATGATGTGAAAAGCCAGGAACAGGATCCCCCACTATTTGCCATGCCACACATGCTTAGGGGCCACTCTCAGCTTTGTATAATGCTCCAGTTTCAGAATGATTGATTTCCAATTATTGGGAATTGATTTCCAATATTCCAGTTTGGTGAGAGGTGCACCAGGGTTGCATTTGTGTGTTTCGAGGCAGGCAGCTGGCATCACTTTCTGAGCAACTTTTCCTCTCTTATCACAATGAAGCCACTGAAATCCTGCAGAGGATCACTATTTGTTTTCAAAGCAGTGGCTGCTTTGTGCCATTGAGCCTAGATAAGAGTTTTGGAGTGAGCAGGGGTACTTGTGAGGAGGGAATCAGAGCTGTAAAGGTGAAGAGACACCTGGTTTGGATGGTGATGCTTGGTGCTCCTTCCCTGTTGTGATGAGCAGGGTGGTGCTGGGCAGGCAGCCTTGCTGTCCTGCCATGGGCTGATAGGCCATTGGACATTATTCCTTTAAGATTTTCTGAAAGGAAAGACATTATTTTTTTTATGTAATGACCAACTTTTTTGCATTTCTGAATTCCTCAAGTGGGAGAGAAAAATAATTTTAGTAACTATATTTTTGAGGGCCGGTTTGCTGTAAATCGCCTGGGCAAAAAAAAGGACATGAAAGACCTGGTGGACAACACATTGAATATTACAGAGAAGGTTAAAGGTATTCCGAGCTGAATAAGGAGAAATGTTTCTAACAGGTAGAGCAAGGTTCACCTTTCCTTCGGGACATCTGGAGTCCTGTGTCTAATTCTGCAGTGTGGGAGAGACGTGGAGCTACTGGAGAGAGCCCAGTGGTTTTGGAGAGCCCAGTCAGGTTTGGCTGGAGGTATTTCCTTGTATTCACAGCCTCTAATAACTGATTCCTGCTTTGGGTCCTGTGGAGATGATTCCACTGTGGTGATACCAGAGCCTCCAGGGAGGATTGCTCGGTGCTGTACATGGACCCCCTTTCTTCCCCTTGGGAAGGGTGAGCACATCCTTGCCCCCCAGAAGTTCTGGGGTGCATAGCAGGGTCACAGTAGGACATGAAATAAAGAGAGTTTGACTCCAGTTTTACCATGAGAACAACAGAAGGTTTTATTTACAATCTTTTTGCTTCTTACATAGCATGCTTTGCTAAAAAAGGTATTCATTGATCAATAGGACTGACACCTGTTTCCATTGGTTAAGTAATAGAAAACAACACCTGGGGAAATTGTTAGGAGGGAAAAAAAGACACTGTTTACCTAGAGATGTTATGAGAAAGGAGAAAAGATATTTTGGGAAAACTGTTGACAGTTTTCCCTTGGTTATCAAGCTGAGAATTCTCTCAGGCACAGAAATACCGAATCCACAGCATGGAGCTGGCTCAGCCCTTGTCTTGGGGCTTCATCCCAGTCAGGAGGTGAAGAGCTGCAGTGATTTCCTGCACTGGAGGGGATCAGTGCCATGGAACAGGAGCTCCTGCTCTGTCCAGCCCCCTCAAACAGGGGCTGGTGTGGGCACATCTGTCACCAAACCCTGAGGAAGGCCTGCCAGGTGGAGCTGCAGCCACAGGGCAGCCCAAGCACCTTTTGTTTTTTGTTGAACTCTTCCCAGGGGTAAACACGGCCCAGCTGAGCTCGGGTCCTGTCCTCAGGGCTGGAGTCAAGAGCTATACATTGTGTTCTGTGAGCCAGCACATGAATGTAAACAGCAGGCTCCAAAACAGTGGCAGGAGAATTAACTGATGCTATATGCTGCTGCTTCATGTTTTCTTTGGAGTTGAGGGATAGGTTTTGGAGAGATTTTCCTCCCCATTTTCTCCTCGTGCCCTTGGACACAGCTCTGTTATCCCCAGCTGACTTGCCTAAGCCTATAATCCCTGGTGCTCAAGAGAGTGAGAAGAAAATAAGATTCAGAGTCCAAATGCCTCATGTGTCGGCCTCTAGAAGATTCCTACCATCTGCTCTGGCCACCAAGCAAAGGGACTGAGCTCATTTTGTATCCTGTCATGCATAAGGAGCTGGAAGGGCCATGGAGGGATCTGTCTGCCACAAGTTTGGCCCAAGGACTTGAGAGTGCTGCACACCCCCAGGAAGAGCTGTGTGCTGGTTTGAAAGCAAAACCAGTGAAGGACTCTAAGTCAGAAACACAATTTAATAAGATGAAAAGAAAATAAAGGAAAGTAAAATAAAAGTAATAGTACAAAAAAAAAAAACACTGACAGAGTCAGAACACAACCTGACCCCCTGTCAGTCAGGGTGGTGGCAGCAGCCCAGATGAAATGCTCTTGTCCAAGCAGTGATTCCTGTAGAAAGCTCTGGCAGCTCTTGTCCTCTGGGAGTCCAGTGGGTCAGGGCTCCCTGTGCTGTCCCAAATCCCGGATTCTATCCAGGTGGGAATGCTTGGCTCCTCCCCCTGGGCGGAGCATCTCCCCATGGGCTGATCTCATTCTCTGAGCCCTGCAGTGGCTCCTTGCTGGCCCATGAACCAGAGACAGCTCCCGCAGGGAGTTCCCCATGAGCCATGGGCACGGCATTGCTGGGCTCGTTAACAGAAGATAAGGAAAACACTGCCCCAGCTGGTTCCAGCAGCTCCTGGGGATAGAATACAAACTTTGGGCACAATTTTACATTGTAACCTAGGACAAGCTGCCCCCGTGCCCTGCAGTGCCTGAAAAGCACCTGTGCCTCACCCCAGAGATACCTGAGAGGCAGATCCTGGGGTTCCCACCTCAAGGAGAGACCTTGCTGTTTGAAAGCATTTATCCTGCATGCTCAGAGCTGAAAACGTGCCAGCAATCTTTCTGCTGGTGAGGTCAAATACAAATCACCCAGCACGTTTACTCAGAGCAGCCCCTGACATGCATGGGAAGGGCCTCCAAGCTCATACCCAGCTCTCTGCTTCTGGCCAGCCAGAGCTCAGCAGCATCCTGATCTACCAGGGGCATTGTGCTTGCTCCCCTGTGCAATGCCAGCTGCTGTCATTCCCTAGAAATGCCCAGCCAGGAAAATCCAGCTCCTTTCCTACCCTGTGTATTTCCACATCGCTCAAAAGCTGTCAAGCTGCAGCAGTAAAGGTGGATCCCGATTATTTTTGACAATCTGTGTTGGTTTCCATGCTTAGGTACAACCTGTAAGGAACTGTTGGCATGGAAGAGACGCTTATTTATTGTTAGCTGAGACAAAACCCTCTTGCCAGCGAGGTCGGTTGCTGCCTTATATTGCAGCAAAAGATGAATTCAGAGTCTTAATTTAAGTTGCTGTCACATACCTGGACTCAGAGCTGCAAATTCAGCCATCGCTGCTGGGGTCTAACTCATCAGGGTTATGACTCCTCCAGATGCTTTCCAGCATCAGCACAATTCCAGGGAACAGGCAGCACCACGAGCCTTTGCTTTTCAGGCCAGGTTCAGCAATCCCTGCCTACAAGGCAGGGATCATGCCCAGGGATGTCCCTGTGCTGCTCTCCAGGTGGAAAATGGGGTCCAGCCATGCTCCCTGGAGAAAAGGAGCAGCCACCACATCCCTGGGGTGAGGTTTTGTGAGCTGGACACTTCTGTTACAACTAGCATTGTCTCACTTCCACCAGCAGCCATAAGCCCTGCTCTTTCTTTTTCCCCTAAATCAAAGATTCTGCTTGTAGAAATGTGGCCTTATAAACACTGCTCAGTCACTTCATCATACTTCCTTGGATAAGTTTAATTAATTGACCCGCTTTAATCTCTGGCTAAAACATGCCCTTTAGACACGATGTTTTTCTGTGGCTCCTTTCAGAACCCTTTCATTTCTTCATTTTTCGGTATCTTAAAAGAAACTCATCAGGCTAAAAATGGGAAGGCTCTTCCAGCGTGGTCTTATCGATGTCATAAACAGATAACTTTGACACCATTCTCAGAGCCAGTGTCACCCAGCCTCTGCAGGCGAGAGTGCATTCCCACATGGGGACAGAGCATGGCTGGGGCAATATTTGCTGATGTTGTCAGCAGTGACCCCAAAGTCACTTTTAAGGTCGTGGCTTTCTGGGGTACAATGAATTGTCCTGCCCATGACATCGTCATCTTCTTTTTTGAAGTATAAAATTTATTTGGTTTCAGTCCAGGGAAGGGAAGGGAATGGAGCTGGGGAAGGGACTGGAGAATCAATCATAGGAGGAGCAGCTGACGGAGCTGGGAAAGGGGCTCAGCCTGGAGAAAAGGAGGATCAGGGGGGACCTTGTAGTTCTGCACAACTCCCTGACAGGAGGGGACAGCCAGGGGGAATTTGGGATCTTATCCCAGGGAACAGGGACAGGAGGAGAGGGAACGGCCTCAGGCTGGGCCAGGGGAGGCTCAGGATGGAGAGCAGCAGGAATTTCTTCACTGAAGAAGTGGTTAAACATTGGCAGGGGATGCCCAGGGAGGTTTGGAGTGCCCATCCCTGGAGTGCCCAAGGAATTCCTGGAGGTGGCACTCAGTGCTCTGAGCTGGGGATAAGGTGGGAATCAGGCACAGGTTGCACTCTGTGGTCTGGGAGAGCTTTTCTAACCTCAGTGATTCCATGATTCTATATCCAAATGCACTTTCTGTAATGCCCAGCTAACCAAACCCTCAATTACCTCCACCTTTCAAATGCTGAGGGCACTAAATACTGATGTTGTTCTACTACAACACATTTCTTCAGCTTTGAAAAGCACAGCAGCAAATATTTTTTCCCCAACAAGAGTAATTTTACCCTGACCATCATTAAAGAGCTCATCTTGTGTAGGGTTTAGAGCAGGACAGCAATGTCCCTCTCCCCAAAAAACTCCTGCAGCACCATCCGAGGGTGACTATTGGCAGACACATTTCACGGTCTGACTCTGCAAATGTCATTTTTTGGTCAGTGAGAATTTCAAGAACAAAATATTACCAAGTTTCAGCCTTTAGGGCAGGCCGGGGTGTTTACAGACCAAACTCCATAAAATTATCTATTGAATTCATGCTTTAAGAGCAGAAACAGCTTTTGATTGTCTCTGAGTAGTCTTGTACCAGCTTGCCACAATTTCAGCTGGGACTGATGTCAAGTTAAGAGGCTGACAGTTTATTCTATGCTCTGTAAATATTTGTACACTGTTGGCCTCTTCCAGTCCTTTGGAACAATATTCCAACTTTTGTTAAAAATAAACATGAACGGGGCGGAGCTCAAGGGCCAATTCTTTATAAACTCTTGTGTGCTGATTTTCAGCTCCCAGCCAATTGTGAGGGAGGCTCTCCATGTCTCAGCTGCCCAACCTGTGACACGGGACAGTAATTGCATGAGTGGCTGCTGTTTTCAGCATGCAGATGTCACCTCGAGGTGTCATGTTTGACATGAACAAACCCCTGCTGCAGCTGAGAATTCTGACCCAGGATCCCTTTGCACACTCCCAGGTTATTTTCAAGTCTCAGCTTCCACAAAGAGGCTGCCAAGAGCTGAGAGCTGCAGCATCAGGCAAGGTTCAGGATAGGTGGGAACCCCTGAATGTTGGCCAGAACATAGACAGGGAAGGAGAAACATTACCAGGGATGGGGTTGGGGATGTGAGAGCTCTGGGGTGTCAAAGACATGGGCAGGAGGAAAGGATTTTTGGCCTCCAAAGCTGTCAGAATTCAAAGCTGAGCTTTTCCAAGCTTTGTCGTTACTGGTTAGGATTTCATGCCAAAATTCAGAGCTCCAGTTCTGCACAAAGGCTGAGTGAGCCTGACAAGCTAAGGCAGCATTCCCTCTGTCTTCCTCAAGCGCTGAGTTTGCCAGACTAACCAGAAGAACGTGGGAATTCCTATCCCCTCCTTCCCCACTGCTTGTTTATGGACACTGTAATCCCCCCAAACAGCCCAGCTTGCTCCAAATCCATTCAAACAACTCAAGGATGGAAAATGGAAAGTGGAATGCTGTGTTCTGTAAGAGTCTCCTCTGCCATGGACACCAGGACAGCAATCCCAGCTGAGGAGGGTGAGAGCTGCTCCAGGAGGGTCAGGGCTTCCCTGGTGCAGCTGTTGGCTTGTGGGGTCAGGGTACTCAGTGGCCACTCTTTGTAAGGCCACAAGAGAACAGGGAGCCTGGGGGAGCATGGACACCTTGTAGAGACCCATGAGAGAATGTGAGAAATGGGTTTGTAGAGGGTTCTCAAAGCCCAACTGAAAGCTCACAGAGTCTGGTACACCTGTGTGCAAACTCTGAGATCAGGTGTGCTGACTGAGAAAGGCCAGGGGATAGAGAAGACATTGTTGAGACAGAAATGGAACTGGAAAAAAGTTTCAAACTATGGCCTTGCAAAGAGAGCAGATATTTTGGAGAATCAGAACTGTGAAAGACCAATTGTAGAGAGACCACGTGGGGTAAAATAATTGGTGACTGGTGTTAGACGTATTAGCAGCATTGTGTGGCAAAAGCTGACAGGCTGAAAACATTT
Organism: Acrocephalus arundinaceus; assembly: GCA_021534815.1. NCBI lineage: Eukaryota > Metazoa > Chordata > Aves > Passeriformes > Sylviidae > Acrocephalus > Acrocephalus arundinaceus. Next base: position 957,235 of record JAJEOU010002598.1, read on the forward strand.
ATAAAGTATTGTAACAAAGAAATAGTTTGGCTTCTGATAGAATGGCATTGAGTTTTACATCTCTTGTGTCTCACCCTACTACGAGATTGATAATGGAATAAAATCTTTAAAAATGCCATCCCTGTAGAGCTGGGCTTTTCCAACAAGGGACTGGCTGGGGTATGGGAGACTCCTCTTGATTCTCTCTTGGCTTTCGCTGCAGAGCAAACCCAAGAGAGCCACCTCGGTGTCTTCTGGCCTCATCTCTGTTTTTGGCACCTCTGGCCTTGCCAGGGCCATGCAGGGTGAATGTGAGCACTGGGGATGTCCCTCCTCCCCAGGCACAGAGCACAGGCTCTGCCTGGCTGCAAAAGACTGACAGGGAATGAGGATAGGAAGGCATGCACTAAGCTCCAGGGAAACACTGAGCAAATATCTGAAGAGCCTGGCACTATTATTCATTATGCTTCTGGTGTTATTAAGTGGCATGAGGTTAAAATAACACACTCAAGTAAAGAAAAAAAAATGACCAGCGAGATACCAAAGCAAAACACATGGAGAGAACAAGCATCTTTGGCTCTAAATCATCCAAAAGGAGCTCGATGGGGGAACCCTCCTCAGCTGCATCTCCCCAGGGGTTTCATGCAATCCTGCTGTGGTTTTAACACGTGCAGAGCCAGATGCAGGCATAAAACCACGCGAGTTTTCCAGGTGTGGGTAGGGATGCAAGCTGGGCTTGGAGGAGAGGAGGGGACCAAGCACAGCCCCAGACACTGAGGAAGGAGGCGTTTCAGGCAGAGCTGATTTTTAGTCATCCCACTCCTTGTCAGGGCTCTGAGACATCCCAAGACAAGGCTGCTCTTTGCCCTGAGAGTGCTCAGATGCCGTGAGCCAGAGACCCACGGCCATGGGGGCAGTGCTGCTGGGGCACTCAGCCCCTTCTGGGGAGGATTTATGGGATGTCTGAGGCGTCAACAGCCCCCCACCCTTGGCACTGCAAGACCACGCAGCCTGTGCCATAAATCCGGGCTGTCTTCCCAACATGGTACAGCTGGCTGCAGCCCTTGGGGTGTGTGATCCACGTCCAGGGCCAGCACATTTCCAGTGAGAGGCAGATGGGACAGCAGGGGAGCAGGGCACGGGTGAGATTTCTGAGGCCAGCCCGCGTGGCACTGTGGTCACGTTCCCTCCAAGGCAGGACAGGAGGCAGTGGCAGGTCCATCCCTGTGCTCTGTGCCTGGCAGGGCCAGGGAGGCTTTCCCAGGGACACATTCCACTCTCCTGGGTCATGGCAGCTCCCTTGGATGTTGTTTTGTAAAAGCTCCCAAGAGGATCTATGACAAAGTGCAACCCAAAAGAGCGAAGTGAAGCCCTCGCTGCCTTGAAGGCAATGGGATTTCTGCCTCCTGTGTCATGGGGTGAAGGTTTCCCCCAGCCTCCCCCACTCCCCCCTTGGTTGTGGTGTCAGTGGGCACAGAATGGGGCCAACCCTTGGGGTACACAGTAATTTGGGGTGCATGCAGGCCCCACTGAGATGGGACTGGATGGAAAAACTGCCAGCAGCCATTCTCCAAATGCTCCCTTCCAGCACCAAGAGGCACAAGGGGCAGAGCTGGGAAATGCCAGGGTGCATCTTCCAGGGCAGAAAGGCTCTGATGGTCGGACAATTCCTGTGGCCACTGCAGAATCCATTCCAGAAGCCCCGGGAGGGCAGGATGGGAAATCCCTGCCTCTCAGGCTGGCCAGCAGCTGCAATTCCCTGTGGTGTTTTCTCCTGCAGACACATCCATGTGCTCCTGGTGCCGGGGATGTCGTGGCCATGGCAGGGCTGGGTGGCTGTCCCACCCTGTCCCACCACAGAGCTCAGCCCAGCTCTCAGAAAGGGGTGGGCAGTGGTGTCCCCTCGCTGACCTCAGCTCACTGCAGAGAAAAATAACTCTGCCACAAGATCCTGCCAGCTCTGTCACGGGTCTGCTCCCCGTGTCACAGCTCTCCGTGTCACATGCATCACAGTGCTGTCTGCAGAGCTGAAATGCTCCCCCTATCCTCTTTATCCTTTTCCCCAGGGTAGGCAATAATTTCTTTGCCTCATTCCTGGATGGAAAGTCCTCTCCTGATGTATAAGATGAGGTGTAACTTCCACCAACCCTCCTTTCTTTAGCAGGAAATATCTCCCTGTCTCAAAATCTCCTTAGCTGGATGATCATTTATCTTTGGGTTTCCACTGGGTTCATGTTTCCTGTTTTCTCCTTCCAGAATGTGATCCCTAACTGGAGATATTTTACAGCTCTGCTTTGATTTCCACATATCACTGCAGAGATAATCTCTGAGCAGACAGTTTCTTTTTCCTTGGAAGTTATTGGGAAAAAAAAAAAAAAGTAACTGAGCTATCAAAACACGAGTGTGTCTTTGAAACCAAAAAAGCTCCTCTGTGATTGTGCATCCTCCTGGCCCCAGCACATCACCCAGTAATTGAGATTTCTGCCTTTCCAAGAATTTGCTTTCTGTCTGCTTCTCCTTTAAATTCCCAGGAGCCTTCTGGCAGTGCAGGCAGCGCTGATCCCATTTTACCAGCAGAGAATGCCTTACACTTGGTTTTGTTGATTCCTTTAATCTAAACTAAGTCATTCACCCAGAAAGTTCAAGGCTCTGGAAAGGTGACGCTTTGGGCCCCGTCCCAGGTGAATGTTCCCATTCCCTGCCAGCTTCCAGACGGGTAACGACTTCCCAGCTCCACAGGCCCAGCACTGCTGGAGTCAACTGTTATAAACCTGCCACAGGGGATGAGAGCTCATGAAAGGAAAAGGAGCCTCTTTATTGTCTGTCTGCTTGCCTGCCTTTGGTGCTGCTTCCCGTCAGCGCCGTTACCCCGGGACTCCCACACGAGGTGTGTGGAAGCAGCAGCAGCACAGAAATGCTCCTGCAGCAGCACAAAAATGCTCCTACAGCAGCATAGAAATGCTCCTAGGGCAGCACAGAAATGCTCCTGCAGCAGCACAAAAATGCTCCTACAGCAGCATAGAAATGCTCCTAGGGCAGCACAGAAATGCCTCTACAGCAGCATAGAAATGCTCTTCCAAATGCTCTTCCAGCAGCACAGAAATGCTCTTAGAGCAGCACAGAAATGCTCTTAGAGCAGCACAGAAATGCTCCTAGAGCAGCACGGAAATGCTCCTAGAGCAGCACAGAAATGCTCCTAGAGCAGCACGGAAATGCCCCTACAGCAGCATAGAAATGCTCTTCCAAATGCTCTTCCAGCAGCACAGAAATGCTCTTAGAGCAGCACAGAAATGCTCCTAAAGCAGCACAAAAATGCTCCTAGAGCAGCACAGAAATGCTCTCCCAAATGCACTTCCAGAAGAACAGAAATGCCCCTACAGAAGTACAGAAATGCTCCTAAAGCAGCACAAAAATGCTCCTATAGCAGCATAGAAATGCCCCTACAGCAGCATAGAAATGCTCTTCCAAATGCTCTTCCAGAAGAATAGAAATACTCCTAGAGCAGCACAGAAATGCTCCTAGAGCAGCACAGAAATGCTCTTCCAAATGCACTTCCAGAAGAACAGAAATGCTCTTCCAGCAGCATAGAAATGCTCTTAGAGCAGCACAGAAATGCCCCTGCAGCAGCACAGAAATTCTCCTAGAGAAGCACAGAAATGCTCTCCCAGCAGCTGGGCCCAGCCCATGACACTCAGCCCTGTCACTGTCCCATCACACCCAGCCCCAGGGAGCTCCTTCCCCTCTCTTTTGCTCTCTCAGACATCAAGTGGTGACAGATTTCCCGGTGACACCTCTGCACAAGGCAAGTCATGAGGCACAGAAAGCTGTAGTGAATGTACCGAGGAAGGCAGGACAGCTGGTGGCATTTTTCTAGAAGCTGAACTCAGCTGCTGTGACACTGAGGCCTTTTCACTGATTTTCCATCTACTGCTACAGAGAACATATCCGAGTAGGAGGTTGCTTCAGATTTTCATATTTTTCCCCAGAAAGTACCAGGGTGGCTGGCAGGGCATGTAGGGGTGAAAGGGAGTGGGAGAAATCTGGTGTCAGATTATCTTCCCAAAATAAAAAATAAAGCAGTGGCTCTTTTCTTTAGATAGTTGTGCTCCAACCCCAACTCCTGGTGGTGTTTACATCTGTGCTGTTGGAGATGGAGCACGAGGATCCTGGTGTTGAGAACCCATTCAGGGCACTTGGGATGCTGGATTCACATTTTCAAAGAACCAGAGACCGTGTTCTCCACCCAGTTCCATCTCCTGTCTCGGAGCAGGATGTGAAATGAGCAACATCAGAGCTCCACAACAGAGCCAGGAGCGCCCCTGGCCCGTGAGCACCCTCAGGGTGTCCCCCTGAGCTGGGGCAGGTCTGGCAGAGGGCACAGCACTGTGGAGCAGAGCCCCAAATTCTTGGCAGGGCTGGCTTCCAGCTCCTCCATGGTCATAGCCCTGCTGCAGAGCTGAAATTTCCACACATGGTCCTTGCAGGCCTTGGGGAGCGTCTCTGCTGCCCGTCACGTAACTGCCTGCCTGCAGGAATGTGCTGGTGTTTCTTTCAGGGGATTACTGGGCCTTTCCTGTCCTGTTTTTCCTTGGAAAAGCCCTTTCTGTCTGGATCTCTGGGCTGTGTGAAGCTCTGCACCACACCAGGGCCCTTCCCTGCTGCCTGGATGTCGGTGGTGGCACCTTGGCCCTGCAGAGGAGCTCCAGTGGTGGCTGCTGCTGGCAAAGCCACCTGCTCGTGGTGTGTGACCTGACTGACCACAGAGCAGCACCTGGGATTCAGATGTGGGACAGGGAGGCTCAGGGAAGCTGTCACCCATCCCTTGAGCTCCTCCTTGAGCCCCAGAGGTGGCCCCTGGCTCCCACAGAGCTGTGCAGGCCTGTGCCCACCACAGCTCCTCATTTGACTTGGTGGTTGAGCTGGACACTGCTCATGGTGGGATGTCCCCACACCTCATGTGCATTGAAATGTAGCTGGGAATGTTCTTCTGGCGTGCTGCAGGGGGTGGCCTGGAAATTCAGAGTTTGGCCATCATACAGTGGCTTTAGGCCTAATGTTGAAGCTCATGTTCTAGAGAGTTTCTTCGCTAGTGCAAACAGCAAAACGTGACTCGCCTTCTTATCTGGAATTAAGAGATATTTTCCTGATCTGTCTGTGCATCTGAAGCTCCACTGGCTCAGCTGTGTGGCATCACTGTGCCCACTGGGATCAGAATTCGTGGGGAGGAGCAGGAGGGGCCAGCAAATGAGAGTTTTGGAGCAAACCAGAGCATTCACAGGGAGCAGAGCCTGCCTGGGGCACTGCGGCTGCTGCTGCAGACCAGAAGGTCTGAGAGACACAATTTCTGAAACAGCATTTCCTCCTCTTGACTCCCTCCAGCCACCAGGCATGACTCTTCCCAGGAGCAAATCATCCATCTAAGTTATCGCTGCATCAAATCCCCTGCAGGGTCAGCTGCTATCAGTTATCCAGGCTGCTCCCTACCAGCACCCTTGGGAGTGGATCTGCTTTCTGAGCCCAGCACAGAGCTCCTGCCCCTGAAAATCCCCCGCACACGCCTGTGCTCAGACAGGCTGCAGGACAGCACAGCCCTCAAGGCTCTGCCTGAGGAGGTTAAAGAGTTACCTTGAGCTGGGATCTGTATTTTGTTAAATTATTTGAAAGAACAGCATCTCTGCTGTTTCCTTCTCCAACGTGCAGAAGAAAAATGACTGTATTATGGTTGTGTCTAGCGTAGCGCTTGGCACCAGGCCAGCAGGATTTACAATGGCTGGGTGAAAAGTCTGCAGGGAAGGCAGTTCGTTTTGCTGTGGACAGAACTTACAGGGTCTGCAAGGACCAATCTCACAGCTCAGCAGGGGCCAGGAGGAGATCTGCCAGCAGAGAGCTGCTGGAGAAGCCATTTGTTCTGTCCATGAAACATGAGGTCAGCAGGACCCACTGCCTCCTGCCAGGGCTGATAAGAGGGGGAAGGCATCAGAGTAAGACAGGCTTTGTCTATTCTGGATGAAAGATCAATTTTATTGAAGCTCTTTAGCGTAAGATTTTTTCACGCTGGAATTTTCTGGCTGGAAAAACACGTGTCTGGTTCAGAACCATTTTCAGAAAGAAACACCTGGCCTCGCTCCCTGGAGGGGAGGAAGCAGCTGAATATTAATTTCTAATACTCTGTATTAAACTCACATGCATTCCTGAATGAGATTTTACTGCCAGGACAGGCAGGGCTCTGTTCTGCTATGGTTCCACAGCAGGTTCTGAAGTTCCTGCTCTGCTGGAGTGCTGTGCCCTGCCTCGCTTGCTGTCCTCTCCTCACCAGAGAAAGATGCTCAGGCAACGAAGAATCTCAGTTTGGAGGGCACTGAAACCCTCTCCTGTTGTGATTGCAGCAGTCCTGGATGGGACAGGAGACTCAGAGAGTTTGCAGAGGGAACAAGGCGTAGTCTGGAGGTGGAAGAGATCGTTGGTCGGGTTTATTGGTTTGCTCTGATCAGGTTGGGCACTGGCTGGAAGAGAGCTGTGTGCTCAGGTGGGTTTCAGGCTGTAAGGGACAGGTGAATTGCTTCTCTAAGGAAGGAGTTTGGGTCAGACTGGCTCTGGGTATTCGTAACCTTAGCTGGTAACTGCAGGCAGAGACCTCAGGCGTGGATATCATGGACATTCCCAAAGATTCATGGATATCATTGTCCTTACAGCAATAGGTCAGGCCTCACACTCAGTGCCCCAAGGTGCTCTGGAGCAGCACTGGACCCCTGCACAAGGGCAGGGTCCCACCTCAAGCTGAGCACATCATCTCTTTGACCAGGGTCAGATCTGGCTGCCTCCATATCCAGCTGAACCGGCCAAACCATCACTAAACTCCATTAAAATTCTGGTTAAAGGCTTCCCCTTTGGTGAGGGGAACTGGGACACACTTGCCCCACAGGTTTCACGTCCTGGATGATCATTACAGTGAGTGGTGTCCCCTCAGGAGGCAGTGTGGGCTCGCTTTCCCAGGACGGGCTGTAGCAGATCCGTACCTGACAGTGGCAGCAGATCCACAGGTTTCCTGTGACGGGAGGCTGAGCAGGCTGTGATGACTGACCAGGGACAGCCACATCCTCAGAAAGGATTTTAGCAGTAGCCAGGTGCCTTATAAATTGCTTTTCTGGTTAGCAGGGGATATATTTTTAAAAGTGAAAGAGAGAATTATTCTGGGAAGCTGCTCTGGAAAATGTGTAGTAAAGATGAATCCCTGTGGACTGAGTTACACTGGGGATACAATGCTGCTGCTCCCCCTTGTAGGCCAGTGTCAGAGGAGCTGTCCTAAACCCACAGGCCAGACCCTTACAGCCAATTCTGTCATCCAGACTTTGTGACAAGTCTTGGGAAATGAGCTAAACTCATCTCATTTTTGTTACATCATCTTGGATTCTGGTGACATCCTGACTGGTGTGTGTGAACCCCACACCAGTTGGACTCCTCTGACCCCACTGTCAGGACAACCCTGCCATTGAACTTGCTACTGACAACCTGAAAGCCCAGTGAGCCTCCCCGTGCCCCAGCCAGCTGGAGAGGACAGCTGTGTCCCCTGTGTCCCCATGGGCTTTGGGCCAGGCTGTTGAACTCTGCTGGTCCGTGGAGTCAGGGACACAGGTTGTGGCTCTGTGAATGGAGGCAGTGGCCAGCAGGACCATCCTGTATGTGAACTGCTGTCCTACCTGTCCTGGCCAGTGTCAGGAACCAGGGAAGGGCTGGAGCTGTGCCAGGGGAGGGTTAGGGTGGATTTTAGGGAAAAGTTCTTCCCCCAGAGGGTGCTGGAACTGCCCAGGGAACAGGCAGAGCCCCAGAGCTCCAGGAGAGCTTGGACAGCGCTGCCAGGGATACCCAGGGTGGGATTGTTGGGGGTCTGGGCAGGGCCAGGAGCTGCCCTGGGTGATCCTGGGGGTCCCTCCCAGCCAGGAGATGGTGACTGCATGCAGGCAAGACAGGCTGGTGATCTCTCCCTGCACACAGGGCCTTACCTTCATTGGTGCTCCCCATCCCGAGTGCAGACAGAGGGAATGGTCAAAGTCAGCTCTGCTGGGGCTTAGCAGAGGGAGAAGGGAGCAGGCATCGGGGCTCAGCTGGGTTGGTGAGTGTCTGCCTGAGCATGCAGCTGCCTAAATCCCAGAGATTACTCACAGCAACCTCAGCACAAGAGTTACTGCTGAAGGAAAAACTTCAATGTCAAGAGCATGAGTAATAACCAAGCTGGCACTTAACGGTTCAAACAGAAGATAAGAGCTAAGGCTGGATTCTCAGAGGGCCCGCTTTATCTCTTTTATATATGTCACAACTGAAGAAATGAAGAATATAAAAGTTATTTATTAGCGTTTCGTTCCTGCAGTACTTTTATCATGTCGAGTGTGCACTGACCCCACGGTACCACAGAACTGGAGAAGGGATTAACAGATTAAGGGAATCCTCTATCTCGGTAGGACCAGATTTGGGGGTGATCTTCACCCTCTGACCCCTTCACAGCTCTTCCCTGCTCGCTGGGGAGGCTGCTGTGCTACTCCTTCCCCTCAGGGTGAAGAACACATTTTGACCCTCTGGGCAGGAGGCTGGAGGTGATCTGGAGCAGGCACTTGCACTGGCCCAGGGGCCAGCTCTGCTGGCTGGAGGAGCCCATCACCAGGCTGCTCCTTCCCCACTCCTGCCACGCCAGCCAGAGGAGGTCCTGCCGAGTGGACATGGTGCCAGAACCATCCGGAGCAGCCTGGTGCTAACAGCAGAGACACAGCAAGGTGAGAGACCTGGAAGGGCTGGAGAAAAGAAATTTAGACAGGAAAATGTAAGATCTTGGTGAAAGTACCCCAGGGTAGGAAAGAAAACAGGAGAAAGGAGGAGAGGAGCAACAAACTTCAGTGAGTACAAAATATATCTTAAGTTTCCTTGATTGTGTGATAGGGATCTTGGCAATGCTGCGTGAAAAATTATCCTCCTGTCCTAGCTGTGAATGAGGTGGCTCCAAAGTGGCAATTCCTGCTGCTGGGAATTACTGAGTGGCTGGGCAGTGCTCAGCAGTTCCTGGGACTGCGGGGCAGACTGAGAGCAGCAGGAAAAGCGGAGTTGTACTCCAACAAGTTTAGCTTGGTGCAGAAAGGCGAGCCCTGGAGCGTTTTGAAACATGGCATGTCGGGCTGAGCTAAACAGCAGTGAAAGGTGCGGCACTCCCAGTCTACACAGACCATCAGGGTGTTTACGTGCTGCAGGCAGAGGGATTGCTCCGGGGCTTCAGGCACAGGAAAGGTCAATAATTAATTATTGAACAGATGGGACAGTTTTGCCTGCATCTTCCTACGATTTGACTGTGGCCAGGTGGTGACTGTCTTGAGTCTGTCTGTGAGCTGCAGTTAGTGTCTGTCACTGAGTAATTCTTGACCCTTGAAAGATTTGCGTGCTGTAAATGTATGAGAAATCCAAGCCTGTGCCCTTTGACAGAGCTCCAGGTAGGTCCTTGTGCTCCGTCTGGTCTCACAGGCTGGGAGGGAAGCGGAGGATTTCAGGTCTCAGACAGGATGTGTGTGATATTCCCTAGCAGAGTGAATTTTAAATATTATAGTTCAGTCCACCAGCTGCAGCGTGGATGTTTAAGCTCGGCAATCACCTTTCTTAATTATTCCTGTGAGTGGTGTCCCTGTTCTGGCTCATTTAAGGAAACCAAGTGAGGAATGGGTAGGAGTAGGGTACTGGGGTAGATGTGGATCTGCTTGAACATCTCAGTGGGCATCAGGGAGTGCTTAGAAGAACCTTCATGTGCCAAGAACAAGCCAAGTACTGTGGTGTTCCTGGTCAAAATCACATGTGTTTGTTATTCTGACTATCAGGACAAACTCCAGCTGGAAGATGGAAGAGCTTTCCAGGAAAGAAAGATCATCACAGGATGGGCAAAGGGCTGGCAAATACAGTCTGGGTGCAGGCCTCTCTGGGCTGGTCTGGGCAGACCAAGTGTGTTCTCAATGGCACTTTAGAGAACTCTGTTTTGACAGCTTTAATTCCCCTGATCTCATCTTACATAAAATGTCCTGGGTTTTGGCATCAGCATCACCCTTTTCAAAATGACAGTACCTCTGAAGTAAACCAAATGTGAGTCTAGGGCAATTACAGCTGAAATTTAACATTCAAGATTGGAGTGTGGCTTCTTATGAATGACAAGCAAGCGAGAAATAATCTCTGTGGTTCAGGTCACTCAACACTTCTCATCTCAAGGGCCTCTTTCCATTTGTCAATAACTTTGATGAATGCCCAGCACCAGGAATCCTCATGCCATGTATCTGTCTTGTCCTGGATTTGTTTATAGCACCACGCTGAAATCAGTGAAGTTGCATCAGAGAAGGAGATTAGAGAAAACCAGTTGATTTTTCCCATCTTTTTTTCCCCAAATTCTTACGACTCTCATTTTGAGAAGCCCCAGCAGATGCAGGCTGTGGAGCAGCACATGACATTTGGCAGAGGTGGTGGTGTGCATGTCAAGATGTGCCTCCTGCTATCCTAGAGAAAAGATGCCCAAATTTGGGAACATTAAAAGTGTTTGAAAAGCCCTGGTTCACACAGACTCAGGGGGAACTAACTGGAGTTTAGCACCTAAAACCTTGCAAGCATTTTTCTGCACAGGCCGTGCTGCAGCTCTGCTCTGGGGGTTGCTCTCTGTGAGCCCTGCTGGGGACAGGCTTGGGGGAGGAGCAGAATGTGGATGTGGAAGTCCTGGAAAACCACCCAGATTCTGGAGGCAGAGGAAGAACACACAAGAATTATCCTGGGGTGGAAATGGCTCAGGAGCACAGCTGGGACAACAGCAAAACAATTTGGGGATGCAGGTGGGATAAGAGGTAGGATTGGTCTGAGAAAAGTGATGCTGGTGGAGAGATGAAAAGGGAAAAAGGTGACCTGGGACCTCAGAGCTGGAGGATGAGTGAAAAACTGCCCAGAAAAGGAGCAATAGGTTGATAACTGACATTAACATGGGGGTGACTGTGGATGGGCATCTGGGGGGTGATGTCCAGTGAGTCTGGTCATGCCTGATGCTCTGGCTCTGTGCTGAAGGCACACAAGGCACCACTGCTTAGTGCTCTGTCCTGGAACAAATCTCCTGCTGGGCCCCTTGGATGTAGCCAATGCTTTGGCTACTGCTTGGCTAACTGCAGGCTTGTTCCTGAAATTACAGGAGAGGAATTAGAGCAGCTGGCTCTCTCTATTCACTGACATGATCTTCTCTGTACACCATGAGATGTAAGTGGCTCCAAAAGCTGGAAATTCACAATAAAACTGACAGCTTCACAGCAGTGGCAGGGACCCTGGATCTCACCAGCAGTGCAGAATGTCAGAGGAAGAAAAAGGCCAAAAGGCCACAGATAAGTACAGGAGCTCACTTTTTGTGGGTCATCACCCACAATGTCCCTTGCACCTTTGTGTCTCTGTGCACACAGGAGGTTGCACTTGAAATTTGGAGTTTCCCTGTCCACTGAGACCCCCACCATCCCCAGAACAGCCCAGGCAGCAGCCAAGGAGGCCTCCAAGTTGGCTTTGCCCCCCTGCCATGGCAGCTTCACTGTGCCAAGCCGAGGGATCAGTTCTGTGTCCCGGAGTGCTGTGAAGGCAGCATGGAGAGGGTGAAGCACTCCTGTCTGTGCAGATTTCCTCCACAAAGGCTGTACCTTGCTGGCTTTTCTATCTTTGAGAAGAAACAAAACCCCCACCTGTCCATATTTTCATCCCTCAAAATCCACCAGTCCTTTAGCAGCTGCATAACCAGCAGTCCTTCAGCTGCAATCTCAGTGGCACCACGGGAATCAGGAGGAAGTTTCTGTGCTGTGGCTTCATGAAGTCACTGAGCCACTGAACCAGCCAGGAGCCCTGCCAGGATGATGCTCTTCAAACACAAACAGGCAGCAACTGCTCCATGTTTGCAGTCCTGGAACACCTCTGCACAGGCACAGAGGGAGTGAAAAAACCCAGCAGGCTCCTGACTGTGGTGTTGTCGTTTCTAGGAAAGCCAGCTCCAGCCCTGTGCTGAGCAGTGGATTGTATCAGGAACATCCCTGGCCACGCTGTGCTGCAGCCCTGCACACCCTGCAGGCTCTGCAAGAGCTCAGCCCGGGGACAGCTCCTGGCACAGCTGCTGGGACCCAGAGGAAGCTCTGATGCAGAGGGACCTGCTGCAGGCTCAGGGGCCATCCATGGCAGGAGGGATCAGGCAGGGGTGCATGACACTCACCACTCTCAGCACAGAGCAGAGGAAGAAGGGAAGCATCAGGTCTGGGACACACTGAAGGAGGGAAGAGGCTGTTCCAGATGGTCTCACCCATATCCTGGGCAGAGAGTGGGACTCAGAGCATTGTGTAAATGGGTGGGACAAAAGAACGGGACAGGAGAGTGTGTCCTTCCCTTCCCTTCCCTTCCCTTCCCTTCCCTTCCCTTCCCTTCCCTTCCCTTCCCTTCCCTTCCCTTCCCTTCCCTTCCCTTCCCTTCCCTTCCCTTCCCTTCCCTTCCCTTCCCTTCCCTTCCCTTCCCTTCCCTTCCCTTCCCTTCCCTTCCCTTCCCTTCCCTTCCCTTCCCTTCCCTTCCCTTCCCTTCCCTTCCCTTCCCTTCCCTTCCCTTCCCTTCCCTTCCCTTCCCTTCCCTGGGATCAGCTGTCTGCAGACATCCATCGTCAGAAGCTGGCAGCCTGTCTGCCCACACAGCAGGAAAAGGGCTGAGATGTCAGCCAGCACTGAGCTGTGCAATCCTCAGGGCCTCCCTTGGATCTCTCGGGGCTCTGCCTCCCCACACCACTCTGACAGGAGAGGTGGGAGAGGCAGGAGCCCCCCGAATGTCAGTCAGGTCAGACAGGGCAGAGGGACATGAAGGGCTGGGCTATGGCTGCAGGAGTGTGGCTGTTCCCCTCAGGTGAGGATGGGAACAACAAGGGATCTTGCTGGGAAGAGAAAATGCTGCCCTGTCTGGTTTGAAAGCAAACCAGTGAGAGACTCCAAAGCAGAAACACAATTTAATAGAAGGAAAAGAAAAGAAGTAAAACAAAGTAAATTAAATAAATGCAATAGTACAAAACCCACTGACAGAGTCAGAACACAACCTGCCCCCTGTCAGTCAGGGTGGTGGCAGCAGTGCAGATGAAATGCTCTTGTCCAAGCAGTGATCCTGTAGAAAGCTCTGGCAGCTCTTGTCCTCTGGGAGTCCAGTGGGTCAGGGCTCCCTGTGCTGTCCCAAATCCCAGATTCTATCCAGGTGGGAATGCTTGGCTCCTCCCCCTGGGCGGAGCATCTCCCCATGGGCTGATCTCATTCTCTGAGCCCTGCAGTGGCTCCTTGCTGGCCCATGAACCAGAGACAGCTCCCGCAGGGAGTTCCCCATGAGCCATGGGCACGGCATTGCTGGGCCATGGACAGGAGAGAAGGGAAACACTGCCCCAGCTGGTTCCAGCAGCTCCTGGGGATGGAGCACAGACTGGGGGCACAGCTGACATTTTAACTAGGACATGCCCCTTGGCATCTCTGAGCTCCCTGGCACAGACAGGGCTCTCTTGTGCCTCAGCTGCCCACAAGGTCGGCTCTGATGGCAGAGGGGAGAGGGACCCACTCTGTCCCCGCCACTCATGGCTGGGACAGTCTCAGTGATGCTGACAGGAAAGGGCAGCACAGGTTGTACTCTGCTCAGACCAGCAAACAACAGCACATCCCCAGCTCCTACCACAGCAGCTTTGGCACAAAGCTTTTCACAGACTTGGCAATTTGTAGCTTGCAGCTCACCCAGATGTGGGTGGCATTTAGGTGACCTGCAAGAGGCCCTTTGTTCCCCAGGTTCACAGAAATACCAGTTTCCTCTTCCAGCTTCTAGAGGTGAACAGGTGACAGGTGTCAGCTGTTTTCTTCTGTTTAGAAGTAGCTGAGCTGATTTTTTTGAGATATTAGCAATTCTAGGAAAACGTAACCCTGACATTTGATTCCTGGCTAAGCTGATAGCTTGCTAAAAAAGATCCAACACTAATAATAATAAAAAAAATCTTATTTGCTTCTAAACACTGAAACTGCACTATTAGCAGATGTTTGTTTTCTGCTTCTGTTTTTTATTTTCACAAAAATATTTGCAGAAAATCTTGTTAGGATTATTTTCTTAGCGTTTCAGCCAGCACTATCATTGCTCCCTTCCCAGGGAGGGCTCTCACGGGAGGCACAGGGCAGCACTAATGAGGGGCTCGCTGTGCTCCACTGCCCACAGCAGTCAGGCTGAATCTTCCCTTATATGTCAGTCTTCCCAGAGTCTCAACCTTTCCCACCACTTCCATGATCTTCAGTCTTCGCCTCAAGGCCGGAGCGCCCAGCTTGGACAGTCCTGTGTGGTGCCTGGAGTGATGGAAATGCTGAATTCTGCACCAAAATGTTGCACAATGTCTCTGTTTCCCACCCTCCTGACACTCATCTGATCTCTGTGCTGGGTGTGTTCCATCTCCACCTCTGGTGGGTGTCTTTATGTCCAAGCAGGGAGCAGATGCTCCTGATTCCTGTTGTCCCCAAGGGATGGGAGAGTCCCCTGCAGAGCAGGATGTCACAGCCTTCCTGGCGTGACAGCCTGGCTGTACCAGCCCACACAGCCAGAGAGAGAACTGAGAACCCTTTTGCCTTCATAAATCCTCACCAGCTGCAGGACCCAGGAGCATTTCACTGTGAGGGAGCCAGCAGGGAGCACTCCCACCCCAAAGCTTTGGACAGGTCCTGGGAGAAGCAGGAGGGTCAGGAATTGTGAGGAGCTCCTGAGAAGCAGTTTCACATCTACCTCAGACAGAGAGAAGCTCCTGGGGAAGGGAGCATCATCTCCCCCAGTCCTGTTGGCCTTGTTTGGGTGGTGTTATTGAACAGGAAGAGATTAAACTGCTCCTCATAAATCCAGAGCAGGGCACAGTGTGTGAGTGAAGCTGCCCCATGGCAGGCTGGCCCTGCAAAGCCTCGGGAAGGGATGTGAGGGTGGAGCTGTGCTCACACTGCCCAGGTTGTTCTATGGTTACAGGCTGGGAAAAGAGGGAAAAGAGGAGTGATGTGGATATGGAGGGGAAAACAAAGCTGGAAGAGCTGCAGGCTCAGATTCTGGGAGCTTTTACAACTTGTACAATGCAGTGAGGGTGAGCAAAGCCACAGGAGCAGCACCCAGACCTTGGGCTGGTGTGGGACCACCATGGGGAGAGGTGGATGAGGGAATCCTGCCCATCACCTCAGGCACCCACTGCACTTGGCCAGGGCTTTTCCTGTTTTCCTCAGGTCAGGTGTGAGGTTGTCCAGCTGCAGTCTCCTCCTGTTTAAAATAAAATGCTGGGCAGGTCAACAAAAGCAAGTGCTGCTCAGTACAGAAGGAAAACCAACAACAGAGGGAATGGTGAGGCTGAAGAATTCGGTGCTTTCTCTGCTTCAACTACTCCTACAGTGATTAACTTTAATGAAGTGATTAATGCAATTAACTGACTACAAAGGGGGAGAAATGTGGATTGAACAAGAGAAGAATCAGTTTGAGAGTGCTCACATAAATGAAATCCACTTATTTTCACCTCAGCTGGGTCTGCTGAAATTCTGCTGAATTTGTCTAGATCATTTAAGGAACAGGTGCCATCTCACAGCTCCTGGCAGCTCTCCCTGAGAACAAGGGCAGGGACAAGATTTTGTCTGTCAAAGTCTGGAGGCAAAAGGATCCAGACATGAGGGATAATCCACATCATGGCAATGCCACTAAAATACTGGAGCAGGTAACCAAATGTGCTATTTGCAGGCACCAAGAGTAGGCCACGATGAGGTGGAGCAGCCAGCTGACATGGATGTGTCAAGAAAAAAGCCATGTTCAAGTGTCTCCTTTCCTTTGTGCTAATGTGGGTATTAGAGGCAAGGAAAAGAAATATCTCACAAATAACTGGATGTGCAGAAATGTTGAGATCCTTGTGGGAATGCTGGCAGGAGAAGGTCTGGGTGGAGTTGCTGAAGGCTGGTAAAAAGGGAGGGAGCAAGGATGTGGAGTGAATTCCCATTCAGTGTCTGGATGGACAGTGGTGGGGAAGGAGGAGACAGTCAAGCTCTGGGTGCCCCAGAGGCTTCCATGAACTAGCAGGGGGTGTCCACAGGCTGGGAAAAGAGGACATTCTCAGCAGGACAGGATTGGTGTCCAGGCTGGCTCAAAGCAATGGGAAAAACCTGAGAGAAGCAGGACCCAGCCCTGTGCTGGTGGTGGCTCCCCCTGGCACAGGTGGGACACACCTGTCCTCACCTCAGGAACCTCAGGGTGGGCATTCCTGCAGCCCTGCAGGGAGGGAATCACTTTTCCAGCCAGCTGCTGCCTCCTGCAGCCCGGCCAAGAGGAGGAGAGCTCAGGGACTGAGAACTCCCTGCAGAACTCCCAGATCACTGCCCACAGCCAGCCAAGCCTCCAGGGCACACACAGTCATAAATTTCCCTTCAGAATCATTTTCCAGTGGAAAAGCACCCTTGTTTTACTGTCTCAGTAGATTTTTATTGGGAAATCCGAAATGCCATCTGCTGGCACCTTCACCTCGGCCTGCAGGAGGAAAGCCCAGCTGACAAGAGCCTTTCAGAGCAGAACCAGGAGGCACCGAGCACCTCAGCCACCCGAGTTCCACCAGGAACACTCGTGGGAGGACAAGGAAGTGAAGGCTTGAGGGCTTTGGAGCCAGCAGCTCTGAAGGAAACTGGAGTGGCAGGATCCTTGCCTGAGGGCAGGGATCAGGCTCCCAGTGACCTTCTCATTTTCCCTCCTCCCACCTGCCCTTAGGAGCAGAGGATTCCCCAAGGGAGTTGAGTCTCAACCGACTTCCTATGTGGTGTCTCATCATCAGAGGCCTTCAAGGCTCCCCTGTACGAAGCTGGGACCTGATTTCAGGCTGTCATTAGTTCTCCTTTGGGCAGGAGTTTGGTCCCCTCCAGATGTCCCTCCCACCAACTCCCCTGTGACTGCACAAGAGAAGGGGAAACCCTCACTGGGATAATCCTCCCCGTGTGATCCTCCCAGGCAGGAATTCTGCTGCCTGCAAGGATTCCCCTGTGCAGTGTCTGCCAGTTGCACCTGCACCCTCTCCCCCTCTCTCCCAGCAGTGTTTGCTCCTCCTGGAGCCAGTGTGGGCACTGTGGTGTCAGCACAACAGTCAGAGGCCAAGACAACCAGCAGTGAAGGTGTTTCCCTCCCTGCCCTGGCCCGTGCTGTGGTGGGCAGGTCAGATTTTCACAGCCTCTTGTTCAAGTGGGGGGACTTGGGATAGGCCATTCCTTCCTGCATCTCCCAGAGTCACACAGACAATGTCCTGAGCTGGGAGAGGCACACAGGGATCATCCACTCCAGCTCCTGACCCTGCATAGGACACACCAACAACCCCACCCTGTCCCTGGGAGCATTATCCAGACCCTCCTTCAGCTCTGGCAGGTTTTGTGCTGTGACCACTGCACTGGGGAGTCTGTTCAGTGCCCCACGACCCTGTGGGAAGAACCTTTGTCCTCTGAGCTGAGCCCACCTCATGAAAATGAATACGAGAAAGATGCCAAGCCTATTTGAATTTAATTGTAGGTTGGCTGGGAGAAAAAGATGTATCTGAGAAATAACTGGAGTTCTTGCCTTTGTCAGGGATGATTTTATCTGGGAAAGAGAAGGACAGTGGTGATGTTGTAGCAGGTCCTAAAGAGGCCTTACCTGGGAAGACAATGTAATTTATATCACTCACTGCAGTAAAAGCTGGACTCAGAAGGAATTGGTTGTAGAAACTGCCACATGGGATGAGCAGTTTCAGCTCAACACAACCAATTGTGTTTCTGACTTGGAGTCTCTCACTGGTTTCAGCTATGCCTGTGTACATGTGTAGTGTAGTGTGGAAGGAACAGCAGCTCCTCCTTGGTGGAGAGCAATGGTTCAGGGCCTCGTGTGGAGAAAGAAGCTGTGAGAGACAGGAGGTGGGAGCAGGCTCCTCTTCATCCCACCCTGAGAGAGGATTCCCATGTCTCTCTATTCCTTGCCTGCCAGCAAGGATCTAACAGAGTTCCTGGCAGAGTCCCAGGCTCCCCAGTGGAGCTGAGGAGGTGGCACCACGCTATGGACACACAACACTCCAGCCTGGGCTTTAGGGCACCAAACAGTCCCTGAACCAGGGACACACAGCCAGGGGGACAGCGCAGCTGGGCAGGGGCTGAGCCACATGTCAGAGCAGCTGGATAGAGAAGAGGCCGTGACCCTTTGTCAGCTCACTGAGTGGCACAGCCCACCTGTGTTTCAGCAGGATTTGGGGGTGTCTGAGCCTTTTTGTGCACGCCCAGGCATCCTGATGTCCCCTGTCTGCTGAGAGCTGGGAGTGGAGAGGCAGAGCCTTTTGCTGCTGGTCCACAGGATGCTGTAAATCTTGGGGAGCTGCTGCTGCTGTGAAGCCCTTCACAGCACCCAGCCTGCTGTCTATTGAGAAAAGCCAATACCCTTCTGTCTGTCAGATGGCACTTAACCACCGCTGTTATTCTAGATGAGTGAACACTTGTGTTATATTTTCCAATAGCAAAAACTGGGGTCAGCAGGGTGTCTGCTGTTTTAGCCAAATCCAGATGGGGTTTTCCTATAAACAAGTGCACACAGAATATTTATACAGGCGATGGCACCTGACGCCTTAACACTTAGGCCATCCTATTGAGTAGCCACTCATACTATAAGTCACTTCAGTGCATTAAGTAAATATTTTAATATAGCCATGTCACTGTTTATTATATAATGGCGGGGGCCCAAATCTTGCCTAATGCTTGGTTAAAAAGTCAGTTTACACCATCCTTTACAGTGAATCAAAGAATGCATAAACGGGGCTCTTTTGTTACTCAGAGCTCTGTTTACTTTACTTTTCTGTAAACCTTTCGAAACACTTGCTTATAAGAGCTGATAGAACCCAGATTTTCCCCAGGGGCTGAGGTGTTCATGATGTCGGGAAGGTACGGCACAGAGTAATCAATGGAGTTTCCACTGAGCAGCCCCGAGCTCATCCCTCAATGATGAATGCTTGGAAACCAGCTTGGGGTGGCACAGAGGCTGCTCAGCAGCTCCTGCTCCAGCACAGGCAGCTCTGACACACCTGGGGCCAGGTGCAGGTGGCAGCCACACAGAGCAGCATCTTTGGAGGCAGAGGCTCAGCCTGCATCAGGGACGGGGGTCTGGCTTCTTGTCCAGCTCAGGGACTGTGTGAGGTGCTGACCAGAGGGATGAATTCATCCTTTCTTTATTGCCTTCTTCCCTCACTTGCCTTTTCAGTCTCCCACTGCCTCTCCCAGTGCACACCATTCTCTGCTTCACTCTGCAGCATTTTGCTGAATTCCTTGGGGTCAGGAGTCCCATGTGGATCTTACCAATGATCAGAGATCACAGGAACCCATGACAACATGAACTACAGGCTGGGGACTTCAAAGGCCTATCCCAGGTTCTGGCTCAGAAGGATTTGGGATGTTGCAGAGGATCCTGTGGTCCTCTCAGCCCTGCTCACACTTCAGTTCTCTGCATCCAACCCCAGCTCCACTTCTGGCAGGGGAGAAACTTGCCCTGAGAAGGACATGTATGATTTTTGGGAGGCACCAAATAATGCAAGAGAGTCCCCCATGACAGTGCCCACCAGTCCCAGCTTGCACTTCTTGTGCCTGTCCCAGGACCCTGGGTCCCAGAACAGCAGCCAAAACCTCTGCAGACAGGAGCTGGGGTGAGGTTAGGACACGGGAAAAGCCCATCTGTACCAGCCTGGCTTTGCCCTGCAGTGACATGCAGATTGTCCCAGAGAAAGGAAGGCTGCACAGGAAGAGGACAGGGATATTTGGGAAGGTTGTGCCTCGCTGTCCCTGACTCACCAGCTCTCCATGTGCTTGGAGAGGCTGTGGTTGCTCTGAGTTAGTGCAGAACTGGCACTGAGGCATTTGGGATGGCAGAATTTCCAATAGAGGTTTTCAGCAGGGTAAGGGGGTTCAGCTGCACAGGCAGTGGGATGAGCAGAAGAGGACATGGAGCTGCTTTGCAGGGCTTCCCCTTGCAGATAGACAGTGGGGTTTGCAAAAACGATCCTGGGACAGTGCTGGGCTCAGCTCACCTGTGAGAGGCAGGTAATTGCTGCCAGGGAGGAGATAGGGGCCTGGGGGAGAAAATGGGTGGTCTGGCAGCAAATAATGACTGTGTCCCCTCTGAGCTTGGCCCTGGGAGGCCCTGGCTGTGCAGCACTGCTGTTCCCCACAAAGCTTCATCTGCACCCAGCCCACTACGGCCAGGGGAGGAAAGGCCTGCAGAGCATCAGGGAGGATGCAGGATGTGCTGCCAAACACAGAACAAAGGGGTAAAAACACCCTGGAAGAGGGGACAGGAGAGGGCCAGGCTGCAGGGGGCTTTAGGTAGGAAGGAAACCCCTCCTCAGGCCAGTTGTTGGTGTGGCTGGGCTGTGAGCACCCAGGGAGTCCTGATGCTCTCACTGTCTACTCCATCCAGCATCTGATTTTGGTTACTCTGCCAAAACAACAAACCTGTGTGTGATTCTGAAGCGTTGGTTCTGGGTCTGATATGAATCGGAAAATCACCCCTCTGTGATTTCTGGGGTGACCAATGTCCACCTCCTCCCCTGTGCCCTACTGCGATGGTTACAGCACTCAGCACCTCAGCTCCCTGGAAGGTGAGAGGGAGGTTTGGGGATAGACCTCTGTGCTGTTTGAAAGCAAAACCAGTGAGAGACTCCAAGGCAGAAACACAATTTAATAGAGGAAAAGAAAAGAAGTAAAAGAAAGTAAAATAAAATAAATGCAATAGTACAAAACCCCACTGACAGAGTCAGAACACAACCTGACACCCTGTTAGGATGGTAGTGCCAGTCCAGATGAGATGGTCTTGTCAAAGCACTGATCCTGTAGAAACGTCTGGTAGCTCTTGTCTCCTCTGGGAGTCCAGTGGGTCAGGGCTCCCTGTGCTGTCCCAAATCCCGGATTCTATCCAGGTGGGAATGCTTGGCTCCTCCCCCTGGGCGGAGCATCTCCCCATGGGCTGATCTCATTCTCTGAGCCCTGCAGTGGCTCCTTGCTGGCCCATAACCAGAGACAGCTCCCGCAGGGAGTTCCCCATGAGCCATGGGCACGGCATTGCTGGGCTCGTTAACAGAAGATAAGGAAAACACTGCCCCACCTTGGCTCCAACGGCTCATGGGGATAGAATACAGACCTTGGGCACAATTTTACATTGTAACCTAGGACAAGAATAAAGCTTGGACTGAAGCTGAGGGGTGAGAGCCACTCTTTTGAGATCTTTATTCTGTCCCTATGAAATATATTTCCCTGAAACCCCATAGCAACTGAGCTAGCTAGAGCTTGGGGGGTGGCTAGAGGGAGTTTATTTCACCCACCCTGATCCAAAGCTGTGCTTTCACACAGC
Source organism: Acrocephalus arundinaceus (assembly GCA_021534815.1). Lineage (NCBI taxonomy): Eukaryota > Metazoa > Chordata > Aves > Passeriformes > Sylviidae > Acrocephalus > Acrocephalus arundinaceus. The sequence goes on from JAJEOU010002598.1 coordinate 978,628, forward strand.
CTGTGGGCAGCGAGGTGAGAGTCACACCTGCATGAGCATCACACAGCCCAGCAGGAGCAGCAGCACCTGCCATGGCCCCAGGCAGCTTGCTGAGGTCTGTGTGCACTGGGACAGAGATCCCCCTGCCCCTGCAGCCATGCTGAGGGTGACAGCAGTGCCACTCCTGTCACCCTGCAGCCAGCCCCTGGCCCTGAGCCTGCCCTCAGCTTCCTTGTCAGCAGAAGCTTCAACAGCTTGAAGCTCACTGACCCTCTTGTCCCACTGCCACAAAACCAGTGCCACCAGCAGCACATGGGGATGGGTGAGGATGGGCTCCCACCCTGCTGCTCCCTCCCCTGCCATGTGTGGACTGCAGCAGGAGTGTGAATTCTGAATCCCCTGTGTCTCTGGCCCCTGTAATATATTGTTCTCCATTTCCCCCAGGGCAGCCTTGTTCCATTGGATAATTGGAAAGTATTTATCTGTGTCATATTAAGACCCATTTGGGATAACTGTGAAATTGGCAGCCCTGGCCCTCCTTTGTTTAGACCAGGGTATAATTTGGTTAATGTTGCTGTTTTTTTTAACTTTGCCACAAGAAGGCGGAAATTTAGATTCCATTATTCAGCAAGCAGCTCTGCGGAATGTCCTTTGGCAGCAGGGACCTGCAGTGGGGCCACAGAGCTGCACGGTGCAGCCTTGGAGCATTTGGTGGGCACGTTGAGTCTCAAAGACTTTGAGACTTTGCCACGAATCTCCATCCTTCCCCGACCCGTGTTCCTCCTCCCTGCCTGCTCTCACTGTGCCACACACCAGGCTGGAGAGGCAGCACATGGATTTATTTGTGTGAGACAGGGACTGTGACAATGGGGGAAAAAGGCAGCTCAGCCTGGTGGAGCAGCTGGTCCCAACCTCAGGGACACGACTGGAGGAGAGCATGGAATGCTCAGGGATCCTTCTCACCATAAATCTGCTCCTGACCCTCTGTGCCTCAGAATTTCCTTGAACCAGGCTGAGCATCTCCATGCAATTCTTCCCTGAATTTATTCTTTTGGAACCATCCAACCTCTGGGCGTGTGCAGCATCCTGCAGCAGAGAGCTGCACAGTGCTGCTGTGAAGGGGGTGAGAGTGGAAAACCAGACAGCTACAGAAGCTGGTCTGGGTAGCACTGCAGACCTTTTGGCTCTGGTAAACTGAAAACCAAGAGACAGATAAACTCAAGAAAAGAACAGAAAAAATCTGAGGGTTTTTGGATTTTGTGGGGATTTTGGTGCATTTTTTTGGTTGGGTTTCTTTTTGTTTTGTTTTGATTTGTTTTGTTTTGTTTTGTTTGGTGGGTTGTTTGTTTTTTTGTGTGTGTGCGTGTTGTTGTTGTTGTTGTTGCTTTTCAATCTCATGTTTAAGCACTTCCTTGGTTCTGCCCAGTTCCTATAGTGTGCAATCATTTCTCATCAATGCTGTTTGGACCATTCCTGGCTGGGCAGTCCCTCAGACTGAGCTTTCCTGCCCCAGCCTTCTCCTTCCAAACTAAGGGTCTCAGCCCATTTCACCTCTCTTTTGGTCATTGTTGTTGATCTTCTCTGTGGGTTGTTTTTCCCCATGGACATTATTTTTCATTCACACTTTTATCACTCAGCCACTCAGTATCAGAATATCCTCCTGTCGCTTTCCATGGAGGAATTTTTGCCATGGAATCATGGAATCACAGAGTGGTTTGGGTTGGTAGGAACCTTAAAGATCATCTCATTCCACTACGCCAAATTGCTCCAAGCCCTGTCCAACCTGGCAGTGAGTAACTGGACATCAGTAGGAAAATTTTTCTCTGTATCTCAATCCTCTTGTTGGCCAGCATAAGCCTAGCACATTTTCCTGCCTTTTGCATTCACTAAAGGAAACCTAAATTATCCTCCCTATTTCTAAATCCTCTTATTCAATAATAACCTTTTAGCAGCTTTTGGTGAGGAAAGCTCTTAGAAATATTCTGAAAGTACAAGACCTCTCACATCACCTTTATCCAGGTGCCTTTAAATGGTTCTGAGGCACAAGGCACCATGGAAGCCATTGGACCACACACCTTTAACTCTTCATTCCTGTTCCCCCACCACCTCCAGAGCTCTGAGCCACTTGTTCTGGCATTCCTCTCACTTGCTGAGCCTGGCTGCACTGCTGATGTCTTTGGTGCTGAGATCTCACTTGGTTGTGGTTAGGGAAGGTGAAATTGGTGAAGGTGAAATATGCAAAGGTGAAATATGTGAAGGTGAAATATGTGAAGGTGAAATATGTGAAGGTGAAATATGTGAAGGTGAAATAAATATGTGGAAGTGAAATATGTTGATGGGAGTTGTAGCTTGGGGATGGGGATCCATTGGTGTAGTGCTGTTGCCTCAGAGAAAGCCCTTGCTGATGAACTTCTGGGGAATTTGAGGAGACTGGGAAATTTCCACTCTCACCCCTAAACACTGCATCGTTCTTGCCAGGATACAGGCAAAACCAGCAGTGGACACACTTCAGCACATCCTGTCCTGTGTGTCCTTCCCAAGCCAGGCTCAGCTCCTCCAGAAAGGAAATTCCAGCAGGAATCTGGATGCTGGGTATCTGTCCTTGTACAGCTGTGGGATAATAATTCTTTCCTTTTTCTGACATCAATTTTACTCAGGAAGAAAGAGATCTGTAAGAACGAGATGTGTGGAGATTTACTCTGTCCCCTGGTCATTGCCAACAGCCAGGGAAATATTTTCTTGGGTGTTTCAGAAGGTTGTGGCTCATGGTCAGTGAAATAATAGAGGTCAGTCATGAGATTTGCAACTGAACCTGGAGTCCCAGTTAATGCCAAGCCTTGCTCTTGCAATAATTCCACCTGTACTTACCTAAACATGGCCCTTTTTGGTCACAGGCCTGGTGCTTTGAGTCTGGGTGATTTTGCAGATAAATTCAGACTGCAGGGTTTATTAAAATTTCTAGCCAGTAGGAGAGCAATGTTCCTGAACAGCCTTCCAAACCGGAAAGTAGGGGCAAGGAGCCTGGGCTGTTTGTAGATGGAATTTGATAAGTTAATGGAAGGGATTCCATGACATGACAGAAATGATCCTGGAGTGAAAAATTAGGTTGTGGGATAATGGGCCTTGAATGTTCCATTTGTTTGCATCTCTGGAAGCGCGCTTTAAAAAATCGGTTCTTTAGTTCCTGATATTCTGTATTGCACTATGGTTTGTCATCCCAAGCTCTGAGTTACCTAAAGGAGCCACAGGTTTTTTTTCCTGCTGGTGCCGCCATGGATTTTGGGATGGAGAGAGGAGCTTGATCTCTTCCATAGCATTTTGGCTGATGGGATCTGGATCTGCTGCACTGCTGCTGCCGTGTCAGGGCACTGCTGTGTGCCTGTGTGGGGCACCTTGCCCACACTGAGATGTTTTTTGGGCTTGGAGCCTTTTGCTCTTGGCTGGACTGTCAGGACCAGGTGGCTTTTTTCCCTCTTTCATGGGATGAAGTTCACCCATGAGTTTCACTTTTAACAGTCCTCTGGGTGTGGGGAGAACAGGTGGATGTTTAATTGCTTTGATGTCTGAGAGAAAAGGCTGAGACAAGTGGGGCTGGAGAAGAGAAGCTTTGGGGTGACCTCATTGTGGTCTTTCAGTGCCTGAAAGGAGCTGCAAGGGAGACGGAGAGAGATTATTTACAAGGGCCTGGAGCGCCAGGACAAGGAGAAATGACCTTAAACTGACAGAGAGTAGGTTTAGATTGGCTATTGGGAAGAAATTCTTCCCTGTGAGGATGGGGAGGGTAGTTGCAACAATGCATTTTTCAGGAAATGGACTTCTCTAGAGAACTGTGTAGGGCTCAGAGCTGATCCATGATCCACAGACTCTGCAGAGGGAATCCCCTCATGGCACAGGTCCAGTCCAGGTGTGCCCTGCAGTCAAATCCTGCTCCCAGCACTGTTGACTTAGTGCAGAATGAATGGATCTGCAGCAAAGTGCTGTAGAGCAGATCTAAACTCTGCATTCTCACTTCTCACTCCCTTTGGAGCTGCCATGCAGCTGTGGGCACTTTCTCTTAAGTTTTCTCCATATTAAAGTGCATTTTAATGTCATCAGTGGACACAACCAGATTGTGCACTGGTTTCTTTTATGGGGTTTCCTATTAGAAGTTCTTACCTGGCAGCTCTGTGAATGTGTGCTGTGGCAGTGGCTGGCACAGGATGCACACCAAACCTCTGCCTTGCTCTCTCCCACTTACCACCTGGGCTTTTTTGCCCTGTCCATCTGCTGCCTGTGTCAACAGTCCAGGGGAAGAGTCAGAGGTGTGGCCAAGCAGAGTTTCACTGGACTCTGAGCAAGGGGGTGGCAGTTGCTCTTCCTTTCCTGGCCCTTGCTTTCTGGGGTAGCCAAAGGAGGGGAGGCTCTAGGCCACCAGCCTGAAATGCAGAGCTGGATATGACCCTGTCTTGGTTTTGAAAGACAGTTGTCTGCCAGAGAAAGCTACAGCTTCCCTTGGGATGGAGAATGTCACCCCCCTCCCCTCCAAATTATTATAATTTTGCAATTAGGGGCTTTCAAGCAAAGATATGGGAATAGGAGTAACAGTTCTTTAACAGGAATAAAAACAACAACAACAAAAACAAAATACAAATGCAGTAGTACAAAGACAAGCAAGCAAGCAAAATAGAAGTCCTGGAAAAAATCCTGACAGAGTCAGGGATACAACCTGACACCCTGTTGGTCAGGGTGTTGGAAGCACTCCAAATAAATCCTAGATGAAGTTCTGTGGGGTACAGCTCCTTGTTAAGTGTTTATAAATCAAACAGAATCAAATCAAATTATAGTTTAGAAAAAAGTGCAATTTCTCTCAGAAGCTTCGTTCTGCCAAGGCAGGGCTGTCCCAGGTGTGCAGGACCCTGTTCCTGGTGTGATCCAAGCCCCAGCAACCCCAGCACGCAGCACTCATGAGTCAGACCTGGGAAATTCACAAGATTAGCCCTAGAGCAGTTCTGCAAACAGAACAAGCAGCAAGAACAAATCTGAGGCTGATAACTGCTTTTTGAGCCTTTTCAGCATACTTAGAGCATTACTGCTTATTTTAAGATTTTTGAGTTTATTTTAAGACTACTTTAAAAACTACAAGTATGGTCCGGATTCATAAGATGTTTTATCTAATTCAGAACTATCTGCATATGCTGTCTAGCAAAGTTCTAACAGTATTTTTAGCTGACTGTTTTACCACAGAAATAAACCTGGGCACAAGGGCAGGGCTAAGGATTGGTGGCAAATGCCAGGTAGCCCATGAACTGCAATGAACTTTAATGCTTCTAATCATAGAATAATCTAATCACAGAGTGGTTTGTGTTGGAAGGGACCTTAAAGCCCATCCATTTCCACCCCCTGCCATGGCCACACCTTCCACTGTCCCAGGTTGTTCCAAGTCCCATCCAGTCCCATTCCAAGTCCCATCCAGTTCCATTCCAAGTCCCATCCAATCCCTTGAGGACTTGCAGGGATGGGACAGCCTGGACAGTCTGTGCCAGGGCCTCACCATCCCCACAGGAAAGAATTTTTTATCCTGTTGTCTGATCTAACCCTGCTCTCTGTCAGTTTGAAGCCATTCCCCCTTGTCTTGTCACTCCAGGCTCTTGTAGAGTCTCTCTCCCATCTTTCTTGCAGGCTCCCTTTATTCTGAGCCAAGTGCAGAAACCACAGCCCCAGCTGACAAATCTGGATGTGCTGGTAGCCCAGGGCTGGCAGGACAAACCTGTGGGTGACTGTGGAGGTTTGTGCAGTGACTCAGCCCCCAACCCACCTTCTCCATCCACTGTACAGCATTCCTGGGGTTTTGGGGAGTAGGGCTGTAGCTTTGGCCATCTGTGTGTCCCACCTCTTGTCTCAGTGTGGAAAGAGGCTGTGAATGGGAGAGCAGCCTGTAGGGCAAGGGACTGGCACAGGAGTCACTTCTACTCACTTCAGCTCTGCTGGGGGCTGAAGTGGAAATAAATACTGCAATGGCTTCAATGCAGTCATAACCCACCACAAAATTTTAAATAAACCAAGAAAAAACCAGGAGAGAGATGTTCAGAGGTGCAGTTCAGCCTTATCAAATTCATTAATGTCAAAGCTGAGCACAGGGCACCGGGGAAAGTGCTGGAGTCCTCACAGGGTTGTGTTGTGAGGCTTTAGGCAGCACAAACCTGCAGAAGGCTGAAGTCCCTGCTCTGGATCTGCATTCCTGCCTTCAGTGCTGCTGCCATGGATAAGGCTGTACAAAAGCAGGAGTTGAGGCAGCTGGAGTGCCCAGCTGCCTCATGTCAGCACCATGGCTTCTGCTCTGTCTTTGCCATCCAGAAGCAAAATTTTACTCCCACGGTTCCTGCAGTCTCTGTGCCCAGCCAGGCTCTGCTCCCTGTCTCAAAGCTTTCATTTTCACCCTCTGTGGATGAGCCTGTTTTCCCTCCTTTCCCTCTGGAGCATTTGCTGTGTCTGGAGCACGGATCAGTGTCCCAGCGTTATCGTGGCCATCCATCCCTCACAGCCCCATCCATCACTCACACCAGGCATGGGCCCTGCCACCCCTGCATGCTGCCAGGAGCTGCATGGTGCCACCATGCCTGCAGTGCCAACACAGAGCCTGGGGTGAGCAGCAGTGCTGCCCCAAGAGCAGGCACCAGCATTTAAGGGCAATGGGTGTAAAAGGGGGGTCCCCTCTCCACTCTGTCTCTCCACAGAGCATGAAGAGACCTCTGAGTGTGGTGCTGATCTGTCATTTGCACAGATATTTTCCAAATTCCAGGCTCTCTTGGACATGATGATGTTCAAGAGCTTGGAGTTTTGTTCCCAGTGACACTGATGAGCCCCTTCTGTTGCAGTGTTATGTGGGGAGGGCTTTGCTGTCAGTAGGGTGGTCAGGGCTGTGTTAAATTCTACTTGGAGCAAAGAAATTCTCTTTTTCCAAGTTTCTGTGAATGAAGAGACTTCAAACAAAGCTGGGGCTGAACAGGGTTGAACACCATGGGCAGGGACACCTTCTACTGTCCCAAGGTGCTCCAAGCCCAATGTCCAACCTGGCCTTGGACACTGCCAGGGACCCAGGGGCAGCCACAGCTTCCCTGGAATACCTGTGCCAGGGCCTCCCACCCTCCACCACCTCACATATTTATCCTATATCTAATCTGTATTTACTCTCCTTTAGCTTAAAACCATTTCCCCTGTCCAGTCACTCCAGGCCCTTGTCCCAAATCCCTCTCTGGGTCTCCTGGATCCCCTTTAGGCACTGGAAGAGGCTCTATGGTGTCCCCAGAGCCCTCTCTTCTCCGATAATTTTCTCTGTCTTCTCTCTCTATCACATGCACCACACCTGCAGTGCTGTACATGACAGGAGTTTCCCGAATTATCTTCTGGGTGCTCCCAGGATAAAATAAATCACCCGCAGAGCCCACCACAGCCTGCCCATGCTCACGGTGCAGCATGAGGCAGTCCTTGTGCTGGGAAGGGCCTTTGGGTGCCAGCAGTTGTGCCATGGACATGGATGTTCAAACAGGGAATCAGTTCTTGAGGAGTTTTCCTGAAGATCAGTTATTTTAGAACCACACAATTTTTCAGTCTGATTTTTGTCCTAGACGTTTTCAGCCCATTTGAGGACTGACAGAGAGTTAGGCCTTGGGAGGATTTGGAGTAATAACCAAGTTCCTCATCACTATTCCTCTACTATTTTCCACCACTTAAAGCTTCTTTCTATGAAAAATAAAAAGAAGGAAAATTCACTCTTTTTCAATAGCTCAATGGGAAGGGGCTGAGGCCAGAGCTGAGCTTTCCCCCTGAGAACAGCCCTTGCCCCTCATCACCCAGCCCAGGCTGGAGGCCAGGAGCTGTCCTGGATAGAGGCAGCTGCCACTTCCCATCTTCCCTGCTGTGCACGGCCTGTGGGCAGCTTGGAGCACATCTCAGCACTGAGAGTTTGGAGGCTGGGAAGAAGATTCTATCCTGAAAGGCCTGGGGGTGCAAACAGCTGGCAAACCTCACCGAGAGAGCGTGGGGGTCACACTGTGACCAAAGGCTGGGCGGGCCTGCCCCAAGTGAAGATTTTATGGTTCACACAGCTCTGTTTGCTCTGTTTGCCCCCACGGAGGGGTTGCACAAGAAGCTGCACATGATAAATTGTTGGTGGAGTAGGGGAGATCCAGGCTTGTGGAAGGTTTCCTTGGTTCATTTGCTGTTCACTGGAAATGCCCAGCGGACCCAGGCATTCCCCCTGCCCTGCAGCTCCTCTGGTGGAGCTGAAGTGGTGGGCAGGTCACTTCTCCAGGCCATGGGAGGAATGTGCAGATCTGTGGGAAAAGGCCTGCGGGCTCCATCGCCCTCAGCGCCGTCACGGCCTGGGGTTTTCCTCATCCCTGAGGAGGCAGGAGGGAGTTCAGTGAGGGGAATCATCCAACAGGGACATGGTCTGCAAGGCAAACCATGAGATAATAGCAGTGGTGCGTGCCCTGGCAGCCCAGGGAGCTCTCAGAGGAGAAAAGAGCTCTTGTTCTGGGTGTAGGGGCAAGTGCTCACAGTTGCCTTGTGCCTTGCCAAACCTGACACGGCTCCAAGGAGGACCAGGCAGGATTCCTGCACAGCAGGACTTGATCAGCATTTGCAACAAGCCAGTGCAAATGTTCACGGGGTATTTGCCCCCAGGAATCCAGAGCTGCTCTCGCTGCCTGAGTGCTGTAAACACCAGCTAAAACACACCAAGTCCATGTTTAGTGAGATGCTTTTATCAGCAACATTCCTGCAAGCAGAAGCCCAGGAACACAAACACACCGCAACAAACACGTGAAGAATTTGATAAGGCTGAACTGCATCTCTGAACATCTCCCTCCTGGTTTTTCTCTTGGTGTATTTAAAGTTTTATGGCGGGTCAGGATTGCTTAAGCGGCGCTGCACATGCATTGAAGCCAAATGTATTTATTTCCACTTCAGCCTCCAGTGGAGCAAACAGCAAAACAGGGGCACATCTGGTGGGTCAGATATGAGGAAGTGCAAGCTGGGCTCATTCCCACCTCAGGGCACACAGGAGTGGCACAAGGGAGAGGTGAGAAGGTGGAAGGTGAGGGTGAGATGCATGGCTCATGCTGGGCAGGGAAGAACAGTGCAGACCTTCAAAGCTGCATCACCATAGCCCAAGCAGGGCCCAGCCTCATGAAATTGTCATTCCTGAAGATATTTCTACGTGTTAGAAGCCAAGTGCACCTCAAGGTGTTGTGTCCAATCCTGCACAGGCTGCAGGCAGCGCCAGAGCTCTCAATCCTGCAGAGATGCCTCAGGTCCAGCTGCTGTAGATGCTCCATCTCCCATTTTCCTTCCCTTTTGGGGTTGCTAAGGTGCATTTGTGGCACTGAGCAGAGGGAGCAGTGTCTGTGCCTATGTTAGATCCCAGAGGAGGGCTCAGGAGGTGTTGGTTTCCCACCAGGGAGAGGCAGATCCCAGCTCTGGTGTTCCTGGTACTCACCTCGGCAGGAAGCTCACTCCTGGAAACTTAGAAAATAAATGTGATCCAGGAACTTGCTTGACATGTGGAGACCTGAGGTGTGAAGGGGATTGCTAAGACCTGAACAGTGAATTTTTCACTTTAGGAGTTTTCCAGCCAAAAAATTCGTTTTCTGGGAAATGAGCTGCTGAAGCCAAAATTGTTTCTCAGGGAGATAGAGTTTTTCCCCTCTTCTAAAAATAATTTTTAATTTCAATGGTTCAGTTCATTTTTCTTTTCCTTAAGAAAAAAAAAGTTAAAACCATTAAAAAAAAAAAAGTATTTTAGAATTATCCAATTATCTGCCCTAGCAGGACAGGCTCCAAACAGTCTGTGGTGCCTGTGGGCACTGCACTGGCTGCTTGGGGGACATGGGGAGCAGGGTAAGGGGACATGGGGGGCATGGTGAGGGGTGAGGAGCAGCCTGTCCAGCTGTGCTGCTCCATTACCTCCTCAGGAGGGAGGAGTGGGAGGTGGCAGCACCCAAGGGTGCCATTCCCTTGTGTCCTGTCCCTGTCACAGGGAGCAGAGATCAGAGCTGCCCTGCGAAAAGAAAAAGGGACATTATTCCATGATCAATATGATCAAAGTAAGCCATTTTAATAAATTTTCCAGTTTCTTTTATACAATTCTTAGCCTTAATCATGCATTTCATGCTGCTTTACAATTGGTTACCCCTAGAAGCACACATTAGCCTTTTAGTCCCTATTGGTTAATTCTTCTGACATATACAGCAAAATTATGTATATCATTTTTTCTAGCTTTCTTCTGATTCCCACATTTCTGAAGTTGTTTACCATCCTTTGTTCTTCTTTATCTGTGACTTTCTGCATCTTCTTCTTCCTGGTGTGTGACTCCTTCATCCTTGAACAGCCCTGTCTTCACATAATCTGGATTTCTCACATGCCCCCATTGTTGAAGGAACTCGTTCTCCACACTGCCCCTCGGGAGGAGCTGCAGCCCCCAGGGAGGTCTGACCTCAGTGTGCTCTGCCCCAGCTGAAAAACCCTCAGGCACTCCTCGTGTGTCCCCTCAAGGCCCTTCACCACCTTCGTGTCCCTCATTCAGATGCTCTCTTTAGGTCCTTCTTGGGTTGTGGCACCCAAAACTGCCCCAGAATTCGGGGTGAGGCTGCTCCAGTCCAGAACAGTGGGACAATCCCCTCTCTCCTGGCTGGCCATGCTGGGCCTGATCTCTCCAGGACACGGATGTCCCTCCTGGCTCAGATCCAACTGGCCATGGACCAGCACTCCCAGTTCCTTTCCACAGCTGCTCTCCAGCCTCTCCTTCCCCAGTCTGTCCATACATCCAGCACTGCCTACCCCAGTGCAACCAGGCATTTATCTTTGTTAAACTTTACCTGTTTGGTGGAATCAGCCAAGTCCTACCTGGGCCTTGGTGAGCGGGCATGATAAGGGGGAAGCGAGTTTGAACCTCATCCATCTTGCGCTGCTTCCCAGACAGAAAGGAAGGAGGCTGCTCCTTCCAAACCAGGCCTGTCCTCCCAAGGATCTCCAGTGTCTTGCAAGGAAATGATGCCTCAAGTTTTAGCTTTCTTGTTTTTCACATTCTGTGCTGCTAGAGGTGTAGTTCATTCAGTGTCACTCAGCTCTCTGCACACAGCAGGGACACAAAACAAATCCTTGTCCTGCTGCACACCAAGGACAACTTTCAGCCCAACAGCACAAACAAGGGTGGCTGGAGGGAGGAACAAGAAGGATGGGACCTCACAGCCTGAAGGTGTAATTGGACAATTAAACCTCAATATGCAAATGGACCAAAAATTATAAAAGTGTAAGACCTTGTGACTGTTTGTCCATTTTGTGACCATTTTGGGTCCATTTTGTGTCCATTTTGTGCCCATTTTGGGGCCATTTTGTGATCTTTTTGGGTCCATTTTGTGACCTTTTTGGGTCCATTTTGTGCTCATTTTGGGGCCATTTTGTGACCATTTTGGGTCCATTTGGTGACCATTCTGGGTCCACCTTGGGTGTAGCCCTGGCCAGGCTCTTGTCCTGCCCAAGCTGTACCCTAAAGGCCTTTCAATAAATCCCTGCTTTATTCTCTAGCTCTGTCCAGTCTCTGTTTCAGGTCAGCCTTCCCAAGGCATCTATTTCAAGCACCCATGATGTACCATGATAGTTCAGCCTGATGAATTTAAAATTTCCAGGCAGGCAGAGCTGGAACATGACCTGTACTGTGCATAGCCTTGCAGTTGATGTGTTGGCAGCAGTGGCTGATGGGAGATGTGCTCCGAGGCTCAAAAGTGTGTCTGAGCTTTGTAAATACAATCAGTTCAGCCTAAACGAGGGAACAATGTTTTGAGGCCAAATTTCACTCCAGAAAAAAAAAAACAAACCCCACCACTGAGCCAGTGGTGCTTGGGTGTGCTGTGAAGCCAGTGTGACCTCCTGGCTCAGACATGAGCACCCCGACACATTCACTGCAAATTAAAATGTTGCATATGCTCGGAGTGTAAAAGAGATTGTACACAGAGCCTGCAAGAAGCTTCCTGAAAGGCTTTTACCTCGGCTGGTGGTCTTGCAGCTTCGACACTGGATGTCTGGCTCACGCTCTCTATTTTTGAAAAACATTAATAATCATAATCCATATAAAACTGTCATATTGGTTCAACATGTACGTCACCAAAGCCCTGACTAATTTATCAAAGATTTAGTGTTCGGCTGAACAAAGTCTCATTTTTGTAAGCAGATGCAGTTTGCTGGATTGTCCTGTCATCACCCTCTGTTCCCATTGGAAAGATGCATCGTATCAGCAACTTCAAGCAGTTAAAAAAAAAAGTTCATTTTAAAACAGCAATGTAAACACTTGTTGAATGTTCCACTCTAGTTGTGAATTAAATAAAGAGTTTAGGGGCTCGTGCTGCTTGTGTCAAAGTGGGTCTGCAGCCCTGCAGCCAGCAGTGGGGATGGGGCATTTCACAGCAGCCACACCACTGGAAAGGGGACCTTGAGCTGCTCAAGGCAGCTAAAATGCTGAAGCAGAGGTGGCAGATGGAATTGTCTGTTCAAAGACGCAGCACAGTGCAGGCCTGGCCTGTCTGGGTGCCTGCAGGGCTGTTTGCACGGGTGTCAGAACCCAGGACATCCCTGTGGCTGCCCTGGCTGATCCCAGACCCTGGCAAGGGCTCCAGAAACAACCCACGAGAGTTTGATTAGAACAGGATTAATTTATCACCGGGTGGAGATGTAGAATTTTGGGGTTTAATGGGGGTTCAAGGAGGCAAGATGGAGGAATCTGGGCATGTCCCTGTCCTTCTGCTTCTTCTTCTTGCCCTCCATCTCCTGCTGTGGTGGTGGCACTTTTGGATTGGTTTAGCACAGCAGTGCACTGTCTAACACAGGTGATGGGTGTTGGTATCTCACTATAAACACAGAGCACGGAATATTTGGGATAAAAAGTTCAGACCGCCCTCGGGGTGGTCAGTCAGGGATGAGCAGCACTGCAGCAGCACCCAAGCTGGGTGAGAACAAAATGTACCAGATCAGAAACAATGAACAACCCTGAGAACCTGAAATGACACATCCCGACTCTCTTCTGGCACCAGGGTTTGGGACAAGGACTTTTAACGAACATCTCGGGGATTATCAGCCAAAGAAACGAGACACGGGCAGTGGCAGCATGCCAGGCTTTGGCAGGAATAATTGGGCTCAGGAGATGAGGAAAGGGCCACATTGGAGAGTGAGGAGAGTGATGGGGAGCACACAGCAGAAGGGAAGGGCTGGGTCTGGTTTCTGAGCCCTGGGTACAGACACAGCTTGTCCCAGTGATGCACACGGGCACAGCTTTGTGGTCCCTGCAAGGGACAAAGTGACACAGGCACCTCCTTCCTGGGCACTGCAGCCACCCCGTGGGCACCCTGTGTGAAATGTGCCAGCAGGGAAACTCAGGGCCAGGCAGGACAGACAGACACAGGTCTGACTGCAGATGGCGGGACAGGAAAAGCTGGAGCAGGTGGGGCTGACAGTGAGGTGGATGAGAAAGCAGATGGCAAAATCCCTGCTGGTGCAGGGTGGGGAGAGGGGTGTGAGGGTCCTGGCTCACACAGTGTGGAGGAGATGGTATCATGTGCAACGCGCTGCTCCTACTTCCTTATACAGTAAATTGGTAACTTTTTTGTATTAAATCAGATTTTATCGCCGAATCAATCTTACACTTTTCTATTCTTGTTCTCTACAAATGACCTTTTTTAGCTCTCCTCAGCTCTTTCCTGATGGGACTCATTAGGAGCTGGTGCTGATTCTTAGAGGCGTTCACTTTCACTCAGCATCTGGAGATTTTTCAGACAATGCTCTGCTGAAATGGTCCCTGCAGCTTTCCTCTGATGTGCTCAGTATCACAGCCCCTCCTGGGCCATCTGCCTGCATCCCACAAACATCTTTGCTGCAAGCTGAATCCTTTCCATCCATCTTTCTGCTGAGATGGGGCTGTCAGATCTGTACAAGCACAACCTGAATTTGCAGAATTTTTAAGAGCTTTGTTGATGTATTTTGACCACAAACCCCACACAAACCTTGGAGTAGAACAATGTGGTAAAAAACCACAACTCCTCTGTCCTTCAAAAACTCTCAACACTTGGTTGAATTCTTCATAAAGCCTTTAGCTCTGGTGGATGCTATCATAAGTTTGGTGTCAGAGAATAGATTTTGCATGTGTATTTTACTTTGCAGGGTGTTTGGCATAAAAGCTGACTGATGTTTGCTCTTTTAATTTGCTGGCTGCATCACCTAATTAGCAGCCTGCTCTGGATTGTGTGGAATTACTCCTGTCATTTATTCCAGTTTTCTCAGCCAACCAGAGTCATAGAGAGGAGACTGTTCTCATCGCGGATCTCAAACAGTTCAAGAAGGGGGTTCCCCCAAGGCTGTGTGTTTTGAAGGCAGATTTTCTGCAAATATTCTGTGCCCATGGGTGGAAATTCCTCCAAAAAAGTAGCCAGGTGTCCAGCAGAAAAGGAGAACCAAGCAGCCAATAGGGAATCCTACGGTTTTCCTACCCAAACTGTCAGCTATTAGTTGTTTGTGGTTCTATCACTTCACAAATTCCAGTCCTCATTTATTGTTTCCCAGACGCTTTGGGAATTTGTCTGTAAGAGTTCTGCTTGTTTTATCTCAGACAAGGTTAGGATGAATAATACTTGGGAAATTCAGTCTTGGTTGTTTATTACATCTTATTTATTTACAGTATTTACATTTCACGAGGCGTGATCTCTTACTTACAAGTTAGAGAAATGAGGTAAAATGGTGAGTTCTTAACTCTTACCAAGGTTATTTAAGAGATAATTACTTAATACTAAGGTTACACCTATATTATTTATACTTTTGACTCAATAATGAGTACTTGAGGTCCTCAATGCGTGCCCTTTTCACGCAGTTAGAGAAAATCACCCAAATCCATGAAGAAGAAGGAAGAAGAAGGCTAAGAAGATGGACTCAGACAACGCCCTGAATCTTCCATCTTGGCCCACACATATTTTTATATACCAAAGCCCCAAATCTGAGTTTTCACCCTGTGAGATCACTCATCACCACTTAAATTACACACCCACACCCCCTGTGCTATCACACAATCTCAGGAGCCTGTTCCAAAGCCTCAAGTCAAATGCTTTGCTTTTCTGAGGGTCGGCACCCCTCAGCTCAGAAAACCTGAAATTTTCAGCCTCAGGGTCCAACATTTGTCCTGACCTGTTCCTCTTCTCTTCCAGAGGTCACTTTGGCGCCTGCTCCTCTCCCTGACCATCCAAAGTGGAGCAGCCAGGATCTGGAGCGGTCCCTCCAGGCACGGTGATGAATGGTGTGATCAAACAGGATCGCTCGGACCACAAAACCGCGCCAGCCGGGAATGAGGAGGAAAAGGCACCCAAGGAAAAACCGGCCAGTGAAGTGAGGGATGGCGCCAAGCTCCAGCCCCCGCCCTTCGCGGAGAGGAAGAACGGTGAGTTCCTCACCTGGTGGTGGCAGGAATGGGAATGGAGAAGGGATCCAGGATGGTTTTGCATCCTTGTGTGTGCTGGGTTTTGGTTCACTGCTGTTTTCATGTGTGGTGTTTTTGAGGGTGTTCTCTATCGATTTTGAGATTTAATGGAATTGGGGGCTGATCTCAGTATTTCTGGGGCAGACTTAAATGCTGTTGTCACCTTTGAGGCATGTTCTCTGTGATCCAAGTGCTGGTGTGATTTTGGCTGAAATGTGGAATTTCAATGTCTTAGGAAGAGAACAGTGTCCTGATCACGCCAGTGACATTTCTGGGGAGTTAGGGTGACATGAAGTTGATCAGTGGAGAATAAATGGGAAGGGTGTTGGATTTCCAAGGCCCCAATTGACTGCTCTGCTCTCACCAAGTACTGGGCGCTCCGGAAAACCTGATCTTCACCAAAATTGCTTCAGATTCATGTAACAGAGAGCAGAATTTGGCTGAGGCCTGTGCAAGAGTCATTTGTGGGGTCATGAGCACAGCAGCTACTCTTGCTGGCAGATCCTGCTCTGAGTTTCAGTGGGATCTGTTGGTAGAAAGCTGATGGACAGAAAAACCCCACAATCATGCTCAGGCTGAGGAGTTGTTTGCCATTTCTTTCAGGCAACTGTATAATATATGAAATGAGGAAAATTCCTTTTGTGCACTCTAAGGCTTTCAACATTAAGTCCTCAAAACATCATGCAATGTGAAAGTGCAGCCCAGAGGCACTATTTTTGCTTTGTGTCTTTGATTGTTTGCATTATTGTACGGGACCCAATTTTTCTCGATCGCTATAAATCAGAAATAATCCAAATGATGTCATCATGGCAATGTTCTGGTGTCAGGCTGGAGTAAAACAGCAGAGAGTCAGACTCAGTCACACCAGAGGACTCCTCCTTTCTACAACCCCAGATATCAAAATGTACCTAAGATAATACAGTAACAACAGGACTTGTAAAGGGACAAACTGTTCAGTGACGTAAAAGAAAATCATATTTTTTCTTGTAGCTTTTTTTGTATCCTTTTTTTTTTTTTGGTATCCATTTTCCACACCTTTTTTTTTTTTTGTTATGGGAAGGCAAAGAAAGAAAATCATATTTTCTCTGCAGCTTTTTTTGTATAATATTTTTTGTTGGTTTTTTTTTTGGGTATCCATTTTCCACACCTTTTTTTGTTATGGGAAGGCAAAGAAGAAACATCTCCAGGTGCCCACAGGCTGCCAGCACAACCTGCAACATGCAGGTAGTGACTGCCCTGAGCCCTGCAGCAGCGCCAGCACCTGCCTGGCACCTGGCCCGGGGTTGGTGGCCCACCAGGACATGGCTGCACCCCTGCAGCCCCTCCACACTGGGCTGTTTGCCTCCTCTAAGTGAGAAGAGCCCCCCACAGTCTGGGCACCCCTCCAGCCCTTTGCTCTGCTCCGTTTCCCTTTCTTTAGCACATTTAGGCAGCACAGGGGCTGGCTCTTCCTGCCCTCCCCATTTGGGAACAGCCGGCTCCCTTCATCTCACATCATCTCAGGAGCTGGCAGGGCTGCCAAGTGTCACACACGTCATGTGGCACCTGGGTCTGCCTTTGATGTCACATTCCGTGGTGTGACAGCTCCTGCAGGGCTGGTGGAGCAGCCTGGTGAGCTGGGGGTGAAGAGGGAAGGGGACATCCCACAGCCCCCAGGCTGCCTTCCACAGAGCCCTAAAGCAGATTTGTCCCTGCCAAGGACAGAGCCTTCCCCTCAGCGCCATTTGTTGGGATGTCACAACAAGGAACTTGTCCCCCATCCCTCGCTGTGGGGTCAGTGGTTGGGAGTGACATGGGGAAAAAAAAATAACAAGGCATCAGTGTCTCCTCATAGCCCACCCTCATGAAGGGCAACCCCACGGGTGTGCTCAGCACTCCCACCTCCATCCCACACACAGAGGGGACAGCAGGGACAGAGATGGTGCCACTGAAGGACACAATGCTTGGGAATGAGTTGGGTGAAGTGGAAGAAGCTTCCATCTGTTGTCTTTAGGAATCTTCCAGGGTGTGTAAGGAGAAGCAAGTGCAAGATGTGTCATCCCCCAGTCCTCCTCCCGAGGGTACAGGTGTGCTGTCTTGGTTTTGAAAGAAGACAGGTATCTGCTAAAGAGAGGCAGGGCCTCTCTTGGGATGGATAATTCAAATCCCCTTCCCTCAAATTATTATAATTTAGAAAATTAAAATGGCTCTCAGGCAGAGATATGGGGATAGGAATAACGGTTCTTTACTAATAGGTATAACAAGGCAAACAAACAACAACAACTACAGCAATTAATAGGGAAAACAGAACCAGGGACCTTGACGGAGCTTGGTCCCACAAAACCCGGGGCAGTCTGGTCTCTGGGGGACTCCAAAGAAAAGGTACCAAGCTGGAACGGTGGGGAATCCCGGGTGGTGGATCGGATTAATTCGGAGCTCAGTCGGTGGTCACTGGAGGGCAGGATGTCCGGCAGGGAGGGCAGCGCGGCCCGCGGTGCAGAGCAGCTCTAAAACAGCGCCGAGGCAGTGGGACAGGGCCGAGACAGCTCCAGCAGGGCAGCAAAAGGAAGAATCAGGATCTTCCTGGGCACACGAGCAGATGATAGCAGCTCTCTTCAGGATCAGATCCCGGTGGTGCCAGTGAGAAACTCACGCAGCAATGGCAGCCGCGTCCGCTCCCGACGCAGACCACACCAAAAGTGAAGCTGCCCCCCCCAGCCCCGTCTTTCTCTCCCCCCACCCCTCGGGGGAACTCCCAGAGACAAAGGTGTAGCCAAGTGCCAGCCTCCATGCTTTGTTTCACCTGAGCACTGATAAGTACCCGGCAATCAGTTGCCTTGCAACTCTTGGGAAAAAATTCTATAGGTGAAAAAGATAAACAAGTCTAACCCCCAGCATGTGCACACCTCAGTCAGGCAGGATCTTCCCTTTGTTCTGTGCTGTTTGTACCCATGGAAGAGGGTGGGCATCAGACAGACACCCATCTGTCCAGGGCACAGCTCCTCACTGAGGACCAGCTCCTGCCCAAGCCTGAACTTTCAAACCGGCCGTCTTTATTTGACTTAACTTTGATTTAATGAAAACAGTCTAGCTAGAATATTTTTAAATAGGAAAATAGTCTTTTTAACTCTAGTATTATTCAAAAATGGCTGAGGGGATTTCATTTAAATTTGTAAAAATAAATCACCTTTGAGCGAGCAGAAAGCCCATTTGGCAGGGCCTACAAAATCCTGGGACTGAGTGCATAAGTCCTGGAAAATGAGGAGTGTTACCTCTACAACAGGCAGGAATTCTGACCTCTGGCTGCTCAGTGTGTCCCCAGGCCCAGCCCTGTCCTGCCCTGGGATGGAACACTGCCAGGCTGCCCTTGTGTAATGATTGTGCCCAATTCCACAGTGTTTTTGTGCCCAATGACAATCTCCTCCCAAACTCTGGTCTCCACTGGGCAGAGCTGCTGTCTCAGGAGAGCCTCAGGAGGGCTCTGGGTCTTCCTAAAGTCCCAGTGCTGCTGGGTTTGGAGGTGAGGTCTGAACTCCCCACGCTCCCCACTGTGCCTGACCTTGGCTGGGCACTGCATCCATGGGCTCCTGCATCCTGCCTGTGACCTCAGCGTGGTGGCCCCACCCCTGCACCAACGCTCTGCTCACCCCATCCCATCCCTCCATGCAGGGACACTGCTGGGGCACATGGCACCCCTCAGAGGGAGGACACACCATGTCCTGCCCACACCTCTGTGGCCCCCTGGGCTGGTTTGGTTGCACACAAAGGCAGACAAAAACCAAGATAGTTCTTGATGCAGTGGGCACAGCAGCCCCTGCAGGGAATTGGGGTCCCCAGCTGCCACCTCCGTGGAGCCTTCAGTCAGGGAACCACAAGGGACATTGACTGCAGTGAACCACAGTCCTGTTGTGCAGGGACCAAAGGTCTCACTCCATGATCCAGAGGTGTTTAATACACTCATCCCTCACAGAACATCATCCACAGGCTCAGTGTTTCCTGAGTTTGGGGGTCTCAGACCCAAAAGCTGCTTTTCCTCCCAGGCCCATCTGAGCCTCTCAGATGTTGACACCAGGGCCAGAGCTTAGGCTCTGAAGCAGCATCAGTGCTCCCAGGATCATTTCTTCAGCTGGGAGCTGCTTTCATCCCATCCCAGCTCAGCCCAACTAACCCCACTCCATCCCATCTCACCTGTCCCATGCCATTGTGCTGCACACCTGTACTTCACCTGTGTCATGGGAACAGCTGCAGAACATTTGATTTATCTTGCATCAGGACTGTCTCTACTTCCCCTTGTGAGTGATGATGATTTCCCTGAGCAGTGGGAAGGCAGTGAGGGTGCAGGCTCTGTGTGTGACTTTGTGTGTCCCTCCCTGTGCCAATTTGGCCAGATGGATTTCAGGAATAATTTTATGATAACATTTGCAATCACAAGGAAAGGGCTCAGAGGACATGGAGGGGCTCTGCAGAACAGCTCCTCCAGAAGTGCCTCAGTGCTCAAAGTGAAGAGTGAGGTGTCCTTTGGTACAGCCCAGAGCCAGCAAGGAATTCCATTGCTGCCTGTCCTGGGGCTGTGAGACTCAGATGGATTTCACCCATGGAACTATCAAAGTGTGAGACACCCTGTGTGACCTGATGGGGTTTCTCTGCCTCAGTGTGAGCTCAGCCCGCTCTGGAGGGCTCCATTTCTCTACAGTGATTATCAGGCCCAGCTCTGACCTGGGAAACCTTTAAAGAGGAGATTGATTTCACCCATTTGCCCCCAGCCCTGTGCCTCCAGGCCTGGGTGTCAGCTCTGGCTGCAGGTGAAGGCTCTGCTTCCCAGGCACTGGCTGGCTACTGCAGTAGGAGACACCAAGGGCTCCCCTGTGCCTACACCACTCCAGCAATGGGTTTGCAAACTGCTCATAATGTTTCCACATAGGTTTCCCATTGCTGATTTTGGAGAATAATGCAGTTAAACTCTCTGTTTATTTGTCTAGTGAAACAGACCTTCTGACCACCAGCCCCTTTAGCCCACTGCAACAAAGGGGAGGATTTTCCAGTGCCCATCTGGTTTGTGTTTAATGTAATGTGCAGAAAGGTTGCACATTTTCAGGGCCTGTGTTCATAAGTAGTAGATTGTACAGCAGTTTATTACACAAATGGAGCTTTATATTGCTGGGCTTTGTTGAGCTGCCAGTTGGGATAAAAAAAAAAAAAAAAAAAGTAACGTGCTTCGTAGACCCTATCAAGGAAAATTAGAAAGCATTAAATTCTGCTCAGACTATCCATCACTGGTGAGCTGGTAATCAAATCCAGAGAGGCTGGTGGGAGGTCAAGACTTTCTTGTTCTTGGTGTTTCTGAATCAATAACTACTATGAAAGACATGTAAGTGAAACCAAAAGAAGAGAGAGAGAGATGCCTGACCTAGAAGTCAACACAAGATCACAGTGGAGAGGCCAGAAGAGACCAGAAAGCTCCAGGTTTTGAGGAGAAAACCCCAGAGTCTCAACTCATTTCTTGTGGTGAGCATGTGTTTTAGTTTAATTCTATATTGGAAGGGTTATTAAATTACTATCTAGTCCCAGGAAAATCTAGCCCTTGTTCCGCACAGCCAGGTAAGAGGTGTATCTACAAGAAGATTTTTCAAATTGCCTTTGGATCCAACTCAAATAAATATTGCAAACCCTGTATTGAACCCAGGTGATGGCTAATCCACAGTGAAACATCAGCCTGCAGCCTTGGAGTGCACAGCCCAGCTTTAATGCCACTTAAATCAGAATGTAAGAACTAAAGGAATTCCAGGAATCCAGTGATATAAACTGTATTTTTAGAGCCGTGAGTGACTTGTGAGAGTGAAACAGTGCAGTGCCTAAAGATAGCCCAAGCAAGGTTTTCCATGATTTATCACAGGAACGCTCACAGTAAGTTAAAGTCACCCAGTGTTGTGATAGCAGCACCTACATGCTGGCATGTTTTCAAGACAAGTCATTCATAACATATTTGTCACAGAGGAAAATTTCCATAACAGAGCTCTGAGTTGTGTCTCGCTTGCACAAGCACCACACACATCACTTTCCTATTAAGACACTGAGAGGTCTACTTGTTTCCAAGAATCTATTTTTTGGACGGTAGAACCCCACTTGCCTGCGTGCCTCAAAGCTTCCCAAGCTTTTTGATTGCTTAAAATAAAAAAAAAAAATTGATTTTGAGCACTCAAAGCCGTGGTGGCAGAGGACAAAGACTTTCCATTGGGCCACTCCATTCCTTTTTGGCCATCTGGAGTTTAGTTATCATTTCATGGGAATTCATTGTCTGACCCATCATTCCTCCTCAGGGCTCTGTGCTCCTTTGTGCACCTAGAGGTTGGGTAGGACCTTTCTTTGCCGAGCAAAACGTCTCCAGGGGTTATTTTAAGGATGAAGTCATGGCAAACATTTCCTGACACCTCATGATCGCCGTTGCTCTTGGCTCCTGGCCCTTGCTAGCTGCACTTTGCAGGATAAAGGAACTGCCTTGTCAAGGGAGGGCTGCGCTGCAGAACTGTTCTCTCCCAGTTTGTGACACACAGGGATGCACTCGGACAGAAACGGCAGAGAACCTGCAGAGAGCTCCTCTATGGACAAATTGGTCTTTGCCTCCTGCATCCATCTCCTGAGTAGCCTGACAGTCACCTGAAATCTCATTTAATGGAATCACAGAATGCTTTGGGTTGGAAGAGACCTTAAAGTTCATCCAGTTCCACATCCATCCTCATTCCCCCATCCCATGAAGATACAGAAAGCCTCTGCTGCCTCATCCTCATTCCCCCATCCCATTAAGTCCTACTGCCCAGGGACAGGCAGTGCTGGAGGCTGAGAAGTGGGGACACAAGAGATCCATGTGGTTACAGCCTCACTGGCTGCCATGGGCAGGGACACCTTCCACTGTCCCAGGCTGCTCCAAGCCCCATCCAACCTGGTCTTGGACACTTCCAGGGATCCAGGGGCAGCCACAGCTGCTCTGGGCACCTGTGCCAGGGCCTCACACCCTCACAGGGAGGAATTTTCTCCCAAACTTCAGCACAGAATCCCACTGGCTGTATGGGGCCCTGCCCACACTCCCCAGGCAGGGTTACATTCTCCACTGGATGAGGACATCACCTGAGTCAGGTCCTCTCTCCCCATCCCTTGACAAGATCTGCTCACTGCTGTGGTGTCCCTCCCCAGCTGCCAGGTCTCTACTCAAAACCAAGGCTGTGCCCAACTCTGTAATCACCTCCCATGGAGGGACATGTGTGAGTCACTCCCATTTCTTTCTCAGGTATGTTTTGAGATGCTTCTAAAACTAATTTCCATCTCATTATGAGTCTAAGCTGCAGTTTAGTGTCCTCTTTCAGAAACCAGATAGAGACAGGGATAATTGTTTGTCATGATCCTTCTTGTTGCTCCATCTCCATGTGCTTTCAAGCAGGTCCTACAACACTTCCACGAGTGACCCCATCCTGCTGCCTGCTGCAGCCTGGGCAGGGCAAAATGAGCAGCACAGAGGTACCATTGTCTGCTGTGAGTTTGTTCCTGGGCTGGGGCTGAGCCCCACTGCTCCAGACCCTTGCTCAGCACCCAGCAGGACTGAACCCCCAGGCTGGGTGTCCTCACCTCGCTGCCCATGCAGCCTTAGCACTCCAAACCCAGGCTCTGCCTGTTGTAACCATGCCTGTGGTTAAATAGAGTGTGTCAGTGATTATAGGATTTCCTTTCCCTGCTGCACTGGGGAAAGAGAGCTCATTGCTCCATGCACAGTTTGAGTTTTTGTTTCATCTTGTTTATATTTGTGGTTATTTCTGCGTTGCCTCAATGGTTTGCACATTCTTGAGGCCCTCGCTCAGAGCACCTGCAGTCAGGTTGTGCTCAGCATTCCCTCTCTTTCACAGCTGATTTTGGGAGGTAGCTGGTGAAGGGAAAAGTTCAATCCAGGACACAGCTCTTAATTCATGATTGAGCCTGATGAACGGCATGTGAATGATATCTGAACACGTGAAACTTGGGGCTGAAACTGTGATCTGTGGTATGAAACCTGACAGCCCTGAAATGATAAAAAGAAAACATCCTCTTGCAAGAATAACACCGTGTTGTCTCCGTCATTTAACCTGCAGGATTTGGGAGCCCGTTAGGCTTGTTGGCACCAAAAAAATCAGGAGGATTCTGGGAAAAAAAGTTATTTCTGGAAGTTAATGGGAATATCCACCACATCACAATGAGGGAGCGTGCATGTATCCAAGCAGAGATTCCAACAGGGAAAGACACCTATTGCAGGAACTAATTGAAAAATGGACTAAGAAATTAAGCTTAAATAGTTCCTCAGGGTAATTTGTCTCTTAGGCCAGCTTATCTGAGGGGCTTTTGCAACCTCCAGCATTTCAAGTCTTTCAGGAGGGATGCATTTCAAAAAATGCTTTCTTATGTAAAAGAAAATGACACCTTTATGCAGAAACATGGAGGAAAGTTTCCCTGGCCTGTGGTTCATGCTCAGCTGCCTCAGTACTCTCAGGTGGCGAGCAGCAAGCCCAGAGGGGTCACAGGAAGACACAAAGAACTGTAGGATTTATGGCAATCCAATACCAAGGCAGCCTCGCTCCACAGCAGCAGGTCACACCCAGCGCCTCACTGCTGACACTGATGGCCTTGAAACCTCTGCTTGGGTAGCGTTAGGAGGAGGGGAGGAGGTGATGATTTGACACAGCATTTAGCCGGGTCTCTCCAAAGATTGGGAGCGCTGAAGGGATGATCATAAATGGAGCCGTCTGTTCTCGAACAGAACGAATCCACGAGCAGGCTGGAGCACAAGATGTTTCCAGTTAGTGCACCATCTGTGTCAGATCTGCCCATTCACAAAGAGGAAACATATTTTCACTCTGAGTGAGTTTTGAAACGAGGAGACAATGAGGAGGGCGAGTGCGTAAGATGTGCGTGCGTGTCTGTGTGCGCAAACGTTTGTGACCCCCGCAGGCACAGCCCCGAGCTGCACCACTCTGCACCACTGCCACAGCCACCACCTGGCACCACACCGCTCCTCAGGCCATTCTCCAAGCTCTCATTTCTACTCATTTTGTGGAAATTGTCATTAAAAGAGGCATGAAGTGTCCCACACTTCTGCTGTAGGAAGGGAGAGTGGGCTGGGACCAGGGTGTCCCCGTGTGGGACAGGGTCAGGTTCTGTGTGTGGAGCTTCCTCAGGCAGGAAGGTGAGTGTGGAGCTTCCTCAGGCAGGCACAGCCCGAGCTGCACCACTCTGCACCACTGCCACAGACACCACCTGGCACCACACCGCTCCTCAGGGCATTCTCCAAGCTCTTATTTCGACTCATTCGTGGAAATTGTCATTAAAAGAGGCATGAAGTGAAGTGCCTGGGGAGCACTTCTGGTGTGGGAAGGGAGAGTGGACTGGGACCAGGGTGTCCTCGAATGGGGCAGGGTCAGGTTCTGGGTGTGGAGCTTCCTCAGGCAGGCACAGCCCCGAGCTGCACGACTCTGCACCACTGCCACAGCCACCACCTGGCACCACACCGCTCCTCAGGGCGTTCTCCAAGCTCTCATTTCAACTCATTTTGTGGAAATTGTCATTAAAAGAGGCATGAAGTGTCCCACACTTCTACTGTGGGAAGGGAGAGTGGGCTGGGACCAGGGTGTCCCCGTGTGGGCCAGGGTCAGGTTCTGGGTGTGAGGCTTCCTCAGGCAGCTGGGAGGGCACTGCCACAAGGTTCCAGGCTCCTCAAGGAGCCTCCATGGTGAGCCAGGAGCTGGGGAACTGTGGCTGGCCTGCACCTTGCTGCAGAAGGGATGGGCCAGAGGTTCATGTGCCCTTCCACCGCGGTGTTTGACTCACTGGCAAAGCCCAGAGGAGTTTCAGGAGTCAGGGTGGGATCCTGGCTGCTCTGGGGCTGGGAGGAGACAGTGCAGGACCCCATGGTCCACACCACTGCTGGCCCACACTTGTCCACTTGGCCACTGACCTCATGGGGAGAGAGAATGGGAGAAATGAGCCCGCACCCAGGGCTAACCACCAGCCAGGAGAACCTCAATGTGAGCCCTGCTGGTTATGTGGAGCTGCCTGGAGCTGGTTCCTCCCCACCTTTGACATTCCAGCCCCAGCAGCTCCATCTGCCCTCCCTTGTGTGCCCAGTTGCTCCGTTGGTGGGACAAGCAAATCTCCCCAAGGGGAGCCAGGCTGCAATCACAGCCCTTGTGCTCTGTTCCCAGGTTTGTTGTAGATCCTGCTTTTCTCAGAGCTGGTTCTGGGCAGGCTAATTGAGGTGGCACTTCCAGGAATCCATTTCCAGACCTGCTGCTGCGTTGCCTTCTGGTAACATCTGGCACAACGTGCCTGCACAGATGTTCAGTGCTGTGGCTGCTTCCCAGTAGTTTGCTGGGGTGGTGTGTGCAGAAGAGCTCCATGGATGAGAAAAGCTGCATCCTACTGGGGTTGTGCAAACCAGCTCATACACTTTAAAATGCCAAGAGAAGAAATTCACAGCTGTGCCTTTATTATATGTGCATTTAGGGCCAAACTGGGCCTGTTTCTGGCGTGGCCATAGAAAACTCTGCAGGGGGAGGGCTGTTCCTCCAGACACTGCTGAGCAGCAGCAATATCTCTCCAGAGCTACTGCTGCAACCCTGGGTCTGCACACCCCTTATTTCCCCTGCATTTCATCTCCCAGAAGATGCAGGAAACCTCTGCTGCCTCATCCTCATTCCCCAACCCCATGAAGACACAGGAAGCCTCTGCTGCCTCATCCTCATTCCCCAATCCCATGAAGATACAGAAAGCCTCTGCTGCTTCATCCTCATTCCCTTATCCCATGAAGATACAGAAAGCCTCTGCTGCCTCATCCTCATTCCCTCATCCCATTAAGTCCTATTGCCCAGGGACAGGCAGTGCTGGAGGCTGAGAAGTGGGGACACAAGAGATCCATGTGGTTACATCTTCACTAGGATTTTCCAGACCCCAGGGGCTGGGCTAGAGCCTGTACTTTCCTTCTTGTATTTCTGAGTTCCCCACAAACCCTTCTGCCCCTCCAGGCACGGGCTCAGCTCAGTGTTCCCCCCACCCATCAGCTCCTGGGCTTTCCAGGTGGGCACACACTTGGGAAGATGCTCATGGAAAGCAGGAGGATAACAAAACTCACTGAAACAAAAATGCTGCCCTGAATGAATGTCCTAAGCACCAGTGAACAGGAAGGATGCAGGAGCCTGGCTGAGCCTTGCACAGGGTGGTGATTCCTGTCTGGTGTGATAAATAACCAAACCCTACATCTCGTGAGTAACCACCATCATGGCCATGGCTGCAATTCCACACAGACCAGGCAGCCCCAGTGATGCTTGAAGTTTGAGCTTTCATATTTTTTAGATTCTGTGCTGCCCAGGGGTGCAGCTCTGAGCTCACAGTCAGTGTCACTCAGCTCTCTGCACACAGCAGGGACACAAAACAAATCCTTGTCCTGCTGCACACCAAGGACAACTTTCAGCCCAACAGCACAAACAAGGGTGGCTGGAGGGAGGAACAAGAAGGATGGGACCTCACAGCCTGGAGCTGGAATTGGACAATTAAACCCCAATGTGCAAATGGACCAAAATTTATAAAAGTGTGAGACCTCGTGACCATTTGCCAATTTTGTGACCATTTTGTGTCCATTTTGTGACCATTTTGGGTCCACCTTGGGTGTAGCCCTGGCCAGGCTCTTGAACTGCCCAAGGTATATCCTAGAGACCTTTCAATAAATACCAATCAATAAGATAAATAAGATAGTATTTTAATAATAAGATAATATTTCAATAATAAGATTTAATAATAAGATAATACTTCAATAAATACCTATTTCATCCACCAGCTCTGTCCAGGTCAGCCCTCCCAAGGCATCAGATTCTGGTGACCACAAAGGGACAGTGAGGCATCACCAGCACCTCTGAACACAAAGCCAGGCTCTCCCATCTCCTCTCTGTTCACTATCTGCATCTTTCTGATGCTGCAGGGCTGGCTGGGGAGCTTCCAAGCACTTGTTAAACCTCCTGGAGGTCAGCAGCACCCACAGAGCTTCAGGGGTAGAAGCTGTGAGCAGTGAACGTTAAACACTGACCAGCTCGGGGCACTGAATTTTGGTTTGTTCCTTTTATGGGTGCTTCTCCCAAAACCACAGCCCCACGAGTGCTGTTCCAGGCTGCAGGACAATAGACATTGTCCTTGGTGGTACACCAAGGTTTGGGCAAGGATGGCTGAACCTGTCAGGATGCAAGGGATGTGCAGAAATGTGACACAAACCCTGAGCAGCACTGCTGAGACCAAAGCACAGCTCCCAGCTGCCCAGGGGAGGGAAAGAGGAGAAGAAAAAGAAGAGCTGGGACATAAAGTCATATTGCTGTTGTATTAGGGACAGTGATAATAACGGCACACAACTCTCAGTAGCGAAATGAGAGCAACTTTATTCTCCAAAACCATCTTTTATAGACAGTTCTGATAAAGTTTCAGTGGCCAGCAAACCACCACAAAACCATCACTGGACAGTTGGGAACAACACCCCTCAAGGGTTTCTTGCAAGTAAACAACAAGGAGACAAACAACACCTACAAAAGTTGTTTTCCTTCTGTGCTGGTTTGAAAGCAAAACCAGTGAGAGACTCCAAGTCAGAAACACAATTTAATAAGATGAAAAGAAAATAAAGGAAAGTAAAATAAAAGAAAAGTAATAGTACAAAAAAAACCCCACTGACAGAGTCAGAACACAACCTGACACCCTGTTAGTCAGGGTGGTGGCAGCAGTGCAGATGAAATGCTCTTGTCCAAGCAGTGATCCTGTAGAGAGGTCTGGCAGCTCTTGTCCTCTGGGAGTCCAGTGGGTCAGGGCTCCCTGTGCTGTCCCAAATCCCAGATTCTATCCAGGTGGGAATGCTTGGCTCCTCCCCCTGGGCGGAGCATCTCCCCATGGGCTGATCTCATTCTCTGAGCCCTGCAGTGGCTCCTTGCTGGCCCATGAACCAGAGACAGCTCCCGCAGGGAGTTCCCCATGAGCCATGGGCACGGCATTGCTGGGCCATGGACAGGAGAGAAGGGAAACACTGCCCCAGCTGGTTCCAGCAGCTCCTGGGGATGGGGATGGACACAGACTGTGGGCACAGCTGACAGTGTAACCTAGGACACCTTCTCCAAGGACTCTTTGGGGTTCCTCCTCACACTTTCTCAGCCCAGAGTGAGGAAGTTCTGTGACTGGGTTTCACACAGACACTGTGCTGCTGCTGCCTGATCTCTCTCATCCAGCATCCACAAAGACAATTAATGTTAATTGTTAATTATATTAACTGTTAATGACGAGGTGGCATCAGGAGGGCTGTGCACTCCGAGCAGTGAATCTCTGTGTTTGTGAGAGGACGAGGAGCAGGGAGGGGCACGGAGCAGGGCTGGGACAGGCTCTGGGCTGCTCCCAAGCAGAGCAACTCTGCCCCAGCAGCAGGAGCACCGGGCTGCCAGCTCTCCTGTCGCCTGCAGCTACGAGCAGCCATGGTTTGCTGCACTGTGACAGGCATGCAGACCAAGGTGGGGCTGGATTTGTCACAGTCAGGGTGTCCAAATCGCTTACAGGAGAGACAAATGTGATGCCAGCAAGGAAGCACTGCACGTTCTGTACTCAGGGCTGTATTTGCAAACCACAGAGCAGGGCTCAGGAGGAGGATGGCTGCTAGCAAAGATGTTAGGAGCAGAAGAGGAATGGTAACACTCATGTAAACATGACAGGTCCCTTCCTGATGGATGCATGTAGTCCGTAAACATCATTGTCACACCGGAGATCTCGCCAGGGATTCCTGAAGATGCTTTCAAGCATGCTGCAGAACCTTGGGGTTCTGGGGCTTTCAGAATTATGACCATCTGTTTGCAATTGAGGCCATTTGGAAGCAGAAGAGAGCTGCCAAGAGACTCTTTTTGAAGGAAGAGTGCCTTCAGTCTCACCGAGAAGTTCCCTCCAGCAGGTATCACAATCACAGAGCCACAGGAAGGTTTGGGATGGAAGAGACCTTAAACTCATCTCATTCCAACCCCTTGCCATGGCAGGGACACCTTCCACTGTCCCAGGCTGCTCCAAGCCTCATCCAGCCGGCCTTGGACTGCCAGGGATCCAAGGACAGCCACAGCTTCTCTGTGCCAGGCCTGCCCACCCTCAGAGGGAAAATTTTCTTCCCAATATCCCATCCATTGCTGCCCTCTGGCAGTCAGCCATTCCCCCTTGTCCTGGCACCCCAAGCCCTCGTCCAAAGTTCCTCTCCAGCTCTCCTGGAGCCTCTTTAGGCACTGGAAAGGGCTTGGAGCTCTCCCTGGAGCTTTCTCCAGGTGAACCCTCCAGCTTTCTCAGCCTGGCTCCAGAGGGGCTCCAGCCCTGGGAGCATCTCCATGGCCTCCTCTGGGCTTGTATCACTCAGGAGGGAGTTGTGCATCATCCCAAGCTGAGGCAATAAATCTCAATTAGAATGTCTGTGATGGGAGTGACACCAGGCTGGACATTTCTCACATTCAAGCCCAGCCCTGCAAATATCTCCTGTCTGCTGTCCTGGCACAGTCATTGCTCAAAATAAGAACTTCCAAAGTGAGCATTAATCTGGCTTGCAGAATTTGCAACTGCAACCCAGCTAATTGAGGCCTTGACTGCTTAATTTAATTCTTATTTTGCATGAAGCTGGGCCTGAGGGTTGAAGTGAGCCAGGCAGGTCAGCTCAGCTTCCTACAGCTCCTGCTGTGTTTGGATGGGGATGAGGGTTGAGCATCACCTTGAAATTGTTCTGCCACCCTGGTGAGCTCTGCACTCCAAGGAAAGGAGGGGAACACAGGGAAGGAGATCAGAGAGAAGTGGGGAATTTTGCCATCCCTTGAATGCTTCCATTGAAGCCACAGAGTGGATGGCACAGAACCTGCCCAGGGTGTGGTTTGTGCAAGCATGGGCTGCATCACACACGCTGTGCAGCTCAGCACTCAGAGGGGGTGACCAGCAGTGGTGCTGTGCACCAAAAAATCCCCTGAGGGAGGCTGTCTTCCTTAGCACTGCACCAGGGATGGAAGCTGGCTTTAAATGTCAACCTGCCTTAAAAGCCCCAGGCATTCCCTGACATGTGTGGTGGTGTGAACCTGTTCACTCAGTAGAGATTTGCTCCGCTGAAAACGAGCCTGAAAGTTGATAAGAGCCCCTGGTTAGGCCTGAAATAGCCCTTTGCAATGTGGGGCTGGCTGGAGGAGGTATCAGATGAAGACCAACAGTCACAGCACAGCAGAAAGGAGGCTGAGGTCATGCCTGCACTTCGGTCCAGCCACAGGTGCACCGGCTGCTCCGAGGTGTTGCTGTGCTTGTGCTGGGCCTCACCAAGTCATGGTGCTCCCTCTGCCCCAGAGGGAACATCGAGGGAAAATACAGAAAGAGCAGAGAGACATTGGAGGTACAATTGCACTGGAAAATACAGAAAGAGCAGAGAGACATTGGAGGGTCAATTGTGCTTGAAAATACGGAAAGAATAGGGAGAATTGGGAGAGACAACTGCACTGGAAAAAACAGAAAGAGTAGAGAGAAGTTGGAGGGACAATTGCACTGGAAAAAGCAGAAAGAGCAAAGAGACATTGGAGGTATAACTGCACTGGAAAATACAGAAAGAGTAGAGAGACACTGGAGGACAATTGCACTGGAAAAAGCAGAAAGAGCAAAGAGACATTGGAGGTATAACTGCACTGGAAAAACAGAAAGAGCAGAGGGACTTTGGAGGGACAATTGCACTGGAAATACAGAAATAGTAGAGAGACCTGGAGGAAACTGCACTAAAAACGAAAGAGAGAGAATGAGGAAAATGCTGAAAAACACAGAAAGAGCAGAGAGACACTGGAGGGATAACTGTGCTGGAAAAGGTGCAGTGGTGCTGTCTGGAAAGTAAAGGAAGCAGGATTCTGTTAGGAAAATTAATAAAAATGCAGAGGTTTATGTCCAAAAAGGAGACAGAGGAATCCTTTTACTTTATTGGAATAAAGGGAGAGGCCATGGGGCATTTCCCCTGGGGTCTCTCCAATTTTTGAAGGATGCAGCCTCCTATTTATCCTGATTTCCTGACTGCATTTCCTCTCTCTTTCCCCATTGGTTGAGGTCTTGAGATGTACAGACTTCCTAGAATGCCTAATACCTAAGATTCCCCTTTTAATGTATAACCTCCCCTAATTTTTAATTCTTATGGTGTTTATGAGTTTTCCCTATTGTTTCATTCATTTTTCAATATCCAATTTCATTTATCAGCAAACCCACAGTTTGTAAAGGCAAAAATCTTCTTTTCCATTCATCCATCAGTGGAATCCTTCCCGTTGCTTCTTTGATCCCTCAGTGCTGGTTTATCTACCAGCAGACCCAGGGCTTGTTTGTAAAGACAAATCTGTCATTCCTCTCAATTCCCACCTCGTGCAGCTGCAGAGAAAGGCCAGAGGGTTCTGTTCAGTTACCTGGGTGAAGTTCAGTGTCCCTGGCATGAACATGGTTCATTCCAATGCCCTCAAAGAGAGAGGAGGGGCTGGATTTTATTTTCAATCTCTGCTGGTACCGTGCGTGGGAAACACTTCTGGCACTGGGATTTGGATCTGTTGGGGTTTTGCTCTGGGCTGCAGATAAGGTTCCTCTTTCCTTGGTCACTTTGTAGGAATGGAAAACATGCCTGGGCCTTCAAGCACATTTTGAAGTCAATCAAAACTGTCTTAAAGTATATTTCTCTGCTATAGAACATAAAAATATTATCCTTCTGGCACGCCTCCATGAGAATATTAAAAATAGCTTACTGAGTTACTCTGTGAAAATCACTAATATAACAAGACTTTTGTGTCTTATTTCATTAATGAAGGAACTCTAATGTTGGGCTTGAGTGTGATCCTGCTGTAAATCAATAAGGAATATTTTTGGAAAAACACAGTCCTATTATTTTGAGATATTTTTGTAGGGTGAAGTTAGAAAGAAACATTTCTTGCCACGACTTTTGTCCAACTCAATAAGCTGTTTCATCTGAAAAGTTTAGTGCTGGCTAAATAAAACGTGTTCTGTGCATGGGATGGCACTGGCTTTTCTTTGTCCAGAATGGAGGAGAATCTGGCAGAGGAAAGCTTGGAGATAAATCTTGCGCTGACCCCTCACAGCAGAAACCCACGGCTTGCTTAGGGAAGAGTCAGAGCAGGGCAGAGCTCCTGGATTTTCCTGAGCAGCATCCAGGAGGCAGCAAATCTGGGATGTGGAGGTTCTGTCCCATTTCCAGCTGCAATTGTTTGTTACCAACCCCCTGGGGCTGTGGCCATCCCCGATGAAGAACCCAGGGATGGTCCTGGCTGGGTCAGGAGTTTCCTCCAGCTCATCCCCTCATCTCTAGTGAGCCAAAAGGATGTGGAAAACCAGGGTAATCACACAGCAGCAAATCTCCAAGACCCAGCTACTGGTCTTTCCTTCCTTTGGATTTAATGGCCTCTGTGGGTATTTCTTACATGGATTTGTCAAATTGCCTTTTGAACTCGTGCTAAAGAGGTGATTTGCTGCTTCCTCAGTGGCCTCCCGAGGGGTGTAAATCACAGCTCTGCTTCAGGAACAGGCAGCGTTCCTCCCACAGCACCACTGCTGCCCTGGCAAACAGAGACCCCGCTCATTTTCTGTTGTTTACAAAGGCTCCAGGGATGGGCAGTGAGCTGGGGCTGGAAATGGGTTCCTGAGTTCCTGAGGTGCCTCTTGGTTGCCTCTGCCAGGGTTTCACAGTCTGTTGCCTTTAAGCATGCAGGCAGGGTGAGAGGAATGGCTGAGGCAGCAGGAGCTCAGCAGAGCTGAGGGGAAAGGCTCCCCTGAGCCAAGGGACAGAGCTCAGCTGCTGAAACTGAGCAGGTCCTGAGAGCAAATGACACAAACCCCAGAGTGTGTCATGAGCCTGGAACGAGGCATTACACACCCCTCTAAATCCACACAACCACGTGGCAAGCTGGGGGAAACCTCTGCTCCCAAAGCCAGGATCACCTTTCCCTCCCTCATTGCTGACAGAAGTTGATCCACTCTGTTCTTAAAAATCTTCTTTGGTTGGAGAAGATTCCAACTCTTGCCCAAACCATTTTCACTCCAGCTCCTTCCTGAAGTGCACATCCATAACTCCTAGTCCTTCCTTCTCAGTATGGATAGAGAGAACAAAACACTCAGTTTCTTTCCGGGTAGCCTCCTTATATTTAAAATCTGATCGGGGTTCCCTCCCCATTTTTCATTGTCCTGCCCCTCAGTCTTTGTGCCTTCCCTTGAGTGTCTCGTTTTCTGGACTTCTTGGTGTCTCTGTGCCCTGGGCTTTCTTTTGTTGTGTCTCACCTTCCTTGGTGCAGAGGAGGAGAGAGAAGGAGAGAAAGGAGAGGAGAGGAGAGGAGAGGAGAGAGAGAAGGAGAGGAGAGGAGAGGAGAGGAGAGGAGAGGAAGAGGAGAGGAGAGGAGAGGAGAGGAAGAGAGAGAGGAGAGGAGAGGAGAGGAGAGGAGAGGAGAGGAGAGAGAGGAGAGGAGAGGAGAGGAGAGGAAGAGGAGAGGAGAGGAGAGGAGAGGAGAGGAGAGGAGAGGAGAGGAGAGGAGAGGAGAGGAGAGGAGAGGAGAGGAGAGGAGAGGAGAGAGAAGAGGAGAGGAGAGGAGAGGAGAGGAGAGGAGAGAGAGGAGAGGAGAGGAGAGGAGAGGAGAGGAGAGGAGAGGAGAGGAGAGGAGAGGAACTTTGCTGCACTGGGCAGGCAGGTGAAGGGATGTGCTTTGCAGCCTGCACTGCTCCCCCTTCTCACTCTCCCTCACCATCACCGATGGTCCTGGGCTGGCTCAGGGTGCTGCTCTGCCGTCACGGAGCAGCTGCAGAACGTTGTGCTCTGTACTCTGTGTATGTGCAATCCCTGCCTCATTCTCACTGCGTTTGTTTCTGTAACTGTCCTCACATCATCACTTCTTTTTAAAGCCATTATCTCGCCCCAACGCTGCTCTGCTGCGTGCATGCGCCCTCTTCCAGCTTCACCTCCCAGTAAATAAAATGGTTTTCTACTCCACTTTGTAGAGGAAACATGAAGACAAAGGGACGCAGTGACCCACTGACAGCTTCTCTCTGAGTGTGCTTTTCTGAGTGTTTCTCACCACCTTGGGCAATACACACCAAGCTGTCCCAAAAATCTTTAGACAATGTCATGTCAGGCGGTGTCAGCAGCCTCATTAAACACAAGATAGATGACATGTACAGCTCATTCCCTATCCACAAGTGTCACAGAAGGATTAGATTTGACACATGCAGAATGGCTGGGGTTTATTTCTTTCCCCTGATTTGTTTCAGTATTTGTTTGTTGGCTCGATGTGTTGTCCCAGTACTTTTCTGGAAACGGAGTAGACGCTCCACAATTTCCCTTTTCCAAAACCAGATATTCTGTTTAGCATTTTTGAAAGCCATTAAGGAGAGTTACATCTCTATGCCTGCCTCGTGTCTTTAAAAATCTGTTTAAGCTGCCAATACCTCCTAGACTTTTACAACAGATGCATATCTGCCAGTTATTGCCATGGAAGGCAGAATTCTGTTCATTTGGCTGATCATTCCAAGGTTTACTCCTTTCTGGTTAGTCGGCCTGGTGGGCACATCCAGCTGCTCAGAGTCACGTTCTGCACAAAGAGGAGCCACCCTGGAATTAAATAAACTGATGGGAGGCAGAGGAGAGCTCTGGGGATTGCTGTGCCCACCATTAAACCATGGCCCCAGGTATCACATCCTGATTTAAAAAGATTTAAATCTTTTAAATCCCTCCGGGGATGGCAATGCTGCCACTGCCCTGGGCAGCCTGTTCCAAGGTTTACAACCCTGTCAGTGAAGAAATATTCTCTCATATCCAAGTTAAACCTCCCCTGACTCCACGTGGGACAACTCCTCTCATCCTGTTCTGTGTTCCCTGGGAGCAGAACCTCACTCCCACCTTCCTGTCAGAGAGTTGTGGAGAGTGAGAAGGGCTCTGAGGAAGGAAGGACATGGATTTCACATACCCACACTCCACAAGGTTCCACTGTCCCAGGAAAAAGCAGGTGAGGAGCTCCAGGGCACAGAGCAGGTTGTGTATCAATGGAAGAGAAGGAGCAAGTCCTAAATCACTTCCAACAAGAGCATGAGTATCACAAATGACTCAAGGAAATCTGAGAATCAGGAATGACATCTCTTTCTCCATCTGACTCAGGAACACGGTCCTGGTTTCTTTTCCTTCCCAGCTTTTCTTCTCTCTCTCCCTCTCTAATGCTGAGTTACATCTCAGGAAGCACCAAAAGCTTCACAAAAATGTTTCAGACCCTGCCTTGGCTATACTACAGTTTTAGGGAAAATAGGAGTGGAAAATAGAGGCCAGCACTGCTCCTCGCTGGCTGCCAAGCCCCCTGGCAATGCCAGAGCCAGCCTGGGCTCCTTTCACCCTGTGAGCAGAAACACCAGCACTGAGAGCCCTTCCACCACCTCTGGTTCCCTTCACCCGCTGCCCCTGTCAGCACCCATCCTGCTGGAGAGAAAACAGGGAAAATCCTGGAGACAGCACAGCCTGGGTCAGCTGGAAAGCTCACACCTGCACAGGCTGCACTCCCAGCTCCAGGTGTGATCCCACAGCGATCGCATCCCCAAGCCAGAGCCCATCCAATAAGGGAGAATTCCCAAAGTGTGGATGTGGGTCAGTTTGTTAACCATATATAGCATAACCCACCACAGCTGACTGAGAGTGTTTTAATTGTTTGGGTCCGTTTCTGTAAAAATAGAAGAAATCTGTAGTTTAATCTTTAATTGTCTCAGAAAAAAAAAAAAAAAAACCCAAGCATAAGTTTGCTTCTTTGTGCCTCTCCAGCCCTTCACAGTTCATCCTTTGCAATGTGTGCAAAACAAAGAAATGTTACCTTGCTCAGAGGAAGTCTTGTTGTCAGGTCTGAATTTCTTTCTTTGTTTTGTTTTAGAAAGCCTCCCTCTCCCATCAGTTCAGGAATGCTGTCTTGGCAGTGATCTCTCCTGCATCTCCTTCATCACAGATGCTGTTTAGACACTTCCCCCATTTTGGTCCCCAACTACCTGTGAAGAGCTCAGCTCTGCAAGATTTTTCCTTTTCTCTTTGTCCACAAAAAGCCACCCAAGCTGCAGGTCAGGTAAAACTTTATCCAGCTTCAATTTTCCTGGATGTCAGAGTGACCTGGGAGGTCTGGTCTGCTTTGCTTTTCATAAGAGAATCCGTCTTCTGTACCTTTCACCTTCTCCAAACACTTGGATTTTCACTTGCTCTGAGCTGCTGTGGCTGTGCTGACTTATTTCCTGAATCAAATCCTCTGTCTCTGCTCTGCAAGAAAAGCAGCAGCATTAAATGATCACCAGAAAAACACAGCTGCATTTGTCATGACTTGTAGGGGAACTTCTTCCTCCAAATCCTTCAGTGTAAGAGGGAAGGGATCAGGGGTCATTCATCCTCAGCTGTTGGCACAGCACTGGCTGGAAGAACAGGGCTGAAATTCTGATTTTTTTTTCATGTTTCCTCTTCCTCATTTTTAACTGACAAGCGGCATGCAGTGGCAAAGGTTCACACCACTCTTCAGGGAGAAGGGACTTCCTGTGCTCAGAGCAGGCATGAGAGAGGGATTTCTTGGCAGAAAAGTGGAATGTCCCCACGGCACCTCTCTTAGAGAACAGAGGGGAAACCTCAGTCAGACACACCAAAGCGTCCTGCCCCACAGCAGGGCTGAACTCAGTGAATATTTTATTAATTCTGTGTTACTTTCTACTCATTTACCACCCAAAATTGCTTGGACTTGGCCTCATCCATCCCTTTCTGCCCAGTCTTATCCCCTTGTCACAGAGAGGGCCCAGATTTTCAGCCTTCCAGAGGGGCAAGGAATGGGAACAGGAACATCTTATTTCTACACGGTGTCACGTTGGATGTTCTGCTTCAGGAAAACATCCCTGGCTGGGCAGCAAGGGAATGGCTGCTGTTTGTCACCTCCTGGCTCCTGAACTTGGGGCAGGTGAAGCCCTGGGGAGCTCGAAGAGAGAAGAGACCATGGGGATGGGGGAAAAGAGGTGGGAGACAGATGCTGGAGCAGACCTGGGGAATTCCTGAGGAGCTGGGAGCAGACACAAAAGCATTCACAGGGTGATAAAAATAAAGGTTTTATCCTCTGGTCCCAGAGGGGACCATGCACAGTTTGGTGCCACCAAGAGAGGCCCTGAAGGGCTGAGGGTCAGAGGATGATGTGTCTGCAAAATGCTGTGGACAGGGGGGGTTCAGTCTTATTGCATTTTTTTCTTTGGAGACCTGAGGTTTTCTGCATCAAAGATGAAATTTGTGAAACTCCCTTCTAGGAGAAGGTAAGATTTGAGTCTTGTGGTCTTTGAAAATCACAGACCAAACAGGACAGCAGCCATGGGAGTGGTCTAAAGCACAATGATCACATTTTTCCATGCAGCAAGGCCCCAGAATTAATGGGAGCAGCTTAAAATCTTTACACAACACAAAGACTTCCCAGAGATTGTCTCTGCTGGGGCAAAATCCCAGTGCAGATTCTGTTATTCACTGCAGAGGCCGACTGCGGTCCTGCAGCATGTGGGAAAGGGCTGTCAAGGAGCAGGATTTTGGGAAGCTGGAGTCATTCTGGATAACCTTTGCTGGTGGATGGCCCGTGCCCAGCTCAGCTCGAGGTGGGGCAGTGAGCCAGAGGGTTGTGTCAGTGCCTCTCAGCTGAGCTCATGGCTCAGGGCAGCAGAGAGGAGGCATGGAGGAAGGCTCCAGGTAGGACAGGCTGGGGGATGCAGCAGGGTCCCACTCCTGGGAAGCTCTGGAAAGCTGAAGGTCATCAGCCCATCCTGTGCCAGGATATTGGAATTATTATATCATTTATAGAAAAAGAAAAATGCATCTATATTTCTGTAAAAAGACCAGACCTTTCCAAGGAGGAGAAGCAGTGACAGTCCCTGCTGCACCTGGTGATTCCTCAGGAGCACAAAACCCCCCAGCCCATCTCATGCTGGGGGTTAAGGGCTGCCAGGAGCTCAATCAGAACAAAGCCATCAGAGGCCTTGGCAGAGCAAGGCTGGAGAGGGGCTGGGAACACAAACCCTGTGAGGAACGGCTGAGGGAGCTGGGCTTGTTCAGCCTGGAGAAAAGGAGACTCAGGGGTGACCTCATCACTCTCCACAGCTCCCTGAAAGGTGCCTGTGCTCAGCTGGGCTTGGGCTCTTTCTCCAGGCAGCACTGACAGAACCAGAGGACACAGCCTCGAGCTGCACCAAGGGAAATACAGGCTGGATATCAGGGAAAAGTTTTTTACAGAAAGGGTGATAAAGTCCTGGAATGATCTGCCTGGGGAGGTTGGTGGAGTCACCATCCCTGGATGTGTTTAAAACAAGTCTGGATGTGGCACTGGGTGCTGTGGTTTGGTTGAGGTGTTGGGGCTGGTTTGGACTCGATGATCTTGAAGGTCTCTTCCAACCTGATGATTCTGTGATTCTGAATTCTGTGAATTCTGTGATTCTGTGATTCTGTGATTCCTGTGTCTGGGGCAGCCCAGAGGACACAGCTGTCCTGCAAGCAGACACACTCTGGAAACCATGGGATACCCTGGCAGCCGACCCAGTCACTTGTGCATCCAAATAATGTCTGGGTTTCCTTGTCAATCCAGAAAAAAAAAAAATAAAGCTGCATTTCCATGAAACATTTCGATGTCTATGAATCAGCGTTTTCCAATAAAACGTTTCATCTGAAAATTCCCAGCCAGATGCAGCCCTGATAAGGTCCAGAGCGTTGGCAGCAGCCCAGGGCAGCCTCAGGCATGGGGCAGTTGTGCAGAGTGATCTCTCTGGGCCATGACGATTCCTGCTGACCTTTCCTGCAGTGTGACTGTGTGGCCTGGGCATCTGAAATGTTATTTATAGACAGTCTCCAGCAGGCCCTCGAGGTCTGGGCATGCAAGAGCTGCTGGAAAGGAGCTTTTTCAGTGGAAAAGCCACTTTACAAAAACACAAATAGAAATAAACTCCCTTCTGGAGATAAATCATTCCTGCTGGGGGCTTGGTGCTGTGCATGGGTTTTTACACGACCTGGCTGTGTGAAACCTCTGCTAACAGTGGGGTGATCTCCTCATTCCTCTCCTGGGGCTGCTGCCAGAACAAGATTTTACAGCACAGGGAGGCTCTGGTTTCACTGCATGTCCCCAGCTCCGTGCAAATTCAGTTTTCTGCATCTCAAAGGATAAGGATTGCTGAGGACAGGTTGATGGTGTCTGCCCATGTTGCAGAGGAATGGCAGAATTTTGTCTTCACCTGGAGCAATAAAATGAAATTATTCCCTCTCAGAGCCACCTGCACAAGTTTTCTTGGAATTTCCTGGAGCTTCTGAGCTCTCTAAAGCCCATTGTCTATATTGGTCCAATGTGAAGGAGGGTGCTGCAGAGCTGAGGACAAAATGAGCAATGCCAGGACACTCAGTGTCTCCAGTTTGCTCCAAGAAAAAAAAAATAGCCCAAATCAGTTTTTCCTCATCAAAACATTCAAATTTCCATCCCATTGAGAAATTAGGGCTGGCATTCCCAAAGCTTCCACTTTAAAAACCTGCCACATTTTTAAGAAGTAATTCTCCGCTTCTCATCCTGCTTGTTTTCTTGTTGAATGAGGTTTCAATGTCCCTGTTGCTCCAAGTTCTAGACACTGATGGGTTTCTCTCCTTGTGCACAATAAAGCAAACAAGATTAAAAAAAAAAAAAAAACCAAACAGCAACAAAAAAACCCCCAAAAAAACCAACAACAACAAAAAACCAAAAACAAACAAAAAAACTCCAACAAAATAAAACCACAAAAAAAAAAAAAAAAACCAAACAAAAAAACCCAAAACAAAACAAACAAAAAACCCCACAAAACACCTGAGGTGGAGTTTCAGCTCAAATCCCCTTCATGAACCTGTGGCCTCGTGAGGTGCCTGGGTCACATCCTCTGGGGATCACAGCATGTGCAGGGGTTTCTCTCTCACCAAGCCTGGTGTGGAGATGCTGTTGGAGCTACTAAACCCTGAAAAGTCCAGGGTATAACACTTGCAGAGGGTCTTTTTTATTGAATTTGCATCTGAGACAAAAAGGGAAGTGATCAGAGGAGGGAGGCAGAGGCTACAGTGGAACAGAGGTGTGTCACAAAATATGGACTGTCCCAACAGTCAGGAAATTCTCAGGCTGAAGAAAAGACCAAGCAGTCTTTTCTGAAAAGAAAATGAAAATAAAAAGTTGCTATTTTGGCTTTTGACAGCGATTCCATGGAGCAGATCACAGCCCTGGAGCAAGTGCTGTCCTGAAGATTTCAGTCCAACACTGGGATGCCAGCAGTCAGCTGTTATCCAAAACCAGTTCAGAAATCTCCCTGGGAAAAGTGCTGAACTGATGACTTTTGAAATAGTAAACCTTGGCTCTTTTAAAGCATAGAGAGGTGTCTTTTTTTATGGCAAAATATCTTCTTTTTCTTATGGCTTCTCCCTGCACACTGAAAAACAGCTCTGGGCAATTCACAAGTACAAATATGCAGTGCATCAACTTGTGGGAACTTTGGGATCTCTGAGTTATCATATTCTTCTGCAAATTTGCATTTCAGGTTTCATCAGAACATAGAAATGCTTTAGGGCTGAGTGTAATTGCATCTCAGAAAATAATAGGAATATAGGAATATAGAATAGGATTGTATGTCCTTCAATTCTGCTTATTAACATACAGGGGAAAAAAAAGCTTTATTCTGTGTTGTAATGTCAGGGATGGTGCAGAGACAGGTTTGATGCAGTGCTATAAAATAAGTGCAATAATGGATTTACTCTGCAGAGACTTTTGTTTGAGTGTGTGCACTGAGTCCCTTTGGTAATGAGAAATGTTTGTTCTGACAGCACATATTTTGTTTCCACGATGCACTGATTTGGGTTTTCATTCAGCAGTGGAGGCTTGTGGCAAATTATTAACATAAGCAGCACAAACAGACTTTCTTTAATTTGTACTTCTGCTCATGTAAATCAGCTAAGGCTTGTAAACCAACACTGTTAGAACTCTTTCAATTTACAGTGGTTTTTGGTCTCATATCTGGAAGCCACTTTGACATCGAGTCATTGCAACAGAGCCTTTTGACAAAGATCTTAGAGAAATTCAAGAATAAAACAGTAAAAGTAGTTTGAGAATTAAATCCTATTCCTCAAGTATTTACTCAAGGAGAGCAAAGGAGAAGTTTACTCCTTCCAAGGGAGCAAGTGCACACTGAACAGAGATGTCTGGCACAATGACTCTTTGGCTTTTTTATTACCCCTAATATTTCTGCTGCTGCTTCTTGCTCTCCTCCTTCTTCCCAGCATTTGTTCTTTGTGAGGGAACAATAACTTGGATAACTCATATTCAGGTTCATAGGCTCCATAATTCCAGAGCATCACCCTCTGCAGTGTTCTCCCTCCACCCCACTGGAGTCAGAGATGGGCCCTGGCTATCTGATTCTAGCACAACAAAACAAATATGCTGGCCCAATGATCTTCTGACCATATATAGGCTGAAATCGCCTTTTGGAAGATATGGGTGATATCTGTGATCATCACAGGGCAATTAGGAACCATTATGAAACAACCATCTCACCAGTAATTTATTGAGCAGCCTCAAACTATTTCCTTGGGTGGGGAGGGTGTCATCTTCAAGAACACCTCCTGCCCAGGAGAGGCCATGAATTAATTTTTATGGAAGATCTGATGGGGAGAGCGCAGAGCTCGGAGCATGAACCTGAGCACAGAGTTACGTCTTGGAAATGCAATGTCCCAGAGGGAAGCAGACAGGAGAGATTCAGAGTTGATATGGTTCTCATGGCAGCTGCTTTCTGAGAGTTCCTTGACAGAGCAATCCCTGCTTTCCAGTTCCCTCCCAAAAGCTGCTTTTTCTCCCGTGCAACGAACAAACAGCACTGCTAAATGAAGTGCCCCACTCTGCAGTAGTAGGAGCAGGCAGGACCCAGCTGGGGTGTGTCATGGTTTGGAAAGACAGTTGTCTGCCAGGGAAAGCTGGAGCTTCCCTTGGAACACAGAACATAAATCCTCTTCCCTCCAAATTATTATAATTTTGCAATTAGGAGTTTTCAGGCAAAGATATGGCAATAGGAATAACAGTTTTTTACTAGGAATATATATATTTAAAAAAAGGAATATAAATGTAGTAGTACAAAAAAACCAAACAAGTAAGCAAACAAAAGTCCTGGTAAACCCTGACAGGGTCAGGGATATGACCTGACACACCCTGTTGGTCAGGGTGTTGGGAGCAGCCCAAATAAATCCTCCTGGAGTGGCAGATGTGGTTCTGTGGAGCAGAGATGATCCTGTAGAAAGGGTCCAGCTGTGGCGAGATGGGTCTGGTGATCCGGTCTTCCTCTGGGGTCCAGAGTGGGAAGGCCAGGTCCCAGATGCTTGGTGTTTCTGAGTCTCAGTTTTTATCCAGGTGGGAATGGTTGGCTTCGCCCACACTGGGTGGAGCATCTCCCAATGGGATGATGTCATGTGTGATGTCATTGGTGAGCCTTCATGGCCCATTATCAGCAGATATCCCCGATGATGTCATGTGTGATGTCATTGGTGAGCCTTCATGGCCCATT
Organism: Acrocephalus arundinaceus; assembly: GCA_021534815.1. Classification (NCBI taxonomy): domain Eukaryota; kingdom Metazoa; phylum Chordata; class Aves; order Passeriformes; family Sylviidae; genus Acrocephalus; species Acrocephalus arundinaceus. The sequence continues at coordinate 1,021,697 of JAJEOU010002598.1, forward strand.
ATCAGCAGATATCCCCGATGATGTCATGTGTGATGTCATTGGTGAGCCTTCATGGCCCATTATCAGCAGATATCCCCGATGATGTCATGTGTGATGTCATTGGTGAGCCTCCATGGCCCATTATCAGCAGATATCCCGATGATGTCATGTGTGATGTCATTGGTGAGGTGATTCTCCATGGCCCATTATCAGCAGATATCCCTGATGATGTCATGTGTGATGTCATTGGTGAGCCTCCATGGCCCATTATCAGTAGATCTCCCCTGGAGGATGGACGGGTGGTGACAGAGATAACAAACCCTGCCCCAGCTGCTTTAACAGCTGGGCCATTATCAGAAGGGATCTGCCCCCCTCCCCTGGAGTTACAAGAGATAAAGAAAAGAAAACATCTCAACTGCTTTCAACAGATGAAATAGAATACACATTTTTCAGTTACCTAAGTTACCCAAGACAGGGTGTCAGAGCTGCTGCACTGTGGTGTGTGAGGTGGCTGAGGAGAGCTCAGCTCCAGGCTCCTGCTGCCTTTATTCACAGAGAAGCTGCCTTGCCTCTAGGGTCAAACCATGGCCAAAGGGATTATTGGGCAGACAGCAGTGACATGGAGCACTGCAGCCCATCCTTTGCACCCACCACAGCATCAGGATCACACACTGGGTTGGGTTGGAAAGGACCTTAAAGCTCATCTCGTTTTACCCCCCTGCCATGCCCAGGGACACCTTCCACCATCCCAGGGTGCTCCAAGCCCCATCCAACTGGCCTTGGACACTTCCAGGGATGCTTCTCTGTGCCAGGCCTCCCCAGCCTCACAGGAAGAATTACACCAGTCCAGTTCTGTTGGATTCGTCAGGATCTTGCTGGAATTTTTTTTTTTTTTTTTGCCACTGGTGTAGTGGAAAGTGGCAGAAAGGGAATTTCCAGGCCCAAACAATCTGGGTTTGATGGTCTCATTGTCATTTTTTAGTGACTGATGTCAAGCACAGAGCAAAGTGGGCAGCTGATGGTGGCTGCTGGGTGGGGAGAGGCTGGAGGAGAGCTTGGGGGTCAGGTGTGACGGGAGCAGCGCAGGCAATAAAAGCAAACGCTGAACTGTAGACCTGCCTTTTCTTTGTAAATTCATCTGTTGCTAAGAATAACCTGCCTGGACAGTGTCCTACAGCATGCTCCAACCTAAAGGGCATTTTTGGTCTAACAAATGAAAACTAATAGAGTGAAGTTATTACCATATGAACATGTGGATTGAAAACATGTGTTGAGTGATTAAAGGCGAAGGCTCGATGACAGGCCCGTAGCAGAGATGGTGCATCTCGGGGAGGAGATTTCTCTTTGGGAAATGCCATATTTTACCATTGAGTTCATTAGTATTTGCCATCAGGAAAACAAGAAAGGTTGACTCCAGGAAAAAAAAAAAAATACAACAAAACCACCCTCCCTCTTCAGATCCTATCGCTGCACACACGATGTTTGCTTTGGAAACTCCTCGCCGGGGTTTCTGTCAGTCTGTTGCTCCGTGAATGCTGTCTCATGGACAGTTTAGGATTTCACTCTGCCTGGGCTTGGACGCTGTCCCAGGAGTGTGCTCGGTGTCAGGAATTCGAGCTGGAAAAAGTGTGCATTCTGGAAGATTAGGCACTGCAGGCTGTCCCCACAGTGCCCACAGGCTGGGCAGGTCAGAGCACACCGGGGTGGCTGTGGGGCCGTGTCCCGGGGTGGTAAATCTGCCACAGCACTGCAGGGAGACACAGCAGAGCTGACAGGAAGTTTGGGGTTGATACATATTCATTATAAATCATCTTCTGCTTGTCTGTTTACAATAGTCTGTCTTTCCTTAATGTTTTTGAGGTAGTAACAGGCCCTGTATTTTAACTTGACAACAATACTTCTATGTGAAAATATAATTGCACATCCTTGCTGTTGGTATTTTTGGATGAGATATGAACCAGGACTATGGGGCCAAGTGCTTCACCCCAAACACTGAAAACTGAAGAACAAGAAAAGAAAATCAATCACTTTGCAAAAAACTTTGCTAAATTTTGTGACAATAACCAGTGTATCTGTGAGGCACCTGTAGCAGATTAACATTTTACAGCCACAGTTGACTTTCCATCACGATATTGCATCAAGAACCGGTACTAAAAACCAAACTGAATGAAATCTTCAGGCCCCTCAAAGCACATCAGTGGCCAGGGAACACTGCAGAGCCCTGGGCACCAGAAGTAGGATCAGAGGAGCCTGCAGAAGCTCTCGTGCCAGTCAGGACACTTCACTGAGATGAAACAGTGTGCAGGAAACTTCCAGCCAGGATAAATTCTTGGTTCATCACAGATTTTGCCAGATGCTGCTCTGCTCCCACAGTCCTGCCAGTGCAGCGTTGTAGGTTGGGTTTGTGCTCTCCCATCCTATTCACATCACATTACAAAAACAGCTGGATAAGGAGGGCTCATTCAGATGTGTGGGTCTATTAATTTAATAAATTAATTAATTTAATTAATTTAATTAATTTAAAGTGTATTAATTGCTATTAATTGCTATGGAGTGGGATATCCTCTCTTTCTTGCCTTTTGAGTCTCACCCCAGTTCCCTCAGCAGTGCTTTTTTTCAGTGATGTTTAATTTTACAAAGTTTGATGACCCAAAGACTTGTGAATGCTGATGGGGAGGATTCATCTTCAGGCTTGAAGGAAATCATGTTCTAATATCTATTTGTCTTAGATTTTTACACAGATTTAGACATTAATATTAAAAACAAACAAATTTTTTTTTTTAAACCTGCACAAGTTCCCTGACCTCTGTGTTTTCACCTCAGTGGTTCTGCTGACAAAAGGGAACGACAGGCAAAGGAACTGAAAATTGCTATTGAAAATGCCTGTAATGGAACAAGAAGACCAAATTTCATTTTATTTATTTCTGGCAAAGTCAGCTCACAGTGGCTGGAAATGCAGAGAAATGAGAAACCTCCCTGCTTCTTGCATTGACCACTTGGTGGTTTTGGGGTAAAACAGCCCATTGAGTTCAATTCCTTCATGCAGCCCCTCTGTCTCCTTTCCCCTTCCTTGGCAGCACAACCCGGACATTTCACAGAGCTTTTGGTGACTCTCATCTTTCTCACAGTCCCATTGATCTTTTGGGATTTCAGCTGTGTTTTGGCTGCTCCCACTGGGAGAATTCAGAGGGACTGGGCAGATGGAGGTGTCCTGGGAGAAGGATGTGCCACATCTGGCACAGGGGGGTCAATGTGCAGCTCCACGAGCCTGTGGGGACAGGGACAGTCCTGCAGCAGCCACTGCAGGGTCACTGTCCGTGGTGGCAGGGGGACATCAGTCTGCAAGGGCATTTTATTCCCTGTATTGCAAATGTACGTCCCAGGCTGGTTTTGCTCATTGAAATGGTTTTAAATGGTTTGCCTGGTTTTGTTTGTTAAATTTAGTGCAGTGGTTTCAGTGTCTTTTTTATTGTGAGATAGGATTAGGAGAAAAGATTTAAACTTTGAGGTGTAAAGATAGATTTATTAACACATATTAAATGAAGAAAATAAGAATTAAAATGAAAGTTTTAAAACACTCCTCCTCCCCTACTAGCTTCTTTTTTTTTATAGATAATGTATAAAGACAAAAATTGGAATGTATAATTTCTCTGATAGTTATATTAGCTATCAATTTTAAAACTAATCACTAATTAGTTTAGCTACAACTTCCTCAAAAAATCACTTCCCCATTGTCAAACTACTGCACTCGTGGTGTGCAGGAATGCAGTGGTGGGGACCCAAAAAGCTGAGAGGTTTCTCAGGTTCGATGAGAGCTCTGTGGAGCTCTCAGCAGCACAAAAAACAAAGCATGGGAAGCCGGGCTGATGCATCTCCTCTGGAGACCCAGCTAAAAAACAACCCACGAAGAAAATCCACATGCAGATGGCAGCTGGAGAATCTGGGGCTCCAGGGAATGGTGGGAATGGGGTCAGCCACAGCGAAGGGACGGCCAAAAAATTACAGAGGGCTCCGCTGCCAAACTTCCCCTGCCCTTTTGAGGAAGGGCAGAGGGCACGGCGTGGCCGCGGGGATGAGGGCAGTCCCCGAGGATGCCAGCGGGCTGCCGGAGGAGGCACCGCTCCCGGCGGGCTGGGCACGGAGCAGGTGGCGCTTCTAAGCGGGCAGGGAGCCTGTGCAGATGGAAAACTGAGCGCTCCTGCCCGGCACTAAGGGCAGAGGCAAACGCACAGGCTGCTGCTCGCTGCGGCACTCCCCGAGGACATTCACCGGGGCGGGGGGAATCTCGAAAACAGATCTCAAACCCTTGTTTGATTTAGCCATGTGCAAAGCCCGTGTGTCGGCCAGGGACACGCGGGATTTTGGACTGGGCTAAACCAAACCGAGCTGTGCCCCCGCTGCAGCACCCAGAGCCGGCGTGGAGCGGGACAGGGTGCGGGAACGGGACAGGGAGCGGGAGTGGACAGGGAGCAGGACAGGGACAGGGTGGGACAGCGGGACAGGGTGAGGGAGCGGACAGGGTGCGGTAGTGGGACAGAGTGCGGGACAAGGTGCAGGACGGGGACAGGGTGGGACAGCGGGACAGGGTCCGGGAGCAGACAGGGTGCGGGAGTGGGACAGGGTTCAGGAGCGGGAGCGGACAGGGTGCGGGAGAGGGACAGGGAGCGGGAGCGGACAAGGTGAGGGAGCGGGATAGAGTGTGGGACAGGGTGCGGGACAGGGTGCGAGATAGGGTGCGGGAACGGGACAGGATGGGACAGCGGGACAGGTGTGGGAGCAGGATAGGATGCGGGAGCAGGACAGGATGCGGGAGCAGGACGGTGCGAGAGCAGGACAGGGTTCAGGACAGGGTGGGACAGCAGGACAGGATGCGGGAGCAGGACAGGATGAGGGAGCGGGACAAGGTGCTGGACAGGGTGCGGGAGGGGGACAGGGTGCGGGACAGGGTGCAGGAGCAGGACAGGGTGCGGGAGCGGGACAGAGTGCTGGACATAGTGCGGGACAGGGTGCGGGAACGAGACAGGATGCGGGAGCAGCCGCAGCCCAGCCGCATCTCCGATGAGCCGGCAGGCAGCAGCCCCTGGAGCTCGTGTTTCCTGCCCTGCGGGGCTGCAGAAGGGCTGGCAGATCACACCGCACCTGCAGCCGGGGGCAGCCCCGCTCCATCCCCAGCCGGAGCCGGGGAAGGGCAGAGCCGCCCCCGGCAGCGGCTGCCCCGCACACGGCTCCGCACGCAGCGCTCCCTTTCTGTGCCGGAATACATGAAACCGGTTTGTGTCTCGTGGTATTAATAACCCCTTGGATGCCTTTGTTTGAAGTATTCCATTGGGAAGTGCTATTTTAAGGCTCCATTGAGTCAGGCGGAATGCGAAACCTCCTCCTGCCGGCCACTTCACACTCGGCGCTTATCTGCGCGCACGCTGCTATTTTGTCTAATACAAGGCGGAGATTAGCTCCCCTCGCGATTTCACTTTCGCGATTTACATTCGGTGCCTTGGAGCAGCCACAACAGTCTGCAGGAGATGGTGTCCGTGTGTTCCCCGTGCACAGAACGCGCTGCCGGGGCTGCTCTGTGCTGCCCTGCTCCTGCTTTGCTGGGCAGACCCCAGACCTGGCACAAGCTGGGCCAAGAAAGGTCATTTTGGTAACAATTCATCAAGCAGCCACGAACACCGTTTAGCTCTTTAGTCTGAGATAACACTCCTCTGACTTCCTGCATATTCAGAAAGTATTTCTGGTTTTTGAAGTGCCTCTCAGTTAAAAGCTCTCCCCTGTTGGCTGAATTGCTGGGGGAGATCCTGGTGTCCTGGACTGGACAGGATCCAGGGTGCAGCCACCAGCCCATCACATCTGGACACTCAGCTTCACCCACACCGAAAGTGCTTTTCTTTATTTTTTAAACCTGTGCTGTTTTAGTGTGACTGTGGGCTAAATCTCCCTTGAGAAACAGGCAAGGAAGCAGGGAAGGTAATCCCTTTAAATAATAAAAAGTGTAAAAGCCATTGCTGAAAAAGAAATACTTTTATTAAGGTTGCAACAGCAGCTGAGAATAAAAAATCTGTCCAAAAATGGTTCAGGGTTTTACAGGTCAAACCTTCAGGAGATGCAACAAGGGGAAGAAAGCTGGACTTGTGAATAAGTGGTGTTGCAACTGTGAAATTGTTTGCAACATATGAACATAAAGAAGAACCTGGGTGTTACGAGAAGGAGGGGGGAGAATACAGAAGTGCTGCACAACAAAACTCAGAAATTCATGACTATAGAAATAACACAAATGTTTTAATTCCTTGCTCTGGCTCTGCAGGGAGTGCAGCAATAGTGTAGCAGGGCCATGGCCAAAACTAATGAGGACATGGGAAGTTTCAGCACTCATGAACCTTGCAAGGAAGCTTTTTTTTTCTCAGCCCAGCTCTCCAGAGTGGCGTCCTGCCCCTTTTGCCCTTTTCCTGGGATAGAACTGAGTCAGACACTGCATCTGAGGAGTTAATCAAGGCTACATGGGAGCAGGGAGGTTCCTCTTCTGTTTGTCTGTATTTACCTCTGCCACTCTTGTAGGGGACAATGGAGAGGAATTGTCCCCAGCTCCTCCTCCTCCTCCCGTACCTGGGACAATCCCTGTTCTCTCCTTGAAATACCAGGCTTGCTGAGGGAATACACTGAGGGAATTGAGTGAATGGTTTCTCCTGTGTTCTTCAGCCCTGGAGAAGATGAGGGAAACTCTGGGGAGATGAAGAATCTCTTTGGAGCAGATTTGATCTGCTCTGGTCCTTGAGATGGTGGGATCTAGGCCTGGGGGAGAGCCAGGTTCCCAGGAGCAATCCCAAATACTTGAGACCCAGAGAAGAGAGCCCTGGAGAGTCCCACTGGTGTGGCAGAGGATCCAGAACATGGCAGGGGATGGGGCTAAACCAGATGTGCCACACCGGCTCCTTGCTTTCCTTGTCCCACTGTGGTGCTCTCAGGCCACTGACTCTTCACTTTGGTTCAGCAGGCTGGGACACCACGGCTGGGAGATTCTTTTTTGGATGGGACTGTGCCAGGTGATTGTTCCACTAGCTCCAGCCCTCCAGAAAGTTTGAGAGAGAGTCATCAGTCCAGGCAAGGCTTCCCTGGACTGCTCTCAAAAACCCTGAGACATTTTTAAACTTACATAAACTACATCCATCTGATGGTGGGGTGTTTCCATGATGCTCTGTCTCACAGCAAGTTTGCTTGAAGAGAAGCAGAAAGCGTGCCCATGACAAAAATCAGGGCTCCCACCTACAATCTCTGCCTCCAGGCCTGAGAGCAGCCCTTGGAAGCCATCCCTGTCCTTTCTCCAGGGTCCAGGGGGTGCTCAGGGGTGGGTCCCCCCTGGCAGCAGTGCAGGCATCCCATGGAGCTGCTCCAGCAGCAGAGCAGTGACTGTGGCTGTGCAGAGCAGGGACAGCCTGGCAGGAGCTCCCCCCCTGCAGGGAGAACAATCCCTTTTGGAGAGGAGACACTTGCTGAGCACAGGGCTCAGCACTGCGTGTTACCCCTGGATATCAACAAAACACGGGCCTGCTTTGCCCTCTGCAACCTCCCTTATAAATACCCTGATCTCTGCATTACCCACAACTCCAAAGTTGATTTATTTTTGTTCTTTTGACTGAGGCTTATAATAAAGTGTGAGCCCTGCACAAAGCTGAGCTCTGTTGTTATGAGACCAGTGACTCCAAATAGAGGGAGATGGGAATGCACCAAAGGTGTTGGTGAAGCATTTTTTACACTGCAAGGGTCAGCACGGGGTAGGGAACAGCTTTGTTTAAAGACTCTGGGCTCCTTTGGCAGGTGGCAGCTCTTTCTCTGTGTGGCACAGGGAGTTTGAAGAGATTTACAAGTCAGGAACAGCGGCATGCCTGTGACACTTTTGAGGCCCTTTTTATTCTTCTAAATAATTTTCAAGTATTTTTCTGTAGAAGCCGGAGCCCTGCTGAGGTGCACTGGCTCAGCCCTGCATTTCTCCCATTTATGGAACCCCACACACAGGCAGTAAATGCCTCTACTCACTGGCCCTATATTTCCCTTGCCTTTGCAGAGGTCCAATCCTTGCTTCTGGCCTGGCAGCCTTTGCTAAATCACAGAGTTTCACATCCTGCCCCTCAGGCATCACATACTCCCTGCAAACAGGGATTTCAATTCTTGCCTGGAAGCTCCTTAACTCTGACTCTGCTGGAAAGCTCAGCAAGATGGGGAGGGCTGCATTAAAACAAGGTAAAAACCAGCCAAATCCTCCTAGGCATGACATGGAAGGAAAATTAATATTTAAAATACATGCATGATGTAATGGGACTTAAAATAGCCTGTATCCTGGAAAAAAGAGATTAACTGCTTAAGGCAAACTAATGAAAAGGTCACTTGGACAATGCTTGCAAAGCACTCCCTGTACTGCATCATGGACTTATCGGTTCTGTTTGACAGGGAGTCACACATGATCCCAAGCACTTATCTCTGTTTTATACTTTATGAAAAATTGATTGACTCCTTTTGCCTGAGAATTTGCGTTAAATAAGAAATAAAACATTGTTTACGGGCAACTTTCTCTTCCCATAGTCAGCAGGGGCCAGTTTTATAAGAACAGGGCATCAACTCTTAATGCTGCAAAGTACCTGCATATTTGACATGGCAAAGTGAACTCTTGTGTTATTATCTCAGCTGGATCAGTTCCTAAAGCTAAACAGAAACAGCAGCGAACATTTTCCATTCTTTCTGCCTTCAACCAGCTTCCCTCACCCTCTGGCACAGATCACATCCTGTCTGGGTAGTGCCAGTCCTCCCACAGTGTCACTGAGAGGGGTGGAGATGTCCATCCCTGCCACCCCACGTGGTGCTGGCAGCACTGGGATGTCCATCCCTGCCATGGCAGCACTGGGATGTCCATCCCTGCCAACCTGGTGTGGTGCTGGCAGCACTGGGATGTCCATCCCTGCCACTCCAGTGTGGTACTGGCAGCACTGGGGTGTCCATCCCTGCCACCCCATGTGGTGCTGGCAGCACTGGGATGTCCATCCCTGTCACCCCAGTATGGACCTGGCAGCATTGGGATGTCCATCCCTGCCACCCCACATGGTCCTGGCATTACTGGGATGTCCATCCCTGCCATGGCAGCACTGGGTGTCCATCCCTGCCATGGCACCACTGGAATGTCCATCCCTGCCACTCCAGTGTGGTACTGGCACCACTGGTATGTCCATCCCTGCCACCCCACTATGGACCTGGCAGCACTGGGATGTCCATCCCTGCCACGGCAGCACTGAGATGTCCATCCCTGTCACCCTGGTGTAGTGCTGGCAGCACTGGGATGTCCATCCTTGTCACGCTGGCGGGGTTCTACCAGCACTGGGATGTCCATCCTTGCCACCCCAGTGTGGTTCTGGCACCACTGGGATGTCCATCCCTGCCATGGCAGCCCTGGGACATCCATTCCTTCCACCCCACATGGTGCTGGAATTACTGGTATGTCCATCCCTGCCACCCCACTATGTTCCTGGCAGCACTGGGATGTCCATCCCTGCCATGGCAGCACTGGGATGTCCATCCCTGCCACCCCACATGGTGCTGGCAGCTCTGGGGTGTTTGAGCTCCTGCCTGCAGGGCTGTGGGTGCAGCAGACTGCCCGGGTGTGTTTTTCTGCCCACGGATTCCTTGTAGCAGCCAATCCTCTGCCCGTTTGCTGTCAGATGTTAGGAAGGAGCTGCAGCAATGTCCAGCATGATGAGAGAACACCGTGGTGGATGAACAGCATTGCCACTGAATTTGGAAGCTGGTAAAGGACCACAGATGTGGCCCAAAGTGGGTCTGTTCACCTGGCTAAAGTTTCAACCAGCAGCAGTCAGAGCACCCTTGCCTGGTACATCAGACACAACCATTGTTTAACACTGCCAGAGCAGAGGATGCTCCTCTGTGCAGCTGTGCAGGCTGAACAGGGCAGCACTCTGTCAGAAATGGTGTCTCAGACTGAAAACCCCTCCAGCCTTGTGCTGAATTCACTTTCTGTTTGCTGGACTGCCCCAGGCTCTGCTGGATGAGAAGAGCTCTGGAGCAGGAGAAGCTGCTCTGGCTGCCCCTGCTGCCACAGCTCCTGCCTCCCGTGACCTGGGACAGCCCAGCTGGGCTTGGGTGGCCCCTCTGCCCCACCTGCTCCTTCCTGTGACTGCCTCATCACTTCCTGGGGGATCTCATGCTGTGATGTCACTTCTGCAGCACCTTCCACCAACGATAAATTCCTCCAGGAACAGAGAGAAAATGACCCAGAAACATCGCTACACATAAACCCCTCAATTAGACAAAGTCCTGCAAACATCAGATAAAACCATAACAGAGAAAAGGTCACAGCAACACCAGCTATGTCGTGAATAGCAGCAACAAGTAGCAGCCAGTGCCTGATTCAGTCTAAGGCTAGAAAGATGAAAAGATAGAAATGTTGTTGGCTTTAATTCTTTTGTAGTGCGTTCCAGGCAGCTGTCAACTGCCGAGCATTTGAACAACCAGGGCCTCCCAAAGGGAAATAACATCTTCGGAATGGCCAGGCTCAAGAAAACACCACATCTTAGATGATGTATTGATGGGGAAAAATAAATTCAGAGGAGAATTTGGTGCTTTGCCGAGCAATGTCCTGAAGATAAGCTTGTACCAGTTCTTGAGTCACGCACTAATGATCTTCAGTTCATTATATGTTATAAATCACTCTGATGGATACAGAAAAGGGTAATAAATGAATAAATAAATAGCAAACACTCCGTGGATAGTGCTGATCATAGAAAGATGAATTAATCATAAACACTGCTTCCAAAGGCTGTGACACGAATGAGCATTCCTTTGATATCAGCATGCTCTTCTTCCCACCAACTTGTTCTCAAATAAACATCCCAGTAAATATTTGTCTCCTTGCTCTAGCAAATAAAATGAGAGAGGCCACATCCCCTCCTAGCCCATGGACAACAATTCCCTGAGGGATTTCAGGTTGGGATTCACCTCAGCTCTCTTCAGTCAGCTTCTAACTTGTCATCTCAGTCCAGAGTGGGATCTCTCAGAGCTGCCTTTTCAATTTTCCACACTCCAGGACTTGCAATCTCTTCTATCTCTTTTAATCTCTTTCATGGCATCACCATCTGATGTCCCACCCTGGTGCTCTCTTCTCTAGAAAGTGCCCCAGGAATTTTGATGCCTCACTGCTGTAGAGGATGAATTTTTTAAAGATGGGGGCATGTGAGCAGTTTAGCTTGTGTGAAAGAATAGGCTTGTAAACTATTTTAAGGAGAAAGAAGTTAGGCACTAGGGAGAAGAAGATGTGGAGAAGAAGAACAAAAGATGGTAAACAACTTCAGAAATGTGAGAGTCAGAAGAAAGCCAGAAAAACAAGATGCATAATTTTGCTGTGCATGTAAGAAGAATTAACCAATAGTGACTAAAAGGCTAACGCGTGCTTTTAGTATAACCAATTGTAAAGTAGCATGAAACGTGTTATTAAGGCTAAGAACTGTATAAAAGAAGCTGGAAAATTTATTAAAATGGCTTACTTTGATCATATTGATCATGGAGTAATGCCACCACAGCACCCCAGAGCCCTGAGAGGCAGCACAAAGCCCCAGCTCCTCTGGGATGATGCTCCAAGGCTCCTCATGGGCCACCAGAAGGGAAGAGGGGCTGCTGTGCTGGACTGTGCACCAGTGAGGCACACAGGGCTGGGAGAGGCAGGAATGAACCTGCTGGGATGCTGGGATGGCTCACTTGGACTCAGGACAAACCTTCCTAACAGCCTCACCCTTCCTTTAGCTGCTGTCATATCATTGCAAACTCTAATTTCATTCTCTGCCTGCTTTCCTCCTAGGTGAAGTCCATTCATTATTTTTAACTGTATCCATAACTCTCCCTTATCTCTCAGCCCTGCTGTTCCTCCTGCACAGATTGATGACACAACCACACGTGTTCTGTTCTCCTGGCAGCTTTTCTGAGCACAAACCCTCTTGCTGCTCCCTTTCCCTGTTGCCATCAGGTGCTCTGAGGAGGAATTCCTGCCCTGGTATTTTGTTCCTCAGAGGGGTCAGCAGCCTGCCCTACTAACACCCATACCAAAACTTCAGACACGTGTGAGACTTGGCCATCCCTCACCTGAATTTGTCCTGCTCAACCTTGGAATCCTTTGGCAACTCCAGCCCACAAGCAGCCTGCAGTGGGCACCACACCCCAGCCTCCTCTTCAAGTTGTTCCTCCCAGAATCAGCTTCATCTTTACTGGGTTGGAAGCCTAAATTCTCATATGTCAAAGCCAAATTCTGTCTCCAAGCTGCCCAAGCTCCTTGTCAGCTATTTTCTTGAGAGCAGTAGGATTCAGGCAATGGGAGTGCTGCTGGAGTTAAATCATGCTCAAAGAGTTTGGAATGCTCTGCTTGCCCCAGAGTGTAAAAACCTGCATGAGCAAAGCCTCTGGGCAGCAAATTTGTAAAAAAATCAATCTGGTTGCCTCCCTATGTGCAGAATTCCCTCTGCTGATGCTCCACATCATGAGACAAGCAGGGATTGAGGGTGGATAATGGGAGACTTCACTGAGCAATCTGAGGCAATCAGCAAGTTCTCAATTTTCCTAGATTGGAAAGGAAACAAGGGTGGCAAAAGAACTGGAAGATGCTTTCACATCACTGGCCTGCACAAAAGGCTCCATAATGTGGATGTTGCTGTTCATTGTTTCCTAATAGGCCCCTCAATTAATTCTGCTGAGCACAGCACAGTGGGAGAACTTTTTTTATCTCCCTGCCTCCAGCCTTGGTTTTAGCTCAGCCAAAGAGGGCTGTCCACTCTGTTCCCACACAGGGCTTGAGGAAATGCTGCTCCAGAGAGCTCCAGGATGGGCAGAGCAGCAGGAGGAGGATGGAGGGGCAGGTGAGAATGTATCAGCTGACAGACACTGCCCCATCTCTTCTTGCTGCTCACCAGGGTGTAAGAAACGTGCTGGGCTCCTCCAGATGAGATGCCACCATCTGTGCAGGACTTTGTGGTGCTTGGGTTAAATCCCAGCCTTGGAGACATCAGCACAATCCCTTTGTGTGCAAAGTGCAAAGTCCCTGCTGATGGGACTTTGGAGAAGCCTGGGTGGGAGCTTGGGGTGTCACAGGGCAGCACGGCCCCAGGGGGGCTTCTGGAAGGTGTTGAGGTTGAGTTTGGTGAATGCAGAAAGTGCAGGAAACTCTGGGCTGCAGGCTGGGCTCTGAAACCTGCACACTGAGCATTCCTGGGTGGTTTCAAGCATTCTTTTGTGAAGAGGACAACTGGGATTGTCACTGTCTGTCCTCCCAGTGCCCTGGGATCAGTGCCCTCCAGATTATTCTCCTCCTGCCCATCCAGAAAATGTTTCTATAAATATCTCTTTTATGGTCTGGACTCCAGGCTGGACTTGCATTTTCATGTTCTGGAGGCCTGATTGTCTTTTTCAGACCATCTCACCAACCCTCAGTGGTTTTGGAGAGCAAGCGCCCTGTTCATGCATCTTAGCATGTGCCTCTTTGCTTTGTTAGTCTCTAAATACACACCAACTAATAATAAAGCCATCTCTTCATCCACTATTGTCTTTCTTTATGAAAAAAAATTACCAAGTCGGAAATAAATGGACATATATGAGAGAGAAACAGCTTTAATGAGATTAATATTCAATAATACACTAATGGCTTCATACTGTGAAGTAGAAAGTATTGTAGGTGCTGGAAAATTATATGACATCAGTCAAGAATGGAAGGAACCCAGCTAGGCTTAGATCAGTCTGACAAGTGAATTTTTGAGCTGGTTTTGGCTAAGTTTTGCGATCAAGGAATTATGTTTGGTGGTGTCCCAATGGGAGATCCATGCAAAAGTGAAGTCAAAAGCAACCAAAAAAGTGCTACTGAGGGTAGATTCTTATCCTGGGGTAGATTTGTAAAAGGCTGATGTGCTTCACCCAGCTGGCCTCAGAGGAGGATTGCATGGTGGGGCAGGCCCAGAGCAGCTGTGGCTGCCCATCCCTGGAATTGCCCAAGGCCAGGTTGGACAGGACTTTGAGCAACCTGGGACAGTGGAAGGTGTCCCCCAAGGCAGGGAACTGGGTGGTCTTTAAGGACCTTCCAACCCAAACATTCAGTGATTCTATGAAGACAAAACAGAGGGGAACAAGAGCAGATGAGATGGAGAGACAGAGAGTGTCGGATCTGAGGCAAGGCTGCCATGATGTAATACAGAGACACAAACCCTGAGGGAACAGCAAAGGAACAGCAGAACCTGCTGAGGTTCCCTCCTCACTCTTTGTTATCATCATTCAAGTGCTGACACATTCAACGGGTTAGCCCTGTAAAAGTGGAGGAGAACCTGGATGCTGTAAAAGCAGAAATCCCATGGGTACTGAGCATGCTAACATTCATGTGCATAAGAAATCTCCAGTGACAAAGCTTCAGGGTATGAATTTAGGGCTTGGAGGCATTATCCAACACTGATTTTCCAGTGCAAAGCAGGCACTTGAGGAATCTGTTTGATTTTCCCCTGGAAGCTTTCTGTTGTGTGTGAAGCAACCAGAACAGCCTGCACCTTCTGCTGTGGCAGCATCCAGAGCTGAGCCCTCAGGGAGCTCTCAGTAGATCATAAAGCTGACAAACACTTGGAAAAGCTGATGTAACAACATGTCTGTAATTTAAGGGTGAGGGACAGTGAAATTGGGAGATCTGGGAGGCAGCTGGGACTCAGAGGAACACGGGGCATGTGGGTGTCTGTGCATGACTCTGGGTGGAATTTGCCATTACTGGTGGCACTCAATGGCTTTGTTGCCCATCCCCAGGAGAGGCAGGACACCCATCCTCTGCTCCTGTTGTTAGCAGCTGGATTATCCTTGGAATATTTTGCTGCTGTGGCTTAGCAGGTCAGGAACGACATCTCAATTTGGCAACTCTGGACTTCATCCTTTATTTTCTTCTTCTCCTAGGTTTTTTAGGAAATTCATATTTGCAAAGAGCCCTGGGGTCTCTGATCAAGCCCAGAATCCCAGTGCTGGAGCCCACAGTTCAGATCAGTCAGAGCCAACAGTGGTTTCTGAGTTCCTTCATCCAGAACCAGCGTGTGGGGTGTGTTTACCCTCCTGGCATTGCACTCCCCTCAGGGGATGGCTTGTCCAGTCTCTGTTGCCCCACCTGGTTTCCGTAGGTTTGTTCTCCCAGGAAGATGTGGAATCCCTGGCCACTGAGGTGTTGGAGCCTGACCAAAGCCCAGGAGAATGTCTGTGCTGGGTACAGCTCCAGCCCTGTCTCTTCAGGGACTCTTGACAATTTCAGTCCATGGCCAGAGCAGAGCAGAGCATGAAAGTAAACACAATACCCCAGCAGTAAGAGAGAATCCAAATCAGCAGTTAGGAAGGGCATCCATCCTGCCACACGAGAGGTGGCTCCACAGAGTACAGGAGGTCCTGCCAAGATCTTTTTTTGGCTCTTTAGTCAAAACTTCCCTTTGCCTAAATTTCCATTGCTCCTGGGCACAGCATGTGCCTTCTTGGAGCACCCCAAATAACCCCCGCTCGCTACCATCAAGTTATTGTTTCATTTCAATGATATTGGAAGCTCCTCCAGCCCCAGCCAGGGAGAAAAGGCTTTCCCTCCTTGCCAGGGGAATATGTAATAGGACAGTTTTGTGCCAGAACTGCTCCATGGGGGCCAGGAGAGAAGCAGGAGGGACATAATGTGCTTTCCATGAGGGAAGCCCATTCTACCAAGGTCTGCCTTGTTCTGCTGCTGGCATGGCTGCTTCTCTCAAGTTGTACAGGACTTGATAAAGTCAGACAGCTGGATGAAAGAGCATAAATACCCTAAACTTAAACATGCTATTGAGGAGCTGAAGGCAGGACATAAATAACTGCACTCTCGCTTTCATGTTTATCATACAATTGCAACAGGACCATATTTGGAATAAGTATCCCAATATTTGAATGCAACATGTGATCGGAGTTTATCTGTTGTCATGTTTTGAATAAATATTCCGAAAACTCATTATTTCGGATATCCCCCTCTTCTCACGTTTTCCCAAATGAGGTGGAGCTAGGCAGTTTGGACACTGCTCCAGCTGTCTTTCATGTTTTCAAAAGCTCTAAGCCTTGGAGCTGAACTTAGCACAGCTCCTTCCTGAGCATCCAGGAGTCCAAATCCGTGTAGGGCGAGCAGCCAGCCCGGGGTGTCCCTGTCCCTGAGGTGTGGTCACTCTGCTGGGCTGCAGCTCCTCTCTGGAGGCTCTCACTGCGTGGGTGACAACAGAGAGGCTTTCCTGTGACAATGACAAGGGACAGTGACAGCAGCTCCATCCCAAAGGAGAGCAAGGCAGAGCATCCTGCCTCTGCCTGCCTGTGCTTCACAGACTGACTTTCTCTGCGCAGGGTCAATGCCAGCCCTGCAAGCTCTCAGGGAAACACTGGCATCATTTCACCCAATGAGTTTTAATCGAGTGCAAGAGGCCCCCAGCACCACCAGCCATGATCGGGTGAAGCATAAAAACTTGCCAAAAAACCTTGAGAAGGACATAACAAAACCAGAGGATCAAGTCAACTACAAGATCTCTTTACACCCAAAGCAGGGTTGTTAACTGATTATCCTCATTTGTAAGAAATTCAATCCTGTTACTGTGTGGAGGATGCAAAGTCTGCACCAGCTCTGGGGATGATGTTATTATGGCAAAAAGCTGCTTGAGACAGGCTCTGGGTATCAGAGCTTGCACACTCTGTGGTGGGCATCCAGCTAATGAGTTAATGTGAAGCTTTACTGATGTTGCAGCCAGTGAAGTGGCCCAGAGCGCGTGAGTCAGTGGCAGGGTCCTGAGTGACAGTGCTGCTCCAGGGGGGCTTTAGCCAGGTCTGCTGCTGAGGATTGTTCCAGCCCTTACAGCTGATTAATGCCGTGGTACCTCATTAGGACAACGTGGATTTGATCAGAGCTTGTACCCGAGGTTATCTTTGCTGGGAAATGCAGTGTTGCAAAGTAGCGTTTCCAGTAACACTCCCTTTATTTTCCCTTTCACTCTTACTCTTACTAGATCAGATTTTGGCAGAGAACGTCTTGCTTAATTCCATTTACTTCTAAAAACGCAACTTCTGCAATTAATTTCATCTTTCTATTGTCTCAGAAAATGTTGGTCAACGGGGAGAATAATTCAGGGCTGGATTTCTGATGTGCATCGGGGTACGGCACCAAACCACGCTGCCAGCTGACTCCCAGGCATGGGATGCATTAGGGAGGAAATGAAATCTGAGGGCACGGCGTGTGGAAACGCAGGGATGTGTCTTCCTTGCACGTTTGCACAACCACCAGCACACACGGTGGGGATTCACACCATGAGGGATTCACACCGTGAGGGATTCACACTGTGAAGGATTCACACTCTTCCACGATGGCAGGGGGACACGGGAGTGTGCTCAGGGAGAGCTGGGGCTCCCAGTGCTGCTGGCACCACTGTAGCAGTGAGGCAGGATGGTGAAATGCTGCTCCCTTCTCAAAGCATCTCCTTCAGAAGCTGCTCAGAGCAGACCACAGGAACAGTCATTTCAAGTCCATGCTGATAACCTCCAAGAATGTTGTCAAAAAGTCCTTGTCCCAAGCCCAGTGCCAGCAGAGAGAGTCGGGATGTGTCAGCTCAGGTTCTCAGGGTTGTTCATTGTTTCTGATCTGGTACATTTTGTTCTCACCCAGCTTGGGTGCTGCTGCAGTGCTGCTCATCCCTGACTGACCACCCCGAGGGCGGTCTGAACTTTTTATCCCAAATATTCCGTGCTCTGTGTTTATAGTGAGATACCAACACCCTCACCTGTGTTAGACAGTGCACTGCTGTGCTAAACCAATCCAAAAGTGCCACCACCACAGCAGGAGATGGAGGGCAAGAAGAAGAAGCAGAAGGACAGGGGCACACCCAGATTCCTCCATCTTGCCTCCTTGAACCCCCATTAAACCCCAAAATTCTACATCTCCACCCGGTGATAAATTAATACTGTTCTAATCAAACTCTCGTGGCTTTTCTCTGGAGCCCTGTCCAGGGTCTGGGATCACCAGGGAGCAGGGATGTGCTGGGTTCCGACATTTTGTATGATATGTTCCAGCAGAAGTTTATTCCAGCACGCCTAATGGACAAGGCATTGGATTCCTAAGCCAGGGATTGTGGGTTCGTGTCCAGTGTGGGGTGCCACAACCAATGGGGAAACAGAGAGGGGAAACCACTACAGTAAGGATATATGGGCAAAGCAAACTGGGGTGGACCACAGTGTTGCAAGGCACCATGAAGGAAGTGTTTTCTTTCAGTCTAGGTGAAAACTGTGGTTCTTTCCAGGGCAGAACCCTGGGAATTCCCCTGAGGGGTTCCGGGACTCCACAAGCCCCTGGGTCACCCCAGCTCACACCAGCACAGCCCCACTGTCACGTGTCACCTGCTGTGGTTCTTCCTCAATGTTTTGGGCTTCACACAGATGGGTGCTCTGAGCTCTTGGGGCTGATGGAAATGCTGTATCTCCAGAGCTTGAGCTGTAAATCTTCATGGACCTCGCTGTGTGCCGAGCTGTAGGAGGCACAAGCTGTGGATTAACACAGAGTTCACCATTTTCTGTCATGCAGGGAGCCTGCATGGGGCAGGGATGGGGACAGGACAAGGGGGAATGGCTTCACACTGTCTGAAAGTAGATTTGGGTTAGGTATTAGGAAGAAAGTTCTGGCTGTGAGGCTGGTGAGGTCCTGGCACAGGCTGCCCAGAGAAGCTGTGGCTGCCCCATGGAAGTGTTCAAGGCCAGGTTGGACAGGCTTGGAACAACCTCGTCTAGTGGGAGATGGAAGCGGATAATCTTTAAAATCCCTTTCAAACCAGCCCTTTCTGTGATGCTGTGACTCCACGATTCCCCATCCTCCTTTTTGCTGGCTGCAAGGCTGCACCTCCATTTGCTTCTCCCAAGTGCCACTGTCCTTTTGCCAGATTCCCACTTCCTCCTGTGCAGAAGACACAGCAGACAGGACACAGGCCCTCACTTGCCAGAGGGCTGGGCACAGTCTGTGTTTGGTCTCTTGGTTGCTCTGAGTGTCAGTAGGGGAGTATGGAGCATTCATCCTCCATGGGTAACAGACCCATCCAAATGCTCCATTTACAAACTCTTAACATTTAGCTGCCCTTTTTTGAAACTCCACATCTCAGAAGAAGCACCATGAGGAGAGAAGCAGCCTGGGTGAACAGAAAGAATTGTGTCCCTGGTCTGTTTCTTTGCAATCCCCATGGAAAAGGTGCTCTGGTACCTCCTTCATCCGCATTCATCCTCCATGAGTTGCAGACCCATCCAAATGCTCCATTTAAAAAGCTCTTATCACTTAGCTGCCCTTTTTTGAAACTCCACATCTCAGAAGAAGCACAATGAAGAGGGAAGCAGACAGGGTGGACAGAAAGGACACAAAAGATTGTGTCCCTGGTCTGTTTCTTTGCAATCCCTGCTGAAAAGGTGCTCTGGTACCTCCTTCATCCGCATTCATCCTCCATGGGGTACAGACCCATCCAAATGCTCCATTTACACAAGCTCTTAACATTGAGCTGCCCTTTTTTGAAACTCCACATCTCAGAAGAAGCACAATGAAGAGGGAAGCAGCCAGAGTGGACAGAAAGGACACAAAAGATTGTGTTTCTGGTCTGTTTCTTTGCAATCTCCACTGAAAAGGTGCTCTGGTACCTCCTTCATCCCTGAGGTCCTGCACGGTGACTCAGCCCCTGCAGGTTCAAGCTGCTCCTAAGCACGGCGCTCATTACTCGGAGCAGCTAACGCAGAACAGAGGGTTGGATTTGTTGACACATCTCCGAGAGATCTCACTGATTAATGTGCTGAATCTCAAACACGGGCTAAGACCATGAAATCCCTAACAGGGGTTTAGATCAGAGATAACATAATAATACACAGAACTCTTGGAAACATTTTCAAACCATGTAATGTCTATATTCTTAGTGTTCCTGACAGTGCTAATGGAACCAGAAAGTTGACAAGATCTCCTCTGTATTCAATTCCCTGATTGCTTTTAAACCCTTTTTCGTGTAGACATGGTTCTTCCAGCATCACTTAAATCTTTCAGGCCTATAGGATTTGGGATCTCAAGCTTGGGGAGCCAGGGTCACTTCTCCCTCTCCGTGATGAGGATGAGAGGCAGCAAAGGCTGACCAGGAGATGCAAAGGGCAGGGAGGGATCAGCTTCAGTGGTGGAAAAGAAGATGAAACAGGCCAAGAGGAGGACGTGAGCTTCATTTTCTCATCTTTTGTGTCTCTGTCCTGCTTGTCTGCAGCGTGGGGAGGGGAATGATGAAATGCTGTTTGAGTGTTCAAGGCAGGTCAGGGAATGCTTATCACCGTGCCTCATCCCACAGGGAAAGGGATATGAGAGCAGAGCATGCAGTGATTCATTAAAAAGCTCTGCTCCCCCCTGTCAGAGCCTTACATGGTGTAGAGCTTACCCCTGCTGCCTTAATCCTTTGAAGATGCTGGGTCAGTTTTTCCTGTTCATCTGCCTTTAGCCGCACGTGCTCTCCACGCATGGAGCTGCCAAAGTTTTCCTGGGCTCTCCAAAGGGGCAAAACAAGGCTTTGATTTATCTGATCTGTGTTTCATTCTTTATTTGTAAAGGGAGCAGCAGAAGTGGAAAGGGAGTCCCTGCTTTTTCCCATCCAGCCCCACACGTGCCCGTGCCATGGTGTTTACTCTCTTGAGGATTCACGGCAGGCAGCTCTGGGATTTCATGCTGCAACAGTCAGGAATATTTTCTCTGGGTTTGGAGGCAGTGAGGGGGAAGGTTCCCGAACCCCCTGCGAGATCTGGCACCGGTGCAACAGAATGAGCTGAAAATGGGCCCTTCCCAGCAAGGGCTGTGCGTGTACTCACAATGACGTGCTCCCAGGAAGGGAGAAATCCCCATCCAAACCCCACACGCGGCTGGCTCCGCACGGTGCTTCACCTGAATCAGTCATTGTTAAGTCTCCACTCTCACTGATTTTATCTGCTTCACTTTGCTCGCTTCCTGCCCTCGGGCCGTGATCGCTTGGGCTGATAGGGACGGAGAGGTGCTGGCAGGGAAGCGCAGGAACATCGCTCCGGGAGCAGCCTCCAGAGGGAGATGCCAGCCTGGCTCCGGCAGGATCAGCCTCCCTGAGCGGAGCTGCGCTCCCCAGCTGTGCTCTGGCTCGCTGTGCCATCACGGAGCGCAGTGGAAAATAAAAATTCGGTATATAGCAGCTGAATATAATATAGCAGCAACGTTTATCAGGACCTTTTAAAGTGCAGCTTTACTAAAGAAAAAAAAAAAGAAGGCAACAACATAAAATTTGGCAAACTGCTATTCAACTTTCCATCATTTTGCAGATGTCTGTACAATATATTCAAGCTTCTTCCATTTCCTTCTGTGTTTCTTGAAAAGTGCTCTCTTCTTTGAGATTTCTGACAAGGTTTTTCCATCTCCCTGCGGCGCTGCTTCTTGGCAGCACCAGATCCAGGCACGGAATTTGAGGTAGCTGTACCCCAGCCCAGGAGGGAGGGAGGGGTGCCAGGAGTGGAGGCAGCTGCTCCCTGAGCCCAGCCCAGCAGCTCCACAGCGAGGCAGGGTACCCAGGAGCAGGGACAGCCATCACCTCCTCTCACAGCCCTGTGGCACCACGGAGAGGTCACTGCCCCATCAGGGGCTGCACCAGCACACCCTGCATCTGCCAGAGCCTGCAGGGTCCTTGCAGCTCGCTGGGTACTGAGGCAGAGCTCTCTCAGAGGTGCTGGGCTCGGGGAGGCTCTGGCACTGACTTTAGTTGTGCTTGCCTTGCTCGCCTTCCCAGCCTCCTTCCAGCCCCACAGGGACCTGCAGGCAGCCAGGGAGGTGCTTGGGAACCTGCTCCCAGTTCCCGGGAACACCTGACCCCACCAGCAGCACTCTTCGTGTTGTGTCCCATCTCTGAGCCGTGTCCATCTCTGTGCCGTGTCCCATCCCTGTGACGTGTCCCATCTCTGTGCCATGTCCCATCTCTCTGCCATGTCCCATCTCTGTGCCGTGTCCCATCTCTGTGCCGTGTCCCATCTCTGTCATGTACCATCTCTGTGCTGTGTCCCATCTCTGTGCTGTGTCCCATCTCTGTGCTGTGTCCCATCTCTGTGCCATGTCCCATCTCTGTGCCCTGTCCCATCTCTGTGCCATGTCCCATCTCTGTGCCATGTCCCATCTCTGTGCTGTTTCCCATCCCTGTGCCATGTCCCATCTCTGTGCCATGTCCCATCTCTGTGCCCTGTCCCATCTCTGTGCCATGTCCCATCTCTGTGCTGTTTCCCATCCCTGTGCCATGTCCCATCTCTGTGCTGTGTCCCATCTCTGTGCCGTGTCCCATCTCTGTGCTGTGTCCCATCCCTGTGTCGTGTCCCACCTCTGTGTCCCATCTCTGTGCTGTGTCCATCTCTGTGTCATGTCCCATCTCTGTGCCATGTCCCATCTCTGTGTCCCATCTCTGTGCTGTGTCCCATCCCTGTGTCGTGTCCCATCTCTGTGCTGTGTCCATCTCTGTGTCATGTCCCATCTCTCTGCCATGTCCCATCTCTGTGCCGTGTCCATCTCTGTGCCATGTCCCATCTCTGTGCCGTGTCCCATCTCTCTGCCATGTCCCATCTCTGTGCCATGTCCCATCTCTGTGTCATGTCCCATCTCTGTGCTGTGTCCCATCCCTGTGTCATGTCCCATCTCTGTGCTGTGTCCCAGAACATCCAGCCCCCCAGCCTGCCCCAGGACAAGCTCAGCCCCACCACTCCTGAGAGCCTCAGCGCCTCATCTCCACCCCAGAAACACCCAGGGGAAAGGGGAAGGGACAAAATAGAGCAGGAGGTGTGGTCAGGATTTTCAGGGATACCTCAGAAGCAGTTTGCATCTACCTGAAACAGATAAATAACAGAGTTTTTCTGGGGCCAAAGGAGGAAAACCAGTTCACAAGCTCTGAGGTTTCACTACCTGTAGCCCTCCAGGAGCAACAATTGGCCTTTTGCAGCCTTCTGGCTCCTCTTCCCTGCCTGGTTTTCCCACAAGTTTTCTGCCACTTTCTGTGCTAAAGCCTCTGGTTGATGCCAAACCTCATGTCTGCTGCAGTGTATTTAACAGCCAGTGATTGGGGGTTTGACTCCTCAGGTGGTGAGCTCTCTGCATTATTGTCAGAGAACATTGTGGTTTCCATTTTTTCCAGTCCTAGGAAATTCTGGGGCCTGCAGAGAATGGAAACTAAATTCGCTAGACCAAATAATTCTGGTGGTTTCCTAGCAGAATAAGCACCACATAAAATACACCAGTGACAGTCTCCCAGCTATGCACTGCATGGGTTCAGCAGCACAGCACATTGGGGAGCAGCCTTAGGGCAGGATTTGGACCTCAGCTTCCTCCTGGAGCTCTGAATGCCCTGTAAGACATTGCCCCATGCAGTCAACACAGCAATAATTAATCCAATTTACAAAACATTGGGTAGAAAACATTGGAGCATTACTGGTGCTGATGGTGTCAGCCACAACAGGAGAGACCTTGGCAGAAATAACACTGCTGATTAAATGAATGGGATTGCATCTTAGTTTTAGCTGAGTTTTTTGGAGTGCTGGGAATTGGCTGTGACACCCCAGCATGAATCATGCCCTGGGGAAGTGGGCTTCTGCTCCAGCCTGGGAGTTCAGAGCTGGAAACCACGTGGAACACTGGAATTTATCGTAAGTCTGACCCACTGAAGTCACAGTGAAATGGGAAAATGCAATTCCAGGACGTCTCAGGATGGCTCCTGCATGAATGACAGGGAGAAACTGATGGCAGGAGCTCTGGAGAGACCGTGCCTGGAAAAGTGCATGCAGATCTGGTTGCCTGCTCCAAGAGAGACATTCATTGCTCTCTGGACATAGTCTGGGGTAAATTCCAGGGATTAAGAAGATCTGTTCTTGACTCTTTGAGCTAAAGATCTTTGCTGGCAGAAGAACAAATGGGTATGAACTGGTTGTTATGAACTCAATCTGAAAATGAGGAAATACAGTCTGAAGGTCAGGAGTGAGATACAGGAGCAGCTTTCCTTACAAACAGTGGAGGCCAATCAAATCCCTTCACAATGGAGACAATTGCCTGCAGAATAAGAGCACATTGCTGTGTGTAGGGGCAGCTCCAGCTCGGTGATCTCTTATTTGCAGATGCAGCCCCGTGTCTGGCTCATCTGGGCACAGGGGATTACCATGGCCATGGAGCTGAGGACAGCTGAAGCCCAGGCTCTGGTTATCAGCCTTTCCTCTGAAGTTGTGTGTTTGTTTTGCTCAGTCTTTGGTCTCCCAGCACACACTGAAGTCCATTTTTTTTTTCCAGACCAAGAGTTCTTTGGTGCTGAGAGGAGGCAGTGTGCAGCCAGAAGGATTTATTTTGTTAAATACTCCCATTCCAGCTCTCTGTGCCTCAAAAGCAA
Source organism: Acrocephalus arundinaceus (assembly GCA_021534815.1). Taxonomy (NCBI): domain Eukaryota; kingdom Metazoa; phylum Chordata; class Aves; order Passeriformes; family Sylviidae; genus Acrocephalus; species Acrocephalus arundinaceus. The sequence continues at coordinate 1,046,131 of JAJEOU010002598.1, forward strand.
CAAATGATCCTCAGAAGTTACCCCAAACCCATTTCTGTACCACACAGTCACACAATGGTCCTTCTCAGGGCAGTGTATGTGTGGTACATGCAGCTGGTCATGCATCTCCTGGGCAGCCCAGCTGTGCCCAGCCCCAGAGAATCTGAGCTTCACCTCCAGGTGAGGAGAAGAGGCTGTGCAGAGTAATGGATAGAGGGAGAGACAAGCACAAACCACATGGGAACTGAGTAAATCCTCCTTATCACACATCTGGAGCGGAGAAGAGGCAGGAGCCTGCCGAGATGTGAGCGGAGGCAAAGAGGGATTTGTGCTTGTGACACATCAGCTCAGGGTAGTGACAGCTCCTCTCCTGCTGGGGAGCTTTTAACCCCCCTCTCCTGGTGAGACCCAGCAAGCCTCCTCACACAAGCACTTGGCAAGGGGGAGCTCAGAGACCCCACAGCCAGAAATCAAGCTGCTCCCCCAGAGCTCTGCCAATGCGCCCTGATTCACCAGCAAAGGGTTCAAACCACCACCCCTGGACTTGGCTGTGAGCTCGTGCTCACATCGTGTGACTGATAGCTGAAATCATCTGCCATTGTTTCTGCTCCCTGACTGGATGGCTTCTAAACAGGACACCCAAAAATACACTCTGGTTAGGCTTTTCAATGAGTATTCACTTGGGGTTGGATTTGCATGTTTCTGCCTTTGCAAACGCTTGCCCCAGCGAGGAGCAGCCGTGCACGTGCTCACCAGGAACCTCAGCACTCCCAGAAATCCCAGCTAGCTGGACACCAAGCCATGCTGAGCACACATCTTGGCACAGCTCCTCTCTTTTTTACTGTGTGATTGGCTCCGGGGGGTGCTGAGCAACTGCTCTGAGCACCGGGGGGTGAAGCACTCTCCAAAATCTGACCTGGTTTATTTATGGGCTTTGTGATGATCTCTTCTGCACATCTCCCCGTGGGTGAAGTGTTGCTGTGAGCTTTGTGCTGGAGCTGCTGCCATGACAACTCGTGTCACTGAACTGTCCCCTGACACTGCCCCTACACCTCTTTCCTCTGGGCTGCCAAGCAGAGGTGGAAATCATGGATTTAATAAAGTATTCAGTGTCATGACTGTCAGATTTCTGGGCCCAGGGTTGCACAGCACACAGGAGGAATGCAATGCACTGGCTGCACCAGTGAGCAGAATGCCCCACCTCATCCTGCTCACGGGCTGGAGGGAGCAAAAAGGGCGTGGGTAGAAGGTGAAGTCATAGGGCAGTGACACCCAGTCACCCTGATCTTCTCACCACCCATCACCTTCATGTGGGAACATCCCAGTCTGTCTCTCCAGGGACCTCCAGGGAGCAGGAGCTGCTCCTGCTGCAGCCCTCTGGGTCCTTGCAGGGAGAGCAGGGAGCCAGACACCTCCACATGAGCTCGAAGTGGTGATAAATCCTGCCTGCCTGGCAGGTGGTCAGCGGTGTGCTGATGCACCAGGCGTAGCACAGAGCTCCTCTGCACTCATGGCAAGGAGGCAGAGCAGTGCCAGCCTTGAGCATGCTGACTTTCCAAGGAAGTGCTGTGGGAGTTCCTGGGAATTGCTGTGGAACATCCTCAGGACAGGTTTTGCTCAAAGGGTGGCGTGGCTGCCAGGGACAGACACGGGTTGGCAAGGAAACCACAAACACTTCCAACAGCATACCTAGGGACAAGAAACCCATCTCAGGATCTTCCTAGAGCAGGGTGGAGGGCCTGGCCACCATTTTTCACTGGTGGATGTCTCCAAATCCAGAATTTGACCTTGAAATGAGTTTGAGCCAACAAAGCTTTGGGTGAGAAGCAGTGAGTGAGGAGGGCAGGTAAGCACAGAGCCCTGGATGGGTGCAGCTGTGTGAGGGTCACTGCACTGCACACCTGCTTGTCCTTTCACTCCTGATGGCCTCTCACACCCTGGGGATCAGGACTGTGGGCTGAGCCAGCTGCTGTGCTTTATCCCTGTCCACCTTGCTGCCTGCACACAGGGGACAGTATGTGCAAACCCGTGCCAGCTGAGCCTCCCAGGGCTGTAGGGAGAGAGGAAAGCTGCCCTTTAGCTGGAGCTACAGGAGCAGGTGGGTCTGGGCTGCCGCTGCCAGCCTGGGATGTCCCAGGCAGCTGCTGCACAGAGAGGCTGAAAGAGTCTGCTGAGGCAGGTTTCACTTGCCAGAAGATTCAGGGCAGATTTTGTAGCCTGGGTAATGCTGTGGGGGCATTCAGGCAGGTGATTCTGTACTCCTGGCACATCCACCCTGACAGAGCTGGCTGAGCAACAAATCTTGGAAACTCGAGGGTAGAGTTTGTAGCAGAGCAGTGCCAGGTCACAGTTGGTTGGGTTTTTACTGGAGACAGAGGAGAGATCCAGTTCTGGTGTCAAATCACCTCTGAAGGGAGTTCAATCACCTCTTTCCTGGAAGTGTCTCGCTCCTTCTGGTAAGAGAGAAGGTCTTGAGGCTTTTGATTCTCCACAAGAGGGGCTGACCCATCTCAGTGCAGGAGAGGGCTCACAGCCAAGGATCTGGACTTTGAGGGACAAGGTCAAGGCCCCAGCCCTTGCCACAGCCTTTCCTGCTGCTGATATGCGTCAGTGAGGAGGATGAGACCCAGATGGATGGGCTGAAAATGAATCCTACATCATGGGATTCCCAATCTTTTGTAAATCCTCCAAGGGATTCTTGTTCTCCACCTAGCAAACTCCCTGAGATGGCACCATGAGCAGATGGCAGCTGAGAATGTGACGTGAATCTCAGAAAATCAGGGCAATGCAAATATTTGTGATATTAGAAATAGCTACAAAAATACAGAGCAATAGGAGGCACGATTAGAATTATAATAAAAAATGCATTCCAGAGCTGCCACGGTGCCTCAGCTTGCTTGGGAAGTTGGCATCTTGGCCTCTTCCAGAGGTGGAGGAGGGATGATGTGAAATGGAGATGTCTGGGGACTGTGCCATCCCATCTGAACATCCCTTCCTTGTGAAGGGCTCCCTTTGAAAAGAAAATCCGAGTCAGTGGGCCAAGGGCACCTTGTTTGCAATGTCTGCTGATTTCCACTCTGTCTCACATTGAACCTCCTGGCTTTATTTCAAATAATTTTGGTTTTAAAGGTTCTTTTTCTTCATGGGCTGCCCATGAAGGAAAGAGCAGCTTGGTACCTTTGTTTCAAAGTTCTGGAAACTCTGGCCCCATCATAGATGCTGCAGAATGAAACTTGCTTGAAATACAAATACAGTGACATCTTTATACTTAGATGATATAACCAGTAGTGAAAAGGAAAAGGGATCAAAATTTCACCTGGACAGCCTCGAGAAATGCCAATGGGATCTCATGTGGTTTAACAAGACCAAGTGCAAGGTGCTGCACGTAGATTGGGGCAACCCAGGTTTGGGGTGAGGAGATGGAGCAGCCTTGGGAGAAGGACTTGGGGGTGTTGGTGGGTGAGATCTGGGTGCCAGAAACTCCCATGCCCAGGGCTGAGCCCCAGGGGCAGCAGGGAGGGGAGGGGGGTTCTGCCCCTCTGCCCCTGAGCTCAGGTGAGGCCCCACCTGCAGAGCTGCCCCAAACCAGCTCAGGAAGGACCTGGAGCTGCTGGAGAGAGCCCAGAGGAGGCACCAGGATGAGCAGAGGGATGGAGCAGCTCTGCTGGGAGGAAAGGCTGAGATAATTCAGATTTGCTGGGAAAAAAAGTTTCAGGATTACTTAATTGGGCTTTCCAGAGTTTGAAGGGAGCGACAAGAAAGATGGAGAGAGACTTTTTACAAGGGCCTGGAATGACAGAACATGGGGGAATGGCTTTAAGCTGAAAGAAAGGAAATTTAGATTGGATATCAGGAAGAAATTCCTCCTGTGAGGATGGGGAGGCCCTGGCACAGGGTGCCCAGAGCAGCTGTGGCTGCCCCTGGATCCCTGGCAGTGTCCAAGGCCAGGCTGGACGGGCTTGGAGCAGCCTGGGACAGTGGAAGTGCCCCTGCCATGGCATGGGGTTGGAATGAGATGATCTTTGAGGCCCCTTCCAACCCAAACCTTTCCATGGCTGTGTGACATTCACCCTTCAGGCTGCCACTCACACCTTTTTGGTGTGGCCTGGGCAGGGTGTGCTCCAGGTGAATGGATTGTCACTTTGTCCCTGCTGCTGGCATCAGGAGTTGCTCCCAGCACTGTTGGGAAGCTGCCCTGCAGGTGTGCAGGTGCTCTCATTCATTCCCAACCTTTTCCCAGCAGCACCAGGACCACGGGAAGATCTATGAGAACCATTAACACCAGTCCTGGTTTTAGCTAAAATTTCATGTCTATGCTTTTTCCTTGGACTTTTAAACATTGTTCCACGTCTCTCTGAACTATTTCATTTCATAGTTCATCTCTGAACCATTTGCATTGCATTATTCTTTATTTAATTGCTCCGTGCACAATCTGCCATCAAAATACTTTGAATTGATTGGTTTGGGAGGGGCGAGTTCCTTGAATTCCTCTCCACTCCAGCTCATGTCAAGATGCAGACATTGTCACAATCCTACAAAACCAAACCTCTCTCTTTTCTCCCAGGCTTTAGCCCTGATTTTTTCTTGGTCATTTGGTGCACAGCCAAGAAGGGATGGGAACTGTCCACCACTGCAACCCAGAGTGCTAATGCAGTTCTGTGCTTGCTGAAGGCAGTGATTGTATTCACCAGCAAGCTGAGAATCAAACAGAGATTTGGGTATTGTTCAGGTGACTTAAAGAGCTTTTCCTCAGGCCTCACTGCTGCTTTCCCAATGCCACAGAACTGCTGCTGGACATCACCTGCCTGCACAGACTGGAGAATATTCCAGCCCTGGCACACAGGATGGGAACCTGTAGGTACCGGGAGGTGGAATTGTGTGGAGGTATCCAGGATCTGGAGACAGGAAAGCCAAAGGGATTGGCTGTGCAGGACATGGAGGTGGGACTGAGGCAGCCAGAGAGGGAGGGGTGGTGGGACATGCCTGACATCTTGTGTTCCCGGAGTTTGCTGCTGCCAGGAACGCGCGCGCGGCCGGTCCCAGCACGTCTGATGGCTGTCCCTGGGTCGGTGTGGCAGTGGGGAAAACACCCAGGAAATCTGCTGGCTGTCCCCAGTACTGACTGACCCCATTACTGACTGTCCCCACTGCTGACTGACCCTATTGCTGACTGACCCACTGCTGACTGTCCCCATTGCTGACTGACCCCTCTGCTGACTGTCCCCACTGCTCACTGACCCCACTGCTCACTGACCCCACTGCTGACTGACCCCACAGCTCACTGACTCCACTGCTCACTGACCCCACTGCTGACTGTCCCTATTACTGATTGACCCCACAGCTGACTGACCCCATTGTTGACTGACCCCACTGCTGACTGACCCTATTGCTGACTGACCCCATTGCTGATTGACCCCACTGCTCACTGTCCCCTCTGCTCACTGTCCCCATTACTGACTGACCGCACAGCTGACTGTCCCCACAGCTCACTGACCCCACAGCTCACTGACCCCACAGCTCACTGACCCCATTACTGACTGACCCCACTGCTGACTGTCCCTATTACTAACTGTCCCCATTACTGACTGTCCCCATTACTGACTGTCCCCACTGCTCACTGTCCCCTCTGCTCACTGACCCTATTGCTGACTGACCCCACAGCTCACTGACCCCACTGCTGACTGTCCCCACTGCTGACTGTCCCCACTGCTGACTGACCCCTCTGCTCACTGACCCCACAGCTCACTGACCCCACAGCTCACTGACCCCACTGCTGACTGACCCCACTGCTGACTGTCCCCACAGCTGACTGTCCCCACAGCTGACTGACCCCACTGCTGACTGACCTCTCTGCTCACTGACCCCACAGCTCACTGACCCCACAGCTGACTGATCCCACAGCTCACTGACCCCACAGCTCACTGACCCCACAGCTCACTGACAGCACTCTTTCCAAGCTGGAATGTCCAGCCCATCCTCCCAGCACGGCTCAGATGTCAGTTCAGAGACTTTAGTGACTCTAATTGAGGGCAGCCCCACGCAGTCCCTCTCAGCCAGTGGTTTTCCTCTGGACAAAACCAGTTCCTTTCTGCAGGGCCCTGGAGCTGAGCCTACCGTGCTTCTGTCGAGTTTTTCAGCATCCAGTTTAAAGATTGTCTTATTTTTCCTCATTATTCTCCCCAGGGATTCACTTAGCACATTCTTTAGGTGGCGTTTTTGTCACTCACTTGCACCTTTGAGCACACACACACACACACAAACACACACTCAAATCAGAGTTCGTAATAAATAAAACCATTCCTTTCAAAACAGAAACTCATTCTTGTCAAGATTCCCATCTATAAATACCTCTGAAAAGGACAAGCAAGTTTAGTTTGGCAGGAAAATGTGGGTACCATGAGGAATGCCATTTTTCAGTGCTACCAGAAGGGGCCCTGCAATGAATGCATGCCATGGACACAAACGTCCTGCCCGGAATACGCGTCCCTCCTGTGCCTGCCTGTGCACTCTGACCTATAGATTGGGCATGCCTGGGAAGCAAAAGTCTGCAGAAAGCTGCAGGGAGATCCAGGCACTCTGACTGGACAGGCAGCAGTTCACAAATTCCAGAAAAAATGCCTTCTACAATGAGGTAACAAGAATAGGAGTCAGACCATGACGGGGGACACCCCCACCAGGAGGAATTTAACATCTCAGTAAAACCCGTGTGGGAGAGGAAGCAGGCCAAGAAGTGACTTGCTGGAGAGGGACTTCCCTGAGCTGGCTGGTGACAAATGCAGGTTCCCTGAGCATCTGTGCCAGCCACTGCTCTTTCTCCTCAAGCATTCTCCAGCCTGAGGTGCCCCCAGGAGCCCTACACATCTACAATGACACGTGCTGCTCTTGGCTGCCTTTTGATCTGCCCTCCAGCAGCCCCTGCCTTTTCCATGGCACCTTGCACCATTGCTGGAAGGACCTGCTCTGCACACTGGTTCATCCTTCCCACACCACATCCCAGCTCCTCAGAACCCTGCTGCTCACCAGCCCTGCTCTTCACTCTGCTCCTGTAGGGCCAGGCTGGAGGCCCCAGCTGGTCTGGCTGTGTTTGTGACGTGTAGGTGCCCATCTGACCGGCTGATATAACTTCCACAGGCACCTGGATACACCCCAAATCAGGGATGTCCTCAGCAACACAGCAAAGAGTTCACCCAACTCAACTTCTCCAAAGGGTTCACAACTCCATTTCTCCAAAGGGTTCACCCAATTTCACTTCTCCAAAGGGTTCACAACTCCATTTCTCCAAAGAGTTCACCCAATTTCACTTCTCCAAAGGGTTCATAACTCCACCTCTCCAAAGGGTTCACAACTCCACCTCTCCAAAGGGTTCACCCAATTTCACTTCTCCAAAGGGTTCACAACTCCACCTCTCCAAAGGGTTCACAACTCCACTTCTCCAAAGAGTTCACAAGTCCACCTCTCCAAAGGGTTCACCCCTTCCCCAGCTGGCTGCCCCGATGCTGGTGTGTCTCTGGCACAACTCAGGGAGCAGAAAGCAGAATGCAAAGGAATCTCTCATCCCCTACACTCCAGACACTAAACTGGGGTCTGGGGTAGCAGAACAGCCCCTTATCACCTCTTGGGAAGATCCCCCTCTGTGGGGCTGCTGATAGTGGGGTCCTCAGGTCAGGCCATTCCTGAGTAAAGCCCCCCTATCTCAACTCAAAATCCTTTCCCACTGTGGGTTGTGAAGCCATGTCAGGACAGTCTGAGCACTCTGGGCAGGAGACACATTTGGCTAATCTCTGGCTGTGGCTGGCTGCTCAGAGCACAGCTGACACCTGTCAAAGTGATAGCAGAGGTGGCTTCCCAGAGAGGCCTGTCCTCCAAATCCTCCGAGGCTCACGGCAAGTAGGAGCCAGCAGCCCTTAGCCCTTATCTCCCAGCCCTGCTGAGAGGAACCTGAGGTGTGTGGAGGCAGCTTTATCTCCCAAAGTGACAAAATGACTCCAATTAATAGGCTACCGGGCTGGGGAAGGTCCCAGATGTGTTTCTGGGACATGTTTTGAACCACCACAGCTCACTGCTGAGCTGGGAGGAGCTGATGGAGGAGCTGACACTGGGTAACCTGGAAAAGGGGTGAGAAAGGGGCAGTAGTGAGTGAGGGGAGCAGTAATAAAGTGTTGGGTTTTTTTTTTTTTGGGGTTTTTTTTTTTTTTTTTTTTTTGGTTGGTTTGGTTTTTGGGTTTTTTTGGTCAAGTGAGGGAAGTTTTTTTTTTAATTTTTATATAAGGTATGGGATGCCGCAAGTGACAGGGTGATTTTACCTCAGGCTCAGCACAGGTAATTTTGTCAGGCTGCAAAGCAGGGATGCATGGCATGGGGCCAGCTCCTCAGAGACAATAAATTGGAATAAATGTCCTACAGCACATCTACTTTTCTACACTTGTCCCTGTCCTGAACAAGTATTTGCTATTTCATAACAGGGGTGGTTTTCACTGGATTTTGCTTGTGCTGTAGATTATTTCCAGGCAGTTTCTTTTTCTTACTGTGGCTACCAGTGCAACCCTTCCTCACACCACACAGAGCACAACAGGAGCAGGGCACTGAGCCAAAGCAATCTTTTGGAGGGCAAGGTGACACAGGCTCATCCAGAAGCTGTCACAAAGATGTTTGTCAGGAAGATGAGGTGTCACCCAGAGAACTCTCACGTATTTCCTTTTGGGTCAAACCCCATCAGCTCCTCCTGTCCTGAGCAGGAGCACCAGCCAGGTGTCCCATCAGAGGGAATGGCTCTACCACACACCTCTGGGCAGAGATGTGGGTATTGCTGACCTGCACTCCGAGGGGGATGAACAGCCCACAGAGGAATCCAGCCACAGAGGACGGGCAGTACCGTACCAGAGCGGTCATCTCCCTCTTTTAGCTCTCTCCCAGCTGCTTCCCTCCTTCTCCCGTACGAGGGAAACTGGTGACCAGAGCCCCAGGGTCAGGGCCATACTCAGAGGAGCAGGCAGTCCTGCCATGTCCTGATTATGTCATTGGAAGCCAGAAAGAAAACCAGGTTTTTCACATTTTTTCCCCAAATGTCATTTCCATTAGGTCGTCTGTTTCAGCCCAATTTAAGCTCTCAGCAGAATTCCCACCAAATTTTATATCGACTATTTTAGGGTAGGGTTTAAAAAAGTGAAAGAGTTTGACTAATTTTAAACCCAGCGCTCCCGAGGGACACTTAACAAAACACACAATGTCTAAAAACCTTTGGCGTTTCAAGGAGTTCAAAATAACATTCCAGAAGGGATCTTTAGAAAAAATGTTCCTGCACCGGTCCCGTTCCCGCCGCTGGGCTGGGCCGCCTCCCTTTAATATCCCACATTTGTTTTCCATTTAGTTATCAAACCTACATTAAAATAAAATCTCGGGGTAAATGAAATCAAGCTAACCTGCCTCCTTTTATTTCCAGAATATTGAAGGCGTATTAAAGGAGCAGAGCCTGTCTGTATTTATTGCCAGGGGGGTCAGGTAACTCATGTGCTGCCCCTCTGAGCCTGTGGGATGGGTCAGGGCTGAGCACACTTTGCTTTTCCTCACCCCACACCCTCATGCTCTGCACCAACAGCCCCAAAACCACTCCAGGAGTGAAGTTCTGGGGCTCTTGTACCTACCAAATTTCCTGAATTCCCTTCTAGAAAGGGAATGCTGGAAGTAAAGGGAAATTGTTCTAATTGTTCTAGAGGTAAACAACGAGCAATACTGGAGGTGTTAAGTCTAATACTGATAACAATTGAGGCCAAAGTAGAAATGGACAGAATCAGGTATTCCCTGGAGTATTGGCCTCTGATACGCCAAGAAAGGTGAAGAATGCTACTCCTATCCAAAATCGGGCTTAAAGAAAGAAAACAACCAGTCAAAATTGAGCAGTACCCCTTAAGATCACCCACTGTGATATCACCACTCGCAGGGAATCCATAAATCTCATTTTACACTAATCCAAGGACTCTGTGAAGCTCCCCCTGTACCTTTTGTCTGGAGAAACTGGATGTGTTTAGAGACGGTTTTATTAAAAAAAGGAAGGAGTAATTTAAATCACCCTGCATGGCAACCTGACAAAATTACCTGTGCTGAGCCCAAAATAAAAGCACCCTGTCACTTGCAGAATCCCATACCTTATAAAAAATCAAAAAAATTCCTTCACTTGACAAAAAAAAAAAAAAAAAAAAGAGTTTCTTTATTACTGCTCCCCTCACTCACTATTGCCCTTTTCTCACCCTTTTCCCAGGTGTCTGGGCTGGTCCCCAGCTCAGTGGCAGGTGAATTGTTTGGGGATTAACATGTAAAATTTCGTGTCTAATGAGCCTCATTTTTCTGGTGATGGCAGCCCTTTGAAAGTCATTTTACATTGATCTGTGTGGTGTGCAGTGGTAGTGTGAGATCTTTGGGAAGGAATATTTATTTTGTCTAGTTTATTCCTAGTTTTCATAATATGGATCCCCTTCGACTCAAACATTTATTTTTAGCTTTTTTCTTTCGTAAAAGAAAGAAGAATTAAGAATTTGTACGAGTCAACATCTCCCCAGAGAGTATTTGCTAAAATAATAACAGTACAAGTAGCTCAATACAAAGATTTCCCTCTTTCCATGAACAGCAGACAACATTTCTTTTTGTCAGCAAAGATATTTCAGATTTATTGAAGCATAGTAGGATAGTCTGTGTCCCAAACATACAAACAAAACTATAAATAGTTCAGGAAGATAAGAAAAGTATCTTACGTAAATACTCAGCCTAAAAATGAACACAGAATCCAGGAATCCTTCCTTGCTCCCCACTATATTTAACATTTCCAGATGTGTCTGGATGACCAGTTTGGGATTAGGGGGCTGAAGCTGCGTGGCATGGGGCCCACTCCTCAGAGACAATAAATTGGAATAAATGTCCTACAGCACATCTACTTTTCTACAGCTGTCCCTGTCCTGAACAAGTATTTGCTGTTTCATAACAGAGATGCTTTTCACTGGATTTTGCCTGTCCTGTAGATTAATTCCTGGCAGTTTCTTTTTCTTATTGTGGCTTCAAACTCTTTTATCCCTTTGGACCACCTGGTCCTGTGGTCCTCACACTGAACATACTCAGGTGTTGCAAAGGACCAAGGGCCTCGGTGATCTTCACATTTCTTGTCCGTGATCTTGGTCAGAAAAAAATGTCACACCTTGCAGTCTGAGACATGAGATGAGAGCTGAACTCCACATCTGATTTTTAGGCAGTGCAGTCAGGATGAATGCAGCTCTCACAGAGGTCACAGCAGAGCTAAAGAGGGCTAAAAGCATCCCCTGTTGTCCCACAGCCAGCATGGGTCAGGTGTGAACTTCTCAGAGAGTCTCTTCCTTCTCAGCCAGAGAAGTGAAGCTCTGAAAAATCTCTTAGTACTTTCAAGGAAAAGAAAAAGGGGGAAAAATTATTTAATCTCTAAAAAAGAATTTTGTAAGAAATAAGAGCTCATAAACCAGGCGCATTTGGCTCATTTTTCCTTTAGAGCAGCGTGCAGAATGATTTTATTTCCACCCTTCATCTGCATTAGAGTGGCAAGTCTGTGTTTACACAGCATTTCAGAGGCCTGTCTAAAGAACTTCCCTGTGTGTTCCCAGGCCAGCAGGCAGCTCCTGTCCCCAGTGCTGTGATAATTTCTGGTTGCAGAGCTCTGGCCACAGGCACACACAGCCCGTGTTTGCACTGCTCAGGCTTTAGCAGCACCTCTATTTCTCATCAGTCAGGAAAAAACCAAACATAAACATCACAAGGTTATATACAGCACTGATTTCTATTTTTGTCATCTTTAAAATAGTAGGTAAGTCCTGTAGCTCTATCCAAGTTGGCCCAATTCCTCTTTTTGTTTGTTTGGGGTTTAATTATCTTGGAAGAAATTTGCTGGTGATTTCGGGTCTCTGCTGCAGCGCTGCGACCAAGTCTGTGCTCGGGTTATTCGCTTCCAAGTCTGTGTTTTGCAAAGCTTGGCACCTCCCTGCCCCTCCCCATCAGGGAGAATTTCAAAATCTCTTCTTTCTCTCCTCCTTGAGCAGCACAGACCGAGGGAAGGCTTGGGGAGGCTGCTGGAAGTAGGATAAAGCTCCAATTCTTCCATTTCCGAGCAGACAGCGACTGGTGGGAGAAGACAGCCAAAAAAAAAAGCTCGTGAGGGGGATTTTGGCAGCAAAAAGCCAGTGCCCTGTGGAGAACTGCGGGGGGAATGGGGTCCTGGGGAAGCTGGCAGCTCCTGGGCTAGAAATGCAGATGCTGAACAGAGCCGTGCGTGAGTGGAGCTCGCGGCAGCGCTGCCGAGCAGCCAGCCAAGGTGCAGGACGGTAGCAGCCTGAAATTTTATAAATAAACAGCACTTGCAGATGGCAACAAGCAGATTCCTGTTCCTGCCCCAGGTCTGAGTGGCTGTGTGGGATGAGAGGCTCCCCAAGGCTGCTGTGTGCTGGAAGCTCTGCTGGGTGCCCTCAGCACAGCTCACGGTCCTCCTGAGCCCTGCAGAAGTGCAGATTTTCTGGTTTTCAGCATTGTCTAATGTCAGGAGCAGAGAGGAGAGAATTGGGTTGGAGCTGGTCCATGTGTGACAGGGAGCTGCCCCTGTTCTGCCCCAAAGCACCACGGACATGCTCATTTATTCCTGCCAGAGCTGGGCTGAGGAACAGCAAAATTCTGGGCTCAGGTATAAGGGTTAAACAGGGCAAGGGCAGAGCACTCAAAGCATCAGTGATGGGGCCAACATCTCCATGAGAACAGAGCCAGGGAGACCAGAATGAAGCCCTGTCCTGAGAGCACCAGGTGGGATCAGTGTCTGTGCATCCCTGTGCCTGAGGCACTCCGCTGAGCCCAGAGGTCACCTGGGTGGGGAGAGCTGGCAGTGCTGCATGCACAGTCCTCCAGGAATGTGACAGTTTGAGTGAAATTTGGGATCCATCTGCACCCTCTTCCATGGCCAAGGCAGGCAAGCAATGGCATAAGATTCAGGGAAATAATGCATCTAATCCGCCTGAGTAATGCTAATGCAAGCCTCTTGATTAGTGTTTAGAAACCAGGCAAACAATTGATTTAAAATAATTGGTAAATTATGATTAAATAAAAACATTTATACAAAAGAGTTTGTCATTGATATGGTTAAATAAATATTTGTAGAAGTAACTTATACTTGGCCCAGTGCCTGGGCGATGAGCTCTCTTGGGCTGGCTGTGGTTTCATTTTAATAAAGACCAGAAGGCATTCCAGGAATACATAATGCTCCCAGCCCATCCGATGTATATCTGGGGCTTTAGCTCTGCTCGCCACTAACCCAAGCCCAGCTTTCCTTTGCATCCCTTGCTAGTGCCTGTCACACCCCTCCCCAAAACACCCTCCTTGTATCCAAACAAGTGGCCCTGCCGAGGTGGCTCCGTGGGCAGGATGAACATCAGAGTGGTGGGAGCAGAGATGGGGCGGTGCAGGCTGCTCTGTGGGGAAGCCTCGAGCTCTGGAGCTGCTGCAGGGCTTAGAGCAGCACAGCTCTTATCTGGCCCTGCTCGGTGGGAGATTTCCAAGAGCTTTACAGAGGGGTTAGCCTCATTAGGGCCAGTTAGAGATAAGGGAACAGAGCGGAGACGTGACTTGCCCAAAGTCCCGCTGTGGAGGGAACAGAAGCCAGGTCACCCCTGGCCAAGCCCTGTGGAGCCTCCTCAGCTCTTGGGGTGCTGCAGACTCGTCCCACTCAGCTCCACAGCCTGGAAGTGTCTGCACTGCCTGGGCACCCAGCTGCTCCATGGACCAAAGGGATTTGTGCAACCCCTCCGGCACCTGCAGTGCCAAGGAGCTCTGGAAACACCCACAGAGTTATGGGTGAGGAGGGACCCAACAAAATGGGTTATCTGGGGGCCTGGAGGTGATACCGGCACTGCCATGGCTTCTCTCCCTCGTTTCCAGCCAACCACCGAGTCACCAATGCTGGGAGCAGCCAGATCAGGCACAAAATCCTTCCTCTGCCTGCTCTGGCCACCCAGAAAGCAGCCAAGGGTCTGTCACTGCTACAAAACACACCAGCTTGGCCTCACATGTTCCTCACTGCCCTCAGCATTGGTCATGCAGCTCCTCTCACCAGTCCAGCTGGCTGGGGAGTCCTGCTTGTAGGGACAGGGACATCACCCTGGCCCCAGCCTCATCCTCATCATGCCCTGGTAGAGGTTCCTGAGCCTGGGGGGTGAGGGCTGTCCAGAGGGGGTGCACATTTGGCTGGCAGTAAAGGCAGGAGAGCCACTGGACAGCACTCAGAGGTATCCAGCTGCACAGCCTGGGTGGGAAGGCGTGCTTGGACCCTTGCTGGGGTGAGTAATGGGGCTGGCTGCAGGAGCAAGGACACAGGCAGCCAGCTCTAGGCTTGGTTTGCACCACACACGAGGCACTGGACAGGTGGAGGGAGGTGCTGCTCTGCTGGGCTGCAGCATTTGAGGCTTTTGAGTTACCCCAGGCAGCACTTCAAGGGGAGCTCAGCACCTGGGAACATCCTGCTTGTAGCTGTGGGTGTGAGAGAAGTCCCTTGAAGGGAAGTCTACATTTCCATTGGGAAACCATCCCCAGAATGTCATCTCCAGTGGATTAAAACGGAAATTTGCCTGCCCCAGCTGTGAAACACAGAAATTCACAGTTCCACTCACTGTAAACTCCCTCAGCTGTGTCTGCAGGGAATTCAGAGCCTTTCCCCAGTTCTCCCAACAGGGATGGAGAACCAGACCCGTCCCTGCCTGTGAGTCCACACCAGGGCCACGCTCAGGGCACGTGGTGCTGCTGTGCTGGACCTCCCAGCGAGGCCAGAGCCCTGACCTTGGTGTCCCACCACAGCCATGAGTCAGGAGGCAGCTACTGGTATCTCCCATCCCACATCCCATCCTCTGGACAGCTTGGGCTGCGTCTGGCCTGGCCCTTCCCCCTGCTCTGCACGGGACACAGGAGGTCCCTGAGTGCCTTGAGCTCCTGCCAGCACGGCCCACTTGACCTGAGCCCTGCTCCAGCCAGGACCCCATGGAGAGCATCACCCCTCCCACCGACCTCCCTCAAACCAGCCTCAGACCCTGAAGCTTTAACTCTTCCTTCACCTGCCCTGATCCCCTCTGCCCTCTGTCCTGAGGCTCCTGGAGTTGATGGAGTGGCTGCAGCCACTGCTGCTGAAGGACCAGTGTGTCCTTCAACAAATTAGAGCTTGTTACAGGTTGTGTCACCTCCTAAGAAAGATGTGTCTCCATCCTCCTCTGGTATCCCCTGGAGGAGGGAAGGGAGGGAGGGAGGGAGGGAGGGAAGGAAGGAAAGGAAGGAAAGGAAGGAAAGGATGGAAAGGAAGGAAAGGAGGAAGGAAAGGAAGGAAGGAAGGAAGGAAGGAAGGAAGGAAGGAAGGAAGGAAGGAAGGAAGGAAGGAAGGAAGGAAGGAAGGAAGGAAGGAAGGAAGGAAGGAAGGAAGGAAGGAAGGAAGGAAGGAAGGAAGGAAGGAAGGAAGGAAGGAAGGAAGACATTGGAAACTCCAAAGTGAGCAGGGATACCTGAGTGGAGCTTTGGCCAGCAGGAGCAGTAAATCATCAGGAGTTTGCAAAGCAAAAAAAGTGTCAGGAGCGACAATCTGCCCAGAGCCAGACATTCAGGGATGAGTGCCAGGGCATCCAGGGTCCCTGCAGCCTGGAGCACACAGAGAGGAACAGGCTGGGACATGGGACATGGGACACAGGACACGGGACATGGGACATGGGACATGGGACATGGGACACAGGACACAGGACATGGGACATGGGACATGGGACACAGGACATGGGACACGGGACATGGGACATGGGACATGGGACACAGGACACAGGACACAGGACATGGGACATGGGACATGGGACACAGGACATGGGACACGGGACATGGGACACAGGACATGGGACACAGGACACAGGACACAGGGACATGGGACATGGGACATGGGACATGGACATGGGACATGGGACATGGGACAGCCTCCAGCACCATGCCCAGCTCTGTCAGCTCTCCACCCTCACTGCACATCCCTGCTCAGTAAACACAACAGCCAGAGTTTTACAATCAAATATTTATGCTAGTAAAAAACATTTTACATAATCTTTAAACAGCTATGTCATCTCCCTATTTTCATTCTCTGATCTTTCTGCTTTGAGTCGGGATTGGAGAATTCAGTGTATTTACAAAGAAATAAATATTATGATGAAAACATCAGGCAGCTTAATAGTAGCTTTAGCAAAGTGCAGAAGTATTTTTGTGTTCATGTTGTCAATTGCATAATATTTTCTAGACCTTCATAAATTGAGGAACCTTGCTTGGATGCTTGCAGCACTGTGATAAATAGTTCACAGCTCCAATTCAAGCAAGGCTGTCTGCTGGTGGAATGGGAAGAGCTCATGACAACTCTGCCATAAATTCCAGCCCTCGAGCTCTGTGAGGAGATAGGGAGGGGACAGAGCACTTAAAAGTGTGGCAGACAGTGGCAAATTCAGGATAGTGGAATGCTGCTGCAATGGTGCTTACAGGTGCTGTCAGAGCTGCTCCCAGCTCCCTGACCAAAGAAAATCCCATGCTCTGGGCATGTCCTGAGCTAGGACACAGCCAGGATCTGTCTGAGCTATTCCCTAGGAGCCACCTCTGCTTCACAGTGGCAGAGACATCACTGCCTCGTTAGCTCCAGCTCAGAAAGTCTCTGT
Organism: Acrocephalus arundinaceus; assembly: GCA_021534815.1. Classification (NCBI taxonomy): domain Eukaryota; kingdom Metazoa; phylum Chordata; class Aves; order Passeriformes; family Sylviidae; genus Acrocephalus; species Acrocephalus arundinaceus. The sequence goes on from JAJEOU010002598.1 coordinate 1,062,813, forward strand.
TTGTCCCAAGCTGTGGAGGGGAATGTCCTGAGTGTTTGCCATGTGAAAGCCACAGGAGCTCTTTGCTGTGAAATTCACCCCCAGGTAAGCCTCAGACATGCAAAGAGAAGAGAATTTCTCTTCAGGTTCCTGAAGGCCATGATGGGCAGCATGGCTGGTGCAGTCTCAGAGCAGGAGGTTCATATCCGCCCTGAATTCAGATCCACTAATGGGCAGTTCAGGGGAAATTATTTCTCAGGGAAAGATTTCTTCTTCCATTCTCTATCACAATGATGGCAACCTGGCAGCAGGAATCTGCAAAGGATGTCCAGAGTTCCCTGTGAGCCTTGGCTACTGGTTTCCCTGTGATACCTGCCCTTGGTTACTGGTTTCCCCGTGATACTTGCCCTTGGCTACTGGTTTCCCCGTGATACCTGCCCTTGGCTACTGGTTTCCCTGTGATACTTGCCCTTGGCTACTGGGTTCCCTGTGAGCCTTGGCTACTGGTTTCCCTGTGATACTTGCCCTTGGCTACTGGTTTCCCTGTGATACTTGCCCTTGGCTACTGGTTTCCCTGCGATACCTGCCCTTGGCTACTGGTTTCCCTGCGATACCTGCCCTTGGCTCTGTTTCCTGTGATACTTGCCCTTGGCTACTGGTTTCCCTGTGATACCTGCCCTTGGCTACTGGTTTCCCTGTGATACTTGCCCTTGGCTACTGGGTTCCCTGTGAGCCTTGGCTACTGGTTTCCCTGTGATACTTGCCCTTGGCTACTGGTTTCCCTGTGATACTTGCCCTTGGTTACTGGTTTCCCTGTGATACCTGCCCTTGGCTACTGCTCTATACTGTGAATTGGGTATGAATTGAAGAATGCATTCCTCCTAAGCAACATATTTGTAAAGGCAACTCTTTTTCAGCCTTCCCACTCCTTCAGGGTTCAGAGTTACGCCAGCCTGGGGCATTCAGCTCAGAGCTGTGTGCCAGCACAGCTGTCCCTCCCCATGGGAGCCTGGACACCACAGCTGCACAAGCACGCAGCAAATTATCACCACTTTACACACGGGATGGGGGAGTCAGGGCTGGGAGCTCCTACCATCAGATCTGAATTTCCACGGCATGATGTGAGCATTCAACAAGGCCATGGCAGGAGGGGTCTTTTCCAAATGGAGCTGCCAGGTGTTAGAGAAAAGAAATCAAAGACAAACCAATCTCATTCCCACAGGAGAGGACAATCCGAGCAGACACGACTGGCAGAACACCAGGTTTGGGGAGACCCCCCTTCTTTGGCACAGACATTGTCACACACTGACCCCTCCAAGTCCCCAGAGGGTTTCATTGGAACTTCAGCTCAATTTGGTTCTTTTTCCCATAGCTGCAAATCTACATACAAACAAACAATCTGCTTTAAAATAAATCAGTCCCATAAACAATAGGGCGTGCTGGAAGATTAGAAGGGATGGCTTCCTGGGATCTGGTGAGCAGCACAGAGCTGATATCCTTATGGCTCTGGGGTGTGACTTCTCAGTTCAAAGGAATTCCCTGCCATGACTAATTTATTCTGGCATTTGAGGCTCACTCTTTCACTCACTGCAGTCAGTGTGACCTGTTTACAACAGAGGTGCTTACAGCAGAGCTGGGAACAGGGGAATGGGAAGCAATTGTGGCCTCTGCAGGGACCTGTGTGCCCGTGTCACCTTCCAGAAAGGTGATGGTGCAGCCAGTGGTGAGGCCCTTTTCAGAGCTGAACAGTGATCGTAGTGCAGACACGGCCAAAACACAAGGGCTGGCAATGACAGCTCTGGAAACTCATGAGGACCTTGTGGAGGGATAAATATTTCTGGGCTACCTAAAGCAGGCAGCAGCCAGGCAAATGGCTCAGGATGTGTGGTGGGATCTCAGTCCTGTCCTCGCCTCTGAGGTTCATGAGAGACAACTTCCCTCTGTTTCCTGAGGACATCGAGGGTACACGTAGTCAGGGCTGACTCTCACGTAGTGACCATCACAGGGAAACAGCTCTGGGCTGTGAGTTCAGCAGTTGAGCAATTTGCTGAGATGAGTCAACAAATTAGAGCTTGTTGTAGGTTGTGTCACCCCCTAAGAAAGATGTGTCTCCATCCCCTCTGGTATCCCCTGGAGGAGGAAAGGGAGGGAGGGAGGGAGGGAGGGAGGGAGGAAGGAAGGAAGGAAGGAAGGAAGGAAGGAAGGAAGGAAGGAAGGAAGGAAGGAAGGAAGGAAGGAAGGAAGGAAGGAAGGAAGGAAGGAAGGAAGGAAGGAAGGAAGGAAGGAAGGAAGGAAGGAAGGAAGGAAGGAAGGAAGGAAGGAGCAAGCAGGAATACCTGAGTGGAGCTTTGGCCCACAGGAGTTTGCAAAGCAAAAAAGCACAAACCCTGCAGTTTGAGTCGCAGGGTGTCAGTGAGTCCTGCCTTGTCCTTGAGCTGCTCATGGCCTGGTTCTGCTGAGTGCTGGAGTTTGTTTGTTGTTGTGATTGTGATGTTAACTCCATTAGAGAGGACATTCAAGTACAGTGGACTAAACATAGAAACATTAGTAAGGAACAAGACTCTGGCCACCTTGCTAGACAATACAGCAGAACTCTGTTTACCAGCTCAGCTCAATGCTTGGAGATTAATTTATTTAAATCATCTCTCCCTTGCCAGTCATTAAGGAAAATCCACTTTATCAGATGTAGCACGAGCAGGAAATCACATCCAGCCCATGGCAAGCAGGGAGCTCAGCTCAGGACAGCCTCATTAACCTCAGCTGTCAGGTACCAAGCAATAGGCCAAGAGGAAGTGGTCTGAAGTTGTGCCAGGATTTAGGAGAACTTTCTTCACTGAAAGAGTGCTCAGGCATTGGAACAGGCCATGCAGGGGAGTGGTGGAATGGCCATCCCTGGAAATGTTTAATAATTGTGTAGATGAGCTGCTTAGAGACACGGGCAGTGGTGGGCTTGGCAGCTGGACTGGATGATCTTAGAGGGCTTTCCAACCCAAATGATTCTGTGCTTCTGTGGTTCTATCACATGGACTACACAAGGGTGAGAGACCCCAGGGGTTCTCTCCTGTATTGAGGCATTGATGAATCAGAGCCTCTGGGGCCATGAGTGTAGAAGCCCTGAAATTCCTATCCTCATCCCAAACTGTTTAGGAGTACTTCCCAGCAACCACGGGATTAAAATAAAGTAAAATTTAAAAAAAAAATCAAATAAAACTTCAAACCAGTCCTGAAGCATTTTTATGACCTAGAGGGAATTTAGGCAGCTTCCTAGGTGAGACCCACGTGCCAGGAAGCTGAGATCTGTCCTTGACTTAGCTTGGCTTGTACTACTTATATTACACAATAAAAGGTGCCAGCAGATCATCCACTCAAGTGAACCAGATGTGGGCTCAAGGGAAGGGGAGCCTCAGAGGGTCTGTTTCTCTTTTTTGTGTGTGTTTGCAATCATCTTCTCTTCTCCGAGAGCGTGTTTGGTAGGTGGGGAGGGATCCTCCATCACACCAGTGTCCTCGGGCTCCTTGGGATGGCTGTGGCACGGGAAACTTTGAGCCAGGCTTTAGCCCTGCCTCACACATCCCATGTGCCACAGCACGGGAGGAAATATTCTGAGTGCCTGCAGAGCACGGGAGCATCTCAGGTGGATTGTGGGCTCGGTGTTTCTGAGCCTGAGAGAATTTTCAGCTTAACTTGTAAGCTCTTTTCCCAAGGGAAAACTTTAAACAGTTTTCCTTTCTTAAAACATTTTTCTGTTTTTCTCAAAATATCTCTAAGTGAGCAGTAGCTTTATCTTATAACAATCTTTTTAGCTGTTGTTTTTATTATTTAACTAATGAAGTGTCAGTCTTATTAACTAATAAATACCTTTTTTAGCGAAACATGCTATATAAATAGCATGTTAATAATAATATAGTTATAATAGCATGTTAATAATAATAGCATGTTAATAATAATAATAATAATAGCATGTTAATAAAGCAAAAAGACTGTAAATAAAGCCTCCTTCTGTTGCTCTCATAACAAAAACTAGAGTCGAACTATCTTTATTCCGTGTCCTACTGTGACAGTGGATATCCCTTGGATATCCATGGAGGAAGGCATTCATGCTTACACATAGGGCTTGAATGAAACTGAGATGGGAAAGGAATTTATTCTGGGGTAAACCAGCAGGGACACCCAGGTGACACACCTGGGCAGCCCCATTCTGTGTCCCCCTGACTGGGATGGCATCCAAGGCAGCACTCAGCTGGAACGACCTTCCCAACGCCATGGGACACTTGTCCCCACCCCAGCCCTTCGCTGCTCTTTGGGAACTGACCCTCCAGCCCCTCCGAGGTGCGGGACCCGTGTCCCACCACGCTGCAAAGAGTTAAACCCCGGCTCTGTTGATATTTCCAGCGGCTCCCAAAGGCGGCTGAGACGGGGAGCGCCCGGATTGGCTGCGTAGGGCCGGTAGTAATTAGGATCAGATATCAAACTTCTTGTCTTTGCTAAGACCCTTTCCGATAGTCGCTGCTCCCCTCTAGACGATGACATCAGCCAGGACACCCAGCTGCTGGTAGTAAACTCCGGGCGGGAGGAGGCTCCCGCTGGCTCCACGTTAATTAGTTCAACACAGCACAGGGGGAGCAGTCGGTGTCTTGTGCAGGGTCAGTGCTGGATGGGACCAAATCTTACAAAGCCGCTCGCTGCTCCTTACAAAACACCCAGAGGGTCCAGGAGAGCTGGATGAATGCTGAGCACCAGGCACGCTTTGGTCGGCTTTTCCCTTTGGAGGAAGTTAATGGTTTAAGTGAGGGGCGCCTGGATCTGCTCCCCGAGTCACCATGACGCTCCTGGGGTCTGAGCACTCCTTGCTGATTCGGAGCAAGTTCAGATCAGGTAGGGAAAACCTTTGAGATTTCTCTTAAAACTTCTCTCTCTGTCAAGCCGTAGCCGCAGACTGTTTTGCATTAAATTCTCGGAAGCAGCATGTGAGTGAGCAAAAGAGTCGAGGGGTTGTGGAGCTGTCACGGCTTTGCTCTTACCCAGGCTGTTCCACAAGTGGAGAGACGCGTCTTCCTTCCTCTCTCTTGCCTTTTTATTTATTTATTTTTTCCTCCTGGTTTTTCGCTGTCTTTGATTTATGCCTGTGGTTTATTTTCGGTAAAACCGCAGTTCTCGGTTCTCCTGCTGCGAAAGATTTGGGCAGGAAGCCAAAAGGGGCATCTGGGATAAACAAGGTGCTTAATGCCGTCCGTGTATTCCAGGTGCTCTTTGCGGGTCCGTGTGGGAATAACCACGGAGAGAGGACGGGCCTGACACTCTTCTCTGTGACAGGCAGGCAGCCGAGCTTGTTCCATTTAAGTCGTGACTAATTGGAGAAAAATGGATTTGAAGAAATGCGTCATTTTTAGAAGTAAAAATAACAAATGGAACACGAAAAGTATTTAAAGTGACATCATCAGAGAAATAAAACGGGAGGCACACAATTGATTGCCGCTCGCGGAGGCTTTGCGAGTCAAGCATGCCTCCAGCTCGTAAGTCAGGGGAAGCACCAGGCAGGGGCTTCTCCGAGGACGTGCTCTGAGTGAAGGTGAGTGAAGGTGAACTATGGGACGGTGGCTTCTAGATCAGCCCCTCTGCTGGATGTTCATGCCTTTAGTCACTGGCTGCATCTATAGTAAGTATGATCTCTTTGGGCTGGGTATCCTGACTTGTAGGGTTTGGGGTTTTTTTTAATGATTGTGACATACAGCAAAAATTTTAACAGTAACGCCAAAAAGTTCTCGAGGTGCTTTCTCTGACCTTCCCAGAGGTGAAGCTCTCCCTGGGAATATTATCTGTGAGGATGTGCAGATAAATCAGCTGCATGTGCTGTACGGGATGCTTTAAATCCAGACAGGGCAGTCACGTTGGAACATGCACCCGCTCTGGCGTGTCACCCACGCCGTGTGTGTTTTTGCCTCCTTACTCATTGTAGATAATGAAATGGGAGATTTATGGTACTGATGGGAGACATGAGTGGTGTTATCAGGATCTCTTAGATAGCTGGGTGGTCAACTCAAACTTTGTTTTCTCAGCAAATACAAAGTTGGCAATTGGTTGAAAACCCCAGAGTGTGTGTGCAAACACAAGTGTCCTAGTCTGGCTGAATTATACAAAGCCTGGGTCCAGGTCTTTGGTGTGGTTTCCATATCGCTCTGATCTTACATTTCATTAGATTAAGTCATTCCTTAAATTTTGTTGGTATATTGGTACACTGCTGTTCATTTGAAAAAAATCTCAGACTGTAACAATTCCTCCAGCATGTACAAAGCAACACTGCCACCTCCCTGAGGAGCGGAGGACGGGCTGTGCATTGTCCCTGCATTCTTTTCAAATGAACCAGGATTGTTTTGAAGGCTCATTTCTGGTTTATTTGTAAGCTGGCTTTATTATGGAACCAACAGTGGGCTCTCTAAACATATTTTTCAAATGATTCTCCAAGAAAAGTAAACTTTGTGGGTCTTTGCGTCCATAAATTCTCGTGCCTTTCAGCATTTCTAGGACAGTCAATTTGTGGGGCATTCTTTGGTTCATGATTTATTCCCACAACTGCTATCCCTTGCAATGGCCTGCTGAAAGGCAGGCTTCTCATTTGACAAGATTTCTCTGCCTGTTGATTTTGTTGGAGCTGGGCTCACCAACATCCCAAATGTGTGTCTGCACCTCGCTGTGACCGCTGTGGACATGGCCACAGCACAACCCTGGTTGTCACAGTGTGTGAGGCAGGAGGAGAAACTCAAATAAGCCAATAAAGCTGCTTTCGGTTTGTGCTGGATTTTTTAATAACATGGGGAATAGAGGAGAAAAAGCTACATTTAATGGAATCTCTTTTATTTGCAAAGCCTCCACGGCACAGTTTCCTGTGGTGTCCCTGCTCTGTGTGCAGGCTTTGTCAGCTGTGAACCCCACAAGGATGGCAGGAGGTTCTGAGCTCTCATCTTCTATTGCTTGGAAGAGGTTAGAAAGTCTCAAACAGCCCATGGCTGTGCCCCACACCATCCCGCATGGCCCAGGGGCTGTGACACGGGACAGCAGCAGTTTCAGAGCTGTGTAGGTTGCAGAGAGGCAGGAAGGATCAGCCCCTGGAATGCCAAACCCCAAGGAGCCGCGCTGAGCCGTGCACCATCGCTTTGGGAACGCTCCTGAGCCGGCAGGTGTGAGGTTCTGTTTGCTCCCCAGGTTTGGGAAGGATTAGCTGTGCTCCATGACTCATGATGAGTCTGAATCCCTTTTGAAGGATTCCAGGCCAATATTAAAGAGGGCTGAAGTAAATCTTAATAACTAAACTTTCGCTGTCTCTGCCTGGCCTGCACGCGCTGAGCGGCTGAAGGAGCTATGTGAGTGTGTGAAGGGGAGCTGGAGATACATTACTTGTTGTTTCCTCCTCTCAGAATCCCTTTAATCTCTGTGCTATGCACCAGGCAGAAAGTGGAGCAGCTAGAGGATGGTGGCAATGGTGTCCTCTCTGGTCCCTCACTTCCACCTGACAGCATCAGCAGCAAGCAGAAATGTGTTTATCCAGGAAAAGCTGCTGTGGTGGTGGCAGTGGCTTTCTCAGCGTGCCCTGCAATCATCCCTTGAGTGCCACAGCAGTTTTTCCTGTTCTGTCTCTCCAGTGGTCCCAGTGAAGCACCAGCACAGCTGTGCCCTGAGGAGGGACAGTGGCTCTCCCAGTGCCAGGCACCAGGAACCTCTCCAGAGGAGAGAGAGAAAATCACCTCCATGCTGCAGTCCTGCAGGGTCCAGCCTCCCTTCCTCCAGGATCTGTGTGCCTCTTTATTTTGTCTGTTTGGCCAAAGATAAATATTCTGATCTGAGGTCATCCTGACAATTTTTGCAGGAATGATCATTTTTCAAGTCTGCCATGCTGTCCCATACAATCCAACTGTCAATGGGATTGCACTAAATCAACAGGACATCCAAGAGCTGTTCCAGAAACACATTTAACTCTTCTCAGAGATGATCATTTATGTGATCTCTTGCTCTGAGTGCAAACCAATTGTTCTCCAGCAGTGGAGAAGCATTGGCATCGGACAAAGCAAACAAAGCTGACAAATGCAGCTCCAACCTTAGCCCTGACCTTTTTTTTTTTTTGCAGTTACATGGAAAGAGCTTACAAAGCCAACATCTGCCTAATTTCAGTGGTAATTCAGATAACTGGTGAGAAGTGAAAGTTTAATACTATAAATAAGGCTCTGCATGGCTTGGCATGGGGTACCAAGACCTAATTGTGGACACATGGGTGTGGGTTTGCAGGGAAGGCTTGCCTGGCTCCGTGGAGAAAAGTATTCGTGCTCTCACATAGAGCTTGAATGAAACTGAGATGGGAGAGGAATTTATTCTGTCTGCCTCGGTGGTGAGAGTGATTTGGACCAAAATCAGCAGGTCAATAAAGGCAGAAGAGAATAGGTCTTGGTAGGGTGTTTGGCCAGGCGTTTTGGCAGAACTTTATTTTGATTTTCCTGGTGTCCAAAGATAAAGCATGCGCCTGTGTTTCCTCTCAGATCATGAACTCATGCAGGTCACAGTCAGTGTGTGTGTGTTCAAACCACGGCCCTGCTGTAACTGATGAGACTGTTTTGTGAAGTTCTTGTAAAACACGGACTTGATGTAGATCAGTTTGTGCTTGGTTTCGTTTTTCTGGCATCTTACCCCTCAACGTTTTAATGGGCAGTCAGATGTTTCTTTGTCAGTCAAGCATGTGTTGTAGCACGGATTGAAACCTCACTGTGCTTCAGGGGACATCTGTCTGGGCTGCACACGGGGGTGCTGAAAGCTCCAAGGGGAGAGCCTGTTCTCAGGACCATGGTGAGGTTGGGGTTGCACGTTATGATGGATTCAGAGAGATTTCACAGCTGGTTGTGTGCATTTGGTGGTCTGGGCTCCTTGCTAGCCAGCTGTGATAACCTAGTGTCTCTTCCAAGGCACCTGAAGACCTGGACTTGGGGTTAGAAATGTGTTCTCACCCATGCAGAGATTTTTCAGTGCACTTTCCCAGGTAACACTCATTTGTGTGCACACACATTTGTAGCATATCTCTCTGTTAGAAGTAAAATGCTCCCAGTTCTGAAGTGATATCACAGGCAGAGATAAAGCAGTGTCCTGGCTGAGCAGTGCCATTTCCAGCCTCATCTCTGCTCACACAGGTCCCACAGAGGTCATTATGTTGTCAGAGGATAACATGGGCTAGAGCAATGATGTTACAGAGAAATCCCTTTGTGGCTCAAGCTATGGGCAGAGCAGATGGGCTGAGGTCCATGGAGGGGCTCAGGACAAAGTTTGGCCAAGGTGTTTTTGCAAAAAAAACAAACAAAAAAAAAGCTCCAGAAAAGTCCAATGGACTCTGCAGTGTCAGCTCCAAGGAGGCTGCCTGGCTTGGCACCCAGCTCAGAATCACTTCATGCTGGAGTTTGATGCCAGCCTGTGCTCAGCTGGGAAGGAGCCCCACAGTCCTGCCCAAATCCTGCACTGAGAACTGACTCCTGCTCTGGGTGCAGCTGTGAGGAACAGACCCAGTCCTGAGAGGGCCATGAACAACATGATTGAACTGCCAGAGTGATCCTGATCCTGCCCTGCTGGGACCTTGGCACAGTCGTTGGGGCAGCTCCTCTTCCCCATCAGGCTCACACAATACCTCGGACATGAAATGGAAGGCCAGCCTCACAGGCAGCAGCAGTCCTGCCTTTCAGAGGTGGCTGGGTCCAAATCAAAGCCAGGAGTTGAACTTGATGATCCCTGTGGGTCCCTTCAAACTCTGGATATTCCCTGATTCAGGGCCACTTTCTGCCAGTCAGTGTGTGAGCAGGGGCAGGTCACCAGATTCCTCTGGTGGACAGGCCTGTGTTTCACTTTTGCTCAGCCTTTTTTTGCTCAGCTCCTTTTTTTGTTGCTCACCAGCTGTTTGGGGCAACAAAATTGCTGCTGTTGCCAACAGGAGCTGCCAGTCCCCACTCCCAATTTATTGCCAACCCCCCACCCCAGCAGAGCTGTCCCATCCTGTGCACCACTGAGGTGCACTCACACTCCAAACCCCAGCTCTGAGCCACGAGGGCAGGAATGAGCTGCTGGTGGCAGAAGGGACAGTGATTTGCTGCTGCTTTTTCAGTGATCTCCTTCTAGCCCTAACACCAGGTCAGGTCAGCTGTGGCTTTGCCTGCTTGTCCTGGTGCTGAACCCCCTGAGGAGGGAACTTCCCCCACTCCATGGGACACTGCCTCGTGCTGCTCTGCCCCCTGTGCTGCTCAAGCCAATTCCCCAAGGATGGGATGGTGCTGGGAGTGCTCTGGCAAAACCCCAGTGTGGGGATGCTCTGATAAAAGTCCCATCCCATCCTGATTTCTGCTAAACATGAGACTCCAACTGTCCTCACAGGCTGAAGCAGATGGCTGGATCTGCTGCCTGGAGAGAAGATTTGAACATGTCTTTTCTGGCATCACCAGGCCAGGCAAGGCCCAAAGTCTCCTCTGAGCTTTCTGCAGCTCTGAGGTCAGCTCCTAGAGAGGAGGATGACTCACGACTGACTGCAAGTCACAGGCAGTGCTCAAACCTTGGGCCACCAGAGGCAGCTGTGACGATGCCAGGAGGTCTTGTTGGCACCACTGACACAGCCCTGCTGCACAGGACATTTCTGGAAGTCAGTATCAGTCACTGGGACTTGGTGCTAGCAGAGAAGTATTTTTAACAGAAAAAGTTCCATGAGCAAATTCACTGGGATAGGTGTGCCATGTCTCTCATCATCCCAGGTGGATTTCTTGTTGTGGGGTGCCCCAGGAGAGATCAGGATTGCAGAAACAAAGTCTCTCTGTCAGCTGGTGGGGGCACAGGATGGCCAGTGTGCACGGCTGCTCCCTGGCTGGCACTTCTCACTATCCAAACTGGTGCAGGCAGGCAACAAGGGTGCTGGAGAGGGGTGTGGGACCAAGATTGTTCCTTCAGTGCTCCAGCCACCACTTTTTGTATGATAAATGTTCCTCTGGAGTGTGAGCAGACAGTTCCCTTAAATGAAAATTTAATTCCCATACAGAGCTCAGGCCTCCAGACATGCAGCAAAGGAACGGGAAAGGAATACAGCTGGGTCAGACACAGCTTCAAGGAAAGGAGCAACTAAATGGGGGTTTGGATGGTTCCAGGGGCTCCCCCAGCCCTGTTTTAATCCCTGTTGGTTGTAAGGGAAAGGTGCAAGCCCTAAGCTGGCATCTGCCAAGCTGCAGCACAGCCTCAGAGGCTGCTTCCCTCTTGAGCAGGGATGTTCAGCATTTTTGTCTAATGCAGTGTTCAGATGGTTTGCAACAGGTTTTGGAATTCCATAGAAATATTTGAGAGCCAAATCACGCATCCTACTGCACGAGGAGGTCCAGACTGGGATGAATATTTGGTGGCTGAAATAACTGTTTCAACTGTTGAGTGTGTGCTGCTCCTGGAGGTGGCTGGTGCTTGCACTGGCCTTTTTTGACACGTATTTTTTGACATTCACATTTTTTGACAGCACGCCCTGAACAAACAAGGCTGGATAAAATTTTCCTCCTTGCCCAGTAGCTTAAGGATGGGCCAGACTTAAGGAAGTTTGTAAGCTCAGCATGGCCCATGATGAATTCCCTGTCTAGGGGAGGTGACCTGCCCATGGAATTGCTCAGCTCTCACACCAGAGCACTGAGTGACATTGCTGGGTCACAGCCTTTCTACCCATCAGCACAAAAACCAAATGGGAGACCTTTTCTCCTCGCACAAAATCATCATTACATAGCCCCAGACCCCCTCTGTGACAGTGTATCTACAGGGCAGGAGGCAGAGGAGAGGCTGTGAGGTGGAGCACGGCCCAGCTGCAGTGGGGGGATCCCCCAGGCTGTGCCCTGCTCACTGGAGGATCTGGGAAATCTGGGCTCCCAAGTGCTGCTCCTGCAGCCAAGCAGTGGCAGAGCTGTGGCAGTGAAACCCACACGTTTTCATCACTTCTTGCAGCAGGCCAGATGATGAATCTTACACCCACCCCACGGGAAATCATCATCACCTTCCGAGCTATGCTCCAAAGGGATTTGTATCCTCTCCTTTTTCTCCTCACCAGCCTGGCTGGCAGCTGGGAGCTGCTGAATTGTTTGTTTGCTGGGAAGGGCTGTGAAATAAGCAGGGGCAGCAGGGAATGTGAGCCCTGGATGCACAGATTGTTAGAATCCCCCTTGCCTGTGTGGATGTGGTACATCACTTGGTGTGGCTGTGTCGGAAGTTGGAGTGAAATGGTGCAAATAATTTGGCACACGTGGGAGCTGTGAAGGGAAGTGACGGAGGATCCTCACTTGGGATGTTTTACAGCCTGATGGGCACTGCTGTGTCCTTGGCAGGGTGGTGTCTGTGACTCGAGAAGGCTTTGCTGGCTCTGATTCCTGTTAATAATGTGATGTTGTGTGTAAATTGCCTCAATTGAAGGCAGGATGCTCTAATGCCTGGGATCTGGACCAGGACTAGGAGAGCACAGAATCATTTCTGGGTGAGAAACAGATTGGTTTTATTCTTGGATGGTTTCTGACCTCCCTTAGTTCACCTATTCCATAAAGATCCAGCCAGAGAAGCAGAGAACAGAAACAGTCTTCTGTATGGTTGTTTGGGCATTTTCAGCTATAAAATCAGAGAAGACATTCATAAACTATTTTCCAGGTGTGCTGAACTCTGTATGAAAAGGCATGGTAACCACAAAAATGAAGGCTTTGGTTAAGGACGGCAATTATGACTAATTTATGCATACTTTACAAGCATTCTTACAAGTAACTTTTCATTATTCTGATTTTCTAATTTTCTTGGTGAAATTGGTATAGACAAATATCCCAAGCAGAGATCCATGGTGCAACGAATGAATCTAGAGTTTTACCATCTGGTTTCAGAAACATTAAGAACACAGACATGGGATAGCAAGTTTTACCTACTAGTAGCTAAAGCTACTCAGGGAAAGTGCCAAGTTTGCACGGTTCTTCAGTATTGTGAGCAGTCACTAAGATGGTTCTACACAGAAACTGGGGTACAGCTCCCCTGTGAGAGAGCCCAGCAGGAGCTGCTTACCTTTAACCTGCCTGCATAGCCTGGGAGGAAACACGAATTCCCAGAGCATGGAGTGTCTCATTTGGTTTGGAGGGTCCCTGAGGGGGATGACTTCTGCCAAGGGGGTGCAGTGTAGGTACCTGGAACATAGAGTCTGAATCCATGTCCACAAGCAGAACCAGCACTTGGTGAGGGTGGTGCCATGGGGCAGAGGAGAGCTGCAAACCTTCCTAGCAGCAAGGTTTGCCAGTGACTTCAGCCCTCAGCATCACCCTGGGTTAAGAAGAGCAGCACACACACAGACTTACTGAAGGCTAACATTTTTCCCTCGCAGCAAGAATCTATCTTTGGTGTCCAAGAAGTGCTGGAATTTGGCAGGAGATTATTGTCCCATACAAAACCTTCACTAAACATTTGCTCTGAATGTGAAACATGGTTTGGACAGAGGACATGGAAAAGTCACAAGCAATGGCATCTCAGGGAGCCCCATGCTTCGGGGAAGGATTATTTTTCAGCTCCATCCCACATCCCAGGAAAGCTGTGTTGTTGACATGAGCTGCTGGCAGAGCTCAGCAGGTTGCTCCCAAGGATGAAAATGCCGTTCTTGCCTTCTTTGCCTTCCAACCCCAGCTCGTTCTGTGCAGCTGAGGAGAGGCAGCCTGGGGCTGTGCTGGTGAGCAGGGACATGTGTGGTGATGTTGTGGCTGAGGTGTCTGTATTCATGGCAAGCTGCACTGAGCTTCCAGCAGGAAACATGGAATTGAGTTTTGTGTTTTGCCTTGTGATACAGGTGTCCTCTTGAAGACAAATTTGCAAAACCAAAGGTGTGGAACATAACACTAACTCAAAGTTCAGGCTTGGTTTCCTGGGTGACGGGATGAGCTAAATTGTTCACAAGGCTGGTCCAGCAGCAGCAGGGATCAGTGCCAGACCTCTGTGCCACACACAGACCCTACACACTCTGTCCCTGTGTTAGCACCAGTGCAATCCTGCCCCTTTCCCTGACACTCTCTCTCTCACAGTTTTACAGCTGCGGCTCCAGCAGAGAAGGACCCGTGAGCAGCTGGCAGACCAAGGCATCATGCCACGTGAGTATCTTCTTCTGCCTTTTCCTTTTTCATCCTGGCTCAGAGGGTTCTGTTCATGCTGGGCACTGCTGGGGCACTGTGTGGCACCAGCTGCCTGCTCAGCCCCCCACAGCTCAAAGTGCTACAGGGGGATTTTGCTTCCAGCCCTGCAGAAATAGGATGATCCCTGGTGCTGTGCAGTGCATTTATCACACAGACCATAATGCCCCTGCTCAAACTGAAGGCAGGAGAGATGCTGACCTTACACCATCCAAATTTCAGCTGCAGAGTTCCCTGTCACTGCAGCAGGACAAGCTCAGGCTCAAGCAGAGGATTCACAAAGCTGTTCATGTAGGCAAGGGCAGAGAATCTCCTGTGAAAGTCAGGAACCTCAGTGACAGGACAAGAGGGCTGATTTCAGGAGGTTTGGGAGGAAAGCAGCTCTGGGGAGCTCCAGGCAATCCCTGGAGGATTGGGACATACCCAGATCTGTGCCAGGCAGGGCCCCATGGGCCAGAGCTGTCAGAGCACACCTAAGACCAGTGAACCCCCCCAGGGGCTGCAGGGTGACAAATGTGTTCCCCCTCTGAGCCCATCCACCCCTGCTCACCTGGCATTCGAGCCTGAAGGACAAACTCCAGGACTGTCATAAAATAACTCCAGCATTACCATGAAATCATTCTGCACCAAGCTGCTAGAGCCCAAAAAGTCAGTGAATGAAAACCATCCCCTTCTGCACCTGCAGGTGCATCATGAAAGCTGTAGCACCACTGGAGAAAGGATGTTGGGAGCTCAGCCCTGTTCAGTGGAATACTCCATCCTGACCTAGCTCAGGCTCCATGTGCAAACCTGTGGTTACCTGGGACCCAGGTAGAGGATTATCCTTTCTGTCTCATCAAGGACCCCTTGGCTTCACTGCTAAATCACATTTTCCAGAGGCTGTGTCACTTCTGTCTCTTCTGGTTGCCCTTGAGGACTGGGATGGAGCTCTTGCCTAAGCAGCAGAACATCACCTCTCTAAGAGCATGGCTCTGGCACTGCTTGCTGCACCCTGTCCCTCCCCTGTCCCTCCTGGAGGATTGTGCTGAACACCAGATGCCTTCTCAGGACATTCCTGTCAGCACCAAGCATTAGGAAAACTTGAGCAGGACGACAAAAATCATGACTGCCAAAATGATCAATGGTTTTAAGACTGATAAATGCCTACTCTTCCCATTTTTTTGCCAGTTTATTTCTTTAAGCATTCAAATTGGATGCTGCCTGTCACGAAAGGGCAGGCACTTTGATCTCAAGCCTCCAGGAGCTGAAGCTTTAGACAAAACACTGTGATATTTGTTAGAGTAATGCAAGAACATGGGGCAGCAGTGCCCCCTGAGAGGTTTGCACACCTGGGGCTGCTCTGAGGCTGTGCACGTGGCACCTGACATCTCAAACCTTACACATTGCAAAGTATTCAGACACAAATATTTGATGGCAACTGAAGGGTATTTTCCTGTTACTTACAGCTTCTTTGCACTCCCAGTTTCTAGGCTGACATTTTGCAGTCTGGTTTCTGTCCAAGAAGACCATTTTGGGAAACTTGAGCACGGTTCACTCACTGAAAGTAATAGAAGAAAAGGCACTTATGCCATTATAAAAACAAACAGGCAGAATTTAACTGCTGAATTTGACATCAGGAGGAAGTGTCAGATGTTAGCATTTAATACATGGGAGCCCCAGCCAGCTTCCCCATGGCTTGGGCATGTGCAGACATTCCTTAGGAAAAACAAGGCTTTGTTAACCATATCTTCCCATGCCATGTTGGTTCTGAGACCAGCAGGTGAGTGTCCCTGGCTGTGATGGACTGCAAAATAGCTGTGCTTGAAGGCCCTCCTGCTGCACACAGCCACCATTTCATCCTCACTGAAACCTTAAAACAACTGTCCTGAGGTGATCAACACCACACACAGCACCTCTGCCCTGGTGCCCCCAGGCCCTCACCCATTTCATGCTGAATTATCATCCCCTGACAAGTTCTCTGAACTAGCAGTGCTAGCAATGTCTTTATTCATTCTGCATGCTGATACAAGCTGCAGCACCACATAATTCCTCCAAAAATCTTGGTAAATTACTAAATTCTGTAACAATCTCCTCTTGAATGGCACAGCACTTGGTCAGTGCCTGTAGCACGCTGCCAACATCAATCCTTCACATGAGCAGGGCTGGGGAAGTCATCTCTCTTGCTAACTTCATTTTCTCATGTGCACTATTTAATTTTGCTGCTGATTAAACCAGCTGTCACCAGTGCTGGTGGCTGCTCACTGGAGCATGGCACAGCAACACCAGCTTGTCTGTCTGTCTGCTTTCCAAATGGCAGGAGCAGGGATGTGCCCTCTGTGTTTCTCTGTGATTCACTGGGTGTTACAGGGTTGCCTGGGTGTTGACTACCAAAAGCCAATTCAGAGGGCCCCCAAACCTTTCCTGTTTCTCCCCAGTCTTCTTTTCATCCTCCCCTAGACTGATGGGAGGATAACAAGGCCTGCATGAAAATAGTTTCTGTCTTTATTGGATCCCATTCAGAAGATGGAAGGAGAGTTTCTGTTGCCAGACAAAGAGCTGCAGCAGACTGTTTTTGTGGGTCAGGACACCTTCCCCTTCCTTGTCCCAATGGGAACAGTTAGTTTTGTCTGCTTACACAGACAGAAAAGAATTTTTGTAGGATGTGAGAAGTATTAACCCCTTCACCATGCAAATTCTGCCTGATCTCTGCTGCACCAGATTAAAGAAGGAAATGTGCAAGGTTCTCCCTGACTCCAATACACTGCTCCATGGGACTGCTGTTCACTGCTCCAGCAGCCAGGGATTCTTGGCTTTTTTTGGGAGCACCTCTGGGTTAATCCTCCTTGGGGTCAGGAGAGGACATGGTCTGCTCCTTGAGGTCCCATGTGACACAGCAGCTTCTGAGCAGGGGACAGGACAAATGTCCAGTCATGGTCAGTGACAGAAGGGGAATAAAGGTGGCAATGGTGCACCACAGACCCCAAGATCTGAGGCAGGTATTCATTTTCCTGCTGGCCTCAAGCCTTAATCACTTCCAGGTTTTACTTTCAGGTGAGGTCCCTCACATGTGTTTGGTCTTCCCAGATCTGTCTTCTGGAGCTGTGGTGCCTTCCACGACCTTCAGAGAAAAGATTTATCTGCTCTCTGACGTGTCCCACAGAGCACTGTGTTTCAAAGCCTGCACCCCCTCCCTGCCCACGTGCCTCCTGCTCTCCCCATGCTCCATCCCCTCTGCTCTCCTGCCATGGACTGCCTGAGAGCATGGGATTTCCCAGAGCTTCCCTCAGTTATTTTTAGTCAGCACAATAAGGAGGAACAGCTAGTTTGTGTTGCTATTTTTATAGCACTCATTAAAATGCTGTTGCTGAATATCCTGGTAGCTGCTTGCTTCCGCTCCTGTGCTGACTGCTCCTCTTTCTTTCCTGTTGCAGCACTGAAAAGCCCATCTGCATTCCATGAACAGCGAAAAAGTCTGGAGCGAGCCAAGGTAACTCCTGCAGCCGTCCCAATGAGGGAGCACATGGGCTTGCTTTGCATGAGTCACGGGGTTTGAAAGCACCTTGCACCACTGTCCCCTCCTCTGGCACCCTCCACGCTGGCCTGGTGGCCAAGGATGAAGGGCAGGGCACCCGTTCTGCTTCCAGAAACGGTCACTAATGCTCTGGAGCACCCTTCTCTGAGCAGGGTTTAAAAAAAAGGCAAAAGGGGCATCTGTGCCCTGAGCTGTGGGGTTTTACAGCAGCCCCAGGTTTTACTAAAGGCTGTGGGCAGGGTTCAGCATGGCTTTGTCAGTCCTTGCAGTAGATATCCAACCAGTGGAAGTTCTTCCTCCCCCTCTGGGTCACATCCACAGGCTGCTCCTCCTGTGCTGGCTGCTCTGCACTCCTGGCAGCGAGCTCGGAGCAGGGCCAGCAGCAGCCAGGCCTGAGGGAACACAGTCAGCAAGTGTGCAGGGGAATGCAGAGGTGCCACCTGCAGCCAGTCCCCAGGGAACTCATGTTTGTCACCAGGCAGGAGCTCTGGCTTTATCCCTGCAGTGTAGCTTGGCTATTAGGACACAGCACTCAAGGGGGAAATGGGCCAGGCTCCCCCCACCCCATTACCAGGCTTCCCTAAACCATTTTCAGAACACATTGAAACTCTGTGATCTGATCACTTTTTGGGAAATCACATCGGTTTCCATCCCCAGCAATCCTTGATGAAGCTGGAGGGATCATCCCAGAAAGGGAAGCAATTAATCATGCAGGTTTTGCTTGAACACAAGAATTTGTTCCATTAATCTGCAAAACGTGCTTGCAGTCACATGGGAAAGGACCTTTGCAAGGAAGAATGATTGTGAAATACAGGGAAGTGCTCTTCTGAACTTAAACACACTCCAAATCACTTGCCCGAGCTCCCGTGGTAATAAATGGCGAGCATAAGAAATACACAATGACTCTGAAAGATGAGTTGCTTAAAAAATTTCAAGCAATCCAAAGTATCCTTGAAGTGTCATATATTTTACAGTTAAAGTATACATTTGTGTCTCTTTGTCTTTCTCTTCAAAAGCTTTCACTGGCTGGTTGCCTGGGGAAAGGGAAAGGATGATCTAGTCTATCCCAAACCACGTGGGTGCCAAAATCTGTCTTGGTTTTGAAAGACAATTGTCTGCCAGGGAAACCTAGAGCTTCCCTTGGAGTGGAGAATGTCACCCCCCTCCCCTCCAAATTCTTATTGCAATTAGGGGTTTTCAGGCAAAGATATGGGAATAGGAGTAACAGTTCTGTAATAGGAATTTAAAAAAGAAAAGAAAATACAAATGCAGTAGTACAAAGACAAGCAAGCGAAACAAAAGTCCTGGAAAAAAACCCTGACAGAGTCAGGGATACGACCTGACACTGTTGGTCAGGGTGTTGGAAGCAGTCCAAATAAATCCAGATGAGTTCTGTGGGGTACAGATAATGGAGTAGGAAAAGTCCAGTGGTGGTGAGATGGGTCTGGTCTTCCTCTGCACGGGCATGTTTAGAAAGTGCTAATGAAGATGTTTAGAAAGTGCTAATGAAGCCACTGAGCACAGCCCATAACAAACATTATTTCCTTGTAAACTGCCCTGCTTAGCCCTGGGATCAGGAAGATCAGCAGCTGTTTCCAGACAGTCACTCAAAGGCATTTGTTGTTTAGCTGATATTCCCCCCAAGCTGATGTTGTGCAAACAGAAAGCAGGTAACTGTTCATGTGCTGTGAAAGCTCCTCTGCTTCAGCTGATCTTAGAAAAGCTCACATCTGAATTCTTCATCATTTGCACCCCAGAGACACAAACGCAGCTTATTAACAGCCAGGGTCCAAAGGAACTGAAGTCACAGCAGAAACACAGCTGTGGGAAAGAGCTGGAGCTGAGCCCAAGTCAGGACCTGATCTAAGGATTAGTTGGAAATGTGTTCCGTGAGTTTAAATGCACTCAGGTGCAGACACCGGCTTGCCCTGACCTGGCACAGGAACCAGGCAAACCTACACATGGTCCAAGCACGGGATTGTGTTGGTGGAAATAAGCTGGGGAAAATCTGGGGGAAGGGTAAGGCGTCGTAAAGACTTTAGTAAATAAAATGTCTATTATTTGTTTAAACATGTCACTGGCTATGTTAGAGGCTGGCAGCCAGCCAGCGCAGCAGACTTTGAAGTTGATGTCCTCTAAAAGATTGCTGGGGTGGAGGACAGAGAGCAGGCTGGCTTTCCTGGGGCTGTCTGGCTCAGCAGGGCTTGAGCACTCACCCAGCACAGAGGGGCTGTGGGGTGGCTGTCCTGCCTCTGCCCCAGAGCAGAACAGCCCCACTGGGCAGGTCCTGACAGATGTGTGAGCACTGACAGACACCCACTGCCAGTGCCCTGCTCTGGGTGTGAGCACTGACAGACACCCACTGCCAGTGACCTGCTCTGACAGACACCCACTGCCAGTGCCCTGCTCTGGGTGTGAGCACTGACAGACACCCACTGCCACTGACCTGCTCTGACAGACACCCACTGCCAGTGCCCTGCTCTGGGTGTGAGCACTGACAGACACCCACTGCCACTGACCTGCTCTGACAGACTCCCACTGCCAGTGCCTTGCTCTGGTGCTCTCTGAACTGTGCTGTGAGGTCTTGGCCCCTGATTCCCAGCCCAAGCTGTTCTGCTGAACTTTGAGCACACTACTGTGTGTATATTCAGAATTGTTTCTTTTCTTGCCTGCAGCACTTTTTAAAGCTGGTTTGCATCCTGTGTCTCAACAGCCAGCTCACCTCTGGACTGACCAACCTCCTCCCCCTCAGCCCCTCTCACTGATCTCATCTCTGACTCAGTGGTGATGTCTGTAGCTGTTGCCCAGACCCTTCCATGGACCCTTTCAGATGCAGGGAACAGAACAGGGCTGAGCTGACACCCTGTGCTGTGTCTCCCTTGCTGGTTTGGGGCTGTGGGTCAGCTGCTGATCACTGGATTTTCCAGAGCCTTTTATACTTTTCCAATGCATGGAGTAACTCATTTCTGCCTGAGGCCCTGTCCAGTGAGCATCTCTGGTGCATCTTCATCCACTGCAGAGCTCAGTCAGCTGGCTTAGCTGTGGCTGTGACCTGAACACAGGTCCTTGCTGAAGCTGTAGCTCATGAATTTCAGATCATCAGTTGTGCCAAATCACAGTGTAATCAGTTAGCCTTGAATGATTCAGAATTAAGGAGTATGTCTTCTATCATTCAAGGCATTCATTAATATATTGACTAGCAGGAAAAATTGCTTTGTAGCAGGAATTGATTTATTCTTCTGTTTAGACTCTGATCCATTTCCAATTCCTCTGGTGATCCACAGCTATGCTCCTTTTTTATATTAGTCTTATCCAGACCAAATTTCTCTGGCTTGCTGTGAGAAAGCCATGGGAGATAATGTCAAAACATGCTTTGAGTCAAGCTGCATGACATTCATTGTTTATTCCTGTAACAGAAAACTGTCATTTCTCCAGAGAAGGAATTTCGGTTGGTGTGATGTGATTTGTTCTTGATAAATCCATCCTGGCTCTTGCTCACCTCCTTGCTGTCTTCAAAATTCATTTCTGTAGATTGTTTGATTACTTGGTACAATATCTTGCTGTCTGCTTTATAATTTCTTGGTTTCTTCTTCCATCTCTTTTAAAGCTAGTAATTACTCTCCTTTGCCCAGTTTCCTGGAGAACCATGGATAGTTGCTATTACTCCAGCCTCATGTGTCTTAAAATTGTTTGGGAACATTTAACTCCTCTGAGTACCCTCTAACCTGTTCTCCAACCCGACAACTGGGGTTTCTTCTCTTTTGTTGCTGAAGGTTCTTGGCTGAGCCACCTGTTTGATAAAGAGCCATTTATCTTTTTAGTGAGGATGGTTTTTAAAAGGCATTAAATCCTGTAGCCATCTCAGCAGTGTGCACAATTATTTCTCCTGTTTATGCAACACAGACAGCACTTTCCATTGCCTGATCCTGGCTACAGAAGTCCTTATAAGATCTTTTTCTCATGATCTTGTACATTTTGTTCTGTGGATTTCCAATTTTGCTCCAGCTGCTTGTACTATTCTTTTATATTTATCCTTAGGATTTTTACCTCTCTGAACTCTGTACCATTTTTGTACTATTTCTTCTTGCAGCTCAGCTTAGCTAAGAGCTTGTCTAAGTTGAGCTCTAGCTTTTCTTCACCAGGGGATAAGCTCATATTTGTATTCTTGAGGTCATCTGCCCTCAAGGCCGACTTTCTTGGCCCTTATGGGTGATGTTCCTGTACCTCTGTGTGCCTCTCTGTTCCTAAAGCCATGAGGGAGCTGGCACAAGGCTCCAGGACCATGTCCATCACAAGTGCAGCTGCAGTGACTGTAAAGCAGATTTTCCCAACCCCGTATCATAGCTTGGGTGAAGAACCACAGAGCACAGGGGCTGCAAGGCTGCAGGAAGGTTTAGCCTCGTGGTTGACCTGGGTAGAGAACCTGAGTGGTTTCATGACTTTTTCTGCCTGATGTCTCACCCTGGAGTCCTGAGCTTCCCACAGAAGCCACTGCTGCCAGGAGATCCTGGTGCATCTCTCAGAGGTGAATGGTGTGCAGGCCCACCACTCCCAGGGAACAGGTCTCACCCTTCCTATGAGTTCTCATAACATTTCAGGCATCAGAAGCCCAATAGTGGTGGCAAAGGGCACAGCAGTGGGTGCAGTGAACAGTCAGCAGCTCCGTGCACTTTGTTCCCTTCCTGAAGAACTTCTGCCCAAGAACAAGCTAGTGTTCCAGTGATGGAAAATGTCATTTACGAGCTCACTCAAGCCAGCTTGTAATAAACCCAAAAGAATCGTGGGATGGCACAGGGGCAGGTGCTCTCAGTACCTTATTGCTGCTCCAGCCAGGTAACTTTGCATTTGTGTTCTGCAGACTGAAGATTATCTCAAGCACAAGATCAGAAGCAGGCCTGAGCGGTCAGACCTGGTCAATATGCACATTCTGCAAGGTAAGACTGCCCGAGCTCCTCCCTCATGCTCCTTGTGTCTCCTGCCCTGGGACTCGCGTGTCTCCTGCCCTTCTTGTGCTCCTTCAGGAGCCTCATTGCCATTACTCTGCTCCAGCTGCTCATGGGGGGCAGACTCACATGGGACACATCAAATGAAATTCTGTCCAGGCCTGTTCAGGAAGCAGGACAAGCTTTTATTCCTGGACAGACACAGTCCCAAGGCCATCCAGTCTTTCTCCCATCTCTGGCAGGAGCAGTGTAAGATGCTCTGGGGAACAGTGGGGTACAGAACAGCTGTGAGAGAGCTCTGTTAGACTCCAGTGCCAATGTCTGATTGTGAAGAGCAAACTTGTTGTCCAGGGCACTGAAATTCCTAGAGCAGGTCATTGTAACACCTTCCCAAAGCTGGACATCTTTTGTGCTGCTGTAATTCTGGATATTCTGTGTGACAGCCCATGCAGTCAATGACTCAAGCAGAGCTGTATGACAAGCCCTGCTATCAGTCCGTGAGCCACAGCAGCTCTCTCCTCTCCTCTCCTCTCCCATCCTGATGTTCCCTCTCAGCCAGAGAGCTGGCAGAGCTGTATCCCATCACAGACAGCAGAGCACCACAGCGTCCCTCGTTATCTCCAGAGATAACAAGATCCTTAGAGACAGAGAGGATGTGCAGCCTCCCTCCCTCCTTGAGTGCTGTCACTTGCCTGGAAGAAGCAGATCACTCTCTGGCAGCTGTGAATGCTGCCCTCTGCTCTCAGCAGGGATGCAATCTGTATTTCTTTTTTACCTCTGGCAGGCAGCAGGGCTGAGCCTGAGTCCTGTGCTGGATCAGTGTTGCTGCCTTGCTTCTCCCTTGGGTTTCCATCCCTAAAATAAGCTAGCACCATTGCTTGTTTATGAGATGGAGAGTGTCCTTCCCTTAGGTTAAATAATAGAAACAATGTGGACTGGGCTTGGGGCTGTTACCAGCTGCAGTCCCTGGGCATGAACAGGGACAGAGCCACCAGGGGAGAGAGACTGCAGAGAGCAGAGAGTGCCTGGCTGTGCACGCAGCAAGAGGCAAGTGCTGCCCCACAGCCCCCTTACCTGCAGCCTCTGCTCACACCTCTGTCCATCCTGCTCTGCATTTCAGAGCTGTGCCTTGGCATATCCCTGTTGTGGATTTGACTCACAAATCCGTTTTGTTCACAACTGCACCTCGAGGTGATTGGAACTGGCCAGGTGACTCAGTTTGCATCATCCAAGTGCTTTACAGGCACCCCTTCTGTTACACTTCACCTCAAGGAGCTCATTTGTGTTCACTGTAGAATCTGAGGCCAGGAATGGCCCTAGACCATCTCTCCTGTCCTCCTGTAGAGAATTTCCATGATGTCAAGCCCTGTAGCTCATGTTCTCTACAGTATCTCTTCAGACAGTGTCCAGGCTTGAAGATAGAACAACCAACATGCAGCTGTTCTGACTTTAGACCCTCAAGGTTTAGAATGCTCTGGTTTAGAATCCCACTCCCTCACTACTCACACCTGGTCCAAGAGAGGAGCCAGATAGCTTTGTTTAGGAAATCTTTCTCTTTAAGTTGCTTTCTTCTGTCCCCTTTAATAACTGGGGTCTTCTCAGCTGGCTTTGGTAGGGCTGTAGCTTCCAGATCTACCTGCCTTTTCTCTGCTCGTCCCCAGCTCGTTCTTCCCTGAAGGCCTGGAGCACTGTAGTCATGTCACCTCCAAAAGTCCACAGCCCAAGACTCAGCATTTTTAATTCCAGTGGAAGCCATTCACTCCAGTGGTCAAGCACTGCCAATGGTTCTATTCTCCAGCTGTTCCCAGAGGCAGGGATCCATCTGCCACAAGGGGCTGACATGCTCCTGGCAGGCAGGAGCTGGAGACCCTTCTGCCCTTCTTAGTGGCACCTTGCTCATGAAGTTCCCATCACAGATCTCTCCTGGGCCTTGCAGAGGATGGTCCAGCTGTGGGCTGGGTTTGCAAGCCCGGATGGTAGAGGATTTTGTTTGGGGATGGAGAGGCTGAGCCTGAGGCTCAGAGAAGGCCCCATGTCCCAAACCCCAGCAGCCCAGTCCAGCAGAGCAGACCCTGCTGTGCTGAGCCATGCTCAGGTATTGCCCACAGCCCCCAGAGGCTGTGCTGAGGGGAACCACAGCCTCACAGCCCCTGGTCCTGATGCTTCTGTTTGGCCTTTTAGACTCAGCTGCAGAGGGATCCATTCAGTCCACTCAAATGAAGCTGAAAAGAGCCCGCTGGCAGATGACCTCAATGAAAAGATTGCGCTCAGGCCCGGTCCTTTGGAGCTGGTGGAGAAGAATATTATTCCTGTGGACTCGGCTGTGAAAGAGGCCATAAAAGGTAGTGACAGTGAACGTGTGTGAGCATGGAGTGGGGCAGGGGCTGCCGAGGGGACCAGGAGTGACTGACCTGGGTGTAAGAGCTGCATTTACTGCCTAAATTTCATTATTTTCATACTAACCAGCCCAGTCCAGCACAACCTTAGAGCAGTGACACTGAAACTGCACCATTGCTCAGCCACATTCCCCCAGAAAGAACCTCCCTTCTTACACCCCCTCCCTCCCCAAGGCTTTGAGCACAGAAGTGATACTGTTGGAGGGAGAACATTCCTTCCTTCAGCATGGGAGAGAACCTGAGGGAACCACATGTGTTGGTTGTGAGACCAGCCCAGATTCTCCCATCCCAGTAAATGGGGGTAGAGTGGCCCCAGCTCAGTAAGGCTGTGGGTTCTCTTTTCTATTTTTTACCACTGGTGCTAGTGATATTCAGACCCAGCAGAGCAGGATGCTGCACCCCTGGGCTGTGGAGCATCCTTGGGGTGCTAAATTGCTGGAGAATATGAGCAGGAGCCTGCACCCCCAAACAGGGCACACTCCTACCAGCTGGGATCCAGCACTTGCCTTATGCTTGAGCTTGGTTTTCCTCCATCACCTCCTCCCACCAGAGGAGGGAGGAAGAATCATCCACAATTACTTCCCCCACGCTGCTGCAGGGAAGCTGGTGTGGGAGCCAACACAGAGCAGGAAGGTGACTCAAATTTCACCAGGGCCCAGTGCCAGGACAGGGAGATCTGAAAGTAGAGAGAGGAGCAGGAAAACTGTCAGGGACCTGCAGTGACAGGACAGCAACCTGTATTTTTGAAGTCTGGGGCTGTCCCCACATGTCCAAACTGGTGCTCAGGTCTCCAGTGAGGCACTGCTCTACCCCTGGAAGCTGCTTGTTCTGTTGCTCACAGTTCCTCAATTAATGGGATCATTTCCATTGGCATAATCCCATTTGAAGGGTCTGTTCTGGAGCTCAGAGCAAGCTGGGGACAATGGCAGGGCTTTGGGACAGAAAGGATCTCGGAGTGACAGGAGAGATGCCAAAAATGAGACTTGAAACAGGAACTTCACTTTAATTTTCATTTCATCTCAGAAACCATCTTAAATGACATGAAATATTCCAGGCTCAGATACTGCTCTGTCCTGCCCCATAACTATTCCTGCTCTTGGTTCGGGGCTGTGAAATGCAGGCTGTGTATGTACAGGAGCCTGGCCTTGGAGCTGCTCCATTCCCAGCATGTTGCAGCTCTCCTCTTTGAAGGTGAAATGTTCCAGGACTCTGCCTGAAGAGGAATTTGTAAGGAGAGTTCAAGTAAAATCTCCCCGGCCACTTACTAAAGGAGAGAACAGTGGAAAAAAAAATTTCAAAAAAATCCCCCCCTTTATAAACACTTGAGGCAGTGTGAGCATGACTTTATCCCCTGGAGCTGAGGTTTGGAGACTGAGCAAATGAGCTTGAATCTAGAATAGAGCATCTCTCCAGTTGCCTTGTCAGGAGTTCATGGTAAACAGAGATTTACGGGACCAAACTGTTAAAAACAAAAAGTCTGGCTTAAAAATGATTTGTTCAGTTTTAAATTTCTTCCTTTCACAATGCCCTTCTATCACATTGCTGAGGAGAAACATGTCCTTGTAAGCCAGTTTCATCCCATTTAGGGTGAAACATGCGGCACATTAGGGTTAACATGAAGTTGCTTGGTACCATAGGGTGCCATGAGAAGAAGGTGGTGCAGCTGCACCAGGAACACCATCCCAGCCCTCAGGTTTCTACAGAAGAAAGCCTCGAGTTGAAGGATCCTCCAGCTCATTTTTGGAGTCAGAGGCACCTTGTGGTACTCACAGTTTGGGGCAAAGGGCTGAACACAGAGCAGAGATGAGTACTGGCACTTCTAAATGTTAAGCCTTTTGTTTTTGCAATACCAGAAAGATGACAGGGTTTAAAATCATTTTACTTTAACCTTGGAATCTCAACTGTTTATACAGTGGAAAGTTCAGCTGACGTGTTCCTCTAATCACCTCCGGCAGGGTGAGCAGAAAGTGCCAGACCCCAACCGAAAGCCCAAACGTCCCAGTGACAGGAGGCCGACAGTGCCCTGCATAGCTGAGCCGTGATACAAGGAACTTTTTTTACCGGGTCCTTGTCATCACTTTGTCCAATGCGCTCAAGAGGACAATACCCAGTGCATTAGAAACAGCCTGGGGCAAACACCATCCTGCCTGAGATTACAGCAGGGACACGGGATGGAGAAACAATACGCTCAGGCCGGGCTGGGTGAGAGCAGGACAGATAAGGGAACCATTCCCCATCGGCACAGGGCTGTGGTATCAAGCAGCAGGATGCAGCACATTCCTGTCGTGCTCTGGGCTGTCACTGTGTCCTGAAGGTCCCTTGTGCTCCCAGCTTTGGCACCACTTCCCAACACACGCTTCCCTGCCAGCTCAGCAGGAGCCCTGCAGATCCACAAGTCCTCCTTGCTTGGAGTCATTTTTCCCAAGAGGGGATGTCCATGCTGGCTTGCAGGCTTGGGAAGCAGCTCCCATGCAGCCCCGTGGCCCATGCAATGCTGCAATTCCTCAGGGAACACCTGTTTGGGTGCTGCCTCTGATGGAGATCACAGAGAGGACACAGGCCCTCTTTGCAGGGATATATGAAGAGAGCAAGTTGAACATGGCTGATCTCATTTCCCCAGCCATGTCTAGGCAGCAGCTCAGGCAGGGAGCCAGGGCTCTGTCCTCGCCCACCCTGGCACCAGCAGCCACAGGGAGTGGAGATAACCCTTATCTCTCAGATAGGGGCAGGGGTCAGAGCAGGAGGTGCGTGTCGTTGAGAAGGTGCACATTGCTAGACCAGCAGCAGGGACAGGTGGAAGCTTGTCCCCAGGCCCTTCCTATTTCCCCATTTGTCACCTCGCTATCAGCGTGCCAAGCTGCCTGACAAATGCCAGACATGAGCACGAGGAGATTACGAGTGTGGCCACGCTGCTCCTTCCTCTACCCCCACCTGGAGCTCTCCCGAGGCTCACATGAGACCTTTTTTTCTCAGCACTTTATTTATCATCAAACCTCGGGGTCAAGAGCCCTTGCCCATCTGACTAGCAGATAACAGTGCAGGAGCTGTGCAGGCGGAGCAGCCTGGGGCTGTCGGCAGGCAGTAGCAGTGGTTTGAGCCACGTCGGTGGGTGAAGCTGTGGACAGAGACAGGATGTGGGAGCCTCTGTGCACCTGCAGCCACATCCGCTCTTGCTGGCTCTTGTGCTGTGAGCTGAGCTGATTTCAACCTCAGTCCTTCAGCTGAGGACAGAGTCCATGCATGGTGTGGGTGTTCAGCCGAGGTGCTAGCTGAGGGAGGGCGATCTGTCCTTCTCCTATCCCAGCCCAGTGGAGGGGCAGGATAGCAGAGCCCCTCCTGCACCAGTCCCGCCTGTCTGCCATCTGCCTGCTGTGCTGGCGGGCTTCTCCAACCCCTCCTCTCTCCCTGTCCCAAGGGACACGAGCCATGGTATGGTCCTGGCTCCTCAGATCCCCCTTCCTCCAAAGGAACATGGGCCGCCATGGTCCGGCTCCTCAGATCCTCTTTTCTCCCAAGGGACACGGTCCATGGTCCTGGTTCCTTAGATCTTCTTCTCTCCTAAGGGACACGGTCCATGGTCCTGGTTCCTCCAACCTGTCCTCTCTCCCTGTCCCAAGGAACACGGACCATGGTCCTGGCTCCTCAGATCCCCCTTCTCTCCCAAGGGACATGGGCCATGGTTCCCGTTCCTCCAACCCCTCCTCTCTCCCTATCCCAAGGGACATGGTCCATTGTCCAGGCTCCTCAGATCCCCCTTCTCTTCCAAAGGACACAGTCCATGATCTTGGCTCCTCCAACCCCTCCTCTCTCCCTGTCCCAAGGAACACAGGCCATGGTCCCGGCTCCTCAGATCCCTCCTCTCTCCCTCCCTCAAATGCCCCTGTCCATGGCTGGGGCCCGCTGCTCGCCCCCCAGCCCCAGGCACCCCTTGTGCCCCCACCTCCGGCCAGGGAATGGTCTCTGGGCACAGCCCAAGCCCCCACAAGGCTCACCCCGTCCCCCCCGCAGGCTCTGACCATCGCCCCTCTGTTCCCGCAGGCACCCAGGGCAGCTTTCCCCGGCAGACCGACGCCTTCGCCTTCGAGGAGGACAGCAGCAACGATGGGCTGTCCCCGGACGGCCCCGCAGCCGCAGCTCCCCGGGCCCCGCCGAGCCGCCCCCCGGCTCCAAGGCCCCGGAGCCGCCTCCCGCTGCCCCAGCCGGGGCTCCACAGGTAGGGAGAGCCGTCCTGGAGCCGGGGGAGATGCGGGGGGACAGGGGAGGGAGCACACGGGGGACACGCGGTGTCCTGGTCAGACATGATTCCTCTGTGTTCGGCACTGGTGAGGCCACATCTGGAGTGCTGTGTCCAGCCCTGGCCCCTCAGTTTAGGATGGACACTGAGTGCTGTGTCCAGCTCTGTCCCTCAGTTTAGGATGGACACTGAGTGCTGTGTCCAGCTCTGGCCCCTCAGTTTAGGATGGACACTGAGTGCTGTGTCCAGCTCTGTCCCTCAGTTTAGGATGGACACTGAGTGCTGTGTCCAGCTCTGTCCCTCAGTTTAGGATGGACACTGAGTGCTGTGTCCAGCTCTGTCCCTCAGTTTAGGATGGACACTGAGTGCTGTGTCCAGCTCTGGGCCCCTCAGTTTAGGAAAGATGTGGAGATGCTGCAGCGTGCCCAGAGAAGGGCAACAAGGCTGGTCTGGAACACAAGTCCTGTGAGGAGCAGCTGAGGGAGCTGGGGTTGTTCATCCTGGAGAGAAGAAGCTCAGGGGAGACCTCATCCCTCATCACTCCCTACAACTCCCTGACAGGGGGTGCAGCCAGGTGGGGTCAGGCTCTTCTGCCAGGGGACAGGGCAGGACAGGAGGACACAGCCTTAAACCACACCAGGGGAGGTTCAGGTTGGACATCAGGAAGAAATTCTTCACTGAAAGAGTGGTTGGGCATCAGAATGGGTTGCCCAGGGAGGTGGTGGAGTCACCGTCCCTGGAGGTGTTTAAGGAAAGCCTGGATGAGGCACTCAGTGCCATGGTTTAGTTGGCAAGGTGGTGTTGGGTCACAGATTGGACTCGATGATTTCAAAGGTCTTTTCTAGCCAGGCTAGTCTGTGATTCTGTGTCTGTGATTCTGTGTGATTCTATGTGATTCTATGATTCTGTGTGATTCTGTGTCATTCTGTCATTCTGTGTCCTTCTGTCGTTCTGTCATGCTGTGACCCGCGGGAGGACCGCGCTGCGCGGGCCCGGCGCGCCCGCTGGCGGCCGGCGCGGGCACTGCAGCCCCGAGGAGCGCCGGGCCGGGGGGAGCGAGGAACTGGGGGGGATTGGGAGGACTGGGGGGAACTGGGGGGACTGGGGAGAACTGGGGAATGTGGAGGCTGGGGGAACAGAGGGGCCGTGGCGAATGGGAGAACTGGAGTGGAGGAAGGCAGACTGAAGGGGCTAGGATGGGCAGAGAGGAAAGGGAGGAACTGGACAGACTGGGATAGAGGAAGACCAAAGGGATTGTGGCCATCCAAGGGTCAGCTGGGAGGACTGGGCTGGTCTGGGGGACACTGAGGGGCCAGCAGTGAGCAAGGATATGGGGCTCAGGTGAAATTGAGAGGGCTGGAAAACCAAGGAGGACTGTGGAGGCAGAGGACTAGGAAAGGACTGGGATAGCCCGAGGATGTGACTGGGATAGACATGAGGGGAGTGGGATGTATTGAGGTATCTGTGGGGATTGGGAACAACATGGGGTGAGGAAATGGGTTACCAGGAGCCCCCATCCAGGCTGGACAGCTCCTGGGGCCGACCCCACAGCCCCTCTCACCTCTCCCTTGCAGGATCGTCCCCCCAGTGCCGATGGCCACGCTCCGGACACTGCCCCAGGGCAGGGCAGCCAGTGCGACAGCCCCAAGCAGCCAGCAGGGCAGGAGAGCCCGACACTCCCGGTGCCCTCTGCTGTGAAGGTAATGCCAGTGCCTCTAGGCTGCCCAGCACAGGAACCAGCCCAGGGCATCCAAGCCTGAAGTGCCCCTGTGCTGCACCCCAAATGTGTGGGAGCTCTGGGTGTCTGGCCTTAAAGGCTTTGAATAATTCAGGCAGACAATCTTGTGTCAAAAACTAATTTAATTCAGTGTGTAATGGTACAAGATACACCTTGCGAGAGGTAAATGCATGTGTCCTGCACTGAAAATGTCCCCTGGGGCTGGGAGCAGGAGGAGATACAAGGCAACACTGGAGTCAGGGAGGGTCATTCTCCATCTCATGTCCTCTCCAGCACAGCTGAGATGGGACACAGTGCCAAGGGAGTCCCCCACATCCAGGCTCAGCAGATCCTGGAGCTGGAGTGTCACGGTGTCAGCAGGAGCTGCCTTTGTTCTGTCCCAGGCCTCTGAGGCCCCATGGGGATGACAAGAGCTCTTCTCACACCTAATTCTTTTCCTTCTTGGCCCAACAGTCCAAATCATCCAGTGACAGCAAGAACCGTCACAAAAAGCCCAAAGACACCAAGCCCAAAGTGAAGAAGCTCAAGTACCACCAGTACATCCCTCCAGACCAGAAAGCAGAGAAGTCCCCTCCACCCATGGATTCTGCATATGCCAGACTGCTCCAGCAGCAGCAGCTCTTCCTGCAGCTCCAGATCCTCAGCCAGCAGCAGCAGCAGCAGCAACAGCAGCAGCAGCACTTCAACTACCCTGGGATGCACCAAGGGCAGCTAAAGTGAGTGGCAGCAGCAGGATTTAGTCCTGTCTCTCTCTGGACTTTCCCCTCTGTATCCATTTGTGCCAGAGCAGGGGGATAGAGGCACGCCACTGGAACAGAAAAGCTTGGGAACAGCACAGACTCCTTCCAAGCCATTCTGGCTTTGCATCCTGGCCGGGGCACCTGTGACTGCTGGTGGGACACCAGCAATCTCCTACAGCCCAGCCTGGTTTCCCTTGGCCATCCTGAAGTGTCATATAGGAGACAGCAGACCCAAGGGAGCAGAGGGATGGGGTGCTGGGCACTGAGAGCCTGGGGGAACAGATAAGTTACCTCAAATCTCCGTTGTTGTTTCAGGCAATCTAATGAGCAAATGGTCAAAAGTTCAAATTCTTCGTCAACTTCTGGCAACAACACCCCTCTTTCTCCAGTGAAAACCACCTTTTCAGGCCAGACTTGTGTCTCATCTATCAAGCCAGGCCCTCTGCCATCCAACCTGGATGATCTCAAAGTGAGTACAAACTTTGTCATTGCAGGGGCAGAATGTCACAGCCTGAGTGTGCTGTGCTGCCTGTGTGTCAGGGGAGTGCCACAGGCTGGGAGGGGCCGTGTTACAGATCAGCACACCTGAACCCCCGTGCTCTGAGCCACCCAGGAGTACAGCACAGCACCCTGGGGCTGGCCTTGGTACCTGGGGAGGTTCTGAACATGAGGGCCTGCTGCTCTGCAGGTGGTGAGGGGTGCACTGCTCTAGCCTGTGTATCAGCAAACCAAAGGTGTAGCCTAAGGAGGCTGCAGGTCAGGCTAAAGAATGATCTGAGCTGCTGCTCCTGCAGCTCCTGGCTCCATCCCTACGTGGTTTTATGGTGGACATCATAGATGCTCTGACAGAGCAGGCAGAGGCCACTACGGCAGCATGGCCCCCCTTAGTGACTCAGCTCCTCAGCCAGGCCAGCTCAGCTCTCTGCACTGATATCTCCTGCACTGTTTTGAGCACCTCTCATGCAGGCAAGAAGAGGCATAGGGGAGAATTCCTCATACTAGCTATTGTTTTTGACTTTGCTAATGAACCCTCAGTCATGGGGAAGGCCAAATCCTTCTAGGAGCAGAGACCTGGGGGCAGCCCAGAGGTAGAAACAGCCTGAGTTTGCCTTAGCTCAGGGCTAAATTATGTGCCTGAGCATAGAATATGTGGCTCCAAGGTGTCACAGTCAAACTGTCACAGCTGTCAGCTGGCTCCTGGTCTGTGTCAAAGTCCTCTGCTCATGGAGAAATCTGCTGTTAGGAAGGGAATCCTGAGTTGCTTCCCTGACCCAAGAACCACTGCTGGTTCATGGAGAGGAGTCACAGTTCTTGGGGGAAGGTTTCCTGTAAGGAAAGGCTGAGATCCTGCAGGATGTGCAGTGGTCAGGCCTGTGCAGGGTGACTGTGGTGACTGTGTTGCCTTAGGAAGGCTGACCTGAAACAGAGGCTAGGCAAAACTAGAAAATAAAATCAGGATTTATTTATTAAAAGGTCTTCAGAATCCACTCTGGGCATTACAGAAGCCTACACAAGGCTGCACCCAGGGTGGGCTGCAAGTGGTAGCAAAGATGGCCCCGCAGTCACGAGATTTTGCCATTTTATAAGTTTAGTTCTATTTGCATATTGGGGTCCAATTGTCTAATTCCAGCCCCAGGCCATGAGGTCCCATCTTTCTTGTTCCACCCCTCAGTCCATCGTTGTTTGTGTTCTTGGCCCGAAAGTTGTCCTTGGTCTTCCAGCAGAAATGGATTTGTTTTGCCTACCTGCTCCGTAGAAGGAGCTTAGTACAGTTCCTAAAACGAGGCTTCATCCCTAGGCAGCACACACAGAATCTGAAAATATAAAAGCTGAGGCATCAACTGCAGGTGAGACAGGGAGCACCAGGGAGGTCAGAGCTTTAAAGCTGGGAGCTCAGAGGCAGTGATCTGAGACTCCTTGTTAGAAGCCCAGGGTTTCTAAAGGGCTTGCCTGCCACCGAGGCTGATGCTGAATGACTTTCCCTCCAGGTGTCAGAGCTGAGGCAGCAGCTCCGAATACGAGGCCTGCCCGTGTCGGGCACCAAAACGGCGCTGATGGAGCGGCTGCGGCCCTTCCAGGAGTGCAGCAGCAGCGCCGTGCCGAACTTCAGCGAGATCACCACCGTCACCTTCCCAGTCACTCCAACGAGCACCCTGTCCAGTTACCAGTCACAATCCTCCACCAGCATGTTATCCAACGGCTTCTATCACTTTGGCAGCACCAGCTCCACGCCACCCATCTCGCCCGCCTCCTCTGACCTCTCTGTGAGCGGCTCTTTGCCGGACACCTTCAACGACGGGCCCATGTCCTCCCCACAGTTCGGCCTCCAGCCATCACCGGTGCACGGCAGCACTGAGGAAAGCCTCATGAGCAGCATGAATGGAGGGAGCATCCAGCTGGAACTGGAAGGGATAGACACAGAGAAAGACAAGATGCTGGTGGAGAAGCAGAAGGTCATCAATGAACTGACGTGGAAGCTGCAGCAAGAGCAGAGGCAGGTGGAAGAGCTGCGGATGCAGCTCCAGAAGAGAAAGAGAAGCAACGGCCTTGAGGAGAAGCAGCAGCCTGCTCAGCATTTCTTTGGTGTGCCCATCAAGCAGGAAAACACCGTGTCCAGCTGTCCATTTGCAGCCAAACAGATGGCCCTGAAAGGCCAGGCCGGCAGCTCGGATAAGCTGAGTAACTGTGGGGTACCGCAGGTGCCCCACATTGTAAATAGCCACTGCTTGGAGCCCGCAGGGCAGAGCACCATCACCTCCTCGACATTCCTGAGCCCGCAGTGCTCCCCCCAGCACTCTCCTCTAGGGGCTGCGAAGAGCCCCCAGCACATCAGCCTGCCACCGTCCCCCAACAGCCACTACCTGCTCCCGGTGTCCCCCGAGGGCCGCAGCGGGTCCCCGCCGGGCAGCAGCTGCCTCCGCACAGCCACAGCGCCGGTGAGTGCCAGCCCGGACCCCCACGGGCCACACCCGCACGGGGGAAGCCTTTCCTCTTGCCCGGGGCTGCTGGCAGCACGTGGGGCTGCCTGGAAGGGCAGAGTGCCCCAGATGGACAGTGGGTTGGGAGCTGATAGCACTGCAGGGTCCTTCGGAGGGTTTCTTCTGGGGAGCCCTCCCACCACAGCCAGTTGTCCTGGAGGGGTCACAGCCCAGCCCTCATGCCCCATGGAGCCCTGGCACAGCTCCTGCTGCCCTGAGGAAGCCCTGGCACAGCTCCCCTCTTCCCCAGGGAACCCCAGCACAGCTCTCCCTGCCCCTAGGTGAGCACTGGCAAAGCTGCCTGTGTCCAGGGAGAGTCCTGGCAGAGCATCCTCTGCCCTATGGATCCCTGGCACAATTCCCTCTGCCCTGGGGAGCCCTGGCACAGTTCCCTCAGCCCTGGGGAGCCCTTGCACAGCTCTCTCTGCCCCTGGAGGAGTCCTGGCAAGCTCCCTCTTCCCTGGGGTAGAACTGGCACAGCTTCTTCTACCCTAAAAGAGCCCAAACCCAGCTGCCTCTCCCCTCAGGGGGAGTCCTGGCACAGCTTGCTCTGCCCCTGGGGGAGTCCTGGCACAGCTTGCTCTGCCCTGGGGGAGTCCTGGCACATCTGCCCATGCCCCACGGAGCCCTGGCACAGCTCTGTACACAGCAGGGAGGCACCAGCGTGGATCCCTCAGCTCCTGGGAGAGCCTGGCACCGTTCCTACACCCCTGGGAGACCCTTCTGCAGGGCTGCAGGGCTTCCCAGCATCTTGCCAAGCCATTGTGGCTCCCAGCAGTGTGTGAGGGATTTTCACCAGTGAAAATTGCCCCAGGGAAGCCTTTTCTCAGGAAGCTGGAGCAGGGCTGGCAGTTGAGGCTGCAGTCAGAGAGAGCTTGTGCCTCCCCACCAGGCCACCAGCCCAGCAGAGTTGTCCTCAGCAGCCACCACTCCTCCCTCAGCCCCCTGGACAGGGGATGGGGACACGGTGCCAGCACAAAACAGCACAAAGTTCTGCTGACCACAGCCCCAGTTCATCCAGTGCCTTGCAGGGCTCCCCAGGCAGCAGCAGCACCTTTCAGTGGCTGTGCCATGCAGGGTGTGCACACAGGGGTGTGCCAGGGGCAGGCTGGGTGTGCAGGACAGCCCACACCAGAGCAAGGCACCCGTGGTGGCCCCGAGCAGGCTTTGGGGTGCAGCCCTGCACAGTGGCACAAAGTGGGGCTCAGGGCTGTGTCCAGAGAATGTAGGTGCCATGGGCAGCTGGCAAACAGCACGGCCAGTGAGGTGGGAAAGGGCAGCAGCTCAGGGTGAGGAGGGAGGGGTAGAGCTGCCAGTGGAATGGGCAAGGAGGGCAGTGGGGTTTGGGGTGAGGCAGGCAGTGGGGCTGCTGCAGGGGTGAGGAGGGAGCACTGGTTTGGGTGAGCTGGGCAATGGGGACCAGAGCAGGGGATGCAGGGGGTGACCCTGGCACTGGGGCTGTGGAGGTGAACTGGGCACTGCAGGAGAGCTGCAGGGGCAGTGGGACATGGTGCTGGGAGGTGACATCCAAGAGAGGCAGCAGGGCTGCTCTGGGCAGTGGTCAGTGAGGCTCAGGAGGGAGCAGCAACACCACAGGGGCATCTGCAGCTGCTCCCTCACTGCCCAAGGGCAGGGGGTGAACAGAGGGGATGGTCCCACCCAGCTGGGTGTCCTGCAGCTCATCCCAACTCCACCACCACCCATCCTGGACATTCCTCTGCTGCCTGCAAGGGACTCCCAGGGCCAAGGGTCCTTTTCCAGCAAGAACTTTTCCTTTGTGCCCAGCACTGCAGGGCTGTTTCCCATGAGCCGGGGGCAGTGTTCCTTCCAGCTGCCCTCCACAGAAAGGTGGCCAGGATGTGCATGGCCAGACAGAGTGACCTCACTGCTGCCCTGGATCCTCTCCTGGATCCAATCCACGTGGAGGGACAATACCTGGTGCTGTTTTTTGTGGGACAAGGCCATGGCCAGGCAGTGGGGAAGGACACACAAGGGGCTAGAGGTGATGGGGACAGCAGCTGACAGGCACTGGGCTTCTAATGCCATCCATCCTGGAAGGGGAGCCTGGCAAAAAGTTGGCAAAGATATGCAGGTGTTTGAGATTTCACTCTTTTGAGTGACCTTCCCTGAGGTGTGTGAGGTGCCCCCAGTCAGGTGGTGATGGGGAGGGCCAGGGGGTGCCTGGGGAAGTGCCTCATCACTGGCCAAGCACAGCTGACCACCAGCAGCATCTCTGTCTTCCTTTGTGCTGCATGTCCCCAGCTGCTGAGCACCAGGCTGTGCTGTGACACTGTCTGTGCTCTGGCAGTGACAAGAGGCCAGCCTGGCCCTGGGTCTCAGAGCTGGGGCAGGGAGCTGGTTTACCTGCCTCTGTCCTGCTCAAGCAGGCATTTTGTCTGACCCACAAAAATTGTCCTTTTCCCTGGCACCACCCCGAGCTCATCAGGGATGAGAGAGCCGGGCCCCCCTGCCATGCATTGACTCCATTTCCCTGTATTTCCCCATGCAGATGGCTGCGCAGTCAGGCCAAAAGTTTTCTATTTCATCCCCAAGTTTTTCTAAGTCCAGCCCAGCCCTGTCAGAGGTAAAGCAGCCTCCACCCTATGAGGATGCAGTGAAGCAGGTAACTGCATGGTTTTTGTTTTCTACAGGGCTGGGGCTGCCCATGATGTCTTTTTGCAGTCAGTGGGACTCAGCTGCAGGAGTTCCAAGCCGTTCTGGGGTCCCTGGGTAGGACAGGCCTGTTTCCATGAGGAATGGGCTTTTTGGAAAGGTTACTTGCTGACTGCCACTAGTTGGACACCCTGCTGGGCAGGATAGTGTTCCCTGTGCACCCAGGAGTCCTGACATCCCCCTGGGGTGCTCAGTGCTGTGTGAGAGACAGACCCTTGAGCATTCCCAGGTCACCAGGAAAACTCATCCTGCTCCATCTGCCCCCCTGAGCCGTACCCTGGAGTGCAGTTCCTGCAGGGAGGACTGACCATGGCCCAGGAACCCCTTCCTTCCATCAGAGTCTGGGAGCAGCCTCACTGCTGGGACTGGTGGTGCCTTTAGGAGAGTGCAGTGATGCTGTTGGCAGGGTGAAAACGGGTTTATGCCAGCGTGCAGGAGATCTTCCAGGTTCCAGTCAGGGAGAGAGAGAGACTGGGCAGTGCAGGGAGCAGGGAGGGCAGGCAGGTACATCCCAGCGTGAGGTGCTGTGGCCTGAATGTTGGAGTGTCCTGAGGGCCCTGGGACAGGGCAGGCTGTGGTGGCACTGAGCTGAGGGTTGGCAGCAGGGAAGGGTGCTTGATCCCTGGATCCACCGTGATTGTGTCACATCCCTGCAGTGCCCTGAACGCTGCTGCCAGCCCCGTGTTGGTGTGGCCTCTCTTCTGTGTGGGAGGCAGTCATTTGTGGGGTCTAGAATCATCTTTTTTGGGGTCTAGAGCAATCTTTTTGAGGGTCTGGAACCATCTACCGGGCTTGTGGCTGGAGGGACTGTCCTCCTAATGCCCTCTACTCTCCTCTTTGTCGTTTGCTGCAGCAGATGACACGAAGTCAGCAGATGGACGAGCTCCTGGACGTGCTGATTGAGAGTGGAGGTACGCTCTGCTTCCCTCTTCCCCTCCGGGGCTCCCCCTCCAGGCCAGCATCGCTCTGTGGTGCTCAGTGCATTCTGTGCAACCCAGCAGAGCTGCCTGAGTCGAGTGCAGCTTTCCCCTGCCCCCCCTGTGCCAGCAGCCACTGAGATTGAACCCAAAAGCCCTCCTGGGGCGTGCTCCTGCATGTGCCAGCCCCATGGGGTGGTCTGGGCTTTGTTGTCACCTGTGCAGAGAAGGGACAGCAGGGCAGGAGCCCTGTGCACAGCACTGCCCTGTGCACAGCAGTGCCCTGTGCACAGCCCCTCCCCACACAGAGCCCCCAGTGCCCCCCATGCCCAGGGCTGCCAGTGCCACGTCCCACACTGAGCACTCCTGGTGCCCTCCCCTGTGCCCTTCCCAGCCCCTTGGGGACAGCTGTGCCCTAGGGGCTGTGTCCAAACCCGGGGATGTCAGGAAGCAGGAATGTGCGAGGCTTCCCACAGGGAGGGTGGGCAAGCAGGACTGAGTGGGGAGCAGCTCTCCATAGGGATGCCCAAGGGGTCACCTGGAGGGCTCTGGTGGTGCCCCCGTGCCTCAGAGCACTACAAAATCCCTCTCATTTGTTGACAGAAATTCCAGCCAACGCCAAGGAGGATCGCTCCTGCCTGCAGAAAGTACCTCAGA
The DNA here is from genome assembly GCA_021534815.1 of Acrocephalus arundinaceus. Lineage (NCBI taxonomy): Eukaryota > Metazoa > Chordata > Aves > Passeriformes > Sylviidae > Acrocephalus > Acrocephalus arundinaceus. The sequence continues at coordinate 1,101,753 of JAJEOU010002598.1, forward strand.
TCATGGTGTCCACGGGGAGCTCCGGTGCCTCTGTCCCCAAGGGCTCCGCCCCGTTCGAGCCCGTGTCCTCGGCGCCGCTGCCCTTCGAGCACTGCCCGGGCAGCAGCGACGCCCACCTGGAGGTGCTGCTGAATGCCCACAGCCCGCTGGGCAGGGTGGGCGAGATGGCCCTGCTGAAGATGGGGGGAGAGGAGCCCCACTACGACGGGATGATGGAGGGGTTCTCCGGGAAAGCCGCGGATGAACTGCTTAACTCCCAGGAGATTTTACAGACTCCCCTGTCGCCCATGGAAACGCAGCTCTCTCCTTCCCCTGCCGAAGGCTCCGGTTTACAAATGAGTTTCACTGAGTCTCCGTGGGAAACAATGGAGTGGCTGGACCTCACCCCCCCCAGCTCGGCCACCGGCTTCAGCTCGCTCACCCCCGCGGGCCCCAGCATCTTCAACATCGATTTCCTGGATGTTGCCGACCTCAACCTGAACACCAGCATGGACCTGCACCTGCAGCAGTGGTGAAGGGACGTGCTGGGGGATGCTGTGAGCCTGCAGCAGGCAGCACGGTGTTCCTGTCGTGCCAGAGAACGTGCAGGGCTAACGTGCCTCGTCCAGGGGAAACCGGAGTCATTTTCCCAGCGTATAAACTTGTTTGAATTTCCAGTCACTGCAGATTGACAGCACAACTCTGGTACTTCGGTTTTCCTCCATTGACACAACCCCACAGAGGGACACCAGTGCCTGAAACACTTCCTTTAATTGACAAGAACTTCAGTTTTCTTTCTTTAATCTTTTCCCCCCCCAGTTTTAGCAGTCACTCTCGTGAGAACTGGAGCAGCTCATGACAAGACTGTGTGGTGAGGTGACCTCACCTGGGTGGCAACAGGAAATCATGGAGAGGGAAGGCCACTGTTCCTCTCCTCTCCTCTCCTCTCCTCTCCTCTCCTCTCCTCTCCTCTCCTCTCCTCTCCTCTCCTCTCCTCTCCTCTCCTCTCCTCTCCTCTCCTCTCCTCTCCTCTCCTCTCCTCTCCTCTCCTCTCCTCTCCTCTCCTCTCCTCTCCCAGTCCTTCAGGCAGACCTGTTGGGCTCATCTTGGCCATGCCCATGCCAGGGTGAGGAGCTGGGGCTGTGCCCAGCCAGGTGCCAAGCACCCTTCTCTGCACACCAGGCTCTTGCTTCCCTGCTGCCCAAAGCTGCATTGCCCCATCCCTGCAGGGCTCTGCTCCAGGTGGATGAGAGATGGAGATCACCGTGTTCATGGTGGCACCTTGGCATGTCCTGAGGGGCTGAAAGCCCGGGAGCTGTCCTGGCTGCATTCTGAGCTGAATCAGGCTGCAGCCTGTGACCTTGGAGCAGAGAGCTCTGGACATTGGAGGCAGATGTTCAGGATGCAGGAATGGCGGGGATGTGGCACCCCAGTGCCGTGTCCCCGGTGCTCACAGAGAGATGTGTGATGTGTTTTGGCCAAGGTAGGAGCAAGTGGTATGAAAGGACCAGCCAGGCTTTGGAGGGGCTGTTGTATGCACAGCCAGGCCAGGGTGATCTCCACCCCTCGCATGACCCAGGAGCAGGGGGAGCCGGGCAGGGACGCTCAGTGAGCGCTCATGGGGCAGAGCTGAGCGAGCCCTGGCGTGCCTGAGGCTTTGTGTGAGTGCCTGCTCCCTTCCATCCTCCCCTCCATCCCTCTGCCCGTCCCCCAGTCTTCCCCTCCTCCCCGAGTTTACCCAGCGTCACTGCTCCCTCAGCCCCGAGCAAGGCTAGCGGAGAACAGCTGTGAATCACCGAGCCTGGAGGAGCCCGTTCTCCCGACGCCGGCAGAGAAGGAAGCTCTCCCGCAGTGATGCTCCCGTTTGGAATCACCAGCATTTCTCCTATCAATCTCTGTGCAATATTCTTCCTCAGGCTCTACAAGAAGGAGCCTTTGCTTCACTTCTTGGCTTCCACCAAAGAACTTGCTGCAGACCGCGCGATGGACGCGTCTGCTCGTTGCGACTCTGGTTTTGCCAAAGTAAATATTGTTGCTGACAAAGATTGTTAAACTATTTACAGACTGAGTGTATTTAATATTTGTGTTACTGGAAGGACAGCACACGGAGATGAAGCTGCTGGGAGGAGGTCCAGCCTGGCCGTGGCTCCCGTGGCGCTTCCCCAGGGATGCTGGAGCTGTGGGAGGCAGCTCTGCAGCCCGGGCGGTGTCCCCAGTCCCTGGAGTTGTTGCATGCTGTATAAAGCACGTGGCAGTAGCTTTCAAGTCACTATTTAAAGCACCACTTTTCTATTGTACAAATGTCACAGGGCACTGCTAGGATAGACAATCACAGGTTGCATTTTTTTTAAAAAAGGATTTCTTTTTCTAAGTGAGAGATTTTTTTTGAAGCCAGTCCGTGGAGAATATTCAGAGCACTTGAACCAGAGTAGTGTTAGCTGCTCCACTGAGGCCTTGTACAGAGTTTTCCAGGTAACTTTTCTCCTCTCAGCAAATGTATTTCCTTATTTAAAGGGATGCTGTCGGCTTCAAACCTGTAAGCAAGCACATTTCCTTACCTATGTTACCAGCAACACCTTCATTATTAAAACCCTTGTCTTGCCACTCTGTGTGCTCATGGTTTGCTGTTTGACTTCACCACGGGGGCAGCCACAGCTGTCCCAGCTGCCACCACCTGGTAGCAGCTCCGTGCCCTGGGACAGCTACAGTCCTTCAAGGCCAGATGAATTTCATCCACCGCAGCAGTTTCTCCTGGAAGATTTCTGAACACACCAGCCAGAGTCTCCTGTCCTTTTCTTCTGTTGGCTCTGGCTTTGTTTTCCTGCAGACCCCACTCCTTGGGTCCCCCTTGAAGGGCAGAGCTGACCCCCTGCCCAAGCCCCTTGGTATTTTTGGCAGCACTGGGCTGGTGGCTGCAGAGTGCTGGGTACAGGCAGAGCTGTGCCACAGCCAAACCTCCCACTGCCCACAGGCACAGCAGGCTGGGACCTCTCCCTGGGAGACCTTGGATCCTTCACAGCAGCCCTGAGTGTCTGTTTCCAGATTTGTCACATCTTTGATTAGAAAAGGCTCTCAGGTATTTGCCCACCTGTGCAAGGAGGGACTGCCCAGGTGGGCTAAAGGTGAAATGGTCCTGAGACGTGGCTCAAGTGAATCTGAAAAGATAGAGATGAACAATCACTTCCTGTGAACATCTTTTAATGTCTAACCCACACCCTGCAGCCAGGTGTGCTGTGATAAACATTCTGGGCTGAGCCAGGCCATGGTTACTCAGAGGATGAGACAAACCTCAGCCTAGGATTATTTCAGGAATATCCATGGACTGGAGCACTCCCCTGCCCCGTCTGCCTGCTGAGGAGAGCCTGCCTGTGCTGCTCCCCCTGCAGCAGAGCAGCTGGGGAGGCTGAGTCTCCTTTCCCTGCTGTGAAAGGCAAAGAGCAGAGTGAGTGGCACAGGGAGCCTCAGCTCTGAAGGACGCCTGTCCTGTGCCAAAGGTTTGGAGCAGAGCACCTGGGGAGGCACCAGGGTCGTGCCGTGAGCAGAGAGGGATCAGAGGGTCTCCTGAGTCTCCTACCAGGCCCCAAAGGACACCAACAACAGATTTTCTGATGCATGGAGAAGAGAACATCTCAACCCAGCTCTGCCTGAGCCCGTGGTCCTCCAGCCAAACTGGAGCAGCTCCCTGGGAAAGCAGAGGGTGTGCCGGTGGGATGGGACCCTCCCCTCCCATTGTCCTGAGTCAGTCCTCACTCAGTCTTCCATGTGTAGGTGATTTTCCCACCCAACCTGTAAGAAATTTTGGGTTCTGGGATTTTCCTTTCTCTCAACACCAAGCTGAAGCATCCCAATGGTGTCCCACCCTCCCTCAGTCTTCCTGCTTGAAAAAACAGAGGTAATACAAAACAAACAAACAAAAAATGTTTGAAGAGTCAAATTAACATTTTTCATGCCTTTAGCAAGTTTTTTTAAGTGATCTGCCTGTCTCAGTTCACCAGTGCTTCCCTCACCACAGTCACTGGGACATCCACAGCATCTCCCCACCAGCTCCCAGATCAAGACAGGCCATTGTTCAGGCATAGCATGGACACCCCTGTGCTGGTGCAGCAATGCCCAAATCCCTCCACATTGTCCCTTATATATATAATAATATATATATTTATATATATATTTAGGATATATATATTCCTATATATCCTAAACCCCCAAACTTTAAGTATTTCACCTTGTGACATCACACACGTCTATACAATCTACACAACCACACTCCCAGTGCTATCACTCACCTTTGGAAGCCATTTTTACAGCCTAAAGTCAAAGGCAGTGCCCTCCTGAGGGTCAGAACAGAAAGCCTGATATTTTCAGCCTCCAGGATTCCAACACACCCCAAAAGGTACCATGGGTTTTACCACACACAGTCCTGCAAGCTGGCAAATCTCAGTGTGAGCAGCTGCCTTCCTACACCAAACCCTTCCAGCCTTCTCAAGCCTGTGTGTGGTTTTTTGGGGCAGGTGGCACAGCTGCACCTGCAGGGTGACCAGGGTGACACCCCTGCACCCAGGGTTTGCTGTTTGGGCATACCACGTTCTCCTGATGGGAGGTGTGGGATTTGTGCCAAGCAAAGGATTTCTGGCCACAGACTGCCCCGCTGTTCTATTTCCAACAGAAAGTGCCGTGTGTCTCCAGGAGAGGGAGTTTGTGCTTCATCTCCTTCTCCGAGCACTCGCACAGCTGTGAACATTAAGGCAAAATACAGAAGCTGTTTCCTTTTCCTCAGAGCAGTCATTCCATCTTTCCCTGGGCCCCTTAACAGGCTCAAAGCAATGGCCACGATTTGTATCAGGAGTCGAAGGGAAAATGGAGTTGTTTTAAAAAGCAGCACCTATGTGTTAACAGAATCATGGAATTACTGAGATTGGAAAAGCCCTCCCAGAATCCCTGAGTCCAACCTGATCCCCACCTCGTCCCCAGCCCAGAGCACCGAGTGCCACCTCCAGGAATTCCTTGGGCACCTCCAGGGATGGGCACCCCAAACCTCCCTGGGCAGTTCGAAGCCCTGAGCACCTTTTTGTGCTGGTTTGAAAGCAAAACCAGTGAGAGACTCCAAGTCAGAAATACAACTTAATAAGAGGAAAAGAAGTTAAATAAAGTAATATAAAATAAATGCAATAGTACAAAAAACCACTGACAGAGTCAGAACACAACCTGACCCCCTGTCAGTCAGGGTGGTGGCAGCAGTGCAGATGAAATGCTCTTGTCCAAGCACTGATCCTGTAGAAAGCTCTGGCAGCTCTTGTCCTCTGGGAGTCCAGTGGGTCAGGGCTCCCTGTGCTGTCCCAAATCCCGGATTCTATCCAGGTGGGAATGCTTGGCTCCTCCCCCTGGGTGGAGCATCTCCCCATGGGCTGATCTCATTCTCTGAGCCCTGCAGTGGCTCCTTGCTGGCCCATGAACCAGAGACAGCTCCCGCAGGGAGTTCCCCATGAGCCATGGGCACGGCATTGCTGGGCCATGGACAGGAGAGAAGGGAAACACTGCCCCAGCTGGTTCCAGCAGCTCATGGGGATGGGGATGGAGCACAGACTGTGGACACAGCTGACATTGTAACCCTAGGACACATTTCCATGGGGAAATTCCTGCTGCTGTCCACCCTGAGCCTCCCCTGGCCCAGCCTGAGGCCGTTCCCTCTCCTCCTGTTCCTGTTCCCTGGGAGCAGAGCCCGACCCTCCTGGCTGTCCCCTCCTGTCAGGGAGTTATGCAGAGCCACAAGGACCCCCCTGAGCCTCCTTTTCTCCAGGCTCAGTCCCTTTCCCAACTCCCTTAGCTGCTCCAGCCCCTTCCCAGCTCTGTCCCTGGACATCTCCAGCCCCTCCTGTCCTGTCCTGAGTGTCCCAGAGCTGTCCCCAGCACTGGAGGTGCCCCAGCAGTGCCAGCACAGGGGGAACCCCCAGCAGCACCAGCCTGAGCCCTTCATTTATACTCACCTGGCCCCCAAAGGAGAGACAGGGCTGGGAGGAAGGCCCGGGAAGCCATGCCAGAATATCAATGAAAAAACTGCCCGTGCCACTCAAAGTGCTCCTGACAGAACAGGTAATGATGCACACCTGCATTCCACCTGCTTGGTCCAGGCACGGAGGGGTTTGAGCTCATCCAAACCTCAAGCTGGTCCTGCACCTCCCCAGACACACAACAACCACAACAGAGCAGTGTGGCATTTTCTGGATGCTGTATGATGATTGTTGAAGATCTAAGAAGCACCTTGGCCATTCCAGTGGACACAAAGGTGTGAGGAGGTGAGGTGCCAGTCTGGGACATTAAGCACAGACAGTGGCCAGTGGCTCCAAATCTGCTGGGAGGATGGTCCAAGCAGAGTCTTGGCACTGAGCATGGAAACCAGGGAGCCTCAGAGCCTCTGTGCTGGTACAGAGGGAGAGCCAGAGCTGAGCCATGCAGACCTTGCTGTGATGCCCAAAGGAAAATTCCCAGCCCTACGGCTGGAGAAAACCATCACACATCAATCAAAAAAGGAGTGTTGGAATTGTCCAGGGGCTGTCAGGAGCAGTAGCAGTGGCCCTGTGCAGGAATGGATCCTGTTGGAGACACCAGCAGCATCTGAGATGAGATCAGATTTTTCTGTGCTGCCTCAGCAGTGACACGGTGACAACAGGATCCTCGTGAGGGCAGTGAAGTGCCCGCAGGCAGGGAGGAGTCCAGAGGGAGAATGGAGCAGGAGTTCAACAAGGAGCACTTGAGAGGGACTGAAATGTCCATAAATTCATTCCTCCCAGGGAGGAAGGACCATCCCTGATGTGTGCTCAGATTTTGTCTTCTTCCTTCACCAAATGAGGGATCTTGGATTCTGACTGAAGAGTGAGGATAGCAGGCAACCCAAAAATCTCCAAAGTATTGTGCTGGCAACACAAAGCTCCAAAAAAAGGCTTGGTGTGGTGGGAACACAGAATTTAGGAAAATTAACAAGACTTGAGCTACATGAACCTTTCACACTGTGCATCTCTACACAGCAAACCTTCAGCTCCATTTATCTTCCCTTCTCTCGACACAACTGTCACCCTCCAAGAGCTGGTGCCAGGTGATCCACCCATTCCCAGCTATTCCTGATCCTGAGGTACCATGACCAGCAATCCCTGCAGGATGCTCTGCTCTCCCCTCTCTGGGCTGGGCACTCCTGGACTGTCCCATCCAGCCCACTGGAGCAGGACAGGCACTCCTGACCAAGCCCTCTCCCCCCACACTCCTCTTTCCCAGTTCTGCCCACTTGACTGGCAGATTCCAAGCCCTCCACAGCTTCCAGGCAGCAGAGACATCCCAGCCCCAAGCAGCAGGACTTGACTTACCCAGGACTCTGAGACCAGCTGGGTTCTGCAGACCTTGGCTGCTCTTGAGGAGCTAAAGCAGCCATCAGAGCTGGGAGCACCAGCTGCCCTTTCCCTGCAGGGTGGGCACAGCCACCTGCCCTCCTCACAGGGACAAGGTGTCCTGAGCCACCAGAACCTCCAAACTGTGCTCACCTGAGAGGCTCCCAAACACACCAAGAGCCCAGCAGTCTTCCAGAGAAAAAAATACATCCAGAGCTCCCTATACCTCATTCATTTGGCACAAGCAGATTTGAAGGTTGCTTTCCTTCTCCTTTGAAGGTTTCTTCCACCTGGCTGGAAGGCAGGGGTTCCACAGCTCTCTGTGAACCTTCCCGTTCGTGTCTGACCTTACAAAATGAAAATAACGAGGTCACAGTCGCATCTTAGTTTTATTACAACTGACCTGCAGGCAAAAGAATAGAACTATTACATAAACACTCTGATCCATGTATAATAGCTTAAATAGAGGAGGAAGTCAAACCAGGATACCGGATAAAATATTCGGAAGCTCTTTGAAGCACTTATGTTCCTGAGCTTCATTTTACAGACAATAAGGCAACATCCCTGCACATCAGCTTTTTGATATTTTTATACATTTTTTTTCTATGGTACAAGAAAAAAAAATAATAACCAGAATTCACAATGTACAGTTCTTACACTATTTTCACAGCTTCTGAACACTATACACCTTTTTTTTCTTTTTTTTTTTTTAAATAGATACATTGCAATAAATGGTGCACCCTTAATAATTTATAATAGTCTATGTTGAATAGGCTAAACCTGTCCTGTACAGCCACCCAGGCAGCAGCACCTCACTCCTGCCACTGGCAGCTCAAAGCTTTGCATTTCCATTCCCAGCAAACTGGGAAACTGGGCTGGAGATGGGACAGCACCAGAGCACAGACCCAGCCAGCCCAACAGGGCAGAGCAAGGCAGTCCTGTGTGTTTTGGGAAGTTCCACCTTGAAAGCTTTGGGTTCCCTGTCACCAGAAGTGATCACACCCCAAGGGAGGGGCAAAGCCTCACCTGTGGCTGCCCCTCCTGGGTCTGGGTCTCTTCAGCCCCACAGCCAGCACCCCTGAGGCCTGGAGCACCCCAGTCCCATTCCAGGGGCTGAAGGCTGGGACAGGAATCACAACTCCACAGGGATTTGCCTGAGAAAGGCTCGGGGGGTGAGGACAGAACTGCTTTAGACATGCATGGTCTGACTGATCTTTGTGCACCAGAGCTGCCAGCAGGAGCAGTGACTGCACAAACCTCTGCCTTGCCTGTTTGGGAAGATTTTTAGTGACTGCCTTGGCTGAGGAGCAGCCCAAGAGGAACAAAATCCAGGAAGGGCAGGACCAAGGGATGCCAAGGGCTCAGAGCAGCACCAGGCTGTGTCACCTCCACAGCCAACAGACACCAGCTGTGTCCCAGGGCTCTCCTTCCCAGCTGGGATGTGCTGGTTGCTCTTCAGCGCTCTTTCTCAGGCTGGTTTGCACAGTTGGCTTTGCTTGGATGTGGGGAGCCCTTCTTGGGGATCCTGCCAGCACCACGGTGTTTTCATCCCCACTGCGTCCAGGCTTGCGGCTGAGCTCTGATGGGAGGTTGCTCTAACATTGATGAAGTCCTACCAAGCACCTAAATCAGCTCAAAACAAAGCAGAAACCCTGCAGCCTCCATTTTATCCCTGGTGTGCTGCTAAACACCTGAAAACTGCAATATTTGGGGGAAAAAAGTTATTGAGAAAAATAATCTTTGAAAAATGTCAGTTATCAAACAGAAAAGCCTGATGTGCTGTTTCACTTAGGAATGGAGCAGAAGATGGACCAGATCCTCTTGCTGGGCCAGCTGAGAGGATGCTCCTTCATCTCCACCTCATCTCCTGCACCCAGCATCTCAGAGAGGTTTGCTCTGGGTGCAGCACAGGAGCTATGGAGGTCACAAGGAGGTGGTGGTGAATTATCTCCAGCAAGCTCAGCAGGATGTGGTGGGCACATCCAGGGGCACCCCTGCCTCCTGCCTGCAGTGGCCAGAAGGAAGAGCTCAGGTTTGGATTGGGACTCAGGAGCTCAGGGATGCGGGGCTGGGAGGGCTGGGCTGGGCCACAGGCACAAGCAGCAGGGCTGGGGACAGCAGGAACACCAGAAACACTGGCCAGAACTCAGAACTCACAGCTGGTGGCCCATTCAAGCAGCTGCAGCCTCTGTGGATGGCACTGGGTGAAGGCAAAGCAAAGCCAGTGGGTGGTGAGCACTGTGCACTATAAACCAGGTCAACAAGCAGGTTAAATTCAATCAAGTCGTTTAATAATTCTTCAGGTCAAAGGTCTTATCTTACCAGGTAACAATTTACAGGACACCTAGTTAAGAGTGAAGAGTGGCTGGCTTGGTAAAAGGAGGAAGAATACATTATGTCCCATCTCAATAGTTTAATGTTAGCCTCTTTCAACGCAACATATTTTTGGTAAAGACATATTCACTATATTTAACATGATCTCTCTTTAACAGGAAGTTCAGCTGAGCACACTGTCCCCAGAAAAGTACACTGCGACTGTAAAGCAACAGAATTTCAATAGCAGTAAATCTATTGCACTTTGTGAAGAATAAAATTCTCCTTTGCCTTTCCAGCTCCAGAAGGCAAAGCATCTTGTTGGTTAAGCAAGTTCTTCTCCCTCCAGGCAAAGTCTCTTAATGTTCAGACAGACAACGCCTAACTTTTGTTTGTTTGCTTTTTATTATTACTTGAAACAACAATTGGAAGAGTTTGAGAGAAAAATCTTTCCAGTAGCTGCTGAGGAGTCTCCAAGTTTTGAGTCTAGAAATGAATTTTAGGTGCTATCCAATCACAGTCAACAAATAAATGTACTTATTTCCACATTTCATGAATATGTCCACAAAAGAGCAAGATGAGGTCTCTCTGTGACCAACACTAACACTGTGTGATCAGATATTACAGGGATGCACTTTATATGTGACAACAGTATACAGACAGGATGGAAATAACACCAATATTATTGCACATGGTGTCTGGGCGAGCATTAAAAACACTGCAATATGTGATGAAAATTCTTTACAGCTTGTTTTCTCTCAGCCCTTTTTCTGGAGTTTGATGTAGCAGCAGTATCAATCCACGTACATTGGAGAGCTGGGAGTTGCTGGCATTTGATCCAGGATTTTACAAACATAGCATGCAACATCCACTGTGCGTTCCTCATACATCAGGATGAAGGGATGTTTCTGGAAGCAGATAAAAAACAACAAAGTTACTCTGGTCATGCTTCAGGCATGTGCCTCTCAGATAAAAGCTGAGCAGGTGAATTTGTCTGGTGCAAGAACATGGTTTTGGGTGGCTGTAGGACACCAGGACACAGCCTGGTCCCAGATTTCCACACTGGGAATCCAGGGAGGATTATCCATGGAGGTTAGTGAGGCAGGACAGGACTCCAGAGTGCCAGGAGCTGACAGGCAGGAGGGAGTGAGGGTGCAGGATCAGCAGCTCCCCTGTAGCACTGATTTACTGAAATACTTTCAGGGGAGGTTTCAACATCAGCACTGTCACACTGGGGAGAGTGACAGCAGTGACAGGGAGTGGCTTGCAGAGGTCACACCCAAGCTCTGCTCTCCTAAGCCCTGACCCTCTGCTCTGCCCAGACCCAGATCAAAGCAGCTGGGATGTATAAATCAGGGAACTCTGGGCCAGGACATCAGGTGAGGTGAAACCCCAGGACTGATTGTGGAATTATGGCCTCTAGGAGGTGCCTTCCAGGTGCCCAGAGCTCCTGAAGGTGCACAGCTGCCACATGTGACTGATCCAAGCCAAAAGCATTGCTGCCCTCTCTCCTTCAGCACCCCCAGCACAGACAGGCCCTGCTGCTGCCCAGCTCCAGGGCTCTGCTCCTTCAGATCTCACTTCTGCCTGAGCCCAGCCCCGTGTGAGCTGCGTGTTGGAGGCATTGGAAGATGCAGCACTGAGAACTCACCAGAAGCTCTTTGTACTTTGGCCTTTTGGACTCGTCCTTTGTAAGGCTAAAGAAAGCATAAAGATAATTAGGAGAATGTGGGATCAGGGAAAATGTTACAGACAGCAAATACAAACTTTTACAGGACATGATACTGTCACAGTAGGACTCACATCCTTTGGTTTGCAGGAAAACCCATCCCTGCACTGTGAGTGACCACAGGAGTAACTTCCCTCCCTCCCTTGCAGCCATTCCAGCTGTGCAGGAGCTGGGGCTGTGTCTGACACAAACTTCTCTCCTGACCATGTCTCCTCTCTCTAGCACAGCCTCTCAGAGCTTTTCTCCTAATTCCTTTCCTGAAGAGCAGTTTTCCAAGGTCTGCCCTTCAGTCCCAACCCACACAAATCCCTCATCACCTCCAAACCACTAAAATGTGAGCGGTCCTCACCCTTTGCTGGTGCAGGAATGTGAAAAGAAGCCAGGGAGTGCTGGACACACAACCCTTGCCAAATACCAGCCAACCCCAAGTGCTTTCAGCAGCACAACACTCACCACAAGTTGACGAAGTTGATGAAACTTGGGGAAAACTCCCTTTCCTCTGAGTTACTCAGCTGTGGTGGATCTCCTTTCACTACTTGTGTCAACTGGTCAAACACACTGTTCCACTTGGGGTAGGGGAATCGCCCTGTGGCCAGCTCGTACTGCAGGGAGAGAACAGAACCAGGCAGGTTTACATCAGGGAACTTCAGTCAGGGATAAAAAATGTCTGCAACAGCCTTGAACCCCCCCAGAGGGAAAATGAGATGAGATTCTTCATCCTATTCCCTGTATGATTCTAAGTAGAGGGAAGGGTTTACCCAGCACTAAGTTCTGCTGCCTGTGTGAGGGGCATGGCCAGATTTACCCATACCAGGCCATGCTTCTGTGCTGGCCATGTCTGATCCTACACTGACTACAAAACAAACCAGTGTAGGAGAAAAAAATCCTTCAGTCCCTTCCCAAGCATCCCAACAACCACTGAGAAAATGGATAATGAGAATAACACAATCATATGATATCTCAAGTTGGAGAGGACCCATAAGGATCCCTGAATCCAACTCCCTGCTCCTCTCAGGATAATGAAAATGAGGGTTTTAAACATCAGTGCTGAAAACAGAAGCTACTGGTTCATACTTAATTGCATCTGCTTTCTCTTCTGCTTCACAACCGGAGAAAGTAAGAGCTTCTCACTGTGTCAGTGTGTGCAGCTAGCAGTGCTGTGTGGTTAAGCCAGCGAGGAATCAGAATCCCAGAATCCAGGATTAACCAAAGTCTCTGTGCAGCCAAAGCACAGCAGCTGCCAGGGCTGCCAGAGGCTTATTCACACAAGCTGGGTGCTGTGCTCTGCATCTTCATCTCAGGTTCTGAACACAAAATTCATTCACAATCCAACACCTTTTCCCTGCTCTCGCAAAAAACAGCTGCAGGGGCTCAGCAGAACCATTCACACAAACCATTCAGGTTGTTCCTCAGCCAGGATGGGCCCACTTCAACCACAACACACCAAGGAGCTGGGCTGTGCTGCCCACGTGTGACACCTCCACACTGCCCAGAGCAGGCAAAGCTCCTCACTCACCAATGTAATCCCCAAGCTCCAGACATCTGAGCGCACGTCGTAGCCTTGCCTGGACGCGCTGGGATCTATCCTCTCCGGCTGAAACGGCAAGAAGGACCAGTCAAGCTCTGTGCCATGCAGGAAGCAAAGAGAAACATCTGCAAACCTAGAAAAAAAACCCTGAGCCTGGCACAGCTCCCTGTGGCCAGGGCAGCCATCCAACCCCAGCAGAGAAACATCTCAAGGAATCACTTACAACATTGATTTTACAGAGGTATAGTGTAAAAGGTGATCAGAAATGGCAACTTGTCACAGTCCAGTTCTTTGGGTTTTTTTCCTTTTGTACAAACATCCTGAATAATTGTGACTGTTTTATTTGTTCAACTTTGCAATCTCTTTAACACAAAGTCTCACTTTCTGTGTTTTCACAGCCAAGTTGTTCCCAAGGGATCATAAGAACTGGAATCAACATCTCATCCACCACCCCGGGGATTGAGGCTTAGCAGCATCTACCAGAACTCTTCTCCCCAACCAGCTACTAAGAAACTATTAAAAACAATGTGCTTTAAGAAAAGCTCCTCTGAACAAGGTTTTAGTCATCCCTTGAAGGCAATTATGATGTTACAAGGCTTTAAGACATCCAAAATGTCTTTCATAGAAAGCAATATTGAGCCAGACATGGGTGATTCACACCTAAGAGCAAATGCAGAGAGCTGAGCCAGCAAAAAACATCTTCATGCCTTGCATATCATCTTTATGAGAAACCTCAGTCTGCCTTCTTTAGTTAAAAATATAATAATTAACATGTCAAAAAAACAGGCTCTCATTCAGTTTGACTACAACAATAATAAAGATACCTGGATAGCAATAAATTCTAAATTATGGGGTACAGGAAATACTCTGAAAGCTCTGGTTTTGTAAGCTACATTTTAATACAATTTCATGGCAGATGCAGCTCAAAGTGCAGCAGCAGGTGGCCCAGCCCTGAACTCTACTGGTGTTGCCTTGGGAAGGCTGACCTGAGACAGAGGCTAGACAAAACTAGAGAATAAAATCAGGATTTATTAAAAGTCTCCAGGATCCACTCTGGGCATTACAGAAGCCTACACAAGGCTGCACCCAGGGTGGGCTGAAAGTGGTAGCAAAGATGGATCCACAGTCACGAGATTTTGCCATTTTATAAGTTTAGGTCTATTTGCATATTGGGGTTTAATTGTCCAATTACAACCCCAGCCCATGAGGTCCCATCCTTCTTGTTCCACCCCTCAGTCTATCGCTGTTTGTGTTCTTGGCCTGAAAGTTGTCCTTGGTCTTCCAGCAGAAATGGATTTGTTTTGTCTAATGGATTTGTTTTTTAGTACAGCTCCTAATACGAGGCTACATCCCTAGGTAACACAGAATCTGAAAATATAAAAGCTGAGGCATCACTGGGGACACACCATGATGGCTGGAAGCTGCCACCAAGGATGGACCAGCTCAGAACACATCAAATTACGTGGCCTGGCCAGTGCTGTGACCCCACAGATGCACAGGGACGTGCCACAGCAGAGCAGCTGCCAGGCTGCAGATAAAGGAGGGCAGCAGCTGCTCTGGCAGGGCCAAACTGCTCCAAGGGATAGGTGGGATGGGTGGCACTGGTGAGACAGAGCACCCATGGGGGCACCCTGCTCCTGTGACCCAACAGAGCAACGGGGATTTGCCCTAGACCATGGTGGCACAGTTAAAGGGAAAGCAGGACGGACCAAAATAAATCCCATCTAAATACAGAGCAGCAAGAATGCTGAGAATTTTCCATGTAGATCACATGGGAGCAATTAACAGCAACGAAGGAAGAGTCACCATGTCACACTCTGGGGACCTGGAGCGAGGGCTGCAGACAAAGCCTGGCTCAGGCCAGGTGTGCTTCTGATGCCAAGTGCAAGCAGGAAAGGCAATGGCTGAGGTGGAGACCCATCTCTGGATGTGCTGATGGGATAAGGGGACAGGGTATGGATGTACCAGAGAAGGGTACAGGCTGCCATGGGGCTTCTCCAGCAGTCCACCTGAGCACATCTTGACTGGAAAATGAGCAGTGGGCACCACAGACCTCCCTCTCTTCCAAATCCCAGCTCTACAAACACAGCCACACACAGCCTGATCTCTGCCTGAAGCACCTGAACACAGAACATCCAGCTGGCCCTGACAGCCACTGACCACCTTCACCAGGGAGATGTGGGAAGCCACAGTTTGCAGCCAGAGGCTCCAGGCTGACCTGGGAAAAGGACCTGAGTGATCAAGGATGGAGGTGACTCCTGGAGGTCTTGAAGGATCAGGGCAGAGCAGGACATCCATCCTCACGCTGGCTGTGTTGTCCCTCCCTAAACCAAGCACTTCAGTCCCACCCTTCCTCTCTGACACAGGCACTGGGGCATTCAGGAGGCAGAAAACAGAAATGTCACAAAGGCCACCAGCTCCAGCATGGCACACAGAGCCCACTCCCAGCAGCAACCACACAGCCAGAGGCAAGGCAGGGACCTCAGGGAGCAGCACTGAGTGGCCAGCAGCACCCACTGCTGGGTGAAGGCTGTGGAACCTCACCTGGAGCAAACCCCAGAGCTGGCACCAGCACAGGGCACGGGTGAGGAGGGCTCAGAACAGCTCCAGGGGCCAGCAGCTGCCTGGGAACTCACTCCTGCCTTTCTTTCCTTCAGAGAACACGAGGTACCAACACTTAGAGGCCTTTGCTCACTGTAACAATTGCAGGGGAACTGAAAGCCAAAAGCAAAACAACCTCTCAGCACCGCAGCTCCAAGCTGAGGCGCCGCTCGCTGTGACAGCTCCAACAATTTTGGTCCAAGCACACAGCACTTGCTTGGCAGCTGGACATGGCTCCTGCTGCCTCCTCAGAGCACTGGCAGCCAGACTGGCTGACACCCAGTGTCATTGTTACCAACAGCTACGTGGGGACCAGGTTCCTTCAGGGGACAAGTGCCATGGGGTGGTGGGCTGGAAAAACAAGACATTATCATCAGGGAGAAGCATCCAGCAGCCCTAAGCACAGCCTCCCTGGCTGAACAAATATTCTTGGCCTATTTTACACTAAAAAAATACTATTTGCCTTTTGAGAGGAGAGTGGCAGCCTGACTCCTTCCCAGGTATTATCCAGTTTGATCACAGCATCCCTTCAGACTTCAGCCTCTGCTGGCTTGGAGGAATAGCTGGCAGATGTGCCTGCACAATGGGGACATCTCCCCATTTCCCAGGCTCCCTGGGACGTGGAAATGCTCATGTACTTGGAAAGGAGTCACTGAGGCTGCAGAGCTGCAGGGAAGAGGCCAATCATCTCCCACATCCCTTGCCAGCTGCTGGCTGCCCCACAAACCCTGTGCCCTGCCAAGGCTCTGAAAAACACAAACTGAACTGCAACACTTTTGCTCACTTAAAAGTCCACCCAAATGTGGAGCTGCCCATGGAGCTGCACAAATCAGAGTGCACATGGACAGACAAAAAAAGGAAAACCAAAGAGCTATGGAAGCACTCACCCATCCACATCCCAGGGGAAAGGAGCACTGCAGCTACCTACAGACATCTCAGAACTGTCATGGCATAACTACACCAACAGCCTGAGCAGAGCTAACCACCTACCCATGGCTCAAAGAAAGATCAGGGCAGACAGGTTTTGCCTTGGACACCACAGCCAGAGAAAAGCCATCTGAGAGCCATGGCCTGGGCCAAATGGGAACCATAACATAAAAGAGAGATATTTTCCTTTTTTCTGCTTGGTGGTAGATAAAAAAAGTTCAGAAAATGGTATTTTTCAGCATACAGAGCCATAAATATATAACAAAAATTAAAGACAGACACTAAAATTAAAGTTATATGAACAGCAGCAGGCACACAGCTCCCTGCACAAGGTGGCTCACATGAGAACAGAGATTTCAAAGCACCTTGAAGCAATGAAGTGTTTAAAATACTCAGTTCCAAAATCACCACTACAGCTTTTCTCTCTGGGAGGGGGAGGGCAGCAAACAAGCAGGACAGACTCCCAGGAGCCACGACTCAGCCCCAGCAATTTCCACACAGCTGCTCTGCTACTGCCGCTCTCCAGAATCACATTCTCCTGGAATGAAGTTCTGGCACACTTTGGAATTAAAGTGGTTTACAAAAATCACTGTAATTCTGCTCTGCAATAACTCCTGTGACATAATCTTACCAGAGCAAATGGATTTCTTGCAGACCAAGACAAACCCACACTCTGCTCCCCTGGGAAATGCTGTTTTGGAGCTGTTGGAAGGCACAGAGCTCCTCTCCACTGCAGCACCAGAGAAACCCAGCAAAAAACCAGGAATTTGGTCACTTTGTACTGCCACAGCAGCACTCAATCCAGAGCTCAGCTTCATCTAGGAAAGGGGTGCCCATCCCACAGGGAACAGGCTGAAAACAGGGAAGGTGAGATCCCAAAGAGCCCAGTGCTCATCCCACTCACCGCCATGTACGGCCGGCACCCTGCATCCCGCGTTTTGGCAATGGAGTCCACGAGCTGTCCGCTAATGCCAAAGTCACAGAGTTTAATATTTCCATTTCTGTCCAGAAGAATATTGGAAGGTTTGATGTCTGCAGGGGAAAGAAATTTAAACCTGTAAGTCACGGCTGGAGGTTTCAATTTCAAGCGGAGCAGCTGCAGAGGATCGAGGCCGGCAGTGCCGCGCTGTCGCCGTCACCCTTGGCGCTGGATCCTGCAGGGGAGCACGAGGGGATGGAGCCAGCCCTGGAGATGCCACGTGCCCAAGGCAGAAGAAAATGCCCAACCACCCTGAAATCAAACTTGCATGGAAAAAGCACAGGCTGTTCTGCTGCCCCTTCAAGGCATTTGCTCAAAACCTGCACTCAAGAGGTACAGGTGCTGTGCTTACACTTTGAGCCATTACATTTTGACCCAAATGCTGCAAACAATTCTTGCAATTATTTTAATAGACAAGAAGAAAAGACAAGAACTTAAAAAAAGACACAAAAACTCACCTCTGTGAATGATTTTCAAGTTTTCTTTTAAGTGGTTTAGTGCTTTCACAGTCTAGGAAAGAAAAACAGATGAAAAATAAGCAGATGTCGTAAGAGTCCTGTGATTATTAAATTTTTGGAACTCCAAGAACAGGAGTAAAAAGCATTTAATACATGGAGATATCAAGGCTGTAATACACCACATAATCAAAGCATTTTTCTCTCACAGAAGGTGATACAAGAGAGGGTATGGGCTGAATGAACACACATCCCCTGTGACCTGCAAAGATCCCACTTTGGGATAGGGGAGCAAGGGGTGGAGCCAGAACAATCTCTGATGTTGATTATCCTAAACAATAAATCATTTCAAGCCCTATATTGTGGGGTTTTTTTAGCAGGTCACAACTGTTTCAATTACCTGACTTTTCATTAGGCCAGAACTTCCAGGTTATATCAAGAAAACATCAGCCAGGCTCTCCAGTGCTTTTGGGAGTTTTTGCACAAGACTGCCAAAAGCTCTCTGGTCTGGGCTGGTGCCTGTGCTGCTGGTGCTCATATTTAAAGCAGACTGAGCAGGAAGCTGGCCCTGGGGTCTGTTCATGAACTGATTACTGACCCCAGGACCTCCTTTTACACCGTGCAACACATTTCAGAAAAGTCATGAGCACCCTGAAGAACCACTCCCCAATTCTGCTCCAGAGACCAACCAGCTTTTAATATGAAGTGGGACCTGAACAAGGATCTGAACTTTTCAATTATCTTCAACAAAAAGTTTAACAAAATACTCACAGCTAAAGTGATTTTGCCCAAGATTTCTTCTGGAATAACATCATCTAATACACTATATACATATTTGTAAAACTTATCAAACGAGGTAGACATGAGCTCCATACAGATCCAACAGTCACCCTGGAAAGACAAAAGAATGTGTGTTACTGTTGAGATAAAAATGAGAAATACAAATCCAGAGAGCATACAGAGATCCACTGAATCCTGTGAAATGCATTAACAGCAACATGCATTTGATAGAAAGGATGGAATTCAGCTTCATTAGTTTTAGCAATGAAAGATTTGCTCCCATTCACAGTAGAGTATTTACCTGCCCAGCTCACACCTGACATTACAGTTTAGATGCTTGAACCCAGATGAATCCAAGCCTCACACACTGTTTTGCTCTCCAGAAGGCTGCAGGCACAGGGGAACACCCAGAAGAGGGGAGCTGCTTTCCTAGGAAGGGCTGTCTGCCTGGGGAAGAAGACTTTGGTTTACAGCCACAGGCAGCTCCAGTTGATGCTGCTCATTTGGCATCAGGCTTTTCACATCAGCTCAAGGCAGAGCAGGGGCTGATGTCATCCACTCAAGGGCTGCTGCAAGCCTGAGCCCAGAAAACTCTCATTTCACCCAAGAAAAGCAGAAGATGGAATAAGAGCTGTGACAGACACAGAAGCAGGGACATCACAAGAGCCAGAGCAGTGCAGCAGGATGAGGGCATGACCAACAGACTTCAGGAGACCTGGAAAAAGGTGAACCTGGGCTGCTACAGACTGCAGGCTGGCTGTGGAGGAAATTGGCTAAGGAATTGTTCAGATTTAAACGAAATTAAATTGGGTAATACATGTAGAAAATTTCTCTTTTTCACACTAGCAATAAAGGCAAAGTGCAGATGAAGCACTTCCATATGATAGAGAGTAGCTCAGGGCATGCAATGTGGCTCCAGGGCAGTGATGTGCATAAATCAAGTGAGACTGGAAGCCCACCAGGGCTTTATGAGCCATCTGTGGTGAGAGCAGCCTCTCTCTCATGCACTGGTTCTACAGGCCACATTCAAAAACTGCTTCTGTTTCCATCAGATTTATTAAAAAATTGGGACAGGGCTATATTCCTGGGCTATTGTATTGAAACTGAGGGGACTGGACTGGTTCTAGAGAGCCAGAACACCACTGACCACCTACAGCCTTGGATTTATGTCCAACTGCACCAGTATTGTGAGTGGCTTCCATAGCCCAGGTTACAACAGTGATGTTTGGAGAGCAAAACAAACAAGTGAACAGCACTTGAGCAGAGCCATTATCATCATAAAGGCTTCACATGTACTCTGCATCACAGGCTGGGATGGGTATGGTACTGAAACCTCAAATAAGTACAACAGATTTCTATCTAATGGTGATTTTAAGCATTAAAAAAAACCCTTTTATGATCAAAAGCACACAAGGAAAGACCTGGTTTACTTTTCTCCTGAAGTAGATGCCATACAGAACTCTTGAATGAGGGCATTTACTGATCTGGTAATATAAAAACCTACCTGGCCTACATGAATTCATGTCAGCAAGATCAATGGGAAAAGATAACAGGCATTTTCCACTATGCTGCATCCTTAAAGCTGGTGGAAAGATCCAAAACTCTACAAGCTAACTGCTCCTAGGGATTGGATATCTGTTGTCAAACTGGTGAATTTTAATGGGAAGAAAAAGGAAGACTGGCTGGGCAATGGGGGGACTCAGCTGTCTTCCTGACCAAATACCAAGAAGTGCTGATGTACATAGGTAAGTCCTACTCCATTGTGAACTGTGAGGATAAAATCACCCTGATGAAAGTTTCACTTTAAATTTTGCCTCTTAGGTCAGGTTGATTTCCAATCATAAAATGACAAAAGAATCACTTTAATTTTCTCTTCTTGCTAGAAGTATTCTTCCAAGAATACTTCTGAAGAATGTATTTTAGTCTTTATTGGGTGTATTAGATTACCAGATGCTAATGCACATCTTGTAGACATTCCAAAAAAATGTCCAGGAACATCCTGTGCATTTAATTCTAAATATCCATGTCCAGGACAGGCATAAAAACCATTTCATAAGCAATGGAGATGCTTTAGCTTCTCAATGCAGAGAATTCCCATTGACAAGGGAGCAGGTGTCACAAAGATGTCACTCATCTGGAGTGCAGCTCCCCAGGAAAGGACCTGTGGGTTCAGGTGGATGTTAAGCTGAACATGAGCCAACAATGCATCTTTGCTGGGCTGAAGGATCACAGCATGAGGCAAAGCAGCACCAGCAGATGGAGGGAGGTGATCCTTGCCCTTGATCCAGCAATGGTGAGGCCACACCTGGAGTGCCCAGTACAAGAGAGATTCCAGCAAAGGGCAACTAAGATGACTGAGGAACAGGAGCATCTTCCCCACGAGAAAGGCTGATAAAGCCAGGACTGTTCAGCCTGGAGAAGGTTCAGGGGAATCTCATCAAGCTGCACAGGGGATGGAGCCAGGCTCTCTCATGGTGCCCAGCAACACGAGCAGGGCACAACCTGACACACAGGAGGTTCCCTCTGAATGTGAGGAAGCACTTTTGGTCAAGGGGATTAATCTCTGGCAAAGGTTGCCCCAAGAGACTGTGGAGACTCTATCCCTGGAGAGATTCAAAAGCTATTTGGACACAATCCTGGTCAAGTGGCCCCACATGATCATGGGGGTTGGAAGAGGTGACCTCAGAGGTCCCTGCCAACACCCACCACTCCATGATGCAAATGCTGAAGGTTTATCACATCTGCTCACTGCAGGGGCAGCCAGCTCTTTATGCAACTGTTGGGGGTTAGCCTTGTTTCTTTTTTCACCTATAGAATTTTTTCCCAAGAGTTGCAAGGCAACTTATTGCTGGGTATTTATCAGTGCTCAGGTGAAACAAAGCATGGAGGCTGGCACTTGGCTACACCCTTTGTCTCCGGGAGTTTCCCCCCAAGGGGTGGGGAGAAAGATGGGGGCTGGGGGGCAGCTTCACTTTTGGTGTGGTCTGCGGAGAGGACAAGGCTGCCATTGCTGCATGGGTTTTTCACTGGCACCACCGGGATCTGATCCTGGAGAAAGAGAGCTACCATCATCTGCTCATGTGCCCAGGAAGATCCTGATTCCTCCTTTTGCTACCCTGCTAGAGCTGGCTCAGCCCTGTCCCACTGCCTCGGCGTTGTTTTAGAGCTGCTCTGCACCGCGGGGCCGCACTGGCCTCCCTGCCAGACATCCCTGCCCTCCAGTGACCACCGACTGAGCTCCGAATTTCATCCGATCCACCAGCCCGGGATTCCCCACCGTTCCAGCTTGGTACCTTTTCTTTGGAGTCCCCAGAGACCAGACTGCCCCGGGTTTTGTGGGACCAAGCTCCGTCAAGGTCCCTGGTTCTGTTTTCGCTATTAATTGCTGTAGTTGTTGTTGTTTGCCTTGTTATACCTATTAGTAAAGAACTGTTATTCCTACCCCCATATCTCTGCCTGAGAGCTGTTTTAATTTTCTAAATTATAATAATTTGAGGGAAGGGGATTTGAATTATCCATTCCAAGAGAGGCCCTGCCTCTCTTTAGCAGATACCTGTCTTTGTTCAAAACCAAGACAGCAACCTGCAGTTACACCAGTGAGAAAGACTGACAAATGTCACCACCACCATCATGTATTTGCATGGCACACAGGACACTTTCCCTACAGACCAGGGGGCAGATGTGCTGAGGGATGGCAGCACAGTCAAGGATTTCCATAAAAACAGTGTGAGGTGCATCAACAGCAAAGAGATCAAACAACTGAGCAAGGCTATGTCAGCAATTCACACCAGCCCAGCACTGTGCTACCAACACATCCATCCCAGCTCTTCTCTCCTGCCAGCAGAAGTTCCCCAGGGCTGATTTACCCAGCTTCCTGGGCATGTTCTGCAACTCACAATGAATTTTTCATTGAATAATCTTATCAAGTATCAATCCTGTTGGTTTTAACTTGGCTGTGTTGGTTTAAGCTTGCACTGTGTAGGAGTCACTCCTGAGATTTCAAGTCAGATAAGGCTTCTTTCCTCTTCCCCTCTTAAAAAGAAACACAATCAGAACAGGTACTTTGAAGAGCCACTAGTGTGGTCATGGTAACACCCAAACATTCCTGGCTTTACAGGTGCTGTTTCAAACCAGATCAGCTGTAAAGCTCGTAGCAGACAGACAAGAAAAGAAGACCATTTTTTTCCTCGGACCTAAAAACCTCTCAAAACAGCTATGCTCAGGGCCAAAGTCTTGAGGCTACCAGGGCAGCCCTGTGGGCTCAGCCCACAGCTCCTCTTTTCTCAGAAGAGACTCAAGTGAAATGTTTGCAGAACCCTGTCAACAGCCTTTTTTTTTTTTTTCTTCCCCCATCTAGCAAGTACAGCCTTGAGAGGAAACACATGAGCATGAGTAGCCAGATCCTCTTCAATCAGATCTCTGATGGCTGATGAGGACAGCTCTGTGTGCACTACCAGGATTCTGGGCTCTCCTGGGTGCAGTATGGAAAAACCAGCTCCAAAATGGCTCAAAAAGCTTCAAAAAGTTCAGAAAAAGCAGAGCATGGGAAAAGGAAGTATTATTATGCTTATTTTAGAGAATGAGATTTAAAGCCAGAGGAGTGACCTGGCAAAATTACAGAGGCAGACTCTCTAGAAGCAGGAATTGAATATTCAGACACAGTTTTGGTTTTACCTACAACACTGACCTCTCTCTAAAGTTTTCCAGTAAAACCCCACAAGACTCTGCACAGGCTGCTATGCCTGATAATCCCAAAAACCAGTGGCAGCCCTTGGGTCTCTAGCCCTTCTTCCCTTGAGTAGAGGTACCTACTATAAAAACCCCACAAAATTCAACAAGTGCAAGATCCTGCACTTGGGTCAGGGCACTCACCAGTCTAATGATGATGGGATTGAGGGCAGCCCTGAGGAAAAGGCTGGGAGATAGCAGTGGATGAAAAATTGGATATGTGCTGGTAAAATGTGCTTGCAGCCCAAAAAGCCAACCACGTCCTGGCCATGGTGCACTGAAGCCCCTGATTCCATGCACAGACTGAAACACTGTCTTTTACTTTTTCAGCTTTGTTCTTGTTTCATTGACCAGGAAATTTAATCTCATCTAGTGGGTATCAAAGTCCTGTACCTGGCAATCAGTTTGTGCTTGTTGCACTGTTCCACTTTCCATCACATGCACAGACATACAGTAACAGAAATGTCCCTTCTGACTGAACAACAGGCAGCAAATGATAAAGGTTTAGGTGCTGCCTGCTGAGGGACAAGCAGGACCCAGAGAAGGCTCTCCCTATCTCAAAATGCAGAACAAGCAAGAGAAAATACAACTACAGAAGTTTTTGTGTAGTATTTTCTGCCTTTTTAAATCAAACTGCTGGTATTCACAGAGGCTGCCACAGGAACTTGTGTTCACAGCTACTCCCCTGACTGCAAGCTGGGACACTTGCCTGGTTACAAAGTAAGACCTTGCATAATTTTGTCCAATTTGGTTTAGTATTCCCAAACTGTCAGGATCCCAGAGCTTAGCTCTGCCTCTCCACATCAAACACTCCCTGTTGTGGAAGGCTGCCTGCTTCCCTTTGTGCCAGCTGCCCTGCTGCTTCTCCTGGAGCTGCTCGGATCCTGCCAACCCTCTGACTGCACAAGCTGCCTATTCAGAGTGTTCAACTCCTGAAAAGAGGCTCACATGAAGTCTTTCACCTTTTAGGAGCAGGCAAAGAAGATTTCTCATCATCACTCCATCCATAGCCAGAGAACCTGAATCCCAGCTCAGAGCAGGTAATCCCAAAAGGATTTCCTTACTTTTCACCTTGAAATGCTGGAACAAAGCTTTGTTTTATAAAGTTTGCTGCAGATTTCCTAAGAGAGTTTGGGTCTTTACCAGTGTCCCATGAGCTCTTACACCCCAGGGCATGGTGCAGCAGTGACCTGGGTATTTCAGTTATCTGAGAACAGATCTGATATGCAGACTTGGGGAGGGGGGTTAGATCCAAACAGCCTGGTGGAATTCCTTTTTTCTCTTTCTGTGCTTCTATGCTGTCATACTTTGCTGCCTTTAAAAGATTAAGATTCTACTTAATATTGGAATTAACAGGACAAGACAGAAAACTTTATGGAAGCCTCCCAGCTCACCCTGTGTACCCTTGAGGAATGTGACTTAGAACATCCCTAGGCAGTGAGAGACCAGGGAAGATGCTGCTTTAATCTCAGAATCAAACACCACTCATGCTGAAGGGGAAAAAGAGGATTTCACTCCAACCAGAGTGACACCAATGAAACCTTTCCCAGACAGAGCATGCAAAGAGCCCTGAGAGCCCTGCCTGGCTGCAGGATGATGAGATTTTTGGACACAGCAAAGAGTGCAGCCAAGCTGACATCTAGATGCTGATTAAGATAAGTTTTTATATTGTTCATGTATTTACATTTGCATCCTGGGATGTGCCCAGAGCTGAAGGGAGGTGAGAGGCTTGCACAGCTCTGAGCATGTTGCTCATCAGCATCTGGCAAGCACTGTTTTATCCACAGACCTTTCCTCACACCAGCTGACAGCCTTGTCACCTTTATCTCAGCAAAGCTGGAAATTTCCAGCCAAGCTGAGCTTCCACACGTGGTAGGAGCTTGTACTGTGTGAACATGGACAATGCCTGCTGGCCCAAAATGGCTCTGTGTTCAAAAAGTTCACAAAAAGCAGAGCATGGGAAAAGGAAGTATTATTATGCTTATTTTAGAGAATGAGATTTAAAGCCAGAGGAGTGACCTGGCAAAATTACAGAGGCAGACTCTCTAGGAGCAGGAATTGAATATTCAGAAAAAGTTTTGGTTTTACCTACAACAGTGACTTCTCTCTAAAAGTTTTCCAGTAAAACCCCACAAGACTCTGCACAGGCTGCTATGCCTGATAATCCCCAAAAACCACCAGCAGCCCTGAGGTCTCCAGCCCTTCTTCCCTTGAGTAGAGGCACTGGATTTATGCTGAAGTAGTGGAAAAGAGGCAGAGGCTCCATGTCTATCCCCCTACACTGTGGCACTTTCAACAACAGAACAATTACAGGAGCAGGGATAATCCAAGCCTGCAGAAGAACTACAGGAGGAAGGAGAAGCAACAGTCAGGTTTCAACATTGATCTTCTCCAAAGGGACCAAATGCTGGCTCAGAAGTGCCCACACACCTGGGTCTCCTGGCTAAACACCCTTGAGTAAAAGCAGAGAACCAAGAAACCTAACATGAATCAATTTTCACCTCCTTAGCACGAGTTTGAAATCACAAAGGGAAAAAACAAGGTAAAACCCAAACTCTGCTAAAAGTGGAGCAGGTTTGGGGTGCCCACCTCTCTGAAGAGCGCGCCATAAAACTGAACAATATACGGGCAGTCACTGCTTCTCATCACTACATCAAGGTCCATCAGAAGCTGCTTCTGCTCCTTTTCATCCACTGTCGACCGAATTCTCTGAAAGAGGAAGAGTGGCAGAGACTTTATCACTTCCATGCCATTACTGTATCCTCAGCCCTGCTGGTGGAAACAAGTGACCAGGACCCCAAACCCAAGCAGAGCAAGCAGTTCCCCAGGCATGCTCAAAAATACTCTAGAGAATCAAGCAGTGCTCTCAAATAAGAAATGGAACTGAACGCTTCTAAAGCTGTTTAATCAGACTATTAAACCCTCAATCCTCGCATAAGGATCAACATTTTCAGATGAAATGTCAGGAAGAAATTAAAGAGCTGAAATTTCATTGAAAACTACAGCAAACATCATATCCAGGCTTTCATTTCAAAACAAATTCCCACACAGTTCTCAGCCACGTTAGACTGGTTTGAAATTTAACCAAGGAACATTATGTTTAAAATTTCAAAGCACAGAAGCCAAGAAGGTTCCTTCCACAGCCTCCACCATGGCTGGGGAGAAGGGACTGCCACAAAACCCAGGGAACACATTTCTCTGGTAATGTTAATGATGGGCAGCAGCCCTGTGAGCTCTTCTCATAAAACAATCCTTTACCTAGTACTGGCTGAGGGAACATCAACACTGTATAAAAGATATTTTACATAGATACATACCCCATGTGCACATAGAGATATAGATGTATACACACACTATACTTCATATATAATCTATATATTATGAAAAGTTTCATTTGGGCTTGAAAGAACAATGCACATTTGAAAACAGAAAACTACATTTTCAAACATGAAACTGGTTAAATGAAGGATGGAGACGACCATCCAGTTTTTCATGTGATTTTACAGATATATTTAACATCTTGCACTAATTAATACATTCTCTGAATCACAAGTGAGGAAATCGTGATCCTGAAGCAGTGAGTCATGTTAAAAAACTATTAAAAAAACCAAGAAAAAATATCTGGCAAGAAGTCCAAAGCAACAGAGGTAGCCAGGACCATCCTCAGGGACAAAAACTACAGGGGTATCCAAGAAAGAAAAATTATGTGCACCATTATGTACTTTAGGACTATTTTGTGATGACTCACACAAAACAAGGACAGTATCAACACTGTAATTTTCCTTACCTGTAGTGTATCCTGGTATTTTGGTATTTAACCACTTGTTCTTAATGTTCTAGTACCTCTAGTTTGGTCTAGACCAGTAAATAATATGTTTATATTGCCCTTTTCCCACCCTGTGAATTCTAGAGTTCTTGGGGACCTGTCAGGAGACTTGCCCAGCACCCACAGTCTGTAATATCTGTGATGTGCTGAGCAGGTGGGGTTCTGTATCACCAACAGAGCAAGAAGCAGCTCAACGGGCCAGGATGGAACTAAAACACTAAAACACTTCACCTCCAGGTCACTGGTTCAGATCTGTGTCTCACACAAGTTCAGACTGGATATTTCCTGCTCTTGTACCCTCACCATACAAAGCTCTGCAATCCCCCCCAGAGGCTGAAGGCTGAGCAGAGTGAATGTCTCTCCCCAAGTGACACACCAGCAGCACTGTGTGAAATGGAAATGTCACTGCTCTGACCTCCACGGGAGGTGAGGGATGCCAAAGCCACCGTGGTGAGACCTATGACCAATAGTTCAGCCTCTCACTGAGAGATGGTCACCTCTGGTGAGGAACCAAAAGGAGCTTTTCTCCATATTCTAACTTGTATTCTCCCTCTGTGCCCACTCCAAAATGTTTCTTTCCTGATCATCTGAGAATGATGACCTTGTCCCAGCCCTGCTCTGCATTCCCCTTGTACCTGCACAATCCTGTCACAGCCAACCCCACAGCATCCTCCTCCAAGTCCACAGCTTCTCCTGAAAGCATCTCCTCCCACCTCTGACACTGAAAACCATGTGAAACAGACTCTGTATGGTGGAGGTGATCTTAATGGCACTCCAGAACAATTCTGAACCCAAACACGAGTTCTCCAGCAAGAAAGGGCTGGCAGAGGACCCAGAGCACAGACAGAGGGTCAGCTACAGAGCAGAGGACAGCTTGAGAAGCCAACGTGGACACTACAACAAATACTGCTTCAGGGAGTGAAAGGAATGCCATGATACAAGATTGGGAGGTCTCACACAACAGTGCTGGAGACTGGCAAAGTCAAGAGAAAGGGAGAGCTCTGAGGAGCAGCATGCAGAACAGCACACAGACAGTTCAGCCAGGCTGGACAGGGTGGCTGTGTTTAGCTGCAGCGTGCCAGGGAGCCTGCTGCAGCACAGCACTCCCAGCTCAGCAGCAGAACAGGGAAAGTGAGGAAAATTAACAGCAGTCACTACCCAAACAGCACAGGAGCCATGACACAACCTGCTACATCAACCCAAGGCACTGTGCAAAGCACAGACCACTCCCCAAGAACATGGGACACAGCAGGGAAGCAAGACACAAGGTGAGGCAGAATTTCAGACAGGGATGGACAGGGCTGACTTCACTTCAGGCTTTACAGAGCTCAGCCCAGTCACCTTCCTGCAGGCAGCCACTGCCAAACAAGCCATGGATGGAAAAAGGGGGATCTGTGGTAGAAGTTTATGGAGTCTCCTTTTTAACAATTCCTTGTTGGCCTCCAATTTAAACTATCAAATCCTCTAGAAGAAAGTTCTCCAGCCTTTTTTATTCGAACTCAGGTTAGGGCAAAGCCTTCCAACACCAGGAAGAAGAGCTCTGAAGCCATGCTAAGCAGCATCAACAGCAAAAGCAGAGTCTGTGCTGTGGATTGTGCCACCCTGAGACCTAAAACCAGGCAGATTCCAGAAACTTCTCCTAAAACAGAAGAGAAATCATCCAGCCCAATATGCACACAGAAAGATTCAGGTGCAGCATGAAGTGATTGGTTGAAAAAAAATCTTGAAAAAAAAAAGCTGTAAACACCAAACTGAAACTCAACTCCTTGAGCTGTGAGACAATCCAGAACTGTCCTGAGCATGGGGCTTGCTGCATCCTCAGCAGGAAGCTCAGCACAGCAGAGCCATGGGAGCAGCAGTCCTTCATGGGATGGGAGGGATTTGGGACAACAAACCAGCAGCAAAAAGAAGGTTTTCCCAGTCACTGCTGAGGATGGGAATACCTATCACCCCATCTGAAGCACATTTACTGCTGACTGAAGTAGATCACAACTAGTTTCTCACCTCCTGTGATGGGACTCTCTCTCTCACCTCCTTTTCAGCTCTTACTCATCCACTGCCTCCCCAGCTACCCTACCAGCAGGACTGGGAACACTGGTTTCCCCAACTCTCAGCCAGCGGACCTAAATAAATGACTGAAACAGAAAATTCTCAAGGTGTCACTCAACTGTGTGAGGAATTACAATGATGGTTTGGCAATAAAACCCAACACTTCTCTTGGAAGTCATATGGACATGGGAAGGACAGAGAAATTTGTCCCTGGATGGAGCTAAATATACTAATATATTATTCTGATGGGCTTTTATGGGCTAACAGGCATCCAGGAAAGGATGGAGGGACCATGGAGGTATAAATAAATGTTAAATTTCTGCTCTTGGGGGCATTTGATACTTAGCAACCTCCTTCAGCTGTGAGATTGCCATCGAGAAACCTGAGGAAGTCAGACAGGAACTTCTGGTTTGAAGCTGTGGCTGAGAGAACAAGCACGACTAGCAGGATGATGTACAAGAGACACTGCTCAGAACAAGGAACAGCTCCATGGCTAAATGGCTTCCCCAGGAAGAACAGGAATCTCTTATGGGCCCATGGGTTTGACACCTCTGATTACCCAACTGATCTTGAAAATGCTTCTGATTTCCTTAGGACAAGTTTAGAGAAGCAGAGCATGTCAAAAACATAAACAAAAGAGAAAATAGGAAACCAGCACAATGGCTGAGGACACTGACTGTACCTGGAGGCTGGACTGGGCAATTCTGCAGTGGGATGAAGTCAGCCAGGCTTATTGGAAGACACAGGAAATTCTGACCTACAGCTGAAAATCACTTTCTTTTGAGGTGGGGGAAAACTGAACACTGTGGACAAACCATCTCCCCCAGCCAGGTTACTCTATCCAACTGTAACCACTCCTGACAGAAAAATAAATTAAAAAGAAGTGCAAGATGCTTCCACAGGGCCATGATAAGAAGCTTGAGGGTCAACCAAACCACTCCACTCATCTATTGGTGGTGAATTTCTCAGCCAGCTGAACTGGTTGAAAAGAAACTGGGAGAATTGCTGATGGTGAACCCAAAATGTCCAAGGTGTTTCCTGCTGCAGGGCAGGAGAGGTGAGGAGCAGGTGAAGATCTCCTGCCTGAGGCTCAGACACCACTGCTGTGTTCAGGCTCCTTCCTGACCAGCACAGGAGCCACCCAACACATCAAACGTTGACTATTTTAAATATGTTCTTATTTATTTTATGAACTTTTCAAACAAGCAGCTTTCCCAGCCTTCCAGAGACATTGGAAGTATCCTGGCTAATAAAACCCACACCATGTACAGTATTTCAGTGCAAAGCAGAGCATCCTGCTCTAACTGGAAGAATGCTCCCCAGCTTTCATTCCAGCTTGGGCTATTTTTTAAAATTCATATTCCAGGGATCTTTTAAACATCCTTTCTGTGTGTGAACTATCACCAGGGCCAGAAGGAAACCTCAGACAGAAATTACACACCCGCAGCAGCTGGGCAAGTTTCCCAAGAAAACATTTCATCCAAATAAATGGGGCTTCTCTATGTGTCTTTAATTTGTGGTACCCTCACAGAACAAGAGGCACAGTCCCTGGAGCAGCTGGGACAACACCACGTGGTGATGCTGGAGGGTAAATACAAAAAGGGCTGGAGATTGCACATATTGTGGAGCCTCAGACAAAACCAGGACAGCACTGGAGCAGATCCTGAGGAGGAACCAGGGCTCTCTGCACAGTGGGAATCCCAGGACAATGGTACAAGTCACTTATGGACTGCCACAGACTGGGAAAAACCACACTAACACAAAAACAAGAAACCAGAAGCAAAATCAAAGGATAGCAGGGGTAGGACTGGAAGCCTGACCAGGCAAGATCACAAAGAGCTGGTGCAGCAGACACACACCAGCCAGGAGAAGAGATTTCTCCCAGGAAAATGAGCCAAGAAGAGAAACCTGACAAGGTGAGGATTCAGCATACAGGCTGGCCTTGCATTTATTGGTTTGTATAGCCAGATCTGGCACTAGACAGAACTGGGCTGTTCTCTTTCCCACCTGGAAAAGTCTTGACCTTTGCCAAAAAATCCTTAGAAAATGAAAAGGGTATTTTCAGTGACAGGAAGACTGTGGTGTCAGTTGACCCAGAGTAAAAAGTGCATCTCCAGGAAGATCTGAAAGGAAGCGACCTAAAGAATGAAAGGATTGGGTTTTATTTTAAATAAAAGTTTGGAAGATTAGGAAAATATAATGCAACATTTTCTAGGGGCAAAATGAGAAAGGCTTGAACACAAATCCTCTTTCCTTCATCCTCTCCTCCTCCTGATAGCTCTAGGAGGCAGCTCTCTATGGCAAAAAGCATAAGGAGTGCACAAATAACTGCAGGTGGCAGCAACAGGAGAGCAGGTCACTGCTCCTGCAGCCCACTCCAGCCTTCAGCCTATTCCCAAAGAGGTTCAAAATGTCCTTTTGTCATTGAAAGGAGTATTCATAATGTCTTTTTGTCATTTAAAAAGAATATTCACAAAGAATGACCAAGGTTAAAGGAGAGGGAGGAGCAGGACTGGGGACAAGCCCTCATCATCCCAGCCATGCATCACCAGCTGAAACTTTGCTGCAGTGGTTTTAGGCAGCTGACACAACGAGGCTCATTTCAGGCTCATTTTCCTGCTTTTCTACTGACTGGAGCACAGATGAAAAGCCTGACTCACCCAGGGCCTGGCAGCCCTGCCCATGCCAGGAGATTCATTAAAGGTGCCAGGATTGCATCTGCCAGGACCCACGGGCTGATAGACCAAAAGGAGTTAAAGGGAAAAATGAAAGAAAACAGTGTCTCCACCTGTAGATCCCAAGTTATTTTGGTGATATTGCAGCCCTCAGGAATTATTTTCCTTCAGTGGTAAGAAAAACTGGATGTGCAGCAAAAAAAGGCCGTGCTGGGGGAGCCCTGGATGCCACATGCACCAAGTGGAGGAAAGTTTGGGAAGCTTCAAGGAATTTTCCTTGGGCAAAGGCAGGACAGGCTACAAAAAGCAAGAGAAAGGAACTGAAAACAGGATTTGAAGATATGCTCTGGCAGCCACAGCCTTTGAGGGGAGCAGGATGAGTGATCAGAGGTGTCCAGCTGGCCTGGCACAGCAGGAGCTGCCTTCAGCCAGAGGAAAACTCTAGCAAGGGGAAACAAGCAATATTTCAAGCTGCACACTTACAGAACAAGCAGGATTTCAATCTCCTTGTGGTAGAATGGGGTGACAAGGCTGGTCATGGTACTGCAAACAGGACATAGCCCTTCCAGAAGTGGGGTAGGAATTTCCTGACCACGCCAGGACTTTGCAGCAACAGTAGTGCAAATTTAGGGAGTGGTGGAGAGGGATGGAAGAGCAGCTGGGACAGGCCCCTGTATCAATTTTCTCTGTATCTAGTGAGCACTACAGAACAGCCAACTTTTGGCTGGCAGCATCCATAAAGCTGTTTCCTTGTGCTGAATGTCCTTCCAAGGATGCTTGGCCTGCTGCACTGGTGCTGTTTTCATAACCACACACTGGCTCCACAATGCAGCTGTGAGGGGATCCTCACCCCAGCACAGAGCTGCAGGTGCCATGGAGATCATAGCCAAGACCTCACTGAACTGACACATTTTCACAAAACACCATTTCCCTTCTCAAACTTCTCTTCCAGAAGAGCTTTATGCTGAAGGAGAACACATGGCTGAAGGCAACAGTTCCATGGTGAAGAGACCACAAAGCTTGAGAGAAAGAGATCAGGAGGGGAAGAGTTCCCAACAAGGACAGATTAAGATAGTGGAGGAGCAGAAGATTAATACACAACCATGGCTGCCCCAAAAGCATCAGGAGGCTGAGAAAGGAAAATCTGAGGAGTGTGGGATGAATTAGTCACTAGCCCAAGCTTAGCCCCATCCTGAAACCTCATCTCAAAGTGCTGCACCACCCAGGCTGGGGAATTGCTGCTGCTGCCTTGGAGGCCTCACTGACTGTTCCACCCACAGGTGTTCCTTTGCTCAATTTTGTGTTTTCTCCCCACTGGGACAAACAAAATAGTTGATTACTACTCCTGTTTTAGAAATTATGCTGTTGCCCAAACCCTCCAACCTTTCTTTCCAGCAGGCCCAGCCATGTCCACCCAAAAGAAATAGGGTCAGAGAAAAGAAGGTGGCACCAGCCCACTTACAGCTTTAACACTTCACGGTTTAGTCACTGTAAACAAATTGGATTTAGTTGTTTAAAAGTGAGTCCCCAAGGCTCAGAACACACCTCATCCCTTGGCAAAGCCAGCTCAACATGCTGCACCCATGCCATCTCCAGCCGTGTGCTTCAAGGGCACAGAACTGGTGCCTCCTGCCTCCCACATGGCTGTACCTGCACCACGGCCTCAATAGTGACAAGCTCACCTAGGGTGCTGAAAAGCCCTTGTGCCAACAGTGTGGGACAAGAGAACCCCTGTGCCAGCAGATATCTTCTCCCTGATGCTAATCCCACAAAGCCCCTTCTCTGCACAGCTGTAGCCACTGCAGAGCTTCAGGAACAGCCACTCAGCTCTGGGGGTGTGCCCCTTTCACACCCTTAGCAAATCTACAGGACCCAGGTCACACACCCTGAGTCTGAGAAGATGGAGGTGTCCAGGAATCATTTCACTACACCAACATTTTTCAACCTGTCACCTGCAAACTACACCCGTGAGTTCTACCAAAGGCAACAGAAAGAAATCAGCCTTTAGCTACAGGCAACATCTAGCTCCACTGGAGACCTTTAGGGATTGAAGCCCAGCTTGAAACAGCACTGCATGGTGGTCAAAAACACTCAAGAGACCTAACCAGCAATCCCACCACTGTGAGGAAGTCAGTATTTACTGGAAAAGATCAAAGGATGAGGGTTATTCCAGTAACCTGACACACTAGAGACAGGTAGGAATAATATTCAGAGAGCTGGAGCTAGGCTGAGATATGAGATATAAATCTGCCTGGCATGTGAGACCAGCAGGGGCAAATGTTTCCAGATTGGATCAGGGAATATTCCAAAGAAGACAGAGAGTTGGAAAAGACAGCAACACAGACTCCTGCATAGCTCACTTCTGCTTTTTCCTGGAAGCCATGAGAGCACTTAGAGTTGATATCATGGACAGAATTAAAAGATAGATGTCATTAGCAACCTGCAGTGAGCAAAGGAAAGGACCAGAGAGACAGAGAACAGCTGCTGCCCACCTCCATGGACAAGCAGCTCCTCCAAGATGCCCAGTGAGCAGCACTGCTGTGGCAAGACACATAATTATTGCCCAGCTGGGAGAGGAGGCTGTTCCTGCTTCTAAGGTGAGGTTTTGGGTAGCAAAAAAAGCAGAAAATAGACAGTCAAGAAACCTGCTACACTTTCCACCTCCAGGACAGTCTGACATGGTAAGCACAAAGCAGACACTCCATCATACATCAGCAAGAGCACAACATTCCCTACAAGACACCCACTCCATTCCAGCTCCTCCTGGTGAGGCCACACCATGGCATGTGCTGACATAAACAGCTGATTTTAAGCCATTACCTTATTTCACAAAAGACACCAAGAAGCTATGAGATGTCAAATTGTGCCTACCACCAGCCTAGGCTGTACCTGAACCAGTGACCCAGAGGTGAAAGGCCCGTGCCCCATCATCAGTCTCCAGACATGTGTGATCCCCTCAGAACAGCAGGTTCCTGATAGACATTTTGAAAAGGGCACAGCAATTAGGAGAACTTCACAAATCACCTGCAAACATGCCCATTATACACTGTATTTTCAGCAAACAGCAGCCTTTACACCAGAAATAAATAGAACAGAGCAGTAAATGGGTGCTAGATGGAAGAACCTTAATTCTCCATCACACTGCATCCCAACGGACTGAAGTACAAATGTAAGGATGGGCATCACCTACTTTAACTGCCATAATTTGCCCACTTGGTTTGTGGACCATTTTGTTGACAGAACCATAAGCGCCTCGTCCAATTTCTCCAAGGTCTTTCAAGTCCTCTGCTGTAAAATCCCAATGTTGCTCAGGGGAAATCTTCAATTTTCCTGATGATTCAATGCTGTGTGTTCTCAGTCTCTCTCTGTCAAAAATATTGGGAAGCAATTTTTCCACATTTTAAATAGTCTTTAAATGTCTCTTTTCAGCACTTGATTAAACATTAGAAGAGAGGGGTTCACAAAGCTACAGCAACAATCTGACTCCACGAAGGATTTTGGTTGGGGTGGGGGGTGGAGGGGTGAGGGAAAATGTTAAATCAAAAATGACATACACTTGCCCACAGCTTCAATTAAGGATAAGTTCCTCCAGCTGCAGCATAAAATTCAATATGTCTCATAGAGTCATTCTAAGTGCTCATTTACACAGTTCTTTCTACTTTGCACAAAATACATCAGGCTGTGAGCAGGATTTGGTAACATGCAGCACCAAGAGCCTGAAGAGCACTCCCAGCCCCATCTCCCCAAAATTCCTGCTGCTCTACACCATCACATCCCAGCACCTGCCTCCCTTCCAGCTGGAATTCTATCAATACAGGCAAAGCTCTTCTGGGTGAACCAGTGAGACTTTAAGAAAAGTTTGCCCTTAATGGAAAACTGCAATTAAAAAAGAAAACAACCCCAAACGCCCCCCCCCAATCCAATACATTTAGATAATCATTTAATTTATCCAAAACCAAATAAAGAGCCAGTAATTTATAAAAACCAAGATAAGTTGTGATATATGAAAACAAAATCTGCCTGTCCAGGTGTGTCTTCACCAAGCACCTAAATTAACTTTCCTCAGGCAAACCCTGCCCCTACTGAAGCCACCAGGATTTGCCCAGGTAAGGAACAGATGAAGGTCCAAAATTTGTGAACAGAAGAGTTCAAAGGTGCCCCCAATGGCTCATTCACATGCAACAATGCTACCATTGAATTAGCAGGAAATGCACAAGTATTTGCAACACTTTTCATCTTAAAATACCATGCAAAATTTCAGTTTTTCATTAGTTAGTTAGCTGATTCACACTTCTTGAGTCATAAAGTAAGCCAAAAGCCCACATTTTCCACTTTCAAGATGCATTAAGAGCAATGCAGACAGTTCCCACTGCAGGGCACACTGATCTCACATGGATTTAAAGCACACAAGTACTTGTGACCACTCTGTACAGGAGACTTCTATCAAACTCACTGGATCTTTGATCCAGCCCCCACTTGCCTGTCCAGGGTCTGGCCCAACCAGCAGAACACACATGGAGGATTTAACCAAACACATGGAGCTTACTGAGTTTATCAGCTGAGGAATAAACATGTCACAGCTGATTCCACGCTGATAAATCCCATGTTGGTCACCAGCAGCTGCAAACACCACCCAGCTGGGGACCCAACCATGACGGGGTTTTATTGGGATCCCAGGTTTTGAGAGGGCAAAAGGCCAATTGACTGGAGCAGCTACAGTTCAGATGGTTTCCTCTGCTGCACTTTGGGTCAGTGCTGCCACATTTGGAGCAGCTGCATGTCCTGAACCTTTGACCTGTTGGATGAAAGTGTTTGGGAGCAGCTCCTCTCCCCACTGCCATGGTGTTTTGTGCTCTCAAACCTGCCCAGCTCAAGGTTTTGATCTGCTGTTCCCTACAGTGCCCCTACACTGCACTTAGGGATGATTTAGGAAACCACCTGAGAGTGCCACAACACAGCACAGGTGGGATGGATGCCATCTCAGAGCTTCTGTGCATAACAAACCCTGCATTCAGTGGGGTTCTCCATGGAAATTGCTTGCGAAAAAGCGAGGAATGAAAAAAAAAAAAAAGGTAGTAAAATGACAAAAAAGAAAAGAACAGAGGAAAAAAGAAATGGGAAAATAAAGTGAAATGAAACATGACCTCCACATGTGCCAAGTGTCTCACAGACAGCTTCTGTTGGGAGCTTCTGAACTGGTTTCTGTCTAACTGCTCCACCATCCTGTTTTGTCAGTGCCATAAAAATAATTCTTGTTTTGAGGGAAGAAGGGAGGTGAGAAGCACCATGCCAAGGAAGCACAGACAAATGGGCATTTCCTGCCTCACCTCCAGCCAGCTGGTGGGCACGATCTTTGAGAGCTAAATCCTCTTCAAAAAGCAGAGGAAAAACAGCAGAGAGGTGAAATGTCAAGTTTTCACTGGCTGAGCTCCTTTTTCAGCTCTTGTTCAAAAATAACATTTCACATCAAAGTTCTCATGGAGTTAAAAATTTTAAACATTGAGGTAATTAATTCAAATAAGCAATTAAACCCTTCTCCTCTCTTCCCTCTGTTTCTCAGCCTAGGAAACTTTGCTTTCCTGACCTTACAGCAGAAGAGAAAGCGGATTGGAATTCATTATTCCCCTGTCACACAAGCAGCCTGTGTGTCCCCAGCTGTGGTGTGAAAGCGGATCTGACCCATTGTTCCACAGCTGCAGGATGGTGCTGGGAAGAAGAAGGTGGGAGCTGGGGAATATCCCCTCCTCCCCAGGGCTGCCCTGAGGGCTCTGCAGCTCTCCAGGGCTTTGGATGGAGACAGACCATCACCATCCACCCCCAACCCTCCCATCCTGGAGCTTGGCTTCATTTCCATTATGTATTTATGATGCCATCTGCCTTGTCTCACAAGCACGGCTCCTGCTTAGCTCTTCTCAAATACCCAGGGAAATAAATGGTCAAATAAGCAAATTACCAGTCTGACAGTGACAGATACTTGAATAGAGGTTTTGCTCATTTAGCTGATTTGCCATATGCAAGCAGGGCAGTTTTCCTTTAAGCACCTCAAGAGTCATAACTGGAACGCCATGATTGCTTTAATGTCAAAAAAACTACGTTTTGTATCAGGAATTTATCAGTGTAAATCAAAACTCCAAGGGATTCCCATGCCAAGAAAGCTGCTCCAAAATGCAAATCTAGAACACAGACTCTCTGCATTGATCTAAATTGGGAATTTTTTGATGTAAATCTGAGTGAGGCAATAAAAACTAAATTACCAGTGCAGCACATCTATCTGTATGTTTGCACTGCTACAGATGTATGAGGACAGAAATCCATAGGGTGGATATGCCTCCAAATGAAAAAAAAAGCCTGCCTAAACCCTGCACTACATCCTGGTGCTCTGGATACTACAGCAGCCTGCTTCACACAGCCCAGGGTCTAGTGAAGGTAAAAAGTAATTAGTGCCCAGCTCCTGGGATTAGTGCACATCAGAGTTTGCACAAAAGTCAGCAGACATGTGCCTTCTCTAACCATTTTGTTTTTGTGCCTTCTCTTACCATTTTGTTTTTAAGCTGTGCAATCCAACCTTCTCTAAGGCTGGGAATGTTGGGCAAAATTGGACATATATTCTTCAAATGCCCAAGATGTGTAAGATGGACTTGTGGGGCTTCATATATGATTTAAAAAAAATAATATAAATAGCTGAAGTGGGCTAGATACTCTTTAAACAGTTAAAAGCAGCATTTCCAAAAGTCACCTTAAGAGTGACTACAACTCCTGACAACTCACCCAGGGCTTGAGCTTCCAACTCCCCATCTTGCTTTTGAAAATTTTTGAAAAGCAAAAAGAAAAGGGGCTGAGGAGGTGCCTGTGATCCTTGCACTTGAAAGGCACCAATGTGTCGGTGTCAGTGCAGATGGTTACTATGCCTGTCACAGCAGTTATTCCAGGGATTAGGAGCACCAAGCAGGACAACAACTCCTCCAAACAGTTGTCCTTTGTCAGAGCTGTGTCCAGCTTGGCAGGAGGGCAGGCGGGCGCTGGCGCCAGGCACCGCCGGGTCCGGCACGGCCACGAGGCTGCTGGCCACAAACTGCACAGCTGGACATGCATGGAAAAGTCTGTGAACCCCAAAATTTCCTGTGGAGACCCAGGGAAGCTCCCTGACAGGTTGTTAAAGTTCCCTGAGCCCTGCTGTAAACAACCAACTGCAGGGAGGTTATAACTTTTAAAAACAAGCATTTCCTTGGCATGAAAAAGAAGGATTTTTGAAAGAAGCAGAAAAAAGGTGGTGAGGTTTTTTAATCAAAAAATTGAAAGTCAACAGACATGAAGCAAGGCCAGAAAGATGCTGTAGGTAGCTGCCTATCTCCTGTCTCACTTTGCTGAGAGCTCTGCAGGACTCAAAGAACCCAAAAGTTGACATATTCAATGGTACAGCTGACATGAATAAAATCTGTAGAAGCAAAAGGATCCAAGCAAACCAGCTGTGCTTCCCAAGCCTGCCTGGTGCTGGATTCTGCTCAGAACTCCCTCATTCCAGCTCCTACTTTCACTAGGGTTAATGAGAATATATTTTACCTTCTCCACAGGTTTGGTAAAAAGGCTGACAATTTAAGAACTGATTTGTGATCCATCGGCCAAAGCTAAAATGTAAATCCTAACAAAAAAGCTTCCAGTCAAACTGCAGGGTTCAAATGACACTGTGCAAATTCAGAGTACAAAACATGGTTTAGGACTGTGGTTGGCACATTCCTACCAAAACTCTCAGACAGCCTGGAGAGTTTTAGAGCTTTGTTTCCTTTATCTCAAAGTCTGTGTCATTTCTAAAATAATTTTCAGACCCTGCAGGCCAGTGTTAATACCACATCAACCCTAGTTTGAATTTCACTAGAAAAAGTCTCCAGAAGAAATGTTCCATCTTTTTTCCTAGAGGGATGGAAATGTTGATGCTGTCACAAAGTTTTGGATTCTCAAAAGAAGTAGTTTTTGCTTTTCATAAACAAACAGCATCCTTGCAAGAGGGGCAGAACTAATTTGGGTTTTCTCTGATCCACGTAAGCTGTCCTGAGGCTTCATATATTTAGGAACAGATTCCTAGACATGAAGAAGAGATACAGAAAATGTGGCAAAGGAAGGAAATAGTTTTGCACCTGTGACCTACTCAGACTAAAGCAAAGCACATTTGCTCCCTTTCCTTGTGACCAAGAGGCTGAAATTCTCCCTAGCACTGCTCTGGCTTTTTATGCTCCTCCAAAACAATAAAATAAAGATAATAAAAAGTGGAAGATGGCACAGCCTTTTCACAGCTCATGTCTCAGCCTAGCACGTGCTCAAGGGTGCTAAGAATTTCCGGGCTTCAATGGGGCTTGGCTGAGGCTTTTAAAATGTCAAAATTTTGTATTAAACTCCTCTGGTAAAATATTGAGTTACAATGGATTTAAATTAACCCTACCCTGACATGGAGGAAACCTCTCCACCCATCGTGGTCAAGACTGAGCTGAATTTAACTGAGCACATTGATCTCAAACTCATTTTGACTCGACCATGGGCCAGACTGCAGCATATTCACTGAACCCACCACTGCTGGGATTTCAAAGCTTAAACTGGATTGAAGAACTTGAGGATAATACCAGAAAACTCTGAGCTAATTAATTTAAACAACCCTACTGAGAATGCTAATTCTTTTTATTTCCTCTCCTGAGTCATGGGCAGCTCCCTGAGAGAGAACAGCAAACAGAGACACGAGCACAGCCATAAGAATCAACAAAATAACCTCAATACAGTTTGCAAAATCATTATTACACAGCAATCACCCGATGGAATGACACTATTTCTGAGACAATTTCATTACTTTAAGAGATGCCATTTTTGCAGGATGGAGAAGATTTGACAATGGCTAACAGACAGGAAAGCTTACTGTAGCCTGCTGGAAAGTTTCTGGATGAGGTCCGCTTCTCTCCTTTTGAAACTGAACGGGACAATGTGATTACTACCCAGGGTTGCTTGTGTGTCACTTCAGCCAGGAAAAGTTGTGGAAATGACAGGAAAACATGGTGCTGTTATCACATGACACAATAACGTACAACACAATACTCAGCTATTCACACTGAGCGCTCAGTGGCACAAATCACAGCCAGACCTTTCTCTTCCAATTTCCACCAAAGCAACCTCCCCTCCTTGGGGGCAGAGCAGCACCCGATGATTTGAGCTCATTTTAACATATTAAGTCATAAGCAATTTGTTTTCTTACAGCACTGAGAATTCTTATTTCCAACTGTATTACTACTACAATTAGAAACATGCATTATTAACTTATTAGACAAATATTTGTGTGTTAGTGACATGCTACTTCCCTCGAGGCACATTGACCATCCCTGCTCTGCTTTTCTTGTGCTAAGGCAGATCTTACTAACAACGTTTTTTTCCCTTAAAAAAATTTAAAATCGAGCTTCCATCCTGAATCCACCAATCTAGGACTGGTGGTCTCTCCCAGGTGGGTTTGCCATTCATCAGATCCCCTCTCCCAAATAAGTCTGAAGGAATTGAACAACTACATCCTTACTTATTCCCTCCAGAGCCCTACAACTGACAAGAGGTAATCACCACTCTGCACTGTGAGACTCTGCTAGGAATAAAAATTGTGTTCTGGATCTCTGAGTCCCTCAAGCTGTCCAGCTCTAGAAATCTTTCTCAACATGAGGACCTGTTATCTTAGAGCAGTTGGAGGAGTTTGGGTGAGATTGGCTTCTGCTAAGCTCTGTGTGGAGAACAAGCCCTGGATCCCTGCACCACTGACCACTGCAGGCATGGACACAAGGCCAGCAAAGGAACCAGGGGCTCTGCTCAGCTCCTTGTGGGAACCACCTGAGAGGGGCAGAAAATGAGCACTGCTAATTCAACTATAAGAAATAGTTTCATTTCAAATACTCTAAAGAAGTGATTTTTCTAATTTAAACTTCTGTAGGACAAAAAAATTACAACCCAAGTCTGGAAAAGTCCAACTTCTCTTTTGGGATTTAAAAGGAATACAATCAAACAATATCCCACAAACTTTGGGCTGCATCACAGCCTGAAATAACCTGAAATTCACTGCCAAGAATGCACCTGGTCATGTATTTCTTTCTGTGGCAGACAAGGACAGATGGGAGACACAGAAAGCACCTGACTGCAAGACAGAGACTGTTTATTCAGAGAGGCAGCTACTTCAGTGTGGTGACCAAAAGAGCTTGTAAAAAGATCACGGAGACTAAATTTGATTTTTATTTAAAATGTCCCTTCTCTAAGACAGAAGATTTGTGCAGACCAGGTAAAGATCCCCAGGCTCCAGTAGTGTGAGATTTTCCATGCTGGGCTCCTCCACGATGGCTGCTGGGGCACGGTGCTCTCACTGACCCTTCAGAGCCAAGAGCTGGTTTGCTGTAAGCTCTGCAAGGATGCTCACAAAAAAACTAAGGACAAAATGTTCCCAGACAACCATTTTCACTGGTGTGAAATACCCACACAGGATATCAGAGAGAAAAGAACACAAGCTGCCTAACATCAAAGCTCCTGTGCTCCTCAGAGAGGACAACACAACCACCTTCAGACTGCTTGGAGAAAGAGAGATCAGAAACAATCACTTCCAACTGATCCACACTTGTGTCTGCAAAGGCACCACTTACACCAGGCATGAAGGACCATTTGCTCACCTGGATTTATTCCAAGCTTATCTGAGGAAGCAAAACAGGCTCAGCAAGGAAGAGTGTTCAGCATTGCCATAATCCACTGGAGATTGGCTTGGCCATTTCGATTTAGGCTGGATATCAG
The DNA here is from genome assembly GCA_021534815.1 of Acrocephalus arundinaceus. Taxonomy (NCBI): domain Eukaryota; kingdom Metazoa; phylum Chordata; class Aves; order Passeriformes; family Sylviidae; genus Acrocephalus; species Acrocephalus arundinaceus. Next base: position 1,144,483 of record JAJEOU010002598.1, read on the forward strand.
GAAAAGTTCTTCTCCCTCCCAGAGGGTGGTGGGGCACTGAACAGGCTCCCCAGGGAATGGCCACAGCCCCAAGGCTGTCAAAGCTCAAGGAATGTTTGGACAACACCCAAGCAGAGGGCAGGATTTTTGCAGGGTACAGGGCTGGGAGACTCAATGATCCTTGTGGGTCCTTTCTGACTCAGTTCAGGCTGTGATTTTATGATTTGCTCTCTCTTCACTGAAGTTTCCCAAAATGGAAAGGTGTTTGTGGTATGAGCCAAGAACATCCACCTGATATCAAGGATGTCTGTAGTTCTCACAGACACAATACACAGCAAACCCAGACATTTAAGTCCCTTTCAGAAGCCAGCTCCCCAAAAAAGCAGAACAGCAAAACCAGTTCAGTCCCAGAGGCCAAACCCCACCTCCATCACATCCATCCTGTCCATCACAAGATATTTTCCATGACCACTCTGTTCAACAGCTGATTTTCCTGGGTGCATCCTGTCGTTCAGACCCAACGTCCTCCATTGCACATGCTGGAAAAGTCTCATTTTTGGCAAAGAATGAGGACAGAAGATGTCACAAAGACCCATGGGGTTGATGCAGTCTCTGAATCTGAAGACTCTTCTCTCTTTATTTTCTTATCTCTTTATTTTTCTTTATTTTCCATGTGTAAGAAGGTAAGAGCAATGACTGATTCCTTCAGTTTAACCCCACAAAGCAGAAGAGTTGACTCACTTTTCCATAGCCAGGGGAAACAAAAGACATTTTACTACGAGGTGGTGATGAAAGTCTGAAGAGGTAAAGGATGTGCCTGTTCTTCTCTGATGAAATGTGGGATCCCAAGTACACAGAGTAGCAGTGAGTGGGGTTTATTCCAAGAGCTGGTTTAAAGGGGTTTCCTGCAGGAATGTGGTTTTCCATCTGGAGTCAAAGGATTGGAGTCCATCAGATCCAAACCATGGTGGTCCATGCCTGATCCTCTCAGATTAACAGAGACACTGACAGCCCCTGAGGGTCAGAGCCAGCTCCACCAGCTGCTCAGCACAGCAGAGACACACAGGCACCAAGCTCAGCCCAATGCATCAGCCATGTTCTACTTTGCTACTTGTAAATAATTATTGAACAAGATATTTATCCAAAAAATGGGTAGAGACCAAACCTGTGTGTACACACAATATATTTTACACATGTATTCAGAGATGTTACACATAACATTCAGCTTCATCCCATCTTCCTCTCCAAACACCAGCACGTTGTGCATAGGAAGCCAGCAGACATTGCACTTGCCCAAAGAAGAGAGGGAAATATGGGAATACTGGGCTCCCTTCAGCCTGAGGACTCCACTCATGTGCCAGGACATCAGTCCCTAAGACATACAGGATGTGAGGATTGAACAACTGTGGCCTCACTGACCTTGGATTTAAAAAAAAAAAGCTCAGAAAGGAGATTCATGGGGCTGGAAGAAAGGAACTACAGAAAGCCAAAAGGGCATCCCATACTCTCAGGTGGTTTAGAAAACTGAGCAAAAGCATCTCCTGCTCCCTGAAAAAATTTAATAGTAATCAGTTCCATCTGATGGATTTTCAGAGCCTGCCCTACAAACTGATGAGCTCAGACACAGCAATGCCCAGTGTTCCCTCTGGGCAGGACAGCAGCAATGCACTCAGCTCACAGGATCCCTGGGACATTCTGGGATGCAGGAAACACACAGGTGGCTTGGGAACATTTTGATCCAAAAGCTCAGATACCAAGGACTGCTCATGGCAGGAGGGAGAAAGGGAGACATTTCAGCAGCTTCTGGCTGTCAAATGGAATTCTGGATCTCACCTGTACCTCTTAACCATAAAAAGTTACTGGTGAATAATTGATCAGACCATTTGAATGCTCAGAGATTCTCACATCTCACCTTCTCTACAAAGTATGAAATACGAGTTCTAGAACAGCTTATGGAATTTTCCAGATAAAATGGTAAAGGGACAAACACGCCAGTCTTAAAATATTCTGAGAATACAACAGATCCAGATGCTACTTATGGAAAAGTCCAACATGAATGTAGCTGTGGTCTCCTACTTTCTCCTGAGCCACCAGAGAAGACTGAGGTATTTGGTGTCCTGAAGGCTTTGAAAGTCTCCACACACCAAGACTTACAACCAGTTTTCCTCCAGCATGTACACAGCTGTCCTTGCAGGTGGATGCAGCACCTCAAAATAAAGGGAAGGAAAGAAGAGGAGAAAATTTTGCTTCTGGTAACGCAACAGCATGAAGGCACGAGCTGATACCAGCTCTGAAACTCCTCGACCTACTTTCCCTGCTTTGAACCAAGCACTGCAGCAGTTATATCTTGGTGTGAGTTATGCAGCTGTGCAGACATGTCCCCTGGATGTGTGAAGAGAGCTGCAGCTCAGGAGTCCCCAGGATCTACTGCACACTGATGGGACAGCTCTGCTCCTACCAGATCCAGCAGAACCATCAGGACACAACCAGAGGAATTACATAAACCCCAAATCCTTCAACCACACCAAATCTTCCATAGCTTGAAGCCCTGAACTGCTTTCAAAGAAAGGCAGCACCATCCCTGATCTCATGCACAGCAAGTAGAATGGGGAAAATTCCAATTCTTCATGGCCAGGATGAGAGATTTCCCTAAATCCTCGTCCTCAGCAGACTACACAAGGTATTACCAAAGCACTGACCTTGTATTCAGGTTTATAAACCTGTGCTTTTGGAACCAAGCTGACTAAGCAAGGAAAATGGTCACCCCCAGCTCTCCTCAGGCTCTGGAGAATGACAGGTACCCCCAAAGCAGCAACTTGGCCCTGCACAGGCTGCAAACACCACTGGGCTTTTGCCATGAGCGTGGATGGAGTCAAGGATGGTGCTTCATGTGTCTCAGGGAAGGACCTGGCCAGCCACAGGTCACCCATGGAGCCACATCACTGGATGAAGGGGAGGTAACACAGCCACAAAAGCCAGCATGAGAAGGAAAGTCTACAGGAAACTCCTACCCAAGGGAGCATCCCCAGATTTGCTCTTCTGTCCAGACACTTTGTGTTCCAGCAGGCCACACTGATGGAGATTTCATGTTGAATGAAGTCAAGTTCAGTTTGAAAATGAGCATTTCCAGCTCATTGCTCTACTTTTCTCATTCCCACTGACCCAGAATGCTTCACCCCTCTCCACACCATTCAACTCAGTACAAAAAATCTGGTAGTCAACTCAAAACCACTACTCTTGAGTGACTTACCACACACCACCTTAGTGTCCCCAGAAAAATGAGGACAACACTATTAAAAATACCTTTACAGGTAACACAGCTCTGCCACTACCCCATCCCACCTTCTTTTACCTGACATGCCATGAAAAACAGCCCTGAGGAGGCAGCTCAAACATGAGCCCTTGAATTAGGAACTGCAGGATGTTTGTGCCTTGGTGTGTGAGACATCTGTGTCCCAGCTCAGTGGCCAAGGATGGCTGTGTTGCCATGAGGGCCCACAGGGACAGGCACAGAGGCCTCCAGCTTCTCCCACCTTGGATAACCCAACACCTCTGCCACCACAGCTCCTGTGCCACCCCACTGCTGTCTGGGCAGGACAGGCCAGGTCTCAGGGCTTTGGAAGGTGACTTGCCACCATCACCCATCACTGCTGCTCCCACCATGAAGGGGACAGGCCTGCCCTGAGCCATGGGTGAGGGTCCTGTTATGCATCACACCAAGAGGGTCAAGGCTGCAAGGTCCAAATTGTGCCCCCAAATGAGCAGCTCTGACCATGGCTGCGTGCACAAGGACCAGGACAGCAGCTCCCAACCATGCCCAGATGGGACAGGTGACACAGAGCCACCTGTGGATCACAGATCCTGTTGAACTCTCTATCACAGGATTCTGGCCTAACCTCTGCCTCTTCCAAAAGACAGCATGTCCCAGCTTCCCATCCACAGGATGGGGAATGCAGAGATTTGTGCAACAATTTATAATTGCACAGCTCAATCACTCAGCACCCGTGAAGCACTGGGAACCCTTGGGACTCAGATCATTGCATAACATGAGGCTGGATTTGATTTAGACACCCAAGGGTGGCTCACCAGTTTCCAGAAGCTCTGAGGAGCTCAGGTCCCTGCAGTGTGGCAGGTGCTCAGCACCCTTGAAAAATTCATGTGGATTAGCTGAATGGAGATACACAAGGTCCAAATTTTGGTTCCAGACATAGAAAGCCTAAAGTCAGAAGAGGGGTGCTGGGATATCAAGCCCTTACAGAAAGAAGAGAACAGTTCTACCAGGGCAGTGAAGCTCCAAGGGATGTGGAAGCTGCTAGAGAAGTTTAATTTGGAAGTTGCAGACAGCAAAAAGCTCCTTTGCAGAGAGGATTTGCACTTTAAAAATACCAAAACTTAGGAAGTTAAAAGAAAAAACAGACTTTAAAGCAGCACAGTCAGTGAAAATCTCAAATTGATTCTGGCAGCACCTTCTCTGAAGCAGTGACCTACTCCAAAACCAGAGATACTTGAGTGTGTTACAGACCACATCATCTCTGTCATGCAGAGATCACTGGCCAAATGAACTTGTAAACTCTTGGAAGGAAGAGGAAGTTAAATACAAGGCAAAAATCATCACATTTGCAAAAAATGCTCCTGAAAAAATTACAGAAGAAAAATTGTTCCAACACTGAACCAACAGTGATGTTTGCATGAAAAATTAAAACCTGGTTACTAAAGGCTCCCTCAAACACTGAGATGTCTCTGCTGAGGCTTTGGAGGTTGCATTTTAGTTGTGCTGACTTGAAAATGGAAGTGATTACATCCAGATTCTGCAACTTGCAGGAAATGAGAGAGATTCAGTCACAGAAAAAAATCAAAATTCTTGGCACCTTTGACTCTGAATTCTGCCTCCAAGGCTTCCAGGCAGCACTCCCTGCCACAGGAAAGTATCACACAGCAGAAAGGTAACAGAAATCAGTAATAATAAAGATGTGAAGTGACAATTACAGAAATGAGGAAGAGACAGAGAAATATTTACAGGAAAATTCACACCAGCAGTAGGGAACTTGCCAGTTTAAGATATTCCCCTTTGAGGTTTAGGTTTTGGGGTTGTTTTTTTTCCCCAAACAGTAGGAACTCTCTCAGGTTACTTCCTAAAGAACTCCGCCAGCTGCAGGCTATGCTGCTACAGAGCCTGACCCCACATGCCAGAAGGGTATGGGAAAACCTAAGAGGAGATTAAAAGAGCAACAGACACCCCAGAGAGGCTTTGGAACGGCCAAAAAAAAAAAAACCTTTCCAGGAATAACAGACCCTGAACTATATAGAGAAAAAAAGGAAGCAGCAAAGTCTGATGTGCAACCAGATCTGCACTGGCTTTTGAAGAATCCAGCCTGACAGGTCAGTAGAACATCCAACACCTCTTGGGGCAGCTCTCTGGAAAATGTGTGGCTCTCCCAGGTGTCACAAGGAGCTCCACACAGGGCAGCTCTGGAAAGGTTTAAGTCCCAATAAATCCATGAAGACACAAGCTATAGGGAAACTGTGGAGTTCAACTGCACACCAGACACTTCAAACATCAAGTTTGTTCACTAAGAGAGATTAGTTCATTTTGTCACCTTTCAAGGTGAAACTGCAAGGCTCTGATAATCAGGGTCTCAGGAGGTGGCAGCTCTGAGAGTCAAGAGACTTCCCAGCCAGCAGACAGAACTCTCAGGGAGCAGCATGCTGTCAACCAGATGCCAAACAACGTTCTCTGTGCTTGCCCATTTCCAGCAGGTCAATCTAAATCCTCTAAGTCAACATTCAGGTATCACTGCCAAAAATACAAAGCTTTCCAAAAAACCAAAAATCTCATCTCCAGCCAAATGGTTTCCATCTTGGTTTCAAGAGCAATGGGCAGCACAGCCCAGCCAGAAATCCTACCATGCACAACCACAGTCACAACTCACCACATCACTCCTGTTAGTGTGATCTGAATCTCCTTTTAGCAAAGGCAACCAGCTGCAAGCAGCTCTGTAAAGCTTCCACATAGATAACGGAGTAATCTAATTTTGTTTGTGACCTAAATCCTACTTGGACACAGGACAGATGAGGTAAAAGGTGGGATGCTTTCCAGTTGGTATAATGGGTTAGAATTTGAAGAGCTCACCCTAACCATGGCTTGTGTCCTCCAGCCTCTGCAACGTCTGCTGCAGGGAAAACAAAGTTAGCAGCTGTTAATCTGGTCTAAGTGACAAAGTCAGCCTGAACTCACAAGAGACGTGGGCTAACCTGGCAGGTCTCCACAGCCTCCACTGTCCCCAGCCTGCACAGCATGGTAATCACACATCTCCACTGACTCTGACCACGCATCAGCCATCAGTAAAACTCTTACCTCTTCTCTAGACTGCATCTTTTCAAGTATGAATTATATTCCCCAACTGCTGTCTATAATTCAGGCTCTATTCTGCCCTACCCTGTACAGGTCACATGTAAAATTATGTTTACAACAGTGCTGGATGCCCCACAGACAGGCAGGAAACATATCATGCCTAGATGAAAATCTCTTTGCACTTCTCCAGCAGATTTGGTGGCAGCAGTTCCAGGTGAACCAAACAAGACACATCTCCTCCATCACATGCAGTCACAGAACCAGAATGGACCTTCCTCCCAAACCCCTGCCTCACTTTCTGCTGCTCAACAGATCATCTCAGCAGAAGCAACAGGACACCCCAGATCAGTGGATCCAAACCACAGAACCCCAAATTTCATGTGAAAAATTAACCTCTCTGTATCTTCAGATCCACCCATCTGGACCAAGAGGGCCTGTCCAGGAAAACACCCAGGAGTGTGGAGCCAGTGCTCATTTCAGGAGGACACCCAGGCTGTTCAGCTCCACCAGGCTGAGAAGTGGCTCGGTGAACAGAAACACACTCTGTGTCAGGAACACATCTGGGTGAGGAGCTCTGAAATATCCACTTCAAATCCAAAGTCTAGGAAAGGTTTCTAGCCTACAGTGGAAAAAGTCATTCCAGCATCTCAGGGAAGAAGGCAGGAGATGGAGATACATCAGCTGTGAGACAAACACTTGACAGAAGCGTGCAATCAGAAGATGTCAACACTGCTTTTGAGGAACAGCCTCTGCTACAGACACATAAAGGACACGAGGACAATTTGCTGCACCCAAGCTCAGCCAGTCTCACCACACAGAAAGCAACCAAGCGAACAAAATCCATCTTTTTAAACAGAAATGGCATGACAGCTTGCAGCCTCCCAGAAAGCTTTAGCACAGACACATCACCATCAATTCCAGCACTTGAAGAGCTATCATATCCAACCCAAAACATCTGCAAGCCCTCTGACCTAGTAACACCATTAACCAGGCCAGGATCCAATCCCTGCCAACAACTGCAACTCCCACAGAGAAACAGCAGCACCTATCTTGGACAGTGTTGACAATCACTTGCACAAACATGAAACTTAAGATGTCACAGACTAACAACAAAAGCTCTTCCGTGCTAGACAGGAGCCACGGTGACTTCCAGTGAATCCCAGACAGAAATCTGCACAGATAAACACAGAAAAGTCAAATCCCTATAGATGGCTGATGGTGGGGACTCACCAGCTGAGACTAAGTCCTTTATTTAATGGACTAAGAAGGTCAGAGAGATGAAAGAGCCCCAGAAGGGGCTCTGCAGAAAATCTTTACAAGAGTTTGATGATGTGATGAGACACAAAAAGCGAGTATCTAAATGTGAGCTCTATAACCAGTAACAATACACTATTTCAGAAAGGAGAGAGAAGGAAAGAGGAGGACTTGCTGGACAGGTCACTCAAGATTTTAAGAATCATCTTAAGCACTCTAAAAATTTCTCTATATTGTAATTACCATCAATAACTCATCAGAAACACATTCCTAACTTGATTAAAGCTTGTTTGAAAATCCCCAGCATGAAGAAGCTCCCAGGAACAGAGCCCAGCAGGTATGTCCTGTGGAAGCAGAAGGCACTGAGCTCCAGGAGAGAGGCAGTGACATGCAGAGCCAAGCAGGAGGCATCTATGACAGGGACACTCCAGAAGCCCAGGCAGCAGGGAGGCTGCAGTGCAGCTTCTGGGACTTGACACTGAGAAAACTCCTGAGACCTCAGAGAAGAAAAATGTGGGACATCTTTTGCTTGCTTGCTGCATCTGCCACAGGGACTGGCTGCAGAGCAGCACTGTCCAGCTAGATTGGTGGATCTGAGGATACAAAGCTGATCTTTTTGGTGCTGGTACCCTGGTATTTAACAGTCAGGAACAGCTCTGTGCCACACTTGCTCTCAGACTTTGGACAGGGATATCCTGGGGCTAAACTGGCTGGAAAACTCACTGAGACCTAATCTCTGCATAACTCCCCAAACATCTCCCTGTTGCTAAAATGATAATCCTCAATCCTCATCTGTTTTAGTGCTGAAAACAATTCTATCACAGTTATGGCTTTCACAAGTAACACAGGAAAAAGAAATTCTAACAAAAAGTAATAAGCTGATTAAAGAGATAGGAAAACGACAGTGACTCAGTCTGGACATTATTTATAGGTGCATCTAGCATTATCAGCTACAATACTCAATTCAATCAATTCTGGAAGGCATTAGCTCCAGTGTAAACCAAAGATCCCAATTTAACCTTTCCTTTAATTCCAGAAAAAAATCTTTACAGTGGCTCAAACTGAGAGATTTAAACAACCTACAAATAACTGGACTAATCAAATTGCATTCAACTAACACTGGGTATTGGCTAATTCATTTCAAAGTTGTTCCACTAGTTGTGCCATTGGCTTTATACTCACATGTGTGGATTTTGGAAAGGAACTCCAGAAGTATTTAGAGTAAATCTTGCTGTGGACTTGAAAGGTGGATTTGCAAAATTTAACTTCAGCGCTTTGCGTTTACCTGGGAGACAACGAACATAAAGTAAACTTTTTGTCAGCACAAAATATTGAGAGCATCTGGAAATAAAACAGAAAAAAAATGACATATTGTAAGAAAAGGATTTTACATTTTACAACATTAGCAAATCACAGCTTGTGTTAGGGCACAGGATGGTGACACAGAGTCAGCTCTCATACCAAGGTCTTCCCCAGCTCATTCAAAGGCAGTTGCCAAAGTAAGGCATCCACAACATCTCTTGTGACAGCTGGAGCACCTGGATCTCCTGCCAGGGCTCCAGCAACCACAGCACCTCCAACCCCAGGGCTGAGCATCCTCCATGTACACCCATGGGGCACAGAGACCTGACCTGCCACACACAGCCTGGGCACACCACCAACCTGGGGGGATGGCACTGAAGAGGGAAAGGGCACCTTGGGGTGTCTTTTATGTGACACTCCAAGCACAGGATGACTGCTGGAGCTCCTGATCCTCCTTAGGCTAGCAGCAAATGGAGATAACCAGGCTTGAGGGAGGATGGATATCTGTGCACTCTTCTGCCAAGCAGAGAGTGGCCAGGAAAGCTCTGCGGCCAACTGAGGAAGGAGTGGGAAACACAAAATAAATAAACAGTAGTGTGGGAGGGGTCCTGGTCATTGTGCCAGCCATTTGTTCTGTATTTTCCACTGAAGTTGAGATGACCTGCTCAAGCAACAGCAGGATTGGGACTACAAGGGCAGTTTTCCCTCTCCAGCCCTCCCACTGGGGTACAGAAGTGTCTTGTCCCCACTTGCCCACAGGAAACCTTCTCTCTTTCACACCAAAACACCTGAAATGAGGTCTCCTCTCCCTCCACCTTCCCAGGACCCCATGACTGAATCCCCCCCAGGTTCCCACTGCCTGGGTGATGTCTTTAGGTTGGAAAGGTCCTTAAAGATTAACTCATTCCAACCCCTGCCATGGGCAGGGACACCTTCCACTAGGTCAGGTTGATCAAAGCCCTATCCAACTAAACTCTGAATGATGAGACAACCACAGCTTCTCTGGGCAGCCTGTGCCTCACCACTCACACTGTAACAACTCATTTCAAGCTGACTCTAAGGACACTCAGCCAGCACAGACACAGAGCACTTTGTACCTCGTGTTTGTCCTTTGAGCAAAGCCTGCAGCTGAGAGCAGGTAAAAGAACCAGAGGTGTTTCTGTGAGTGCACAACCTGTCACAACACCACACCATCCTGACTGACCTCCCACACCTCTTCTGACTGCTTCCCTGAGGGTATCTCCCCCTCACACAGAGCAAAACCAGACTGAAATCATGACTGCAAAGGGCCTGGAGGATGTGATGCTGATCCCTGAAACCTTCCTCAGCTCCCCCCAGATCTGCACAGGCACAGGGGGTGGTGCTGGGCAGGAACCTGAGGAGAATGGCCACACAGCCCCTCGCTCACAGGTCCCATCACAGCAGCACAAATCTGCCCTCAGAAGAAATCCCTGGATTCCATCTATCATCCCTTGAGTCTGTTTCATTCACACACCTGAATTCCCAGCCCTCTGTCAAGGGTGGTGACATTATGTTGTAAGGTTTTCCCTTTTTCACTGCAATGTTTATACAGCTCAGGAGAACATGGGACTTGAAGTGGCCCAAGACTAAAATTGACACAATTAACTAAACCTTCATCAGAAAATCTCCTCAGGGCCTCCCCTCCTATTCTTACTATTTGTAAACTTTATACACCAAGTTTCTTCCTGTTTTTACTCAGGGACAGAACTCTTTGTAACACAGTTAAATTTTGGTCTATTGATTTCTACCTCGGTAGGTTTCTAAGGATAGTTTCAATTATGTCAATCCGCCATCTGAAGCCAGATTTTCTACAAATCCAACAAATACAGAAGCTTAGGCTGGCCCTGGGAAGCAAACAGGATGGTTTGTTTCTGCTCAGCTGATGAACAAGGAATGTGACCGGGAAAAACGAACATCCTGAGAAATGCCAGGAATTTCCATCCAGCACAGATCACATGGAAATGTACTGTAAGTGAAACAACAGATTCAAATGAAGCGAAGTCTGAGGAGAGCCAAAGCAAACTGAGGTCCCCAGCAGCCTTCCATAGCTTCAGCTGTGGACCCCAAACCTTGAGTTTATCCTAAACAAGACTTTTGACTCCACATCTCTATTCCTTGCAGACACATCATTCTAATTGGGGGCAAAAGAGCCCCTTTAAATGCAGGAGTTTTACTGTGATTTTGCTTGGCACATTACAGACCACCCTACCTCACTACAGCAAAGAGACTTGGGGGTTATGGTGCTTCTGGAATTCACTAATGCCCATCACCACCAAGGCTGCATGACCAAAACTGCCCGAAAATGTGCTGCAGAAATATTCACCCTACATAAATTGTCTTTTAAAGGTTCTGCTAACTTAACACATAATCCTAATCATTTAACCACTTTAACATCTACTTCTCTGACATCTTTTGCAGTAAAGATTATGGGAAAGTAATGATTTGGAAGAAAAAACTAACTCTGCAACAGATAACTTTTTCACAAATTGGGGTAATCCTCAAAACTCAAAATAAAATTTCCTGACTTATGGTCTTCCCAATTGTGACTACTGGGTTTGTTCAGCTGCATGTTAATGATTATACCAAGTCCAGACCATATTTGAGAGAAGGATGGCCTGGACTTCAGCTGAGAAGAAGTAGCAAGTACTACCTTATGTTTTGAGGGAATCTAAACAGGATTGTATCCTACATCAGGCTGCTCTCCAAGAAGAAAAAAGACAACCAAAAATAGTTTTCTGGTTGTAAATAAATTAATCTACCCATAAAGATAGCAATTTTTGTTACAGATCATCCCAGCCTTCAAGTGGTGGTGGTGTCCTCAAAACAATTTTTAAAAGATGTCATCATTCTACCACCAGGTCTGTGCATTGAACTGAGGTCCAGGAGTGATGCCTTGTATCCCAAAATGCACAGCCCTCGGAATTCCATAGATCACAGCCAAAACAGACACTGGGAAAAGCACCTACATAACAGCCCCAGAAAAGTTCAGGCTCACAGCAGCCCTTTTCCTTGCTGCACTGGTGAATGGGTGCTAGGCCAAGGACAGAATTATTTATGTGCTGCTATCCATCACCAGAATTAATCCAAGCACTTGGCTCTGCAGTTTAGTTCTCATCACTGTGAGGCCCTTTACCACCACCACAGCCAACCAGCCTTCAAACAACAAGAAACAGCTGTCTAGCAGGTCACACGTAGGCCAAAAGTATTCCTCCAGAGTTAGATTGTGTGCTACTATTTTTACTTCACCTAGGACATTATGATTTATGGAATCACAGAATCATTAAGGTTGGAAAGACCTCGAAGATCACCAAGCCCAGCCATCACCCCAGCACCGCCACCTTGTTCACCATCAAACCATGGCCTCAAGCACCACATCCACCTTTTTACACTTCCAGGGATGGGACTTCACCTCCTCTTTGGGCAGCCCCTTCCAATGCTTGACAGCTGAAGAAATTTTCCGTAATATTCCATCTAAACTCTCCTGGCACAGCTTGAGGCCATTCTCTCTCCTCCTGTCCCTGTTCCCTGAGAGCAGAGCCTGATTCCCTCCTCCAGGGAGTTGTGCAGAGCCACAAGGTCCCCCCTGAGCCTCCTTCTCTCCAGGCTGAGCCCCATTCCCAGCTCCCTCAGCTGCCCCTGGAGCTCCAGACCCTTCCCCAGCTCTGCTCCCTTCCCTGGGCTTGCTCCAGCCCCTCAAAGTCATGAGGGATTCAAGGTGCCTCAGCAGTGCCCAGCACAGAGGGATTGTCACTCTCCTGGTCTTGCTGGACACACTGTGGCTTGGCAATTTCTTCAAGCCTCTGAGCCACCTTTTGTTGGGGAAAGCAATTCTAACTTCTTCCCAGAATTTCCTCACCACCATTCCTGCACGCTGCACCTCAAGAGCACTGCTTACCATGTTCAGGTTACACAGAACAAACTGCTCCCTTTTCAAGCAGTAAGATTTTCAAAACAGCAGTAGTTTAATGGATTTTTCCAAGGTTTCTATCTTGCAAGGGTACAAACTGATCCTTGTCAAAATGTTTTCCACTCAGTTCAACTCTGCAGAATCAACCTCTTGCTGCCACAGCCTGAGCACAGATCACAGTGTTCAAGTGAGTCACAGTGCACAGGTAAATATTCTCTCTGGTCAGATGCTGAAGTCACTCTGTTTGTGCAGTGATGATACACCAGGAATCAAATCTGCACTCTTTTTCCTTACTGTAACCAGGAAAAAAAAAAAAAGAGATAGAACCACAGAAACACAAACTGTGACAGCAAACAGCAGGAAGGGAAGTCAATAGATCTGTAATGAACTGTGAAATCTTTCTACCTCTCCCTTGTAATATTAAAACACATCAACAAAATGACAGAGGAAAGGGGGAAGAATGGATTATTTTCTTCCATTTGGAAACAGAGCTGAATGCTTGAGGTTATTTTCTTAACAGAAAACTATCAGTTCTGATTTCTTCCAAGGTAATTCCAGGCAAAGCGAGTGCAAACTCTGAAGTGAGACAGGAAAAAAAACCCAAAAACAACACAGATCTCTGCTCTTCCAACAGCTTTAAATAACCAAACTGCTGTACTTGTCTGCTAACAAAATGCCTGCTTTGATGTAGAGACAGCAAAGAACATTTACCTGTGTTCAGAGCTGCAGCCCCACAGTTGCTGACATCCTGAATGCTCCCAGGATTTCCAGCTGGTTATTCCTGCTGCTGCTAGCACAGCTCTGCCTGCCCACAGACCCTTCCAACCTACCATCCTGCACTGGTATTTGCTTCCTTTCCAGTCTTGCTCATGGATCTACTCCAACACCAGCACAACTAATTTGAGACTAAAGCAGGTTTCCAGTCTTACACTAAAGATAAACTATTTTTCAAGAAAAGCTAGTCAAATTTTGAAACAAAACCTGAAGAATTTTAGCATATCATGCAGTTCTATTTGAGGAGTCTGGATGAAAGAAGAGGCCTGAGATTTGACTTACTAGTTTTAAGAGTTGCAACTACAGAAATTCACTTTAAAGGGTACAAAATATTTTCAGTGCATCTGTTACTGACGTTTTCAGTCCTTCAATGAAACCTGCAATTTCGTATAAACTGAGAGTCAGCATTCAAATCTGAAATGATGATTTTGCACTGCAGGAGTAAGCTAAGTGTGCTCATTTTTAGGAGTCACTTCATTAGAAAGAGGATTTAGCTATAATTCACCCACAGCCCCAAGTGTGCTTCCAACTAGGGAGTACAAACATCCAAGCCTAGAGCAGCCAGGACTCTGGAAGAATTATTGGCCACTGCCTTCATGAACACACGCCATGGCAAAACAATCATACTAGACAATATTTTAATGAGACATCTGCATGATTTGGGGCTGGGAGGTGGCTCACAGCTGCACCAGCAGGCCCCCACCTCTGTGACTGGCAATGCAGGATACAGGTTACATCCAAGAGCATTTCCAGCATCTATAAATACCTCCACCACGACACCTGGCAAAGTAGGTTAAGCTTAGAGGGCAAGAAATTGCAATCAGATTAAGATTAGTTCCCTTAGACTGGCAACTCCCAGAAGCAAAACCTGAGAATGAAGTCTCTGGACACTCCAAAACTCAATAACCTTCAAAATTATCCCTGATGCTGCCCTGCATGGAAACACCATTTGTATCAACAGGGTTAAAGCTCCCTGCCCAGAGGAGAGTGCAGCACTCGGGTTAGACAGCAGCTTCCAGCCTAAACTGGGGTTCAGGCAATTTCTTGCTGGAGAGCAGCATTTAATATGGCTCAAATCACAGTCCAGGGCCAAGCCTGGTGAAACACTGCTGCAGAGAACCTGGAGGGTTCAATTGTCCACATGAAAGGTGCTGCTGGACCAGGAGTCTGTGTCTGCTCTCCCAGCAGCATTTTGCTTCACCCAAAATATTCCTGTAACCTGTGCCTGAGGCAGCCACGGCATAACCCTGCAGAGCTGAGCCTGTAACGGAGCAGGTGTCAGAAACAAAGAGTGACACTGCCCTGGGAAATTTATTGTGCAGCACCTGGAGCCTCTCCTGGTGAAAAACAATAATAAATTATGCAAAGGGCCATGGCAGCTACTTTTTCAATCTGAAACAGCACAGCAACAATTATAAAATACACCACCAGAAGGAGGACTGGGGAGGGGTTTGGTTGATTTTATTACTTTTTAATTTTAGGAGTTTGTATTCAGACTAAAAGCAAGTAAAAAAAATCTGTCCTTGAGGCCTTTGCTTAAGGTCAATGGAAAGGATTTTGTTTCTTTGGATAAAGCAACAAGCATGTTTCCATCATCCCTCTAGATACCTTAGGCCAGCAAAGTGGCAACGCCAATCACAGCCTGCATCCCACTGGCTCCAATAAACACCTTGGACCCAGCCACCAGACTGAACCCTCCAGTCACAGAATCAAGAATAAGAAATCCTCCAGAGGCAGGGGAATAGGAATAGTTTACATGTTGCCTGTCACTGACTAGTTAAATAACTAGAAAGAATAAGCTGAGCAAGTGTGTGTGTGAAAATGTTCAAGCTGCACTAACACACACAAAGAAAATGTTGGAAACAACCTGTACTATATGAGGAGACTCACACTGGAGTGGGCTTTTAACAGACTTCAGACTCTCCTGTGGAGGGACAACGCTCTGACCCCAGCACTGGGCTGCTTTCCACTTGACCACTATTTCCATAAGAGATAATCCTTTGCACAATGCAAGCATAGCAGATCTTCATGTCTGGATCCAAAACTTTTAATATATAAAGGGTTTTTTTTCAAATACTACCAGCCTGACATCTATGCATAACTAAAAATACACCAAGCCAATTTCTCAAGTTTGGATCTGCTTCACATGAACTGGTCTCTTGCTTGTGAGTGCCCACGTGTGCTGCTCTCCTGAACATCTGATCAATGTCTTCACCATCTCAGAGAGGAACTGAGCCCTTCTGAAAACCTGGTCTCAGCTGCAAAGTTCATTCTGCACAGTTCCACTGGTAAAGATTTTGAACTGGATCTTAAAAACACCGTGGAATACATGGTCCCAATGGGTATTTTTGCTTAGTTCTGCTGAATTATAATGGAAGTGTGTAGAGTTGCTTAAGCAAGAAATGAAATCACAAGTCTACAAGGCATATAAAGCTTTTAGTTGTCTTTGAAAGCACTTGATTAGAGAACTTTTAGACACTAAATCCAAGGCAATTTTGTGCTAAGCTTTAGAAGTGGTATCTGTAGATAGATCTATCTGATCTATTTTTGTACTTCTCCAATCTGGATTTCAGAAAAAGATGTTCTAATTCCAGGGGTAAGGGCTGGATCCAAAGACAAAAAGAGTAAGAACAGCTGCAGTGATCCATCTAGCACATCATCCTGCCCTCCACCACAGCTCTGAGATATCAATGAAAAGAGTGATAACCAAAGCCACAACATCCTTCCTTCGGATATTCTTTCATCCACCAACCACTTCCAGCTCAAGGCCCTCCTCAGTCAGCCATAGTATCTCTGTATTTAATGATTCTCGCTGGGTTTCACTTCTACAGTTGTATCCTATCATCTCATCACCTTGTGAGCACCAGACCCCATCGTGCCAGGCTGGCAAGAGCTCACCCAACTCAACCCAACACTTGATTGAAGTTCTCAGACTCGAATCAAGTTAAACAACACAAACCCAACACAGCAGCTCAGCTACGTGCAGGCTGCCAGCAGAGACACACCCTGCCACCTATGCTGGTGCTCTGTCACCACCCACCTTCTCCCCTTGTCACACAGGACCTGCCCTGATGCTTGCATTTGAGACACAACCTGAGTTTGTTGAATTTCCATCACTCTGTCCAGCGCAGCAGCAGCAGAGACCTCCCCAAAACCACACAGCAGGTCTGGGTGTTCCCACTGGATCCACTCCCTGTCTGCAGGACAGCAAATCCTCAATGCCACAAGGGATGTACACAATCCAGCACCAGGGTTTGCCCAGCACACCTCCAACTATTGCCAGGAGTGCCCTGCTGCCATGTCACAGCTCATCTCCCAGCACCTGATTATTCTGCTTTCCAAGGAAGTGGAGAAGGAAAAATGAAGGAAAATTCACATAAAAAGGAATTTTTAAAAAAAGGGCAAAAATTCTAAAAAAGCTTACTTAAATGAACTTTGGTTCACTTTCATTACTTGGTTCAAACTTTTCCTCATGCTGAAATCCAGCAGAAACACCCAAAGGCGTATTTCTCAACACCAAAAAAACTTAATGAACACTCAGAGGCTTTGTTAAACATCACACCACAGCTCTGTGAACACCAGCTTTTGGGCTGATGTTTTTCTTACAAAAAAAAAAAAAAATCTTGTGCACTCGTAAAAATTCCAGCTTTGTACCACCTTGTGAAGCATTCAGTATGAATTAGCAATACCCTGTAGCAGGACAAGCACAGGAAGAACCCCTGATTCCCATTGCTGAGACATGTCAGGCATTGTCTAAGACTGTTTCCAACAGAATTTGCAGCTTTAATAGCTTGGCAGCATCAAACCCTCTTCAGAAAGACACAGGGTGATGGCACTCCTGCCCAACATTGTCATTCAAGTGACAAAAGGCACAGAATGCCAGCAATGAGCTGCTGCTCTGCTGGAAGGAGTGAAGGCAGCAGGTACCAAACCTCTTGCATTGCTCCACTGAAGGCTGGAGTCAACCAGGGATTTGGGCACAGGGCTGCTGCCTTCAGGAGCTTGGCAGATTGCTGGAGCTGCCTCCAACAGCTGGCTGCTCTCAACAGCATTGTGGATATTTACTTATGTGGCAGAAATCTTCACTTCCTTGTGAGTGAAGAAAATACTGAAGTGTGACAACAATTCAACTTGTTCCTGAAGGAAGAACTGCACAGATGGACACAACAACTCTGACTCCAACAGCCAAGGGATCTGCAGCAATGAACAAGGGACTGGCTTTGGAATGCAACTCTAGACAAAGATTTTGCATCCTCTCAGTGAAGAGAGAACAGATTTAAGAAGACAAATAATATTTTAAATAAAGACCTTATTACAGCCATTCCTAATGCAAGCAAACACTGCAGAAAGTGAAAGTAGAAAAATGAGGAGCTGCAATCACGTTACCTGCAGAGCAGGAAGCTGAGGGTTTGTGGTTTTCCTTTTCTGTGTGGTTCCAGATGAGTAAAACCCCAGTGTTTCCAGCCAGGACAAACCCAAGCCTCTGCAGAGCTTGGCTCCAGCACATGGATCACAGTCAGGAGGTGAAACTTCTGTGGAGAGCTCTGCTCTCCTTCCACCACCCAGCTCAAAGGGTTCTGCTCCCCTAAAGGCCACACAAACCCTTTATTTCCACAGCACAGGAACTCCTGCTGCCTTTTTATTGTTACAGTTTTTATAATTGAAAAAAAGAGTGCTTTTTATTACTTTGTATTTATCTTGCAGCACTATTAACAGGCCCTGACCGTAGGACTGGGGTCTTGCTGTTATGAAATTAAACAGAGAAGGGACCTTCACATCAAAGTCTGGGAAATAAATTTCCAACAGTTCTGAGGTTTGCAACCCTGGTAGAAACAGAAAAAAAGAGAAGATTCTCTGACCCTTTCGTTTCCTTTATACAGACTTGTCAGCAAAACATAAATGGGAAGGAACTACCCCTGGGAACAGCCCTTCCCACAGACAAGGCAGAGCTGGGCACAGGCAGGAGCCCCACACATGGAAATGGAGAATGGCTTGGGCTGGTGCCTGGGCAAGGAATGCCATGGGACAGGGACCTCAGCCACGGGAAGTTCAGCACTGCATCCTGCTGCTCTGCAGAACTGCATCCCAGGGCACAGCTGAATTTGCAAGCTAAAAGCTGCTCTCTTTAGGCCAGCAGGAAGTCAGTTCCAGTGCATATTTCCCCCCTCATTTCACCATTTATTAATATCCTGACTGCTTACTGTAAGGTCTCCCAAATCTAGGTTAGCAGAACACCAACACACCTCGTGCCTCACCTGACAGCACACAGTTTTGCTGAATTATTCACTAAGGTAAAGCTGCCACCCTGAACTGAGACTTACTGCTCTTTTTCCCATGAAAAGGCTGTAGAGCACTGGCAATCAAATCCTGCCACTTCTCAATGAGTTACATGAGAAATTCAGACACCTGTGTTACATTCCTTTCATTTACAACAAGCAGAGGATCTGCAAAGCATCTCTCTCCAGTAAAACCTTTGATCTTCCAGCACAGAGAACAGCATCTTCCTTTTCCTTCTCAGCACAAATACCCCCACCTTCAAATTAAAGGAGTTCTTCTGGAGGAAAAGATGTGGAGGCACAGCAGAAAGCATCACTTAATGGGAGAGGACAACAGGTATGTGCCACCCTGTGCCAGGTCCAGGCCAGACCCTCCTGCCCTCTTTAAGTGCCACCAGTTTCATCAACAATTACTGAGCACTGACTGAGTACTTGAAAAAAATAAATTAACACCCAATAGCTCCCATCATTCTCATTAATAGCTGTTAAGCACGACCTACAGAAATTGCCTATGAAAGAGAAAGCTGAATGGGTAAATGCATTCATGCTATTGTCATCCTTTCCCCCAAAATACATGTGACATTTGCATGGAACGTGCACAAAGTCAGTAAATACACTTCCAGCACTTTAACAAGTGGTTTGAAGAGAAAACTACAATTACAATGTACTCTGGGGGTAATTAAAGCAAACACACTGTCACTACTGAGCAGTTAACAGTATTTTAAACGGAAAATACTCAACATCAAAATTTCTCTTTGCTTAAACCACTTTTGCCAAGAACAAATGGGGTTTGTTCTGTCACAAGAATCTTCTTGAGTGCGTTCCTAAGAGCTCACTTCTTAATCTGCCTGGTTAAAATCTAAAGGGGAAACAAGGCATGGGCACCTCTCAGCAGCTCTCTGGGCTGGCACATGGTGCCCATCCTGCAGCACAGGCTGCTCCAGCTGCTCCTGCCATGGCTCTGCCCACAGCAAAGTCTCAGATCCAGCCCTCACAGCTCATCAAAGGCTCCCCCAAACCCACCCCTCAGGCTGGACAAGGACCCCTCCCATTACCTTGTATTAGGCTGAACTTCTGACAATAGTCTCACCTTTACCTGCATGAGTTTAAACTAACAAAGTGCAGGGTTAGCCTGGACATGAGGAAGAATGTTTTGCCATGAGGGTGGTGATGCCCTGGCACAGGGTGCCCAGAGCAGCTGTGGCTGCCCCATCCCTGAAGTGTCCAAGGCCAGGCTGGACACAGCTTGGAGCACTCTGGAAGGTGTCCCTGCCCATGGCAGGGGCATGGAATGAGATGGGCTTTAAGATCCTTTCCAACTCAAACCATTCTATGATTCAATGACTAACTCCATGAACAGCCAACTGACCATGTTTGACACAGACTTCCAAAGCAGCAAACCAGGCCAACAGCCCCAGCAAGGGAGCAGGCACTTGCTCTTATCCTTAGTGAGATGTGAAACCTTCCCTGGAATAAAACTCAGGCAACCATCTACACTCAGATGCACACAACAGTTGTTCCTAGAGAAAACGACAATCACAACCCTTGGAGATGAAGATCTCCACTAGGCAACACTTCAGGAACTCCCCAGCACCAAGAGCTTTAGGGTTTGTGGGCTCAACCCACTACTCTTCTGTATCTTCTGCATTTTTAAGGCAAACTGTGATGCTCTGGCAAAGAGGTGTTGAAGTATTGGTTTAAGGCTTTTTCTTAATGGGTTTCAGCCTCTTGGGTCTGACCTAGCTGCATTCCTGCCTCCAGGCATAGGAGTCAGCAAAGTGAATTTAATGGAAACATTTTACAGCCTTCCGGGGTGCAGGGAGCTCACAGCATGGCAGGTAAGAAACCACCAGCACATTGCTGCTTGCAGGGCAAAGTGCACTGCAGATTCCAGAGCTGGAGGCACACATTTTCACTCCAAAACTGTCAAGGTCAGAAAGCCACAGTGATGCTGTAGGGATTTTTGTCACCTGCTCTCTGGAAGCCCTTTGGCGGCAGCCTGGCCCCATGCTACCAGCAGCTGTGCTCTGCACTCCCCTGCCACCAGCAAAGCATTTCCCATGTTTTCCTACACTTCCAGGTAGCCAATGCAGGGCTGAGCAGAAAGGATTCACTGGTTATCAGTCCTCAGCTTATGGCAGCCTCAGAATCCCTTAACCCTGAAATGACAAAACAACAAATTCCCTTCCCTAAGATCCCATTCATCACCAGTTTACTGCAGGGCTACCTACCAGTTAGACCCAGTTGCTGAGCTCTAGAAAATCTCACTATATTGCAAAATCTACTGATGACAAAGCCTTTTTATTTCCTTTTTTTTTCCTGTGAAGTATCTTTTATTCAAGATTTTTTGTTTGGTAGCAGACTTCAACCCTTCAAACACTCTATCCCAGACAGAAGATTCAGTCTCAGCTGAAAGGCACTGCTGGGAAGTAACTGAACTCCTGCAGAAGCATTTACAGTCTTAACATGCCAGGCAACTGTGAGCTGGCAGAAAGTCTGACACAAAAGCAAAGCATTGTCCTTAATAAATATTAACTAACCTTCTTGGGCTGTCATAGTTCATATGAACCATGGGGTGCCAGCTGCTCCCAGCAAATCCCATCTCTAACTCAGTCTCACCTGCAGAGCCATTAACACAGCTCCATCACACAGTCACCAGCAGGTCACTGCTCCCTTGTGCCCAAAGGCCACTTCTCCCTGTCCAGACACCTCCAGGCAACAGCTCCCTGGGGCAGATGCTTCCCTTCCATCTCTTTTCACACCTCAGTCGCTGTCCTCTCTGGTATTCATCAGAAAGGTCGATAAATTTACCTCAATTCTTGTCACAGAGCTCTGGTTTGCAAAAGAGGTTTGAAATTCCAGCTTCCAACACCAAGTTTCCTAAATATCTGTATATCCTGAGCTAAGAGAAAGCTATTAAAGAATAAATAGGTGCTTTCCAACCCTGTCCTAGGGGAGTAATTCTGACACACGGGCTCACTCTGCACTGGAAAACTCAAGAGCTCCTTTCAGCTCTCCAAGACAGGAAAACACCAGCCTGTGAAAAATAATGGACAACAAAGGATTTTCTATATACAGTATCTGAGAAGCAATGTCTCTGAACAGCAGTCACAAAATATACTGAGATGAAACCCAAAGACACCGTTTAAAAACATTAGCAATTATCTCTTCAGATATTAGAATTGCTGCAACAAATTTGCATATGGAGTAAAAACAAAAAAAACTTTGTGTAAATTGAAAGAAATGCAAAGGCACAAGGTTTCTACAATTCAGGTTTATATTAAAAAAATAAAACAACCAAAACTGAAATAAACCATGCTAAATTAAAACAAATCATGCTACCCTTTTGTCACAGGCAAAGCAGAAGGCACAAATCTACCTCAACAATTGATGACCTTTTAAGAAGTCTTAGCTGAGTTCTTGCTGCACCAGCACTGTGAGAAACAGTGGCTCTCTCAGAAGCAGGAATGGCATATCTGGTTAGTTGCAAGAAAAAGCAAATTCTCAGAACCAATATTGATAAAAAAGCAAAGATATTACTAAAAAAAAAGGTGTAGTTTTATCTCTTTGTGCTCTTGAACAGAAGCTTATCTGAAAGCCTAAAATAAGAGACCATTTCTCATTCATTCACTCAAAGGAGAACACCAGCATTAAGAACCTCCTTTTATCTTTCAACGTTTACTCTAAAATTATAAATAAAATGGATTTTTTTCAATCAAACTTTAGGCTGCACTGCTTTGAATACAGAGCAGTCCCATCATCAGGATCCAGGGGACAAACACTGGCATCTGGCAGGAAAGGAGGGACCAGGGTACCGTATGAAGTAACAAACTTTGAGACTGAAGAGATTGGTTTGTTCCCAGAAAGCTGAAGGTTTGGAGTAAATCTGCCCATATTAAACAATATTTTAAAACAAATGGTCCAGCTGCTCATGCGCAGGCAATTTCCCATGGAAGCCCAACTCTCCAGCACTGCAAAAGACCAGACCTGGTTGAACACAGAATTCCAACTTTCATCAAAAACACCTGCTCAGAGTAGGGGAGGATACTTACAGTGGATTTTTGTGAAATTCCCCCCCAGGTGCTGCTAATGACAGTTCACCTGTACAACAGAAATCTGGGCAAGCAGCACTGCCTGCAGCCCCCTCTTCACTGTGCCAGCAGCAAAGCCAGACTCACAGAATCCCAGAACAATTTGGGTGAGAAGAGACTTTGAAGATCATCTCATTCCAACCCCTGCCATGGGCAGGGACACCTCCCACTATCCCAAGCTCCATCCAACCTGGCCTTCACACTTCCACGGATCCAGGGGCAGCCTGTGCTAGGGCATCATCATCCTCACAGGGAATAATTTCTTCCCAAGCAAAGAATTACTTCCTAATCACACAGAGATCACACCAGACAACCACACTACAGATCCATTGCTTGATATAAGGGGCAGGTCATGGCCAAGCTCCCACTCTTTGAGCAGTGACAAGGATCCAACTCAGCAACACTTGGAAGAGGCAGGTGTGATCCAGCAGGCTCTGGGATGCAGGCACTACAGCAATGTGCATGAGGAATTTAGCACCACTGCACTTCAGGAAGCAGCAACCTTGCTGTTTACCCTTTTACTGGGGTAAATAACTAGGGGCGAACACAAAATTTCGCTGCTAAAGAAATAAGCACCATAAAAATCTCTCCATAAAAATTCCCCAAGTGCCCTGGATTTTGAAAGTCTGTGTAAAAAAGCTCTACTGGTGTGCAGAGGGCAGGCGGGCCCTCAGCCCGGAAGGAGCCTGAGAGTCTGCCCAGTTAATCCCCGCAGTCTCACGCTGGGTAACAGAAGACTGCTGCAAAAATATCAGCCAGTAGCCCCAACTGAGATCCAGCTATCTTCTTCCCTTGCCCTTGTCCCCATTAACTCCTTCTCCCTCCAAGCTTCCAGGAAAAGGAATGTGTGCACCAGCTCTGCATACAAATGGACTATGTCACACATAAGTCCCCTCCTGGCTCCCACAAGATGTTCCAGCACCACAAAGAAGTTTTCCACCTTTCTCTGACCTGTGGTCAGAGCCAGCACTGCTGCCTGCCTGGCCCATGCTCACCCCAGAGCAAATTGACCCACAATGTCTTGGTTTGTGATGCTGCAACTTCTCCACTACAGCAGGGCTGCCCAGTTTTTGGTGAGAAGGTGGGAGCTGCATGACCTTGTATCAATGATGCAAGAGTCATCTCTGCTCATGGCAGCAGCACAGCTTAGGTCTGCTCCTGGTGCTGCTGTCCTCAGAGGCATCTGAGAAGGGGGGAAGCTGAGGGATATCAACCTGGCCTTGCTGCCTATGTTTTCTGCTCCATACAGGACCATCAGCAAACTCCAGAGACAATGTGCACTCCAAAGATACTGCAAATAACATCCCATCAGTGGAACAGAGCACCCGTATGCTGCAAGGGGAGAGGAGGCTGGCTCCTTGTCTAGCCCAAGGCACACCAGGGCAGGAATACCATCACACCCTAAAACACATCCAAGACACAAGCATTACAGAGGGAGCACCACATGCATGTTGAAGATGCCAGATCAGCAGCTACACAGGAGCCATGAAATCACCAAGGTGTGGCAACAGAAAGAATATATCAGCTAATGACTGAAATCATCTACTGAAAGCCAAGAGTTCTACTGTTTTTAGAGAGGAGTTTGATATGCTTATGCATGGGGTAGAAAGGGGTAACTAGTGGAGACAAAATATTAAACTTGTCACAGGAACCCTGGGCACCCAGCTCACCAGTTCCCTTAGCTAAGGGGGGTAAGGGCATTAGCTGGGCTCTGGCTGGTCCCAGCAGAATGTCTGTGCCCACGCAGTGCAGACACAATTCTTTCACTATGTTGCTGTATGTCATTATTTTACTTCTCTTTTCAAAGAGATTTCAAAGGTTTTTTGCATTTCTTTGAGTCCTAACATGCACCACATCGTATCAAACCCACAGTCACACAAAACAACTGTCATACTTGGGCTTGCATCATCAAGGTTGGAAGAGCAAGTCTCTTTTCTCCAGGCACAAGTCAACGCTCCTGCTGGGCAGTAAAGCAGAAGCAACTCCTGATAGCTTGGATGAAGATGACCCAAACTTCCCTTTTACCAGCTCAGCTGCCATGGAGTGACCTGTGCTGGCTGCTAAACCCCCAGCTCTTGAACACAATGTCTGAAAGGACAGGAAGATGATGACCTCAAGTCTTATTACACCCTCCATTCTGCATTGCTCAACAGCAAGGGCATCAACCTGTTAAAGAATGTTGTCACAGAGCATTTTCTGTGTTTGGTTTGGGTCTCAAGGAGTCAGGACATGCCAGCACAGGATTATTCTGAGAATACTGTTCAGCAGTCAGAGCTGTGCTGCTGAAGTCAGAGTATCACTCAGCTCTGAGAGGGAAATCCTACACAAAACTTCCCAGAAAGCTGCTATTTACTACGTGGAAACAACACTGTGGACAAGTGGCTCCTGGACTGCATCCCAAGTACTGTGAGAGCAGAACAGTGCCCTGGTCTGAGTTCAGGGTTTCTGCTGCCAGTTCAGTTCCAGGCTCCTGTTCAAGTCAGCCCTGACTACGGCCTGCTATATTAAAGCAAATTACCAGACCTAGAAACATTGCAGGGCTTCATTGAAATAAACTGTGCATTCACACATTCTTCATTTCCCGTTTTTCTGTTGAGCAGGAAAAAAGCAGCCATACTGACAAGTCAGACTGGGAATTTCTTCAACTCACAGAAGATTCCAAATCATGGCCCTGATGGAGAAGCCAGCTAAGCCCTCCAGACAGACACACACGGGCCTGGGACACCAGCTCCCACCACTCCTGTCTCAATCTTTGCCACTTTCACACTTGGTGAGATCCTTCTCCCATTTCCTCAGCTGAAGTCCTTGTCAGATCAGCAGGGATGAAACCACAGAAACAGGCCAGAGAGTAAATTTTTGTTCTTAGCCCCATGGACATCTAGCACTGATACACAGTGACAAAGCTTAATCCACAAGAAGCCTATCTGGGCTATGTATGACTCTGGCATAACCAGCTGGGCAGATAAGCTCCAGGCTATTACTCCAATTCTTCTCAAAAAGAAATACATTATTAAAAATATTTTTTCAAATAGATTTTGCATTTCCAGGAGAATGCTGGCAGGCATTGTTCAGATATTCCACAACACGTGGCTCCAGTGCAGAAAGAACTCAAATGCCAAGCTGCTGCCTATAGCAGCACATTATTGAAACCTTTGCATCCAACCCTTTTTTCCACCAACAGAAGTCTGAGCTCATTCACAACTCCTCTGTGTAAACTTGCATACTAACTTACACCTTAGTGTCACACTTTTTAGTGACAACAGCTGGCTATATCAGATCAGAACGCTGACCTCTTCCCCAAATCACAAAGCAAACCAGCTCTAAAAGCTGACATGCAAATCCCCCACTTTCCACACACTGATTGTTTGCAGCCACCTACCCCAAGGCAAAATAGACCTTGAAGGTCCTTTGTACAAAGTTCTGGCCATCCTCCCCCTTCCTACCTTCTGCCCATGCAGGTTTCTGAGTGGGACAAGAGGAAACAAGAGGATATCAAAGGTAGGATGAGGTTTCCAGAGTTTGGCATGAGACCAAGTCCCGAACTGACAGTGTTCAGGAGAGGAGCTGGTCTGTACAGGAAAACTCGGACATGGTCCCGCTGCTCCCCAGAAGAGATTTCCAAATGCAATGCTTTCATCTTAGCCCACAACCCCTCCCAGGCCAAACAACACAGCCATATGTTTTTAAAGGAAACTGTTTTATCTCTGTCCACAAACCTCTTCAAAGTACAAACATTTTGCTTTCTGGTCCAAAAGCAAAGCGATAGCTAATTCACTTCAGAGAACCACTTCCAGAGAATTAGGTCCAAAGCAAACCACACAACCCTTTTGGTCCACAGGAAAAAAAAATAAGCCTAGACAAAAACAGATAAAGGATCAACTCCCATTCAGCTCAGCTGTCTGCTCCCAACAGCTGTCCTCCTTACGCCACAGGGCATCTCCTGAAGCACCTCAGAAAGATCAGATAAATTATTCAAAACACAGACTAATTCCTGGCGCTTGGACTCTTTGTTTGCTGCAGGACCAGCAGAGCTGTCTGCTTCCTGGAGGGCTCCCCTGCCTCCAGTAAAGGGCAAACACCAAGGCTTTGATTTGCAGAAGAGGAAATCAATTTAGCAGCTAATAAATACACAATTTGTGCAATACACATACTCCCATCTCCCCTGATGCTCATACGGAAGTTAATGGGCCACACCCACTAAACACTGTCACTGTTCCATCCATCGCACAAAGTTCAGCTCACCTGAGAGGAGAAAAAGGAGGGAGATGGGCAGCAGTACTTGGCAACATCGTGTTGTGTTTCCTAACAGCAATAGCAGAGATCTCACCACCGAGGGTACAGCCTGAGGTGTGAAGGTCACACATTTTGGAAGATGCTCTGCAGCATCACATGATACTCCTGATGCAAATCCAGGCCAATGATACCTCACATGCCCCGCAAAGGATCTGTGCAGGCATGGAGCAAGCACCAAACAGGGCTGCAGAGAGCTCCACTGGGATCGTGCTTAAACAGACCAATGACACCCAATAAAAATCACGTTTGCACCTTCCTACCTAACCACAAGGAGACATGTTACACCTCCATGAACTGCAGGACTAATCTTGAAGAAACAGCCTCCTCAGCAGACCAGGAAATGTACATCATGGGGAGCTTCAAGACCTAAAGCTGCCCCCAAACAAAAACAAACCCAGTAAGATTGAAGATGACCACCAGAACCAGACTAATGTTACATAAAAGTAGAATGAGAAGTTTAGAACCAAAGTCAAGACCACAGCCTGTCCAGAACACCAGCTCCAAAATGCAAATGTTCATATTGACAAAGCTTCAGTGCTGAGGCAGAGCAAGTTTTCAACTCTCCCTTCCCTCCTTATCATTATTCCAAATATACTTGGCTGCCAAAGTTTATCAGTCTTCTTTTACATCATTTGGTTTAAACACATCCCTACTGTCCTCTGGGTGCTCTGAGTTTACTGTATTAACTCACAGGAATTAGTTCAAGTCTCTCCTACTGCAAATCCCCCTGCAGTCTATCCTTCCCTTCAGCTTCAGGGTGTCAGGAAAAAGGCCAGTTCACTCAGACACAATTCCAAAGAGGGAAGACAGATCCTGAGCTGAGACCACTCATGAGGCAAGAGGACAAACATGGTCCAACATGGGAAATGCCTGCAAGGTGAACAAACAGATGGGCTGTGTATGTTAAAGGTATGTGTATGTAAAAGGTACATCCATACCAGCTCCTGCAGTCAGTTCAATGGTGGTGGCACAGAAGCAGCTCTTTGAGAGTCTGCCACATGAGGTGTCACCTGCAGTGGCAGTTTTCCAAGCATCTCATATACAGTTTACATAAATCCACCCAGCAAACCTCAGCAAGAGACCTGTAACAGAGATAACTTGTCCAACGACTCAGCAGCAGTACAAAGAGGTGGGTGGGGGTAAAAAACAGGGTGCAGAGTCACAGCAAAAATTATTTTGTCTTGTTCAGACACTAAACCACAAGTAAAAACCAAACTCCAAGGCTGCACAAATCCTTCCTGCAATCCTGTCCCAGGAGAACGAGATGAAACCCACTCTCCCTGCATTTCACACTTTATGAACAATGGCTTAACCTCAGGATAACTCTGAGCACTTTCCTTCTCTTTGATTTTGAAAATCAAGTATTTCAATATTTTGACAGCCAAGTCAGTGCCAGCTGTGAGGGGTGAGCCTCACACTTATGTTCCAGACATCCTCCAAACCAGAGGGAACATGAACATGCAATAGCTGTTCCATTCTCAGCCTTGCAGAGAATTCAGTATTTAAGTTATCTATGAGCTGAACTGAAGAAACACAGGTGAAGTGTCTCTCTGCAGGGATTTACCATGAGTAACTACTGCACATTAAGTAAACCAGCTGTAGTCACACACCTTTTTGAAAGACATTTTCCGTGCTAAACAAGCATTGCACTGTCATTTAGCATTGCACTGTCATTTACCCATTGCTCACACATCCCTTCTGCAATCAAACAAATCCACAACATGAAAAGAAACCTGAGTACCCAGAAGACAGACAGACAAAAGCCCTTTGCAGAGAACACCTGCAGCTTGGAATAATGTGGAAGATTCACATTACTGAAGGCATTGGCCAAGGGAGCAGCAGCAGAACTGCACAGGGAGAATGAAAAACCAGAAATCAACCAAACTGACATAAAAAGAGTTTAAAAATGCAGTAACTCCTAGACAAATAGCCTTAAAGACGCAACAAGTGTCATCAGAGGGACTCAGTTTCTCATTGCAGAAGAGATGTTAAGCCCAGCAACCATAAATGACCAGAATCAACAGAGGAATGCCCAAAACATTTGTTCATCTCTCCAAAGCCAGCAGACAACACTATACAATAATAAAAATAATCCATCCTGGCCAGAATATCCATGAAAAACCCACATCCCAAGGTGATACTTCTTGAACCACATGGAAAAGGTTCAACTGCCAGGATCAGGCAGGTTTTCCCCACCCTGCTGCTGCAGCAGAGCAATGCTCATATTCCTGAGTGGATGCTGCTGCCTTAGAAGAAGGGCAGACACACATGCACATCTAAGCAGGCATTTAAATACGATGAAATCCATTTTAAATGAGGTACATGAGAGCAGGGAACATCACCAGCACCTTTCCAATGCTGGTCCAGATCAGTGCACTTCAGTCTTTGAGAGGATGCCAGAAGTATCACATCCATTCAGAAATATTTATAACTTCTTAATAAACATCACTTCAGTGGAGCCTGGAGATGGATTTGCTGCCAGTTCCTACCTACAGGGCAGAGCACCACACAAACACCCTGCACAGCTTCTTCCCCTCACACAGCTTTCCTTTCCAGTCTCTACAACAGTAAGCTTGCTTCCTCCACCAGGAAGCAGACATCCACATTTTCTTTCACATAAAATCTTATAAAACCTAAATCCAACAGAAGATATCCAGCTTCAAAGCTGCATGATGCTAAAAAGCTTTTTATGTGTGTTTAACACATGCAGAGCTTGATGTGGTTACAGGAGATTCCTGTAAGTAATGCTTCACTGCATACACACAAATTTCATTTCAGGGACTCCTCAACAACATGAAGTTTGGAAAGTACACATTTTGGCCTCTTCTGCTTCCTCACAAAACTCATCTTTCTCTTGCAGGGTAACTCTGATTTTGATGGGAAACAGTGTGACTTTCACATCTCCTGGCTTCCTCAAACCAGCATAAAATAACTGAAAAGGCCTCCCAGCATCTGAGGAGACAAACCAGTACTTCTGGGTGGCCCCTTTACCAGGAAAACAGACATATCAAAAACATCAGTTGATTAAAAGTAAAACAAAATAGAAAGCCAAAATGCAAAATCACATGCCCACATATCAATACAACCCTACACACATGAGCTTACACCAACACTCAAACACAAAGCAGACATGGCCATAAGGCCCATACAGGAATAAACTGGGGGCACAAATGAATTAAAATACACTGATTACTAAAATACACTGATTTGCTCATCACACAACTTTTATCATTCTTAACAAATGCAAATATATCCAAGTAGACATACACCCATCAATCTGCCAGAGTCAGCCTGCATCAGTGCTGTCTGCTAACACACACAGGTTTGATAATTCCACTGAGGGCAAGAGTGGGGAGGGGAGCAGATCCAGTCACTCCATGCACTCACCCAGGCAGCAAACAGCAGAGGAGGACACAGGAACCATGGCATCTCTTACAGAATTCCCATACTGAGGATCAGTCTGGTCACAGCAAGGCCCACAAATATTTCAAGCAATATTCTGCTCCTGCCAATGCTGTGTGCAGGAGCCATGATTACTCCACTGATACAGAGTGCATTACACACCCACACCAAATTCACCTGACTGCATTGACTGACCAAGTCCATCACAGTATTCAATTCTGTCACCAGCCAAACATGAACAATTCCTGACCTCTCAAAAAGCCTCCCAGCAGCTCTTTTCTGCCAGAAAAGGTACAGCACAGAGTTTCCCTGTAAATAGGAACTGATCACCCAACCTCAGTAAGCCACTGATGTCATGAATGGCACCCAAGGGTAATAGAGGGACTCTAGTTCATCTCCTCATGCACTCAGACACCTCTTTAACAACCTCCCTGTCCAGGCTCCTTGCCTCATACCCCCAAAGGACTCTCCCACCAGAGACAGACATCCTCTGACTTTCTGCTAAAATGGCTGGAGTTGGGTGAAGAGGGCAAAGACATCAATGAGGGAGCAAACAGGACCACACACGGGAAGGGAACTGAGAATCCCAAATTGTGGGGACCAGCTGGGATTGAACCAGTCAGGAACTCCCACCCAATACATCTGAGCCATGATGTACACTCTGAGAGGACATACGCAGTAACTCTGCTTTGCTTTTTAAAGACACCACAGCACACCAGGCAGTGAATATTTGGAGAAGTCCCAGCTGCCTCCAGTCTTCCTGAGTGCCCAATGCAGCTGAGCTGATTCCATAACCACCAGTTATAAGTGGTTCCAGTTCCTCTTTGGCACTGTAGTTAGGATGAGTGACTCCACAAGTTGTAATTAGAATCAAAATTCTCCCTATGCCTTGGAATAAACTACATTTCTAGATACCACCATTCTTCAAATTATCATTTTCTGAGTAATGTTAGCAGTAATGACTATTACTAATTTGGGCAATGAGAGAAACACAAAATTGCTCCAATTACAGTTTGGGTGCTGGTTTTTCCTTAAATCACTGTCAAAGGTATCCTACTTCCCACAGAATCTGTTTCCTCCACAAAACATCCAGGACACTAAATATCAGGACTGTTCCTGAACTTTAATATTACACATGAGTAAGAACAACAACAATCTCACACCAGCAGTCATCAGCATCCGGACAGATTTCAGTGTGCATGCAGCAGACACTTAAAAAATTATGGAATAGGATCTATTTTAATACTCAGAATTCCAGCTCTCCTTTGTCTCCAAGCTCTGCCTTGAACACAGCAGCGTGAACTGCACTGGCCAGGAGATTCCTTGGGAAGAAACAAAGCTCCAGGTCCTTTGGCATGGCCAGCTGATAGCATGGGTAGCCAAGAGAAGACATGAGAGTGAAGCTGGGGCATGCAGAATAAGGGTGAATAATAATAAAGCCCAAAGCAATCCCTTGCTTGAGGGCCACGGCTGCACAGTGAGCCCAGCACAAGGACAGGGCAGTGTCCCTTCACTTCTGTATTGTCACCTGGAGGACTTTAGCCTGTGTGCATCAAAAATGGTGTAGGACACAGAATTAAAACCAAAACTGGGTGGCCTGTAGAGACCTTCTAGATCTGCTGCCCTTGCCCTGGACAATGTGATGGGCTTCAATTTCTCTGAAGACTTCTCCCCTGTACCAGCATCCTCACAACTCTTCCCAATCCCAGGCCCTGATGAATGCCCTGACAAGTGATGCTCCCTATAAAACTGCCAGCCTTGAGACCAAAACAGAAACCCCCTGCGAGGGACTCTCACCTCAGGAGAGCTTGCACAAGCACAGGGCCTCTGGGCAGGGTCCCGAAAGCAACAGACTGCTGTCCAGGGGAGCACTGCCACAGTCCTTTGGCATGGGAGTTTGGGAGTTCCACCCTCTCCCACTCCAACCTCCCTCACAGCAGCAGTTGCACAAGCCAGGTCAGAGTGTTTCTGGCTGAAAATTAACTGAGCAAAACTTTTTTTTTTTTCAAATATAATTACTTGTTTCCAGCTTAATGACTTCCCTGCTCCACCTTGTCTTCCTGTTTTAGCCAATTAAATCAACACTGATGCAGTCCTACCTACTCTTCTCCCCATCCAGCAATGCAGTCCTGCACCTCCCTTGCTCCTGTGCCTGCCCAGCCCCAAAACAAGCACAAGCTGGGCATCCCAACTGCAGAATGCTCGGCACTTTTGTGGGGTTTCCTTTGTTCACTCAGCTTGCCTTGCCATCAGCAGGAACACATGTTGTGGGCAAGGCCACTGTGCATCTTGGAGAGCAGCCAGAGCTGCCCCAGCAGCCTGCACACCACCTGCAGCCACCATGTCCATCCCCTTCCCATCCCAGCCAGGTGGTGTGGCAGCACAGGTCCTCCTGGGATGGAGTTTCTTGCAGGTTTCAGGAACCATCACAGTCACAGCAACCTGCTGCTCCAAACCCCAGCCAGGATCCCACACATGTCCTCGTGGGACATCTAAACACTCACCTGTTACCTTAGGAAAAACCACCAGCACTTAGGCATCATCACACTGGCCCACGGCCCTGAATCCATATTTAAACAGCCACTTTAAACCAGCTGCAGCAGAACCAACTGCTCTTCCTCCACTGGAGACACCATGCAGATGCTACATCACCACAGCTCACAGGGCATCACAGGTGCCAGGGTGCAAAACCAACTCTCAGCCTTGGAAGATATAGGTGATTCAGAGGAACGACTCAAATACGAAAAATGGGTCATATGGAAATACAATGGGCAAGACATGGGGTTACGCAGTTGTAACTGCACTACAAGGCTTGTTCTTATTAAATCACAACTGCTTTGGCATATCATGGTCAAGATTTTAGCTCATGCATTTAACTCACAAGGTCTGGGATTCTGGTTTTTGAAAGACAAATAATGCTACCTCAATGAGGCCCAAAAGGTACCCAATCCTCCACACAGGGGAACTACAAGGAGCCAAAATGCACCTTTTTACTCCAAATATACCAAACTCTTCAGTTTAATCATCAGTTCTCTGCCCAAACAAGTCCCCACAGTCTCAGCACAGTCCATACCAGGAGACAGAACACAGAATATAGCAAATAACTGTGACACACATTATTTCACAACAGTACCTACACTTCAGTCACAGAGAGAGCAATCTTTCCTTTTTCCTGGTCCCAAAACAGGTAAACTGCTTCTTCAATATTACCATCCCTGTATTTAATTTAAAAAACCAAACAAACCAGCACTGTGCCACCTCAGCCTAATAAGGCCTAAAATGTTCTTCAAGCAGAGAGTATTTTTCAGTGGTCTAACTTTAAAGGGAAATTCAAAGGGGTTGCTGAGGCCTTTCTGAAAAACAAACATCCACCGTTTTTGCAAGGCTGCTCAACCATCAACAAGTGCCGGTGGGAACCAACACGACCCGCTGCAGCACTGTAAATTTCCATCGGAACGGAACGAAACTGAACCGCAACTTCGCGCTGAACAGATTTTACTTCAACGTTTGTCTTGAGAAAAGCACACACCGGAGGCGGAGGGCCGGGGAGACCGCGGCTGGCCGGGGCAGTGCCGTGGTGCCGCAGCCCCGGCCCGGCCGCCCCGCAGGGCTCCTGCGGGCATGGGCCGCCCCCAGCGCACTTGGCTCCGGCCGGGCCCCCCAGGGATGCTGCTGCAGCCGCGGCCTGCACCGGTCACCTGGAGCGGCCGCAGAACCTTTCCCCGTCGGGAGAGGCCGGAGCCGCGTCCAGCCGGCCTTTGTCCCGGCGGCCGGGGCCGAGCTCGGGGCCGAGCTCCGGGCAGGCCCTGCGCCCCGGCAGCCCCGGCGGGCAGGGCCAGGGCCGCGCTTCCTCCCGCCGAGCGCGCCGGGCGCGGCCAGGCCGCCAGCGGGGCAGGCCCGGAGCGGGGCCGCCAGGGCCGGCCAGGGGCCGGGGCTTTCCACGGGCAGCGCCGCTCCACAGCCGCGGCCCAGCGCGGGGAGCGCGAAGCCGGCAGCGCCCAGGGTCCCCACGGCCCGGGCAGGGCGAGACCTGCGGCGGCTCCGGCCCGGCCCGGCGAGGCCCGGCGCTGCCCGGGCCGGCGGTGCTTACCCTGCATGCTGCTGCTGCTGCTGGCGGCGCCCGGCCCGGGCCCGCTCCCGCTCCCCCCGGAGCCGCCGCTGGGGCTGGGAGTCGCCATTGTGCGCGGAGCGGGAGCAGCGGCGGCGGCGCTGCGCAGGGCCCTCCCCGGCAGGGCAGGACACACGGCCCCGCCGCCCGTCCGCCCCCGGCTGGGGCCGCGAAACCCCTCCCCGCCGGGGCCCGCGCCTGCGGCACCGCTGCGGCGGGGCGGAGGCGGCGCTGCCTCCCGCGGGGGGACGGGGCATCCCCGGGCGGTCCTGCGGCTCCGCTCCTGCTCCCTCGGGCCGGGGGGGCATCGCCCACAGCCCGTCAGGGGACCCCGCACAGCGCTCGGCCCCGCCAGCCCTCAGCCGGCGGCGCCCGGACATCTGCTGTCCTGTCTCACATCCCCTCGGGGGAGCAGCTTTATCGCATTTCTCGTCTTCACCCTAGGGTTAGGACTTCCTCACACAGGCAGCCCCTTGCAAACTTCTCCGGACTCCTTCGAGACCACAGGGCACAACTCCTTGCCGTGCTTTCCCAGACACGGAGGGCATCAGCCTCTTCCATCAGTGTCCCCCTGATTTTCTTTCTGTTCATGCCAGCACATGGTTTCTGACCATTCCTCTTAACTCCAGCAAACCCACAGTCCTAGTCATAGGAGCAGCACATACGGTGAATTAGAGCAATGAAATTGTTGCCCCAGAGCTGTGGACCCTCTCCAGCCTGCTGCATGACATAGAGGGATCCCTTCACCTACAGGAGCCCTTTTGTCCTCATCTTCGTAGTAGAAGCAATACTGACCCTCTTTATGAATGGAGATAGGCTGAGGAAAAAGCTAGATGTCCCACATATTAGAAATATGAGGACTCTTTCCCTGCTGCTCCATTGCCCAGGTCACCATAGAGGTGATAATACAGGCCTGAACACACACTGGAAGTGCCTCCAGGAACCCCAAACCATCACCCCATGTACAAGGACAGTGGGGGAGATTAAGGCATGAGCTGCCTCTCCATCCTGCCTTCATTTTTTCCTCTTTCTCTCCCAGTTCAGCTCATATTGATTCCTCTTGCCTTATGATAAGAAAAAGATTTTTCTTTCCTCATATGCTAGGAAAGCATCTTCTTCCATCCTAGAGGGCTGGAATAGTCCCTGGGACACAGGGAGCCGAGCCTTCTGTCCAAACCCTGCTCTGCAGGGAACAGCTCACACTGCTGAGCTCACCTTTGCCAGGAAGTGGGAGAAGAGGTCAGAGCTAGTCCTGACCATCTCCCTGTTTCTGCTCCCAACCCCTGAGAGTCCAGCAAATTCACCTGCCTCCCTGCCAAGGATGCAGCTTTCCTTTGCCTTGGGGAACACCATAACCCCTCTCTTACAAGCCAAATCCCAGTAAACCTCTTTGCTAGATTTGAACTTAGGCTGCTGCCCTTCACTGTCTCAGCCTCTGCCCTCTCTAGGGACATTGCTCACTTTTCCAAAGCTGCTTCCAGCTGCTTCTCCACCACTTTGGTTAGGAGAGGAATGAGAATCACTTGTACCCAGAGCTTCAACAAGGAACAGCCCTTCCTGGGTGTGGTTAGTGTGAGCACCGTGGGTGACAACCATCAGTGCCAGCACCTGGAAGAGCCTGTAACAAAGCCCAAGGACACACCAGGTGAAGGTGTGCCCATATATTCTCCTCCCATATTCTGGTACGGGACACCTCATTGCCTAGCACCAGCAGAATCCCAACCCTATACCTGCACCTACACAACTCTGGGGTGCACCAGGGATGGCTGCTCTGTGAGAGAAGTGCAGCATAACATGGTGGAGGGGCAGTGATCTCCACAGCCAGAGGCCAGACCTGAGCCAGGTGAGCAGTGCAGTCCCACGGCAGTGACCGAGTTCAGTCTGGGCTTCAGACAAATCTTCTGTAATAGGCAGGGCTGACGTTTGAGTTCCCAGGTCAGGGGCTGGCTTACAGCCCCAGGACACAGCTGTACACAGCAGTAACATAGCTTAGGTGGGAACCAAAGTAAGGGCTTTGGCTAAAAACAGCTGCCAGGTGAATGAGTGAAGAGTGGTTTATATATATATATATATATATATATATATGTATACACCCACATACATACACACACAGAGCTTCTTCCATTTTTTTTCAAAATGCTTCAAAGTTCCCTGATGACAATTAAACCACTTGCTCTTACCAGCAAACTGGTCTTAAATTTTGAGAGTTAAACTTCTTTGGGGGAGTCAGGGGCAGAAAGTGCAGTTTGAGTCCTGACACAAAAAACATTCCCTTTCCTAGTTCCACACCTTTCCCTTCTCTTCCCTGTTTTGATTAAGCCTTCTCTTCTGCATTAACCCCTGAGGGCAGGTCCAGGGTTGGCACTTTGGCTTTGATGCAGAAACCCAGTGCCTACTGGCAAACACTGGCACATGCTGACTTCCACTACATGTGGTTTGCTTACAATTAGCTAAAGTCATACTTTTGTCTCACTGCAAATCTGGGAGGATCAACAATACCTGTTCTGACATGTTTGTGAAACCTTTCCTTAAAGACCTCCAGTGACGGGATTGTGCCATTCCCTAGCAATCTAACATCCTAACGTCATCCAGAAGCCTAACTTCAGGGTGTTGTTTTTTCTTTTTAATTTCAACTCCTTTATATCCTGCCCTGTTAACTATGGCCATAGCCTTCTTCCAAATGACCCCTTGGGCACCTGATGATGTGCAATGATGAACTGCAATGTTTCCCTTCTTGCTTTGCCTCAGCTTTCTCTGCTACATATTACATCAATTCATTTCCTTCAGCATTTCTTCCTGTTTTCTGTGCCTCCCGGCATCCTCATTGACCTCCTTTGATGTTTTTGCTCTCCACCTGCATTTTTTGAAGTACAGCATCCCTAGCTAGACATACTACCCCAGCTTGCCTTGGAGGCTACAGCTCACATGCTCCGGGATGGTATTTGCCTTTTCTGTTGCTGGTGTTCAGTTTGCTCTCCACTACACTGTGGACTTTTTTTGGGGGGTGGCAAGTGTTTTTTGGTTGGGTTTTTTTGTTGTTGTTGTTTTGTTTTGTGGGGGTTTTGTTTGGGTTTGGTTTTGTTTGCTTATTTTTTGGTTTGGTTTGGGTTTTGTTGGAAAATGGCATCCACCCAGTTCCCTCACCTGAACTTGTGTTGCTCACTGCTCATAAAAGTAATGCTGGAAGTTGTACTTGTTGAATATTGCCCTGTAGATTGCAGGCTATTTCTCCTCTAGTGATGAATCCTGTTGTCTTTGCTGTCCTCAACAGCCTGGAGTAATTAGCAGGTTTAACAAGGCAGTCATGGATGTTAATCATCCAGGCTGTTAACTGAAGTAATTAAAAAGATCTGGTATCAGAACGGACCCCTGCAAAAATCCTCTGAATATGTCCTTCCATTTTGACAAACACTGATAATTAGCACCTGAGGTACAAGAATCTCACCAGTTTTACACTCACCATTCCCTTATATCTTCTTAAGAAGGGGTCAGGACAGCCAATGTTAAAAACCTTCCTGAAGTCAATATATGTGACATCTGTTTCTTATCCCTTTACTCCTAAAACATTGTGCCACACCATGAGACACGACAGTGGTTTGTCAGCATTTTTTCCTGATGTGCCCTTCCCTCTGCAACCAGGCCATCATCCACCCTTATTCTGTACCATTTACATCATGCCTGGATCTTATACTTTCCAACTATGTTATATACGTATATTTCATATAAATCTACATGAGCACAGCTATTATTTCAGTAGTCACTGGCCATCCCCACCAAGATATCTGTTGAGTTCACTTAGTACATGACTGATGTATCTGGAGCAGTCCATACTCGTTGTCCATGGTAGCTATGACATAGAGTGGCATTGTCATTCAACAATCAATATTACATATGAAATTCAACATTACAGACTGTTCTTACCCAAAAATCAAATTCCTTTGAGGTATGTATCATGTTTCCCTGTCCCTCTGCATTACTCACCTGGTGCACCCAGGTTCTTGAGCAAAAACAATCCCAGGGATGGGTTTGCCTTTGCTTCAGAAATGTCCTCTGAAGTTGATCAGTCAGGGAACATGGGGCTGCTCCCATTCTCAGGAAGGTGGCCCCATCCTTCCCTTCTCCTGGCACCTGACCCACCAGTCAAGGCAACTAAACCCAGAGCCCTTTTGGCAATATCAGCTGTGCAACCATGCATTTATCTCCTGATGTCCCTATTGGAAGTGCAGTCAGGGTTCTGAACCAGGAACACACCCAAGGCCCCAAACCCTTCACCTGCTCACCCAGAGCCTTTTAATCACTTTTGATCTAATCTAAACCAATCTATGACCGTTCATGAAATGGGTCACTGTGATGGGTGACTATGGCTGTGTTGTACTGACATCTCTGGTACAGGCCCTTGAGAAATGTCCTGGCTTGGACATTTCCAGCTTGGCTGCAGGGCCCATCCCGGCTGCCTCTGTTCTTTACAGGCAGAGTTGCCACGGTGAAGATAAGCTCAGACTGCTGTGGGGTGAGTAGCAGATCCAGAGAGCCGGAAGGAGGGAAAATGTTTTGCTTAATATTGAGGAACGAGTAGCTCAAGTTGTACTCAAGGATACTAAAGGTTCTTGGTCTCCCTCTCATGGGAGAAGTCAGTATTGCTTTCTGCCCACAAAGTCTCCTGTGTCCCCGCAGTGGGTGTTTGGAGGAAGTGCTCAGGATGGTTGGTAAAGCATTAAAGTGAACAGCCTCGACCTTTTCTTTGCAATAAGCACACCCAGCACTGAAAGACCTTTTTATACCTACGGCATTTAACAGCCTGATTGCTTCTGAATTCCATTTAGCTCAGTTGGCCAGAGCATGATGATAACATGAAGGTTGTGGATTTGATCCCTGTACAGGCATTCCACTCAAGAGTTGGACTCTATGATCCTCATGGATCATAATAGCTGATAATATTCTGTGATTCTGTGAATTAGAGCAGTAAAGAACACCACAACTGGTAAACCAGTCCCTCC
Organism: Acrocephalus arundinaceus; assembly: GCA_021534815.1. Taxonomy (NCBI): domain Eukaryota; kingdom Metazoa; phylum Chordata; class Aves; order Passeriformes; family Sylviidae; genus Acrocephalus; species Acrocephalus arundinaceus. The sequence goes on from JAJEOU010002598.1 coordinate 1,184,239, forward strand.
TGTGCTCAGGAGAGACAGAGGGGCCGTTTGCCTTCCCTTGCTCTTTCACCACTGAACTTTGGTCACTCACAGGATTGCCAAACCTTCCGTGCCATGCCTCCCAAGTGCCCATTGGAAGCTGCTTTCTGCCAGCCCAGCCTTCCCTTCCCCTCAGCAGATCCTATCCCATGCCATGCAGGGCTCTGGATGTGTCTGTCCAGCTGTTTCTCTGCTTCCTTCCCAGTCTCTATCAGTTTCTCCCATCTGCTCTCTCTCCCTCCTGACTGTGCTGCCCATGAGATGTCATGGAGCAGCCCAGCCGTGACAGAAACTAGGTGGGCTGTGCAAATTTCCACAATAACTTGTGATCAGACAAATTAAAGAGCCAAAGACTTCATCACAGATTAATTTTCATTTTGAAGATCAGCTAGCATGGTTGGAAAAACTGGGCAATGACTCATAATTTTGTTTCCCACACAAAGAAGAACTAGTGTGCCTGAAAAGCTTGGCTGCTTTTATTTTCCTATCATATTATGCTAATAATTATTATGCTAATGAAAGACATGCTGTCTCTTACATTCTTCTTACACTTTTTATCACCACTGTTGCTTCTTAATCCTTGACATTTCCATTTGCTAGCCCAAAATTACTTCCCTCTGTTAGAAAATACATTCAAGAGCCTATCCTTGACCTGGAAACAAGGCATGAAGGTGATTCATTACTAGAGCTCTGCTTCTTTAGAGGTGAGGGGTAGGAACTCTCACAAAGACAACTCTTACTTCTCTCTGGCTTTATTTGCAGTAATTTCATGTCTTGTAACCTGCTCAAGAAAGACTCAGTTAAAAATAAGCTGAAATTAATCCTTTCCACAATGTGGACACATTTACATGTCCTCCACGTAACAATTCAGCAAGACCTGATTCTCTTGGGTGCTGCGGGAACTGATGATGCCGATACTGAATCAGTGGGAGACATCTCTCACAGAGGCTCAGTTTTGGTAAATATCACATTTCTAAAGGACTCACTTTCCTCACTTATTATCACTTTTCATCATAAATGATCAGCAAATGATGCACAATGCTATTCTTCTGAGCAATATCCTTTTTGGTTCTCCAGACTATACAAAATTACTGAATCTCTTAAACACAAAACCAATTCTGAACCATTACAAAATCACAGGATAGTTTGGGTTGGAAGTGACCTTAAAACTCATCTCATTTAGCTCCTTGCCATGAGCAGGACACCTTCCACTATCCCAGGCTGCTCCAAGCCCCAATGTCCAATCTGGTCTTGGACACTGCCAGGGATGGGGCAGCCAGAGAAGCTCTGGCAACCTGTGCCAGGGCCTCAGCTCCCTGGCAGTATCGCCGTGCTGACCGCCCCGTCCTGGGCAGTCCTGCGATGGGGATCGAGGTGGGATCGGGGCCGGGGCCGGGGCCGGTACCGGGACCGGGATCGGGCCGAGTCCCGCCCGCCTCCCGTCCCTCTGTCCCGTCCCTCTGTCCCGCCTCCCGTCCCTCTGTCCCGCCTCCCGTCCCTCTGTCCCGCCTCCCGGCCCGCCCCGGCCATGGCGGCGCGGCTGTGGCGGCTCTGCAATCTCTTCATGGCCGCCTTCTTCGGGCTGGCGGCCGCCGTGCAGGTGAGGCCGGGGCTCCCCTCCCATCCCCACCGCTCCCCTCCCGCGGAGCTCGGCCGCGGCCGGGCCGGCGGCTGCGGGGTCTCAGTGCGCGCCTCCCGCTGCAGGTGAACGACCCCGACGCTGGGCTGTGGACGGTGAGTACGGGCCGCCCTTCCCTTCCCCTTCGGCACCTCCTGCCCGGAGGTCCCGGCGGCCCCAGCCCCGCTCCGATTACGCCTGTCCTGTCCGGGGCCGCCGGAGGAAACCTCCCGGCTTCCAGCTGAAGAGCGGGCAGACGCCGGGAAAACGATGTCTATGCAGCGACGGCTGGAAGCCGACCGTGCTTCCAGGATCTGCCTTATTTCACCCCAGATTTGCACATGCCCCTGCAGAGCATCGCTTGCCTGTGCAGAGCACCCCGAGCTGCTCCCGCTCCTCCTGCCCGGCTCTCGCTGTGCCCGTGGCGCTGTGCTTGCCTTGAGTCCCCCGGCCGCTCCCCGGGGAGCGAGCCCCGCTCCTGTGGCCGTGCTGCCTCGGGCACTGAGCAGCCCGTGGGCCCCGCTCTGGGCTGGGAGCTGCGAGCAGACGGGGACAGTGTGTGTGCGACAGGAGCTGCTGGCTGGGCTGGGGCTGTGCCCTGCGGTGGGTGAGCCCCCCTGACAGCGGCACCAAAGGGGGGAAAACGCCCCAGCGCGGGTGGGTTTGGGGAGCCCAGGGCCGGGCAGGACTCTGTCCTGTCAGTGCTTTCCTTGGAGGATCAGGATTATTCAGGGAAGGGGCTCTGCAGTGGTTGGTCAGCCAATATTCCATAACCCAGGAGCAGAGAAAAAGGGGCTGATGGCCCGGGATTGTGGGTAGTGATGGTGAAGATGAGCACTAGCAGTGCCAGGGCATGCTGGAGGGTGAGGGACTGGGATCTGCTCTGTGCCTCTGACAAAGTGCTGCAAAAGAGAGAAGTGCTGCTGTGGCTGGGCATTTCTGCTTCCTGACCTTGCTAAGTTTTGCTACCGAGTAGATTTATATGTCATTAACAGGTTGTCTACTTAGTGCCAGCTGCCCTGACACTGCTCGTCGGCATCAACCCTTCAATAACAGGTATGATGCTGGTGTGCAAAACAATCTCTGCTCAAAGTTTGCCCTCAAAAGGTGGTTGGTTTGCGTTTTTATTTTTTTAATTGAACCACAGATTAAAATCAGGCTATGTGGGAACACATCCTACTACCTTCTGATGGCAAAAAGCTGCAGGACTTATTTCTACAGAAGCTGATCATTGCTTTAGTGTTGGTGGCTGGACATGCTGCAGGTGAGGAGAGGAGCCCAGCAGAAAGCCCAGATGCTGGGATGGGTTTGCCTTTGCACCCCAATTCCAGCTCAAAGCCTTCTGGAGCAAAAGCCTGGGAGCATGCTCTGAAACTAGCTCTGTGTTGACCTTTAATTCACTTTACTTCGTTGTTGTAAATCTGTGTTTTTGTTTATCTAACTCCTGCAAGAGCATCTGAGCTTTGCACAGTCCCATGAAAGTGCTAAAGGTCTTGTTCAGTGCCAGGTATTGCAGCTGCCCCACAGAGCAATGGGCAGCAATAGGAACATTCAAAGGTTGTGTTTCCAGGGGTGCTTACTGTGAGGGCTAATGGCAGTTCAGAGGATCATTCGGATCAGATTTGTTTCATGTTTTCCAAATATAGTTAAGATTTTTGTATTTTAATTCAGTGGAAATAATTTAAGGCCGTTTTATATACAAAAAGTGACTGTGTCTTTTCTAGATGAATACTTGCACTGAATAAACTAAAATCACACTCAAAAAAGAAAACCTTCAGGTATTGTCAAAAATGACAACATTGGCATTCTTCATACCTTAAGCATATAAAGTGGCAGCATTCCTAAGTTCAGAACTCATGAGGGTTGGTTGCTTTTGGTTTTGAATATTTCAGGGGAGGTTTACTGTGTAATAGGTGGCATTTGGCTGGTCAAGAGAATCTGCATGTTAAACTCACAGTTAGGGTTTTCCTTGTGCCAAGATGTGTGGAAAATAAAGATTATAATAGCACAACTTTTGTAAAACTGCAGATTTATGTAAATTCACCAAGGTGTATTTGCCATTCAGGTCTGTAGAAGAACCAGATGGGTTTATTCATGCTTCATGATAGTGGCTGACAGTCTATTTTTTTCCCCAGACAATGGTGTTTGGAGGAGCCTCTGTGACCTTCATTCTGCTGGCTGTGTTATTGGGACCATTGCCTTAGCTTGGTCTTTGTTTGCTTATGCTCAAGGAAACATTTTTCATGAAGAGGAAGGAAGGTAAGCAGTGGGTTTTATTTGCTCCACCCAAATCCAGCTCACCAGGCCATCTTCTCCTGGTGTCACCTTCCAAAACTTTATTTCCTGGGCTGTTGCAGTGAGTGCTGTTGGTCCAGAGGAGTCAGACCAAAGAAAGGGACCATAATGCCACAAACCAGTGACTCCTTAGACACAGGGAACAGTCATTGCTTCCCTGATTGTGGAGATAGAACTCCAAGTTAGATCTTGTCTGTCTTTCAGACCAGGGCACAAGCACAATGAAACAGTTTTGTGCTCTTTTCCTGGAGCTGTAGGAGTGGTAATCAATGTTTTAAAAAATCTTGAGGCAATACCAAATGCATTTTTATCTGGCATGGGCTGCTGAGTCCTCCAAGGGATTGAGGATGAGGGAGAATTTCTCACCTGGACATTCAGGGTGCTTGAAAAGTACTGAGGTGAAGCTCTGGCAGCTATTTCTGCACCTAAGCACAGTCTGAAAAACTGGGATGTTGCTTTGCTCTATTTCAATGAGAGAAATGTGCCTGCTTTGCCTAATTAGAGAAATGTGCTGTGGAATATAAATCCAGCAATAGAACAAAATGTGGAGGCAGGAAAATTTCTGCAGCTGTTTAGCTGTCATGTCAATTTGTAGATTTGTGGTGTGAAGCAAAGTTACTCTTTGTAAATACCTTTATAATCATAACCCTAGTAAAATATATAACTTCTCCAAAGGAGCAGCCACTACTGTTGTAGAGGCAAAATTTGTATTGTTTGTATTATTTTCAGATCTGTTTTTTGTTTGGCTTTTTAGAGAGTTGTTTGGTCTGGTGATTATTACAATATGGATGAGTCTTTGTCGCAGTTCAGCAAAGTAAGTTTTATTTTCTCTTTATTTTATTATTTTATAATCCATCCCAATGTTCACTTTTAGGACGAGCTCCTTGAAAACACACAGTTTATTTTGGCAGCTTGTTTTCCTGTTTCATGTGACCCTCTGAACCTTCCAGATGCCCAAGCAGTAGCAGCTGGTACTATCCTGTAGTAGCCTAGAGTATCTTGTACAGATAAGAATTGGGGCAGGGGGGAATGTAGGTTACATGAAACACTTTTTCTGGTCATAATAGGGGCATTTCCCCTTTGCTTAGGGTGCTTTTTTAAAAATTCCAACTAGTTTCTGTAGCCTGAGTTGATAGAAAATTCTTTGTGCCTCCCCAGTAAAAGACTCTGGTGATGCATCCATGAAGGGAGCCCCATTAAAGTGGCCAAAGGCTCTCTGCTGTGTTTCCAGCTGCAGGCAGGTGTGATGTTATGTGGTAGCTGTAGCAGTGGCCAAGAAGGCCAAGGACATCCTGGCCTGTCCCAGCCATGGTGTGGTCAGCAGGATGAGGATAGTGCCTGTCCCCTGTGCTGGCTCTGCTGAGGCACCTCCAGTCCTGGGGTCAGGTTTGGGCTTCAAAAACGACTTTGAGGGACTGGAGCGTGTCCAGGGAAGGGAGCAGAGTTGGGGAAGGTCTGGAGCACCAGAGTCACCAAGGGAGCTGGAGTGGCTCAGTCTGGAGAAATGGAGGCTCAGGGGGACCTTTTCACTCTCTACAACTCCCTGACAGGAGGGTGCAGCCAGGTGGGGATCAGCTTCTGTTCCTAGAGAACAAGGGACAGGACCAGAAGAGACAGCCTCAAGCTGTGCCAGGGGAGGCTGAGATTAGATCCTAGGAAAAATTCCTTCACTGAAAGACTGGTCAAGCATTGGCACAGGCTGCCCTGGGAGTCACCACTCCTGGAAGTGTTCAAAAAAAAAATGACAGGATGTGGCACCATGGGGTGTAGTGGGTACGTGTTGCAGTAGGGATGGACAAAACACCTATTTCTTCATGCACAATAGCCAATCTTTATTCTTCACAGCTCATATTTATATGGTTTTCTGAAGATATTTAATTCTAATTGGTTAGTAACTTACTGCAACTCAGTTCATTGGTTAGTAGTTGCTAGTGTACGTGTCCACCAAAAACTTTCCTCTCTAACGATGTTTACATTTTTGCCTCCTATATGTTTCACATGGGTAGAAGTCTTTCTTGACGCAGGTGCAGATTCCTTTCTCATGGGAACTTACCAGGCTAGCTGTTAGCTGTACTTAGCTGAAGTAGCAGGCCTGAACCATGATTTTATAAAGCCTCTCTTTTGTAAGGTTTTACCTATATGCAACAGGCGTGGTGGTATGCAGTGCAAGGCTGGACTTGATGATCTGGAGGTCTTTTTCAGCCTTAAAGATTCAGAGATTTGAAGTAGCTCCATTGGATTTGTTCTGTTTCAGGAGTCCCCTGGGAGGAGTTCGCTTGGTTGCTGCAGTTGTTGTTGCCCTCTTCCCCTTTGTTTCGTGGCTGTACATTTATGTGAACAAAGACATGCGAGAGTCTTGGCCAACACACTGCAAAACGGTGATTTAATTGGGTGGGAGAAAGTCTAAAGTAATTGTCTGACCTTACTTGCCTTTGTTTTTTGTGCTTAACAAAAGGTATCAGTTCGATAGGACCCAAGAATACCTGGCTGCTTCCAGCAGTGCCAATTGAGATTTGGTAAAATGTTGAGGAGCACTGTCAAATCTGAGTGGGGAATTTTTCTATGGATATTTTCTATGTTCACCTTGCTGCTTCTTACATTTTCTAAGCACCATTGATCTAATGCCTGTTCTGATGGTATATTCAAGATATCATTGCATTCCTGGATCACTCTCCAATCACCTATAGTTTAGGAAATCTACTATTCTGTAACATAAGGGACAAGTAAAGCAAATACTGTTTTAATAAATTACTATTTACAGCCATAGAACTTTCAAAAATGTGTCTGGAAATCCATTTCAGACTTACTGGAAAATTGAGCAGTGTGTATTTCTGTCTGTGCTAAAATCTGTATGTAGATAGACAGATATCATATATATTATATGATAATTCTATATGTAGAATATATCTGAAAAAATATTTTTGCTATTATATTTAACTGAAAGTCACTGATTTTACTGAGAATAAACTCTATTTTTTTAAAGAAAACTCAGTTAAAGCCTCTGTATCTTTTTATTTTCTGCGAGATGCATATTCAAACCTGTCACCAGCATATATGGGCACTGTCACAACCCTGCTGCTCACTTAATTTTTCTTGGAAAGCAGGACCCATGCAGCAGCAAACATGTCCCTGTTCATCACAGAGAATGAGGCACAGGTGGATTGGCTGGGACAAGAGAGCTCCAGGTGTAACACACAACACCTTTTTAGATGGGTGTCAGAGCTGACTCTCAGCACTGCTGCAGGTGATCCCAGCTGTGCACACACAGCACAGCCCAAGTACCTCCAGCATTCCATGGTGCAGCACAGATGGTCTCCATTCTCCTTAGGCTCAGCTTTTTCTGAGGATTATTTAGTCTTTTAAAGCAATGTTGGAAGACTGAATATATTCTGCCAGACATGAGACCTTACTGTAATGTTCAGAGAAAATAAATAAACAGAGATGTGGCTGGGCAAGTACAACTCTGCATGCTTTATTGCTCACTGAGAGAAGATTAGTGGGTTTTTTTCTGAACAATATTCATTATATGGTTTGCATCTTTTCACAGTAGCAATCCAGTCTGGATTGGGTGTTTGAAATCAACATTCTGCATTCGAGCATATTTATTTTAATTACTGGCCTTCTCTATGCTCCAAAAAGAAATAAGGTGCTTTCTTACAGAAACATAATTTCTAAAATTCTGTATCCAAGAGAAAAACGCTTGACCTAAAGCAATAAGGAGCAGCCATGCACAGCTTTCTAAAAGCAAACAGCTGAATCTCCTACATTTTTGTCCGAGTCCTTCCTGAAGAAGAGCAATCTGTATTTCCCCGGCATTTCAGAAATGCATAACTCTGTCGGGAATCCTGCCCCTTCCCTTGAGCACCATTTTATCTTCATAGACGTGCACAGTTCCAAAGGCATTGCTCTCTGGTGGTGTCTCAATCACCCCCTCCAGGGTGAGGTGATGAACTCCGTGGGTGTCCTGGCAGTAGGCGCCGTCGTGCAGGTGCCCCGCGAGGACACAGACCACGCACCGGTGCGCGTGTACGACCGACAGCGCCGCCTCGTAATTCCAGGCCAGGCAAACCCCGTTGGAAGCGTAGGGATGAATGGGCAGGTGAGCTGGAGTGCACAGGGAAAGAAATAAAGAGAGTTAAAGTGTGTGGGAACGGTGGGACAGTCGTGATGGACGGAGATGAGAGATCTCTGGAGTCAAGCCTGGTTTTGAAGCGTGCAGTTTATTGCATAGGGCATGGGTGAAAGGGCCCTGCTTCGAGCTGCCAGCTGCAGCTCAGAGCAGGTCCGAGAGAGTGAGAAGAGAGTGAAGAAGAGAAGGAGCAAGAGAGGAGGAAGAAGAGAGAGAGCGAAGTTCCTGTCACAATACATTAAATCTTCTTCTATACTGAATATTCTAATTTACACCAACCAATCTAGTACAAGATACAAATCCCACAGCATTTACACACAGCCTATAAGAATCACTACATTACCATACAGCGTTACATTTTAAACTCTAAAAACGACTCTTGGGACCCCTCCTGCCGAGCTAGCAGGGTCTGCTCTGACCCTTGGACTCTCAGTAAGGAGAAGGGCATTGTTTCATCAAGGGGGATTTACTTTCAGCTGACCACACCATTGTTTTCCAGTTGTTCAGTAACTAAAGCTCGGCATCTCAGACATCGAAACTTGCCTTCAACTCTATTTCACTAATATGTTTCATATTCTCTACAAATAAGCAGTCATATTTATAAGGTTTTCCTGTTTCATCCTGCCCAACAAAGTGGAACAAAGTTGCCTCATTGCTGGGAAGTTCAGCCATCCAGCCATCTCCCAGAGTGAGGCATGGTTGCTGTTCTGCTCTTCCACACGTTCTATCTGTACCTCACCAGACCAACTGCATGTTTTCCACAGCTAACATACATGGGCTAGCTTTTTTTTTTCCCCAGTATTTCCATGAGAGTATACACCCCCATCAAATATAGGGGTTGGAACTAGATTAGCTTTAAAGGCCCTTCCAACACAAACCATTCTGGTTGTCTGTTTATCCCCCTCCATATCCACCTACCTGAAACTATAACTTTTTCTTGGTTTTCATCAGAGAACTTGAGGACTTCATTGAACCAGTCCAGCTGGGCTTGGCTAAATCCTCCATTAAATGCTACAAAATGAGGTTCTTTGAGCCCTGCAATGAAGAAGAAGGTTAGGCATAAATTCATACACCCCCTCTATTTGCCTTATGTAAATCTGCTGATGGTGGTTTACTCTCAGAACCTTTGGGGGGTTTTTTGTATTTCTTGGATCAAAACTCCAGCCCCCTTGCACAAAGAAGGTTATTTGTTAGTGTTTTCACTAAGAAGTGGGAGTTTTGGTCACGCTACGCAAAACAGAGTTTCCACGGCTGGAAATCACCCCCGGCATGGGATGGGGTGGGCACAACTCTGTGCTCTGTAACAGCCGCTTCCCCCAGCAGCTGAGTGGTGTTCCCATACACTTCCCCAGCAGCTGAGTGGTGTTCCAATATTGCAGGGCGCAGAGCACCGCACAGCCCCAGCCCAAAAGCACCGCGGCAGCACCGGGTGTACGGGGAGCATCTCCTGTGCCCGCCTGGAGCCGCACTGACGGCAGGGAGGCGGCAGAGATGGGCAGCGATGCTTGAGCTCCTGGCATCCCGCTGTCACCACCGGCAGCTCCAGACAGCGAAGGTTCGACCGCCCGCACCCCTGCCAAGCCGGAGGTACCTTCAGGGCTGTTGAGGTCATCGTTGGAGTTCTTTTCCCGCAGCACCCGCAGGGCCTCCTGGTAGCGGGGGCTGCCGGGGTCCGTGCCCAGGGTGCTCACGTCGTAGGCGTCGAGCACGACGAGGCGGAGCCGCGGGGCCGGGCTGCAGTGATAAGCGTGGCACTCCCTGTCAGGGGGCCCGTCCGAGCCCCCCGCGGGCCGGCTGTACAGCCCGGTGTGCACCAGCCGGGCCCGGCTGAAGTTGTAGAGCTCGTGGTTGCCCCACGCGTGGTGTACCGGCACCGAGAGCTGCCCCAGCACCTCCAGCACCTGCTGCAAGGCGCTCTCGGCCTCGCCGCGCCGGGCGTTCTGTCCGTCGATGCTATCGCCCAGCTGCAGTACGAAGTCTATCGGCGGGCTCTCGCCGGCCCACGCCCGCACCGCCTCCCGCAGCAAGCGCAGGCTGTGCCGGTAGTAGCGCCGCCGGCAGCCGCCGAAGTCGTGCCCGTCCTCCGCGTCCGCGAACTGGATGTCAGCGACGACCCCGAAGGCGACGCGCGGCGCCGCCTGCATGGCGGCCTCGGGCGGGGCGGAAGGGGCGGGCCGGGCAGGGGAACATGGCGGGGGCGCCGGGGCTGTGGCTCCTGAGGGCCCGCGCGGTTCTGTGGCCGCTGCCGGGCCCGGCCGTGCGGCGCTGGGCGGTGCTGCCCGCTCCCCTCAGCCGCCCGCTGTCACAGCTGCCGCCGGGCCGTGGACCGCGGGCGGGCGCCCAGAGGCGGGTGAGTGAGGGAGGGAAGGAGGGAGGGGCGGCGGGCCGGCGGGCCGGGCCGCTCCCGTGCCCTGAGCAGTCACCGACCCCTTGTCCCCCGCAGCTCCTGTCGTGGCGGTCGCTGGCGGCCACCGTGGTGCTGGGCGGGGGGCTGCTGGCCGGCATGAAGGTGATGAAGCGGCGCAAAGAGGAGGGTGAGTGCGGGGGTGCGGGATGAGCGCCGAGGCTGTTGCGTTTCCTGTTCAAACGAAGCAATTTTCGTGTTTGCATGATGTGGATTTTGCGTTCAGATGTATTTTACCTGCTTGGGCCATCGTCGCTGTATCGCAGCTTTGCCACAGGGCCGCTTGGTGCCTGTGTTACGGAAGTACCGCAGAATTTTTTTAAAATTAAAAGCAATTCGAGGTTCAGCGTTTTAAAGTTCCTAGGTTGGAATAGTTGTGTTTGAGGGCACACTGTGCCAGTCTGTGCAGTGCAGACACGGACCTGGGTGCTGTGGGGTCGTTGGGTTCGTGCTGTCAGTGAGCTTTGCCCTCTCCTGCAGGAACTCCCACACATTTCCTTTTCATGAATTCACTGTTGAAAACAGAATTGCTGCAGCTTTTAGGGTGTGTTCAGTTTTCAACGGATGCTGGTTTCGCTGTTTCACAGCAGGCCAGATATCTGTCTTTATTTTTCCTTTTTTAAACAAAAATACGGTTGGGTAACAATGAAAGACAATTCATTGAAAGGAATTTAATGATATATTTGATTTTGTCCTAAAGGAACACTTTCTGGAAGGCATGTGCACGTTGGGTTTCTGCATAACAGGCATTGGTGGATCTTGACATGACCCTGAGCAGTGGCTGCTCCCAAGGCTTGCCTGGGAAGTGCTGTGCACCCTGGCATGGATGTGTTTGATTCCCATTGTGTTTTGCAGCACTGGAGAGGGAACGAAACCGAGGCATTGGGAAGCCACTGCTGGGAGGGCCCTTCTCACTTGTGAGCCATGAGGGACAGCCCAGGACCAGCCAGGACTACATTGGCCAGTGGGTGCTGATCTACTTTGGCTTCACTCACTGCCCTGACATCTGTCCTGATGAACTGGAGAAAATGATTGCGGTGGTGGATGAAATTGGTATGGGAATTCACTTGGTGTAGGGGTCTGTAAACAGGGATTTTTGGGTAGGTCAGGTTTATTCTGATAAAATACTACAGATGGTGATAACTGGTAATATTTTTTAAAAAAATGCTGCTGGCTATTATTCAGTAATTGAATTAATTGCTAAGGGGTACATAGATCAATCCCTAGTGTCAGTAGGGTCTGACACGACAGCACTGATCTTTCCACAGCAGGGGAATAAAAAGATGGTGGCAGGGTACAGGAAATTGTATTTTTGCCAAGAAGTGGCTGTGAGGTGTGTTAGGATTTTTTTCCCTCTATTTTGTTCATCTCCATGAGATTCTCTCCTGAAGCAGAGTGGCTGAGCTGTGGAATGGAGGGAAGGGGAAGGCTCTGTGTTAGCTGTGTTTTCTTAGCCTGCAGACCCTGAAGAATTACTGAGCAGGGTTAATACTAACACAGCATGGGGGAGGTCACACCAAAGTGAAAGCTTTGGCTGGAACATAAAGGAAAGAGCCTGGATTGTGTTTTAATGTTTCCTCCTGCTCCAGCATCTCGTTGTGCTTTCCTTGTGTCAGCCAGTGCTCCAACACATGCATCACACCACAGCATCTTCTGCAGCAGGGCCAGTCTGTCATCCCTCCTGAGCAGAGCAGAGCCTTCCCAGCACAGACAGCAGAGCATTGCATCTCATGGAATTTGCTTCCTTCACAAATTACATAAATAAAGCTGCACAAAATAGTCTTTTTTTAGTCACTTGGGGTAGGCTTCTATTGATGTTACATGGCTATGAGCTTGTTTGAAGGAAGATGAGAGGTGATACCTGGTTTTCTAAAATAAATAATAATTGTTAATGTCACAGATCGAATTCCATCTTTGCCTAATCTGACCCCACTCTTCATCACCATCGATCCTGAGAGGGACAGCCAAGAAGCCCTTGCCAGATATGTTAAAGGTATTCCTGCTTTCTTCCTCCGTGTCTCATTGCATGCAGTACAGAGCACTGAAAAGGAGCCTCTTGAAGGGATTCTTTTCACTAAAATGTGTAAATGTCTTCTTTCTATGTAGAATTTTCTCCAAAGCTGGTTGGATTGACTGGCAGCAAGGCACAGATTGACCAAGTGGCCAAAGCATACCGTGTGTACTACAGCGAGGGCCCAAGGATGAGGACAACGACTACATTGTAAGTAAAAGGAGCCTTTGTTGGCTGAAAGACTGTGGGTAAGAGCAGCATGTACATTTTAAAACCAGCTATTGGATCTTTACTGAGGTCTTGTGCATGGTATGTTAAGCTGTCAGAACCACAATGCCCTCCTACAAGCTCAGAACCTTACTAAAGTGTGTCTAACCAACCCCAGAAATGCAGACAGTAGCACAGGAACTAGTGCAATAGTCAAATTTCTTTCTGATCTGTAGCATATTTGACTGGCTCTTTTCCTGGGTGCTGTGATTTCTCATTTCTAATGCAGCTGAACTCAAAGCACAGCTGTATTTCAGTCCTGAGCAATCATGGCTTCCAGCACCAGAACTCTGTGTCTTTGCTGAGAAAGGTGTTGTCACGGTTAGGTGCAGGCAGCACTTGCAGCGTCATTTAAATAAATTTGCAGTGGAGTTAATTTTGATAAAAATCCAATTGGAATATCCGGGATGTGCATGGGTGAAGCTGCTTCACTGCGCCGGCAGGGGGCGCCCCTGTCCCGCATGTCCCCGTATCCCACTGCTGATCCCGATCCCGCACTTCCCCTTATCCCACTGCTAGTCCCGATCCTGCATTTCCCTGTATCCTACTGCTGGCCCCGATCCCCGTGTCCCTGTATCCCACTGCTGGCCCTGATCCCAATCCCGTATTTTTCTGTATCCCACTCCTAGTCCTGATCCTGCATTTCCCTGTATCCCATTGCTGGTCCTGATCCCAATCCACATTTCTCTGTATCCCACTGCTGGTCTCAATCCCGATCCTGCATTTCCTGTATCCCGCTGCTGATCCCATCCTGCATTTCTCTGTATCCCACTGCTGGACCCGACCCTGCATTTCCCTGTATCCCACTGCTGATCCTGATCCCACATTTCTCTGTATCCCACTGCTGATCCTGATCCCGATCCCGCATTTCCCTGTATCCCACTGCTGATCCTGATCCTGCATTTCTTTGTATCCCACTGCTGATCCAAGTCCTGCATTTCTCTGTATCCCACTCCTAGTCCCCATCCCGCATTTCCCTGTATCCCACTGCTGATCCTGATCCCACATTTCCCTGTATCCCACTGCTGATCCTGATCCCACATTTCCCTGTATCCCACTGCTGGCCCCAATCCCACATTTCCCTTCTGAGCTGGTGTTCTGTGTTCTTGTCTCTGTTCCCAAGCCAGCTGTGCTCTCTTGCAGGTGGATCACACAATAATTATGTACCTCCTCGGCCCTGATGGTGAATTTGTGGACTACTATGGCCAGAATAAGAGGAGTGGTGAGATTTCTGCTTCTATTGCTGCACACATGAGAAAATACAGATCCTAAACCAGAAGTTCTTCAAAGGTTGCTGTGAATGTCACCTGTGGGTTTGGCTGTGATTGGACATTGGAGTTAAAGCAGAAGCACACAGGTGTAACATCCTGTCAAGCAGCTCTCCTTTCTTCCAAATAAGAAAGGCCTCCATGTTTCTGCAAATTCCTACTACCAAAAATCTCTACAGAGCCTTCCCTGTGGATATCATTTCCAACAAGATCTTGGATGAAGAATGAAATGTTGGGAGCAAAGGATGGAAATAATTTTTTGCTTGTGAAGAACGTGTGTGTTGCTGATAAAATATTGCTGTTAAAAAATTGCTGATCTGGCAAGACATCAGCAAGGACAAGAGTCACTGCAGGAGAATTACTTGATGCAAAGCCATGGGGCCATGGCGTTCTCAGAGGAGCTCTGCCCTCTGATTTCTCTGCACTGTTTTGCCTTCTGGGAGAGGCAGTTGCACTATGAGAAGCAGGGAAGCCTTAGGAGTGCTTCTTTATCCAGGTTAAGAAGGTGAAGAAAGCACTGGCAGCTTCCAATCATGGGACCAGCCCTTGAGCGTGTCTGATCATTTCATCTGAATGCACAAATGAAGTGTATTTTTCTGGTGATTTTTCCAGGTGAACACTGTTCACTTATAAGGAAAAAAGAATTGGGTTGCAAAAATAGGTTTTTCCTTCTGGTGGAAATGATGGTGTGTGTAGTTGCTTTGCTTGTGCTGTGCTGAGCAGGGAGGTGGGGAGGGTGGAGGGGGCTGTGTCCATGCACAAGGCTGGCAATCAGATACATTTTATGCAGTGCAGCATTTGAAAATAAAGATTGATTTGTATAGGCAAGATATATTTTTATTCCCTTAAGTTTGACTATCAACAGAACTTTGTATACTGGTTAAACTTTATATTCTTGTTCTGCTTTCCTTCTTTTTATAAAGCAGTATTTATTTTTAGTCATGCATATGAGGAACTGAATGTGTTTTTTAAGCTGAACCTCAGAGAATGGCCCACAGGAGACGAGCCAGAACTGTTCTTGGTGTGGGTTCCAGAGAGTCTTAGGCTGAACACAGGTGTTCCTACAGATAGCAGTGGTGTTTCCTGAGTGTGGGGGTTGGAAGAGAATGTTCCCATCCAAGGGAAGGTGCAAAGCCTGTGGAAAATTTCTGTATTTCCAAAATTGTGAAAACCAGTAAACTTTACCTGTTTTAGAGCAGTGACTCTCTCATGCATTTTTACATACATTGGATACTCTTTTCCATGGGTTTCACCTTCAGGTCTGTATATATTTGATCCCTTGTGATTTGTTTGTGTTTGTGGAGTCCTCAGGGCCCATCTCTGCCCCATCTCTTCCCATCCTGTGGCTGTGCTCTGCACACAGCAGCCTTTGTCCTTCTCAAGGTCTCTGCTGTCACATCAGGCCTGTATTTTAAATATTGGAGCTCTGTGTTAGGGCAAAATACCTTTTCTGCCCAGAGGAAATCATGATTCTATGAAGCAATGGTAAGTAAAGATAAAACAAATTAGTTAGAAGCAACTACTCAGAAGAAAGAATTGGTGTTACAGCTGAGCCAAGTTAAATAAGCAGGATTTGGACAAGGCAAACCTCTGTCCCCAGGCTTTGCAAAATCAGCACATGAGCTGCAGCCTGGGAAGAGTCACCTGTTGCACTGATTTCTCTAAAGCTCTTTTGCAGCTGACTCGTACTACAGAGACAAATACAGGATTCCTGGCTTCTCCCAAATGTTTTGGCAGCAGTGTCATGTCCTTTACCTTGTTTTTCTGTGCCCTGAAAGGCAGAACCAGCTGACCCAGGAAGCTCATGGCAGACTGGGGGGAGTGTGGCAAAGGCCCAGGAGGATTTCAGATGGAGTGACATGTCCCTTGCCTCATGGCAGTGGGAACAACTGATGTCCTGCATTTTTTCAGCCTCCCAATTTGACCATGCCCATCACTTTTCCCTTGGCTTTTCCAGGAGGGAGACTTTCTTTGGAAGTGAGGAGTTTTATTTTTATTGTTGTGGGGTTTTGTTGTTCTTTGGCATTTTTTTTTTCTTTATTTGGAGTTTTGTTTGTTTACTAAAAATGTTGTTTAGGCAGCTGTTAGGATTTCCCTGCCCTGTTTAGTGACAGCAGGGAGCACAGATTTGTTCCCTGAGTGTTTAGGAACCCCAAGGGTTGTGCTGAGTGCTCACTGGGAGGAGGCAGAGCTGGTCAGGGAGGGAAAGGGAATGTGCTGGGAGTGCTTGGAGACACTTTGGCAGCAGATATTCAGTGTTTTTCCAGTCTGGTATTAGAAATGAAGCAAACTCCCTCTGTAGTCATTGTACCCAAATTCCCTGTATCCCCAAGTGCAGTGCCCAGCCCTCAGGGAGGGAGCTCAGCTCTGGCAGGGCAGGTTTGTGACAGGGCTCCTCTCTTGGGGCTGTGCTGGGTGCTGAGCAGGGCCAGGCTGCCCCAGCGGGGCTCCTCTCTGGAAACTTTACCAGGTGACAGGTTTCATTTGGGAACCAGATTTATTGGGAGTCTGGTGCTGTGCAAGGTGAACCTGTGCTCCCCAAGGCCACCAGGGACCCCTGGGACCCCCACAGATGGGGAGGACAGAGCAGATCCTGGCAGAGGCCAATCTGCAGAGCTCTGCTGTGTGTGCCCACAGCACACCCAGGCCTGGCCTGTTCATCCTGGAAAATACCAGTGGAAACAGCATCTCCTCTGAGGGGCTGACATCCATAACCCCAGCTGAAGAGCTGCTGCTGTCCCAGGCTGGGGAGCAGTGACAAGATGTCTGAGGAGTGAGGATCAGCTCCATTTGTCTACCCAAGGAAGGCAACACATTGTCATGTGCTGCCTGCATAGCCCATGGAGGAGTTTAATGCTTCAGCCACACGGGTGAAGCTGGGCTGTTTTAAGGATGTTCTCAGCACCAGCATGGGCAGAATCAGGGCCTGAAGAGGTCTCTGGAAAAGCAGAGACTGACCTTAACTGCAAAAGCCCTGTGTTGCATTTTCAGTGCAGATCATGGAAAGACTCAGATTAGAGGGACTCTCGGGAGGTCCACCTCATCCTTCTTCACAGCCTGAGGAAGAAAGCAAGTCTTCCTCATCTCCAGCTTGCATCAAGGTCATGTATGGTTGGAGATGCTGTTGGTGTTTCTCCCCTTCTCCAGTGCCTCTGAAGATGGCTGCATTTTCTGAGCCTTTTCTCACTTGGATCAGACTTGCATGGTCCAGCACTAACCCAGCATTCCAAAGATGTGATCCCATCAGCCCAGCCAGGATCTGGCATGAGTGAAGGCTCTCACGTGGTGTTCAGTGAACTGCAGGATGGAGCTGGAGGCTGGGAATTGAGTTGGGCTCTTCACCACCTCTCTGCAAATCAGAATGTGTTTTCAGTCAGGTGGAACAAGTGATGCACGGACTGCTGGGACCAGCCTGTCCTGATGCACTGAGGTTGCTGCTTGCAACCAAGGCTTTCCAGCCCCTGCTGCTGAAGCAGTGTACTCACCTGGAGCTTCCAGGAGCTGTGCTGGAGCTGCTCAGGAGCTCCCCAGCCTTGGGGCAGTGACTCTGTACTCAGTGAAGCAGATGTGCTGGTCTGTGTTGCAGGGGAATGGCCACAGTCCTTACTTCAGACATGAACTGACAAGCCCCTCAGTTTTACTGGACTGCTCTTAGGTTTGATGGCCTAAAAGGAAAGGCAAAAACTTGACTATTTGCATCCTAGAAAAGAATTTTAAAGTTTGATTTGGTTCAATTGGAAACTGATTTTTTTAAAGGAAGTTATTCTGGTGGTGGAGTGTCTAGCCCCTGACTTGTAGCAGCTCTACAGTACATGTTGCTGGGAGTTTGAAGATTTGTGCTGGGGAGACCTGGGCAGGAATGGTTGCACCTGTCTCTGTGCAAGAGCCAGCTCATTCCATGTTTTAAGCTGTGTATTACTGGTTTAATAAAGCAGGTTCCTTCAGCGTGCCAGGGAACTTACTCAGCTGCAGCTTACAAAACCTCCTTGTTCTCCCGAAGTTCTTTGTGCAAAAATAGATAGACACCAACCAGTAAATCCACCTTTAATTTGTGGGGGTATATTGAGCTTTGAGTGTGCCCTTTTCTGAATGAAGGGCAGCAATAAAAGCTCCCTGGCAGCACCAGGATGGGATGAGAGAGCCTTGCAAGGCAATGTGGCTCGTGGTGACAGCACCCTCGTGACCTTCACCTCAGGACAGCTCTGCAGTGATGGTGGCAGCACAGAGTAACAGATGTACCTGCAGCTCAGTGCCCCTTGTGTTCCTGCACTCTGCTCCCACCTGGGCACCTGAACCAGCAAGAGAAAACCGGGACAGTGGCTCTCACTGAGGGTTCTCTTTGTTCTGCTTCCACAGCTGGCTGTGGGGACTTTGCCAGCAGTGTGGCCAAGAAGGCAATGACAGCTGGGCTTGTACCAGCCATGGTGTGGCCAGCAGGACCAGGAGAGTGACCATCCCCCTGTGCTGGGCACTGCTGAGGCACCTTGAGTGCTCTGTCCTGTTCTGGGCCCTCCTGACAAGAAAGACATTGAGGGGCTGGAGCGTGTCCAGAGAAAGGGACAGAGCTGGGGAAGGGGCTGGAGCTCCAGGAGTGGCTGAGGGAGCTGGGAAAGGGGCTCAGCCTGGAGAAAAGGAGGCTCAGGGGGAACTTCTGGCTCTGCACAACTCCCTGACAGGAGGGGACAGCCAGGGTGTTGGGCTCTGTTCCCAGGGAACAGGGACAGGAGGAGAGGGAATGGCCTCAGGCTGGGCCAGGGGAGGCTCAGGGTGGACATCAAGAGGAATTTCTTCACTGAAAGGTGGTCAAACAATGGAACAGAGTGCCCTGGGAGGTTTGGAGTCCCCATCCCTGGAGGTGTCCAAGGAAGGAGTGCAGGTGGCACTCTGAGCTGGGTGACAAGGTGGGCATCAGTCGAAAGTGGGCTTGATCTTGGAGCTCTTTTCCAACCACAGTGATTGTGTGGGTGAGGTCCAGCCCCTCCTGCCTTGAGCATGCCTGGAAGCAGGAAATGTCCTTTCTGAATTACAGTGGCAATTTGGTGTCAGGACAAAGCCCCAACTGCTCATTGGTCTGGTGTGCCTCAGCTTTTTGCTCTCAGCACATCCACTGTGCTGAGTTCAAAGGGCTGATCACAAGGGATGCTAAAATAAGCTTTTCCCTCATCCTCCGGGCTTAGGGGGATTCTAGGAATTCATGGTTCATGAGATATGTGGCTGTGGTGTCCATTTTTAGTGACCTTAAATGAAATTAAGGGCAACATGAAACATGTTTTTCAAAACACTAGTGACAGTGACTCTGCTGCAAGCCCACAGGCTCAGCTCTCCTCGGGCCAACACAAACAGGGTCAGCCACTGTCCCAAAGGCAGGGTGACATCTCCTGTGCTGTGGCAGCAGCTGCAGGTGTCACAGGGTGCTCCAGCTCAGAGTGGTGCTGTGGGAGGTGGCAGGAGCTGTTTGGGGAGGGTGGAGGGGCTTCTGGTTTCACACAAGTCTTGTTGTCTTCATTCTGCTGAGGGAAGGCTGGTCCTGCAGCCTTGGGTGAGTGTCCATGCAGTGCAGAGAGCAAACAGGGGGTGCTGAACACCAGAAGAGCCAGAATGGCTCAGGATGGAGGAGACCCTTCTCCTGCACCAGGAGCTCACTCCAGCTGTGCCTGAAGGCTCCCAGAGTTCTGCCAACTGCTGCCCTGCCAGCCATTGCCTGGCTGCTCTGTACCAACTAAACAGCGTGTTTGAACTGGGAGACCTCCATGTAAAGCCACTTTCCCAGTACCCTTCTCATGTGGGGAATTGCAGTCACACATCTGAGAACCTCCTTAGCACGGTGTAATGGGGCTTCTGCAGCTCCTTATGGCAGCAAGGGCAGTGAACGTCGTGGGCAGCCAGAGTTGTATTTGAAGCTAAACTTGTGTAGTGTATTCATGATTTGACATCATGAACCGTCCACCCCTGGTGAGATTTGGGTGTTGTTCTTTCTGATTAATCTCTAATTTGCCGTGTTTGTTACATCCTATTTCAGTCATGGCCTCCCGTCCTGTCCTCCCTGGCCATGCAGTGATGTAAGCCACAAGAATTGCCATAACTGATCCTACATGAATCCTCATCCTCTTTTTCCTTCTTGTAGCCTTGCTCTGCAGCCCATACAGAGCTGGTTTGGGTTCCTTCACCACTGTGCAGCTCATCCCAGGCAATCTGTGAGCAGGAGCAGTGAGGCAGGTCCCTTCTGTGCTATCATTTGTTTGACATACAGGTGAGAGTGGAGCCCTAGCTGGGATCGTATCTGGCAGGAGAACACGTTCCCAGTGAAGGAAATTTCCACCAAAGAAAAGTCTACAAACCACAGATAGATCCCAGAGTTACTAAAATTGGGAGAGAAGAGCAGCTCCTTTCTTTACACGCTGTATATGGCAAAAAATGAACACGAATTGGTGAGCAGGCGGCAGTGTCGATCCCTTCCTTCCAAATATAGGGAAGGGGCTGACCCAGGGGAGCTAAGCTGAGCCTATAAAAGCTCTCAGGGAGAAAGCCATCGTTGGTGGCTCCTGATGTCCTGGCCACGCTCATGGCCATGCTGTGACTGACCTGCAGAGGGACACAGGGCTCCTACCACAGGTCCTGTTCCTCATCCTTGGAGCCTCACAAGGCTCCACTGTGGTGGGAATTCTGCTGTCGGTTCCCTACTGGGCCATTCCTTGGGCAGGGAAGGAGTGATCCTGGTGAACTTTGCTGGCCCTCAAAAGGAGAGTTCCTTGCAGTGAGAGGTGTTGGGCCTTTGGAGAGGCTGCAGCTTGGTTGAAGTCTGACCTTTGACTCTTTTCTTTCAGAGGTACAAGATGTCAGCCGGTTCCTTCCTGCTTTCTGTTGGCTGATTGTTAAGGTGAGGATTTGAGGCATGAAAACTAACAGCTTGTCCAGGCTCCTGTTCTCACTGTGGGCAGGTCCCTGGTTTTCCCCTCCATGAGCTCCTTTAACAAGCCACAGGACATGTCCATTCCTGCCCACTGTGGCTGCTCAGCAGAGGACTAGAGCAGGTTCCATGTTAATAGAGAGTGGGGGAAGTCATAAATTAAAAACCAGAAGAAAAATAATCTTCAGGGCCTCCCTTTTCCAAGGATTACATGAACCCTTCAGATCTGACCGCTTCCTGGGGAGCCCTCCTCCTCCTTTGGACATGGATCTCCTTTCCTTGGGGCCATGAAGGGTGCTAGCTCTTCTTCACTGCCTTTGTACCTTCCAGCTTGGAAAAGCAAACAACTCCCTCAAGATCTCAGCACACAAACCTGAGAGCTGGCAGGAGTGAGCTTGGAGCAGCCAGCTGGGGGTGAATGTTCAGCTCCACTGTGCCCTCAGCACCACTCAGGGGAGCAGCCCAGCAGGGTTTGTGTTTCAGAGCCATGAGCAGAGACGCTGGCATGGAGATTTTTGGTGAGGCCGCACCGTACCTGCGCAAATCTGAGAAGGAGAGAACAGAAGCCCAGAATCAGCCTTTTGATGCCAAGACCTACTGCTTTGTGGCTGACCCCGAGGTGGAGTACACCAGGGGGAGGATTAAGGCTGCACAGGATGGAAGATAACTGTTGAGACAGAGGATGGCAGAGTAAGTTCATTCCTTCTGGCCCTTCTCCCAGCCCTGCTTAGGGACCCAGGGCATCTGCTGGGGAGGAACTGAGAAAGCACCAGGCTAGCTTGGGCAAGAAATCTGCCCTGTCCTCCCCTGTCCTCTGACTGGGACCAGCACAGCCTCCACAGGACAGTATAGCTCTGGATGGTGGGATAAAAATATTCATTGGATAATTATTCTTGGTTTGTGCTCTAAAAATCAGGCAATGCTCTAAACCAGGTTGGATCATAGCCTTGCCAGTATTAACTTAGTTTTTAACACTTTCTCAGCTAACGCTGTCATATCCACTCACAAATTCCTTCCTTCACTGGTAGCTGAGCAGACAGATACTTTGCAAGTGGCCTTTGCATATGAAGTTGTCAGTGACACTGGCTGCAGTTTCCCAGAGCAGCATCCAAGGTGTTAATCTTCCAAACCACTGAAATGTCTTAGCAGCTCATGATAGTGTCCTGATACCTTTTGTAAGAATAACTGCAGCAGTTCAAAGAACAACCACGACCAACATCTTGGCAGTAGGTGCTACCAGGCTTTCAGAAAGCAGTGGCTGAGTTAAGCTGCTGCCAGCTGTGAACATCTGCCACCCCCACAACATATCCACAGCTCTGGCTGTGTGACAGGATGGTTCCCCACGGTGTGAGCCCTGCAGACAGTGCTGTTTGGTAGAGACAGAGCCTTTCTTTAATTGGGAATGGCCACAGGCAGAAGTGGAACAAGTCTGTCCCGAGGATGGATTTGCTGTTGTTTGTGCTGTTCCTGTCCCAGCTCTCCAGCACTGTCATGGGAACCCTGGAGGCTGGGAGCTTGGCTGGCCAGCAGATGTGCCCCAGGCTCTTACAACCATGAGCAACAGAGACCTAAAGTTCAGAAGCAGTGATAATGTGTTGAAAGATCTTGTCTAGTACAAATCAGGTCCGTGTGGTCATAGTGATTCCAGTAAATTTACATCCTGTCATTTTATCAGTGTTGTAGAGTTACTGGATGGCTGCAGTGTGTGCCCTGATGTAGCCGTATCTTGTTTAGCACAGTTAAACAGAAAGAAAAATATGAATTAGAGCAGCCTTAGAGATGTTATTACTTCTCTGTGGCTGTGGAAGGACTGTCAAGATTTGCTGAACCAAGGTTCGCTCTTTCTTTCTGAATTATAGACAGTTGCTGTCAAACCTGATGATGTGTATGCCATGAACCCTCCCAAGTTTGACAGAGTTGAGGATGTGGCCATGCTGACCCACCTGCATGAACCTGCTGTCCTCTACAACCTCAAGGACCGCTACAGCTCCTGGATGATCTATGTAAGTTCCTTCTTCTGGCAAAGGAGAAAATACAGCTGCAGGAGCTGGACTTCACTGACACCTCTATTTTTTTTTTTCCTGCAGACTTACTCGGGTCTCTTCTGCGTCACTGTCAACCCCTACAAGTGGCTGCCGGTGTACAACCCCGAGGTGGTGTTGGCCTACCGAGGCAAGAAGCGCCAGGAGGCTCCTCCACACATCTTCTCCATCTCTGACAACGCCTATCAGTTCATGCTGACTGGTGAGCTTTTCTATTTTGACCAGACTTGGAGTAAAAAAAAGAATGTACAGAACCTCTGCTTCTGCCAAATGCCATTCCATACTGCCACGGCTCAGCCGCCTTTCCCGTCTCTTGCAGAATGCTTGGTCTGTGTAATATTGCAGATTATCTGCTTGATTTTTATTATCAAGCCTAACTCATGCAAAACCAGCTCCAGACAGTTTTCCCCAGCTCCTGAAATATTTTTGTTATTTTTGGAGCACTGTGCTGTTGTGCTGCACATTATCTATATTTCTGGTTCAAGTACTAAGCTAAGCAGCCTAACAGGGACCTCTGCAAAGAGCAGTTGCTTTTGGACAGGACACAATATCACAAGGAACACCAGGTAGATCCAGAAGAGAGCTGGTAGAAATATTCTCACCAAAACATTATTGTTTTAATTTGCATAAAGTCCTGTCCCATGTGTAATAGTATTAAAGAATGGAAAAGACAGAAGCAAAAACAAGCACAGGATGGGCAAAGGAGGAGAGAAGACAAAGAGTGGAGTATAGGGAGGGAAAGAGAGGTGGAGAGTAGACCATGCACCTGTTCAGTTTCACCTGCAGAGATTTTGTTTCATTCCCACTGATGGACACCAGGTCACACTTCCCTCAGAACCAGCGCTTCCCCTACAGCTTCTCTGACTGCAGCTATTTTTCCCTTTGACAGACCGTGAAAACCAGTCAATCCTGATCACGTAAGTGCATCTGCCACTTCGACCTTTGTCTCCAACAAGACTTGGGCAGATTATTCTTCACTCTGAGCCTTCTTTCCCAGTGGGGAATCGGGTGCCGGGAAGACGGTGAACACCAAGCGCGTCATCCAGTACTACGCGACAATCGCCGCCAGCGGGGACCCGGCCACCAAGAAGGAGTCCCCAGTGAAGGTGTGAGGAGGAAAGCCTTGGTGAAGGGCAGCTCAGGATGTCCCCTTGTGGCTGTGGGCAGCACTGGTGAAACACTTGTGTGTTTCAGTCCACACTTGTGGGCTTGATATTTCTGAGCCTGAGAGCATTTTCAGCTTGCTACTTGCAACTTTCAACTTTCAACTTGCTGACTTTCCCAAGGGAAAACTTTTAACAGTTTTCCCAAAATATCTTTCTCCTTTTCCTAAAGTATTTCTAAGTGGGCAGTAGTTTTTTCTCATAACCATCTTCCCCAGCTGTTGTTTCCTATTACTTAACCAATGGAAAGAGGTGTCAGTCCTATTAACCAATGAATACCTTTTTTAGCAAGGCATGCTATATAAGAAGCAAAAAGTTTGTAAATAAAACTTCTGTTCTTCTCATAGCAAAAACTAGAGTCAAACTATATTTTGTGTCCTATTGGGACACACACTTACCTCAAAATACCTTTTATTAGCTTCAGCCACTCCTTGAAAGGCAGTAGGACCAGTGGAAGATGTGCAGTTAGGACCACAACAATACAGGCCACCAGAGCTGCCACTGACACTGCCAAGGTGTAGCTTTACCTGGAGTGAAACCAGGTCTGCAGGATTGGTGTCCAGGAAGAATCAGAGGCTCCACATGGATCAATCTGTCCCTGTGGCTGAGAGCTGAGAGCTCTGACTGTGGAGAAATTCTGAATAAGAGGAAAATGAGTTATTTGTTGTTTACCCCCAGTGCTGATTCTTGGTGCTGGAGTGGAGAAGGTGCTGCAGTAGCACTGTGAAATGAAGTGAAGTGCACATGGCTGCATGTGTAATCATGCAATAGAGTCATTTCTTCCTACCACATAGCTCATGGTGTTTTTCAATAATTATTCCATTATTCCTGCAGGGTACACTCAAGGATCAAATCCTCAGTGCCAACCCACTGCTGGAGGCCTTTGGGAATGCCAAGACCGTGAGGAATGACAACTCCTCACGCTTTGTGAGTCATCCTGTGTCTGTCTCTCTGCCCTCCTGTGTTTCTAATGCTCTTTGCCTGCTTGTTAGCTGTGACTGTGAGCCCGTTGGCTGGGAAAAATGTTCTTGCTGACCAATTTCTTGGTTTTTTTGTGAAATGCTAATGTGTTAGCAGCTGTTTCATGCTCACATTCCTGCAGCAAAGTGTTCCCCTTTATCTATCTTTATGTATCAAAGCTAATCAGATTTGGTGATGCTGTCACTAAGACTGAAGAGATAGAAACACTCTGAGATTGCTGCACTGACCACCACCTTTTGTCTGCTTGCCAGGGGAAATTCATTCGTATCCATTTTGGAACCTCTGGAAAACTGGCCTCTGGTGACATTGAAACCTGTGAGTAACTGAGGTGAGGGGACAGCCTTGCTAGAACATAAAGAACCTGAAAAATGTCTAAAATGTGCATACATGTTACAGACTTGCTGGAAAAGTCCAGAGTCACTTTCCAGCTGAAAGCTGAGAGAAGCTACCACATCTTCTACCAGATCCTCTCCAATAAGAAGCCTGAACTGCTTGGTAAGGACAGCCACCACCTGGTGACATTGAGTAAAGTCAGTGTGGGAAACGTTTCCGTCCATGTGCCAGCTCAGTGACAGTGTGCAGTGGCACCAGGGCACAGTGCCCTGTGTCACATGGCCCCAGGTGCCCCTTTGGCTGTGCTTTAGTCTGTGCAGAGCAGGGATCATGGGCTGATTTACGTTCTCAGCATTGCAGTGTCAGCCCTGCCCGGGTTCCCCAAGCTGTACATGTGTACAGGGTCACACCAGGGATTTACTCCACTCCATTTGTCCTCCCTGGGTAAGTTCCAACACAAACTGTGCAGGTGAGGTGCAGGGGTGGCCAATGTGCTCTGCCTCACACCTTGCTGTTCTCCATGGTGTGGAAATTCCAACTTAGATGGGCCAGATCCTGTGAATAATCTTCATAGAGGGTAAGCAGTTCTGGCTGCAGGATGGGCAGGTACCCTGAACTACAAACCTCATTTTGAAGCTCAGTTTATCTGATCTTTTCATCACACGGGCAAAGGTTATTTCCTGTTTCCCAATGCAACCCCTCTGACCTTTTCCCCCTTCCCACTGCCACTCCCTCCCCATGCCCCACATCTGTCCCTTTTGCCATACCCAGCCACTGCACTCATCCTCGATCCACTCTGCCCATCCTTCCCAAATATCCACAGACATTTCCCAAGGTGGAGCTACTGCACTCATCCTCAATCCACTCTGCCCATCCTTCCCAAATATCCACAGAATATTTCCCAAGGGAGCTCCTGCTCCCATCCTCCCACTCTGTGTGTGTCATGTATGAGGAAAAGCACAAATGAGCCTTATCCAAAAGCCTCTTTCTTAAAAGCTGTTTCTGTGCATGGCCTGAGTTCTGTGTCTGCCAGTGCTGGGTGCTCAGCTCTCAGCTCACCACAGATTAAGCTGGAAGGACTGCCCAGCCAGGGGAGGCAGATGAAAGCTTTACTCTGTCTTTCTCTTTTCTTAATAGAAAACCAAGACTTTGGATGCAAAAGGAAGGAGTAAAACCTTGCTGAGCCATTGTTCCACCTTCCCTGCCAGACTCTGGCTCTCACTGCTGTGTTTTCCTTTCAGAGATGCTCCTTGTCACAGCCAACCCCTATGACTATCCCTTCATCAGCCAAGGGCAGATCTCTGTGGCCAGCATCGATGACCAGGAGGAGCTTGTTGCCACAGATGTGAGTACAGTTAGCAAGGGGAGACAGTTTCACTTTTACTCTCACCACTGTTAAAACCATCTGATCTGTCTGGTGTGCAGGTGGCCATTGACACTTTGGGCTTCAGCCTCGATGAGAAAACAGGGATTTACAAATTGATGGGGGCCATCCTGCACTATGGGAACATGAAGTTCAAGCAGAAACCACGTGAGGAGCAGGCAGAGCCTGATGGCACAGAAGGTAATACCTTCAAGGCTGGGAGAGAATTGTTTCCAACTGTTTCCATGCCATTTTTCACTAGAAATGGAGGGAGTCATCCAGAAGAGATGCAGTTGTTACTTGATAAACATAAAAAGGTTTGATTTGCAACTTACCACCTCAAGTGGAGGCACTTTCTGCATCCAGTTTATTCCTGATGACTCTGCTGCAGGACCCTGTGCCTGTACATTACTGTGGTGTTCTCCACTTTCTGGTTACACATGCACACTTGTTCTGCCTGGGTGACATTGTAGAGAAGTGGCTTGATGGGAAAAACTCTGCATTGTCCCATCAACAGTGGTGAAACCACATCTGTTTGGGCCGTTGTAGCCACTCTGTCATGAGGAACAGCCCTACAGAGCTGTTCAGAAAAGTAAATGAGAATGTTAGGATTTGTAGATGGGGTAAAGCCAATCAAGTTGCAAGTTTCAGAGTAGCTCTGGCAAGTTCCAATGCCCTGTGTGTGTCCCAGCTAAGAATAAAGTATTTCAAGTTATTATTTTGTTTTCCAGAGGCTGACAAAGCAGCATATCTGATGGGCCTGAACTCTGCAGACTTGCTGAAAGCTCTGTGCTATCCCCGGGTGAAAGTGGGAAATGAATATGTCATGAAGGGCCAAACACCAGATCAGGTGAGTGTTGAGGAGCAGCAGGGACCTTCCTCTCCTTAAGGAAAAGGGTGCAGGTCACAGCTGAGAATGGCTGAGGCCATTAAAGCCTCTTAGTGCACTGTGTGTGGGCATGGTGAGGGCTGTTTTGTTCTGGGGGTGCCCCAGCAGTGCCCATTCCCTGCAGGTGCACCAGGCAGTGAATGCCATTGCCAAGTCTGTCTATGAGAAACTCTTCCTGTGGATGGTGATGCGCATCAACCAACAGCTGGACACCAAGCTGCCAAGACAGCACTTTATTGGGGTCTTGGACATTGCTGGCTTTGAGATCTTTGAGGTTTGCAGTACTCTCAGCCTTCTGCCGATTTCTAAATGCTTTTTTTATTTTGTTTGTCTTCTCTGACTTTTCCTCCTCCTCCTCACCCCAGTGCAGCCCTCAAGAACAGGACAAATCTGTCTGAAGCTGTTTCTGCCTTTGTAGATCCATCACCCACTTTGTAAGAGAAGAGACATGGCAGAGCATAGCCATGAAGCTGCTGTCTCTCTCTCCCCCCACAGAATCTGTATTTAGGGACATTAGGGCCACCCAAACCATGGCCAATGCAGGCTGCAGCAACTCTGTGCTGCACTGCACAACTTTCTGTAACCTTGGACACCCATGATATATTCTTTACACTGCTATCAAAACCCTTTTGGGACTGGTGACCTTGCCATGCCATCTCTGTGAAAAAAATTAGAGGCAGTTTAACACTATTAACACACTTAAATATTAGTTTAACAGCTTTGAGCAGCTGTGTATCAACTTCACCAATGAGAAACTGCAACAGTTCTTCAACCACCACATGTTCGTGCTGGAGCAGGAGGAGTACAAGAAGGAGGGCATTGAATGGGAGTTCATTGACTTTGGCATGGACCTGGCTGCCTGCATTGAGCTCATTGAGAAGGTGAGTTTCTTAAGTGTCTTATGGAATCACACAAATTGGATCTATAAAGGGTTCTTGAAGTGTTTGCACTGAGTGCCTTTAATAAAATCTCTCTGGGAAGCTTTCAGGTCTCTTTACCTCCTCTGTTTCTTTAAATATTACCCTTGTGATTAATTAATTATCCACTGACTGGGAATGTATCCTGTCTTCTAAAAAGACACTGATTTTATCCTTCCTTTCTTCCATCCATCCATCCATCCATCCATCCATCCATCCTGTCTTAGTGCATTTGTTCCCCCTCAGGTTTTCTCTCAGTTAAATTCAAATCCCAGAAAACCTCATGTCTGGTTCTTTTTGCTCCTTCTGAGCAAGAAGTCACTACTGTATTCTAAGAAATTACTGCACAGTTTTTGCCTGACCTCTTTTATTTTCCACACACTGTCTGGATAGTTCAAAACTGTATATTAAAATCTTACAAGTTCTTTTAGGTATCTTGCCAGCTGTTCACAAAAAATCTTGGTTACCTGCTCCTCCCAGGCTAATTTTCTATAAAATATCTCCAGTACTTCAATTTTAGCATGTCTTTCACACTGTATTATTATAGCTTGAATTCAACTTATTTGAAAACGCCATTTTTCTATTCAGCCCATGGGCATCTTCTCCATCCTGGAAGAGGAGTGCATGTTCCCCAAGGCAACTGACACCTCTTTCAAGAACAAGCTCTATGACCAGCACTTGGGCAAGTCCAGCAGCTTCCAGAAGCCAAAACCTGGCAAAAGCAAGGTTGAGGCCCACTTCTCCCTGGTGCACTATGCTGGCACAGTGGACTACAACATCACTGGCTGGCTGGAGAAGAACAAGGACCCTCTGAATGAAACTGTCATTGGGCTGTACCAGAAATCATCTATGAAAATTTTATGCCATCTTTATGCCAGTTTTGCTTCTGTAGATGAAGGTAAGCTGAGAGGATTTTGTTTCCAGTTCGTACCTCTCACCTGACATGGATCAGTGTTGAGTGCTTGTGTGCTGTGTGTTAGATGCACAATTGTAACACTGTCAAAGGGATCTGCAGCAGTTCCTCAGCTGGACTGTCACCTCATTTTCCAGCTGAAGGTGGTGGGAAGAAGAAAGGAGCCAAGAAGAAGGCCTCCTCCTTCCAAACTGTCTCTGTACTCTTTCGGGTAAGTGTGTTCTCTGGCAGAGACTGTCACACCTGCCTCCACCGCCACATTTTCATTTTAAGGCAGGATGGAAGTTCTTCAGTAGTAGCCATTTACTTTGCTGATGCCTAACAAGATTGTAGAATATTCACTAGAAGAGTAAGGAGAAAGTTCTGAATTTTTGCTTTTCAGCAGAGTCAAATCACTTTGAGAACTGAGATAATATAGAGATTAGAAATGATCTCTGTTTTACAGGAAAATCTAAATAAGTTGATGTCCAACTTACGAACTACTCATCCTCACTTTGTGCGTTGCATCATTCCCAATGAAACAAAGACTCCAGGTAATTCATGAAACACAGAACAGAAAGGGGCAGAAAGAGCAATGCTGGAGCAATCAGTATGTCCCCGTGCTGCTCTGTCACAGGCCTGATGGATCACAAGCTTGTTCTGCACCAGCTGAGATGTAATGGTGTTCTGGAAGGCATTCGGATCTGCAGGAAAGGATTTCCTAACAAGATACCATATGGGGATTTCAAACAAAGGTCATTAATAGCATTCTTGTGCATGCCTTGAGCCCAATTCATTTGAAAAAAGAGTCTTGCTAAACCAGTCCGTGATACAGTTGTTAGGAAAAGACTATTTTAATATTTAATATGCATGGAAAGCAAAAATATCTAATAGCATGGTCTGTGTGGGCAGTGCCCACCCAGATGCCTTCCTCAATACTGTATGCCAAAACCTATTTTTAATTCATTCCTTTTAATCTGAATGTTTGGATATTCTTTGGTTTAAATCTCAAACTGGGCACAAGCATGTTTCAGCAAAAATACAGAGGGTGGTTCTGTGCATATCCTGTATTTAACTGCTATCTAGTAGAGGTTTGAAGAGTGTGGTTTAAATAATTTTAACCAGAATGGTTTTACAAAGATGAAATTGTGTTAAATCCAACATTATTTCTTGATGAAATGCTAAGTTTGGCAAATAGAGCTGCAGTAACAAAAGGGACTCCAGCAGGGAATCCAGGTTAGCTCCACATGCCCCTCTCATTTTGTAGTGGGTTAATATTTCTACATGCTAACATTTCTACAGCATTAGCAGATTCATTTATAGATAAAACCCCACAACCAAGAAATCTTATTATGGGAAGTGCTGCAAATAAGACATTTATTAAGGGTTGCTAAATTCAGGGCAACCCAGCTGGGGTCATCTGCTCGTTGTGTTAGAACAAAGGCAAGTGTAGGGTCAGATCTCTAAGAACAAAGCAATCACTCCCCCCTTACAACTCTGTGCAGGGTGTGCTGGAGAGCAGGACACTGAGAAGGGCTGAAATGATGTTTTGGGTACCAACTGAAGGCATTGGCCCAGCCATTGATGTGGGAGGGCAGATTTGTGTGTCAATGCTGAAAATAGGTATAGAATAATCTCTCGGTGTAGGATTAGGAAATCCATTGCTGCATACAAAGGCTAATTCTGGGTTACACAGTTCAGGAGGAATGTGAGAAGCTGGGTATGGTTCAGAAAAGCAGTTCCCCTGCTCTTAAAATCCATTTTTTGAACTTACAGCTAACCCAATGAGCTGGACCCCCAGAGTAGTGCTAATGACTGTGACACAGGTGAACAGAGTCTCTCAGAGAACAGACTGTCCATGCCTTCAGTCTCAGTGAGGGCTGTAACACATCCTTGGAACCTACTGAACTGACCTGCTGCTCTTTGCTGCTTTTCTTACTGCTTTGCTATTTGAGGCTGGAGGTGTGAGCCAGACTCAGCCTTCCTCTGTATCTTCAAACTGACAGCTGTTCTTGTGGCATCCTGTGCACTAAAATGGTTCTGATGGGTGAGTTTTTTCTTTATTTTATCAGATATCACCTTCTGAATGCCAGTGTCATTCCAGAAGGAAAGTTTATTGATAGCAGGAAGGCGTGTGAGAAGCTGCTCTCTTCCATTGAGATAGATCATACCCAGTACAAATTTGGACACACGAAGGTAAATGTTTAATTTTGCCAAACATTCATTGCATTGCAATGTAAACCCAGCAATGAGTGATGTCTGTTCTTTGGCTGCAGGTGTTCTTCAAGGCAGGTTTGCTGGGTGTTCTGGAAGAGATGAGGGATGACCGTGTAGGACAGCTGATCACACGCACCCAGGCTCTGTGCAGGGGATACCTCCGGAGGCTTGAGCTGAAAAAATGTTTGACCACAGGTGTGTGTGTAGGGATGCACCCAACCCACACCCCAGCAGGTTTAAGGTTTAAGACTCACCCCTTGCTGTTTTTGTAAGATAAAGTACCCAGAAACTTCTTTGCTGTCCTGACAGTAATTGGCTCGATGACAAGATTCAGGTTTGGGTTTTTTTTTGCTGTTCCTCAGAAATGTAGCTAGATTCTATTGGCAGCAAGCCAAATTGTCCCTCCTAAAACATTAACTATTTAAGAAGGAGCACAGAGGTGCTCAGGGCTTTTTGGAGGTGTCTTAAGTCAGGTATGAGATGCTTCTCTGGCACCTGCGAATGGCCTTTGTTCTTTTATTTCTGTGTTGTTTGATATTTTTCTATTTTATTAAAACCTTTGCTCTACAAAACACATCCAAGGAGCCATCTCACAATTTTATTAAGCCACTCTGGGAGGTTGTAGATCAACTCTCAGACTTTTGATACATCTTCATGGGGCTCATTACACTCTGCCATGTGTACGACTGTATCATGTGTGTCCTCTGCCAGGTCTGTTTACTCAAAGCTGGGCTTTACTCACAGTACTGATGGATCATTTTGGTTTCAGGGAATCCATCCTCTGCATCCAGTACAACATCCGTGCATTCATGAAAGTCAAGCAGTGGTCCTGGATGAAGCTGTACTTCAAGTTCAAACCCCTCTTAAAAAGTGTGGGAACTGAGAAAGAACTGGAAATGATGAAGGAAGAGTTTGAGAGAACAAAAGAAGAACTGGCTAAATCAGAAGCCACGAGGAGCATGCTGGAAGAAAAAATGGTGGCTCTGGTGCAAGAGAAAAAGGACCTACAGCTGCAAGTACAAATTGTGTGTAATTTAAATCATTTTTGGCTCTTCAGGTTACATCAGTTTTGTCTGAGTTTTCAGGAAGGGGCTGAAAGGGAATTCTGTTATTTTGTGTACCAGCCACTTAATAAGCAGGTGATTTCTGCAAGTGTCAGTGTCAATGTGTGATAATGAAACACATTTCTGTTCTCTATCAAAAGGAAAATGAAAATTTGGCTGATGCTGAAGAAAGATGCGACCAGCTGATCAAACTAAAATTCCAGCTGGAAACAAGAATGAAGGAGGTGATGGAAAAGCTGGAAGATAATGAGGAGATGAATGCTGATCTGACAGCCAGAAAGAGGAAACTGGAGGATGAATACTCTGAGCTGAAGAAAGATATGGATGAACTTGAGTTAACATTGGTCAAGGCTGAAAAGGAAAAGCATGCCACTGAAAACAAGGTGCTTTTTATTTCTGGAATGTTTAATAGCACTTGCTCTGTCTATGTATAGGCTGTAAATGTTCAGTAAACTTGAATACTTACAGGCTGCTGTGTAAGGAGATCTATGGGCCTGATATTGAATCTGGGCACTTCTGTTGTGCAGGAAAACCAACCCAGAAGCATGCAAAAATGCATTAAAATTAAAGTTCAGCATTGCTTTGTGACTTCTGAAGGGCTGATATATAAACAGATTGTAGAGTGTGACCATACAATGGACAAAGCCTCTTCAGGAGTCTAACAGCAAGTTCATTGTCTGTGTTCATTGCTTATGTGAGGGTCAAAATTATTAGTGACCTTTAAGTATTTTGCCTTACAATAGGTCAAAAATCTGACTGAAGTAGTGACAGGTTTGGATGAGACTGTTGCAAAGTTAGTCAAGGAGAAGAAAGCCCTGCAAGAAGCCCAGCAACAGGCAGTGGATGACCTGCAAATTGAGGAGGACAAAGTCAATACCCTCACCAAAGCCAGGATCAAGCTGGAGCAGCAAGTGAACCACGTGAGCATGTTCAACACAAGGAGAAGGAGCAGATTCTGTAGTTGTTCCATCAGTCATGTTTATATATGTTTATGTTGCAGGTTGAAGGATCTTTGGAACTTGAAAGAAAAGCGTGTATGGACCTTCAACGAGCAAAGAGAAAGCTTGAGGGAGACTTGAAACTTGCACAGGAAACCATAGTTGATCTGGAGAATGATAAACAACATTTAGATGAAAAATTAAGGAAGTATGACAAAAAAATTGGTGATTTTTATTTTAATTTGGCTTTAACTGGATATAGTTTCTTTTAATAAAAAGAACATCTCTTTCACAGGAAAGACTTTGATTTTAACCAGCTGCAAAATAAAATTGCGGAACAGCAAAATTCATGCACTCATTTGCAGAAGAAGATGAGAGAATTGCAGGCAAGAGACTTTATGTACCTATTTCATCATTACTGTTTGTTTTAAACTCTTGTACCATGAATAATGTTTGTCCACAGTTTGGCATTGGCTCTGTCAGATGAAGGGGAAGCTTCCAGCAGCTTCTCACAGAAGCCACCCCTGTATCCCCCCACTACCAAAATCTGACCATGCAAACCCAATACAAGAACAGAAAGCTGTGATCTAAACTAGAATGAGTTGATCCTTTTCTGTCAGTAAATCTTTACCTACAATGGCAAAACAGTGACATTCGAAGGAAGTTTGTTTTGCTTACAGTGTCCAGAACAAGGTTCTTGGTGTTCTACTGTGACAAATATGCAGTAACCTGAGCACTGAATGACTTGTTCCCTATTTAATTCTTGATGTGCTATTCCCTTGTTACACAGGCCCGTGCTGCAGAGCTGGAAGAGGAGACCACGAGTGAGAAAGCGGCGCGGGCAAAAGCAGAGAAGCGTTGTGCTGAGCTGGCTCGGGAGCTTGAGGAAATCCATGGAAGCCTTGAAGAGGCTGGAGGAGCCACCACTGCTCAAACAGAGCTCACCAAGAAGCGTGAGGCAGAATTCCAGAAGATGCGCCGTGACCTGGAAGAGGCCACGCTGCAGCACGAAGCCACGGCTTCCGCCCTGCGCAAGAAGCACGCGGACAGCACAGCTGAGCTGGGGGAGCAGATCGACAACCTGCAGCGCGTGAAGCAGAAGCTGGAGAAGGAGAAGAGTGAGCTGAAGATGGAGATTGATGACTTGGCCGGTCGTACAGAGACAATTACCAAGTCCAAGGTGGTTCTGTATAACTCAAATTATCAATATTCCTGTCTGATGGAACTTTCCAAACACACCTACACAGACTCCACTTTCTCATTCTCTTTCAGGCTATTCTGGAAAAAAGGTACCGCGTACTGCAAGATGAGA
This sequence comes from Acrocephalus arundinaceus, assembly GCA_021534815.1. Classification (NCBI taxonomy): domain Eukaryota; kingdom Metazoa; phylum Chordata; class Aves; order Passeriformes; family Sylviidae; genus Acrocephalus; species Acrocephalus arundinaceus. Next base: position 1,219,267 of record JAJEOU010002598.1, read on the forward strand.
TGAGTGAGATGAAAGCCAAACTTGAGGAGCATCAGAAGAATGTGAATGAGATGGTGATGAAAAAAGCCCAGCTCCAGACAGAGTCTGGTAAGGAAGCACAAAGATGTGCTGAGAGAATATTTTTTCCCCTTCAGTACCAAACAGACTCTCTCATGTACCATTCTCTGACCAGTTTGTTGTAAAGTCATTGAGCATCGTGCTCAATGGCAATCTTAGAACAAAACTAAAAATATGAGAAAAAATGTAAAATGGCTCAGGAAACATCTGGAAAAGACAATATTGGAGGGCTATGAGAAGTACTGAGAGTTCTAGAGATGATGGCATAAGCTATAGGCACGTCTCCAAGAAAGGGGAGAGTTGTACTTCAGCCTCCAGGACAGAGGGTATATATGGAAAAATGTTTTCCAGTTATTGTAAATTGTATGAATGAAACTTTAGGTTTATCTCTTGCATCACAAGCCAATTATGGGAAAGTGCCACAGCATTTTGTGTCAGTTCAGCCAATGTGACAGCATAAAATCCTACTGCTTCAAAATGAAAATTGGGCTTTAAAAGAAATAATTAAGCAAATTTTTGAAAACATTTTTCTTCAGGAAAAAAATAGCATCTAGTGGATCAGAACTGTAATAAGGGATACAATTAGAATTGGGGAATCAGGTGAATTTAGATAAAGAAAGAACAACAACAAAAGCATTTTGAAGGATTAAAATATATTGTGCAATGGTTGATGTATGTACATAATGGGAGCAACTGATAAGGTAAACAGTGCTGTGTGATTCCTAGTATTATTATTATTATTATTATTATTATTATTATTATTATTATTATTATTATTATTATTATTATTGAGTGTTTTCAGGATGCTTGATCTGGACAGTATTGAGAACTTGCCCTCTCTTGTCATAGGTGAACTAAGCCATCAACTCAAAGAGAAAGAAACCATAAGGTTGCAGCTGTCCAGAAGCAAGCAGGCACTTACACAGCAAATAGAAGAACTCAAGAGGCATCTGGAGGAAGAGATCAAGGTAGTGTGAGTTACTGAGCACCTGATAAGGCTTCAAAATGTATCAAGGTCTCAGTTAATTTGAAAAACACTTTTGGGAGTTTGTAAGTATTGCTTATAGTCTAACACAGTAAAATTAGCCTGGGGAAGGATGTGTACAATAAGTTCTTTGCAAAGGACGACTCAGGCATGCTGAAAGTTGATTTAAGTCGGTGAATTTTTTCATGTTTTTAAATTTTAAAGCCATGGTCTATGTGATTTCTTTAACTTTTGTAGCCACAGGGAATATAAGTTACGGCATGTGCCAAGGTGAAAGTATCACTTTTTGGTTTTGTAGTGGTAGAGTTGGTGACAGGTAAAGGCAGCTTCCTGAACACTTACAAAGCCCCAGCCCTTTCTCTTCTGCCCACACTGCAATGATCATAGTTCAGATATTTCTGAAGGTCATGAGCTCTCCTGCTGGTCACAGCTAACAGAATACATGATATTGTGGGTAATTTTAGGCTAAGAACACCCTGGCCCACGCCCTGCAGTCTGCTCGCCACGACTGTGACTTGCTCCGGGAACAATATGAGGAGGAGCAGGAGGCCAAGGGGGAGCTGCAGCGAGCCCTGTCCAAGGCCAACAGTGAAGTGGCCCAGTGGAGAACCAAATACGAGACGGACGCGATTCAGCGCACGGAGGAGCTCGAGGAGGCCAAGTACAGAGCAGATGAGATGAGCTGTCCTGTTGTATATTGGGCAGAACATACACTCACTTTTACTATCCTGACCTAAATGATTTTTTTGGGGTTTGCATATAGTCTTAATTAAAATGAGACATATAATGCAATGATTTTTTTCTAATCATATGCCTGTTTTATTTATGTGCCTTAAGGAAAAAGCTCTCTCAGCGTCTCCAGGAAGCAGGGCAGCAGGCAGACACGCTGAATTCCAAGTGTGCCTCCTTGGAGAAGATGAAGTTTAAGCTGCAGGGGGAAGTGGAGGATCTGACAGTGGACATACAAAGAGCAAACGTATCAGCAGCTGCCCTTGACAGGAAACAGCAGAATTTTGATAAGGTCATAAATGAGCACAGTATCTTTCAAGTGTAGCCTTCCAGAAAGCCAAACTAACACTCTGTCAATGCTGAAGTCAAGGTGAATCTAACTAGAGCCAGTATGGGCACGGCAGTTGGAATTTGTCCTGGTTTCAGAGACTGCATTATTTATCTAGTACAAAATGTAGTCACAGATAAAATAACATTTTGACTACCAGCAGGAAATGAAACATAACAGCCTCTCCTATGAGGAAAGGTTGAGAGAATTGGGATTGTTCAGCCTAGAGAAGAGAAGCTTCGGGGTGACCTAATTTTGGCCTTCCAGTGCCTAAAGGGAGCTACGAGAAAGATGGAGAGAAACTGTTTACAAAGGCCTGGAGTGACAGGACAAGGGGAAATGGCTTCACACTGACAGAGAGTAGACTTAGATTGGGTATTAGGATGAAATTCTTCCCTGTGAGGGTGGGGGACCCTGGCACAGGCTGCTCAGAAAAGCTGTGGCTGCCCCATCCCTGGCAGTGCCCAAGGCCAGGTTGGACAGGGTTTGGAGCAGCCTGGGATAGTGGAAGGTGTCCCTGCCCATGGCAGGGGATTTGGAACTAGGTGATCTTTGATATCCCTTCCAAACCAAAGCATTCTGTGATTCTATGATGTCTTCCAGGTCCTGGCAGAATGGAAGAGGAAGTATGAGGAGAGCCAGCTGGAGCGGGAAGCTCTCTCTAAAGAAACAAGCTCACTGAACGCACAGCTTTTCAAAGTGAAAAATGCCTATGAGGAAAGCTTAGATCAGCTGGAAACAATCAAACGGGAGAACTCTGCTCTCCAACGTATGTGTTTGGCTCTGGTTTCCCATTAGCTTTCACAGACCAACCACTGCAAGGTGCCCACTCATGTCTGCAGGAGGCACCAAGTGACACACTCTGTCCTTCCTGTGCTCTCCATCTTAATGCACAACATCAGTGTCCTACCAAAAGTTGTCAAGCATGTTTGTCAAGTGGTTAGCCAAAAAGCAAATGTCCTGGCTCTCTCATCTGCTGCAGACATTGAGGTACCATTCCCAGGCAAAGGTAGTGACCATGGGAGACTGAGCAGCTCATGAATGAGTTTTACAGATGCACTGACAGGACCTGTAGTTTTAGATCCTGATGGCCTATCTGTAGATGTAACACATGCAGGGCTTTTCCAGGATCTCTGTAAGGAGGGCTGGGAAGCCACACTGAGGCCCCACTTGGCCTGCATGAGCTGGTTGTGTAATATGTGATATATATTTACAGACATGTGTACACAATGGTACACGTCTGTAAATATGTATCACAAATTTTATCTGTACATATTTACAGACATGTGTACACAATGGTACACTTGTCTGTAAATATGTATCACAAATTTTATCTGTACATATTTACAGACATGTGTACCATTGTGTACACATTTACATTTGTGTATACATATTTATGTGTGTTTTATTTATTAAAGGGGTGCTGAATGCAGCAACAAAGCATAGAGTTCAGCTCCTCTGGTTGATGCCATTCTTCTCCCCACAGAGGAAGCAGCTGATCTCACAGAGCAAATTACTGCAAATGGCAAAGTGATCAGAGATCTTGAGAAAGCCAAAAAGCAAGCTGAAATAGAAAAAAATGGTCTGCAATTATCTCTGGAGGAGGCAGAGGTGAGTTAGTTTAAATATTACTGTAAATAGTAAAGAGCATGCTGAGCAGCATTCTCAGGTAGTGTGCAAGGCTGATTGCCACAAATTTGAGGAAGTTCTGAGTAGCACCTCAATAATCATGTTCTTTGAAATGTTATCTTCATATTTGTTTTTCCCTTTTCCTTTTAAAGGCAGCTCTTGAGCACGAAGAAGTCAAAATCCTTGGTGTCAACAAAGAACTGACTCAAATGAAGTCAGAAATCAGCAGAAAGATTGCTGACAAGGATGAGGAGATCAACCAGCTCAAAAAGAACCATGAAAAGATTGTGGAGACAATGCAGGGTGGTTTGGATGCTGAGATCAGGAGCAGGAATGAAACCCTGAGGCTGAAGAAGAAGATGGAGGGAGACGTGAATGAAATGGAGATCCAGCTGAGCCGCGCCAACCGCCAGGCTGCAGAGGCACAGAAACACCTGCACAGCATCCAGGCAGCTCTCAAGGTCTTGCTTTACCTTCTGGTTGATTTCTTTTTTAAGCAGAGTATTCAAGAAATTCATTAGGACAAAACTGGCTCTTCAAATACAGGACACTCAGCTGCACTTGGATGATGCTGTCAGGACACAGGATGACCTGAAGGAGCAGGTGGCCATGGTGGAGCGCAGGGAAAACCTGCTGCAGGCTGAGGTTGAGGAGCTTCGGGCAGCCCTGGAGCAGACAGAGAGATCAAGAAAACTGGCTGAGCAAGAGCTTCTGGATGCCACTGAACGTGCACAGCTCCTCCATACCCAGGTAGTTTGCTTTGCTGAGATTGATTTATTTTGGGGTGCAGAGATTGACAGAGGAAGAATGAATAATAATTGATGGTCTCTATGTGTAAGACACTCAAATTCTCTCTCTTTCTCCTTCATAGAACACCAGCCTTTCTAATACCAGGAAGAAGCTTGAAACTGATATGGCACAACTCCAAACAGAGATAGAAGATGTTACTAACGAAGCAAAAAGTGCTGAAGAAAGAGCTAAGAAGGCAATGACAGATGTGAGGATGTTACTGTAGTTTTCACTTTGAATTTTCAAGGCTTCCAGTGGCATTGCTGCTGGGAGTTAATATAAATCTCTTGTCACATATTGGACAAGGAACCAGTCTGTAGGCCTGGTTGAAAAGGCTTTGTGTCAGAGGAGGATTAGAGAAACATGTCTGCTGACAGATGGGGTTGTTGCCATCATAAAGAACTAAACCTACATTTAGCCAGTCAAAAATAAAATACTTTTCTTCAGTGCTGCATGAAAACTTAATCCACAAAGAAATCCTGGAGTGTTGAAACCAGTAGAGTGGCTAAGGTATCTGAATAGTAATCTTTGCAAAATCCTGTGTAACAACTTTTTAAATGAGAATTGTAAATTTTCATTCAGAATTGGTGCTAAATCCTCCCTACAATAGGACTTGTATGTCATGGGACTCAATCTGCTAATGATTTCTGACACAGAGGTTCAACCCAAAATCTTAGATACATTATGTGGAATTAAAATAGAAAACTTTCAATTTGCTCATTAAAATGAAAAAAATTAAATAGAATCTCAGAATCATTAGGATTGAAGAGATATCTGGAGATCATCTACTCCTGGACCCTCTGTCCAGGAAGGGTCACCTGCAGCAGGTGACACAGGAAAGTGTCCAGGTGGGTTTGGAATATCTCCAGAGGGAGATTCCATGCCCTCCCTAGAAAGAGCATGCCTTCCATGCTCTGCCACCCTCCATGGAAAGAAGCTCCTCCTCATGTTGAGGTGTTCTTGTGTTTTAATGATTTCTATTCTGTTTGAATAAAAGAGAAGGAAAACATTACAATGAATTATACATATGTATATACGTATACATATATATTTATATAAAACTTCTGGTGGTTGCATTTTTCAATTTAGACCTTTTCAGATATTTTGCTGCCAAAGCAATTTGTTGAATTCTACATTAATTATAATTATATAAATATAACATTAATCATAATGTCACTCAATATTTCACCAAAATTCTTAATTATATTATGTAGGAATCCAAGGTTTGAGAGTAAAATAAATCTTAGTTTGTTTTAAATAACATAGATTATTTTAAACTACTTTGTGCCTTTGTGGCACTACCTCCAGGAGGTTGTGGCAGTAGCAGAGCAAGCACTCAGCACTCAGCACAGCCAGATGTGTTGACACAGAACTTTTTCAGCTGTTCCATGTCCTGTTCCCAGACTCTGCTGTTGCTATGGCTGTTTTCCCCCTGGCACCCAGTTGTTAGTGAGGTCACAGTGGGACCGTGCAGTGGGACAGAGCATTACCCTTTCTGTCACTCCAGCTCCATGTGCAGTAAGGCAGACTTTTCCATCCTTTTCACCATTATTTCCTGTCATGTTTTTGCTATTATCACGTCATGGAAAAAAAAAACCAAACTCAAAATAGGGAGTGGGGTGGCAGGAATGGTCAGCAGGACACAGAATTAGTCCTCCACTGGTGCACAGTATGTGCTGTTATTTCACATTCTTCCAGTTTCTTGTGTCATCTCCCTTCCAAGGCAGCCAGGATGGCAGAAGAGCTGAAGAAGGAGCAGGACACCAGTGCCAACCTGGAGAGGGTGAGGAAGACATGGAACAGATGGTGAAGGATCTGCAGCACCGTCTGGAAGAGGCCGAGCAGCTGGCCCTGAATGCAGGGACGAAGCAGATCCAGAAGCTGGAGGCTAAGGTGGGTACCAGCACTGAATATGAGTGTCAGAAACATCTTTCTTCTCCAAGTCCGGTGTGAGGGCTTACACCAATCGTTGATTAATTCACCAGATTGGAGAATTAGAAGCTGAACTGGAACAACAACATAAACAATTCTCAGAGGCTATGAAAAACAGCTACGAAGCTGACCAGCGTTTGAAAGTTCTCACTTTGCAGGTGGGTAAAAAATAGAAAGCAATTCTGATGTTTTGTCTCCCATGCACATAAAATTGCATGTTCTCTTTCCACAGTGTCTAGAGCAAGAGAGGAACGTGACTAGGTTAGAATGTCTGGCAGGTGAACTGGAGAGGCAAATGAAATCCTACAGAAGACAAGCTGAGGAAGCTGTGAGTCACTAAATTGAAGCAAATACTTATTTACCAGCTCTTCCTACGACTGTCAGTTTAAAAGTTGGATCTGTGCCCCAGCATGTTGCCAGATACCAGTTTTCAATTTTTGTTTTGCAATTTCAGGGTGAACAAGCCAATATTGATCTCTCCAAACTGAGAAATGCCCTGCATAGGATAGGTGAGGCCCTGGAAAGGACAGATACTGCTGAGAGCCAAATAAATAAACTCAGAGCTAAGGCCCGAGGATGCCTTGCTACAAAGGTAAGGCTTTACTGCAGGTGTGCTCTTTGCCCAAATGAGTCTGGCAGCAGATTTGTGCCTTGCCAGTGGTACAGGCATCATTTGGAAAGGACAGCTCTGGAAGGAAGGGGCTGTTAAAGACAAGCTGAGTGGGTTGGTGTTGTTCAGCCTGAGGAAGAGAAGGCTCTGAGCAGACTTTATTCTGGCCCCTTAACAGGTCTTAGAAAAAAGACATGAAAGACTCCTTGCAAAGACTTTTAGTGTCAGGGCAAGGAGTGATGGTTTTAAACTGAAACAGGCATGTTTTTGTTGACCATAGGAAGAAATATGTATAATGAGAGTGGTGAGACACTGGCACAGTTGCCCAGAGAAGTTGTGGATCCCCATCGTTGGAAATGTTGAGGTTCTGGTTGGATGGGACTCTGAGCAACTTTGTCTAGTGAAAGATGTCCCTGCCCATGGCAGGGTTTTGGACTAGATGACCTTTGAAGGTCCCTTCCAGCTCACTCACTCTGTGAACTGTGATTCTGTGAATCTGGTGTTTCAGGCTCTGGTGCTGAGCATGAATCTTCTGGCCAGTTCCATCACATTCATTTCAGACTTATGGAGTTGCCTCATAAAGTGAAAGTAATGAGAGTCAAGCTAACTCTGAACATTTCCAGAACAGCCCTTCCCTGAGCCTCAGGCAGAACTAGCATTCTGATTGAGAAAGAACAGAAGCTCTATCTCCTTAGCTGAACTTCCTGGGCAGTTGTCTATCTCCAGCCCGTGAGTGGTACAAGATCTAGAGCTGCCTTTCCTAGTGTGATCTGAGCAGCACCTTTTGGCTGCACTAATCTAGCTTAGTTTGTGGTCAGAGTTAAAATACTCTCAGTGCATGTTTTGGAAGAATAACTAGTGCCTAGAGCATGTAGCCAGGAAATGGAGAACTTTGGCTTCAGGCTGCCTTCTGCAGCATCCTCTGCTCATAAAGCATTTTCACATGGAGAACCCTATGGAGAATGGCTTTCTCCTGAAGGATCTGGCCTGAGACTCAACAGACAAGTGTTGGTTCTTCCAAAGGCTGGTCTGCAGCTTTCAGTGAGTCACAGAATCACACACAGTCACAGAATTAACCAGGTTGGAAAAGACCTTTGAGACCATTGAGTCCAACCTGTGACCCAACACCACCTTGTCAACTAAACCATGGCACTGAGTGCCTCATCCAGGCTTTCCTTAAACACCTCCAGGGATGGTGACTCCACCACCTCCTGGGCAGCCCATTCCAATGCCCAACCACTCTTTCAGTGAAGAGATTCCTGATGTCCAACCTAAACCTCCCTTGGCACAGTTTAAGGCTGTGTCCTCCTGTCCTGTCCCTGTCCCCTGGCAGAAGAGCCCGACCCCACCTGGCTGCACCCCCTGTCAGGGAGTTGTAGGGAGTGATGAGGGATGAGGTCACCCCTGAGCCTCTTCTTCTCCAGGATGAACAACCCCAGCTCCCTCAGCTGCTCCTCACAGGATTTGTGTTCCAGACCCTCCACCAGCCTTATTGCCCTTCTCTGGGCATGCTCCAGTCCCTCCATGTCCTTCCTAAATTGAGGGGCCCAGAACTGGACACAGCACTCGAGGTGTGGCCTCACCGGTGCTGAGCACAGGGGAAGAGTGACTGCCCTGGTCCTACCACACCATTCCTGATTCAGTCCAGGTGTCATTGGCCTTCTTGGCCCCATGAGCACACTGCTGGCTCATGTTCACTCAGCTGTCCACCAGCATCTGCAGCTCCCTTTCTGCCTGGCTGCTGTCCAGCCATTCTGTCCCCAGACTGTAGCTCCTCCCAGTAGATGGTTGTTGTGACGAGCACTGACACTTGGCTTTGTTGAACCTCACATTGTTTGATTTGGCCCATCAATCCAGCCTGTCCATGTCCCTCTGCAGAGCCCTCCTACTCTCACCTAAAGCTGAGCACCACTAAAGGCTTTGGCTCAGTGCTTGCCAGGCTGTCTTGCCAACACCCTGGGGGATGCATTGGGATGGCTGAGTCCTGGTTCCTGACCAAAGTCTCTAGACATGAGATAACCTTAGAGAGGGAAAGCTCAGTCTCTAATTGAATTGGAAGCCCAGACAGAGGCAGGATTTCAGATATCTTCAATTGGATATCCCCAAGACTGATTGAACAGAGTGACTGTGAACCATTCTCTGCAATATCCTGTAGCTTTACATCCTGCTTTGAGATGCCTGATACTCCCTTGCACCTGGGAGATGTTACAAAATAGTGTGAGAAAATTCATGTATCTGCCTTGCAGATTTTTTTTTGGCACGTTTTTATCACATGTTGGCTCTCTGTGTGCTAAAGAGGAAATGGAATTTTCTGAAAGCAAGTAACAGAATGTTGTTAAAGACTTGAAAGTTTTCTTCACACAAGACTGGGGCCTCGTTGTAAGGGAAGATAAGAAGTTCAGAGATTGTAAAACAGCCTGGTGACAGACTCTGCCTGCTCCAGGCCCATAATGCAAGGCTTAGGATCTTCTTAAGATGGAATAAGCTGAGCAGTGCGTGTGTTCTTGTTTTGCCAGTGAAATAATGGAATGAATCTTTTTCTCCACACCTCAGCTGTGGATGGTGGCCATCCTGGTGTTACCTGAATATATTCAACTCATACAGTGGTTTTAAGGGTTCCAGACATCCCTGCATTGGCTCGTGCTCCACTTGCACATCCCAGCTGGATGGTGACTGAGATGGATGATTTTAGGGATCAAAAGACTCATCTTGGCATGTGTAGTCTAAACAAAGCCTTTCCTTTCTAGGTGGTGTCAGACACTGAAAAATGAGCTTCCTCTGGGACAACTAGAAATTCCACAAAGTAACTCTCTAGCTGTGGAAGTAATTTTCCCGTTGTTTAAGAACACAAACATTTGCTGTTGCTGTTGCTGTACTAGTGTCAATAAAATAGATACCTGCAACTTCAGATGCCCCATATGTGAATGTTTAAATGAGTCTCATTTTGTTACTAAATTAGGCACAGTCAAAACTGAGGGTTTGAGTTTTACTCCTTCTGTGACCAGTTTGACCAGTTTTATCCTGAATTTTAAATCTAGAGGTTTGACAGGCTTTTTGCTTCCCCAGGGGATGAATTCTGTTTCAGCTCCTGTAACCTGAAAGCAGCCCATTCTCAGGAGACGGCTGCACCTTGCTCTCAGCAGCTCAGGACACAGTGCTGTGCTTCAGGATGCAATCCAAAGTCTTTCTGTGCTCCTAGGCCATGTCACTGACCCTAGCCCACCATGTCAAATGCCTGGTTACTCAGTGCATACTCTACTTCATGAACCTGCAGAAAACCAGGAGTTTTTGTGTTTAGGAGTAGCTGTGCAAAATCAACAGAAAATTATTAACTGCTAGGCAAGTCTGGTGACCTTTACCAGCCTGTTATTATTCACTCCAGAGTATCCAGGCATCAGCATGGCATTGTCATGTAATCCTCCCAGCCCTCTTGCCCACTTTTGGTACAAGGTTTGCTGTTTGCTCTTGCCCCAGCTACACAGTCCCTGGTTCTTTGAGACTCCAAGCACAGTGGGCAGAGCAGAGCAGCCCCTGCAAGGCTCTGCATGGATGTGGCTTTAGCAGGATAATCCCCACCTTCACTGCACCAGCTCCTTTCTGCTGGCAATGCAGCTCTTTCCCATTTCACTTTTGGTTTGTGTTGGCTCTGACTCACGACAGGGTTGGCTGAAGGGCAGGTGCCAGAGCCTGGCTTTCCCACCTGGAGTCCCCAGGCTGACAGATCCAGGATTATGGTGCCTGTGTTGGTATAACACACCATGCATGTAGGTCTGGCTGGTTTGGAGGAGAGGATCCTGAGAGCACAAGGACAGGTTTGGGCTCAGGGCCTGCTGGTTGCAATGGAGCTCCATGGAAAGCCTGCTCTGCCAATTGCATACACTAAGAAATAAAACAGATTGAAAGAAATGCACACTAAGGGGAATGAACCCTCACAGCTCAACTTTCTGCAAAGAAGCTTGGCCTGTTTGAGCCATATTCCAGGCAGCACAAAAGTGAGCACTGCAGTGCTGGGGATCCTCAGAGAAGCAGACAGCCCTGTCCAACTCCCAGCCACAGCCACACCAAGGACCAGGTGCTGAGGCCCTGGTTCTGTCATCACCGGGCAAGGTGATCCACAGGAACCTGAACCACAGATATGGCACCAAATGGGGGGTAAAGACTGACTTTGTCACCAGCCTGCCCTTGAAGTGAGCAGCCACAGGTGGACTGTGCACAGTGCCCACACCCATTGTACTGAGTTCTGACACACACAGGGGATGCCCAACAAGCACAGAGGTGCTGGCAAAGCCTGACTTAGGACGATAACTAATTAGGCTGCTGGAAAAATAACTTGACCATTAACGAGGAGTTGTGGCTCTTGTCTGCTGGCTGAGCTGGTATTTGTCTGCAGCAGTGCTGGATGTGCATGGGAATGGTTTAAAGGCTGTGACTGTGCCAAGTGGCCTTCTTCCAGGGGCTAACATGAGACTGACCCCTGTGGGATTGCACTTGGTGGCAGCACTTTATAAGCTACCCAATACATCCTCAGTCCCCTGACCACTTGTTCCTGCCTGCTAACACTGCTGCTGTGCATCTGTCCAGCTGAATATGGAGTCACAAGGGAGACCACCTTATCTGATCCAGCCAGAAAAATCTTCTGGGAAAGTGGTGATTTTTCCTCTGACAGTTTAATCTGCCACTTTTCACAAAGCAAGGTAAATGAAACAGAAATAAATGAGACATAAAAAAGTGGAATGAAAGAAATCCATACCAGAAAGAGGATGTTAAAAGGATGAGAATGAGTTGGGGAAGGAATTTGTGATGGCTGGGAAGAGGAAAACGAGCCACTCAAACGTTCCTGGTGCTCAATAACCGCTCAGAAATGGAAGCTTCAGGTGGAAAGAAGTAAATACCCTCGTGGATGCAAAGGATTTTTATTTCAATACACACTTTCAGCAAGTTGTTTGGAGCCTTACAATACTCTCTGGCATCTCCTCTCACTCCAAGGGGTGTGGTTGAGAATAAAGCAGGCAGCCCTATGCCCTGAGCTCAGAGAAGGTGCTCACCCTCAGGCGGGACCTGCCCTGAGCACAGCTGGGCACTGCTGATGGCACTCAGGGCTGGCCTTGACCCTCAGCAGACTCACAGCTCCTTCTGCCCCCTCCTGAGCTCCAAAGCCACACCAAACTGCCCCTCAGCCTTCACAAGAGCCATTGCTGGAGGAGGGGACAAGGCTGACAGGAGCTCTGGAGGAGGCCCCTAGCAGGAGGATCAGCCCATCACGTGTCTCCTTTCATCCTCAATGTCAAAAGCCCAAAATAGCCCTGCTCTCCTAAGACTCCTGTGCGGGGTCGTGCCTGTTTGTGGGGATGATTTGCTTCCACTAATAGTGCCTGAAGACATTCCTGGGCGGGTAGGCTGCCTTCTATGTCGCAGTGCAACGTGCTGCCATGGAGGAGCTGGACACGTGTGCTGTGTCCCAAGGCAGCAGCTGCTATTCTTACCCCAGGAGACTCAGTGCAGCACAGCTCCATTGCCAGCTGAAAGGTTAAACAGCAGAATGGGGCCCAGCACCGTGGCAGTGGCCATTCCCTGCTGGGATGTGCTGTCCCATGGGTAACACAGAAGCTGCCCAGGTACTTCCAGCAGTCAGTCGGGGCTCCTTGGGCTGGATGGAGCAACCCCTTTGTTATAAACCACAAAATAATGTAATTCCTGTGGACCCAGAAGATCATTTGCTTTGCAGATCAGCAAGAGGCCCCTGTTCATGAATCCCTTCCCTGGTGAGAAAGCAGATGCAGGGTTTGCTCCAGGAACAGCAGCACTGCAGAAAGTCTTGTCCCCTCTCTTAGCCAAGTGGAGCAGGAGCAGCCTGTTGAACATGTTCAGATCAGATAGAGCTGGGCCCCAATGCATTAGGTGTGAGCAGCCAAACTTGATGTATTGCGACTCTTGTTGCAGAAAAAAATTGGTAAGAGTGTGGAATAGTAACCACAAGACTGAGGTGGGGTTGAAACAGTGCTGGGGAGTTCAGAAGGGTCTGGGAGGAGGAAAGCAAGATGGATGTGTACAAGGAAAAGAAATAAGTGATAAGACAGTAGAGGATGTGGGGGTGGAAGAAATGGCAACTCAGAACAGGTCTGGGGACTAAAGGTCAGGAGAAATCTGAGAGGAGCTGCTGGGAAACCCTACAACCATAATCAGCAAATGACTAACTCATACCCCACCTCTGAAACTCTTTTTAAAGCCAAATTTAGTTTTGAAGAAATCGTTTGCTGTATTTATTCTGCTGTTTCATTACTGCTGAGAGCTCATCTCAGGCACTCATGCCCAGGCACAGCACCGAGCAGAGCTGTGTGCACTGCAGAGAACAAATCCTCAGGCAGCATTTCCCAAACCTGGGAACACAAGCTGTACTGGGAGGACAGAGTGAAAATCCAGACCTTCTCAGAGGGCTGAAGAATTCAGGGGCTACTCGCAGATGGAGCCTGGAAGCCCCCAATATGGCCAGACCTCACCTCCCCAGGCAGGGCAGGTAGCTCGGGCTGGGGTCCAGCAGCCTCAGGAGCTGATTTTCTCTCTGGCAGAGGGAAAATGGATGGGAGTGGTGCAGATTGGTTCAAGTTTTGAGCTGCTGTTGTGGCCCACCCCACAGGGCTTGTCACTCTTTTTGAGCCCACCCTGTGGCATATGTTTTATGTAAGATCATCCAAGAAAAGAAACCTGGAGCTGCTCTGCTTTGCACAACTGATTTGCCCTTCAGGAGCAGCAGGACTTGTGTTCTTCCCTTGGCACATGAGATGAATGCAGAGAGCAATTAAAGAAATGGTTAGCCTGACCCACAAGAGAATCTGTCTTCCAATATAAAATAATGAAACTTGATAAATTTCCTAAGGATGCAAATGGAACTTTTCTGCAAGAACAAGTTAGTTCAGAATTGTCACTAGAAAATTTTGCTGTGTGTCCTGTTGGCAACTTCAATACAGGGAGTGTCACTCAGAAAATTCTGTGGTAATCCCCTGGGTTATCTTAGTCTTGAAAAGCCTAATTTTTAAAGAGAGAAGGTTTACAGAAATTCCATACCAGTTTATTTCCATTTACAGCACTGAAATCTGCCCAGAAGTAGGATTTGTGCATCTGTCCCAAATGAGTGCCAACCAAGGAAGATACCACCTCATTGCTGTCTTTTTTAGGATACAGTTGCTGCTTGTGCTAATATTATGCACCTAATCCTAGTTCTCCTTCCCTCCCCCTTTTGCCACTTGCCTTCTTTTGACTTTGTCTTACCCGGAGGCGTCTTAGCCTGCCCACCCCACTCCCCTGCTCTGTAACAGGAGCTCCTCAGCTGCTGTGGTGGGTGACAGAAAGGACATCCTGAATGTCACCTCCTAGGCCAGCTCTTCCGCTGGTGTTTACTGGGAACATGAGGAGTCTGATTAACAGCACAACTCTGATACTCAACAGAGAGTTCTCAGCCCCAAAGGAAACTTCGCTGCTTTACCTGTCTCCCCACTGCTCTGTGAGCTGGGCTGTGCCACTCTTGGGTCCCACCCGCTGTCATGGAGAGGAACACAACTTGAGAAGCATGGCCAGGCATGGCTGCTTGTCACCAAGTCTGCTCCTTGTGTGATAACAGTTGATAACACATCAAATGTGTATGAAAACAATGAACAGATGTATGGAGATTGTACATCATGGAATATCTAAATATCAGTTTATCAGGGTCTGGGCACCTGATATCAGCAAGCTCGTTCGGTTGAAGTAGAGCAGAGTAATGACCCACCATATGCAGGACTGACTTCTTTTCACCTTAGCTGTAATGTGTGCTCAGAGGAGCAGCACATCCATACAGATCCTGCTCATTCCTGGTGCCCCCCATGGCCCTGAGCACATCTCAGTTCCTTTCAGGGCATCAGGGACCCTGATCACCCGAGGAGGAGCTGCAGTGACCTGTCCCCAGGCACAAGGAGACACTTCTGTGTCTGAGCCTGCTCTCCTTGACCTGCAGCAGGAGGTTTCCTACTGGAGCAGAAGCTGAGCATCTCTGAGTTCTGTCCAACCTCCCAGGGCTCACTAGCAGGGTGTACAAGGGATCCCTTTTGAGGAGGATATCTCATCATTATCCCATGACCATTACAGGCTCCACGTGGGGGTACAAATAGGTCACTGAGACCTGAGAAGGCCAAAGCTTCTTAGGCTTCATATAGAGACAGTAGGAATGTGCTTGTGCTTCTGTCTCCTGTTACTGGCAGGGACACACAGAACACACTGCTGTTTTCAGTACAGCTTCCCATGTGTGAGTTACTTGATTTTTGCTCCATTCAGATGACATTTTTCACCGGCTTGAGGTGGTTTGTTCTCTAGAAGGCTTCACCACCTGGGTGGAATATCATGCAGAGGCTGGGTGTCTGGGGAGAGTGGGATGATGACAAATGTCTTGGGTGTGAGAGTCTGCCTGTTCCTTTGGACTCACCCAGTACAGCCATTCAGAGAGTCCCACAGATCACAGAAGGGTTTGGATTGAAGAGACCTTTAAATCCCACCTAATCTAATCTCCCTAATATGGGCAGGGACATCATGCAATCTTATTTCCTTCAGTGTGATATTATTGTCAGAAATAACCCCCAGAGGTGACGTTAGTGCTGTATCATACACATATTTCTGAAAAATCATGCCTGGCAACTTAAAATGAAAAAAATTTTTGAACCACACCCTTAAATTCCTGTGATGGACCTGGAGAAATGCTTACCAGCATACAGTTACCACTGAGAATATGTCCAGCCTGTGGTAATAAGAAGAATCTCCTGTGTTCTGCCTGCCCTACTGCTCCTCACCTGGCAGAGCTCCTTCCTAATGCCATGAGATGCATTTTGCTGCTCCAATGAGCCCCACAGATCTCTGACTGTGTCTGCAGGTCATGCTGCTCTTCAAGGACTGAAAGCAACCAAAGCCTGCTGCTGCTGCTGCTGCTGCTGAGGACATTTCAGCTGATGTTCACAAGAAGCAGTCTTATGGATTTGGTCTTCTGGAGGGATATGCTTTGGCAAGTGGCATGGAATTAACTGTTAATTCAATGAAGAGAAATCAAAGATTTCACTGATGGCCACACTTCAGCTGCACAGGAGTGGCCACCTGGACACTCTCCCAGCCAGAGGGGACACCTTGGAGGGCCATCTGTCTCAGGGAATCACAGAGCATACAGAGCCTCAGAGTAGCTCCCGGGGCAAAAACTCTGAAGAAACATTTCTTTTCCTACTGCAAAACCTCTGCCCATACAGGCCACTTTTATGTTTCCATTTCATGAGTTTGATAAGTCTGAACAGGCAGCAGGGGGAGGTTCCCAGTGGCCAACACACAGCACCTGCAGGAACTTCCCCTTGCCCTCCCCAGCCTGGCTGCTGCCTGGCTAAAAAGTGCCTTCTCACTCCTTATCTCTCAGTCAACTGCTGGGATGGGGAGAGCAAAATACACATCTTAGGCCCTGGCAGAAAGGGAGCAGCTGTCTGATCACTGTCTCAAGGAGGATCTATTTTCAGCACGACTGAATCCTTTCTCCTCCATGGGGAATGTGCACCTTGACGACATTGCATTGCTGTGCAGCTCAGTCTGTCTCCAGAGATGGCTTCCAGCCTGCCTCTTCCCATTTATCTCTGCTGTGGTTTGCTTCTGGTCTCAGTGAAGTTCACCCTGCAGAGATGGAAATAGAATTGCCAGAATATTAATGGTTCCCAGGAAACATTGCTGCTTTTTTTTTTTTTTTTCCCCCTTTTTTTTTTTTTTTTTTTCTTTTTTTTTCCTTCCTGGACAGATTTATCTTTGCTGTACCTGGATAGAGGAAACATGACAGTTTCCCCTTAAGTCATTTTTTTGGAATCTAGAGAGTGAAACTACAGTGAAATCTGAATCATCTATTTCAGATTAGAGACTACTTCTCTGTAAGAAACCACTCTACCAGTGTCATATAAATGATACCTTGGTGAAAGAGAAGAGCTGTATAAATTAACCCAAATCCAAAGCAGATGCTCAGTAGCTTAGATGGCTTTTCAGGGATGCTCATGACAGCTGACCAAACACTTCACTTTTCATGAGCTTTATGTCATACACTACAACATGGAATGCTGGGTTATTTGCCCAAGCTTTTTTTTGCACTTGTTCCTGCCTCCTCCTCCAGCCTCCACAAACATTGTGTATTTCCCCTGTAGACATTGACTGAGAGTTTATATAATACCTGTATTCACAATGCATGCTCTTACAGCTGCCATTGTTTCAGCCCTAATTTCCTTCAAAAAGATATTTAAAAACAACAGCTCAAAACACTGAAAGAGAAGTTCTTGTTTTCTGTGTCTTATTTCATTAATGCAAAAGAGGATAAAAGGAAATGGGTATGAATGTAGAGCTTTCAAGTGAAAGTAGTTGATGTTTTAATGTTTTATCTTCTTTTTATAACTTAATTAGCAGTACAGATAAACATGGGGTAAGATTTGAGTCTCTGTGATTCTACAATTGTTGAGACCCATTTAACATTAAGTGTTTTCTGTGTTAAGGAAAGTGTGCAGCTGAGTGCTGGTGAGGCAAAGCCCTGAAGTGAATCTGGAACCCAATAACACAAAGCAAGTTCAAATCCCTGAACCTGGAGAAGAACAAGCTCAGGCACCAGTATGTGCTGGGTGCTGACCAGGTGAAAAGCAACTTGGCAAAAAAGAACCTGGGGGTTCTGGGGACAGCAAGTTGAACGTGAGCCAACAGTGTGTCCTTTCTGTGAAGAAGCTGAATGGTGTCTGCATTGTTGCAGCAGGTAGAGGGAGGTGATCCTTGCCCTTAATTCAGCACTGAGGGCACACATGATGTCCAGTGCTGAGCTCATCAGTGTAAGAGAGATACAGAGCTACTGGAGAGGGTCCAGAAAATGGCCACCAAGATAAATGAGAGACTGGAGCATCTGTCTCATAAGGGAAGGCTGAAAGAGCAGAGACTGTTCAGCCTGGAGAAGAGAATGATCAGGTGAATCCTATCCATGGATATAAATCCTGGAGATGCACAGAGGATGGAACCAGGCCCTTTTTAGTGGTGTCCAGTGACAAGACAAGATGCAATGGGCACAATCTGACACAGAGATTTTCACTCTGTGAAAATCTGGGAATACTTTTTCCTCTAAGGGTGACTGAGCACTGGCACAAGTTCCCAGAGCTACTGTGAAATCTCCATCCTTGGAGATACTCAAAAGCCATCTGGATTAAAGAATCTCTTTCATTGCTATGTTCTACTTCACAACCCTCTTCTGAGATTTGGACCATTTTCCAAAAGGTTTTATGTTCCACCACTGTACTATGGGGACCTCCTGACACTAAATTAAATTCCCAAACCACTGGTGAGTGTCATTACCTGGAGACACCTCAAATCCCTGACTGCTTCTCGTTCAAACCAGACTTTCCCTTGGCTACCTGGCTGTGTGCCTCCCTCTGCCTCTTGCCCAGCTGGGTCCACAACCTGCACAACACAACAGTGAAAAACCAGGAGAGCTCTCTGAGTAGAATGGCTTTGTTGTTGGCCTCTGGAAAGGACACGTCCCGAAAGTCAGGTGATCCAGCCCAGCACTCTCAGCTATAGGATCACAGATTATTGGTGGGTGGGTGGGGCATTGGGAAATGCGCTGCCTCACCAGGGCAGGGCCTGACCCGCCCTTCCTCCCCCACATGCATCCCAAAATGTCTCAGGACATCAATCTTTCCAGTCTACACTTGGTTGTAGTAAAGTCCTGGTTGGCCAGGACTGGTGATAAATGATTGAGACTGGCTGGGCAAATGCTTCCCAGAGTTCCCTCAGGTGAATCCTGTCTGGCCTCACAGATTTAAGTGTCTTTTGAGTGCCTAAAATCAGCAGGTTGCTGACTAATTCTTCCTGGATTGCAGGGACTCTATTCTGCTCCCCTTCCCTGACTAACAGCTTAAGGTGTTGGTTGCCCTGAGGATAATTCTTCTTTCTGTTGATGACTGAGGCAAAGAAGGTGTTAAGTACCTCAGCCCAAATCTGACAGGATTTAAATCAGCTCACATGACTGTACTCTGTTCCTAAAACAAGACCAGTCTCTCTCCAGCACCACCAGTAAATCTCCTTCCCCTCTCTATATCAGCATTGTCCAGGCATGTCTGCCACCCCCAGTGCTCTGGTATACCCGTGGTGTTTTGGACTAAGTGTGCAAGATATTTGTAATGAAATGGAAGTGCTGGACTGAGGATGTATCGGGTAGAGAGCATCTGGGATTGCATGCTGATGTGTTTGTGCATACATCCAATTATTTGTGTAGGTATTACTGAAAAGAGGATTTTTCTACCATTTGTAGAAAATGCGTGGTTTCAGTTGGAAGGCATTTCAAATCAGTTATTCTTCCTAGGGTTACAGGCATTGATTAAGGATAAGTTAAGCTGCCAGCAAAAGCAGGGAGCATCTTGCTCACTGGCACTAACCTGCAGATCAGGAATCTCAGCAGGTATAACCCATCACAGGGTTCACAAGAACAGTTCTTAGAGAATCTCCCACTTATTTGCAACCTGAAGTGTGTGCCAAGAGGCACACAGGCACACCTCTGTGTGTGCACACTCTTCTGATACCCCTAAAGCTGCTTCACATCTGTCAGAGCCATCAACTTAAAAGCCCAGGTAGAACCCAGCCTCTCCTTGCTGCAAGTGTTTGTCTGACCACCCTGCTGTGCCTGGCACCCTCCTCACCTCTTAGGCATCTGCACTTCTGCTTTCAGGGTTAAACCAACAAAACTGCCAAAAGGTTTTAATAATGCTGATTTATCTTTTAACATCCTGTTTTACCTATTGTACTACTGGGATAGCTACAGCACAGACATACCAAGCAATCCATCCCAGGTCGTGCAGTGAGTCGGTGGGAAAGCCAGCAATAAAATCCATAAGTCCTGAATCCAAGTTCTTTAAGTGCTTTGACTAGTCCAGATTCTCTCCTTAACACCCTTGGAAGATTGTTTATAGGAGATGTATTCATATAGCCACTAAGACATCAAAATTTTCTAATTATATCTAGTCATGTCAAATGACAATTATGCCCTTAGTTCAGTTTGCCAGACAATGCTTTACCAAAGAGGGTTTGCCAAAATATTTTTGACCGAAGAAAGAGTAGGCATCTGTAGCATCTGCAGGCGAGATCGTATAAAACGTCCCTGCAACACGTCTGCCCTGGCTCCACAGAAAGCTCCAAGGTAAGAGGATGGGGTCTGCAGGCTGGCAGGAAGGGGATGGCAGCCTAATGTGCCACCACATTCCTGCTGCCTCCGGTGCTCCTGTCCAGGAGGGGACTCCATTATAAATCTGTTTTCAAGGAGCCTGCATGTTTTCACTTTTGATTTCTGTGCAGCAGTAATTTGGAACATTTCTGTTTTACAGTACTGCCCAGCTGCCAGCCCACAAGCCACACAGCTGGTGTCACAAGAGGTAAGAAACTGATTTACTAATTCTGAGGGGCAGAGACAGATCCTTTGGGTGGGTTGTCAGGAATTTTCACTGGTTCACCTTATATGCAAATCTGGTGGGGTTGCAGTAGAAAGTGGTGAGGGTGCCCAAGGCTGTGTTTGAAGCCTCTCAGCACTGGTGACAGAACAGAAAATCCCCATGGGGACATTCTTCAGTTCTGCTTAACTGGTATTACATAAATCAAGGTGTGCTGCCTTCCCATCTTTGCTATGGCAGGAGGAGAATGGCACCAGATAAGCACAGCAGGAAAAAAAATGCAAAATCCTGTATTCTGCTTCAGAATATATTAATTATTAAATCATCTGAACATACAAACCTTCTAATCACCTTGTAGAGTGTCAGGATTCTCAGCTTTCTTAGATATCCATTTGCTTACTCCAGACAAAAATTATATTTATTACCTAAAGAATAAAGAAGTAATAAATTTTATTAAAGTAGCTAAGGATTTTCAAGTGCAGTGGCTAAATTTAGGTATCTTAGATGTTTAATAAATCACTTGAAGAAATACTTTCTTAAAAAAACTTTTGAGAACTCTTGTGTTCCTAGATTTTTTCAGTAAGTATTTATTTGAGCTCTTAATATAGCCTTGGAAATTCCAGTTTCAATGACTGAATTTTATTTCACCTAAGTCAGAACTTGGGGCTGAAATTATTTAGGTATTGTAGTGAAGGGTGACAAATGCAAATTAATTGTGGCAGAATATGAAAAGGTCACAAATCCTGCACTACTTTTTTTTTTTTTTCCAGTGGAGAACTTCACTAGCCAAATTTATTAATTACCCACTACCTTTCCATTACTATTAAATAGTTAAATATCCCACAGACTTACGGTTTTCCAAGACTGTAGGTCACCAACACTACAGTTTTTCAGTAGTTTTATTTCACTGTTCACCCTTTTAACAATTTCTTATAATTTCTTTCCTAATAGTGATGTCTTAGTAAAATTTGTTTGACAAATTCACTCTTGTCTTACAGGCAGAGTATTCTTAAAGCTCCATATGCACAGTTCTGAAAAGGTCATCAATGAACATTAGAAGACCTGGACTACATCCATGAAAGCTCTTATTTTGACATAAAATTTTCTAGTTATCTCATGTTAAAATACCCTGAGAGACACCAAGGCACAGGATAAAATTTTCCCAAATCCTACAGAATAAATAATCAGTACTGTATTTTTTTCTCCTTAGAGTCATCTGCTGACGTTCCTCAGTAAAGGGCAGCCATGGCCTCTGGAGATGCTGAGATGGCCGTTTTTGGGGAGGCAGCTCCTTACCTCCGAAAATCGGAAAAGGAGAGAATTGCAGCCCAGAACAAACCTTTTGATGCCAAGTCATCCGTCTTTGTGGTTCATCCCAAAGAGTCCTTTGTGAAAGGGACAATCACGAGCAGGGAATCAGGAAAGTCACTGTCAAGACTGAAGGGGGAGAGGTGAGTCAAAAACAAGACTGAAGGACAACATTTGCTTCTTCACTGGGTTCTTAGCTGACATATGAGGATCTTTGTTTCCTGGCAGACCCTGACTGTGAAGGAAGATCAAATCTTCTCCATGAACCCTCCCAAGTATGACAAAATCGAGGACATGGCCATGATGACCCACCTGCACGAACCCGCTGTGCTGTACAACCTCAAAGAGCGTTACGCAGCCTGGATGATCTACGTAAGTGGCAGCAGCAGCTTCCTTTGGGCAGCCTCAGCCAGTGCTGGGCCAGGCTCAGGGGAAGCCAACGTGCTGTGTCCCTTCCTCACAGACCTACTCGGGTCTCTTCTGCGTCACTGTCAACCCCTACAAGTGGCTGCCGGTGTACAACCCCGAGGTGGTGTTGGCCTACCGAGGCAAGAAGCGCCAGGAGGCCCCTCCACACATCTTCTCCATCTCTGACAACGCCTATCAGTTCATGCTGACTGGTGAGTGTTTGACATCCCTCACAGCAATCTAACCAAAAAAACCCTGTTGATCTCACTGGAGCATGTGACAAGCCGGCTGGAGCCACCAGAGAGCATGACTGTGAATTTGTTCAATTTCTGTAGCAAACCATTTCAAATGAAACTGACCTAGAAGCATTAATGAACTTACCATAGTGAATTATTTGTACTTTTTTGTACAAAATTCTACACTCTCATACTGCAGAAATAGTATTATACTCACTTTCCCACATTTTTTCTCTGATAAGAAATAAAAAGTTACTTTTTTCTTGAATTTTGAACCTGGGTAGGTACTTTGGTTTCACTTCTTGAGGAAAACTATGAAGGACAAGTAATACACAGCTAGATTCAGGTCTGGGTCCCTCAGAGTGTTCAATATATGCTTTTAGGCTTATGCTTAATATTGCTAGGACATAGAAGGGAATGGGATAGTCTTGGACTTTCTGAAGAATCCCCAATTTTGGTTTACAATTTTACTTTTCATTCAGCTTAGCATTACCCAGGTCAGCTGCTAACACATCTTTCATTTTTCTGCTTTCACAGATCGGGAGAACCAGTCCATCCTGATCACGTACGTACACCCCCTGCACGGGTCCCTGTGGGGCTGCCCCCTGCCAGGGGACCTCCTGCCTGACCACACACCCTCTGCTTCTCCCTTGGCTTTGGCAGCGGAGAATCCGGGGCCGGGAAGACTGTGAACACCAAGCGTGTCATCCAGTACTTTGCAACAATTGCAGCCAGTGGAGAGAAGAAGAAAGAGGAGAAGTCCTCTGGCAAAATGCAGGTGAGTCAGGAAGACCAGACTGAATGGCCTGTCATTGCCCTGTCATTGCCCTGTCATTGCCCTGTCATTGCCCTGTCAACTAAGCTCAGTCACTGAATAATTGTGTCCCTGCAGGGAACGCTTGAGGATCAAATCATCAGCGCCAACCCACTGCTGGAGGCCTTTGGAAATGCCAAGACCGTGAGGAATGACAACTCCTCACGCTTTGTAAGTTCCTGCTTTGCATAAAATCTCTCTGCTCATGGCAACACACAGGATGCCTGAGCAGTTCTTCATGCAAAGGAGACAGCAGCAGAACACATCCAGGCTGACCTGCTGCTGCTTCTGCTTAACAGGGCAAATTCATCAGAATCCACTTTGGGCCACAGGCAAACTGGCTTCTGCTGACATTGAAACTTGTAAGAGATTATTCTCCTGGACTGCTCCATCCCTTCCCAAATTCCCTCTCCATGTACACTCCTACAAGTGTCTAACTCTTTCTACCTCTCTGGGTAGATCTGTTGGAGAAGTCCAGAGTCACTTTCCAGCTCAAGGCGGAAAGGAGCTACCACATCTTTTATCAGATCATGTCCAACAAGAAGCCAGAGTTAATTGGTAGGAGACATCACTGAGCTTTTGAGAGAAAATCTCTGAGCAACATTCAACAATATTACAAGATTAATTAAATTTAACCCATGAACACTTTTTTTTTTCAGAAATGCTCCTCATCACCACCAACCCATTTGACTACCCTTTTGTGAGTCAAGGGGAGATCACTGTTCCCAGCATTGATGACAAGGAGGAGTTGATGGCCACAGATGTAAGTAATGTACAGAACAGGTCAACAGGCACAGGTCATACATCAGATAACCTGCAAATATTTCACTTTGCTCATTGTATTGCCAGAGTGCCATTGACATCCTGGGTTTCACTGCTGATGAAAAGACAGCCATCTACAAGCTGACAGGGGCTGTCATGCACTATGGGAACCTGAAGTTCAAGCAGAAACCAAGAGAGGAGCAAGCAGAGCCTGAAGGCACAGAAGGTATATCAAACTCAATAATTAACCCTCTGTAAGCCACTACACATGTGGAAGACAGCAAAAGTTGTTCATGGTTGGATTTTATGCCCCAAGGAAAACATCATCCAGGAAAAAACAGCTGTCCTTGTCCTCAGTGCATCGAGTTCCCTGATCTCAGGATTTACATAATTTTTGCTATGAACAATTAATACTTTAAACTGATCTTCATACTCTTTCAAGAATTCAGGAGTTATGGATGTTCCTTTAGTCATACTTTGCTGGAATATGGCTTGCAAATGTGAAACAGCCCAGTGATTCAGTTCTAACATGATAGGGAACCATGATCCCATGCACATTCACCTATCAGATGCTCAGGGAAGTCAGCTGTGAGAGGTGCTATTTCATACCTTTCCTTTATTGGCACAGGGAGTACAACCCCTGTCTTCAGTGCTGTGAGCAATCTCCTCTTGTTAAAGGACAAGGCAGGTGGGGAGCACTGCTGGTAACAGGATGAGGCCCAATGAGTTTAATTGAACATCAGAAACAAAAGCTCAGAAAAGGCTGTAGGCTTTAGATCTGAAGGAGAACAGAGATATTGTCTCTGTGTTCCACTCTAACTATTTTGTGCTTTTGATCACCTGAATGTAGATCAGTACCTGACTGTTGGCACTGCAGCTCCTGAGCTGCATGTGTACTGCACACATTCAGCATAAAAGATTCAGTTTTCAGTTTTGTGCCAGGAGATTTTTGAAAACTTCATTACTTTCTGCATGCTTCAGTGAAGAATTTCAAACAGAAATACTTCTAGAAAAGCTCAATATGCATAATGGCAATGTGATGTTACAAAGATTCCCTCTACGAGAGTCTATTCAAGTTTTTAAAGAAGAGAAATCTGAACCCTCCAGCCTTTGGGGATTGCTCCAAGATTCAAAACCTATTGGACATAAAATTCTTCCTTTTTCCTCTGGCTTTTCAGTTGCTGACAAGGCTGCCTACCTGATGGGTTTGAACTCAGCTGACATGCTCAAGGCCCTCTGCTACCCTCGAGTCAAGGTGGGGAATGAATATGTGACCAAGGGCCAAACAGCACAGCAGGTAAGGAACATATTGTAACCTGTAACCATATATAGAATGAATATCCTTTTTAATTCTCCTCTGCCCCATATTTTAACTCCAAGTATTTTTATTTTTTCCTGTAGGTGCACAATGCTGTGGGTGCCCTGGCAAAGGCGCTCTATGAGAGAATGTTCCTGTGGATGGTTGTTCGCATCAATGAGCAGCTGGACACGAAGCAGCCCAGGCAGTACTTCATTGGTGTGCTGGACATTGCTGGCTTCGAGATCTTTGATGTAAGTAAGATTGGCTAAGAGCTGTTTGGAAGTGACAACTGAATGTTATGATCAATTTGAGACACATTTTTAAAGAAAACATAATATCATCACGTGATTATTGCTATTTGTCTTTTTTAAGTTAAAAAATGACCTTTCAAAGGACTTGTGCTATTTCAAGACGTGCAAAATCAAAGGTACAAAATGGTCCAATCAAAAAAGTTCATTGGTTATATGTTCAGGGACAAGACATATAAAAATATGTAATCATGATAGTCCTGAGCTTGGGTTTATTCTCCCTGTAATTTGGTCTCATTTTAAACAAGATATGTAATTCATCTTTAAATTTTGTCAATGAAAAATTTTCCTCGTGGACAATTAATTTGATCTTTTTCTCTTTTCATAATGTTATAAAACAGACTGAAGAATGCATGGGAAGACAACTGCATTCCTTAATTTTAAAAAAATGAGGTCTTGAAATTATTGCTGCATCTTCAAATATGCATCTTTCTTATTTTATTTCCAGTTTAACAGCTTTGAGCAGCTGTGCATCAACTTCACCAATGAGAAACTGCAACAGTTTTTCAACCACCACATGTTTGTGCTGGAGCAGGAGGAGTACAAGAAGGAGGGCATTGAATGGACATTCATTGATTTTGGGATGGACCTGGCTGCCTGCATTGAGCTCATTGAGAAGGTATCCTTCCTGCTCAGAGCAGTTACATGCATAGAATCTCTGTAATTACTTGGTCTCATTTTCCAATGGGATCTTCTCTGTTCATGTCTCTCTTGTGCTGGGTGGCCAAGAGCTCGAACAGCACTCCAGAGTTTCTTCTCAGAGTAGAGGGGAAGGAGCAACTCCCTTGAGCTGTTAGCAGCACAGTGTAGCCAAGGATGAGTTGGTGGCTTTGCTGCAGGGGTGTACAGTTGGGTCATGTTCAACTTGTCTGACACAACTGTGTGCGCTCTGAGTTCCACTGAATAAGAAGGTAGTGCTCTGATTTTACAAAGCATGTTGTCAACACAAGGAAAATTAATTTCTATTTCTTTTATGAGTAATTTTGTGTTAAAAAATATAAGTATCAATGTGATCAGTCCCACATGCTAGAAGAAAATGGAATTAAATAATAATATTTTCTGATGTGTATCTCAGTCTATGTTCCATTACTGTGCTAGGTGAAGGTCATTATTGCCCTGTAAGGTAAATTACAATCAGTTTCCCTTGTGATTTCTCCCAGCCCATGGGCATCTTCTCCATCCTGGAAGAGGAGTGCATGTTCCCCAAGGCAACTGACACCTCTTTCAAGAACAAGCTCTATGACCAGCACCTGGGCAAGTCCAGCAACTTCCAGAAGCCAAAACCTACCAAAGGCAAGGTTGAGGCCCACTTCTCCCTAATACACTATGCTGGAACAGTGGACTACAACATCACTGGCTGGCTGGAGAAGAACAAGGACCCTCTGAATGAAACTGTCATTGGGCTGTACCAGAAATCATCTGTGAAGACCTTGGCTTTACTTTTTGCCAACTATGGTGGAGCAGATGCAGGTTGGTTCTTTGAATTCCATGTTTCACTGATCTACAGATTGCAAAAAGGAATCAAAGAAGGCAAAAAAAAAAAAAAAAAAAAAATCTTAAATCTATTTTATTTCTTTTCAACTTAGCTGAGGCAAGTGCTGGTGCTGGCAAGAAAGGTGCCAAGAAGAAGGGTTCTTCCTTCCAGACTGTCTCAGCTCTCTTTCGGGTACAGTAGAGAATTCATTATTTCTTCCTAAGATGAGATGTAAACCCACCAATTACTATGGCAGGTCTGGTTTTGGCTTGGTTCTGTTAAAAGATTCTGATGTTCTTGGGACACATTCTACTAGGAATAAATCCAGTTAATCAGCTCATACTCATTTCCTGAATGCACAGCTTTTCCATTTGCTTAAGGCTGGGATTCATCTCACCTTACCCTACAAGATAATGTATAATTTAGACATTTAAATCTCAGCTTGTTGGTTTTGTTCATTTTGCTTTCAGTAGGGATAACACAAAGGTTCTATGTAGTATGGTCCATATGACCCAGCCTAAATGCCTACTGCAGAATGCTTCGCACTGCCTCACAGGGGCACTACTTTGTCTCTCTGGATGCATCCAATGAATGTCCTTCAAATGAAGGCATTCCATAGAGTCAGTGACATGTATTATGATTGTGTGTTTAAGAGTACAGTCTTTCCTACACATCACTCAAAAGAATTTTATACACTAAGTTAATTATAACAAAGATCTGTGGAAAGTCAGAAAAACTGGTGCAGAGAGCTTGAGTTCAGGGTTTTGCTATTTTTGTTTCAGAGGATGTGATGCTTACAGCAGAAATTACATTTGCTAATATCGACTTTTCTTAATGACTCTCCCAGGAGAATTTAAACAAGCTGATGACCAACCTGAGGAGCACCCACCCCCATTTTGTACGGTGCATCATCCCAAATGAAACTAAAACACCTGGTAAGAGACTTACATACATATTGAAGTTTTCAGTGTGGTGCAGCTCTTCCCCACTGTATTACAGAACATGGCATGTGTTTGTGCTCTGCATTGCCAGGTGCCATGGAGCACGAGCTGGTGCTGCACCAGCTGCGCTGTAACGGCGTGCTGGAAGGGATCAGGATTTGCAGGAAAGGATTTCCCAACAGAGTCCTGTATGCAGATTTTAAACAGAGGTCAGACTTCATCCTCTTACTGAATCACCTTGTCTACCTTAAATAGCTTTTAAAATCTACCTGTCCCCTCCTGTACCTAAAGCCTTCTCTAAAATTTCAGTTTAACAAGTGCTGTTTGTTCTCAACAGTTCATAAGACTTTCTTGCCATGTACCTGCCAGCTGGTCTCAACCGCAGACCTCTTTCCATTCATAGAATTACTTATGTTGGAAATAACCCTTAACATTTTGGAATTCAAAGCAAGTCCTTCCATTTTCTTCCTCAGATACAAAGTATTAAATGCCAGTGCTATCCCAGAGGGACAGTTCATTGACAGCAAGAAGGCTTGTGAGAAACTTCTTGGATCAATTGATATAGACCATACTCAATACAAATTTGGTCATACTAAGGTAAAAGATCTGTTTGCTTTAAACAGATTCTGTTTGCTTCAAGTGCTATTTGGTTTTGGTTTGCATGGCTTGATACTGACACTCAGATACTCCAGATAGTACATGAAATGTTACAATAGGGTATAAGAAATAATGTAAAATAATCAACCAGATTCTTGATAACTCAACACTTGAATAAACTGAAATTCATCGCTATAAATGATTTAATTAAGGGTTAATCAAGTTCCTAATTTAAGATAAAGTTGTCGAATAAAGAATCAAGAGTGAACAAAAATAAAAGGAAAATGTCTGACTACTGTAGCTCCTCAGCTGCAAGTAACCAGAAGCTTGGACTTATAAAAGAGTGTCTGCCACATATATTCTTTGTGCTTTTGCCTTAACTTCCGTAGTATTTGTCATGGAGGGCAAGGTATCAGGTTATCTTAAACAAGTACAGACACTGCAGCAGTTTTCATGTTCTTACCTAAGGTGTTCTTCAAAGCTGGGCTGGTGGGCCTCTTGGAAGAGATGAGGGATGAGAAGCTGGCACAGCTCATCACCCGCACCCAGGCCAGGTGCAGGGGCTTCCTGATGAGAGTGGAGTACCAGAAAATGGTGGAGAGAGGTAGATTTTCTTCAGATCAGGTTCACTGTTCTTGGCTTATTGTGTCATCATGGTATAAATATTGAATATTAATTTGATTTATCTTTCAGGGAGTCCATCTTCTGCATCCAGTACAACATTCGTGCATTCATGAATGTCAAACACTGGCCATGGATGAAGCTGTTCTTCAAGATCAAGCCCCTGCTGAAGAGTGCAGAGTCTGAAAAGGAAATGGCCAACATGAAACAAGAGTTTGAGAAAACCAAGGAGGAGCTTGCAAAGTCTGAGGCAAAGCGGAAGGAGCTGGAGGAGAAAATGGCATCTCTAATGAAGGAGAAAAATGACCTGCAGCTCCAAGTGCAGGCTGTGAGTACCACCAGTGGGCTTTATCCTAATTCTGCTGTGACTGTCAGGTTGATATTTACAAGTACATTTTTAAACCACATAGAAACTTCGATTTAGTTCAGTTCAATTGTAATTCTTTCAGTAGTGCTCTCAAAGGCATAACTAGCTTCTGTAAAGACAGTGAAGTATCTTTACTCAAAATATTACTTGGGTGACACTTCTCTATGGTGTATGCTGAGATATGATTACTCACTTTGATCCAATGTTTGATATTATGAAATAATATTGGATTCTATACCCTGCAAAAATATATGTATATATATGTATATATGGACATATGCATATATGTATTCAGGTAGATTGAAAAGGATTTTACTTGGATTTGCTTTTAAACCTGGCTGTTTCAAAACTAGCAATAAAAATTCTATATTATATGTTATTCTGTTGGAAAATGAATCAAATTTTAAACTACAAAACTGCTATCCAAGACCCTGCACTATGAAGTTTGAGTATCTCAATATTCCCTCAAAAAGCATATCCCTAAAAATGGCATCTCCCTACCAGGAAGCTGATGCTTTGGCTGATGCTGAGGAAAGGTGTGACCAGCTCATCAAAACCAAAATCCAGCTGGAAGCCAAAGTTAAAGAAGTGACTGAAAGGGCTGAGGATGAGGAGGAAATTAATGCTGAGCTGACAGCCAAGAAGAGGAAACTGGAGGATGAATGTTCAGAGCTGAAGAAAGATATTGATGACCTTGAGCTAACACTGGCCAAGGTGGAGAAGGAAAAACATGCCACTGAAAACAAGGTATGAGGTACAGCCTGTCGCTCGCACGCTGTATAAACCTTGCCTTGTTATAAAGTTTTAAGCACCATTTGCTGTCTGTGCTTGCTCCTTTCTTCCTAAAGGTGAAAAACCTGACTGAGGAAATGGCAGCCCTGGATGAGACCATTGTGAAGCTGACAAAAGAGAAGAAAGCCCTCCAAGAGGCCCATCAGCAGACCCTGGATGACCTGCAGGCAGAGGAAGACAAAGTCAATACTCTGACCAAAGCAAAAATCAAGCTGGAACAGCAAGTGGATGATGTAAGCACACAGACACAGAGCAGGAACAGGACACGTACGGAGGCTGAGCTGGCTGGTAGAGGCCTGATGGTCCTGTTGTGTTTAGCTGGAAGGGTCCCTGGAGCAAGAGAAGAAACTGCGCATGGACCTGGAGAGAGCTAAGAGGAAACTGGAAGGAGACCTGAAGCTGGCCCAGGACAGCATCATGGATTTGGAGAATGATAAGCAGCAGCTGGATGAGAAACTGAAGAAGTAAGTGTGCCTCTGGGGCACCTGAGGGCTGGGCTGCAGCACTTGTCTTTTTTCCTTGAGTTCTAACACGGTTCACTTGGCCCAAAGGAAAGACTTTGAAATCAGCCAGATCCAGAGCAAGATCGAGGATGAGCAACTTCTAGGCATGCAATTTCAGAAGAAAATCAAGGAGTTGCAGGCAAGTCTCTGTTCCTTGCCTTCCTTGCCCAGGCTCAGGCTCAGGCCTGAGGAGGGCAGGGGTGTGAAGGGTCCCTGCTGTTGTGCAGGCCCGCATTGAGGAGCTGGAGGAGGAAATTGAGGCTGAGCGAACCTCTCGCGCTAAAGCAGAGAAGCATCGTGCTGACCTGTCCAGGGAGCTGGAGGAGATCAGTGAGCGCCTGGAGGAAGCAGGAGGGGCCACAGCAGCTCAGGTGGAGATGAACAAGAAGCGTGAGGCAGAATTCCAGAAGATGCGCCGTGACCTGGAAGAGGCCACGCTGCAGCACGAAGCCACGGCTGCCGCCCTGCGCAAGAAGCACGCGGACAGCACAGCTGAGCTGGGGGAGCAGATCGACAACCTGCAGCGCGTGAAGCAGAAGCTGGAGAAGGAAAGAGTGAGATGAAAATGGAGATCGATGACTTGGCCAGTAACATAGAATCTGTGTCTAAAGCCAAGGTACACAATTATTTTTATTAGGAATTTGATAGCAATGTGATATTTTCTTTAATCTTGTATTATTTAATTTTTATCTGGTTATATTATAAATTATTTCTCCAGTCTTATGTGTAGAAGTGTGGGTGTACGTACAGTTCCAAAATATGTCAACTGCATCTTCTGGACATATTTTCCCCACTAAAAGAACACAGGAT
Source organism: Acrocephalus arundinaceus (assembly GCA_021534815.1). Lineage (NCBI taxonomy): Eukaryota > Metazoa > Chordata > Aves > Passeriformes > Sylviidae > Acrocephalus > Acrocephalus arundinaceus. The sequence continues at coordinate 1,251,015 of JAJEOU010002598.1, forward strand.
CGAGGTATTTACTCATTTTCTTATGTGCAATTGATATCTAGGCAAATCTGGAGAAGATGTGCCGTACTCTGGAAGACCAGCTGAGTGAATATAAATCAAAGGAGGAGCAGAATCAGCGCATGATTAGCGATCTTAGTGCTCAAAGAGCTCGTCTGCAGACTGAATCTGGTACAGCCCTTCCATCTGTAATTTGGGAATCAGAGAAGCCCATAAATTGCTCTCTTGGCTATTAAAATGTTTTCTCAACTGAAAACTTTTTTAGGTGAATATGGACGCCAGGTGGAGGAAAAAGATGCTTTAATTTCTCAGCTGTCTAGAGGGAAACAGGCTTTCACCCAGCAGATTGAAGAACTGAAGCGGCAGCTAGAAGAAGAGATAAAGGTGAAGATATTCACATTACATATGAAATAAATACTTGACATAATACTGGTTTTAGTGAAGTGTTCAAGGCTTCAAAAGGTGATCCAATTAAAAGTTAAAACCACCCCCTTACATCATGCAATCTAGACCCTTGCAGTGCAGGACTCCCATGTTTTTATTGGTTAACCACTATCCCTTTGGGATGTATATCAAGTGTTTGTTCCAGTAAGAGAAATTTTCCAGAAAACACCTACTCCTTATTGCCATATTTTTACCACCAGGCCAAGAACGCCCTGGCCCATGCCCTGCAGTCTGCTCGCCACGACTGTGACTTGCTCCGGGAACAATATGAGGAGGAGCAGGAGGCCAAGGGGGAGCTGCAGCGAGCCCTGTCCAAGGCCAACAGTGAAGTGGCCCAGTGGAGAACCAAATACGAGACGGACGCGATCCAGCGCACGGAGGAGCTTGAGGAGGCCAAGTATGTGAGCATTGTGTGGAAGGTTGGCATACACCAATAAGGGATATTTAAAGACACCACTGAGATTTTAAAGGCAAAAGCCTAATAGAACGTTGAGGAGTTACATGAAACAGAAAAACACAAGGAAAACAGGCTATGTGACAAAGAATGCAGGAGAAAGGACGTGTATGGGATTGTGCAAAGTGCAGAGGGATAGCAGGACAGCAGACAAGTTGTGGCTGCCCTGCCTCTGGGAGCATTCAGGGCCAGGCTGGACAGGGTTGGGAGCACCATAGTCTTTTTTCTTTGAGCTCTAACAAAGAGCTTGGTCTAGTGGAAGGTGTCACTGCCCATGGCATGGAATGAGTGGATTTTTGATGTCCCCTCCAACCCAAACCATTCTGTGACTCTATGATCCTGTGAAGACCTTGGGGAAATGAGACAGAAAAAAAATTACTAGTAGGGATAGGCTTTGCACCATGTGCATTAGGATCAAATATTAAAAGTGTCTCAGTGCTCTGGTAAATATGACCATCAACATCCATCTTCATTACCATTTAAGAACTGTGCCTACCACTTTGCAGGAAGAAGCTGGCCCAACGCCTGCAGGATGCAGAGGAACATGTGGAGGCTGTCAATGCAAATGTGCCTCCCTGGAAAAGACAAAGCAGAGGCTGCAGAATGAAGTGGAGGACCTGATGATTGATGTGGAGAGATCCAATGCTGCCTGTGCTGCTCTGGATAAGAAGCAGAAGAACTTTGACAAGGTCCTTTGGCCTCCAGCACCAGCTCTCCTGGCCAGAGCATGGCCCCGTGATGGCCACAGCCCAACTCACACCCCGTTTCTCTTCAGATCCTGGCAGAATGGAAGCAGAAGTATGAGGAAACGCAGGCTGAGCTGGAGGCCTCGCAGAAGGAGTCGCGCTCTCTCAGCACGGAGCTGTTCAAGATGAAGAATGCCTATGAGGAGTCCTTGGACCACCTGGAAACCATGAAGCGGGAGAACAAGAACCTGCAGCGTAAGTCCCTGGCCTCTGCTCCTTGATGGCCTTGCTCACTATCAGCCATTATCCCCATTCTTCATGGCTCTGTGCCTGCAGGTCTGCAGAGATGCCTGTCACCTTGGTGGGACAGGACCTTTCCCATTCTGCTCTGTGCCTGACCATGCCATTGGTCTTTGTTCCCACAGAGGAGATTTCTGACCTGACGGAGCAAATTGCTGAGCAAGGAAAAGCCATTCATGAGCTGGAGAAAGTCAAGAAACAGATTGAGCAGGAGAAATCTGAAATCCAGGCTGCTCTGGAGGAAGCTGAGGTACATGGCCGTAATCACTGGTGTCTGCACTAAACAAATGAGGAAATAGGGCTGAAAAGGCCTGGGTTGTCCTCTCCTCTGGCTGGGCAGTGCAGACAGCTGAGATCTCTGGAACTGTTCTGTCATTCCCTAAAAGGAAGCAGTAGGTTTAGTGATGTTATCAACGTTTGTGTCTATTTGTCCAGGCCTCCCTGGAACATGAGGAAGGGAAGATCCTGCGCCTGCAGCTTGAGCTCAACCAGGTGAAGGCTGAGATTGACAGGAAGATAGCAGAGAAAGATGAGGAGATTGACCAGCTGAAGAGAAATCATCTGCGAGTTGTGGAGTCCTGCAGAGCAGCTTGGATGCTGAGATCAGGAGCAGGAATGAAGCCCTGAGGCTGAAGAAGAAGATGGAGGGAGACCTGAATGAAATGGAGATCCAACTGAGCCATGCCAATCGTGTGGCTGCAGAGGCACAGAAGAACCTGAGAAATACACAGGGAGTGCTCAAGGTCTGTTCAGAAAAGCTACAAAAAAGAGAAAAATTAGATCCCTGACAAAATGAGATTTATTTGCCATTTAAGTGACCACCAACACCTGGTAATTTCTTTTCTCTTTCTTTCCAGGACACCCAGATCCATTTGGATGATGCTCTCAGGACACAGGATGACCTGAAGGAGCAGGTGGCCATGGTGGAGCGCAGGGCAAACCTGCTGCAGGCTGAGATTGAGGAGCTTCGGGCAGCCCTGGAGCAGACAGAGAGATCAAGGAAAATGGCTGAGCAGGAGCTTCTGGATGCCACTGAACGTGTGCAACTCCTCCATACCCAGGTCAGGGCAGGGAGCAAAGGGCTGTGTTGACACTGCACAAACACAGAGGGCTGCAATTTACCAAACAACCAGCAGTACTAGAAAGGCCTTTCTACTTCTGTCCCAAGGAAAGGCATGTTTTGCATCCATTCCCCAAGCCCATGCCGGGCATTTTGTAAACGACCATTGTAACAATAATTCCACAGTAAGAACTTGAACCTGGAAGGGGAAAGTCTTCGTTCAGGCAGAAGGTTTATTATGGCAGGTTTTAGAATTGAACTCTTGCCATGTCCTTCCCATTGTACAGAACACCAGCTTGATCAACACCAAGAAGAAGCTGGAAACAGACATTGCCCAGATCCAGAGTGAAATGGAGGACACCATCCAGGAAGCCCGCAATGCTGAGGAGAAGGCCAAGAAGGCCATCACAGATGTGAGTTGGACACTCCTGCATTGCTGATGGTGAATGTACTATTCCCAAAATATCTGCAGTCCCAAAATGGCTTTGACCTTTTGCTCTGATCAGGCGGCCATGATGGCAGAAGAGCTGAAGAAGGAGCAGGACACCAGTGCCCATCTGGAGAGGATGAAGAAGAACCTGGACCAGACAGTGAAGGACCTGCAGCTTCGTTTGGATGAAGCTGAGCAGCTGGCACTGAAGGGAGGGAAGAAGCAGATCCAGAAGCTGGAGGCCAGGGTGTGTAGGGCTGGGCTTGTGGCTGAGTGTGGCTGTGTTGTGTCCTTGGAGAGACGTTGTCAGGGAAGCTGCAGGGCTGGACTTGTCCTTGCAGGTGCGGGAGCTGGAAGGGGAGGTTGATGCTGAGCAGAAGCGCAGCGCTGAAGCCGTCAAGGGTGTGCGCAAGTACGAGCGGAGGGTGAAGGAACTGACCTACCAGGTAAGGCAGGACAGGCTTTGCTCCTGCTCTCACACGGTTTGCTCACAGCAAGGCACATTTTTCCCACACCATCCCCAAGGGGAATTGCCAACCTTGCCTGATGCAGAACTAAGAATTGACTCTCTTTCTATTCTCCAACCTCCCTAGTCTGAGGAAGACAGGAAGAATATTCTCAGGCTGCAGGATCTGGTGGACAAGCTGCAAATGAAAGTGAAGTCCTACAAGAGACAATCTGAGGAGGCAGTAAGTATCTCTCTGAGTGCTTTGCAAGAACCACTTTCTCAGAGGGTAGTCTGGCCATTGAGGAGACAAATATGAGAAAGTTGGAAGATGCCACTCATTGCTAATAGAGTTCTTCAAATTCTCTGAAAGGCTCATAAAGCAGACTAGCCTTTGAGAATGAAAACAATGAGCCTTTAAGAAGACTCCTGAGGAAGGCCAATGCACATAGCATTTTTTGCATTAGGACCACAAAGCAACCTGTAAGAACTTTTATGAATGATATTGGTGGTAGAATATAAAGAAATTTTGGAAATACCTTATTTTTGGAATTTTGATAGTAGACAGGGAAGGTGTTGGAAGTTCCTCACAAAACACTTTGCATTTCACTTTTCAAATACTGCAAGGAACCTTTGCTTGTTTCTACACATGCAGCAGTCAGGGATGAACTGAGGGAAGTTCTATAGCCCCTGAATTTTTGATTATTTGAGCACGGCTTTTTCATTGAAGAGCACAGAGTAGGGCTTCTGGTTCAGTGAAGGGGATATGAGACAATAACTCTGAGGAGATCTCATCAATCTCACTGTGAGACTTTGTACAAGCAGTGGTGGGTGGAGTTTGGAGGTTTGTGACTTCACCCAGGCCAAGGCACAGAAGGGATGAAGACCCCAAAACCCAAACTTCTCACTACCAACTCCTTCACCCTCCCAGGAGCAGCTGTCCAATGTCAACCTGTCCAAGTTCCGCAAGATCCAGCACGAGCTGGAGGAAGCCGAGGAGCGGGCTGACATTGCAGAGTCACAGGTCAACAAGCTCCGAGCCAAGAGCCGCGAGTTCCATAGGAGGATAGAAGAGGAAGAGTGAGAATGTTACGAGGCAGTAAAGTGACCTGAGGGCTGCACAAAATGTGAATCTCTCGGTCACTTTCCTTCTGCTGTGAGTCTCTGTACCCACCTCAGTGTCTAGTGAATAAAGACTGTAGTAGATTCCTCTGCATACACACTATGACCAGTGCCTTCTTTGGGTTTTGTTTTCCTTGGGCAATTGCATTGCAGAAGAAGTTTCCTTTCTTTTCCTCTCTGGGACAAGGGAGAAGCTGGTGCTACTGCTGGATTGAGGCTCTGCAAACTTAGAGGCTGGCCATTGCTGTGGAGACTCCTGAAAATCCAGCCTGTGCTCTCTCCTGTCTCCAGCAGCTCCTTCTCCGCTCCTGCCTTCACATCCTCCTAATGCTTCTCCCACTGTCCTTTCAGCACAGCTTCTTTCCCATGGGAGAGTCAAGAGAGGGTGATCCTTTTTCCTTTTCCTAGTCTCGTTTGTGATGCTGGCCCTCACAAACCCTAAACACCAAGCTCTGAGAGAGTCATCAGAAGCTGCAGCGCACTGCACTGTGAAGGATTGACTGCTCCTTGACAATTTCAGTCTCAAAGAGCATGGTTACAGGACACCAACAGTGTCCCTACATTGTGCCATCTTCCTCAGCCTAGATTTCCTCAGCTGCTGCCACCAGCCACTGCCAGTTTCTCTTGAGTGGGCAAACAGCTGAACCTGCCTGGGGCCAGGTGCTGGAAGGACTTTCAGGACTCTCACTTAGTGCTCAGCTCTCACACAGCACAGGGCTACTACACACCTCTTCACCTCATCCACCCAAAGGTCAGTCTTGTCACCCCTGAAGCTCTCACTATCAGTCACTCCAGCTGAATCCAGGTTGCAGAAGTCCTTAACCAGTCCAGTGTGGTGTGAATGAGTAACACATTAACAGCAGCTGGGGTGTGAAGAGCAGTTGGCACAGAAAGGAAACAAGATTCACACAAAAGAGCAGGAGCCATTGTAGGCAGTGATGTGTAAAGCTTGTGTCAATCCACAACTTTCTACCACTGTTAGCTGTAGAAGTGCTGGTATTCAGCAGCAGAGGTTTGTGCACTATGGAGCATTGAACCCAATTGGACCACAATTTTTTCAAGGGAGAGCTTGCCTGTGAAGCTCCTTGGGGTGATGGGAAGTGATAAGGATTGACACTGTCTGCTTTGTCTAAGCTTACACAAGTTACTGCCAGAGGCTTTGCATCCATATAGATGCTCACACTGAAGGTAAGTTGAAACTGACCACTCTGATATTTGTTTTTTACATCCATGACAGCAGTATCTAAAGGGCTCTCACCTTACCTGTCTCCCAAAGCAGCCTCACCTCCACACCAGCTCTTCCTGGGAAGTCAAGCCTGATTCCAGTGCCACTAACAAGCATTGACAAGCAGACCAGTTGTGGTTGTCTGTGGAGAGAAATGGGAGATGGTTCTTTAGGAGCAGACCTCAGCTTTCAGTCACAGACCTTAATAAAGCCACCCAACACCTTGCAGAGATGCCAGATTAGTGCTCCCTTCTTATGACACTGTACAACTTCTCCCAAGGGCTCCTTAGCAGACTCCTAACCTTGTTCCTCACTCCTCATCCCCTGCAGTCTTTCTCTGTGCCTCACAGGGTGCATTGTTCTGTCACTACAGCTAGGACCTCTTGGTGTGAACCTTTGCCTGCCCAAGCCCACCTAGAAGTTGGCTGCTCCTCTTGGGACCAGTGCCACCTCAGGGCATGTCCAAAGGTTTGGGTGGGTCTAAGTAGAGTCAAGATGGCACAAAAAATCTGTGAGTAACTCTGTTAGCTGTGATGGCTGGACAGACTCAGGGACAGATGCACACCCTCAGGTAGGACCTGCCCTGAGCACAGCTGGGCACTGCTGGTGGCACTCAGGGTTGGCACTGTGCCCCCAGCAAACTCACAGCTCCTTCTGCCCTCACCTCTTGAGCTCCAAGGCCACACCAAACTGCCTCTCAGCCCTCACAAGGGCCATTGCTGGAGGAGGGGACAAGGCTGACAGGAGCTCTGGAGGAGGCCCCTAGCAGGAGGATCAGCCCATCATGTGTCTCCTTTCATCCTCAATGTCAAAAGCCCAAAATAGCCCTGCTCTCCTAAGACTCCTGTGCGGGGTCGTGCCTGTTTGTGGGGATGATTTGCTTCCACTAATAGTGCCTGAAGACATTCCTGGGCGGGTAGGCTGCCTTCTATGTCGCAGTGCAACGTGCTGCCATGGAGGAGCTGGACACGTGTGCTGTGTCCCAAGGCAGCAGCTGCTATTCTTACCCCAGAGAGGCTCACTGCAGCACAGCTCCATTGCCAGCCGAAAGGTTAAACAGCAGAATGGAGCCTGAGTGTGCTCTCGCTGCTCAGAGTCTGAATCCAGAGTGTTCCCCTTCGGAGCCCATGCAATGGGCCTGTGCCAGCCCAGCACCACGGCCATTCCCTGCTGGGATGTGCTGTCCCATGGGCAACACAGCAGCTTCCCAGATACTGCCAGCAGTCAGTTGGGGCTCCTTGGGGTGGATGGGGCTTTGCCTCTCTCATTTTAACCAACGAATGGAAAAGACAAGCTGGGCTGCAGCTCTGAAAGTGCAGCATTTTACAGCTGCCATCCTGGAGACCCTGTCTGGGTGAGGATGAAGGCAGAGGTGGGGCTTGCTCTGAGGTCCAGCAGTGCTGCAGGGGCCATCCGTGTCCCTTTGCTCAAGATCTGCTTTCCCAGCTCTCATTTAGGGTAGGCTGTAGGATCATATTCCAGAGGTCCCTCAAGTGCCCCGGGAGCATCAGGGCTGCGGGAGAGGCCCTGGCCGGGCTGGTGGCTCTGACATGATGGTTATGGAGAATCAGCCCTGCCTTCACCTTAACTCCCCTGGCCCTCTGGAGAGCTCAGGAAAGCCATGTCCCAGCTGGGTACAGTCACCATGGGCAATCAGGCAGAGGACACTGAGCCCAGGCCATCAGCTGGGATGGTGGCTGTGCCTTTCCCCTCAGGCCTTGGCTGTTGCTCTGACAGCACAGGCTGCATCAGCTTTCTTCTCAGCTTGGGCCTTGTCACTTGACTCTGAGGGACAGAGCAGTTCCTTGAGGGATCCTTGGCAGGAAGCCAACAGCATTATTCCTGCTGAGGGGAGTAGGAGGTGCCAGTCCCAGGGCCCCATCAGGCTCCTGTCAGTCATGGGAGCTCCTGGGACAGAGCTCCAGGCCCCCAGTGCCAGGGGATGGCAGCCTGGAGCCATCGAGGGGACCCTGCTCTGGGCCCTGGTCCACTGCAGACCAGCAAGGAGATCTTGCTTTCTGTGAGTTAGCCTTGGTCAGTAGAGGATCACAGTAACATGCCTTATGTTCAGAGAATGCTTTATGAGTTCAAAAAGTGCTTGGAGAAATTAATCAATTAAAATTCCACCATGAGGTCTTAAGTACTCAGACATTGCATTCTGATTAGGCACTCCATAAATACAAATCACTGGAGGCAGGATCTGTAGAAGTGCCATTCTATGCTGATGCTCCTTCCTAAGCATCACTTTCAAAGACAGGAAGTTGGGCTACACGAACCTTTGATCTGACAAGTACAGCTTATTTTAGGTTATGACAGACTTTCCTGCAGGGATTAATACCATTCTCTTTCATTATTTCCTTTTCCTTCCCCTTCCTTCCTGCTCCTATAGTTACTTGCTGCTTCAATTACCTCTCCCTTCTGCCAGGTTGCCCACCCCACTCACCTGCTTTGTAATAAGAGCTCCTCAGCTGCTTTGGCAAGGTGTAGAAAGGGCATCCTGAGCTTCACCTCCTTGGATGGGATCTACTGCCCAGACCTCTTCTGCTGATGCGTCTGTTGAGGCAGGAGAAGTGTGAATCACAGTGCACGAGTGGCACGCACTTGAAACTGCCCATCCTCTAATCCCAGATTATGGGATTTGCCTCTCATGTTCAGTTATTCAGTTTATTTGCCTCTCATGTTCAGCTTAAACTCAGTCCAAGACTTCCAAGAATACCACTCTGTGGGAACCTACTTGGAAACAAATTTATAATTAAAGCTCCCCCTAGGACAGGTGCATTCACTTTCTTTGACACGTAGTGGAGGTAAATCACAGCTGCATTAGGATCTACAGAAATTAATTTCTGACTAGAGCAGAAGGGACAGCAAGGCCATCACAGCCCTTCCATGGCCAGCCTGTGACATTCAGCTTATCTTCACAGGTGCTCACACTTAGACACAGAAATTTTTGGTCACATTTGCCGTGGTAAAGAATGGGTGGACTATCCTTTACCTGCAGCTTTTAAGTCTTACCAGTTATGGTCCTCAGTAGTTCTTCCTCAGAAATCATTTATTGCTTCTAACAATTGCCTCAGCCTATTCCTTCAGCCACATTTATCAGAAACAGTTCAATGGCAAATTTCCGAACCAGATGTCACATCAAAAACATGGACTGAGCATGTTCTGTTCATAAAACTGAGCATGTTTCAACATAACATTAAAAGCATGAACCTTAATGGAGTGACACCGAATTGAAAACCAACTTTTTTATATGGAAAATGTGCTCTTACCCTCTCCAGGGCTCAGTGTCCAGGCATATCCAAGCAGAAGTACAGGGTTGAGCAGTGCTGCTACAGAGCAGTGCTCTGACATTTCTGCCTCCCTTCTGCTAACATTCCTGGAAGCTCTCATTTTACACAGAGGGCAGCAGAAAAGCTGCTGCAGCAGGGGCTGTCAGACTGTCCATGACAGGCTGCAGAGAAAACAGACCTGTCTAGGCAGGCCTTACCTTAATTAAAACAGGGCCAAAACAGCAACAGTTGCAAGCCGAAAACCCTGCAAGGATTTAAGATCCTGGTTTTTGGCAGTGGGGGGAAATAATGAGCAAATCATTCAGACTCCTTCCTCCTACCATTGCTCTTTCTAGAAGAGTTGTAAGTATAGTTCTAATCTACATTTTTTTACCTGCCACTGTCACTATCACAGTCTCTGCTGTTTTGAGGTGATGGTGATGTGGTTTTTACCTCAAAAGTGCTATATGTTAATATCCTGATTCTAGAATTCAAATGTTGCCATTTATTTTGGAGGGATAGTATTCCACTATGTATGAGTTACAGAGTCTGTCAAGAAAAAACATTAGACCAGCTAGGTCTCACATTGCCATAAATGTTTTTTAGGTAGAATCAAGGCACTGAACAAAACACATTTTTTTTCCTTTTCCCAGAATATAAAGACATTGATACTAAATACTAATTTCCCAATAGAAGTGATTTTAAGTAATCTATATTGAAACCATATCCTTTTTTTTTTTGAAAGATTCCTGCAAATCCTAGCTGATAACTAAGGGGAGGACTTGGCAATGACTGCCATTCAGTATTCTGGACATAATGCCAAACAGTTTAGCAGACACAGGAAAAATAAAAGAGATGAAGGTGGTGTCTTAATATCCTAAAGAGCCTGCAGAAATAAAAACAGGAAAAGAAATCAGAACAATTGCTCCTCCAATTGCTCCTCCTGGTCTTGAGACTCCCATTGAAGTGGAGGTCAGCAACTTACATCTATGTTTCATTTTCTATTATTGCAACTGGCCAGGAGGTCCTGCTCAGCTTGGTCCAGGGAGGAAGGAGAGGAGGACCTAACCAGAAAGCCTGAAGATGGTTGGTTCTGTGACAAGGACATCAAGATACTGTTCTGGACTTTCTTTCTAACTGGACAGGTTACAAGGCTGCTGCTCCAAGAAGCAGAATAGTCAGTGAGGTTTTCACGGGGCCAGAAATTCTTAGGCAGTGCTGGTATCAATATCCCAATGTAAATACTGGACAGGCAACACTGAGTATTGGAAGCAGGGATGAACTTGTGATAAATATGATCCCCGATGGCAGCTCAGACTGCTGCAAACACATGATGACTGGATGAAGGATCCAGTGGAGAGCTGGGGAGATAAGCAACAGAATTAACACTCTAGACTTTGTAAATTGGAATTCATTGCATTAAAGGAACTGCTAGTTAGCACACACTTTGCAGCAGCTGTGAAAGAGAAGAGACTGCTCAGGAGAGATGTGCTTTATAAACACAATCATATTGAATTTTAGGGACTTATTTTAACCCTTCATAGGATGGTACATTACATGTATTGCCATAGGTCAATTCTCAAACAGCTTTATTTTCAGCTATGTCCACAGGTGTATTCGAACCAGATAAGTCAACGCTGCTTTTCTTTCACACCCTAATCAGTAATTTCTATAAGCAGTCATTGGCAATGAGTACTAGAACCCAAAATAACATCTGCCCATACTGTACAGAGCAGTTGTAGTCTCCTATGGGTGTTACATGAGTTGCTTGTGCAGTGTGGGAGCCCCCTCTTATTCGCAGTTGATATTTCTGTCCTGAAAGGACAGCTGCTGAGAAATGAAGAGATACTTGGTGAAGAGCCTGAAGCAGGAAACTTGAGGAACCTGAATTCCCTGAACAGCATGAGCATGGAGAAATTTTAACACAGGACTTCAATGCTGGGCATGGCAAGAGCTAGAAGGAATTCAGCTTCCCAGTTTTCACCTCTCCTGAGTGTAGTCTGTTCAGTATGAGTCTGCTGTTCAGCCGAAAAAGGCAAACAAGGCTATGGTCAGTATCTGTTCCTCAGAACTGAAGGGCTCATCTTTCTCCAAGGATTTGTGAATAGCAGCTGAACATAGAGAGAAGTTTGGCAGGACGTCCCTATTCCTATATGAAGAATTATTTTGTGGAGGTTGCATTATTAATCAGATGTTAAATGCTCTCTACATTAATGCATTGCACTAGACAAGAATTCAAAATTTCCACACCAGTCCTCTGGTAATGAGTAGCTCTTCTTCCTAATCCATATGAAAAGATTATCCTTTTGAGATATTCCACTGTCCTCATAACTCATTTAGTGAGCTCAGGGGTGAGCTCTGGGTTTGGCTTCCAATTTGGGGCCCCAAATGTGCCAGAGGAGTCTTGGAAGGGACTCCTACAGCACAGGAAACCATCTGATGCTGCATATTGCACTGGATCACAGGCTTTGCTTTTTTAACCATTTCACTGTGCTATTCTTTGAACTTTTTTATTGACTGAAATCAAATGACCAGGAGAAAAATGTCTTCAGATCTAGAGGATCTGAAAAAGTCTAAATTATTAAGATCAAGTGTGGATGTGGCACTTGGGGACAAGGTTTAGGAGTGGACTTGGCAGTCCTGGGATAACAGCTGGACCGGTCTTTTCCAGCCTAAACGATTCTGTGTTTCTATGATTCTGTGATTACACCCTTTCCTAAAACTGGACCAGTTAGTCTCCTGGAGTACCAGCAAATCTCTTCATCCCACACCATCAGCATTACACACTCTACTGCCTCTAATGCTCTAGTATAGAAAGTGCTGTGTTGTTAAGTGTTTCTGGGACTGTGAATGTGTAAATACACTTACTTTGATCTTGGCACTGCAAGAATGTGGTTTTATCAGAATGAATAGCAGCTAGAATTATATGCCAAGGTTTGTATGATATTGGCACAAACATGGCATGCTGGTTTTTTGGGAGTTGGAGGTAGGGAGTGGATATGGGAACCTCTGGAACATCAGGTTTGACAGAGGGAACGTGTTATTTATGGAACAATAAAAGGTGCAAGTACGCATCAATTTCAAGTAAGAAATGTACGATTGTCAAAAGTGACAAAGCAAAGTGTCTTGAGAAATCACTTTTAAAACTAAATGCACGCAAACACATATATTATCTATGCATGTACAAGCATATACTTTGCTTTGATGTGATAGTGCATCCCCCCTTCCTACTCAGGTCTGCTCTACAATCTCAGGAATTCCCATAAAGCCTTGATAAGTGTCCCTTAACTCTACCAAGAGCCCTTGCATGGCTAAGGTGGGAGCAGCAGCGCCTGTATCAGGAACTCCTGTTGCCTTGGCTAAGGTGGAGGATGAGAGAGGAATAATCAGTCACTTGCTGAAAGCCTTGGAACTTTCTTTACCTTAATCACAGCCAATGGTACCATTGTTGCTGGAGTTTTGGTAAGTCCAGTACCACTGCTACTGGAATTTTGGAAGCACCAGTAATTACTGACCTGGATTGTGTCCAGGATGGAAATGTATAGATGGCTGAAACCATATATCTTGCAACTCTATAAATAGCAGGCCTTAGTGAGGCACTTTGAGTTCTCCCTCAGAGTGGGGTGCCTCTCAAAACTCATGAACTCTCAAGTTTTGAAAAATGAAGGACTGATTTTCAAAAAATTCACCAAAAGCTGAATCACCAGAGCAATACCCTCCACTCCCTGAGCTCAGCTCTTGCCCACTGAGAAATTCCAAGACATCTGAAGTGAATATTTCACTGAACTCAGAGGAAACTTTTAACAGGTGTAATCCTTGAACATTTATATACATTTGTGTCTCTTTTGTGCATGTGTGAGTTCATTTAAGCATTCCACAGCAAGTATGGTTTTAATATTGTTATCTGGGATCTATAATTAAGTCACCATTGCAATTATAGTAAATCCTTTTGAAACACTTCATGAGTGTCAAATTAGTCAATGATTAAATCCTGCTAAAACTCTTTAGACACAAACTGTTGACCAAATCTGGTATTACAATTGGATCCAACTGCACCTAGACTCTGTCAGGAGTTTAGAAACCAAGGGGCCCTCTGTGAACCTCGTAACTCAATAGGAGGATTTTTCTTATGCTTTTTACCCTTATCCTTTGCATCCCCTGTTGTTGTGCAAATCATTCTAAAGGAATCCTTAGTTTACTTTCCTCGCTCTTTGTACTAGGTAATAGAGTGAACAACTTTGCCATCAAATTTTGTTGTACTTTTGCAAATTTTTATTGAACCCTCCTACTAATGCCTTTGATGGTGATACTTTAAGCAACCTTAACTCATTTGCAACATTTGATTCCTCAACAGTCAGCTCAGGAATCTTTTCAAGTGCTCCATATCAAAGTAGAGTCTCCCATTACTTGGGATCAGGCTCCCAACTCACTGTATTTCAAATCATTTCAGCTATTGAGAGTATCCTATACAGAAAACTCAGCTGTAATAGATTTTTACTTCCTGCTTTTTAGAAAATACCACTGGAAAGTGGTTCCCAACACTATTTGCTAGTTTTTGACATGTTTTCCCTGTTCCTCCCCATGCATATGTTCTTAAAGCATCATAGGCGTTGTCATCACCATTACATGACTGAAAAGTTTTGGTATAAACATACCAAGGAAACTACCATGGGTCAAGGAGCAAATCACTGAGAAAGGCAGCAATAGAACCATGCAAGTTCTCTAAGTGCCTTGAGTAGTCTAGATTCTCTCCTTAACACTCTTGACGAATTATTTATAGATGTATTCACGTAGTCAGTAAGATATAAAAATGTTCTAATTATATCGTTCAAATCGAGTGACAATTATGTCCTTAGTTTGACAGACAATGCTTGGCCAAAAAAGGTTTGCCAGAAATGTTTTGGCCCAAGAAAGGGGGACCATCTGCAGCATCTGCAGACGAGACACTATAAAATCTGCCAGAGACAAGTCTAGCCTGTCTCCACAGAAGGCTTTCAGGTAAGTGCATGCATTTCATGAGCTTGAAGAAAGAGAACAATGTCCTTGCAATATCCTGATTAATTTTTTCTGTTTCTAACAACCATTTCCGTGAGGGAGTGCCCCTGTATGCAAAAATTTTCAGTGTAATTTTTATGCATGTCTGTATTTTCAATCTACTGTATTATATGGAATTCTGTTCAGCAATAAGAAACAACTGCCATTCCTGTTTTACAGGGTTGGCCATAGTCCAGGATACAAGCTGTTTTCCAGAGGTAATACAATGAATAATCCATTCCTAATCTGTATTCTTGGATTTTAAATTGCTGCATGAATTCTCTTGATAAATCCTCTTACACTTCAGCTGAATTAGCTTAGATTAGATAGTAGGAAATAGGGAGAATCTATAAAATGAAGTAATTTTTCATTTTTAATAGAAAAGGTAATCCTTCCACCACGAAAATACTCTCTTGAAGACTCGGTGCTCATAATTAAGGACCAGAACAGAGAGTGATTTTTCTATGACTGTAGATCCTTTTATGTGAAAAACTCAAACCTTGTCAGAATTCAGGGTGACTTACTAAACTGTACTCAATATTCAGATGGTCTATTTACTGTTACAAGATCTACGTGTTATAGAAGTCTAAGTCTTTCTCTTGGGTTCAGACTAGGGTACTTTTAACTTCAAATGAAAGTGGATTTAAATGGTTTCTTCCTAAGAGCTTATTTTTGGAGACTAACTAGGAATTTATTTGCTAAAGAGCAAGAAGCTTTCTCATTGGTATAGATTGCATTATTCTTCTTGATGACCAATAACTTTTTTTCTCCACAAGACACCTCTGCTGACGTGCTTTCATTAGAGGGCAGCCATGGCCTCTGGAGATGCCGAGATGGCCGTTTTTGGGGAGGCAGCTCCTTACCTCCGAAAATCGGAAAAGGAGAGAATTGCAGCCCAGAACAAACCTTTTGATGCCAAGTCATCCGTCTTTGTGGCTCATCCCAAAGAATCCTTTGTGAAAGGGACAATCCAGAGCAGGGAATCAGGCAAAGTCACTGTCAAGACTGAAGGGGGAGAGGTGAGTCAAAAACAAGCTGAAGGACAACATTTGATCCCCACTTTGAGCTTTTCAGTGACACATGAGGATCTTTTGTTTCCTCGGCAGACCCTGACCGTGAAGGAAGACCAAGTCTTCTCCATGAACCCTCCCAAGTATGACAAATCGAGGACATGGCCATGATGACCCACCTGCACGAACCCGCTGTGCTGTACAACCTCAAAGAGCGTTACGCAGCCTGGATGATCTACGTAAGTGGCAGCAGCAGCTTCCTTTGGGCAGCCTCAGCCAGTGCTGGGCCAGGCTCAGGGGAAGCCAACGTGCTGTGTCCCTTCCTCACAGACCTACTCAGGTCTCTTCTGCGTCACTGTCAACCCCTACAAGTGGCTGCCGGTGTACAACCCCGAGGTGGTGTTGGCCTACCGAGGCAAGAAGCGCCAGGAGGCCCCTCCACACATCTTCTCCATCTCTGACAACGCCTATCAGTCCATGCTGACTGGTGAGTGTTTGATTTCCTTTGAGCTGCTCTTGAAATTGTCTGTCTGTAGGGGGAAACGTAAAGTATTCTATGGAAATATGGTGCCACCCTTAAAAAAAATCGTGTGCGTGAAATTAAAGGAAGATTAATGCACTTGACTCTAACAGCCTGTGAGAGTTGAGTATCAGTGGTTCCATTAGAATCACTAAAGACCTGGACATTACCTAGAGGGTGTAAATTCACTGGAAAGAAATCACCTATTTTGTGGTGTAGACCTTATGCATGTAATGAAATCCTACATATATGGATGGATTTCTGTATCTTAATCATTAAATTAGTCTCAGACGGAGAGTACAGGGTACAGTTAAATGACACATACCCTATAAATGATGTGCATAATATCAATTTAAATATTCAAGCATCAGTGCTGACAAATAAAACAGATCTCTACTTTAAGCATGTATGTAAGCATCACCTGAGGCACCTATTATACAAATGGATTTCATTATGTAGATCATAGCATGTGATCTAAATTATGTTCAGCCTTTAATGATCTCTGGAACTCGTGCACTGGTATGTAGCTGCATCTATAGATCAGTTGCACTATACAGGGAAAAGTAAACTTCATAAAACAATATCAAGGAAAAAGAAAAGCTTTTAGTGTTTAAGTTGAGCTACTTCAAAAAAATTTCTTTCTGCTTTCTCCTTTCCTTTCACCTCTTATTTTCTCTTCCTTATATATGCATTGAAATAAAAGGTGTGCAGGATTTTAGAACTTCTCTTGTTCTTTTCTTAGACACTGGGAAATGCATTCAGAATAGAAAAATTAATGTTGTTGATGTATAATCTCAAGAATGCATAATTTCTGTATATATAGAGATTAAAAAACAGAGGTGGAAAAGGGTGAAAGAGGTTGGTCAGATATTTCTGTAATTAATGAGGCCTCTAAATTTCCGTAAGATTATTCAAAAACTTTTAGCTTCAGAAAAATTTACATACAAAAAAATTACAACTGCAATATTTTTATTATTGCCTATTAAGAGAGAAAGAAGTAGCTTGATGAAAAGACATGTCAGGAAAGGCATAAGACTACTGAAGTTTCTCTGAAGTGATTCCTTTACAGAACGAGTTTCTAATAGCTGAAGTACTGCTGGTAGCATCAAAAATACCCACTAGAATTCCCTGGGCACTTTTTGCTATTTTCTATTCCTGGATCCTCTGGAAGCTTCAGTTCTTATTTTTTTCCTAGTTCTTAATTCCTTATTTGTCTTTTCTTATCTCTGTTTCTTACCTCTGTCTCTTTACAGATAGAGAGAACCAGTCCATCCTGATCACGTACGTACACCCCCTGCACAGGTCCCTGTGGAGCTGCCCCCTGCCAGGGGACCTCCTGCCTTACCACGCACCCTCTGCTTCTCCCTTGGCTTTGGCAGCGGAGAATCCGGGGCCGGGAAGACTGTGAACACCAAGCGTGTCATCCAGTACTTTGCAACAATTGCAGCCAGTGGAGAGAAGAAAAAGGAGGAAAATGCATCAGGCAAAATGCAGGTAAATTAGTAGACACATGTTGGGGTAAATGCTTTCCTTTGTTCCTGACATGATTTTTGGAAAAGGATAACAAGCAATTCTTATTACCCTATAGGGAACACTTGAGGATCAAATCATCAGCGCCAACCCACTGCTGGAGGCCTTTGGAAACGCCAAGACCGTGAGGAATGACAACTCCTCACGCTTTGTGAGTTGTTACTTGGGACAACCATCGACACCAATTTGAATATTCTTGCTTTGCAGATTGGTTAAATAGGTCTTGATTGACTTTGCTGCTGCTTTCAGGGTAAATTCATCAGAATCCACTTTGGTGCCACAGGCAAACTGGCTTCTGCTGACATTGAAACATGTAAGACACCCTTCTGGCCTGATCTCCCTTTTCCAGCCTTCCCCACTTCTTGTGCTTGACTCTGTCTTAACATCCTTGCCAGATCTGCTGGAGAAGTCCAGAGTCACTTTCCAGCTCAAGGCGGAAAGGAGCTACCACATCTTTTATCAGATCATGTCCAACAAGAAGCCAGAGCTAATTGGTAGGCAAGATCACTAACCGTTTTTGAACTGAGCAATAGTTCATTGTGTTATCTGGAAAATAAAGTAAGCTTATTTTTCTCCTTCTGTTGCTTTCAGACATGCTCCTCATTACCACCAACCCTTATGATTTCCACTTTGTGAGTCAAGGTGAGATCACGGTCCCCAGCATTGATGATCAGGAGGAGCTGATGGCCACAGATGTGAGTAACTTTACCAAGTGAGCATCTGGTGGATTTGAGCACTGGTATATGTACATTTTTGTTTCTGTTGCTAGAGTGCCATTGACATCCTGGGCTTCAGTGCTGATGAGAAAACAGCCATCTACAAGCTGACAGGGGCTGTCATGCACTATGGGAACCTGAAGTTCAAGCAGAAACAACGAGAGGAGCAGGCAGAGCCTGATGGCACGAAGGTAACAGCAGAGGCAGCAAGCTTTCCAAAGGAGATAGTCTTTTTTACATAAGGACTTCGGCAGATTTCAGGTTTTAAATGCATAAACTACGAATAAGAGTAGTTGCTCCATGACTAGAGGCCAGTTGTAGCATTTATCTCATTGAGTGATACCTTTACTTTTTCCTTTGTGACTACTATATAAGAGATCTAGTGTACACTGACAGGAAGCATTGACTTGCATGTCAATTGCTGTAACATTGCTAATCATACTGAACTTGAAATACACCTTGCAATCTCTTCTGTAGTATGGAGCAATGAAATGGTTTAGCCCTAACAAGACAAAAGGCTGTGCTCTTCACCCCTCATACTGGAGAGAATTCTCATTGAGACGTGTACTTCATTAATCTCTGTCACAGCAGGAAGGACAGTCCGTACCATCTTTCTGATGATAAATCCTCCTGATATGTGACTAGAAATTTGAAGTTGCATACTGACACTGAAAGTGGATAAAGGCAGTGAGCTGTCTTGAAGAATGTTTGCAGAAACTGAGGTCAGAAAGAGTTACAGACTCTGAGTCCCGAACACAAAAGAGAAATTAGCTTTGTAGATTTGGCAGATACTGTTGTGCAACTTGTGGAGATCACTATTGGCCAGTCAGTCGAACACTGACTTTCAGGAATTTTTGAATATCTACTCTTCTGTCTTTTCTGGTGTTTAGTTGCTGACAAGGCTGCCTACCTGATGGGTCTGAACTCAGCAGACCTGCTCAAGGCCCTCTGTACCCCGAGTCAAGGTGGGGAATGAATACGTCACCAAGGGCCAAACTGTGCAGCAGGTAGAAAAAATATGGTAATGTGGAGCATGCTGTGATGGTTCCCATTAATTCTCCTCTGCTGTGAATAGTAACCTCCAAACCTTTCTCTATGATTTAGGTGAACAATTCTGTGGGTGCCCTGGCAAAGGCTGTCTATGAGAAGATGTTCCTGTGGATGGTTGTTCGCATCAACCAACAGCTGGACACGAAGCAGCCCAGGCAGTACTTCATTGGTGTGCTGGACATTGCTGGCTTTGAGATCTTTGATGTAAGGAGCATGGTTTTCCTAGCATTTCTGTAGAACTATAATTGAGAATTTTGAAATATATTTAATAGAAGCGAGTATCTCCCTACACTTATTCACAGGACTTTTGGAATCATGCTTTTAATCTTGAAAAAATAAGAGAATTCTAATTGCTCTAAATTAGAAACCTCTCTTTTCTAAATACAAAGCCTACCCTGGAGAGATTTCAAAGGAATACTACACAGGAAGAGGACTTGTATTTGAAGTATAAGACATGGTGAATTAGGATTGCAGAAGAAAACACCTTGGTATTATCGCTGATCCTTGAAAACATTGTATGTCTTTTTATGTCTGGCAGTTCAACAGCTTTGAGCAGCTGTGCATCAACTTCACCAATGAGAAACTGCAACAGTTTTTCAACCACCACATGTTCGTGCTGGAGCAGGAGGAGTACAAGAAGGAGGGCATTGAATGGACATTCATTGATTTTGGGATGGACCTGGCTGCCTGCATTGAGCTCATTGAGAAGGTATCCTTCCTGTTCAAGTCTAATATAAATTCGGTGTTCTATGCTTGACAAAAGAAACAATTAAGAACCATGTGA
This sequence comes from Acrocephalus arundinaceus, assembly GCA_021534815.1. Taxonomy (NCBI): domain Eukaryota; kingdom Metazoa; phylum Chordata; class Aves; order Passeriformes; family Sylviidae; genus Acrocephalus; species Acrocephalus arundinaceus. Next base: position 1,271,091 of record JAJEOU010002598.1, read on the forward strand.
GAATATTTTGCCTTCTTCAAATATATACTCTGTGAAAGTGGCAACAGTGAAGAGGTGTTTTTGGAGATCGTTACTCGGATATCAGGACTGTTGGTGAGAGAATTCATTGCCAAATTATAAAATGAAGCGAGAAAGGTGGTCATGTTCTCTAAATATTATCAGTAAACAGGTTTTATGGAGAGGACAGTATTTCACATTGTCATATATATAATAACTTTATCGACAAAGGCATTTCCATAATTTTGAATGAAACTGCGACACCGAAAAAATTTGAGCCTTAGCTGATTTTCTCTAACTTAAAGTCAGTATGGGAACAGCTTTCTGACTTTGGCAACTTTCCAACCAAGAGATGTTTCCTTTCTAATCTGTTTCTCCCTTTTATCTCTTCCAGCCCATGGGCATCTTCTCCATCCTGGAAGAGGAGTGCATGTTCCCCAAGGCAACTGACACCTCTTTCAAGAACAAGCTCTATGACCAGCACCTGGGCAAGTCCAACAACTTCCAGAAGCCCAAGCCTGCCAAAGGCAAGGCTGAGGCCCACTTCTCCCTGGTGCACTATGCTGGCACAGTGGACTACAACATCTCTGGCTGGTTGGAGAAGAACAAGGACCCTCTGAATGAAACTGTCATTGGGCTGTACCAGAAATCATCTGTGAAGACCCTGGCTTTACTCTTTGCCAACTATGGTGGAGCAGATGCAGGTCAGTTTTGTGGGAATTGTATTTTTATTGTGAGATAATTGTCACAGAATTAAGCCTATAAACACTAAATATTTAAAATTGTTTCATGTTAATTTTAAAACTTTTTGTTTTCCTTTATTCAATTCACAGAGGCTGGTGGGGGCAAGAAGGGAGGCAAGAAGAAGGGTTCTTCCTTCCAGACTGTCTCAGCTCTTTTCCGGGTAAAGTATCATGAAATATGAAGAAAGGGGGTGAGCTACTATTAAATTTGAAAGAGCTATTTTAAATTACTGTAAAGTAGGTAAATTTCTTTGGAAATTCCACATCAGGTTTTCCAGGGTCAATTTTAACATTGCAAATATGTCCAAAAAATGAGCATTTAGTCTCCAAAATGATGGAAATCCACTGATTTGTTTCTTAGGGTTTTTTTATTAGCAGATATTAATCAGATCTTCACATTTTTATGTCTTTGGGTCAGACTAGAATGGTAAATATTAGTATTCTTGCATTTCTGTTGAGGAGTTGAAAATAATTTCCAAGGAGACATTCATCTCATAGGAATAAATTGCTATTTTTTAAAATTTAAGTAGATTGACTTCTGAAAGCAGAATGTGAAAAGTCTAAGTAATTTACTCTTTGTGAACATGTGAAATGATATATTAGTTTTCACTGAGCCAATAGCAGCACTGTAGTATTTCAGTCTAAAAATGGTGATCAGTATTTTCAAATAGAAGAAAGTTTTTGGTTTCTGTGGCTTTATCTAAGTGATCCAATACCCAGCGTGGGAAGTTATAAAATCATTACATGGGCTTGGTGCATAAAACACTCAATACAAGGAAACTGACACTGCTAATTGGTTCCTCTAGGAGAATCTCAACAAGCTGATGACCAATCTGCGGAGCACTCACCCCCATTTTGTGCGCTGTATCATCCCCAATGAGACTAAAACACCTGGTAAGATGCTCAAGCAGAAAGATCTTGGCTCTGATACATCCAATTCCCCTCTGCACTGCCATCTGTGCCATTCATTTGTGCTCTGCATTGCCAGGTGCCATGGAGCACGAGCTGGTGCTACACCAGCTGCGCTGTAACGGCGTGCTGGAAGGGATCAGGATTTGCAGGAAAGGGTTCCCCAGCAGAGTCCTCTATGCTGACTTCAAACAGAGGTGAGAACATGGTGCTTATCAGCATCATTGAAAGCAATGTTGGTTCATTCATGGGTCCATTTAGGCTGTGCTTTGTTTTCAAAATCTCTTGGTGGGCTTTAGTGGCTACTGTGTGTTGCTTGGAAAAAAATAGCCTTATCTTCCTCTGATTCCACAGATACAAGGTGCTCAATGCCAGTGCCATCCCTGAGGGACAGTTCATCGATAGCAAGAAGGCTTCTGAGAAGCTCCTTGGCTCAATCGATGTGGACCACACCCAGTACAAATTTGGACACACCAAGGTACAACCCCCCCATTCACTGTCTGCCTGGGCTTTGCTCTACCTGCCAGTGATGAGCTGCACATTCCCTCTCTCAAGGTGTTCTTCAAAGCTGGGCTTCTGGGACTCCTGGAGGAGATGAGGGATGAGAAGCTGGCACAGCTCATCACCGCACCCAGGCCAGGTGTAGAGGCTTCCTGATGAGGGTGGAATACCAGAGAATGGTGGAGCGCAGGTACACCTTCCTCTTCTTCAGTTAAAGTCATTCTGCTTGGGGAAAGTGTTGACACTCGTCAGGCTGAGAATATTCATTGTATGTTTTAATTGTGCCTCAGGGAATCCATCTTCTGCATCCATACAACATTCGTGCATTCATGAATGTCAAACACTGGCCATGGATGAAGCTGTTCTTCAAGATCAAGCCCCTGCTGAAGAGTGCAGAGTCTGAGAAGGAAATGGCCAACATGAAACAAGAGTTTGAGAAAACCAAGGAAGAGCTTGCAAAGTCTGAGGCAAAGCGGAAGGAGCTGGAGGAGAAAATGGTGAAACTGGTGCAGGAGAAAAATGACCTGCAGCTCCAAGTGCAGGCTGTGAGTTTATCGCCTTTAGTTTATCTCTCAGAAAATGAGTCTATACATTCAGACTGTTCTTTACAAACAGAAGATCAGATTATAGAAGACAAAAAGTCATAAATTTGGGGAATTATACACTATGTGTATGTGAAAGTGTGGAAAAAAATTCTGTCAGTGATGTGGTAAGCACTCTGACAGCCAGTGCAAAGATACAGAGATTTTAAAGTGGGAGTTAGTGCTCTTGTCTTCAGAGGAAGGAGGAAAATGTAGATCCTTGACATAAGATAGAAAAAGGAATTAATTTTGCGGCAAAATGCAAACCACACTTGAAAGTGGTACTTGTGAATGCAAGTGAAGGAAAAGCCATCCTCTCTCTGCTTGGTAACTAGCAGTTAAGATCCTTCTTTTGCTGGACTTGAAGGTCAGGTTCAGATGCTACTCAGTGATAAAAGAGGCAGAGAAGAGAAATTCCAAAACATTAAAATCCACAAAATTGTGTCTCCCCACCAGGAAGCAGATAGCTTGGCAGATGCTGAGGAAAGGTGTGACCAGCTCATCAAAACCAAAATCCAGCTGGAAGCCAAAATTAAGGAGGTGACTGAAAGGGCTGAGGATGAAGAGGAAATTAATGCTGACCTAACAGCCAAGAAGAGGAAATTGGAGGATGAATGTTCAGAGCTGAAGAAAGATATTGATGACCTTGAGCTAACACTGGCCAAGGTGGAGAAGGAAAAACATGCCACCGAAAACAAGGTATGAGGCAGAACCTGTAACTCACATGCCTAAAAAACTTGTCTTGTTAAAAAAATTTCTAAGCACCTTTTTCTGTCTATGTTTGCTCCTTTCTTCTCAAAGGTGAAAAACCTGACTGAGGAGATGGCAGCCCTGGATGAGACCATTGTGAAGCTGACAAAAGAGAAGAAAGCCCTCCAAGAGGCCCATCAGCAGACCCTGGATGACCTGCAGGCAGAGGAAGACAAAGTCAATACTCTGACCAAAGCAAAAAGCAAGCTGGAACAGCAAGTGGATGATGTAAGCATACAAATATAGAACAGGAACAGGACAGGTATGGAGGCTGACATGGGTGGTAGAGGCCTGATGATCTTGTTGTGTTTAGCTGGAAGGGTCCCTGGAGCAAGAGAAGAAACTGCGTGTGGACCTGGAGAGAGTTAAGAGGAAACTGGAAGGAGACCTGAAGCTGGCCCAGGACAGCATCATGGATTTGGAGAATGATAAGCAGCAGCTGGATGAGAAACTGAAGAAGTAAGTGTGGCTCTGGGGCACCTGAGGGCTGGGCTGTAGCACTTGTCTTTTTTCCTTGAGCTCTAACACAATTTACTTGGTCCAAAGGAAAGACTTTGAAATCAGCCAGATCCAGAGTAACATTGAGGATGAACAAGCCCTGGGCGTGCAATTTCAGAAGAAAATCAAGGAGTTGCAGGCAAGCCTCTGTTTCCCTCCATCCCCTGTTCAGGCTCAGCTCAGGCATGAGGAGGGCACGGGTGTGAAGGGTCCCTGCTGTTGTGCAGGCCCGCATTGAGGAGCTGGAGGAGGAAATTGAGGCCGAGCGAACCTCTCGCGCTAAAGCAGAGAAGCATCGCGCTGACCTGTCCAGGGAGCTGGAGGAGATCAGCGAGCGCCTGGAGGAAGCAGGAGGGGCCACAGCAGCTCAGGTGGAGATGAACAAGAAGCGTGAGGCAGAATTCCAGAAGATGCGCCGTGACCTGGAAGAGGCCACACTGCAGCACGAAGCCACGGCTGCCGCCCTGCGCAAGAAGCACGCGGACAGCACAGCTGAGCTGGGGGAGCAGATCGACAACCTGCAGCGCGTGAAGCAGAAGCTGGAGAAGGAGAAGAGTGAGCTGAAGATGGAGATTGATGATTTGGCCAGCAACATGGAGTCTGTCTCCAAAGCCAAGGTACAGAGTTTCTGTCACATTATTGCCCTATTACACACACCCTAATACATGATTTTAATTCTGATTTTATTTTGTTATCCCATCCAGTTACATTGTTTTTCACCTTGAGAACAGCATGGTAGAACACTGTTGTAGTTTTCTTTCTTTACGTGACTTTGATGCACAGGCCAACCTGGAGAAGATGTGCCGTACACTGGAAGATCAGCTGAGTGAGCTGAAGACCAAGGAAGAAGAACATCAGCGCATGATCAATGACCTCAGTGCTCAAAGAGCTCGTCTGCAGACAGAGTCAGGTGAGACACCCCTATACCCCTCTGGAATGGAACAACTGGTAACCAATGATAATGAGAAAAAGATTGATGTTTACTCAAACTGATCTATTCTCTGTAAGCTTGTATAGTGTGCTTAAAAGAAATATTTATTCAACATTGATTTTAAATGGCAATCTGTCTGAAAACTTTCTTAGGTGAATATTCACGCCAGGTGGAAGAAAAAGATGGTTTGATATCTCAGTTATCCAGAAGCAAACAGGCATTCACTCAACAGATTGAGGAACTAAAGAGACATTTGGAGGAAGAAATAAAGGTAAAGTTACTTCCTATAGAGGGTTGAATTTAGATTGGGAATCTGTTTTCTTTACAGATAGTTCCTACTCTCACATAAAATCAGAATGTGAGCTGTATTGTTTTGATATTTGAGCTATCAAGCAAGGTTAGAAATTTTGCCTCCTCCTTCTATGGTGTGGAAAGCTGAGGAAGACATCCCGCCCAGTGTGGATAGTGAGACAGGGAAAAACTATTTTAAGTCTTTAATCAGATTTATGATGACATATAAAAAATGATAATTCTGAAAAGAAACTGCACATCTTAGTCTGCATTTTCACAGTGGCAGCTGAAGCTTTAGAACACATTTAAAGGATTCAATGATTCACAGCTGTATAGCTGTCATTTAGAATTTAACCATCATCTCTCCTGAGAAGGCATTCTAGATTCTCAAAACATGGAATGAATATTCCATTTTTTTCTCAGTCTGACTTTAAATGTCATAATCAAAGAATTTTCAACATCTTTCATCAAGTTAACATTTTACTATCTCACGGGAAATCAATAGTTACAACCCAAATGTCTCCCAAGGCCAAGAATGCCCTGGCCCACGCCCTGCAGTCTGCTCGCCATGACTGTGACTTGCTCCGGGAACAATATGAGGAGGAGCAGGAGGCCAAGGGGAGCTGCAGCGAGCCCTGTCCAAGGCCAACAGTGAAGTGGCCCAGTGGAGAACCAAATACGAGACGGACGCGATCCAGCGCACTGAGGAGCTCGAGGAGGCCAAGTATGTGGTGGTAGGCAAGGAAGAAAAGTAAGACTGAAAATTCAAAGGTGACATTGCAAGAGAAACATCACAATATTATGAGGAATAAGTCATGGGTTTTATTTGGGAAAAAGAAATAGAAAATGAGAAACTTTATCCTATAATGTATTTAGTGGTATGGTAAAGGCAAAGCCTAAGGACAGCATAAATGGAGCCCTTATCACAGTGTGAATGCAAACCGCAAAATGATTAGGCACACTAGAGTAAAAAGCACACATTAGTCCCCAGTACTAATGTGAACTGACTTTATGCCTCCCAGGAAGAAGCTGGCCAGCGCCTGCAGGATGCAGAGGAACAGGTTGAAGCTGTCAATGCCAAATGTGCCTCCCTGGAAAAGACAAAGCAGAGGCTGCAGAATGAAGTGGAGGACCTGATGATTGATGTGGAGAAGTCCAATGCTGCCTGTGCTGCTCTGGATAAGAAGCAGAAGAACTTTGACAAGGTCCTTTGGCCTCCAGCACCAGCTCTCCTGGCCAGAGCATGGCCCCATGATGGCCACAGCCCAACTCACACCCCGTTTCTCTTCAGATCCTGGCAGAATGGAAGCAGAAGTATGAGGAAACGCAGGCTGAGCTGGAGGCCTCGCAGAAGGAGTCGCGCTCTCTCAGCACGGAGCTGTTCAAGATGAAGAATGCCTATGAGGAGTCCTTGGACCACCTGGAAACCATGAAGCGGGAGAACAAGAACCTGCAGCGTAAGTCCCTGGCCCTCTGCTCCTTGATGGCCTTGCTCACTATCAGCCATTATCCCCATTCTTCATGGCCTGTGCCTGCAGGTCTGCAGAGATGCCTGTCACCTTGGTGGGACAGGACCCTTCCCATTCTGCTCTGTGCCTGACCATGCCATTGGTCTTTGTTCCCACAGAGGAGATTTCTGACCTGACGGAGCAGATTGCGGAGGGAGGGAAGGCCATTCATGAACTGGAGAAAGTCAAGAAGCAGATTGAGCTGGAGAAATCTGAAATCCAGGCTGCTCTGGAGGAAGCTGAGGTACATGGCCATAATCACTGGTGTCTGCACTAAACAAATGAGGAAATAGGGCTGAAAAGGCCTGGGTTGTCCTCTGTTCTGGCTGGGCAGTGCAGACAGCTGAGATCTCTGGAACTGTTCTGTCATTCCCTAAAAGGAAGCAGTAGGTTTAGTGATGTTATCAACGTTTGTGTCTATTTGTCCAGGCCTCCCTGGAACATGAGGAAGGGAAGATCCTGCGCCTGCAGCTTGAGCTCAACCAGGTGAAGGCTGAGATTGACAGGAAGATAGCAGAGAAAGATGAGGAGATTGACCAGCTGAAGAGAAACCACCAGCGAGTTGTGGAGTCCCTGCAGAGCAGCTTAGATGCTGAGATCAGGAGCAGGAATGAAGCCCTGAGGCTGAAGAAGAAGATGGAGGGAGATCTGAATGAAATGGAGATCCAGCTGAGCCATACCAACCGCCAGGCTGCAGAGGCCCAGAAGAACCTGAGGAACACCCAGGCAGTGCTTAAGGTCTGTTCAGCAAAGCTACAGAAAAGAGAAAAATGAGATCACTAACATATTTGTCATTCAAGCGACCACTGAAACTGGGTAATTTTCTTTCCAGGACACCCAGATCCATTGGACGATGCACTTAGGACAAAGGATGACTTGAAGGAGCAGGTGGCCATGGTGGAGCGCAGGGCAAACCTGCTGCAGGCTGAGATTGAGGAGCTTCGGGCAGCCCTGGAGCAGACAGAAAGGTCGAGGAAAATGGCTGAGCAGGAGCTTCTGGATGCTGCTGAACGTGTGCAACTCCTCCATACCCAGGTCAGGGCAGGGAGCAAAGGGCTGTGTTGACACTGCACAAACACAGAGCGCTGGAATTTACCAAAGGACCAGCAGTACTAGAAAGGCCTTTCTACTTCTGTCCCAAGAAAGGCGTGTTTTGCATCCATTCCCCAAGCCCATGCTGGGCACTATTTAAACAATCATTGTAACAATATTTCACAGTAAGAATTGAATCTGGAAGAGGAAGCCTTTGTTCAGGCAGAAGGTTTATTATGGCAGGTTTTAGAATTGAACTCTTGCCATGTCCTTCCCATTGTACAGAACACCAGCTTGATCAACACCAAGAAGAAGCTGGAAACGGACATTTCCCAGATCCAGGGTGAAATGGAGGACACCATCCAGGAAGCCCGCAATGCGAGGAGAAGGCCAAGAAGGCCATCACAGATGTGAGTTGGACACTCCTGGCATTGCTGATAGTTAATGTACTATTCCCAAAATATCTCCAGTCCCAAAATGGCTTTGACCCTTTGCTCTGATCAGGCGGCCATGATGGCAGAAGAGCTGAAGAAGGAGCAGGACACCAGTGCCACCTGGAGAGGATGAAGAAGAACCTGGACCAGACAGTGAAGGACCTGCAGCACCGTCTGGATGAGGCCGAGCAGTTGGCACTGAAGGGAGGGAAGAAGCAGATCCAGAAGCTGGAGGCCAGGGTGTGTAGGGCTGGGCTTGTGGCTGAGTATGGCTGTGTTGTATCCTTGGAGAGACGTTGTCAGGGAAGCTGCAGGCTGGGCTTGTCCTTGCAGGTGCGGGAGCTGGAAGGGGAGGTTGATGCTGAGCAGAAGCGCAGCGCTGAAGCCGTCAAGGGTGTGCGCAAGTACGAGCGGAGGGTGAAGGAACTGACCTACCAGGTAAGGCAGGACAGGCTTTGCTCCTGCTCTCACACGGTTTGCTCACAGCAAAGCACATTTTGCCCAGGCCAGCCCCAAGGGGAATTGTTAACCTTGCCTGATGCAGAACCAAGAATTGACTCTCTTTCCTGTTCTCCAACCACTCTAGTCTGAGGAAGACAGGAAGAATGTCCTCAGGCTGCAGGATCTGGTGGATAAGCTTCAAATGAAAGTGAAATCCTACAAGAGACAATCTGAGGAGGCAGTAAGTATCTCTCTGAGTGCTTGGCAAGAGCGTAGTCTGGCCATTGAGGCGAGAAATATAAGAAAGTTGGAAGATGCCACTCGTCACTAATAAAGCTCCTCAAATTCTCTGAGAGGATCATAAATCAGTCTTGCCAGTGAATCATGAAGAAGACTCCTGAGGAGGGCCAGTGCTAGGAGCTATGTGTGAGGGTGACGTGTGAGCAGTGGTAGAAATGGATGAAGATTTGTGCTGTCCCCCTAGGGAAAAGCTGCAGCTCAACAAAGCCAAGGTGCAAGGCAAATGAAACTCCTGCCCTGGGCTCCTCACCACTGACTCCCTTTCCCCACACAGGAGGAGCTGTCCAATGTCAACCTGTCCAAGTTCCGCAAGATCCAGCACGAGCTGGAGGAAGCCGAGGAGCGGGCTGACATTGCAGAGTCACAGGTCAACAAGCTCCGAGCCAAGAGCCGGGAGTTCCATAGGAGGATAGAAGAGGAAGAGTGAGAATGTTACGAGGCAGTAAAGTGACCTGAGGGCTGCACAAAATGTGAACCTCTTGGTCACTTGCCTTCTGCCGTGAGTCTTTGTACCCACCTCAGTGTCTAGTGAATAAAGACTGTAGTAGATTCCTCTGCATACACACTATGACCAGTGCCTTCTTTGGGTTTTGTTTTCCTTGGGCAATTGCATTGCAGAAGAAGTTTCCTTTCTTTTCCTCTCTGGGACAAGGGAGAAGCTGGTGCCACTGCTGGATTGAGGCTCTGCAAACTTAGAGGCTGGCCATTGCTGTGGAGACTCCTGAAAATCCAGCCTGTGCTCTCTCCTGTCTCCAGCAGCTCCTTCTCCCGCTCCTGCCTTCACATCCTCCTAATGCTTCTCCCATTGTCCTTTCAGCACAGCTTCTTTCCCATGGGAGAGTCATGAGAGGGTGATCCTTTTTCCTTTTTCTACTCTTGCTTGTGATGCTGGCCCTCACAAACCATAAACACCAAGCTCTGAGAGAGTCATCAGAAGCTGCAGCGCACTGCACTGTGAAGCATTGACAGTTCCTTGACAATTTCAGTCTCAAAGAGCATGGCTACAAGACACCAAGTGTCCTTACATTGTGTCATTCCCTCAGCCTAGATTTCCTCAGCTGCTGCCACCAGCCACTGCCAGTTTCTCTTGAGTGGGCAAACAGCTGAACCTGGCTGGGGCCAGGTGCTGGAAAGACTCTCAGGTCTCTCTCTTGGTTCCCAGCTCTTGCACACCACATGCCTCCACCACACCTCTTCACCTCATCGATATAGAGAACACTCAGCTTTGGAGGATTTTCCTAGAGATCTCAAAGGCTGTGAGGCTCTGTGTATACACTGAGTCAAACAAGTTAGTGGTAGTTGGGGCTATGAAGTGAGTTTGGAAATCCTTTCAGCAATATCAGCTCATGAAATTGCCCCCGCTGTTGTAGCTCTGTCCCTTTCTGAAGCTGTCACAGCCAGTCATCTCATCTCCATGTTGTAGAAGTCTTTGACACAGAGTAGTGAGGAGTCAATGAGCCCTACTGTCACATGAGACACCCAGAGAGTTTCTTTGATGATTTGTCCAAAAGCACCGTCTCAAAGGACACCATCAGGAAATGAATGGCAAGTCACTGAAGAAGCAACTCTCTCATTGTGGGTGTGACTGTGTCTGTTCTGAACTACTATAGCCTTCTCTAGACTTTTTTGCAAAGTCAGCTGCTTCTACCTCCAGCTTTCTGCTTGTTTCTCTTGCACGAAACCTCTGGTATCTCTTTCACTCTCATGGGCGTGGTTGAGAATAAAGCAGGCAGCCCCATGCCCTGAGCTCAGGGACAGCTGCACACCCTCAGGCGGGACCTGCCCTGAGCACAGCTGGGCACTGCTGATGGCACTCCGGGCTGGCCTTGCTCCTCAGCAGACTTACAGCTCCTTCTGCCCTCTCCTGAGCTCCAAAGCCACACCAAACTGCCCCTCAGCCCTCACAAGAGCCATTGCTGGAGGAGGGGACAAGGCTGACAGGAGCTCTGGAGGAGGCCCCTAGCAGGAGGATCAGCCCATCACGTGTCTCCTTTCATCCTCAATGTCAAAAGCCCAAAATAGCCCTGCTCTCCTAAGACTCCTGTGCGGGGTCGTGCCTGTTTGTGGGGATGATTTGCTTCCACTAATAGTGCCTGAAGACATTCCTGGGCGGGTAGGCTGCCTTCTATGTCGCAGTGCAACGTGCTGCCGTGGAGGAGCTGGACATGTGTGCTGTGTCCCAAGGCAGCAGCTGCTATTCTTACCCCAGAGAGACTCAGTGCAGCACAGCTCCATTGCCAGCTGAAAGGTTAAACAGCAGAATGGGGCCTGAGTGTGCTCTCCTTGCTCCGAGCCTGAATCCAGAGTGTTCCCCTTCGGAGCCCATGCAATGGGCCTGTGCCAGCCCAGCTCCGTGGCTATCCCCTGCTGGGATGTGCTGTCCCATGGGCAACACAGCAGCTTCCCAGGTACTGCCAGCAGTCAGTCGGGGCTCCTTGGGGGGGATGGGGCTTTGCCTCTCTCATTTTAACCAACGAATGGAAAAGACAAGCTGGGCTGCAGCTCAGAAAGTGCAGCATTTTACAGCTGCTATCCTGGAGTCCCTTTCTCAGTGAGGATAAAGGCAGAGGCGGGGCTTGCTCTGAGGTCCAGCTGTGCTGCAGGGGCCATCCGTGTCCCTTTGCTCAAGTTCTGCTTTCTCAGCTCTCATTTAGGGTAGGCTGTAGGGCCATACTCCAGAGGTCCCTCAAGTGCCCCGAGGTGTATCAGGGCTGCAGGAGAAGCCCTGGCCGGGCTGGTGGCTCTGACATGATGGTTATGAAGACTCAGCTCTGCCTTCACCTTGACTCCCCTGGCCCTCTGGAGAGCTCAGGAAAGCCATGTCCCAGCTGGGTACAGTCACCATGGGCAATCAGGCAGAGGACACTGAGCCCAGGCCATCTGGGATGGTGGCTGTGCCTTTCCCCTCAGGCCTTGGCTGTCTCTGACAGCACAGGCTGCATCAGCTTTCTTCTCAGCTTGGGCCTTGTCACCTGACTCTGAGGGACAGAGCAGTTCCTTGAGGGATCCTTGGCAGGAAGCCAACAGCATTATTCCTGGTGAAGGGAGCAGGGGGTGCTGGTCCCAGGGCCCCATCCGGCTCCTGTCAGTCACGGGAGCTCCCGGGACAGAGCTGAGCAAGCCCTGTGCTCCAGGCACCCAGAGCCAGGGGATGGCAGCCTGGAGCCATCGAGGGGACCCTGCTCTGGGCCCTGCTCCACTGCAGACCAGCAATGAGATCTTGCTGAAACCTGGTGCTTTACACCTGCCTAAACTGCCTGGCCCACCTTGCTGAAACCTGGGTGCTTTAAACCTGCCTAAACTACCTGGCCTACCTGTTAGGAGCAAATCACAGCAGAGGGGTTAAAATCCAGCCAGGTGGGTCAGCCATTTCATGTGTTCCCCACTGAAACACAACAAAGAAAGTGGGATGGGCCAAAGAATATCTGGAAATGTTTAGGTCAGGAACGCTGGAAGAAAAGACGCTGAGCTGGCAGAAGCAGCCACTGCTCAGTGCACAGGGCCTCATCTGCACTGGGCCCTCTGCCCAGAAAGGGAACCATGGAGGTGCTTGGGAGTGTGTGACTAACAAAAGTCAAGATATTGTGTAGGTGCCCCTGCAACAGTTTTCTTGGCAACTGTGATCTGGCTGGACCTTCATAGTGCAGGCACCAGGAGAGGCCTGAGGCTCTGAACACCCTCACTCCTTCTAGGATGAGGTCCAGCTGCGACACATAGGACTTCCTGGACTCTTAGGCCAGCAGGAGTGACAGAAAAACCTCTTGGCAGGCTGAAGTGCAGATGAGCCATTCCCACAGTCTACCTGTACAGAACCTCAAAATACACAAATAATCAAGATATACTTCCCTATAAAGCAAAATTGAACATGCACTATGAACCCAAGCAAAGCCACCTGATCTTCACTGTTCAATAACAAAGAACAGCATGGCTACATTTGAAAGAAAGAATCCTGCTCCTCATCTTCTTTGTCTTCCTCTCCTGGTTTCCTTCTGCAGAGGGGACATGTCAGCAGGACCAGCTTCCCAGGAGATAAGGGATGCTGTCAGCCAGAGGTAGGGTCAGTTTCTAGCACACACTGCAAACCCAGGCTGTCTCTCTCAGTCAGTAGAGCAACATGATAGGAGAACATCAGTGGAGCAGAACAGCAAGTGGTGAGAACCTGGCACCTAGACTGAAATGTGTTTTCAGGGCAAAGGATGGAAGTCCTAAGAGATGAATGCCAGTCTGAGGTGAGAGCACAATCAATGGGCCTCTGGATCATAGCTGTAATGCAAATCAAACTGTGGGGCAACAGGGATTTGCTTATTCCTCTTTGACACTATTAATGAGGACATGCTCAAAGACTCCTCATGGATTCATTGCTGATTGCACCACAGCAGAATGTGCAGAAAACCAGGTGAGAAGGGCATGAGAGACACCCACCCCCAAACATGCTGTTTCTGTCCCAAAGGAGATGGTTCCATCTGGGGGTCTCTGTGCAGCAGAAGCTGCAAGGCTCAGAAGTGCCCTCCAGCTCCAGTGCCCTCCAGTTACCTCCTTCCTCTTGCTGACAGAGATGGGATCTTTCCACTCCTTCTGCCCTGGAGTGTGGCAGTGAGTTGCCCACAGCTGTAGGAGGGAGGGGCTTTGGAAGGCCAATAACTTGCCTTATTTAGGTGAGCTGTGCTTCACGTCCTTGGTTTAATGGATCCCTGTCCAAGGAGGAATCTGTGGCCACAATGTGACTTTTCCATCATGATAGAGCTACGGAGATGTCCACAGTCATGTCCCAGCATGACTCTGCTAGAAACTTGGGTCTTCAGGGGAAAAAGACTCTGGCCTAAAATACCCAGAGCTAAATGGCAGGTGAGCATCCTGTGCTGTGATTTCTATTGCCTTTTAAAGCAGGGTTATTCAGTGCCACACTTGGAAACCACACCATGTATCTGCCACAGGAATTGCCCTTTTGACCACACTGTGACTATCACAACCACCTGCCCTGATTACTTCCCATGGTGGTCACGTTGCAGACTTTGTGAAAGTCCTGAGAGATTTTAGGACAGGGATACCCAAACACTTTGGCAGGGTGAAATGGCATCAGAATTAAAAGTAACTCTGAGAAACTGGAGAATTTTTCTCAAATCTTCAGAAGTAAATGCAATAAAGAGAAATAAAGCACTTTTGTGAAGACTAGTCAAGAATGCTTATGACTCTTGAATTAAGGAGGAAAGGAAGTGGAGGTTATAACCCATCAAAAGTTAACTTTGGAGGAAAAAAAGGATATTTTGATGTTTCTGAAGGTTTCTAGGGATTTTTTTGGTTTGTAGTTGTGTTTGTATGTTATTGTGGCAGACCTAGAATGTTTCCATAGTAGGAAAGAATTCACTGGGTTGGGTTGGTGAATAAGAAAAACAGCATTTTTATTTTGGAGAATATATTTTGAACAACATAAAATTATTAAAATATCAACTAAAATTTATAAGTACCTTGAAAATATAATATGCTATACTTGGAAAATTATCATATTCCTTAGGATTCTAAACTCATATCACACTTATTGAATGTTTTATTTTGCAGAAATTTTTTTAGGATTCTTACAACATGCTGTAATTTTCAGTCTAAACTAATAATTTCAAACAAGAAGTGCTCTTCCTAAAGTCAGCTTTAGATAGAATATTCTAGTCCTACATGTTCTCCTGGGAATTACAGCATAGCTTTATTGAAGGTCCATATTACATTATTAGGACACATGTAGAACACCCATGAGAAACCAAAGTTTTACTCTTCTTAATGTGTATCCTCTCAAAACTGAAAGGAAATTTTGAGAACCCTCTTCTTCCAATGTAAATAATGAATATGATAATTACAAATAAAAAACATCTGGTCTCAATACTGCAAACTTTTTCTGTACTTAAAAATGCCTTGTGCAATTTGGTTTTAATGTTCTGATGTCCTTCTTGTTTTATGAAGAAAAGTGGCAAACATTTTTTTATAGAATTGCAACATTCACTTAGAGGAAAAAAATCTTTAGTTGTGCAAATCTAAACAAATCTATACAAATCAATTTCCATAGTGTAGCCCCTCTCTGCTTCTCTTGCAAGTGCAGTCAACAGAGAAACAAGCCAATTAATCAAGCTAATTTTATTTCATAAAGCTGTTCTCATTTCTTCTCCTTCCATGCCATTGTCCAGCTCCTTTTGCCTTTTCCTTCTCCTTCCATTGCCATCAGAGCCTGTCCACCTCACTCACCTGATTGGTAACTGAAGATTTTCAGCTGCTTTGACATGTGATGGAAAGGGTGTCCTGAATGTCACCTCCTCACCCAGAACCTGCTGCTCATGTTTCTTTCTCTGAAGAAACCTGCTGTGAAGATGGGAGGAATTTCAGTAACCATAGAAATATCATGCACACAGAAAGCACTTTATCATTAAGTCTAAAAATTCTGTGAGTCAACTGTCACTAATCTCTGGCTGGTTTTGCCCTCCCTCTTCACTTTTCTTTGCAAGACTTTTCCTCAGTGGGCAGACACTTAGGTCTCACCAACCAAAATAAAGACATTCCTAAGTTTAAAATATACTCTTGAAACCTCAGAAGTCACATATGTTTTCCCTGCTGTGAGGTCAAATAATAACTGCAAT
The DNA here is from genome assembly GCA_021534815.1 of Acrocephalus arundinaceus. Classification (NCBI taxonomy): domain Eukaryota; kingdom Metazoa; phylum Chordata; class Aves; order Passeriformes; family Sylviidae; genus Acrocephalus; species Acrocephalus arundinaceus. The sequence goes on from JAJEOU010002598.1 coordinate 1,286,624, forward strand.
AAGCATTGCAGAAATTAGTTTCCTAAGGAAGGAGCAGGATCAGAAGATCACAAAGCCATCTCAGTCTATTCACAACTACCCTGAGATACAAGGTTGTTCTAAGCAGCACAGGCACAAAGGTCAGCTCTCTCCTGCTCTTGCAATGGCCAAGCCAGTAACAGGCCCAGAGTACCTCACCAGGTTAGTTGATCTCTCCTTTGTTAGGCTCATCACTATTTTTTTTCTAGAAATAATCCCCATCTGTTTTTCAGTCCATCCGTTTTAGCACTGCTCATCTGGAATGACAGCTCAAGTCTCTGAAGGACTCATCTTACCCAGGTAAAAAATTACCCAGATTAAATATGCCCAAACCAGAGAAAGTACTCAACATATTTCATTTAATTCAACACAACACTCATCTTTCAACAGAATAAAGCTTGTAAAGTGAAATTCTTTCTTACCATCTCCAGGATCCGTGTTCAGCCACATCTTAGCAAAAGTGTCACAGTGAGAAGCTTGTACCAGAGAATTAATGTTCTGGCATTTCTCCTTGTCTCATGCCAGCATTCCTGAGAGGTCTTATTTTACCCAGGGATCTGCAGTATGAGCCTACACATTCCTTATCAGTCATTAAAGATCCACAGGCAAAAAGGCCCCTCCTAGCATGTTTTATAAATATTAACAGCATAGCTGAGAACAGCATTTGCAAGCTGCAAATCCCATTGCATTTGCAAGCTGCCAATCCCATTGGAAATTTCCTTCTAGATAATGTAAAACTAACATGAAACAGTAAAAAATGCTGAACATCTTCCTTTTTTAACAAGAAACTTGGGTGCTTATCTTTGCATTTTGGATCAAGTCAGTGCATGAGACAATGTCTTTTCTTGCATGTTGATAATTTCATTCCTACAGCTAAAGGTTTCTCATTAGAAGATAAACTATTCCAGTAACCCTATTTTCCAAATCTATGTGATAATAGCCTATTTTGGCAACAATAAGTATGTATACGTGTTCCAGGTGTAGCATTTGGATTAATTTTGTTTTCTTGGTTCAGTCTACTGAAACTAAGCTATTTCTAAAACGAGAAGGGAGAGAATTAATTAAAATGATTTCATCACACTTCTCAATTTTTATCTCCAAAGGACGAAGCTCCTCTTGAGATTTGTGCTCTTTGAGACTGAAAAAGAAATGTGGAAAAGTGTTAGCAATAAAAGAACACTCCATTCTAAAAGGAATGATGTTGCAGTGAGTTTGTCTCCTGGATTCCTATAAGAGTGACAGGCAGAGTTCAAGCCCTTTCCATTCCAGCAAAACTTTCACTGCATCAACTTGTCATTTACAATTCACCCACATCACTGCATCTTCTCACTGCCTGTCACTCCTCTCTTTACATCCCCTATCCTGCATTACCCCTTCTCAGTTTCCACACTGATGAGTGCTCTTATTCTTCTCACCCTCTCCCACCTGACCTCAACATGTCCTTGGAGGCGTGTCCCTTGCAGTGTGCATGAGCCCCTTCCCAGGCACAGGGTGGGACAGGCTCACACTCACTGCTCCTCTGCTCTCCCAGCTGTGCTGGCTTAGTTTATGGGTCATGGTCTGCCAGAGAACCAGCACATCCATGCAGATGCTGCTCATTCCTGCTCCCTTCCATGGCTCTGAGCATCTCCCAGTTCCTGATCAGGGCATCACCTGAGGAGAAGCTGCAGCGACCTGTCCCCAGGCACAAGGAGACACCTCTGTCTGTGCAGGTTCCTGCTCTCCAGGACACACAGCAGGAGGTTTCCTACTGGAGCAGAAGCTGAGCGTCTCTGAGGTCTGTCCAACCTCCCAGGGCTCACTACAGGAGTTGTTTGCTTTATCCTGTGAGCTTCATGTTGTTAGGGAAATAAGTCACTTGGAGTCATGCTTTTAATCTTCTTCTAGTGGTGAAGTAATTACTTATCAAGACCCAATTTCACTCTGCAATGTATCTTGTTGTCCCCCTGAATCTCTACTGCATCTTTGCCATGCCATGCCATGCCATGCCATGCCATTCTGTAAGCAGTAAAACCTCACAAGCCTAGATCAGAGGACGTGTTCATCATATAATCAGTGTTATATTGGAATCTTGTCATTGTTGGACACGAAATAAAGGTGATTGGATCTCATAAATTCTCAGAAGGCAAAAGAGAATCAGAAGGCTTTTTTTACAATTCATTTAGTTCTTTTATAACATGTGTGTTACAAAGGCACATTATTGGTGCATAGGATTGACACCTCTTTAATTCCATTGCTTAAGTTATAGAAATAGCAAACAGCACTTAGAGAAAGGTTTTTAGGAGAAAAGGAATATTGTTTACTTAGAATGTTATGAGAAAAGAAAACTGTTAAAAAGTTTCCCTTGAGAACAGCTAGCAATTGTTAGCAAGATAAAGAATTTTCTCAAGCTCAAGAATATTAAGTCCACAGAATCTACTGATGCTTATTGACTTGAATGAATTATCCCCAAAGATACAGTCAGTTGGAAATAAATGTCATAGCAGCCAATCTTCAGGAAAAGTTTCTGAACTCAAAACTCCTGAGTCACAGTCTCAGTGAGGCATGATGCTACCTAACATGTGAAGGTTTCTTTATGGATCTATTAATGAGTACTTCTTCATCTACAGCTACTGAGTGAATGTCCTACTGGATAAACAAACATCCTGAAGATGTGTCTGAAATTTCAGACTGTACTGGGAAACTAGTGAAAAAATAGAAACCAATGAGACTGCAAGAGAGAGTTGATGAGCATATAAAAATTATAAATTGGACATCAATTCACTGCTGCACCATAATGAAAGAGGAAATGGGACCTCACAGATTATTTTATACTAAAGTGGGCTCTGCTGGCTGCCACAGAGCAATTTGTTTATAATAAGATTCAACCTAGACAAGATGAAAAGGCCTTCCTTGCCAAATATGAGAAGTCATCAGTGCTTATTTTTAATGAGTTTTTTCAAGCTGCAAAACAGAAAGGATGAGAATTATATGAAAATCTGATCACTCTTTTCCTAGGTTTATTTTTGGCAAAGGTTCTGACACCTGAACAAGGATCATAGGGTTTCTTCCACTGAAGAAACTCATTGATAAAAGTATTGAAACATGGATAAAAGTAAAGAAGAAAATATCACTCTTCCAGGCTGTGAAAAGTCTTCCACACTGGAATGTTACAAACTCTAGTCCCCAGTTTACAATGCAAATCTAAAAATTGTGTCATTTTGCCAGGCCATAGGCTGGAAATCTGTGTATAAACATATTTTACTTGTTGCTAAATATCCTCTCTCTCTCTCTCTGCCTGCTAACATAGAGTCTGAGATAGAAGAAATATCCTAAGGGCTGGCAGACAGTGAGGCAGCTGTTTGATGTCTTTCTCAAGATGGTTCTATTTTCAGCATGCTTCAGTCTCTTCTTCATGGGGAATGTCAGCACTGCAATACCTTGCCCACTCCGCATTCCTGAGCAGGACGTTCTGTATCCAGGGTCTGCACTCACTCTCCCTCTCCTCTTTTTGAGTGTGCCGTGCTTTGCTCTCAGCTGCAGCAGAGTCCAGCCCTGCAGTGACAGTAGCAGAACTGGGAGATAGTGGTGGGCAGGATATATTTAATTTTATTTTAGCGTTAAAGCATCACTGCTGCTTTCAGTACACCCTTTCCTAAGGACTAGCAGCTGAAGAGCTGCCTGGCCATGTGTCTCACTCTTGCCAGTTGCAAGGCTGGGTCCACATCCTGCACAGCACTACAGAAAAAAAACCCAAAAGTGCTCTGCTGAGTAGACTGGCTGTGTCATTTGTCACTGGGAAAGCAAAGATTTGCAGTTCCAAATGTGAGTGGAGAGAACACCCAGATGTCACCCTAGGAGAAGCATCAGACATCCCTCACTCTTCTTTCATTGTCTCAAGAAAGAGTTGTTACATACTTCCTCTGTCTGAACTCTATAAATCATAAATTTCATCTTTTTGCTCAAAGCAAAACCGTTCCTTATTTTTACAGACATGAGGATGCTGTGATTTTTAGCAGTTAAAATAAGAATGCACATTTTGTTCTTATCTGGTACACATAAAGACCACGATAATTTGCAACTAATTTTTCATTATTAGGGATGTGCAGAATGTCTTTTATATCTCATCTTTCAGGGAAATTTAATATTTTAAAAGTATAATAGACCTTCACATTTATCATTATAACATCTTTATATCCATCAGTATGTATCTCAAAATTCTGGAAATCACCTCAAGTGCTCTATACATGAGCTGTATTTCAAGAGTTGATGTATTGTCCAAGAGGGAATGTGAGCTACAATAGGTTTCTGCTTTTCTATTTTCAGTAAAATCACCTTGGATTTAGTTACAATGGGTTCCAGATTTTTGCCAGATGGCAAGAAAATTCTTAGAAACTTTTAATAAAGAAATCAGTTTTGAGAAATACTTTTTTTTTTTTTTCTCAGATGAGACAAAAGCTGTTAGTTCATACTGCAAAAACTAAATAATATTTCCTTTAGGACACATGAAACTGATTGTCTGACCCCTGGCCTCTCTTACTAAATGGTACTCCTTCAGTTTGTTTTTTGATTGGATAGTTTAATGCATTTTACCAATTGATATGAAGAGTTTGGACATGGTTTTTAGAAGACAAAGTCTCTAGTTTCATATATAGGCTCTAGTGCTGGCTCTGTCATATATAGACTTCTCTTAATGGCAGTACAGACTTTGGAATATAAGAGCTTTCTTAGATCATGACTAAGAAGTTGAGTTATAATCTTAATGAAATTTTAAAGTGAAAAATATTAAAATAAGTCATTTGGTTTATAAATTTAGTTAAAATATCCAAGGAAAGTTTTCTTACTGATAACTATGTTCAGAAAAATACCAATATTGGCTTTTGTAGCTTTTCTATATTCAGTGGTTTTTGTGACACTAGATTAAAAGGTTTGCAATCAAGAATTTTGGTCATTAATGGCATTTCACAGACATACATATCAAATTGCAATCCTTGTCCAATGATCAATTTTTTCTTTGTCTCTTTTGTTTCAGTTGCTGACAAGGCATCCTACCTGATGGGTCTGTACTCAGCAGAGCTGCTTCAACTCTGTGTTATCCTTGAGTCAAAGCTGGGAATGAATTTGTGACCAAACCTGTGGATTGTCTTGATGGAATTAGGGCAAACTCCTCTAACAAGGGGATGTGGCTGAGAGCCCAGATGAAGTGAAGTGCTTCTCTACTAGTGCAGTTCTGTGTCTGTGGGAAACAGACAGAAGGAGCTGGTAGCCACTGCCCAGACAGGCACCATGGCCTGATTGCTACCACAGAAACTTGTTGGCATGGACTGTGTGATTGACATGTGCTGTGACTGACAGCTATAAAATATTTGGATGGGATAGTCAAGGAAGGAGAGATGAGGGAGTTGCCCTGATGAGATGCATCCCCAGATCCTGAGGGAAGTGGCAGATGAAGTGGCTAAGCCACCACCCATCACACTTGAACAAGTCATGGCTATGTGATCAAGTTCCACTGACTGAAACCCCCCCATTTTTAAAAAGGGGCAAAAGAAAGATCCAGGGAATTACAGGCTGGTCAGTCTCATCTCTCTGCATGGCAAGATCATGGAGCAGATCCTTCTGGAAAATATGTGATGGTACATTGGCTAGGTGATCACACACGAAGAGTTGTGGTCAATGGCTTAAATTTCAGGTGGAGACCAGTAACAAGTTGTGTCCCCTGGCAGGTTGTTTTGAAACCAGCTTTATTTAACTCATTTTTCAAGAGCATGGACAAGAGTGGGATTGAGGGGACCATCAGCAAGTTTGCTGTTAACACCAAGCCATTTGTTGCAGTCAACAGACTGGAGGGAAGATAGATTCTGGTTGGATATAAAAGTGACATTTTTTAAGAGGCCAGTGAGACACAGACCCCAGAATAATGGAATACCCCTGGAATCATTGGAAGTGTGCAAGCTCAGGTTGAATGGGGCTTTGAGCAACCTGATCCAGTCAAAGATATTCCTGCCCACAGCAGTGCTCTTGCACTAGATCATTCTTTTAAGGTTCCTTCCAACCCAAACCATTCTGTGATTTGTCCTCTAAGTTCTGTGTGTCCATGGAAGTCAGAGATTACACAGACACAGCACTTCTGATGTCTCCCTGCGCTCACTGTTTTACACAGGTTGTTTCTGAGCTCCTCCTGCTCAAGGCACAGGGTGTTTCCACCAGCTTCCCCCTGCTCTGCTGAGGGAGCCCAGGGCTGAGCTCTGGTTTTGAACTCCAGGAACTCCAGCATGCTCATCCTTGGAACAAGGATGTTTTTTCATGGCCAAGCCACTGCTTGATGTTGGATCTCTCCTTGGATCACATTTACTGACCTTGCCCTCTGCTCTTCACTGGGCTCTTTTAACAATTAAAATGCCAATGAGCAGGAGAAGAGCATGTTTAAAGGAATTCCAGTGACAGTGATATATATGATGTGATGGAAATGCTGGACTGAGGATGTATCAGAGTAACATCACGGTCATGCAATAAAAATCTGCCTTGAGTACATGAGGAAACCATTGCAAATGCAGCACTATAGTTCATTTGTCCTACATCCAAATTTTCCAAGTGCCTTGACTAACTGAACTTCTGTCCTTATGTCTCTAGACAAATTATTTATAGTCAATACATTCACAGCATTGGTAAGATACAAAACATTTCTAAATATATCTTATTAAATCAAATGACAATTTTGCCCTTAGTTCAGTTTGCCAGACAATGCCTTGCCAAAGAATGTTTGCCAAAAAATGTTTTGACCGAAGAAAGGGGAAGAATTCAGAGCATCTGCCAACCAGACTCTATAAAAGTGTCTTTGCAGCGCTCTGCCCTGTCTACTAGAAAAGTTTCAAGGTAAGTGCACTGGATCTAGCTATTAGGTATCCCCATTATTGAGTATTATGCATATATTTTTTTTCCTCTGAAACTAGTTTCCAATTAAGTTTTTCCACCTGCTTTTGAGGCTATAATATGTATTCTATCTACACTTTTTTTTTAAAAAAAAATATAGTAGAATAAAAAGGTTCCTTTAACATATTTCATATTCTCAAATATGACACTAGAATCCATAAAGCCAAAGTAAAATCTGTACAGTACCATAAGACACAAATAAAATAAATTTTTACAAGGTTATTATGTATTATGTATCATATATATATGTGAAACAATTTTTCTTCTCTTCTGGGTTTAAATCAATAAACAAAAGGAAGGCAACTTTTGGTAGTTTTAGCAATTCTAGTAAGTGCTCAATTTTAAAGCATTACAAAAGCTGTCCTTGCAAGCAAGATACATTAATGACCTATTCATATTACATTTCTTTTTTCCCACAGGGTTCTTTGCTGATGTGCCTTTAGTAAAGTGCAGACATGGCTTCTGCAGATGCTGAGTTAGCTTGTTTTGGGGAGGCAGCTCCTTACCTCCGAAAATCGGAAAAGGAGAGAATTGAGGCCCAGAACAAACCTTTTGATGCCAAGACATCTGTCTTTGTGGTTCATCCCAAAGAATCCTTTGTGAAAGGCAAAATTGAGAGCAGGGAATCTGGCAAAGTCACTGTCAAGACTGAAGCGGGAGAGGTGAGTCAAAAACAAAGCTGAAGGACAACATTTGATCCCCACTTTGAGCTTTTCAGTGACACATGTGGATCTTTCTGTTTCCTTGGCAGACCCTGACTGTGAAGGAAGATCAAATCTTCTCCATGAACCCTCCCAAGTATGACAAATCGAGGACATGGCCATGATGACCCACCTGCACGAACCCGCTGTGCTGTACAACCTCAAAGAGCGTTACGCAGCCTGGATGATCTACGTAAGTGGCAGCAGCAGCTTCCTTTGGGCAGCCTCAGCCAGTGCTGGGCCAGGCTCAGGGGAAGCCAACGTGCTGTGTCCCTTCCTCACAGACCTACTCGGGTCTCTTCTGCGTCACTGTCAACCCCTACAAGTGGCTGCCGGTGTACAACCCCGAGGTGGTGTTGGCCTACCGAGGCAAGAAGCGCCAGGAGGCCCCTCCACACATCTTCTCCATCTCTGACAACGCCTATCAGTTCATGTTGACTGGTGAGTTTCATGATTTTCTTTACAATAACTTGGCTGTAAACACCAAAGGAGAAAAAGTCTTTTCATGGCAAGGTAGTTCAACTTAATGGTGTTGTGAGGGTGCATGCTCTCTTGTCATTAGAAACGATGAAGACGTTCTTTTGGTTCAAGGGGATCAGATTAGAGATCATTTAGTCACACCTGACATCCACAAGTTCATCCTAATGGATGTACCTGCAAGTGCTGAGGGAACTGGTGGACATCATATCTTTGCCTCTGTCATTCACCTTGGAATGGTCATGGCAGTCAGGAATGTGTGTGAGGACTCGAAGAATGCAAATGTCACAAGTCTTCAAAAAGGGCAAAAAGGAAGATCCAAGGAATTACAGGTGTGTCAGCCTTACCTGAGTGTTGGAATGGCTAATCCTGGAGGCTCTCTCTAAGAATGCAGAATACAAGAAGTTGATCAGGAGTAGTCAGCATGGATTCACCAAAGGGAAATTATGCTTAACCAACTGATTTCTTCCTACAATTGGACAACTGCATGGAGAGCACTGGATACTCTCTACCTGGATTTCAGCAAGGGTTTTGATGCTTTTTCTCATGATATCTCATAGGTAAATTCAGGGAGTGAGGGCTGGACAAATGGATGGTGAGCTGGATTGAATATTTTCTGAATGGCAGATCTCAGAGGGCTTTATAAGGACTTGTTCTGGGCCTACAAGTGGTCAATATTTTTTTAAATAATCTGGAAATGATGAAAATATTTCTGATTTGACTAAGTTCTCAAGGTCAGCAAAAATGAAGTCTAATAATGAAGAATTTCAGGGGGACTTTATTCATTAAGTTCTTATTCAGTGAAGTTGCAAGAAATTTTTGTGAACAGGAGTGTAAAACAAATACCACTTGGGAAAAAACCCTCATAGCCAAGAACTTTTATAAATGTCTTCTAATACTGCTTCAAAATTTTGTCTCAAGGATCATAAATATACAAAATAAAAAGCTGAAACCTGGAGATCACTGAGCTAGAAATAGAGACCAAAACAGAAAGCATTATTATATATAAGAGGTATCTGCACCTGGTGTGCTGTATGCATTTTCAGGCTTCCTTCTTCACAAAAGAATGTAGTTAAGTGGAACAGGTCAAGAGGAGATGAAAACATTTCCCAAAGGTAGGACAGGCTGTGCTGGTAACTCTAGAAAGAAGATTTTTATTACTTTATAAAATTATGCATGGCAAAGAGAAGATGAATAAAAAAGACGGAGTACCTGATGAAACAGGCTCAACACCAGGAACAAGTTTTTTCCTTCATCATTAATGGTTCAAAAATGGAGCATAACAAAGGAACACAAAAAGAAGTGAGCATGGGTTAAGAAAGCAAACAGACAAAATTGTGGGAAACCCATCTCAAGCTATTGAAAAGAGATACATTAATACTAGCTCTGGAAGTACCAAAATTTCAACATTGTGGAGCAGACTATGCTGACAAAGGTAACTACATGTTTATGATATTTCTGTAATTTTATTTCATCAACAATCAATTGGGAAGCAACATAAAAACAATTTAGATGGTCTTGTGGACTGATCAGGAGCGGTTGTTCCTATGTAATAAAGTTTATGAGAAGCACATGCTCCAGTTCAATTCAGCTTACTGATAGACCAGTTAATCAGTAACTCTACAAAACTGATCCTCAGTTGGAATCATTTCCATAAACAAAATGAACAGTAGGACACGAAGGGACTATCCAGAAAAAGAAGTGCATGTGTGCTACATCAGACACAATCAGAGGGCTGAGATATCAGCTTCCCACCTACAGCTGGGAACACCAAAACATTCAAAATGGGTGAAAGGATACAAGATTATAAAAGAAATTAGCTGCCTATCACGATGTATCAATAATAGTCTCTTCTTTTTTGCCTTGTTCACAGATCGGGAGAACCAGTCCATCCTGATCACGTACGTACACCCCCTGCACGGGTCCCTGCGGGGCTGCCCCCTGCCAGGGGACCTCCTGCCTGACCACGCACCCTCTGCTTCTCCCTTGGCTTTGGCAGCGGAGAATCCGGGGCCGGGAAGACTGTGAACACCAAGCGTGTCATCCAGTACTTTGCAACAATTGCAGCCAGTGGAGAGAAGAAGAAAGAGGAGACCTCTGGCAAAATGCAGGTGAGTCAGGAGGCACAGACTGAATGGCCTATCATTGCCCTGTCATTGCCCTGTCAACTAAGCTCAGTCACTGAATAATTGTGTCCCTGCAGGGAACGCTTGAGGATCAAATCATCAGCGCCAACCCACTGCTGGAGGCCTTTGGAAACGCCAAGACCGTGAGGAATGACAACTCCTCACGCTTTGTAAGTTCCTGCTTTGCATAAAATCTCTCCTGCTCATGGCAACACACAGGATGCCTGAGCAGTTTTTCATGCAAAGGAAACAGCAGCAGAACACATCCAGGCTGACCTGTTGCTGCTTCTGCTTCACAGGGCAAATTCATCAGAATCCACTTTGGGGCCACAGGCAAACTGGCTTCTGCTGACATTGAAACTTGTAAGAGATTATTCTCCTGGACTGCTCCATCCCTTCCCAAATTCCCATCTCCATGTACACTCCTACAAGTGTCTAACTCTTTCTACCTCTCTGGGCAGATCTGCTGGAGAAGTCCAGAGTCACTTTCCAGCTCAAGGCGGAAAGGAGCTACCACATCTTTTATCAAATCATGTCCAACAGGAAGCCAGAGCTAATTGGTAGGAAAGAGCATTTTGGTTTTTTGGGGTTGATCACTGAGGAACAGTTCTCTCTCTCACCTGATTGGCATAAGTAACCCTATGCCTTGCCTCTTCCTGCTTTCAGAAATGCTCCTCATTACCACCAACCCTTACGATTTCCACTTTGTGAGTCAAGGGGAGGTGACTGTCCCCAGCATTGATGACCAGGAGGAGTTGATGGCCACAGATGTAAGTAGCACAGCAACAAGGTACTGACTGGGCATGTCTTGAGGGTGACATCTCTGACCTACTAGAGACACACTTTTGAATTCATTCTTTTGACTGCAGAGTGCCATTGACATCCTGGGCTTCACTGCAGATGAGAAAACAGCCATCTACAAGCTGACAGGGGCTGTCATGCACTATGGGAACCTGAAGTTCAAGCAGAAGCAACGAGAGGAGCAGGCAGAGCCTGATGGCACTGAAGGTATCAGCAAATTCAGGGGCTGATTTGTGCCAAGCCCTTCTCGGCCTCCAGAGGCACATTTGCCCAAGTCTCCATGTAAAACATTGAGAATCCCGTTTTTGCCTCTGGTCCCTCTAACTGCAGAGGTTCTTTCTTAGTCATGGGAAGTTCTATTATTCTATCCAATGGTAGCTCCCAAACACAAGCTGCCTGAAAGCAGGAACTTCAATTTCAATACAGGATATCTCTCTCTCTGTCTTGAAAACCTCCAAGCACTAAGACACCCTGATGGGAAATTGTGTTTTTGGTGAAATACCTCCTGCAAGCTGTGCTACTCAGAAATCCCCTTCCCACAGAAAGAGCATGTGCCTTGCCTTAAGTCTTCCAATCCAAGTCATATTTATTCTTGCTTTTAAAGGAGACCATCAGTAGTGTCCAGCATTTGCATTCCTTCATAGGCCTTCTGTATGGGATGATAAATGTTCTTCCATTCCTAGAACATGAACAGCAGAGTTGTTCACATCACCTGAATTCTACAGAATATCCATAAATAAATGCTTTTGTCTCTCTCCCCACCTCCAGTGGCTGACAAGGCTGCTTACCTAACTGGCCTAAACTCAGCTGAATTTCTCAAGGCCTTGTGTTATCCCCGAGTCAAAGTCGGAAATGAGTACGTGACCAAAGGTCAAAACGTGACACAGGTAACATCTGACAGTTGAAAATGCATAGCTTGAAGGAGTATGTGGGCATTTTTCCTTGCCCCTCTAGGGTTACTGGAGGTAAATCCAGTCCTGTCTCCTCTGTTCTAGGTGAACAATTCTGTGGGTGCCCTGGCAAAGGCAGTGTTTGAGAGGATGTTCCTGTGGATGGTTGTTCGCATCAACCAACAGCTGGACACGAAGCAGCCCAGGCAGTACTTCATTGGTGTGCTGGACATTGCTGGCTTTGAGATCTTTGATGTAAGGAGCAAGGATTTGTCACCAGAGTCAATCAATAGGCAAGGAGGGGTCATGAGGACTCAGAAATACATAGAGGACTAAGACTCACACAGCTATGGGCCAAAGGGGTGCATGCTCTTGTAAAGATAGTGGTCTGGGCAAGTTCTCAGCATGTTTCCTGTGCTGTGAATGCAGTGATGATGCAAGGACTTCTGTGTCAGAACACAAAATTTGATTAAACAGATTTAATCCAGGGAGATTCTTGGGTGGGACACTGAGGAGGTTTCTACTGTCCAGGAGCACAGAGAACTGACACCATGGACTACTGAGCTTACCATAGATTTGCAGTTGAGTAGTGCAGTGAAAAAGAATTTGTGAAGATTTGTGAAGCAATAATTAAAATGTCCTTCAAGGACAGTGACTGTTAGAGTAGGAAGCCTGCTAAGGAAACACATGCTGGCCCAGTAGGGTTGGGACTGGTGTATCAACTTCAAACAGCCTTAGGAGAATGGCAGCAAAGGCCTGGGTGTTTTGGCACACCCTGATAACCTGTGCATCTCTCCTTGCTTTGGGCAGTTCAACAGCTTTGAGCAGCTGTGCATCAACTTCACCAATGAGAAACTGCAACAGTTCTTCAACCACCACATGTTCGTGCTGGAGCAGGAGGAGTACAAGAAGGAGGGCATTGAATGGGAGTTCATTGACTTTGGCATGGACCTGGCTGCCTGCATTGAGCTCATTGAGAAGGTACCTTTCCCATGCAAGTATATGATGGCTCTTGGAATTCTGTGAGCTTTCTGAGGTACAGCCAGCCCAGAAAGAACTTATAGCTAGACATGTAGCATCAGTTAAGGAAAGTATTTTGCACAGAAATTTAGTTTAGCCTGGGAAAGACAAATGGGGAAATGAACACGAGTGTCATCAGTCTGCATCATCTGGTCTTCAAGCATGGAAAAGTAACATGGGCTCCCACCAACAGACTTCTAAAAACAAACCCATTCAGTCTCCTTTTCTTCCTTCTCCAAAGGCTCAAATCCAAAGTCCACAGACAAGTTTGAGAAATAAATATCATATCACTTGACCTTCCCAAACTACAGAGCTCTTGTAGCTGTTTTTTCTCTTTACCATTGCTCCCCCAATTCTACACCCAATTCTCATGTGAACTGGACAGACATTCTACCAGTTCTGTGAAGATAGGCTGCAGGGAGGCAAGGAACAGAAGAAATATACCCCTTGACTGAGAACAACTCCTGGTAAACTTAGGCTTTCCTCCAGGCTGAGATGCTGCCAACAGCACAGCCAACCTTTGATGTTCACGGCACAGGCTTCTTGTCATTGTCATAGAATCTCAGAATGGGTTGGGTTGCAAGGGATGGCAAAGAACATTTTGTTCCAATCCCCTACCATGGTGGGGGAACGTTCCTTCCACTAGACCAGGCAGGTGAACGTCCCCTGCAAAGTGATATTGAACTTTTCCATTATAACCTTTCCTTGTCTCTTCTTGTGATTTCTGCCAGCCCATGGGCATCTTCTCCATCCTGGAAGAGGAGTGCATGTTCCCCAAGGCAACTGACACCTCTTTCAAGAACAAGCTCTATGACCAGCACCTGGGCAAGTCCAGCAACTTCCAGAAGCCCAAGCCTACCAAAGGCAAGGCTGAGGCCCACTTCTCCCTGGTGCACTACGCTGGCACAGTGGACTACAACATCACTGGCTGGCTGGAGAAGAACAAGGACCCTCTGAATGAAACTGTCATTGGGCTGTACCAGAAATCATCTGTGAAGACCCTGGCTTTACTTTTTGCCAACTATGGTGGAGCAGATGCAGGTCAGTTTTGTGGAAATTTTATTTTCAGTGTAGGACAAAGTTTTCTGAGCATTAAATCTGCAAACACTCAAAATATAAAGTGGCTTTGTGTTCTTTAGTATCCAATATATATTGCCCATAATAAAACCCGTTTCATTTTCTTTTCCGTGTTTTGCAGAGGCTAGTGGTGGTGGTGGCAAGAAGGGAGGCAAGAAGAAGGGTTCTTCCTTCCAGACTGTCTCAGCTCTCTTCAGGGTAAGAGCAGAATGCATTTCCTCATTTAAATACCCACTGAAATATCATAAGAGAAATAAGAGAAATATCAGCTAAATTGCTGTCAGAAGACAGGCCTGTAATTCACTGAGACTGTGATCCATATTTATACAATTTTTATAATATATATAATCATGCATTTCCTACAGTTCAGGACCCAGAAAAACTCAGGTTTCTTGTGCACATAATTTATAAGCATGAAATTCTTACTAGATTAACCTGAACTTTTTCTTGTAATCTCACAGGAGAATTTAAACAAGCTGATGACTAACTTGAGAAGCACTCACCCCCATTTTGTACGGTGCATCATCCCAAATGAAACTAAAACACCTGGTAAGGCAAGCCAACAGGAGGAAAACTTGAGCAGCAGAAGCTCTGCTCCTGAGTGTCAAACAGCAGGGTAGTTACTAATGGTGGTATTTGTCAGGTGCCATGGAGCACGAGTTGGTGCTGCACCAGCTGCGCTGTAACGGCGTGCTGGAAGGGATCAGGATTTGCAGGAAGGGGTTCCCCAGCAGAGTCCTCTATGCTGACTTCAAACAGAGGTAAGAGCTCTGCACCTTTCTGCCCATTTAGACCAATGTGAAGAGCCTGATCTTAACAGTCTTTACATTTTACATTGTCATGTTTTGCTGTGAATTTTGGGGTTTTTTTGCTGATTGTAAGGATTTACTTGGACTGTGTTAATAATATGAAAGGTTCTTGCACTCTCTTGCAGTGTCTTTCAAGATTTGCATTGTCTTGAAAGAATGCACTTTCTAATACATGATATTATTCGGCTATTGCTGAATAGGCTGTGAGGTTCAATCACAGTGATGGTTTCAGAGCTGTTGATTTCTTGATGTTCTGCTTTCTCCTACAGATACAGAGTACTTAATGCCAGTGCTATTCCAGAAGGTCAGTTTATGGATAACAAGAAGGCTTCAGAGAAGCTTCTTGGGTCCATTGATGTTGACCACACTCAGTACAGATTTGGTCACACCAAGGTAGAATGAAGTTCTGTATTTAAATACAGTGTGCCCCAGTAGTGCACTATGAAACACTGATGTACTACAATCTTGCCTTTCTCAAGGTGTTCTTCAAAGCTGGACTGATAGGTGTGCTAGAGGAGATGAGAGATGAGAAACTGGCAGCAATTATGACCATGATACAAGCCAGGTCCAGAGGCTTCCTGATGAGAGTGGAGTATAGGAAAATGGTGGAGAGGAGGTAGATACTTCTCACTTGTTTGTTATGTTCTAACAGTAGTTTGCTAAGTTGAGTCGAAATTCACCGAACACAGGATATTCAATAATCACGTGGATTTGTTTGCAGGGAGTCCATCTTCTGCATCCAGTACAACGTTCGTGCATTCATGAATGTCAAACACTGGCCATGGATGAAGCTGTTCTTCAAGATCAAGCCCTTGCTGAAGAGTGCAGAGTCTGAGAAGGAGATGGCCAACATGAAACAAGAGTTTGAGAAAACCAAGGAGGAGCTTGCAAAGTCAGAAGCAAAGCGGAAGGAGCTGGAGGAGAAAATGGTGGCTCTGATGCAGGAGAAAAATGACCTGCAGCTCCAAGTGCAGGCTGTGAGTATCATTGTTCATTTTTCCATGGAAGAGGAATGATATACTGTAAGAATGCTTCTTGTCCTGTACAGAGACTCACAGGATGTGAGTAGGGTGGTAGAAAACAGCCTAAGTCCCACACTCTGAGGCACTCTAATATTGAGTAAACAGGTACTGGTAGGGGCATAGTGAGACACCTGGCAGACTCATTTGGCACTCGCCACATTTGTGTTGTCTAAGGAAAGAGCCATGTAACACCAGTCATTGTGTATTGAACAGCGGAGAACTTGGACCTGGAAAAGAAATAACTTTCAAAGTAGTGCTTATGTCTAACAAAATAAATGCAAGCCTGAGAAGAAACCATTTTTCCTCCAAACTCAATTAGGAAAACACAGTTTGACCAAAGAAAACAAATCTTTCTCCACTGAAGTATTCTCATAAAGCTTCTATTGCTCAAATACTGTGCAGGTGACTGGTCAATTAAACAGAAGAAAGTATTGCATATTTTTCCATAAGAAAAATACTCCAAGCCCTTGTTCCTGTTGAAACTAGAAATTGAAGAAAGCCCTGTTCCATTCTGCTTGTGAGTTTTAGGAGGCATTCTAATAGCTAGTCACCCTGGAAGACATACTTAGGAGACACAAAAACTTTGGGATAAATACAAATTCCAAATGAAAAGGTTTCCCAGTAGACATGACTGAAGATCCATTAACTGATGGAGCTGAAGGTCAGGGTCAGCTGCTACTCAGTGATAAAAGAGGCAGAGAAGAGAAATTCCAAAACATTAAAATCCACAAAATTGTGTCTCCCCACCAGGAAGCAGATAGCTTGGCTGATGCTGAGGAAAGGTGTGACCAGCTCATCAAAAACAAAATCCAGCTGGAAGCCAAAATTAAGGAGGTGACAGAAAGGGCTGAAGAAGAAGAGGAAATTAATGCGGAGTTGACAGCCAAGAAGAGGAAGCTGGAGGATGAATGTTCAGAGCTGAAGAAAGATATTGATGACCTTGAGCTAACACTGGCCAAGGTGGAGAAGGAAAAACATGCCACCGAAAACAAGGTATGAGGTAGAGCCTGTCACTTGCACTCCAGAAAATGGGCTGTGTGCTATTACAGGACTTCTAGATTTACTTCCTTTATTTACATTTGTTCCCTTCTTCCTAAAGGTGAAAAATCTGACTGAGGAGATGGCAGCCCTGGATGAGACCATTGCCAAGCTGACAAAAGAGAAGAAAGCCCTCCAAGAGGCCCATCAGCAGACCCTGGATGACCTGCAGGTAGAGGAAGACAAAGTCAATACTCTGACCAAAGCCAAGACCAAGCTGGAACAGCAAGTGGACGATGTAAGCACACAGACACAGAGCAGGAACAGGACAGGTATGGAGACTGGCCTGGCTGGTAGAGGCCTGATGGTCCTGTTGTGTTTAGCTGGAAGGGTCCCTGGAGCAAGAGAAGAAACTGCGCATGGACCTGGAGAGAGCTAAGAGGAAACTGGAAGGAGACCTGAAGCTGGCCCAGGACAGCATCATGGATTTGGAGAATGATAAGCAGCAGCTGGATGAGAAACTGAAGAAGTGAGTGTGCCTCTGGGGCACTTGAGGGCTGGGCTGCAGCACTTGTCTTTTTTGCTTGAGCTCTAACATGGTTCACTTGGTCCAAAGGAAAGACTTTGAAATCAGCCAGATCCAGAGTAAGATTGAGGATGAACAAGCCCTGGGCATGCAATTTCAGAAGAAAATCAAGGAGTTGCAGGCAAGTCTCTGTTCCTTGCCCTCCCTTGCTCAGGCTCAGGCTCAGGCATGAGGAGGGCACGGGTGTGAAGGGTCCCTGCTGTTGTGCAGGCCCGCATTGAGGAGCTGGAGGAGGAAATTGAGGCCGAGCGAACCTCTCGCGCTAAAGCAGAGAAGCATCGTGCTGACCTGTCCAGGGAGCTGGAGGAGATCAGCGAGCGCCTGGAAGAAGCAGGAGGGGCCACAGCAGCTCAGATTGAGATGAACAAGAAACGTGAGGCAGAATTCCAGAAGATGCGCCGTGACCTGGAAGAGGCCACGCTGCAGCACGAAGCCACGGCTTCCGCCCTGCGCAAGAAGCACGCGGACAGCACAGCTGAGCTGGGGGAGCAGATCGACAACCTGCAGCGTGTGAAGCAGAAGCTGGAGAAGGAAAAGAGTGAGCTGAAGATGGAGATTGATGACTTGGCCAGCAACATGGAGTCTGTCTCCAAAGCTAAGGTATGGGGCTGCAGGAGAACATGCTCACAGGGACAAAGTGTGGCACAAAAGCTGCCTCTTCCAGACACATTCCCAGAAAAGGAATCCCCACTGTGACAATAGGGCAGAGTGCAGTCCATCATCTCTTTTCCCTTCCCGTGTTTCCTCTCCAGGCCAACCTGGAGAAGATGTGCCGCACACTGGAAGACCAGCTGAGTGAGCTTAAAACAAAGGATGAGCAGAATCAGCGCATGATCAATGACCTGAATACGCAAAGAGCTCGTCTGCAGACAGAGTCAGGTGAGACATCCTCATCCCCAAAGCTCAATGGCAGGACCTGCATGCCCTGAGCAAACCAGGGCTGCAAGGTGGCAGCTGGTTTAAGCTCTCCAGGCCATTCCTGGTTACATGGCTTTACAGGCAGAAGGTGTCATAGGAGGAACCTTTTGTCCCTCTTCCTTCCCAGGTGAATACTCCCGCCAGGTGGAGGAGAAAGATGCTCTGATTTCTCAGCTGTCTAGGGGCAAGCAAGGATTTACCCAACAGATTGAGGAACTCAAGAGACACCTAGAGGAAGAAATCAAGGTCTGGAAGTACCCTACTGCCCACAGCCTATATTACCCCCAAAAGCATCTGGAGAATCCTGTCTCACACTAGACTGCTTCAATGTTCCTTCCCGAAACACACATAGGACTGGAGGGAACAGCACTAATGCACAACCTCTCACTCTTCAAGTAGAGAGGGAAGGGAGCAGGATACTTTAGATGCTGGAGGAAGTAATCCACAAGTCTTCCATGATATTCTGACAATCCTCTCTAGACATAATTCAGCCACACATATCACAACATAAACACAAACAGCAGATTACTGTCCCCAGAGGAGCTGTCACTAACGTGTTCTGATGCTCCAGAATACGCCAATGAGGGCTTCACCAGCTCCATGCTCTATATTTGTTCAATTAGAGTTTCATTCCACTTTCTCTGTCAAGTTCACAGTCAAGAGGCATTTCGCAATAAATATTCAAGTTACCAAACCCAATTTCCCCACAGGCCAAGAACGCCCTGGCCCACGCCCTGCAGTCTGCTCGCCACGACTGTGACTTGCTCCGGGAACAATATGAGGAAGAGCAGGAGGCCAAGGCAGAGCTGCAGAGAGCCATGTCCAAGGCCAACAGTGAAGTGGCCCAGTGGAGAACCAAATACGAGACGGACGCGATCCAGCGCACGGAGGAGCTCGAGGAGGCCAAGTACGTGGGGAGGCAGGATGGCAAATGATGGGAGAAGACTGAAACTGGTGAAAGGAAATTGGAATCCCTGAGATTTGGAGAAATGAAGAGTGGGATAAAGGCCACAATATACTGTCTTTGTAAAAAAAAGAGGAGGGATGAAGGGAGAGAAAAAGTGTAGGTTAGAAGAGAAAACATAGGCAATAGAAGTGCTAAGACAGGCCTAATCCTCCACATGTGATAGGACACAGAAAACGATAGATTTTTCCATATCTGTCAAAAGTGTTCAGTTCTAAACCCCCTAAAGTGATAATCCTGACCTCTTACAACGTTTTAGAGTTGATGCCCTTCAAAGGTCTAACATGGCACTGTGCTTTTCTCCTCCCAGGAAGAAGCTGGCACAGCGCCTGCAGGATGCAGAGGAACATGTGGAGGCTGTCAATGCCAAATGTGCCTCCCTGGAAAAGACAAAGCAGAGGCTGCAGAATGAAGTGGAGGACCTGATGATTGATGTGGAGAGATCCAATGCTGCCTGTGCTGCTCTGGATAAGAAGCAGAAGAACTTTGATAAGGTCCTTTGGCCTCCAGCACCAGCACTCCTGGCCAGAGCATGGCCCCATGATGGCCACAGCCCAACTCACACCCCATTTCTCTTCAGATCCTGGCAGAATGGAAGCAGAAGTATGAGGAAACGCAGGCTGAGCTGGAGGCCTCGCAGAAGGAGTCGCGCTCTCTCAGCACGGAGCTGTTCAAGATGAAGAATGCCTATGAGGAGTCCTTGGACCACCTGGAAACCTTGAAGCGGGAGAACAAGAACCTGCAGCGTAAGTCCCTGGCCCTCTGCTCCTCACTTGCCTTGGTCACAAGCTTGTCTATCTGCAACACTTAATGGCTCTGGGCCTGCAGGGACAAGAGCGGGCCTGGCCCCTTGATGCACCAGAGGCCTTCCCATTCTACTCTGTGCCTTTATACCATGCTGCTTTTCACCCTTCCTTGCAGAGGAGATTTCTGACCTGACGGAGCAGATTGCAGAGGGAGGGAAGGCCATTCATGAGCTGGAGAAGGTCAAGAAGCAGATTGAGCAGGAGAAGTCTGAACTGCAAGCCTCTCTGGAGGAAGCTGAGGTACATGCAATGTTGATAAATGGTGTCCCCACCAAGAGTATGGGTGAGACAGCAGGAAAGCAAGTCCACATTTCTTGTGGAAGTGCAAAAATGCTTGTTCAGGAATTAAGACACTCTTCATGTTGAATTGTGCAGGCCTCCCTGGAACATGAGGAGGGGAAGATCCTGCGCCTACAGCTTGAGCTCAACCAGGTGAAATCTGAGATTGACAGGAAGATAGCAGAGAAAGATGAGGAGATTGACCAGCTGAAGAGAAACCACCTCAGAATTGTGGATTCCATGCAAAGCACTCTGGATGCTGAGATCAGGAGCAGGAATGAAGCCCTGAGGCTGAAGAAGAAGATGGAGGGAGACCTGAATGAAATGGAGATCCAGCTGAGCCATGCCAACCGCCAGGCTGCAGAGGCCCAGAAGAACCTGAGAAACACCCAGACAGTGCTTAAGGTGAGTTCATCAGAGCTATAGGAAGAAAATAGAGATTCCTGATGTTTGCTACTCAAGCACCCACTGACACCTGGTAATCTCGCTTGTGTCTCTTTCCAGGACACTCAACTGCACTTGGATGATGCTCTCAGGACACAGGATGACCTGAAGGAGCAGGTGGCCATGGTGGAGCGCAGGGCAAACCTGCTGCAGGCTGAGGTTGAGGAGCTCCGGGCAGCCCTGGAGCAGACAGAGAGATCAAGAAAACTGGCTGAGCAGGAGCTTCTGGATGCCACTGAACGTGCACAGCTCCTCCATACCCAGGTCAGGCACTGCTGGAAATTATTCCCATTTACAAATGATGACAAAGAATTAAATTGTTATGCATCTTTTATGTGACTACTCTGTAAATATTTGAAGAAGTGTGCTGCAACATATCCTGTCCAGCCAGCCCTCCATTTCTGGTTTACTGCTCT
This sequence comes from Acrocephalus arundinaceus, assembly GCA_021534815.1. NCBI lineage: Eukaryota > Metazoa > Chordata > Aves > Passeriformes > Sylviidae > Acrocephalus > Acrocephalus arundinaceus. The sequence goes on from JAJEOU010002598.1 coordinate 1,307,865, forward strand.
AGTGTTAAGAAGTCTCTTGCACTAAAGACTTTCCTAAACTCTTCCTGCATTTTCACACCTTGATAAGGACGTATTTGTTCTGAGAGTAGGAATCCTGTCTTTCCTGTTGCACAGAACACCAGCTTGATCAACACCAAGAAGAAGCTGGAAACAGACATTTCCCAGATCCAGAGTGAAATGGAGGACACCATCCAGGAAGCCCGCAATGCTGAGGAGAAGGCCAAGAAGGCCATCACAGATGTGAGTTGGCTGCTCTTGCCATTCATGATGGTGACGGTACTCTCCTCAGAATGTCTCCAATCCTAAAATGGCTTTGACCCTTTGCTCTGATCAGGCGGCCATGATGGCAGAAGAGCTGAAGAAGGAGCAGGACACCAGTGCCCACCTGGAGAGGATGAAGAAGAACCTGGACCAGACAGTGAAGGACCTGCAGCACCGTCTGGAAGAGGCTGAGCAGCTGGCACTGAAGGGAGGGAAGAAGCAGATCCAGAAGCTGGAGGCCAGGGTGTGTAGGGCTGGGCTTGTGGCTGAGTGTGGCTGTGTTGTGTCCTTGGAGAGACGTTGCAGGGAAGCTGCAGGGCTGGGCTTGTCCTTGCAGGTGCGGGAGCTGGAAGGGGAGGTTGATGCTGAGCAGAAGCGCAGCGCTGAAGCCATCAAGGGTGTGCGCAAGTACGAGCGGAGGGTGAAGGAACTGACCTACCAGGTAAGGCAGGACAGGCTTTGCTCCTGCTCTCACACAGTTTGCTCACAGCAAGGCACATTTTGCCCACACCATCCCCAAGGGGAATTGCCAACCTTGCCTGATGCAGAACCAAGAATTGACTCTCTTTCCTGTTCTCCAACCACTCTAGTCTGAGGAAGACAGGAAGAATGTCCTCAGGCTGCAGGATTTGGTGGATAAGCTGCAAATGAAAGTGAAGTCCTACAAGAGACAGGCTGAGGAGGCTGTAAGTATTGCTTGCATAATGGGAAAAGGTCACATTCCAATCAAGCAGGACACACATTGAATGGGGCTGAATACCAGGAGAAGGATATGAAAGAAACTCCCAAGATTAGACTGTCTTGACCATGCTGTTTTGCTGTTGTGTCAGGAGGGCTTGGTGAGCTCTGGGCACCCTGCAGTCAGGGACTTTCTTTAAGGGAGGTTCTGCAGCCTGTTCCACACAGGAGGCCAAAGTAAACAAACCCGGGGGCCACACCCACTGACTGACACATTCCTGAGTCTCTGCTACTAATCAGCAGCAGAAGCCTTCAGGGTCTTCCCAATCCAGTAACTCATACAGAAATATAGTGTGAGACTAAGTAAAGAAATGACAAATCAAAATTATGAACTTGCTCCTTACGTGTGACTCAGTCCTGGTGAAGCTTGTCCCAGTATGGTCCTGAAAAGGGAGGATGAGGAGCTCTGTGTCAGGCTGATGTGTGAGCAGTGGTGGGAGCAGGATGGAGATTTGCAAGACTGACTTGCAGCAGGAGTGAAATCCCTGCCCTGTGCTTCTGAGCCCTGATTCCCTTTCCCCACACAGGAGGAGCTGTCCAATGTCAACCTGTCCAAGTTCCGCAAGATCCAGCACGAGCTGGAGGAAGCCGAGGAGCGGGCTGACATTGCAGAGTCACAGGTCAACAAGCTCCGAGCCAAGAGCCGGGACATTCATGGCAAGAAGATAGAAGAGGAAGAGTGAGAATGTCACGAGGCAGCAAAGTGACCTGAGGGCTGCACAAAATGTGAACCCTTTGTCACTTCCTTCTTTCTGCAATTTTTGTTTTTAACAGTTTTAATGTCTAGAGAATAAATCCTGTAGATTCCTTTGTGTGCATACCATGAGCAGTGCTTTTCATTTCTTTCCAGTTTTATTGGTTAGACCTTTATTACTATTTTCGGTACAGTTTTGCACAGTTTTGTCTTATAACCTCCATGTAACTATGTCACAATGCAGCTTTTTGTCATCTAGTTCCTGATTACTTATCCCTTCTTTTTTTCATAGTGACTGAGGTGTGAATAGAAAAATAACATCCCATGAGGAGAAATCGAGGACAGTAATTCCTGATTGTGACTCCTGCAAGTTCTTCATACTGGTACACCCCAGAGAATACCTTCTATTATATTCACCCTTATGGCACCTCAGCACTTTCCAGCTTGCAACTGTCAGTTGTGAGATGCTCCTTTTGCTGGCCCCTGAGAATGATTTATAGAGTACTAATAACCCAAAGAGTAATGGGGTTTTGTGAAGCTGACAGAAGGTAGTCTTTAGTCTCCACTATTTTTGCTCCTTGCATTTAATTAGAAGACCATGAAGAGTATCACATCCCCTTGAATTAAAACTGAGATAGTTGGTGACAGTTCTGTGAGAATTCCTTTGATTTCTGTAAATTAGATCAGTGTCTACAAAAGCTGAGTTTCTGCCACACCACTTTCTGAAACACTGCCCTCTCTTGGGGAATTTTTCTTTCCTGATGAGAAAGACCAGCTGTTTGATGTGGTGTTTTCCTTACTGGATGTGTAGAAACTCAAAACCCCCACCAGGAGCTTCTCTCACTAGTCTGTGGCAGGAAAGGTCAGAGTAGACAGTGAGCAGGGAAGAGACAGCTTGCAGTAGTCCAGCAGTGAAAGGAAAACACTTCATTCGTAGTTTCATTTCCTGTCTAGACTAATGATTTTCCATTCATTGTGCAAAAGAGGAAATAAAGAAGATGGGAAATTAAACGGCAGATTCTGAGCCTTAGCAGAGATCCAATTAAACTGACAAGGAAGACTTGAGTGCAGGGGGAGAAAGTTATGTTCAGTCCTAGGCCCTGCCTCCTAGGGCAGAGAACACTGCTGCAGCTGCAGATTCTGAATTCCCAGGCATATGTAACAGCTCCAGGGAAAGAACTGGTATGGGGAACTGAGGACAGTTTATGTCATTCCAAAAGGAGTACTCTGTTAAATTCCAGTCAGCCTTGTATATGAAAAAACACACAAAACTTTGAGAGGATAGATGAGCATGTGGACAGAGAGATACAGTGGATATAATTGACTGGGATTTCCAAAACCTTCCAGCAACGTATCCCAACAAAGATTTTTACAGAAGTGATGAAGCCATGCAATAAGAAGGAAGCTTCTTTCTCAGATAGAGACAGAATGAAAGAGAAGACTTATGTGTGCTGGGGCCTGTGTTGTTCAATCTACTGATAAGGCAGACAACATCAAGCTGGATTGTTCAGTTGATACACCAGTGGGAAGGAATGTCATCCAGTTAAAGAGCTGTCATGAGACCCCATCTGTAGTGCTGCATTTATCTCTGGGAACCCCAATAATAAAAGAACAATGGACCAGGTGGAGCAAATGCAGAACAGAGCCACAAGAAAAGATCCAAGTCCTGGAATGCCTCTGCTATGAAGAAAGGCTTAGTTGTGCCTGCTCAGTGTGGAGATGAGAAGGCTCTGAGATGACCATACTGCAGGTTTTCAAAATATAAAGGCAGCTCATAAGAGGGGGAAAGACTTTTTACCTAGGCCAGTGGCCATAGGACAAGGGGAAAAGTTTTAAATTAAAAAGTATAGACTCTGGTTAGATATAAAAGTGACATTTTTAAGAAGAGGGAGGCCAGTGAGACACAGGAACAGACTGGCTCCAGAGTAAAGGAATGTCCCAGCAATGGAGGTGTGCAAGCTCAGTTTGAATGGGGCTTTGAGCAACCTGATCCAGTCACAGATACTCCTGCCCACAGCAGTGCTCTTGCACTAGATGATTCTTTTAAGGTTCCTTCCAACCCAAACCATTCTGTGATTTGTCCTCTAAGTTCTGTGTGTCCATGGAAGTCAGAGATTGCACAGACACAGCACTTCTGATGTCTCCCTGTGCTCACTGTTTTACACAGGTTGTTTCTGAGCTCCTCCTGCTCAAGGCACAGGGTGTTTCCACCAGCTTCCCTCTGCCCTGCTTAGGGAGCCCAGGGCTGAGCTCTGGTTTTGAACTCCAGGAACTCCAGCATGCTCATCCTTGGAACAAGCTTTTCATGGCCAAGCCACTGCTTGATGTTGGATCTCTCCTTGGATCACATTTACTGACCTTGCCCCTCTGCTCTTCACTGAGCTTTCCCCACTGAGCTCTTTTAATAATCAAAATGCCAATGGCCAGGAGAAGAGCACGTTCAGAGCTAACACTGTTTAAAGCAGCTCAAGTGACAGTGCCCTTTTTCCTAGAACATGACAACTCACTCTCCAGAACTACTGGCAAATTCCCCTTTCCCAGAGTATTGCCTACAGCAATACTGCTCCAAAACAGGCAGCACCGTGTTGAGAGCTCTTTTTGCTGGAGCTGTATGAATATGTAAGAGTACAAAATATTTGTGATTTGTGAGTGCTGGACTGAGGATGTCTCAGACTGCAGAGGATCCCAGACCAGTGCTGTGTGTGTGAATGTGGATGGAGTTGTGTCTGGGCAGAAGGGTTGAGATTTTTTTTTGAAGTTGTAGGTAGTGAAGGCCTGACTTGGTTGAGAGCATTGCTTGGTATACATTGACAATAGGCACATAAATATTAGCAACACAGGCCTGAGCTCTTTAAGGCATGTTAACACTTCATGTTTGTGTGAGATGGAACAGGAAGTATCACTGTATATTTGTTGACTGTATGTCTACTGGGGGTTGAAAATATTTCCTGGTCTAGGTTACTTTTGCCTCTTAGGCTCACTTAAACCTTAGAAAATCTTTAATAAATTTTGAGAAACAGAAAAATTTTTAATATGAATATTTTTCCTAGTAATAAAAATGCTTGTTAGAAAATGTTATACATTTCCTCTGTATAAGTTCTGTAACAGAGGCATCAACTTTTTTAGCAACCTGAAATTATTTGCAAAAAACTGTATAATTTTCTTTTTTCTCAGGTGTGAGAAATTATGAATAATTTGTTTGAAACGACAAAGAATTTTCTGTTATATCACTTATGACTGACTACTGCAATAATGAATATTCTTCTAGTATGCACATTTTGAATTTTTTGATTTCTGAAAAATACCAAGTGAGGATTTATTCACATACATATTCAATTGCTTTTATAGCTAAGGAGTCACATTTCACACTGAAAGCACAAACTGCATGTCTAAACTTGAAACCATATTTGACCTTGCTGTCTGTTGGATTCTTCTCTATCTGATATTCCTGGCCCACCATTTATGTGGTTTTGCCCTTTTTATTATAATATATAATGAGTCATTGAAAGAGTTTTAATAATAACTTGTCTTTTGTAGAACTGCCTTTTCTAATGATGTAAAGGCAAGCTCTAAGTTCATAGGACCACGTGTACAAGATTACATTACATTATTTCCCTTTTACATCTGCAAAAGTGCAGAAATGTCAAAGAATCCCATCTGGATCGAAGATTAAGTTACCTGTAAAGACCATAGAAGAACCAATAAATCATACACCCAAGTTCTTCAAGTGCCTTGACTAGTCCAGATTCCAATATTAATAGCCCTGTCAGACTATTTATAGGAAATGTATCCACAGGAGCGGTAAGATGCAAAACATTTCTAAATATACCAGGTCAAATGACAATTATGCCATTAGTTAAGTTTGCCAGACAATATTTTGCTAAAGATGGTTTGCCAAAATATATTTTGACAGAAGGAAAAGGAAACATCCAAAGCATCTGCATACCAGAGTCTATAAAAGTCTCTTTGGAGTGCTGTGCCCAGTCTTGACAGAAAATTTCAGAGGGTACCTTCTTGACAGAAGGTAAGTGTTTGGCTCCTATGAACTGCTGGGCAAAACATATACCTTTTAATTCCATTTAACTTCCTATAAGACTTGGATATCCACATCTCTCATGGACTGACTCTATGAGCAGTAACTTGATTGTAGATTTGAAGACAGCAAGTTTTCCTTCAACTTATTTATTAGATCTAGACATCTGTCCAACACAAAATGAGTTGCTATGTTTTCAAGCAACAGTGACATCTGCCACCAAAATCAATACCAAAATTTAACAACTTTTAAATGAAATCTAAGAGTTTAAGATTTGTGGAAGGGAGAACAGGCAATAATAACATTTATATCTGTCATAATGCAAGATGAATTATCCATAGCAAGTAATTTTTAGAAAGCCACTATTTGCTATCACAAAAAAAAACTATTTCAGAGACTTACAGTAGCATTAAAAAAAAAATCAGAGACTCTTATGGGAACAGCCAAATTTGCTAGAGTTCACAAAATTGAAATAATACTGCTAAACTTCACAAAATACTGTATGCTTAACTGCTGTTCTGTACATGGTCTCTTAGCTGGATGTCTAAGGATTAATTTTAGAGAGCTATATAAGTATTTTCAACCAAGACTAGGAAGCTTAAATCCAACTTTTGTCTTGTTCATACCTACTTTAACATTTGAAAAGATCAAAGGGCAAGAGATCTTTCTTTCACATACAGCTATTCATTCACTGACACAACATATCTTGTAGCCTCCAGAGGACCCTGCTGACTCTGGCTCCTGAAGAAGTGCAACAATGGCAACTCCAGACGCTGACATGGCCGCCTTTGGCGAGGCAGCTCCTTACCTCCGAAAGTCAGAGAAGGAGAGGATTGAGGCCCAGAACAAACCTTTTGATGCCAAGACCTGTGTCTTCGTGGTACATGCAAAGGAGTCCTATGTGAAAGGGAAAATCGAGAGTAAGGATGCAGGGAAGGTCACTGTCAAGACTGAAGCGGGAGAGGTGAATAAATGCAAAATTTACAAATAAAATTTAATTCCCACTCTGGGTTCTTAGCTGACGTACATGCATCTCTCTCTTCTGTGGCAGACCCTGACCGTGAAGGAAGATCAAATCTTCTCCATGAACCCTCCCAAGTATGACAAAATCGAGGACATGGCCATGATGACCCACCTGCACGAACCCGCTGTGCTGTACAACCTCAAAGAGCGTTACGCAGCCTGGATGATCTACGTAAGTGGCAGCAGCAGCTTCCTTTGGGCAGCCTCAGCCAGTGCTGGGCCAGGCTCAGGGGAAGCCAACGTGCTGTGTCCCTTCCTCACAGACCTACTCGGGTCTCTTCTGCGTCACTGTCAACCCCTACAAGTGGCTGCCGGTGTACAACCCCGAGGTGGTGTTGGCCTACCGAGGCAAGAAGCGCCAGGAGGCCCCTCCACACATCTTCTCCATCTCTGACAACGCCTATCAGTTCATGCTGACTGGTGAGTTTCATGATTTTCTTTACAATCACTTGGCTGTGAAGACTCACAAAGAAGAAGAAAAGTCTTTTCACTGCACAGTAGTTCAGTTTAATGTTGCTGTAAAGGTGGATCACTGTTCTTTCATCACTGTAAATAGATTTTTTACTGAACATCATCATTTAGATGAAGCTTATAGAAATTAGTGTTAAAATTTAATGTCCAATGTTTTTGGTAGGATATGATTTAATACTGAATATATTGTCAGATTTTTCATTAAAGAAATTTGGATATACTTTAAAGTTCTGCTTTTTCTTAGATGAAAGGATTGTTCTTTGAATTATTTGCTAGGCAGGACTAAAAACCACTAAGGTGAATTTCTGTAAATAACACTGTGTGTAAAAGGAAAGTACTTTCAACATTGGAGTCAATGTTTCCTATGGTAACTTTACAAAAACTCTGGAAGCAGTCTGAGTCAGAAATTGCAGTGAAACCTGCTCAGAAAATTGATAACTTCCTTCCTCCATCTCAGAAAAAAATTCTTCTTTTTCATTCATTAATATAAAGGAAAGAAATACCAGAGAAGGGTAGTGACAACTTTTCTAGCATTGTCTAAATATTCAGAATTTTAGGAAAGAGCAGATTGGTCAGAAATATACATAACAGTATAATAACATGTATTTTAATTTGTTTAAAAAATCTTCTTCCCTCTTTTATCCCCAATTACTGTATTTAATTCTGTAACAGAGTGTTAAGAAGGTTAATTGGAAGACAATACAATGAAAACAAACAATTTAAATTGATGTTTGAGTAGTGTGTCTTATCAGGGTCGTATTCATGTAAGTTGTCTTATATTTACCCTTGCTGACACCTTCATAAGACATGCAGAAACTCTTTGAGTGCAAACCCAGACTCCTCCACAAAGAATTAGTTCTCTAATGGTTTAGTCTCTTCAGTCTTTCTAGAGATTTTTCAGTATTTATAGTGCAAAGATTTTGTCAATGGAGTCACAATGGAAGCATAGGTTAAAAAAGCAACCAGACAAAATTGTGGAAAGCAAACTCAGCTCAAGATATAGCACAGAGAAATATCAAATCTTGTTTCGGAAGTACCAAAATCTGAATATTCTAGAGCATGGCAGACTACTCTGGTAAAGGTTACTACATATTTATGATGTTACTCTGATTTTCTTTAGGCAATAATCAGTTGGCCAACAACATAAAAAACATTTAGGAGGCTTATTGACTGATCAGGAGTGGTTGTTCCTATGTAATAAAGTTTATGAGAAGCACATGCTCCAGTTCAATTCATCTTACTGATAGGCCATTTAATCAGCAACTCTATAAAATTGATCCTCAGTTGGAATCATTGTCATAAACAAAATTAACAGTGGGACATGAAGGGAATATCCAGAAAAAGAAGAGCATGTTTCTATACCTGGCATCACCTCAGGGTCAAGACATCAGCTTCCCAGCTGAATCTAGGAACATTAAATATTGAAAAGGAAGTAGGGGTGAACGTAGACAGGTTTATTAATGGAAATAGATGCCTACTGCTAGTGCATCTTCGAAAAGTCAGAGGAACAATTTTATCAATGATATTCATGACGCATAATAACAATCTCTTCTTTTCTGCCTTGTTCACAGATCGGGAGAACCAGTCCATCCTGATCACGTACGTACACCCCCTGCACGGGTCCCTGTGGGGCTGCCCCCTGCCAGGGGACCTCCTGCCTGACCACGCACCCTCTGCTTCTCCCTTGGCTTTGGCAGCGGAGAATCCGGGGCCGGGAAGACTGTGAACACCAAGCGTGTCATCCAGTACTTTGCAACAATTGCAGCCAGTGGGGACAAGAAGAAGGAGGAGCAGACATCAGGCAAAATGCAGGTGAGTTAGCAGACAAATGGTGGCATCAATGCTTTTGTCTGTTCCTGTCAGGATGTTTGGAAGGGATTGGTATTAATAATTATGTCTCTGCAGGGAACGCTTGAGGATCAAATCATCAGCGCCAACCCACTGCTGGAGGCCTTTGGAAATGCCAAGACCGTGAGGAATGACAACTCCTCACGCTTTGTAAGTTCCTGCTTTGCATAAAATCTCTCCCCCTCATGGCAACACACAGGATGCCTGAGCAGTTCTTCATGCAAAGGAGACAGCAGCAGAACACATCCAGGCTGACCTGCTGCTGCTTCTGCTTCACAGGGCAAATTCATCAGAATCCACTTTGGGGCCACAGGCAAACTGGCTTCTGCTGACATTGAAACTTGTAAGAGATTATTCTCCTGGACTGCTCCCATCCCTTCCCAAATTCCCATCTCCATGTACATTCCTACAAGTGTCTAACTCTTTCTACCTCTCTGGGCAGATCTGCTGGAGAAGTCCAGAGTCACTTTCCAGCTCAAGGCGGAAAGGAGCTACCACATCTTTTATCAGATCATGTCCAACAAGAAGCCAGAGCTAATTGGTAGGAAAGAGCATTTTGGTTTTTTGGGGTTGATCACTGAGGAACAGTTCTCTCTCTCACCTGATTGGCATAAGTAACCCTATGCCTTGCCTCTTCCTGCTTTCAGAAATGCTCCTCATTACCACCAACCCTTACGATTTCCACTATGTGAGTCAAGGGGAGGTGACTGTCCCCAGCATTGATGACCAGGAGGAGTTGATGGCCACAGATGTAAGTAACACAGCAACAAGGTACTGACTGGGCATGTCTTGAGGGTGACATCTCTGACCTACTAGAGACACACTTTTGAATTCATTCTTGACTGCAGAGTGCCATTGACATCCTGGGCTTCACTGCAGATGAGAAAACAGCCATCTACAAGCTGACAGGGGCTGTTATGCACTATGGAAACCTGAAGTTCAAGCAGAAACAACGAGAGGAGCAGGCAGAGCCTGATGGCACTGAAGGTATCAGCAAATTCAGGGGCTGATTTGTGCCAAGCCCTTCTCTGCCTCCAGAGGCACATTTGCCCAAGTGTCCATGTAAAACATTGAGAATCCCATTTTTGCCTCTGGTCCCTCTAACTGCAGAGGTTCTTTCCTAGTCATGGGAAGTTCCATTATTCTATCCAATGGTAGCTCCCAAACACAAGCTGCCTGAAAGCAGGAACTTCAATTTCAATACAGGATATCTCTCTCTCTGTCTTGAAAACTTCCAAGCAGTAAGATACCCTGATGGGAAATTGTGTTTTTGGTGAAATAACTCTGCAAGCTGTGCTACCCAGAAATCCCTTCCCACAGAAAGAGAACATGCCTTGCCTTATGTTTTGCCAGCGGCTTTTGTTCTTCTGAGTAATTCCAGGTTCAAGGTTTTCCTATGGAAGTGATACTTGGTCTTGCTTTCAAAGAAGACCATCAGTAGTGTCCAGCTTTTGCATTCCTTCTTGGGCCTTCTGTATGGGATGATAAATGTTCTTCCATTCCTAGAACATGAACAGCAGAGTTGTTCACATCACCTGAATTCTAGATATTGAATGTAAAAAAAATACTCTCTCTCTCTCTCTCCCCACCTCTAGTGGCTGACAAGGCTGCCTACCTAATGGGTCTAAACTCAGCTGAATTTCTCAAGGCCTTGTGTTATCCCCGAGTCAAAGTCGGAAATGAGTACGTGACCAAAGGTCAAAACGTGACACAGGTAACATCTGACAGTTGAAATTACACACCTTGAAGGGGTATGTGGCCATTTTTCCTTGCCTCTCAGAAGTAACTGCAGTCCTGTCTCCTCTGCTCTAGGTGAACAATTCAGTGGGTGCCCTGGCAAAGGCAGTGTTTGAGAAGATGTTCCTGTGGATGGTTGTTCGCATCAACCAACAGCTGGACACAAAGCAGCCCAGGCAGTACTTCATTGGTGTGCTGGACATTGCTGGCTTTGAGATCTTTGATGTAAGGAGCAAGGATTTGTCACCACAGTGAATCAATAGGCAAGGAGGGGTCATGAGGACTCAGAAATACAAAGAGGACTAAGGCTCACACAGCTATGGGCCAAAGGGTTGGATACTCTTGTAAAGGTAGTGGTCTGGACAAGTTCTCAGCATGTTTCCTGTGCTGTGAATGCAGTGATGATGCAAGGACTTCTGTGTCAGAACACAAAATTTGATTAAACATAGATTTAATCCAGGGAAATTCTTGGGTGGGACACTGAGGAGGTTTCTACTGTCCAGGAGCACAGAGAATTGACACCATGGACTACTGAGCTTACCATAGATTTGCAGTTGAGTAGTGCAGTGAAAAAGAATTGTAACTTTTGGCTTGATTTGCGAAGCCATAATTAAAATGTCCTTCAAGGACAGTGAGTGTTAGAGTAGAAGTTCTGCTAAGGAAACACATGCTGGCCCAGTAGGGTTGGGACTGGTGTTTCAACTTCAAACAGCCTTAGGAGAATGGCAGCAAAGGCCTGGGTGTTTTGGCACACCCTGATAACCTGTGCATCTCTCCTTGCTTTGGGCAGTTCAACAGCTTTGAGCAGCTGTGCATCAACTTCACCAATGAGAAACTGCAACAGTTCTTCAACCACCACATGTTCGTGCTGGAGCAGGAGGAGTACAAGAAGGAGGGCATTGAATGGGAGTTCATTGACTTTGGCATGGACCTGGCTGCCTGCATTGAGCTCATTGAGAAGGTACCTTTGCCATGCAAGTATATGATGGCTCTTGGAATTCTGTGAGCTTTCTGAGGTACAGCCAGCTCAGAAAGAACTTATAGCTTGACATGTAGCATCAGTTAAGGAAAGTATTTTGCACAGAAATTTAGTTTAGCCTGGGAAATGAACATCAGTCTGCATCATCTGGTCTTCAAGCATGGAAAAGTAACATGGGCTCCCACCAACAGACTTCTAAAAACAAACCCCATTCAGTCTCCTTTTCTTCCTTCTCCAAAGGCTCAAATCCAAAGTCCACAGACAAATTTGAGAAATAAATATCATATCACTTGACCTTCCCAAACTAAAGAGCCCTTGAAGCTGTTTTCCTCACTATTTTTCACTTTACCATTGCTCCCCCAATTCTACACCCAATTCTCATGTGAACTGGACAGACGTTCTACCAGTTCTGTGAAGATAGGCTGCAGGGAGGCAAGGGATGGCAGAAATAAACTCCTTGACTGAGAACAACTCCTGGTAAACCTAGGCTTTCCTCCAGGCTGAGATGCTGCCAACAGCACAGCCAACCTTTGATGTTCATGGCACAGGCTTCTTGTCATTGTCATAGAATCACAGAATAGTTTGGGTTGGAAGGGATGGCAAAGAACATTTTGTTCCAATCCCCTACCATGGTGGGGAACGTTCCTTCCACTAGACCAGGCAGGTGAACGTCCCCTCCAAAGTGATATTGAGCATTTCCATTATAACCTTTCCTTGTCCCTTCTTGTGATTCCCCCCAGCCCATGGGCATCTTCTCCATCCTGGAAGAGGAGTGCATGTTCCCCAAGGCAACTGACACCTCTTTCAAGAACAAGCTCTATGACCAGCACCTGGGCAAGTCCAACAACTTCCAGAAGCCCAAGCCTGCCAAAGGCAAGGCTGAGGCCCACTTCTCCCTGGTGCACTACGCTGGCACAGTGGACTACAACATCACTGGCTGGCTGGAGAAGAACAAGGACCCTCTGAATGAAACTGTCATTGGGCTGTACCAGAAATCATCTGTGAAGACCCTGGCTTTACTTTTTGCCAACTATGGTGGAGCAGATGCAGGTCAGTTTTGTGGAAATTTTTTTTCAGTGTAGGACAAAGTTTTCTAAGCATTAAATCTGCAAACACTCTAAATATAAAGTGTTTTTGTGTTCTGTAGTATCCAATACATCTTTTCCATATTATTTAATTTTTTTTTTCTTTTCTCTGATTTACAGATGCTGGTGGTGGTGGCAAGAAGGGAGGCAAGAAGAAGGGTTCTTCCTTCCAGACTGTGTCAGCTCTTTTCAGGGTAATTAGAGTATTAATTATCTCTTTGAAAATGGAAAACATTTTTATTCTGAATCTGAAAGGTCTGTTTCCATTTGGGATATAACTCTTGTCATCCTTTAAAATCCTTCCCTTTCCATCCTTGGAACTTACAGAATATTCCTTTTTTAATGCCATGCCCTTTTTTGAATATTCAATTAAAATATCTGAAGGGTTAAATTCACCTACTTATTTAGGAATGAGAAACTTTTCATCTAACTTCTTAAAATCCTCTCCACAGCATTCAGATATATTTCCTTGACTTGTTTTATGTTTCTAGGCAGATTTTCAGTACTTACTCATAGTAAAATTTGAAAATAATAGATCAAACAGAAAAAGCAAAAGAAATTACCCCAAGATTATAGGATTTTAAGACAATGACTTGATTTCAATGTGGAAAAGGAGTGAAAGTTAAATTACATCAAATTAATTACTTGCGAGGTCAGTTGACATTTACGTCTTCAAAGTTTGAGACTGAATTACTATTAAAAGGGTCATTTTATATGGACTATAAAACTATCCCCTCCATTTAGAAACAACTTACTGAGCTGCCAAATCAGATGCTAACCATGCTTGATCAAGAGTATATAATTTATTTAAGATCCCCAACAATATTGCACAAGAATTATGAGCTCAAAGGAAAACTGTGAGATAATAGCCCTGTATTTGGATGAGGAGGTCAAGGAAAAGTAATTCTAACCATTATTCCATAAAAGAGCTTCAAACCCAAAATTTGGGAGCCTTCAGCTTCCAATTGTCCTTTTGGGAGTTCTGCAAGTTTTTTTAGAGAAGGCAGGTCTGCATCCTGAAACACTCGTTTAATACATCCACTGTTAAGATTCCAGTGCTAACACTTAATAATGTAAACTTCATTTCATGATCTCACAGGAGAATTTAAACAAGCTGATGGCTAACTTGAGAAGCACTCACCCCCATTTTGTACGGTGCATCATCCCAAATGAAACTAAAACACCTGGTAAGGCAAGCCAACAGGAGGAAAACTTGAGCAGCAGATGCTCTTCTCCTGAGTGTCAAACAGCAGGGTAGTTACTAATGGTGGTATTTGTCAGGTGCCATGGAGCACGAGCTGGTGCTGCACCAGCTGCGCTGTAACGGCGTGCTGGAAGGGATCAGGATTTGCAGGAAAGGGTTCCCCAGCAGAGTCCTCTATGCTGACTTCAAACAGAGGTAAGAGCTCTGCATCCTTCTGCCAGTTCAGACCAAGCTGAAGAGCCTGATCATTATAATATACTTTGAACTTTTTATTTTAAATTGGTACTGATCATTAATATAGATGTTTCACCATGAGTTTATGATGATGTCGCAGTTCTGAGATCAGGATTGTTTTGTACTTAGAATTACTATTAAAAACATTTCCTATATCCTGTCCTGACAGGCTGAACCATCTCCAGGCATGAGATTGGTTCAGTGGTACAGTCTGAAAAGTTCTGGTGGTGGTTTCAATGATTGTGATTTCTTCATGTTTTGTTCCCTTTTGCAGATACAGAGTACTAAATGCCAGTGCTATCCCAGAGGGACAGTTCATGGACAACAAGAAAGCTTCAGAGAAGCTCCTTGGGTCCATTGATGTAGACCATACCCAGTACAAATTTGGTCACACCAAGGTAAAAACAAGACCTGTGTAAGAAGTTTGTCAAAAGCAGTCAGAATGGGCTCTGTCAGGGAATCAGGCACAGCACAGTAACATAACAGAGCTGCCGGACTAGGGGCTGCTTTCAGCAAGTGCCCAGTCACACAGTACTCAATCAAGGCAAGTGAGGATGACCTAGGAATGGTACTCAGGCTCAGCTGAGAGTCCACACCATCAGTCAAGTTTGTTACAATAAGGATGGTCTAAGCTGAAGCCATAAAACCTTCAAGATTTGTCAGGGTCAGACACAGGCTAAAAAGGCAAGGCCCTAGTCATTAATTCATGGACATATTCACAGCACTGAGATTGGTCTACCATCAAGCCAGGAATTAAGTTAATAGGCATGGTAGAGCTCACTGGTGTCCATGACCAAGCACAGGAGTGGCTGAGGCTGTGGCTGAACTGGAAGCCAGTACTCATGACTCATAGCTCAGACAAGGACTGAATGCTTAAGGCTGAGATTATGGGAAGTCCTAAGCCCTGGGACAGAGGATTTGGAAGAGGGCCCAAGGTGATACTGATCATGGCCATTAAAGTCTTTCAGCAATCTGAATGACTCTGTGCTTCTGTTCTGTTGTACATCACAATCACCTGGTACAACTTTTCCTTTCTCAAGGTGTTCTTCAAAGCTGGGTTGCTGGGACTCCTGGAGGAGATGCGAGATGACAAGTTGGCAGAAATTATCACTCGCACACAAGCCAGGTGCAGGGGCTTCCTGATGAGAGTGGAGTATAGGAGAATGGTGGAGAGGAGGTAGATATTTCTCATATTTAGTTGATTTTCATGCAACTTTACTGATGAAGTTCAAATTAATCACACAAAAGTCATGTAATAACTGTGAGAATTGCATTTCAGGGAGTCCATCTTCTGCATCCAGTACAATGTACGTTCATTCATGAATGTCAAACACTGGCCATGGATGAAGCTGTTCTTCAAGATCAAGCCCTTGCTGAAGAGTGCAGAGTCTGAGAAGGAGATGGCCAACATGAAGGAAGAGTTTGAGAAAACCAAGGAGGAGCTTGCGAAGTCTGAAGCAAAGCGGAAGGAGCTGGAGGAGAAAATGGTGGCCTTGGTGCAGGAGAAAAATGACCTGCAGCTCCAAGTGCAGGCTGTGAGTATCACTGTTCATTTTTCCATGGAAGAGGAATGATATACTGTAAAATGCTTCTTGTCCTGCACAGAGACTCACAGGAATTATTGGGTGGTAGAAAACAGCCTAAGTCCCACACTCTGGGGCATTCTAATATTGAGTAAACAGGTACTGGTAGGGGCATAGTGGCAGACTCACATGGCACTCACCATTGCTGTTGTCTGAGGAAGAGCCATGTAATAGCAGCCAATGTTATTGAACAATGGAGAACACAGAGCTGGAAGGGAAATATCTCAACTTTCAAAGCAGTGCTTCTGTCTAACACAGTAAAGGCAAAACTGAGAAAGACCTACTTCTCCTACTTACACTATACAAGGAAGCCTTGATGTTTTTCAGAAACATGGATGCTTCCCATTCAAACACAAATAAGGCAAGGGAGTTTCTTAATACCCAATGAAATGATCAGCTAATTACCACAGAAGATACTAGATGTGGCCTGGAAAGAAGCCACAGAGGTAGCTGATAGGCCAGAGCTCTATTGGACATGAAATTGGTAAAAAAGTGATACAATTTTTTCTCTAAAAATGTGTTCTCAGAAAATGAAAAGCCTCTAAATAAAAAATATTTTAAGACTTTGTTGAGACAACTAAAAAGTGAGTAGATACAATTGCCATGAGAAAAAAAAAAATATTCCAAGCCCTTGCTTAGGCTGAAATTAGAAATTGAATTAGAATGTTCTATTCTGCATTAGTGCTTGTGCTATGAGACATTGACATAGATAACTGTCCTGGGAGACAAAATTAGGAGACACAAAAACTTTGGAATAAATATTGATTCCAAAGAATAAGGTTTGCCTGTAGACACCACTCAATGCGTGATTTAGACTTCTGTTGCTGGACTTGAAGGTCAGGTTCAGCTGCTACTTTTAAACCCACCTATTCTGTGACTAAAAAAGGCAGAGAAAAGAAATTCCAAAACCCACAAAATTCTGTCTCCCCACTAGGAAGCAGACAGCTTAGCTGATGCTGAGGAAAGGTGTGACCAGCTCATCAAAACCAAAATCCAGCTGGAAGCCAAAATTAAGGAGGTGACAGAAAGGGCTGAGGATGAAGAGGAAATTAATGCTGAGCTGACAGCCAAGAAGAGGAAACTGGAGGATGAATGTTCAGAGCTGAAGAAAGATATTGATGACCTTGAGCTAACACTGGCCAAGGTGGAGAAGGAAAAACATGCCACTGAAAACAAGGTATGAGGCAGAGCCTGTCACTCGCACTCCAGAAAATGGGCTGTGTGCTATTACAGGACTTCTACATTTACTTCCTTTATTTACATTTGTTCCCGTTTTCCATAAGGTGAAAAACCTGACTGAGGAGATGGCAGCCCTGGACGAGACCATTGCCAAGCTGACAAAAGAGAAGAAAGCCCTCCAAGAGGCCCATCAGCAGACCCTGGATGACCTGCAGGTAGAGGAAGACAAAGTCAATACTCTGACCAAAGCCAAGACCAAGCTGGAACAGCAAGTGGATGATGTAAGCACACAAACAGAGCAGGAACAGGACAGGTATGGGGGCTGGCCTGGCCAGTAGAGGCCTGATGGTCTTGTTGTGTTTAGCTGGAAGGGTCCCTGGAGCAAGAGAAGAAACTGCGCATGGACCTGGAGAGAGCTAAGAGGAAACTGGAAGGAGACCTGAAACTGGCCCAGGACAGCATCATGGATTTGGAGAATGATAAGCAGCAGCTGGATGAGAAACTGAAGAAGTGAGTGTGGCTCTGGGGCACCTGAGGGCTGGGCTGTAGCACTTGTCTTTTTCCTTGAGCTCTAACACTGTTCACTTGGCCCAAAGGAAAGACTTTGAAATCAGCCAGATCCAGAGCAAGATTGAGGATGAACAAGCCCTGGGCATGCAATTTCAGAAGAAAATCAAGGAGTTGCAGGCAAGTCTCTGTTCCTTGCCCTCCCTTGCTCAGGCTCATCTCAGGCATGAGGAGGGCATGGGTGTGAAGGGTCCCTGTGTTGTGCAGGCCCGCATTGAGGAGCTGGAGGAGGAAATTGAGGCCGAGCGAACCTCTCGCGCTAAAGCAGAGAAGCATCGCGCTGACCTGTCCAGGGAGCTGGAGGAGATCAGCGAGCGCCTGGAGGAAGCAGGAGGGGCCACAGCAGCTCAGATTGAGATGAACAAGAAACGTGAGGCAGAATTCCAGAAGATGCGCCGTGACCTGGAAGAGGCCACGCTGCAGCACGAAGCCACGGCTTCCGCCCTGCGCAAGAAGCACGCGGACAGCACAGCTGAGCTGGGGGAGCAGATCGACAACCTGCAGCGCGTGAAGCAGAAGCTGGAGAAGGAGAAGAGTGAGCTGAAGATGGAGATTGATGACTTGGCCAGCAACATGGAGTCTGTCTCCAAAGCCAAGGTATGGAGCTGCAGGAGAACATGCTCACAGGGACAAAGTGTGGCACAAAAGCTGCCTCTTCCAGACACATCCCAGAAACAAAATCCCCACTGTGACAATAGGGCAGAGTGCAGTCCATCATCTCCTTTCCCTTCCTGTGTTTCTTCTCCAGGCCAACCTGGAGAAGATGTGCCGCACACTGGAAGACCAGCTGAGTGAGCTTAAAACAAAGGATGAGCAGAATCAGCGCATGATCAATGACCTGAATACGCAAAGAGCTCGTCTGCAGACAGAGTCAGGTGAGACATCCTCATCCCCAAAGCTCAATGGCAGGACCTGCATGCCCTGAGCAAACCAGGGCTGCAAGGTGGCAGCTGGTTTAAGCTCTCCAGGCCATTCCTGGTTACATGGCTTTACAGGTAGAAAGTGTCATAGGAGGAACCATTTGCTTCCTTTTTTCCCTTTCCTTCCCAGGTGAATACTCCCGCCAGGTGGAGGAGAAAGATGCTCTGATTTCTCAGCTGTCTAGGGGCAAGCAAGGATTTACCCAACAGATTGAGGAACTCAAGAGACATCTAGAGGAAGAAATCAAGGTCTGGAAGTACCCTACTGCCCACAGTCTATATCAACCCCAAAAGCATCTGCAGAATTCTGTCTCACACTACACTGCTTCAATGTTCCTTTCCTAAACACACATAGGACTGGAGGGAACAGCACTAATGCACAACCCCTCACTCTTCGAGTAGAGAGGGAAGGGAGCAGGATACTTTAGATGCTGGAGGAAGTCCTTCACGAGATTCTGATGATCCTCTGTAGGACACAATTCAGCCACACATATCGCAACATAAACACAAACAGCAGATTACTGTCCCCAGATGAGCTGTCACTAACGTGTCCTGATGCTCCAGAATATGTCAATGAGGGCTTCAGCAGCTCCATGCTCTACATTTTCCCAATTAAATTTTCATTCCACTTTCTCTGTCAAGTTCACAGTCAAGAAACATTTCGCGATAAGTATTCAACTTGCCAAACCCAATTTCCCCACAGGCCAAGAACGCCCTGGCCCACGCCCTGCAGTCTGCTCGCCACGACTGTGACTTGCTCCGGGAACAATATGAGGAAGAGCAGGAGGCCAAGGGGGAGCTGCAGAGAGCCATGTCCAAGGCCAACAGTGAAGTGGCCCAGTGGAGAACCAAATACGAGACGGACGCGATCCAGCGCACGGAGGAGCTCGAGGAGGCCAAGTATGTGGGGAGGCAGGATGGCAAATGATGGGAGAAAACTGAAACTGGTCAAGGGTAGTTGGAATCTCTGAGAGTGGTTAAGACCAGAATGGGAGGTGGCAAGGACATGCTGTCTTTGTAAAAAAAGAGGAAGGATGGAGGGAGAGAAAAAGTGTAGGTTAGAAGAGAAAACATAGGCAATAGAAGTGCTAAGACAGGCCTAATCCTCCACAGGTGGAGGACATAGCAAATGATAGATTTTTCCATATCTGTCAAAAGTGTTCAGTTCAAAACCCCCTAAAGTGACAATCCTGCCCTCTTACAACGTTTTAGAGTTGATGCCCTTCAAAGGTCTAACATGGCACTGTGTTTTTCTCCTCCCAGGAAGAAGCTGGCCCAGCGCTTGCAGGATGCAGAGGAACATGTGGAGGCTGTCAATGCCAAATGTGCCTCCCTGGAAAAGACAAAGCAGAGGCTGCAGAATGAAGTGGAGGACCTGATGATTGACGTGGAGAGATCCAATGCTGCCTGTGCTGCTCTGGATAAGAAGCAGAAGAACTTTGACAAGGTCCTTTGGCCTCCAGCACCAGCACTCCTGGCCAGAGCATGGCCCCGTGATGGCCACAGCCCGACTCACACCCTGTTTCTCTTCAGATCCTGGCAGAATGGAAGCAGAAGTATGAGGAAACGCAGGCTGAGCTGGAGGCCTCGCAGAAGGAGTCGCGCTCTCTCAGCACGGAGCTGTTCAAGATGAAGAATGCCTATGAGGAGTCCTTGGACCACCTGGAAACCATGAAGCGGGAGAACAAGAACTGCAGCGTAAGTCCCTGGCCTCTGCTCCTGATGGCCTTGCTCCATCAGCCATTATCCCCACTTCATGGCTCTGGGCCTGCAGGTCTGAAGATGCCTGCCCTTGGTGGACCAGGACCTTTCCCGTTCTGCTCTGTGCCTGACCATGCCATTGGTCTTTGTTCCCACAGAGGAGATTTCTGACCTGACGGAGCAGATTGCAGAGGGAGGGAAGGCCATTCATGAGCTGGAGAAAGTGAAGAAGCAGATTGAGCAGGAGAAATCTGAACTGCAAGCCTCCTGGAGGAAGCTGAGGTACATGCAATGTTAATAAATGGTGTCCCGCCAAGAATATGGGTGTAGTCCTTTGGAGAGACAGCAGGAAAGCAAGCATGCCTTTCATGTGGAATGCAAAAAAGCTTTTTTAGGAATTAAGACACTCTTCATGTTGAATTTGCAGGCCTCCCTGGAACATGAGGAGGGGAAGATCCTGCGCCTGCAGCTTGAGCTCAACCAGGTGAAGTCTGAGATTGACAGGAAGATAGCAGAGAAAGATGAGGAGATTGACCAGCTGAAGAGAAACCACCTCAGAATTGTGGATTCCATGCAAAGCACTCTGGATGCTGAGATCAGGAGCAGGAATGAAGCCCTGAGGCTGAAGAAGAAGATGGAGGAGACCTGAATGAAATGGAGATCCAGCTGAGCCATGCCAACCGCCAGGCTGCAGAGGCCCAGAAGAACCTGAGGAACACCCAGGCAGTGCTAAGGTCGTTCAGCAGAGCTATAGAAAGGGAAATGAGATCCCTGACATTTTTTTCCACAGAACTGACACCTGGAAATCTCACTTGTGTCTCTTTCCAGGACACTCACTGCACTTGGATGATGCTGTCAGGACACAGGATGACCTGAAGGAGCAGGTGGCCATGGTGGAACGCAGGGCAAACCTGCTGCAGGCTGAGGTTGAGGAGCTCCGGGCAGCCCTGGAGCAGACAGAGAGATCAAGAAAACTGGCTGAGCAGGAGCTTCTGGATGCCACTGAACGTGCACAGCTCCTCCATAGCCAGGTCAGGCACTGCTGGAAATTATTACCATTCACAATTGGGAATAACAAAGAATTAAATTGTTATGCATCTTTTATGTGACTACTCTGTAAATATTTGAAGAAATGTGCTGCAACATATCCTGTCCAGCCAGCCCTCCATTTCTGGTTTACTGCTCTAGTGTTAAGAAGTCTCTTGCACTAAAGACTTTCCTAAACTCTACTTGCATTTTCACACCTTGATATGGAGGCATTTGGTCTGACAGTAGGAATCCTGTCTTTCCTGTTGCACAGAACACCAGCTTGATCAACACCAAGAAGAAGCTGGAAACGGACATTGCCCAGATCCAGAATGAAATGGAGGACACCATCCAGGAAGCCCGCAATGCTGAGGAGAAGGCCAAGAAGGCCATCACAGATGTGAGTTGGACACTCCTGCCATTGCTGATGGTGAATGTAGCCTCCCCAGAATATCTCCAGTCCTAAAATGATTTTGACCTTTTGCTCTGGTCAGGCGGCCATGATGGCAGAAGAGCTGAAGAAGGAGCAGGACACCAGTGCCCACCTGGAGAGGATGAAGAAGAACCTGGACCAGACAGTGAAGGACCTGCAGCACCGTCTGGAAGAGGCCGAGCAGTTGGCACTGAAAGGGGGGAAGAAACAACTTCAGAAGCTGGAGGCCAGGGTGTGTAGGGCTGGGCTTGTGTCTGAGTGTGGCTGTGTTGTGTCCTTGGAGAGACGTTGTCAGGGAAGCTGCAGGGCTGGGCTTGTCCTTGCAGGTGCGGGAGCTGGAAGGTGAGGTTGATGCTGAGCAGAAGCGCAGCGCTGAAGCCATCAAGGGTGTGCGCAAGTACGAGCGGAGGGTGAAGGAACTGACCTACCAGGTAAGGCAGGACAGGCTTTGCTCCTGCTCTCACACGGTTTGCTCACAGCAAAGCACATTTTGCCCAGGCCATCCCCAAGGGGAATTGTTAACCTTGCCTGATGCAGAACCAAGAATTGACTCTCTTTCCTGTTCTCCAACCACTCTAGTCTGAGGAAGACAGGAAGAATGTGCTCAGGCTGCAGGATCTGGTGGATAAGCTGCAAATGAAAGTGAAGTCCTACAAGAGACAGGCTGAGGAGGCTGTGAGTATTGCTTGCAGAATGGGAAAAGGCCACACTCCATTGGGGCAGGACACACATTGAATGGGGCTGAATACCAGCAGAGGGGTATGAAACAAACTCCCAAGACAAAACTGTCTTGGCCACGCTATTTTGCTGTTGTGTCAGGAGGCCTTGGTGAGCTCTGAGCGCCCCACAGTCAGGAACTTTCTTTAAGGGAGCTTCTGCAGCCTGTTCCACACAGCAGGGCAGAGTAAACAAACCCGGGGGCCACACCCACTGACTGACACATTCCTGAGTCTCTGCTACTAATCAGCAGCAGAAGCCTTCAGGGTCTTCCCAACCCAGTAAGTCACACTGACAATTGGGCAGGATATAGTGAGAAGGCAAGTACAGAAATGATACATCCAAGGTGTGAAATTGCTCCTCACTTGTGACATAGCCCAGTTAAAGCTTGTCCCAGTAGGTTCCTAAAAAGAGCAGGATGAGGAGCTCTGTGTGAGGCTGCTGTGTGAGCAGTGGTGGGAGCAGGATGGAGATTTGCAAGGCTGACTTGCAGCAGGAGTGAAATCCCTGTCCTGTGCTCCTGAGCCCTGATTTCCTCTCCTCTCACAGGAGGAGCTGTCCAATGTCAACCTGTCCAAGTTCCGCAAGATCCAGCACGAGCTGGAGGAAGCCGAGGAGCGGGCTGACATTGCAGAGTCACAGGTCAACAAGCTCCGAGTGAAGAGCCGGGACATTCGTGGCAAGAAGATAGAAGAGGAAGAGTGAGAATGTCACAAGGCAGCAAAGTGACCTGAGGGCTGCACAAAATGTGAACCCTCTGTCACTGTCTTCCAGATTTGATAGTTGCAATCATCTCAATACATAGGGAATAAAGAGTAGATTCATTTGCATTCACATCATGAGCAGTAGTTTTCATTTGGTTTTGGTTTTTATGGGTGAGGTCTGTATCACCATTAGTCTTTAGACACAGTTTTGTCTTCTTAAACCTTTGTGGAGCTTTATGGTGGTAGAGCTTTTTATCATCTAATTTCCAAATGATTATCCCTTCTATAACACTTTAGCCAATGATTAAAGAAAGCTTCTTACTCACATAAGTTAGCCTGAAAGACACAGGTGAAAGAGAAAAGTTATTTGTCCTGTTGCCTGTGTTGGTCAAGCTGCTGTTAGAGTAGTCAGAGTGGTGTTGAAAAGGAAGAAACATTTTCAATGAAATTATGTTGTTTTAAGCACTAAGGACAAGGAAGGATTCATTAGAAATGTACATTACAAGGCTTCTATGACACTCAGCAAACAGTGCCATTAAATAGTACACCAAATTAGATAATGTTAAGTCACGAAACTGTACAGATAGGGAAACAAAATGCAGTATAATTCGTGAAGAGATGGACTCTGGGCTGACAATCCCTTGTCATGAGAGAGTTCTGCCACATGTTCTGTGTAACTGTGTGGAAAGATCAGCTCATTTCTCAGCAATGGTAGAAGAGAAAATAAGAAGAAACAAGGTCAAGGACACTACACCCTGGGACTTAGGGGTAAGTTTTCTAAGATAACCTTGTATAGAAGGAAAAGGGCAAACTGCACTTCTGTAAGAAGATGCACCATTTATTGGAAATGCTGTAAAATGCCTTCTCCATCTCAGGAGATAGTCATAGACGTTTGAACCCTACAGGTGGACCTAAAATCTTGGGATGTACACATGAAAGTATATGAAATGGTAGAAACAAGTTCCATCAGAGAGATCAGCTTCAGGCTGGAGGCCTAAGGCGATGTTGGGGAGTGGCAGGATGGTGAGCGCCCCACCAGCTTTGTGGAAGCTGAGATGAGGGGTAAGGGATTGCAAGAAAACTGCCTGTCTGCTCCTCCACAGGTGAAGAGACCCTGAACAGATCATGGGCCCACTGTCCCACACTTACATCTGTCCCAGCATTGGTGACATGTGAAGAAAGCACAGGCAGCTGTGGTGATGTCCCAGGGTGGGTGCTGGTGTAGGGCATAAAGACATCATTTGGGCTGTGGCCGTGCCTTTTGCCTCACCATTTAGGCTGTTGATATCAGGGCAAGGCTCCATCAGCTTTATTCTCAGCTTCAGGCCCCAACAGCTCCTGTCAGTCACAGGGAACTCCCGGGACAGCAGCTGAGCAGGCCCTGTGCTCCAGGCACCCAGTGCCAGGGGATGGCAGCCTGGAGCCATCGAGGGGACCCTGCTCTGGGCCCTGCTCCACTGCAGACCAGCAACGAGATCTTGCTGAAACCTGGTGCTTTACACCTGGCCCTTCTTGTTGAAACCTGGGTCTTTAAACCTCCTGAAACTGCCTGGCCTATCTCATTGAAACCTGTGCCCTTTAAGCCTGCCTAAACTGCCTGGCCTATCTCACTGAAACCTGGGTGCTTTAAACCTGCCAAAACTGCCTGGCCCATCTCGTTGAAATCTGGGTGCTTTAAACCTGCCTAAACTGCCTGGCCTAGCTGTTAGGAGCAAATCACAGCAGAGGGTTAAAATTCAGCCAGGTGGGTCAGCCAGTTTCATGTGTTCCCCACTGAAACACAACAAAGACAGATGGATGGGCCAAAGAACATCTTGGAAATGTTTAGGTCAGGAACAGTGGAAGAAAAGACCCTGATCTGGCAGAAGCAGCCACTGCTCAGTGGACAGGGTCTCATCTGCACTGGGCCCTCTGCCCAGAAAGGGAACCATGGAGGTGCTTGGGAGTGTGTCACTAACAAAAGTACAAGATACTGTGTCAGTGGCCCTGCCACCTCTGCTGCACACAGTGTGGAGCAGCATGAGGAGAGCAATTACAGGAGAAGGCTTCAGGGAGACTGTTGTGTTCCTCTGAGGAAGGGTTTTTCCCCTCAGAGTCCCCCTGAAGCCTGTGCCATATATTTGGACCCTTCCTCCCTATCTTACCTACTCCTGACCCTATTGGCTCAGGGCCAATATCTTTCCTTGGCCCTAAACTAGATAAACTCGTGTCTCTTCCTGTTCTCTCTCTCTCTCTCCTGGCTCTCCTGGAATATCACTTCAAGAATAAATTTTGGACTGAGGCCAGGGGTGAGAGCCACTCTTTTGAAATCTTTATTCTGTTTCTATGAAATATATTTCCCTAGAACCCCTGAGCAACTGAGCTAGCTAGAGCCCAGGGGGTGGCTAGAGGGAGTTTATTTCAGTAGACCTCCTTGAGGCCTGCAGTATATGAAAATGTCTTATAAAAAAGAGGGAGAGTGACTCACATAGGCAGATAGTCATATGAAAAGAGGGGAAAGTTTTTAAACTATAAGAGGCGAAGTTTAGAATAGATTTTAGGAAGAAATTCTTCCCTGTGAGGGTGGGCAGGCCCTGGCACAGGGTGTCCAGAGCAGCTGTGGCTGCTCCTGGATCCCTGCAAATGTCCAGGGCCTGGTTGGACGGGGCTTGGAGCACCCTGGGACAGTGGAAGATGTCCCTGCCCATGGCAAGGGGTGAGTAATGGGGTGTTGGAATCCAGCAGGACTTTAGGGTCCCTTCCAACTCAAGCCAATTATGATTCTGCAATTCTATGAAACCAGAGATTTGCCTCAGTAGCGTTTTCCTGTTTCACACTAAGTATTAATGAGGACATACTCAAAGACTCCCCATGCAATCACTGCTGATTGCACCACAGCAGAATGTGCAGAAAACCAGGTGAGGAAGGGCATGAGAGACACCCAATCCCAAACATGCTGTTTCTGTCCCAAAGGGGAAGGTTCCATCTGGGAGCCTCTGTGCAGCTGAGGCTGCAGGCACAGAAGTGTCCTCCAGCTCCAGTGCCCTCCAGTCACCTCCTTTCTCTTGCTGACAGGGATGAGATCTTTCCTTTCCTTCTGCCTTGGCATGTAGCAGTGAGTTGCCCAGCATTCTTGAAAATATTAAAAAAAAAAAAAAAAAAAAAAAAAAAGGCTGTATATAGTGAGAAAGCAGTGATGAGTGAAATGGTCTTCATAGCTTAAGAAGGATAGGAAATATGCTAATGAAATTCAGGCAAAACATAATTTAGATTTTTTTCCATGCATCATGTCTGAGTCCCACATCAGAGTTATGCTAATCTGCCTTCACCATGAAACCTCTCCAATCCTGTGAGACAAGGGTCAGTTAAGGGAATCTGCCCCCTGACTCCTTTATCTGAGTCATTTGCATCTCAACAGTAATGTCAAGCTAGCAGCTGTAATTTCCCTTCCATACACCTCTCTGTCCCTCTCTGACTCTTTTTGCCACCTGTTGTCCCTCTGCTTTCTTCACTTTACTCAGATACTTCTAAGCCTTTTTACTTCACTGAGCTGTTCTGTAACTGGAGTCACTCAGCTGCTTAAATGTGTGAAGGAAATGACATTCTGCATGTCACCTGAGTGTGGAAATAAGAGATGTGTGTATTGCTCACCTTGCCTGCACCTTCAGTACCATCATTTTCCAATCACAGGATAAACATTTACCCACCTTTCTACCCTCAGTTGGCTGTTTCAGCCAAGTTTCTCCCCAAGTTGCTTTAGACTTATGTGTGAAACAGTCTGTTGTACTGCTGGAAAGAGAAGACTTCATGTGTATGGAAGTTCATTTTCCACGTTCTCTTTGTGGGCACATGGAATGTTTGCTTCCCTTTTAAATATAGTAAATTATAAATTATAAATACACACGACATTACAGATATTAGTTCTTGAAAGCAAGTGCAAGATTAGGAAGGAGGATGGGTAACTCTGCTACTGCCTTCTATGAACTGTAGCACAAGCTAATCTTCGTCAATAATATTCTTGGGATATTTACATTTAGTCCCAGTCACTGCCTTCTACATAAGCAGATAAATTATTGGTTCCAAGTGCCTTTCTTTCTAGAAAATGACTCATTTACCATTAGTAATGGTAATTAGTGGTTTATCTCAACAAATCAATCCAAAATTCCACCTCTGTCCTCCCCAATACACCAAGTCTTTATCAGGAACATTGAAATCGATTCTTAGAGGAAAATTAAGAAAGTAGGACATCATGTTAAGCTCTCTACTTAACAAACAAGTTCTGTGGAGGATAAAGAAGGTCCTCACTATAATTATTTTAATCTGAACCAGTATTTATCAAATTTAATAAAAAAGTGTGTCCTTACCATCTCCAGGTCCTGTTCACAGCAACGAGTCAGTCAAAGTATAGCAATGAGAAGATTTGCTCTGAAGGATTAGTGTCCTAACATTTCTGCTAATCATCTGCCAACATTCCTAGAAGATCTCCTTTTACCCAGGGAACAGCAGAATGAGGCTGTATTTCCTGCATCATATCATACACACCCATGGTTCCAGGCCATATTAATCTTTCCAAGCATGCTGTTCCAATTCTGATAGCAGAGCTGACAGCAGTATTTGCAAGTTGCAGAATACATAGAGATATTTTTTTGTGTGGTTGTTGTTGTTTGGGGTTTTTTTTAAATGTAATTTGTCAATAGACCTAAACACTACATGGAGAAGTATTCTATGTGGAATGAAAATTTATTTGGTTTTTATATGGGATGTTGATTGGGCAGAGCCATCTCGTGAAGTTTTCTGCAGTTTGATCAAAACTTTAGTATCCCATTTTTCTAAGATACCATAATTAATGGTGAAGCATGAAATAAGTAGACATAATCTCAAGTACCAACATTCTTTACAGAACTCCTCTCAAAATCATCTCAAATGTCTATTTGTTGTTTCCCATGAGAATACCATTTAACTT
Source organism: Acrocephalus arundinaceus (assembly GCA_021534815.1). NCBI lineage: Eukaryota > Metazoa > Chordata > Aves > Passeriformes > Sylviidae > Acrocephalus > Acrocephalus arundinaceus. The sequence continues at coordinate 1,335,944 of JAJEOU010002598.1, forward strand.
CTGATCGGTTAAATGATCTGAGTGGCTTCCTCATGTCATCAGTCACTTCTGGTTCCATTGTAATTACTTGACTGGTACTTTTCTGACTTTATCTTGTCTTTTTAAACTATAGATTTGCTATTCTGGATTCATTTTAAAAATTTGTTTGCAGTGTGACTGAGTTGAAAGTTTTCAGCTGCATGGACTGCCAGTGATTGGTTTATATGATCTGAACTAGAATTACTTACCAGTTGACAGAATCACAAAATCATGCAATTTAGCCAATGTGTTTCAAAAAGATGGAATATATGTTAATATTTCGAATCTTTCCATGTGCTGTGACATGTTAAATTAATTTATGTCACTATTGACTCTTTCAGAATTTTTCCATCACAATGCTTTTTTTTCCTATGTACTACAGGTGGAAATTTGCTGAGCACCCTTAGGGTTCAGGTCTCCTTCACAGTATCTTGCTACATTGCATCTTATCAGGAAAAGTGACCCAGCTCTGCAGACTGCAAACTCAGATCTGCTGGCCATATTCTCTTGTCTGTTGCTCTTCTGATCCACAAATCCTGAAAATGGAATACAGTTCTACGTGAAGTGGGCTATATCCCAATGATTAGAGCATAGTCCTTATGTTATTTGATGTCACTTTGACTAATGAATACCCACAGTTCACTGTTCAGATAGTTCACTGTTCCAGCATGTGCTGTTGGCATTCCTGCACCATACATTTAATCACATATTCCAGAAACTGAAGAGATTTTATCTAACATCCGGCTAAACCTAGATCCCAAAAGATTTAGGGAGCAGAAAGGCGCATCTCGCCAGACTGAGACAGATTCTGAATGAACAAATCACCCAGCACAGGATATCTAACAAAAGTTACAGCTGGCCCTTACTTAAGCAATAAGTTTAGCTAGAGCTACAAAGAAAACAATCAGGATTGTATTTAATAGAAAGTGAGCAGTTGGTGTTTCCCTCTTTTTGCAATGTTGAGGTTTATAAAAGAAGAGGCCAAGACTTCCTGCTGGTTCAGTGTTCCTATGCCACTCTTCTAGGTTTGTTTTCTTATTATAAATCTAACCTTTTATCTGGTCTTAGCTGGACTGGAAGACATGCAATAACAACTACTGAAGATATTTTGGCAGTGTCTCAGGTACCTAGTGAATGACAAGCATGTTTGGAAAGCTTAACAGTCTGCCCGGCTTGAAAGTCACAAATGCTACCATTTCTCATCTATTTTAAACCAGCTAATTAACAAGTCAGTGTTGACAGGTAGGAAGCTTGTTGGAAAGTACATCAGTCAAAGAAGAAAGGAGAAGAATCTTTCAAAATAAATAGGATTCTGGAAGGCGAAGTGTCCTACTTCTAAGTCTTATTGAATAAAGTCTGAGTTACTAAGCCAAATTCAGTCATGTTTAGAAATCATTCCCACATATATCAGTGCAGATGGAGAAGATATCTAAAGAGCCTTTGCCTTATTAAAAACATAAATGTGGTCAAGAAGAGCTCCTTTCTATTCAACAGTAATTCTGAGTTGCAGAAACAACTCAAGAAAAAACATTTCATTAAATTCTCAAGCACTTTGTCTTGTTCTAGACAATCTCAAACATTTGTCACACCTTCTCAAAGAGTCAGAAGTGGGAAGCTTGATAATTGTTGGCTAGAGCAGTATTTCCTCTGTGAATCTGAAGTTGCCTCCTATGGAAATAATGAAGAATTCTCTCCTCCTATCATTAGGGGTTTTTTGTTAACTCCCAGGAAGAAATTAAAATACTGCTCAGAGTACAGGAAACTGAGTTGAAGGACTTTCATTTTCAGATGTCAAATGAGATGGTCAAAGAAGAAGAGCATAGTAAAATAGTAATAATCTGTCATTTCTTCTTAGATCCATTATCTATTAGGTGATTCCCATTAACCTGGAGATGAAACTAAATATGAGAAGTCATAATATTACAGGTGATTATATGCTGTAAAAGTAACTTTTGAACCAATGTACTAAAATCTGAGCTTTCTCCCTCATTTTCCTGTGTGTGGGTTTGAATGCTCTATGAAGAAAATTATTCTGTAAAGAATCTTTTCCATTAATAGCTGATTTATTGGTGCTGTAATGACTCTCTAATTGGCTGTTTTCAATTTATTAAGAGAATGGGCTAAAAATTGTGGCAGATCATTTGGTCTTAGATACTTTTCTCAGGCTTTCTCTCCTTTGACTGTTCAAGGAGGTTCTGATAATGACAGAAATTTGAATTTTATATATTAGAAGCTCAAAGACAATCCATTCCCTCACTTCTTCCAAGTACCTCCAGAGAGGAATTTTGGAACCCAATAATTTGCCAAGCCCTGAGTTCTTTAACTTTGAAGGGTGGTTTCTCAGAAGACCTAATGGCTTTAAGATTATTTATCTGTTGAACAACATTTCATTCTGCTTCAGTACACAAAGTATGGACAAAGAGGGAGCTATATTTTAATAAATTCCAAGAAAGATATTAATGAACCAAAAACTGAAGAAACTATAGCCAAGAATATAATTACTGAATGTTGAATTTACTATTTTACTGCATAGTAAAATTCCCATCAGAGGGTTTTGGAGGCACCAGGAAGGACAGTGGATCTTTATTCTCACTATAATATTAATGTTCACTCTCAGATGACTTGTCTTATTAACATAAGCCAAATGGGTCACTGGCTGCCTGTCTGAGGGAATGTCTAGCATGAGAGATTCTGTACACAGAGATAAATCAACAGAGAAATGCAAGGCCAGTTACCTTCCCTCCAATGCACAGAGCAAAGAATTCTGTTTGAGCTCCTGTGGCATCCAGCTGCTTCCTGGCATCCTCAGCAATCTGCCATTTCCTGGAAAGGGCACATTTCTGGATGGCTCAGCCACTTACTGCTCCAAAACAAGGCTAAACTGAAAGCAGTGAGGTCCAGCCTGGGAGAAGTGGCAGCAAAAATTAGGATTAAATCCCACATTAGAAAACTGTTCCTGCAGGCTGTCCTCTATTGATGCTCGTTCTCTGAGAGCTCTGACCCCACTGTCACCCCGTGGACAGCCCTTTGGCTTTTCTCCACACACATCTGCTCTTTCACAGGAGATTTTTACAGGTCTGCATGGTTTGTTCTTGCTAAACTCTCATGATTTTCCTCAGCCCTTTTTGTTTTGTCTTCCCTCAGGTTTTGTTTGGATGCCCTTTGTAAATCAGTATCTGTGCTGAGTAAGAATCTGGTGATGGCAGAGAATAATCTTGGTCAACATCTCATCTTGTGCCCAAAATCTTTTGGTTCCCAGTGTCTTCTTGACTAATCTGATATTGTGGATTTTTTTTTTAATAGAAAAAAATGCAATTTTTTAAAATGAAAAATATCAGTTGGCTTTTCTGCTATAAATGGTACATTTGGGCAACACAGAATTCCCACACTGCACTGTGTCCCTGTGTGGCATGAGAACACATTACAGAGTTTATGTCTCATTTTTGTGTTCAAGACTGAAATGAAGAAGAATTATCAGATGATGATGCTGTTGGTACTTTGCCAGCTTCTTTATTCCATTGGTTAATTTTACAGTCCAACTCTGAAACTATTAGCGTGGCTAATTGTGTGACTATTGAGGTAAATTTGTTAAAAGAAACTTGTTAAAGAAGAACTAAGCTACTGAACAATCTGAAAAAGCTCCGCTTTGTTTTGCTTCTTGGGGAATGAAATTACACACTCCTGAAGATTTGCCAAAGCCTAGAGACATTCGTGTGATGCACCTGCTCCTGTCAAAAATGGTGTTGAATTTCTTATGTGATTTACTAACATGTCATGACTAATGGACTGCTGCTGATCCAGCGTGAACTCCTGAGCATGAACAGTGCTGTTAAGAACCAATGTTTGCAGGAAGTCCTTCTCCAGTGCACTCTGATGCATACACTTTAAATGTATCAGATTATATCACTCCTTCTCTCCAGGGTCTTTTTCTGTTCTTTCATTTCCTAACCATTTGATATAGAGGCATCACTTTAATTCTTATCTCTTATGATTATGCCAAAAATAGAAAAAATATTTAGGGGCACATTGTTACACACTAATGAAGCACAGTGTGTGTAAGGGAACAGGATGGGACCCTCAGCTGTGGCAGAGAATTTCATTGCCAAAGGAAGAGCTGTGTGCAGGGAAACATGGAAGGGACCTTATGTTTTCTTATGGATTGTTGCTGAGATTTTCAGCAATTTCCATCAGCACAGAATGGCAAAGGTTTGTCCCCCATCAATGTAGGACCTTTCACAGGGACTGCTGTGCCAGGAAACCTCTTCATGGTTACTTTTTGATGTACTGATCATAACAGAATTATTTCCACCATGCTGGGTTCAAAAACAACAACAACAACAACAAAAAATCCTAAAAAAAGATATTTTTGTTACAATGTTGAAATATCTGACTCCGTGGAAGTTTGAAGAACAGTTTAAATACTTACTCATGCAGACAGAGAGTGAAGGGCTGTGATTTGTATGCTGGTCTGCTTCCAGGGCAGGGCTCCCCTCCCCTGAAATGCAGTGCTATTCTTGAATATCTTGCCAGGCATGATAGGCAGTAATTTATAATTGTAGCTAAAAGACGAGGGGTACAGCCTGTGTGAGCCTGGGAGTTGGTTATCAAACACCTCTCTTGAGGACAGTGTTCTGTAAGGATATCAGTGGTTGTCAAATAAGGAAACAGGAGGCTGTCCTTCCTGCAGCCTAAAATATCTCTTCCCAAGGTGTCAGATTGAGCCTTAAACCCTTCAGATAAAAATCCAGTTTTCATTGTTTATCATAGTCTTTCTGCAGGAAAACCATGAATTGTGCAGGATATGCAGTCCCTGACATAAGAGCAAAAGCTAACATGTCATTTTGCCTTCCTGAATGCAGCATTTGATGGCTTAAAATTTCTGAAACAGTTTGTTGCACTTTTGTGGACCCTCACAGGTGATTTGCATTAATATTCTTCATGTTTTGACTTTCTTGTTGGGAAAAAAAGTTTAACAGAAAAACGGCGTTGTGTTCCAGAGATCAAAAAATGCTCACATCTTTAACATCTTCATTAGCATTCTAGATGCTGGAACAGAGTGCACATTCAACAAATACAGAAGTGGGGGTGTGGTTGATACACCACTAACTGTGCTGTTATTAGAGGGATCTTGACAAGTTGGAGAAAGAGGCTGACATAAGTTCAATAAATAAAAATGGACAGTTCCATACCTGGGGAGCAATAACCCCATGTACCAGCACAGGTTTGGGGATGACTGCCTGGAAACAGAAAAAGGCCTGGTAGGCACAAGGCCAACACCAAAACATCCTGGGTTTCACAATGAAAAGTGTTCTGAGGTTTTGCATAAGATTGTAGAAACAAAACGTTCAACCCAGGAAAAATTATTGGGCACTAGTGATGATATTTGGTACCTGGATACCAGGCTGGTGTCCACCAGAGGGACTGAAATGGTTGGAGCCATCCCACAGTCTTTCATAACACTGTAAAAGAAAGGACAGAATGTGAATTTTTAATTGACATGCTGCTCTTCTAAATTCCCTAAAAAATTGCATTTAAAGTGTAGAAAAGTTTGAAGTCAATGTCTATTTGCTGAAGGGCAAATAGACTTTATAACTAGCCATAATCCATTCTCTTTGCTTGGATGATATCACGAAAGATATGGAATGAATATATATATTTATTTTAAAGCAATCACAAATGTTTTAAATCAAATGTTTTGATTTCTTTCTTTTTTAATAAATTATTATCTTACAGTGCTTTGCACAAACTACTGATATTGTGGATTTTTTTTTAACAGAAAAAAATCTGCAATTTTTTAAATTAAAAATACCAGTTGGCCTTTCTGTTATAAATGTTACCCTCGGGCAACACAAAATTCCCACACATTGCACTGTGCAGAACTTCTCAACACACCCTGTAACTTACAGAGGATTATCGGGATCAAAATGGAATATTAATAGAGGTGAAATGGAAAATTAATTTCTCCTCACTTTGTGGTTTGTTGCCATACATGGAGGACAGGCATCATTTTGCAGTGACACACTATTCCTGGAGTCAGGCTGCCTGTCAGCTGGTAAGTGCTGATGTAAAGGTAACTGAGCTTGGGAAAAACATGGATCCATAATAGGCATAAATGTACACCTCTGAGAGAAAGCTTAAAATAATGCATCTGATACCTTGTTTTTATTGCAGAGAGTTCCAAGTCCATAATAATCTTGATGTGAAAGAGTGACAGGTATGTCTTAGAACATAAGAGCTCCATTCCCTTTCCTGTCATCAGAGATGGTGAACACATCCCTGTTCCACACAAACTATTTTTCTTGGGCAATTTTATTTCCTTAGGATTAACTAGTGAAACTGCTTAATCCTGAATATTCTAATGCCCAAAAAACCCAGTATCTGATTTATGGCATGTAATTTAAGGCTTGATAGTAGCAATTTTTTTCACCATTGGGAATGTTCACCATTTGCACATGCTGCTGGGCTCTTTTAAAATAAAGAGGAATTATGAATAAATATTATTTAAGCAGTGATAAGTAGAGGTTTTCAATCATTAAAGGCAAATGTATAATTTCAAAAGAAAGAGCAAAGATGAATCTCTGGGAATTGTCTGATGAGGTCTACCAGCTTTGGGTATGTTCTGTGTTTTTCCACCCAATTTCATCCCATTGCCCAGTACCTCGATGATTATCTCTTTGGGCCATGGGTGCCATGGGAAACAGATCAATTTGCCAAATCTCTGCTTTTTCCTGGCATTGCAGGAAGGGCAGGCAGGTTGTGCCTGGTGCCTTCTCACACCACAATGCTTGTGAGCAGGAGAGGCAAAGAAACAGCTGAAAACATCAAAGGAAGGGGAAGAAGAGATACTGGTGGTGGCTGGGAGGACAGAAAGTATTTAGGACACTCCTGAGAGAGTATGTGCTCCCTGGGCACTGCAGGGTGAGCTGTTTTACAAGCAGGTGACTCTTGTAAATACAGATTGAGTGTGACCTTCATGCAAGCAACTGTGAGGCATAGAGCAGTGAGATCATGGCCCTTCTCCTGAGGCCAGCCTGACCCCTGAAGTGGCACATCCTATGCAGAAACATTGTGGGTCTTGGGTGGCCTGGAAAACACTTCCAGTCAGTTACTGTCAAGTTACTAAAAGATTCATTTGAGAAGAAATATTTCTTTCTGATCAAGGTGGTCAGAGTTAGTACTTTTTTGCTTTTCCCACTGCTTTAGAACAACTTTCCCTTTACTCACCTCTCTGCTGCTTTTTGTTTTCTCCTGCCTCCTGGTCCATACTGCACTTTCTCTCTGTTCCACCCCATCAGAATTATTAAAATGTTCATGAGAATGGATGAACTCCTTAATGATGAGAGACTTGAAAAGATTGGCTTGAATTATGACGTGCCACACTTGCTGAGTGATTGGAAAGATAGTCAAGGGAGATGTAACTGATAAAGATGAATTTATTTATATCACTCCGCTGAGGAGAAAAAAAAAAAAAAAGGAGAAAAAAAGGCTGAAGGAAAAGAATAGGAGCAAAATGAATGAATGCAGAGTCCATTTGCTAATTCATTTTGAGAATTAGAGGTACATTTCTGTTCCTCAAACACCTATAAATCCACATTTGAGAATTTTAGAGGCAAACAAATTTTATAGAAATTAAAATCTGGAGTCATAAAATTCTGGTCACTGCTGTGGTGAGCACCGTATCATAAATTTTTCTCCATCCCACTTTTGGTTTTTACTTTAACTTGGCAATAATCTGTGACCTGATGAGATCACAGAATTGACTGTAGTTAGGTTGATTGTTACAGGCAGACTGGGAGGTGTCTATTTCTGTGTTCTTATCCTTCTCGTTTCCAAATGACAAGTCTTGCTTTTAATGTAAGGCTCAATCTTTTTTTTTCTGTTCCAGATGTACTTCCAGGAATTCCAATGTTCTTCTGCTCAAGTTTTTACTTTGTCATGGATAGCAAATGAAGGACAAGGATATTTATCAAGCTTCTGTATTCAGACAGATGTGTAAAGCACAAACTATAGTCTCAGACAGACAAATGATATAACAAAATGCCCACTCATTAATAGCAATCTGCAAATCATAAAAGTCATTTAACAAAAGCCTTCATGACATGCCAAACATTTCTCACCATTAGGGAGAGAATTGCCTGGGGGAGAACCATGTGCCTTGTAAATACTGAATTTATAACAAGGGGTGGGCATTTTGCACTGACTGTTGTGACTTTATATTTGTTCTTCTAAAATGACTGATGGGATGGCCTCTTTCCAGAGTTATTATTCATCATTATATTACATCACATCATTTTTTTTTTTTACTTTGCTTCTCTTTGTCTATGTTATTAGCAGGAGATTAGCTCTCCCTGTGCTCTCTGCCTTCTCTTCTGGATGAGCTGCTCACTGCAGGTTATACAATACCATGCTAGGAAATGGTTCATTCATGCCACATTGTACTCCTGACACTGGGAGGGGAATCACATTCTTCCTGCACATGCCACTTTGTTGGCCTGCATCAGAAGAGCCCTGAATGCTCTGCATAAAACAAAATCCAAACTTCCTGGTTATGCAGATAATCCATAATGTCTACTGGATGCCATGCCATGGGCTCTTCCCAAACAATCCAAGAAGCCATTGCATGTGTGGATTGTTTCCTGAGCATGTTAACAAGTTTTTTGCCAGGACTGCTCTGTCAGGACTGCCACATGGACACCTCAGCTGAGGACATGAGGGAAATGCTACTTTGGAAAGAGCTGCATGAAGCCCAGCCCCTTCCTCTGAGCTAAATGCAAGTCACCATCAACAGATCTGTTTTCTCTACAGCTTTGAGGAGACCCACACCAGGTGTTGTTCTGTCATGCCAGGGACCAGAAATTTTCTCTGAGGGGGAAAACTGTTAGATTGACACTGGGTCAGTGATTCTTTCACAGTTTGGAGAGGGTGAGTTACTTCAGCTGCACTGCACTGGACGACTTCTAAGACTCCCCTCTGGCCCAGTTTTCCCTTCCTTCAATCCCTGTCCCTCAGGAGATGACAATGCTGTTCTGACCCAGGGCTGACTGAGCCATGGGCTGTGGTGGGCAAACTCCAGGCTCTCCCACTCCTCCGTGTTCAGTGGGTCTCAGATGACAGCAGAAGAGGATGACAGCAGCCCCACTCAGTAACTCCTGCTCCCAGAACTTCTGGGAAATGCTTGGTTGAGCAGCAATCAAGGGAAGGCATCCCTTCCCTTAGATGCAAGGGAATGCATCTAAGCACAGAGCATATTGTTGTGTGAAATCTTCCACAGGAAAATTCAGGAAATCCCTCACAACTTTGCTGCATTAGTGCCTACTACATTTCTGATACTGAAGATGAGGGTGGTGGCAGTGGGGGGATAGCACAGAGAAGCTCATGCAGACATTTCTTAGGGTACCTGTGATGTGCCCAACACATTCCCTAAGGAGCCCTGATGCCACACAGGAGATGTGTGAATTCTATGGAAAGCAGACAAGGGGCACATTTCTATCACCTCAATCCTCCTGCCAAAAAAAGAAAAGGTGTCCTCCCCACCTACATGGAAAATCAGCATTGGAAAAATCTCTTTTCCAGGAATTTTTTCAGTACAACAGCCTAGGAAGGTTTTCACTCCTGTGCATCCATGCAGAGGTTTCTTCCCAAGAAGAGTAGGATTGACACAAAAAGAAATAATGAGAGTAACATAAACAGTGTGCAGGCAATGTGGGTGTACTTTCATTTTCCCATTAATTTACATTTCAGTTTCCTGAATTCGGAAAACCCCCACATTTTAGTGTAATTTATGATGTCCTGAATTGTATAAATCCTGGTGTTCTTATTATAGGAACAGATTGTATACTCTGTGCAGCTGACAGAGACAAATGCCACACTTACTCCCTGGAGAATTCTAATCTCCCCCTCAAATTTTAAGATGTCAGTGAAAAACAATCTCCCTGTTTCTGAAACCCAACCCCAAGGAGCAATGATACTACCATCCATAAAAATAACTGCCCTGGGATCCTTAGGGATGTATTGCTGACAGAATTGTTCAGGCCAAGACAGTGCAGATGTCCACATCATAAATCCAAAAAGGTTATGGTTCATGTGTGGCAGAAAATAGAGGAGAGAAGGTTCACAGTCCAAAGAGTGCCTCCCCTGTGAGAAGAACCATCCTTTGGAGACCATTTAGTGTCACATACTCCTCAAACACTTGTAATTAATCTGCACAGCTCATCACCACCAATGCAGTGGCTACTGGAGGTTTCCACTCATTCAAAAATCTGCCAGACAAATCCATGAGAGGAAAACGAGGTGCAGACTCCTGATCCCACACAAAGACAGCAAGATTGGGATGTGCCCAGGCAGGAGCACTTGAGGAATGGGGTAGCGTTAAGGAAAAGCCTCAGCACATCTGCCTGTCCCATCATTCCTGTGCTTTTCAGCCTCAGATGATACCAAAACTGAGACACTGCCAGGACAATGCTCTGGGCTGGCCTTTGGGTCCTGCATTGATGCCTAAAGAGGCTGCCTAGGACAGAGGCTGGACAGAGTTAAAGAATAAAGTAGGGATTTATTAAAAGGCCTTCAAAGGATGCACCTTGGGCAGTACAAGAGCCTGGCTAAGGCTAACCCAAGATGGACAGTGGGTCACGAGTTTTCACACTTTTAGAACTTTGGGTCCATTTACATATTGGGGTCAATTGTCCAATTACGCTTCAGGTTATGAAGCTGTACGAAGCTTATGAAGTTATGAAGGTTATGAAGTCCCATCCTCCCAGTTGCTCTCCTCAATTTGCTGCTGTTTGCATTTTTTGGCCCATAGCTGCAATTTGTCCTTGGTTCTGGGGCTGGAAAAGGATTGTTTTGTCTGACTGAACTGTGAAGAGACTTGCTAACACTTACTGAAGCTCAGAGTTACATACTAATGCAGTACAGATCTAGAAAAAAATGAAAGCTAAAACTTAAGGCATCAACATGTCTGTCACAAGAAGCCACAGGCAGGGACATCCCCCTTGGAAGGAGGCCATGGAGAGCCTGGAGCCCAGGTGCTGCTGCTCTGCGGCCAGGACAGCCCTGTGTTTGCACAGCCACTGCTTGTGGCTTGGGCAGAGCACACACCTGGCAGGCAAAGCTCTCTGTGTGTTCATGGAGTGCTCAGAAGCTGCTGGAGCCAGGCCCAGCTGGGGCCTCCTCCTGCCTGGCCAAAGCAGCTCGTGCTGCCCGGTGATCCTGGCTCCAGGCTGGTGTGGGTTCCAAACTTGGCAAGTCAAGTTTGCAAAGTGCATGGGCAGAACCTGGGAAGAACGTGCTGTAGGATGGATTTGTAAGGATCTGAAGCACCTAAAATCAAGTGGGTGATGCCCCTTGGGTGCTGGCCATGGCCCAAGAGCTTTAAGTTGAACTCTTCCAAGCTCCTCCCTCAAGGGAGTTTCTTTGCTCCTCTGTGGTCTCACAAACTCCCCTTTTCCCCTTGAGTCGGTAATTTCTGAATGTGTAATGCTGGGATGGCACAGAATATTTCAGCAGAGGTGCCACCAGAACTTTATACAGAGCCACCTGTGTGCTCCCTAACAGTTTCCCCAAGTACCACCCTGGTACACTCCACATCACTGTGCCTCTTTGGGAAACCCACAGAACACGTGATTTTTGCTAATGCTCTCAGCTCTTATTTTCAGTCACTCTTTGCTGCTGTGCTCTCATCTTACCTCTGAACTAATGGGGGATTGTTTTATTTACTGCAGTGACACAGCCATGTGGATCAAATATTAAGTTACCATCTCAGTTGTCAAGACAGCAACAAACAATCCAGGTTTTCATGTCATAATGCAGGTTTTCCAGCATTATGACATGAAAATCTGGATTGTTTGTTAAATCCATTAAACAGTGGTTTTTGCAGGTTTTCCAGCAGTCACAGCTAACTGGTACACCAGTGACTGGCTTTAGGTGCAAAGGATTTAATGAGTAGTACAGGCTTCTCCCAGAAGGCTTGTGGTGTTCTCTGTTTCTCAGAAGAGTTATTGCAAGAACTCTGCTAATTAAAAAAGTGACATCATGCCTCCTGTTGCTCTTTCACCCTGGGATTTCCTATTAGTTTCTTTAATTAGAGCTTTTTGCTACCTTTGAGCTGATTGAATACTGATGCCCAAGATATATTTTAAGGCTGAAGGACTGCCAAGTGCTAGTCCAGTAAAAAGCACAGGTTTATCTTCTATTCCCCCTCCCCATTGCCTTTTTCATCCTCCTACATTGCAGACCAGGAAAAATATCCTGACCTTAAATTTTCTCAGCAGGACAGGACTACACCTACAACAAACTTTCACCACCTATAGTGCAGACAACAGCAATGGGCAGCAGTGCCACTCACACTCATGTGCTGGGGGATCCCTCAGGGCCCCTTTATCCACCTGCAGAGGGTTTGCAAACTCTGTCTGCTCTTCTTCAGTGTGACTTGTCTCCCTTGAGAGAGCATCAGCAGGTCAAAGCCAGGACCCTGATAACTCTGGCAGTTATGGAAGCCCTGTGCTCATGGATGTGAAGGGAGAGCCAGCCCATGTTGTGGGGAAAAATAAACTTCTTGGATCCTGACACCCCTGCTAACTTTTTCCTACCATCCCCAGGAGTAAATCTGTGGTTTGTAGCTCTGGCCTGCAGTCCACATGCCCTCCTGATGGCTTCATCAAAAACTTTATCTTTCTGTGTGTGATTTTCATTTGCTTAAGGTAGCAAGCAGCCAGCAGCTGACAGGAAAGGCTCCAGCAGGCAACCCAGCACCTCCATTTTCAAACTAAAATGTATCAATTATTTAGCTTATTAATGCCCTTTGGATGATGGAGGTGCATGATTCCCTTATGCTGAGACAATCTTCCCTTAGTATTCACAGCATCTCCTATCCATTTTTCTTGGCTACAGGATACAGGAGCCCAGCTGAGAGATTTCTTGTCTGTGACACATTTGCTTTCATACTGTGGCTCTCTTTAAAGGCTTCATTTTATTAGTACTTGTAGGAAATAGTGACATATGTAAAGACAGATTTTTGCTCTCTATTTGTTAGAGCTTGAATTCCCACCTGAGAAAGGCTTTGAATGATCCCTGCCTTGTCCAGCTGGGATTATGGTAGCTCAAGAACACTATTGGGCATGGATCTCCATCCATGTAGTCTGTTTTCTTATCCCCTGGCTCCAACCTCCATCAGATAGGTGAGAGTGTCACTGGCACCTTAAACACCAGGACTCCCCATGTTCACTGAGGCACAGGATTGCTACCACAGCTGTAAGCAGAAGAAATCTGAATGCAAGGGCAACAGAAAGGAAATCTGAATGAGCTGGGAATTATACATCTCTGGATGTGCACAAAAGATTGCATTTGCAATGGCTGAGAACAGTCTGAATGCATCTGAATCACCAAAATTGACCTTAGGGAGGAGAAAAACTCAGTTGACTGCAATAAGTTTTATCTGACAAGCCCTATTCGTTCAAAGTTGCAGACAGATTAAATCTCTGTCACTGGAATCCCTTAACATTATTGGCAAATTTGCCAAAGGTGCAATCTGTGACTCACTTATAGGGCTTTGACAGAGATTTTGAAAGATAAGAGCCACAGGGGTATTGCTCTCATTAACAAGTGCCAGCCAGCTACTAATTAGCTGCTGATTATATAGTTGAGACAGCTCAGACAGATTTCAAAGGTTACAACCACCCATTTGTCCAGCCCATCCTCAGCTTCCAAATGAGACACCTGCAAGAGATACTGTGAAAACACTTTACATAGCCTCAGGATGGTCAGCAAGGTATTTCATATCATGTGTTATTTCCACATCTATCTCCTCATCCACACACTAAAGTCAAGTTTCGAGTTCCTGTGCTGAATGGTACCAAGATAAAAACACAGATGGGGGCTCAGGATGATGTCCTGATGAGTGCATGCCCCCACAGGGGGAGAAAAAGATACAGGGGGTTGAATTAAAGCCTTTAGAGAAATTAAAATATATTAAGCCACGTAAATATGTGCCACTAATAATTGTAATTATTAAGCCATGTAAATATGTGCCACTTAAATATATTAAGCCACTAGTAATGTTGAGATGCTTCCACTTTCCCACTTGACTCTGCTGCCTTGCTGTAGTCCTGCTCCTGAATTCACAGCCAGTTGTAGAACACGGGGGAGGGGAAGCCACGGCTGAGAGTTGGCAGAGGATGAGGCAGCTGCCCGGTCTCCATCTCAAGAAGGATCTATTTTCAGCACAATAAAATCCTCCCTCTTCACTGGGAATGTCAGCACTGCAGATCTTTGCCCCCTCCTCGCTACTGTTCAGGACAGCCTGGAGCTGGAGTCCACCCTCAATCTGCCTCTTCTCTTTTAACTCTGCTGTGGTTTGCATCCAGCTGTAGTGGATGAGATGGAAGCCCTGAGGAGATGGAAGATTGGCAGAACGTTAATAGAGATGCAATCAATTTTAATTCCTTTTTTTCATTAAGGTGTTGTTGCTTCTTCCAGCAGGTCCTTCCTATCCTAAGGGCAGATACTGCTGTCATTCCTCCAAATTTTTCCAGAGTAACACTGCAGCTACCCCAGTAAATTAAACATGTCCAGGAACTTAGGCCAATTGGCATGGAACTGTTTATGCTTATAGAAGTAAACTATTTCTGTACCAAGCATGGTGAGGCTGCATGCAGACTGTATTGGGAAGGATCCCAGAAAATGCCAGCTGCCCAGTCATGCATTTAAATCTGTTTAGGAGAAGTGTTGTTGGCACAGGTCAAAAGCTCGACAAGAAATGTGCTAATGATTTATCAGTATCAGTGATTGGCTTCCTCTGTCTGAAAACGTCCCTGGCAAGAGGCAGAGTTCTAGGAAAGGCAGCATGAAATGAACTTTTCTCCAGTGTAATTCACTATCTGTGAATTTAGAGCAGATAACCAATAGGACTGAGGACTTTGGATTCTTTACAAGAAGCTTATAGGCCAACATGCCAGTAAATTTAATTAATCATCAGTGGGAGAAGGATCAGCTTTGTGAAAGAAGATAAAGCTGCCACAAAGGATGAATACCTCAGATTCATCAGGGTAAATTCTTGTGAGAAGGCAGGAGTCTGAACAAGAGTCTGGACACGAGCCTTTCAATTTTGGCTTCTAACAGAGGAAGAACACTTCAGAATATGATGCTTATAAACTTTCTTGATGTCACCATGCCAAGTTGTAGGACAAGGGGTAATGGATTTAAAATGAAACCGAAGAGTTAGATATTAGATGTTGGAGAGAAATTCTTCCCCGTGAGGGTGAGGAGGCCCAGAGAAGCTGTGGCTCCCCCTGGATCCCTGGCAGTGTC
Organism: Acrocephalus arundinaceus; assembly: GCA_021534815.1. Taxonomy (NCBI): domain Eukaryota; kingdom Metazoa; phylum Chordata; class Aves; order Passeriformes; family Sylviidae; genus Acrocephalus; species Acrocephalus arundinaceus. Next base: position 1,351,265 of record JAJEOU010002598.1, read on the forward strand.
CAAGGCCAGGTAGGATGGGGCTTGGAGCAACCTGGGATAGTGGAAGGTGTCCCTGCCCATGGCTCTTTCAGGCTCTTTCCAGCTGAATTTATTCTATAATTGATTCTCTAATTTCACTGCAGGAAATTAAAGAAGTGCTACCAGTACTGGCAGTTTCAATGGCACAAAACCCTTGGCTATCCACTGATTTTCTGTGATGTTCTTCTCGTGTTTATCTCCATCTTTGACCTCTATAAACACAGTCCAAATTACTTTTTCTTTCCCTCTTTGCCTTGAAACTTGAGCATAATGTTTCGTTTATTTGCCTTGATATTATTCATTGAGATTACTTCCTGAAATTCCGAACCTGTGAACAAGAGCCGAGATGGAAAAAAACCCCAAACCAACACACCAGTATTTTGTCAAGGATTACTTAAGAGTTTTTCAGGTTATTGTTTCCATATGTTTTAGTTTAACTTTTTCAGCTAAATCACTCTCCAGTATTTCTTACCCATGCTCTCATTGTCTTTGTGTGTTTTCCCAGTTCAAAGCACTACTGGCAATACTGATTAAGTCCCTGCAAAGCCTTTGCTAATATATAAATCTTCTCTTGGAAGACTTATGCAAGGCTGTGCTAATCATTGGTCGTATCATCTGCCAAACTTCTGATATGCATCCAAGTCATTTATGGCACCATGCTATTTTGGAATGATTTTATCAATACATTTTCAAGCAAGATGTGTAAATCACCAACATTTTTCATCTAGATTCTCTTCCTTTATACTTGTTGCTTTTCTAGTCAAAATGTCAAAAATTGACATTTTCAGTTGGCCAGTAGCTCCTTCTTCCAATGAACAAGGTGTTTTACAGCAGTGTACTAAAATATCAGCTAAAGAATTGTCCCTTTTATATATTCTTATTAAAGTGAAAGTAGAAGAGAACAGTCAAATTAAAAAGTAAATATTTTAACATATTCATTTGTACTTTTACAGCATACCAAGAGTGAACAAATATTTATGCTGCCTGCCCATACCTTTTTTATTCCAGCTTGTTGAAGCTTATAGGCAACTGATGATGACTTTAACATCACTCAATCACACAGTGTCAAATAAGATAAATCTGGACACATGAATTCAACTTTTCATTCCAGCTATTTAATTATTCTATTATTTTGTTCTGATGAAACCATCATCATTTAAATCTCATTCCATAATTAAATACTTCTAGTATAGATTGTTGGAGTTTAATTAGTCCTTGAGTTCATCAGATAGTTGAGTTTCCCACAAGACACAACCGAAGTCTCCCAAGCTATTAGTTAAGCTGTCTCTAAATTATCACCTGCTTTTGGAAGAAATAGAACTTCCCATTCCTGGGGACATGCTGGCATTGCAGGAGCATGTTTGTGGCACTGCCTACGGAGATGGCACGGCTTCTGTCATATGATACATCTTTGGGAACTATGTCTCTCCTTGCTGCTCAGGTGGACAGAGCATGCTGTCACCAGAACACCATTAAGGTACTTCTATTTCTCCACTGAACTCTGAATTTTCTGAATTAACTCAAATGTAAGACCACATAGTACTGCCCCAACTATGCTTGTCAAAAGTTACCTACTGTTCAGTAGGAACAGAGCTAGACCAGGAATAAACATACTGAAGAATTTAGGTTTTATTAATGTATCTTGCTGAGATCATCTCCACTGCCTTGGATCCTGGATCTTGTGCAGCAAATGCAGCAGCACTACAAACATTTGATGCACTAGTTCATCATGATGTTATTTCCCTCTGTGCTTTTACATGGAAAGAGACTTGAGAGGGACAAGGAAAAGGGTTCAGGTACAGATCACCCTTCAAATGGTGGGCAAAAAGCAGCAGACATTAATATCAGAGAGAACACATAAGAAGAAATTAATTTCTCCAGCCATCCCCTGCTGAGTTTCCATTAAGTCCTGGCAGCAGTGGGAATCAGCGACTTCTTTTCTCAGCTGTTGCTGTAACCTAAAAAGAGCCCTGAAAGGCTCCCTTGAAGGTCACATTGAGAAGACAGATCAGTGCTGCACTAGATGGGGCTTATGGAAAAGGCAGCAAGACAGTTTCTTTCATGACAGATATTTTATCATATTTTAGTGCAGATCAGTACATAAACATTTTCCTCAACTTCCCTAGTAGAGCATAGATAGTTCTATTCTTCTCTCTGTACGCTGGAAATTACCTGAATTTGTCATTATGCCTGAGTGCATATAAACATTATCAGATTTCAATTATTACTACTCTCTTTAAATCAATTTTGTTCAATATGTAGAAATTGTGTGAGGCTCCATAAACTAAACAAAAGTTCTTCATCATTTTGTATTTTGACTTTTTTGCATTGTATTTGGACAATATAAAACAATCACATCAGGAAAAACTGCCTGTTTAAATTTGAGAACACAAAAGATAATAAAAATATTCCGAATATTTGAAAAGACAGAAAACCACTGTAACTCCATTTGCAATGATAAAGGGCGTCACATGAATTTAGGACTGTGAAATATACAGGCAAACAGTATGTTCTCATGTACAGAAAAGTTGTAAAGCAGTAAGAATTAGAGGTGAATATCCATATATATTTACATTTAGATACTGTAGGACTGTTGCATACCATAGTTATGGATATTATATTGAAATTTACACAATACTGTATTTTTTCCTGAAGTAAAATTGGGAATTGAACGTATCTTTAATTCATCTTTATTACAATAACTTCAAAATTCCTTCACAATTTTTTTACAATGAATAAATATGGATCTATTCTGCTATATAGCTATGGAAAGTTATATAGCAGAATAACATATAATATAGCTACATAACACAGGCAACGGTTATGTACTCCTGGGAACACTGACCAAACACACTTGGCCTTTGACTAAATAAAACTTGAATGATTTGCAGCTAGAGAAAATGTCATCTGACTACTGAGAGGACATTAGGAAGCAAGGAAGGATTCTTTCTGCAGCCTGACTCACATGTGAGAAGTTACCTTAGGTCCCAGCCTGAGAGCACTGCATGAGACAGGGTTGCTAGATGCCACTGAGAGCAGGACTTAACACAAAGGCAGAAGACCTCAGGGATACTGCTCAGAGCCTCATCAAACCCAACATCCAGGAGTGGCACATCTCTTACTTGTCTGGGAAACCCATTCCTGTGTCTCACCACATTCATCATAAAATATTTCTGCTTTATATCTATTTGAAATCTAATTTTTTTAGCTTAAAACCAGTGCTTCTTGCCCTTTAAATGCCTTGCTCTGTCTTTCTTACAAGCCCGCTTTAATATTGAAAGGCCTCCAGAAAATGTCCTTGAACCTTTCTCATGTCCAGGCTGAACAACTCCAATGACTGGACATGGCACTTAGTGCTGTGGTTTAGTGAGGGTGGTGGTGTTTGGTCAAAGGTTGGATTCTGTGATCTTGGAGGCCTTTTCCAACCATAATGATTCCATGATTCTGTGAAGTATCTCAGCTATTTTTCATAGGAGGGGTGTTTTAGTTCCTAGCCCTCCTTTGGAACCACTCTAACTGGTCCAGGACTTCCTTGTGATGACAACTTCCTTCTTCAAGTGATAGAGGAGCCAATATGGAGAAGGGTTCTGTTGGGCTTGTCCTCACAAACAAGGAGGGGCTGATGGGGAATGTGAAGCTCAAGGTCAGCTTTGACTGCAGTGACCATGAAATGGTGGAGTTAGAGATCCTTGGGGCAGCGAGGAGGGGACACAACAAGCTCACTGCCCTGGCTCCAGGAGAGGAAACTTTGGACTTTTCAGGGATAATTCAGGAGTGATGCATCCCAGCAAAGATGAAGTCAGTCAAAAATGCCAGGAGGTGTGCATGGATGAACAAGAGTTCCTGGATGAACTCAAATGCAAAAAGAAAGCCTACAGAGGGTGGAACCAGGAACAGGTACCCTGGGAGGATATAGAGAATTGTCCAAGCAGCCAAGGGCAGAGGAAAGCAAGGCTGTGATAGAATTAAACTTGGCCAGGGACATCTAAAGCAATAAGAAAAGCTTCTGTAGGAATGTTGGTGATAAAAGGAAGATAGGAAAATTTGGGGCCTCTCTGGAGAAATCAGGTCACCTAATTACCTGGGATCTAGAGAAAGCTGAGGTACTCAGTGATGTTTTTGCCTCTGTATCAACCAGGAAGTGCTCAAGCCACACAATCCAAGTTGCAGAGGGCAAATTCAGGAACTGGGAGAATGAAGAACCACCCACTGTAGGAGAAGATCAGGTTTCATACCATTTAAGGAACTTAGGGGTGCACAAGTCCCTGGGCCCTGATGAGATCCATTCACAGGTCCTGAGGGAACTGGCAGAGGAAATGGTTAAGCCACTATCCATTATACTTAAGAAGTCACGGCTGTCTGGTGAAGCTGCCACTGTAAAAGGGAAAGCATAACCAGAGGTGTTTAATCTCTCTTTAGCCAACAGGAGCAGTGGGTTCAGGGGCATCCTCAGCAAGTTTGCCAATGGCACCAAACCACACTGTGCAGGTGCCATGCTGGAGGGAAGAGATGTCACCCAGAGAGACCTGGAGAGGTAGAAGAGATGGCCATGTGAACCTCATGAAGCCCAGTATGGCCAGTGTAAGGTCCTGCACTTGTTTCTGGCAATCCAAGCACAAGTGCAGGCTGGGTGGAGAATGGATTGAGAACAGCCCTGAGGAGAAGGACTTGGGGATGTTACTGGATGAGAAGCCCAGCGAGTCCCAGCCATGTGTCCTGGCAGCTGGGCTGATCCCCAGTGTGGGCAGCAGGGGAGGGAAGGAGGGTCTCTGTCCTTCTCCTCATTCAGGTGAGACCCATCTGGAACACCACATTCAGCTCTGAGGCCCCCAGCATAAGAACAACGTGGATCTGATGGAGTCAATCCAGAGGAGGCCATGAAGATGCTCTGAGAGCATCCTCTACTCTGGAGCCAGGCTGAGACAGCTGGAGGTGTTCAGCCTGGTAAGGAGAAGGCTCCAGGGAGACATTCTAGCAACCTTCCAGTGCCTGAAAGGGGCTGGAGGTAAGCTGGAGAGGGACTTTTGACAAGGACAAGAGGGAATGGCTTCCACTGACAGGGAGCAGGTTTAAATTGGATATTAGGAAGACATTCTTCCCTTTGAGGGTGCTGAGGCCCTGACACAGGTGGCCCAGAGCAGCTGTGGCTGTCCCATCCCTGAAAGTGTTCAAGACTAGGCTGGATGGAACTTGGAGCAACCTGGGATAGTGGAAGGTGTCCTTGGGGGTGGGAAGGGATGAAGGGGTCTTTGTTTTTTTCCTGGTTGGTGAGTTTGACAGGGGAAGCACATAGATAGGAGCCAGGCTTTCAGCTGAGCCCATGGTTTGTTTATGTTAGCAGAAATGGAAACAAGGATAAACTGAGGACTGCAAGTTTCTTTACTGAGGTTGTCTTTTGGATGTCTGAGCTGAATTTTGTGATGGTGAAGGGCTTTTAAATTCTGCAGGAGCAGAAATTTCTGCAGGAAATTAAATGTAGGCTCTCTCATGACCCATAATCATTCCTTGTTGAGAGGGGTATGAATATTCAAATGGCATAGATTTCTACAAGCCCAAATCTTTACCTCAAGGATTTCTTTTATTTGTGGTACATATTGACAGGTCAGACTTGGAAAAAAAAACATAAGAGACAACTGAGGTCCTGTCCTGAACAGTCAATATGGGTACTTTTACTTTCTGGTTAATTAAAACATCATCAAGAAAAGAAACAAACATCTGTTGTTAAGCTGCACTGATCTACATAACAGAAATCACAGCACATCTTACAATACTCACCTTAGCACAAATTCATGCACAGGTTTATAATAACCCTTCTTGGAGAATCTCCCACTTATTTTGCAATTTCAAGTGTACAGATTGGTATATCTGCACTAATGTATATTTGCTCTTCTTCATGTATCAGAAGTGACCTCACATCTCTCTCTGAGACCCACTCCCGTAGTTGAGCTACAGCCCAGCCTCTTACTTCTGTGACAAAATCTTTGTCCCTTACACTATCTTGCCCTGTTTATGACTGTCAGGCACCACAGAGATTGTTCCTCTGCTTTGAGAATCTTACCAGCACATCCGCCAAATGCTTTTCGTAATACTTCCTACTTAGTGGCTTGCCTAATGTATTCCTCTTAGGCATTTCTTACAAGATTCACACCATCACAAGGGAAAGATAAAAGCTGACATTCCCATTGTACAGCTGGGATGGCTGCAGCACAGACATACCAAGCAATCCATCCCAGGTCGTGCAGTGAGTCGGTGGGAAAGCCAGCAATAGAATCCATAAGTCCTGAATCCAAGTTCTTTAAGTGCTTTGACTAGTCCAGATTCCCTCCTTAACACCCTTGTCACATTATTTATAGGAGATGTATTCATATAGCCACTAAGACATCAAAATTTTCTAATTATATCTAGTCATGTCAAATGACAATTATGCCCTTAGTTCAGTTTGCCAGACAATGCTTAGCCAAAGAGGGTTTGCCAAAATATTTTTGACCGAAGAAAGAGTAGGCATCTGTAGCATCTGCAGGCGAGATCGTATAAAACGTCCCTGCAACACGTCTGCCCTGGCTCCACAGAAAGCTCCAAGGTAAGAGGATGGGGTCTGCAGGCTGGCAGGAAGGGGATGGCAGCCTAATGTGCCACCACATTCCTGCTGCCTCCGGTGCTCCTGTCCAGGAGGGGACTCCATTATAAATCTGTTTTCAAGGAGCCTGCATGTTTTCACTCTTGATTTCTGTGCAGCAGTAATTTGGGAACATTTCTGTTTTACAGTACTGCCCAGCTGCCAGCCCACAAGCCACACAGCTGGTGTCACGAGAGGTAAGAAACTGATTTACTAATTCTGAGGGGCAGAGACAGATCCTTTGGGGTGGGGTGTGTGCATGGCTGAGTGAATGGTCACTGTTTCACTGCATATTCTCAAATCCTCTGTTGTCTCAGTATAGGGTGGTGGGGTGCTGAAGGTTGGTAAGGTTTTCAAGTGAATTACTGAATCATAGAACAGTACAGGTTGTAAGGAATCTCATAAGGTCATCTGGCTCACCCTTTAAGGAGCTGTTTGAAGTCTCTGACAATTCATGGCAGACCAGGAAATCCCAATGGGGACATTCTGCTTACCTAACAGGGAGTGAGGTGTACTGCCTTCCCATCATTGCTGTTGTAGCTGTGTAACTGAACTAAGAATATAGCAGGAAAACTGCAAAATTCAGCTTTTTGTCTCAGAATATTTTGATATTTTGTCCAAAATTGCCATGGAATCACTAAAGAAGTAAGAGAAGAAAGAGCTGTAATAGAAGAAACCAAGCTCTAATTGTCACCTCTGTAAAAGGCAATGCTGCCCTTTGTTCCCTGCTCTACATTTTTCTTATTTACATTTTTTTAAATTTACACAATATAAATGTTGTGTAAATATCAGATATCTAAATGTTGTATAACTATCAGGTACTTCACTGTATACAGAAAGAGATATTTAAATGTTTTCCTAAGCTGTCCATTTAAGGGCTTTGGTTGTTTGTTTGTTTTTTTTCCCCTCAGGGCAGGGGGAGAAAAAATATTTCAGATAAATTAATACAGGCTTTAAAATTCCTTATTTTTAAATACTTCATCTGAGCTTTAAATCTTTGAACTTTGCTTTTCCTAAAATCCTACTAATTTTTAAAAAACAAAAGAAAGTACTAGAAAAAGGAGCTATCTCAGTGTGGTTTGAACAGCATTAAACTTCTTTTAACAGTCATGTTGCAATTTATGCCTGGATTCAAGTAGTTAATAAATTTAGAGGAAATGGTATTATTTATACAATATTATATTACAATACAATATGTAATATAATATAATAAAATATAATATAGTATAATATATATAATAGAATATAATATAATATAACAATGTTATATTGTATTACAATATGATTTATAATAATACAATATTATTATTACAATAATATGATTAATATAATTTTACAAAAGTTTTAAATACTGAAACTGAGCCATTAAGAGACTTGAGTTTTCAGTGTGCAATTCAGACATTGGAGTATGAGCATTCTGAGCTTTGTGAAAAACTATAAGTAGTGAGGAAAGAGCATTATAATTATTCTAAATTAATTTTAAGAGTGCCTAAGCAGCTGAAAGGATTTTTGAGGTTCTTAATTCCACAGTATAGTGCCTGAACCGTTGAATTCTATGTGTCTATAGATTATTTAAATGTGATTTCAGTATAAGCCAAATAATCTCCCAAGTATAATTTTGATATATTCCATAAATATTGAATTGCACCAATGCAAAAATTCGCAATTCCTTCCAAAAGGCTACAAGCACTATTAATATAGTTTCTTTTTCTCCACAATTTCTCTTTCCTTCTCCTAACAAGTGCTTACTTTTTGGCAAATTTGAGCAACATATCGTCTCTTCCACAGTGTTCTCTGGTGACAAACCCCTCCTTAAAGTGCAGCCATGTCTTCGGATTCGGAGATGGCCATCTTTGGGGAGGCTGCTCCTTACCTCCGAAAATCAGAAAAGGAGAGAATTGAGGCCCAGAACAAACCTTTTGATGCCAAGTCATCTGTCTTCGTGGTACATGCAAAGGAATCCTTTGTGAAAGGGACAATCACGAGCAGGGAGTCAGGCAAAGTCACTGTCAAGACTGAAGGGGGAGAGGTGAGTCAAAAACAAGGCTGAAGGACAACATTTGATCCCCACTCTGGATTCTTAGCTGGCATGTCCTTATCCTTCTTCCTCTGACAGACCCTGACAGTGAAGGATGACCAGATCTACTCCATGAACCCTCCCAAGTATGACAAGATCGAGGACATGGCCATGATGACCCACCTGCACGAACCCGCTGTGCTGTACAACCTCAAAGAGCGTTACGCAGCCTGGATGATCTACGTAAGTGGCAACAGCAGCTTCCTTTGAGCAGCCTCAGCCAGTGCTGGGCCAGGCTCAGGGGAAGCCAACGTGCTGTGTCCCTTCCTCACAGACCTACTCGGGTCTCTTCTGCGTCACTGTCAACCCCTACAAGTGGCTGCCGGTGTACAACCCCGAGGTGGTGTTGGCCTACCGAGGCAAGAAGCGCCAGGAGGCCCCTCCACACATCTTCTCCATCTCTGACAACGCCTATCAGTTCATGCTGACTGGTGAGTGGCTCTGTCTGTCTCAGAGGCATTGGACCACTCATTTCTCTGATGGGATACTGTCAGCAAAGCGAAGAGACTTTTTCAAAGCTTTCTTAGTTCTGCCAAAGACATCTCTAGTGTCGTTTACTATCTTCATAGCATTGTTTCTACTGTTTTAAATGGAAGACACCTCTGCACTCAGTCATGTGCTTTGGAGCTTTGCTTATTTTAGCTGACCTCAAGCCAAACATTAAACTTACCTGACTATGTTTTATTCTTTTTCTGTTGTTCATTGAGTTTTGAGCACTGTATTTCTGCCTTGTTCACAGATCGGGAGAACCAGTCCATCCTGATCACGTACGTACACCCCCTGCACGGGTCCCCGGGGGGCTGCCCCTGCCAGGGGACCTCCTGCCTGACCACGCACCCTCTGCTTCTCCCTTGGCTTTGGCAGCGGAGAATCCGGGGCCGGGAAGACTGTGAACACCAAGCGTGTCATCCAGTACTTTGCAACAATTGCAGCCAGTGGAGACAAGAAGAAGGAGGAGCAAACCTCAGGCAAAATGCAGGTGAGCTCCCAGGGCTAGAAACCTGCAACTTTTCCATTTCCTGATCAGCTAGATCCTAACATGAAGGCTTCTGGTTTAGGGGACACTTGAGGATCAAATCATCAGTGCCAACCCACTGCTGGAGGCCTTTGGAAATGCCAAGACCGTGAGGAATGACAACTCCTCACGCTTTGTGAGTTCTTACCTGGGACAACCAACCGTCAACACCAATTTGAATATTCTTGCTTTGCAGATTGGTTAAATAAGTCTTGATTGAAATTCCTGCTGTTTTCAGGGTAAATTCATCAGAATCCACTTTGGTGCCACAGGCAAACTGGCTTCTGCTGACATTGAAACATGTAAGACACACTTTGGCCTGATCTCCCTTCCCTCCAGCCTTCCCCAGTTCTTGTGCTTGACTCTGTCTTAACATCCTTGCCAGATCTGCTGGAGAAGTCCAGAGTCACTTTCCAGCTCAAGGCGGAAAGGAGCTACCACATCTTTTATCAGATCATGTCCAACAAGAAGCCAGAGCTAATTGGTAGGAAGAATTACTAACTTGGAGGAAGATTTCTGAATATCAGCTCACACTATTACTTGCTTGACTAAACTAAGCACACATGACCCATCTTCTTTTTTCCAGACATGCTCCTCATTACCACCAACCCGTATGACTACCAATTTGTGAGTCAAGGCGAGATCACTGTCGCCAGCATTAACGACCAGGAGGAGCTGATGGCTACAGATGTAAGTAGCAATTCAGAATATTGTAACTGTTTTCGTCTCCCAGGCAAAGCTTTTATTTCACTGTTCCTATTCCAGAGTGCCATTGACATCCTGGGCTTCAGTGCTGATGAGAAAACAGCCATCTACAAGCTGACAGGGGCTGTCATGCACTATGGGAACCTGAAGTTCAAGCAAAAGCAACGTGAGGAGCAGGCAGAGCCTGATGGCACCGAAGGTATCAGCAAAATCTTTGGCTGGCATGTTAGAAATAGAAGTGGCAATAATAATTCAGTGTTTGGAAAACATAGTAGAAATGTGTTTAGGTGAGATGGTACATAGGTATGAAACTGCCATCCAAAATACACTCTTTCTTCAATTACTGCACATCATTATCTGCACTACCAACTGAATATATGTCCAAAAAATCTCTCCTGAGCTACCACTCTGAATTAGCATAACTTGCTTTGACCCACTGAGAAAAGATTTTTTTAAAAAAAATTATTTCTACTTGATAGTTAAAGAAAATAAAGGCTCTGCATTCAGTTATAGAACTTCTACATCATAAATTAATTTAGAGCAAAATTACTCATGAATCCCAGGATTGATATTTAATAAATACATTGTTTCTAGATGTTTCTGTGAAGATTTTTAAAGACACGTATAGCCTTTAGATGTACTGCTCTGTAAAATATTCAATGCAAAGATGAATTCATATGAATAATGATGTCATGGTTCCTCTGAGATCTAGTAGCAAAATTTGATCGCAAGAACATTAAGTATTGCTGTTTTGGAAAGGATTCATCACTCAAAGTGCTGCATGTCTTGCTGGCCTTGATTTTTCTATCTACTTGTCCTTGCCCTTAGTTGCTGACAAGGCTGCCTACCTGATGGGTCTGAACTCAGCAGACCTGCTCAAGGCCCTCTGCTACCCCCGAGTCAAGGTGGGGAATGAATACGTCACCAAGGGCCAGACTGTGCAGCAGGTAACACAACCAGTCGGTGGCTGGAAACCTCTGACTTGAATCACTTAATATTTGCTCTGGATGTTGTATTCCTTCTGCTCCATTCTCCTTTGGTTTAGGTGTACAATTCTGTGGGTGCCCTGGCAAAGGCTGTCTATGAGAAGATGTTCCTGTGGATGGTTGTTCGCATTAACGAGCAGCTGGACACGAAGCAGCCCAGGCAGTACTTCATTGGTGTGCTGGACATTGCTGGCTTTGAGATCTTTGATGTAAGGATTTCAGGTTGCTCTTGAAGGGAAGGATTGTTATATCTGAGGACTTGCAAGTAGTATTGCTCTGAAGGTTTAACACACTAGTTATTTGTGATTTTATGCAGAAAAAAAACCCGGACATTTTTGTTTATAGCAGAAAACAAAATCCTCAAAAGCTCCAGCAGTAAAAACAGAGAGTCATGTGTTTGTGCAGAAGCAGCAAATAGAATTTTCTATGTTGTAGTATTATAACTGCTTGAGCTTAATGCTAAGGATTAAATAACCCAAAATAATTCCAATAAATTTATAGAAGAGCTTTTGGTGCAGAACTATATATATATAGTGAGAGAGAGAGAGAGAGAGAGAGAGAACTATATAAAGTATATATAGTTCTAGATATATATAAAATATTATATATATATATATACATATATATATACCTATATATATATATATTTGCATTGGCAAATATATAATGAGTTAAAATGTTCAAATTGTTTAAAGAACCAAGGAATGAATGGTTATGTATTTAATCAGAATATCAATGGTTTTCAATTTGGAGACAAGAGCATGCACTTATATTTTTTGCTGAATAAAAAAAAATGCCAAAGTATTTTATTAATTTTAGGAGATTCACTAAAAAATCTGCTCTGAAAAAAATCCCTCATTTTCATTATGAGGTATTTCTTTCTGGAACTGCATATATGTTCTGGTATGGTGGGGTCCTGATAATACAGCTGTTTTTTTACTGGGGAGACTTATAAAGGGTGGAGGAGAATTATGAAAACTGGCATATTGATGAGGGTTGTATTTTGTGGTTTGGTTTTTTTTTTTCCACTGGGCAGTTCAACAGCCTGGAGCAGCTGTGCATCAACTTCACCAACGAGAAACTGCAACAGTTCTTCAACCACCACATGTTCGTGCTGGAGCAGGAGGAGTACAAGAAGGAGGGCATTGAATGGACATTCATTGATTTTGGGATGGACCTGGCTGCCTGCATTGAGCTCATTGAGAAGGTTGTTTTTAATTCAATATCTCTTCCATTTTCAAGAACCCATTGTCCCATGGTTAGATTCTTGTATTCAGTTTTAGTTGCAGAATGCATCTTGACCTGTAGTATCCTAACTATGCATTATAGATATTACAAAGTCCACAGAAAACTGTAGAAGTAATTGCCACACATTCTCTGCATGGAAGGTATATTTGCCTGGCTAAAGGATATTATCTTACAAAACACAGGCAGATCCGAAATTAAATTGGAAACATTTTTTAGGGGTCTGGAATAAAGTTATCTGGGAAAAACTTTTTGTCTGTATGGTTCACAGCAAAGCAAGTACAGTGCCTGACCTCTGAGAGGAAGAAACGGAGATTTCTTGTAGCTCCATATAATTTACGGCATTGAGTGAAAATTCAAAACCAGAAGTAAATATGCAATGGAAACATTTGTGAAAAATACTTTAAAATATATTCTTTCTCCTTGTGAAATTCAACATGGTCTTTGACACAGAAAACATTCCTGAATCACAATGGCAAAGTGTAAATCAAGCAGGCAAATAATTTAAATTCACTTTTTAGAAATAATTTTTTTACATGGCAAAGTTGTTTTTCAGTTTCTTGTCTTTTACTACATTCCCTTTGAGACCAAGCCATAATTATATATTCTACATGAATTCTCTCTTATTTATTGAACTATTTTCCAGCCCATGGGCATCTTCTCCATCCTGGAAGAGGAGTGCATGTTCCCCAAGGCAACTGACACCTCTTTCAAGAACAAGCTCTATGACCAGCACCTGGGCAAGTCCAGCAACTTCCAGAAGCCCAAGCCTGCCAAAGGCAAGGCTGAGGCCCACTTCTCCCTGGTGCACTACGCTGGAACAGTGGACTACAACATCACTGGCTGGCTGGAGAAGAACAAGGACCCTCTGAATGAAACTGTCATTGGGCTGTACCAGAAATCATCTGTGAAGACCCTGGCTTTACTTTTGCTTCTTACGGTGGAGCAGAAGCAGGTTATTTTTCAAATTTTCTTTTTCAACATTTGAGATATGTAAAGATGCACAAAGAAAGGTTGTATTGAAAACCTCTTTTTTGTTGTTTTGGTTTTTTTTTAAGAGGCCAGTGGTGGTGGTGGTGGTGGCAAGAAGGGAGGCAAGAAGAAGGGTTCTTCTTTCCAGACTGTCTCAGCTCTTTTCAGGGTAAAGTATGGATTCATTTTCTATAAAGGGCATGAACATTGTGTGAAAACTGAGCTAAATACACTCAGGTTTGTTTTTTGGCATTGGTTTTCTAAAGAAGAAATACGAAGTATGAGATGCCTTTCATAGTGATTACCTGTTCATATTTAGGAAGCAGTCTTCATTTGGCTCTCTGAATTTCTTATAAAAGTTCACACCCATTTTTTCTAAAAAAAAAAAAAAATACAGAATCTGTCACACAATATAAATATTTATCCCAAAAAGGCTTGTGTTAAAATATTTACAGAGTAGTGTTTTACTTTCTTCAAGATAAGGTGAAGAATTTTAAACATTTATAATGAGAAAACTTTTCAATAAAAAGTATATAGAAGGTTTGATTAAATCTAAACTTTGAATTTGAAAGCCTTTTTCTCCTAAGATTTATTATATTAGTTCCTCAGCATCTGGGTCCAAATTATGCAAAAGTAAGTTTCTTTCATCTAACCTACTATGCATGATCCCACAGGAGAATCTCAACAAGCTGATGACCAATCTGCGGAGCACTCACCCCCATTTTGTGCGCTGTATCATCCCCAATGAGACTAAAACACCTGGTAAGATGCTCAAGAAGAAAGATCTTGGCTCTGATACATCCAATTCCCCTCTGCACTGCCATCTGTGCCATTCATTTGTGCTCTGCATTGCCAGGTGCCATGGAGCACGAGCTGGTGCTGCACCAGCTGCGCTGTAACGGCGTGCTGGAAGGGATCAGGATTTGCAGGAAAGGGTTCCCCAGCAGAGTCCTCTATGCTGACTTCAAACAGAGGTGAGAGCACGGTACTTGTCAGCATCATTCAAAGCAATGTTGGTTCATTCATGGGTCTATTTAGGCTTTGTTTTCAAAATCTGTTGGTGGGCTTTAGTGGCTACTGTGTGTTGCTTGGAAAAAAATAGCCTTATCTTCCTCTGACTCCACAGATACAAGGTGCTCAATGCCAGTGCCATCCCTGAGGGACAGTTCATCGATAGCAAGAAGGCTTCTGAGAAGCTCCTTGGCTCAATTGATGTGGACCACACCCAGTACAAATTTGGACACACCAAGGTACAAACCCCCCCATTCACTGTCTGCCTGGGCTTTGCTCTACCTGCCAGTGATGAGCTGCAACATTCCCTCTCTCAAGGTGTTCTTCAAAGCTGGGCTGCTGGGGCTCCTGGAGGAGATGAGGGATGAGAAGCTGGCACAGCTCATCACCCGCACCCAGGCCAGGTGCAGGGCTTCCTGATGAGAGTGGAATACCAGAGAATGGTGGAGCGCAGGTACACCTTCCTCTTCTTCAGTTAAAGTCATTCTGCTTGGGGAAAGTGTTGAGCACTCGTCAGACTGAGAATATTCATTGTATGTTTTAATTGTGCCTCAGGGAATCCATCTTCTGCATCCAATACAACATTCGTGCATTCATGAATGTCAAACACTGGCCATGGATGAAGCTGTTCTTCAAGATCAAGCCCTTGCTGAAGAGTGCCGAGTCTGAGAAGGAATGGCCAACATGAAGGAAGAGTTTGAGAAAACCAAGGAGGAGCTTGCAAAGTCTGAGGCAAAGCGGAAGGAGCTGGAGGAGAAAATGGCATCTCTAATGAAGGAGAAAAATGACCTGCAGCTCCAAGTGCAGGCTGTAAGTAATATTTTCTATACTTTTCTGAGTAAATAAGATCTAACTCTTCTTTCCAGGATTCTCATGCCAAGCTTTCTAAAATACTTTAAGCTAGTACGATGTAACTTAAGGTAAAATTAAGGCCACGTTCTTTCTCCACTCAATCTTCCTATTGCGAGATGAAGTTTAAAAAGTGTGAGTTTTTGGTCTCAATACCTACATGTGTCCATATGAGTTCATGTAGCCATATGAGAGATATTATGTGAGACATAAAGCCTTATTGTGTCACTGTAGTGTATCTAGTGGAGCACAGACAATAGTTTGATTGACCTACTACTCTGCCTTAACTCAGTTGCCAAAATGAAGAGCTGATTACCATTTCTTATAGCAGATCTCACCTCACCTCCTGTACCTACTTCTCCCAGAAGACACAGATGCCCATTACAATTTACAACACAAGCACCATCTCCATATGTCCGTCTCCAATGTCTTTTGGCCTTCCCAAAACATAAAAACATTTGGGCCTTACCCTTGAGTTGAAATGTCTATTTCAGAGAAAGATAAATCTTATTCTTATGTCCACTGAAAGCATTGGCAGAGTATAAAGCTACTAATGGGAGTTTCAAATATTCCCTTGGTGGCAGAGTTATTTAAATTTCTCAACACTTCCACATATATTTGAATTTAGTACATAATAATGTACAATCACTTTCTAAAGGAGAAAAGGAAAATATCAATTAAATCTAAGTGAATTTCTGATATACCCAAAATAAATAAGGTGAAATGAAATGTAACTAAACAGAGATGTATTAATGATGCAATAGGTAAAAAAGAAGAAAACTAACGAAAAACTTATTCTAGATTTGTAGTTTGTAATGTAATGGCACAGCATATTTTCTCCACAAAAGTAATTCTGTAAATCTTATCAATTCACATCGGTTCCATCAGTATTAAATAATATTTCCTGTGATTTCCCCCCAGGAAGCTGATGCTTTGGCTGATGCTGAGGAAAGGTGTGACCAGCTCATCAAAACCAAAATCCAGCTGGAAGCCAAAGTTAAAGAAGTGACTGAAAGAGCTGAGGATGAAGAAGAAATTAATGCTGAGCTGACAGCCAAGAAGAGGAAACTGGAGGATGAATGTTCAGAGCTGAAGAAAGATATTGATGACCTTGAGCTAACACTGGCCAAGGTGGAGAAGGAAAAACATGCCACTGAAAACAAGGTACACACATTGGCAGTCATATAAAGGATCAAGACATTACGGACTCTCAGAATAAGAGACAAGTTACCAAAAGGCATGCTGGCTTTGGAAAATCTTCAGCTGGGCTTCTCTGAGCATCCAAGAGATAAACACAAAACCAGTGAGCATGTTTTCTTCAAAATTTTAAAACATGCTTGTATTTGTAGGTGAAAAACCTGACTGAGGAGATGGCAGCCCTGGATGAGACCATTGCCAAGCTGACAAAAGAGAAGAAAGCCCTCCAAGAGGCCCATCAGCAGACCCTGGATGACCTGCAGGCGGAGGAAGACAAAGTCAATACTCTGACCAAAGCCAAGATCAAGCTGGAACAGCAAGTGGACGATGTAAGCACACAGATATAGAGCAGGAACAGGACACGTACGGAGGCTGAGGTGGGTGGTGGAGGCCTGATGATCTTGTGTTTAGCTGGAAGGGTCCCTGGAGCAAGAGAAGAAACTGCGCATGGACCTGGAGAGAGCTAAGAGGAAACTGGAAGGAGACCTGAAGCTGGCCCAGGACAGCATCATGGATTTGGAGAATGATAAGCAGCAGCTGGATGAGAAACTGAAGAAGTAAGTGTGCCTCTGGGGCACCTGAGGGCTGGGCTGTAGCACTTGTCTTTTTTCCTTGAGCTCTAACATGGTTCTCTTGGCCCAAAGGAAAGACTTTGAAATCAGCCAGATCCAGAGCAAGATTGAGGATGAACAAGCCCTGGGCATGCAACTTCAGAAGAAAATCAAGGAGTTGCAGGCAAGTCTCTGTTCCTTGCCTTCCTTGCCCAGGCTCAGGCTCAGGCATGAGGAGGGCACGGGTGTGAAGGGTCCCTGCTGTTGTGCAGGCCCGCATTGAGGAGCTGGAGGAGGAAATTGAGGCCGAGCGAACCTCTCGCGCTAAAGCAGAGAAGCATCGCGCTGACCTGTCCAGGGAGCTGGAGGAGATCAGTGAGCGCCTGGAGGAAGCAGGAGGGGCCACAGCAGCTCAGATTGAGATGAACAAGAAGCGTGAGGCAGAATTCCAGAAGATGCGCCGTGACCTGGAAGAGGCCACGCTGCAGCACGAAGCCACGGCTGCCGCCCTGCGCAAGAAGCACGCGGACAGCACAGCTGAGCTGGGGGAGCAGATCGACAACCTGCAGCGCGTGAAGCAGAAGCTGGAGAAGGAGAAGAGTGAGATGAAAATGGAGATTGATGACTTGGCCAGTAACATGGAGTCTGTCTCTAAAGCCAAGGTATGGAAAAATATGAAAACAACATGAAAATAAATAATGTAATGTATATCCTTTAAAATCATGGCCAGGTCACCATCTAACTCCCTGACTCTATATGGATCTTGCTTCTAACCTTCTAACTTCAAAGAAAAGTCTATAACTTGCAAGTCTGTCCATATTTTTCTGGTTAGAATCCTGCTGTTCAGAATAAGCTGGCATCTACATACTAATTTTCTTTCATTCCCTGTGATCTCCACAGGCCAACCTGGAGAAGATGTGCCGCACACTGGAAGATCAGCTGAGTGAGCTGAAGACCAAGGAAGAAGAACATCAGCGCATGATCAATGACCTCAATGCTCAAAGAGCTCGTCTGCAGACAGAAGCAGGTGAGAGAGACTCCCATACGTTTTGGCATGACTCCTAAACCAGCTTGTTTGGGGTCATAAATGACAATTACAATGTCTTCTTGTTTGTGCCGTTCCCCAGGTGAATTTTCACGCCAGGTAGATGAGAAGGATGCTCTGATTTCTCAACTGTCAAGAGGCAAACAGGCTTTCACCCAACAGATTGAGGAACTCAAAAGGCATCTAGAGGAAGAAATTAAGGTTATTCCTAATTTCTTACCACTGGCTACTGTGAACACTTGTAGCTTCACACTCCCTAAGTGGGGACAGGATCTGCTTCCTGGGGGAAGGCCTTTTTTTCTGCAACAAGTTTGATTAATGGATTTTGTGCTCCAGGCTTACATCTTCATCACAAACACTCTTCCAGCAGTCATGTTTGTAATGTGAAATTAATTCATTGGAAGAGATTTCCTAGGATATTACCATTCCTTGATCCAAGCCCACTCTCCATCTAGGCCAAGAACGCCCTGGCCCATGCCCTGCAGTCTTCTCGCCACGACTGTGACTTGCTCCGGGAACAATATGAGGAGGAGCAGGAGGCCAAGGGGGAGCTGCAGCGAGCCCTGTCCAAGGCCAACAGTGAAGTGGCCCAGTGGAGAACCAAATACGAGACGGACGCGATCCAGCGCACGGAGGAGCTCGAGGAGGCCAAGTATGTGGGGAGGCAGGATGGCAAATGATGACAGAAGACTGAAACTGGTCAAGGGAAGTTGGAATCTCTGAGAGTGGGTTAAGACAAGAGCAGGATGAAGGCAGTATAAAACATTGTGGAAAGAAATTTTCCACTCCAAAGTGACAAACTCATGGCAGTAAAGAATTGATGCCCTTCAAAGGTCTAACATGGCGCTGTACTTCTCCCAGGAAGAAGCTGGCCCAGCGCCTGCAGGATGCAGAGGAACATGTGGAGGCTGTCAATGCCAAATGTGCCTCCCTGGAAAAGACAAAGCAGAGGCTGCAGAATGAAGTGGAGGACCTGATGATTGACGTGGAGAGATCCAATGCTGCCTGTGCTGCTCTGGATAAGAAGCAGAAGAACTTTGACAAGGTCCTTTGGCCTCCAGCACCAGCACTCCTGGCCAGAGCATGCCCCCATGATGGCCACAGCCCAACTCACACCCCGTTTCTCTTCAGATCCTGGCAGAATGGAAGCAGAAGTATGAGGAAACGCAGGCTGAGCTGGAGGCCTCACAGAAGGAGTCACGCTCTCTCAGCACGGAGCTGTTCAAGATGAAGAATGCCTATGAGGAGTCCTTGGACCACCTGGAAACCATGAAGCGGGAGAACAAGAACCTGCAGCGTAAGTCCCTGGCCCTCTGCTCCTCAGTGGCCTTGCTCTCAAGCTTGTCTATCTGCAACACTTAATGGCTCTGGGCCTGCAGGGATAAGAACATGCCTGGCCCCTTGATGCACCAGAGGCCTTTCTCCATTCAGCTCTGTGCCTTTTCACCATGCTGCTTTTCATCCTTCCTTGCAGAGGAGATTTCTGACCTGACGGAGCAGATTGCTGAGGGAGGGAAGGCCATTCATGAGCTGGAGAAAGTGAAGAAGCAGATTGAGCAGGAGAAGTCTGAAATCCAGGCTGCTCTGGAGGAAGCTGAGGTACATGGCCATAATCACTGGTGTCTGCAGTAAATAAATGAGATAGGGCTGAAAAGGCCTGGGTTTCCCTTTCTTCTGACTGGGCAGTGCAGCTGAGATCTCTGGAAATATTTTTGATTTTATCAATGTTTTTATCCACTTGTCCAGGCCTCCCTGGAACATGAGGAGGGGAAGATCCTGCGCCTGCAGCTTGAGCTCAACCAGGTGAAGTCTGAGATTGACAGGAAGATAGCAGAGAAAGATGAGGAGATTGACCAGCTGAAGAGAAACCACCTCCGAATTGTGGACTCCATGCAAAGCACTCTGGATGCTGAGATCAGGAGCAGGAATGAAGCCCTGAGGCTGAAGAAGAAGATGGAAGGAGACCTGAATGAAATGGAGATCCAGCTGAGCCATGCCAATCGTGTGGCTGCAGAGGCCCAGAAGAACCTGAGGAACACCCAGGCAGTGCTCAAGGTATGTTACACTAAGAATTTGCACTTTAAGGATTTAATTTGTGCAATACTGGCTTTGCTTTGGTCCTCCAGATATATTTCAGTCCCTTAATAATTCCCCTTAATTGAAGAGCACAGAACTGGATGTAATACTCAATGTGAGGCCACACAAAAATTTAACAAAGCAGGAATTCAGCTGCAGCTCTGCCTTGGATTTTATAATCCTATTACCACACATCCTGGCAGCATCTCTATATTCTTCCAAGGACATTTGGCACTTGTTCTACCACCTATGCATTTCCTTCTTACACTTCACTTTGACCTGAATGTCCTTGCTTAGCCATGCTGATCTCCAGCCTCTCTTGCCTGATTGCTTATACCCGTGAATTGAGAGCTCTTTCTTTCTAGAAAAAATGTTCTTAACTCTTTTTTGCTTCTTTATGCTTAAAAGGAGTTTCTCAAGGGGATTCCCTCCAAGAATTCCTTGAACAACTCAAGTCCACCCTCCTAAAATTCAGGGACTTAACCCTTCTCTTCAGCTTTTTCAGATCTCCATGAATAATACTCCTACTGACTTTTCTAATATACTGTACATAAAATGACAATAGCTTTATATATAAATATATACTTATATATATTATACTGCCATAATAATTATTGGACTGGTGGCAATTGCCATTGTGCAACAGTGCTGTGTTCGTCTTATAATTTCTCTTTATTCTTCGCCTCTTAATTTCTCTTTATTCTCTTAAAGGACACCCAGATACACTTGGATGATGCTCTCAGGACACAGGATGACCTGAAGGAGCAGGTGGCCATGGTGGAGCGCAGGGCAAACCTGCTGCAGGCTGAGATTGAGGAGCTCCGGGCAGCCCTGGAGCAGACAGAGAGATCAAGGAAAGTGGCTGAGCAGGAATTAATGGATGCAAGTGAGAGAGTTCAGCTCCTCCACACTCAGGTTAGATTCAAAATCCCATGGGCCTTTTTCTTTCCTTACAGATTTTCTTCTGTGCAAATTCCTAAATCAACTCTTGTAATAAAATACTTTATCTGAACCAGAATTATTGCACTTGTAGAAAGAAACAGATTACAGCAAAATGAGTAGGATTGCATTAGCAGTGGGAAGAGCTGCATCAAATTTCAATAATTCTCTGCTACCTAGCCAGTATGACCTGATGTGATATGTCAGGAAGATGTTGATATTAGATTTTTAGAGGATAATGTTACATTGAAACAGTCAATTTTTTGATTTACTTAATAATTTCTCTTTTGGAAATAACTGCACAAAATTTTATTATTCAACAGAACACCAGCTTGATCAACACCAAGAAGAAGCTGGAAACAGACATTGCCCAGATCCAGAGTGAAATGGAGGACACCATCCAGGAAGCCCGCAATGCTGAGGAGAAGGCCAAGAAGGCCATCACAGATGTGAGTTGGACACTTCTGGCATTGCTGATGGTGAATGTACTATTCCCACAATATCTCCAGTCCCAAAATGGCTTTGACCCTTTGCTCTGATCAGGCGGCCATGATGGCAGAAGAGCTGAAGAAGGAGCAGGACACCAGTGCCCACCTGGAGAGGATGAAGAAGAACCTGGACCAGACAGTGAAGGACCTGCAGCTTCGTTTGGATGAAGCTGAGCAGCTGGCACTGAAGGGAGGGAAGAAGCAGATCCAGAAGCTGGAGGCCAGGGTGTGTAGGGCTGGGCTTGTGTCTGAGTGTGGCTGTGTTGTGTCCTTGGAGAGACGTTGGCAGAGAAGCTGCAGGGCTGGGCTTGTCCTTGCAGGTGCGGGAGCTGGAAGGGGAGGTTGATGCTGAGCAGAAGCGCAGCGCTGAAGCCGTCAAGGGTGTGCGCAAGTACGAGCGGAGGGTGAAGGAACTGACCTACCAGGTAAGGCAGGACAGGCTTTGCTCCTGCTCTCACACAGTTTGCTCACAGCAAGGCACATTTTGCCCACACCATCCCCAAGGGGAATTGCCAACCTTGCCTCATGCAGAACCAAGAATTGACTCTCTTTCCTGTTCTCCAAACTCCCCAGGCTGAGGAAGACAGGAAGAATATTCTCAGGCTGCAGGATCTGGTGGACAAGCTGCAAATGAAAGTGAAGTCCTACAAGAGACAAGCTGAGGAGGCTGTAAGTATTGCTTGGAGAAAAGGCCACACTCCATTGGGGCAGGACACACATTGAATGGGGCTGAATACCAGCAGAGGGGTATGAAACAAACTTCCAAGGCACAACCATCTTGGCCGCACTATTTTGCTGTTGTGTCAGGAGGCCTTGGTGAGCTCTGAGCGCCCTGCAGTCAGGGACTTTCTTTAAGGGAGGTTCTGCAGCCTGTTCCACACAGCAGGGCAGAATAAACAAACCCGGGGGCCACACCCACTGACTGACAAATTCCTCAATCTCTGCAACTGATCAGCAGCAGAAGGCTTCAGGGTCTTCCCAACCAAGTAACACATACAGAAATGCAGTGTGAGAGTAAGTACAGAAATGATACATGCAAGGGGTGAAATTGCTCCTCACTTGTGATGTAGTCCAGTTTAAGCTTGTCCCAGTAGGTTCCTGAAACGGGAGGATGAGGAGCTCTGTGATGAGGCTGATGTGTGAGCAGTGGTGGGAGCAGGATGGAGATTCGCAAGGCTGACTTGCAGCAGGAGTGAAAGCCCTGTCCTGTGCTTCTGAGCCCTGATTCCATTTCCCTTACAGGAGGAGCTGTCCAATGTCAACCTGTCCAAGTTCCGCAAGATCCAGCACGAGCTGGAGGAAGCCGAGGAGCGGGCTGACATTGCAGAGTCACAGGTCAACAAGCTCCGAGCCAAGAGCCGGGAGTTTCATGGCAAGAAAATAGGAGAGGAAGAGTGAGAATTTCATGAGACAAAGTGACCTGAGAGATGCACAAAATGTGAACCCTCTGTCACTTCCTTCTTCAAGTGTTCATAACCATGTCAATATGTAGAGAATAAAGACCATAGATTTCGTCGCATACACAGCAGAATCAGTGATTTTGGTCATTACAATTCTGTTCTGCAGTTACACAAGTTTGGGGCATTTTCAAATGAAATATTCATTTTACTTTAACCCTTGCATAACAGTAGAGCTTATCCCATCTCCAGTATTTCTCCTCTCTTACTCCAATACCAAGGAGGGAATAAGACTAATTTCATTGCCATACTGGGAGAGGATCAGGACAAAGGCAGGACAAGCATCTTTTCTGTCCTGCCACAGAAAAAATGTTTTTGCCTTTGTGATTCATGTTTCTACATGGGTACAGAACTCAGAGGTTCTCACTGATGGTCCCATAATCACTTGGGCAAGTGGTATTTAGAGGCAAGTTGACCCAAAGGAAAACATTTGTAGTCCCAAAAGCATCTGTATGTCTCTGAGGCCTTGTGGAGGAACTTGGGCAAGGACTGATGTGCTGCCTTAGAACAGGGCAAGTGAACGCCAGTAACTCTGGAGATATCCTTGTTACTGAGCAAATTTAAAGATCATACAGCCTTTGTAATAACTTCATGAATATGGTGTTAACAATCAGATTCAAAGAAAAACTAATAATATATTATTTGGATAAGAGGATATTGCAGTGCCTCACTTCCTCTGTGAAGCAGAATAGCCAATATTAATACAATATTTTCCTGTTGTAAATGAAATTGAACTTAATGAACAGCTTGGTAGAAATGTGAACAAGAGGATAAACCCCAAGCATATAGAGCCACCAGAACAAGCTGGGAATAGCTGCACTACTGTGTACTGTTTCCAGTACTGAAGTGTATGAGTTTTTGTGCTAAGGAACAATTAAGAGTAATGTACAAATACAAAAACTAAAGAGCTTGTTTTCGTCATGCAAGATAAGTCTTCAAGTGGAAATAATACTGAGAACATTACATCTTGAAAGAAATCATAAAATCTAACACTTTACAGATGTAAAAACCCATAGATAATAATGACAAACTGTGTCCTACCTGTCTGACTTCTTGCAGCACTGGATAAGTGCAATGTAGATACCAACTGTGCTTGGGCTGAACATAGAAGAAACAGGACATCACACAAACTGTACTGGTCTGAAGCCTTAAACACATGACAGGCTGTTTCCTGCAAGGCAAGAGGCAGCACTTAAAACAGGGAACCACCTTTGTAGCAGTACTGGACCCAGGCATAGCTGCCAAGGGCAGATTCTACATGCAGATACAATTTTCCATTTTACCATTGTAAAGGAGACTTGGCTCTATCACACTACAGGAACACTTGTGGGTCCCTCAAGTTCCTGGCTAGGCCTACACCCCTTTATTTACAGAGAGTGCTTCAAGGAGATGTGAAACTGCTGGGGAAGGGAGCTGGAGTTGTTGGAAAGGAGATGGTGAGAAAACAGCAGGAAGGAAACCTTTTGCAGCAACACAGCAGTCAGTGTGTTTGCAGCAACAGCTTTCAGGATTGGGAGGTCCTCCTCCTAAAGACACTTTTACACCCAAGGAATCCTCCCATGTTCTAAGTAAATATGGGAGTTGTTTTCTAGGCAGCAGTTAAATATATTTAAGGAAAAGATGACACCCTGTGTTGACTCTTGTGTCACTGTAAGTGATGCTCCTCACAGACATCATCTCTATGTGTGAAGCTGTGAAAAGTTCATCAGTAGCAGTGATACCTGGGCAATAAAGAAGGGAAATGACTCCTCTCCTTTTCCTTTCCCACAACATACTCCTAAGAGATAGGTGGTATTCTTTTTTTACAGACAAATCCTTACCTGCCACCTTGAAAGAAAGCAGGAGAAATTTGTTTCTTCTAAAGAACATCTTTAAACAAACAAACCAATAAACAACCCCAAAACCATAATTCAAAAATCAGTGTGTTGCAGCTGTGGCTCAGTGAAAACATGGAGAAGTATTTCCAGCTCCCTCTGTACCTCTTTAAACCTGCTGACAGACTAGCAAATATCACAACAACTTTGGGGACCATATTTCAGTGCCAAAACTCCCTGTTCCCTTTGGACAATATTACAAACACCCTCCAAAATGAACAAGCTGCTCTGGCTGTGGAAGAATCAGGATGCACTTGAAGCACCTGAAACTCTTGAGGCTCCTCTCTCACCTGGAAGAATTTATGGCCTGAGGATTTGTTACTAAATGCTCAATTGATAAAAGGTGACATTGCAGGTTCCTTCAGAGACACCACCTTGGGCCAGAATTCCAACTGCACAGGTGGGAGAGAGAGAGAGAGAGAAATCACACTCACTGTGCTGTGCTCACCTGGCCTTGCCACCTGGGGAAGAGAAATCACACTCACTGTGCTGTGCTCACCTGGCCTTGCCACCTGGAAAGCAGGGCTGGAGACTTTTTGGAATCAGAGTGAAATATTAAAGGGATGAATCACTAAAACAAATTTCTCCTCACTTTTGATTTGCTGCCTTGGCTGGAGGACGGGAATCATTTTGCATCAACACACTATTTCTGGAGTCAGCTACTTGTGATATAAAATGTGCTGATGCACAGGTAACTGATCTTGGAAAAAACATGGACCCATAAGTAGCCTAAAGAAACAACTCTCAGAGAAGATTTAAAATAGATGCAGCTGATGAGCTCCACTAGATCTGCTGCCCCATATGGACTATGGAGTTCTCTGACGTTAACAGCTTGGGCATGGACAACTGTGTCTCCTGGGCACAAAAGCATCAGCACTTTAAGAGGCATTAAGACATTATATGTGTCATACCTCATCATCCTTTCTTTTTCTTTTCTCAGTACAAGCTGGGTTTTTTTTCTTTCTAATACTGAACTTTGATTTCTGTCATTTCTGCTTCACTTCACAACATCTCAGACATTTCCAGGCACTAATCTTCTTCCCATTGGCTTCTCAGTCTTTACACCCTACTCATCTTCTGTGTAACTGAAGCTCCAGTGTAAGGTGAAAAAAGTATCCTCTACATCAGTCTCATATTATTTAGAACACTGCTCAGATGTCATCCTCTCATGTTTGCTCTGCTGGTGGAAGGAGAATGATTATCTAACTCTGATGCACTTTCAAGAACTGTTTATCCTGACATTCCAGGTCACAGTTTTTTATCTTCCTCTGCTCAGTGAATGACACCTTCCCCTTAACTGCAGATAATCTGTCACTGCAGCTTTTCAGGAAGCCACTTGGGTTCCACACTGAAAAAGGATGGCATCACCTTCACAAGCATGTAACTCACAAAAGTCCATACCAGGAAAAGTACCCACTTTGATTTCTGTGAACTGAAGCAAGATCACAAGCACAGCAACCACTAAGACTAGAGGAACAGAACTTGATGAGAGAAAAGCCACCAATTCATACAAATTAACAAACAAAAAAACCCCAGCCTCACCCTCCTCTCCCCCCCAAAAATCCCCACCAAACAACTTCCCCCCAAATTTCACCAGCAGCATTATCCTGGGGCTTATGTTCTATTTCCGTGGATTTTAGCTCTCATCTCTCATAGCCCATCAATGAACATCCTGAGCTGCTTTTCATCCCAGATGATGCATTCAAGTCTGTCATTACTTATAAAAATTAACAACTTTCTTCGAGGTCAGTTCATGTTTCTGACTATTTTTTTTCCATTCCCTGCACCAGCATGGATTAGGGTGCCTAATAGATCTCAAAAAACCCCATGTTTCTTTGCTGGGCAGCTCATCATGCCAGCCACAGCATGGCACACAAACAGCCTGCAAGAAATACACTTTACTTTAGTCTGATCTGTTTCTTACTGTTTTTTATATACAAAGTATGTCCTTACCATTGCAATGGTCCAGTACTCAGCTTCGTCTTAGCAGAAGAGATGAGAAGTTTTGCTCTAGCAGATCAGAGCATCAGCATTTGTTTTCAGCATGTGCTAACATTCCTGGGAGCTCTCGTTTTACACAGAGGCAGCAGAAATGCTGCTGCAGCAGGGTGTGAATATTCCCTGCCAGACAGTTAATCAGGGCCCACAGGGTGCACTGATGCCTCCAGCACACCCTGTTCATATGACAGCATGGCTGACAACAGCACTAGCAAGCTGCAGATCCCATGGGGAGGGTTTTGAATAAAATATCTGGTGTATCAGATAATTCGAAGTAGTACAAAACTGAAATGGAAATAGTGGTAGGTTTTGTCTGTGTTATCTGTGAGTTTTTAGGAAAGCTTAGGAAAAAAAAGAGAAAACGGTGAATTCCTGGAGAAAAATCTATCAAAGGCCATGAGGCTCCTGCAGCTCCTCCTCACAAAGTGGAGGCTGGGGGAGCAAGGTGAGGGAAACATTTTTCATCTTCTTTCAGGACATATCCACACTAAACACCTTAATCCTTCACCACACAAAACATCAGCCCCTCTGTCCTAGGTTACAATGTAAAATTGTGCCCAAGGTTTGTATTCTATCCCCATGAGCCGTTGGAGCCAAGGTGGGGCAGTGTTTTCCTTATCTTCTGTTAACGAGCCTAACAATGCCTTGCCACATGACTCATAGATAACTCCCTCAGAGTTATCTCTGGTTAATGGGCCAGCAAGGAGCCACTGCAGGGCTCAGAGAATGAGATCATCCCATTGTGAGATGTTCCGCCCAGGGGGAGGAGCCAAGCATTCCCACCTGGATAAATCCAGGGTTTGGGACAGCACAGCAGCTTTTATCCACTGGACTCCCAGAGGAGACAAGAGCTACCAGACCTTCTACAGGAATCACTGCTTGGACAAGAGGATCTCATCTGGACTCCCACTACCACCCTGACTAACAGGGGGTCAGGTTGTATTCTGACTCTGTCAGTGGGTTTTTTTGTACTATTACTTTTATTTTATTTTACTTTCCTTTATTTTCTTTTCATCTTATTAAATTGTGTTTCTGACTTGGGGTCTTTCACTGGTTTTGCTTTCAAACCAGCACACCCTCACATAGACATACATGGATGGTCCTCTCTCTGGCAGGGCAAAGCATCTGCTCACCATCAAAGCAGAACATTACTGTTCACCAGTCCCTGATAATCTTAAAGATTAATCACATTTTACTTTGTGGAGTTCCCTCCGGACTGGGAATTATATGTAGGAAGTTCAAGGCTCAGAAAAGCCCTCTGTCAAAAATATAAACTTTCATGACAACAAAGGCAATTCCTTTCTGCTGCCTGCCTGTGGGCAAAAAAGCTGAATTTACCTATATCCCCTATTCTATCTGGACCCCATTCTGGTTCAAATTTAACAGACTGACTAAATGATCCAGAGTGGTGAGGAATTCTTGGTGAGCTAGAGAAGATTCTCCCAGCAGTCATGCCAGCCCTGAATGCCTCTGTGAATCATGAGGTTCTAGAGTTCTGCCCACTGAAAGCTCATTCTGGAGTGGCTGCCATGGAGTGCTCATGTTGCCATTACAGAGACCAGACCATAGTTCAACATTTGGTGGGACCAGATGATGAGCTGGGGAGAAATTTTGTTCTGCTGGGACCATACCTGCTCAGTTCCCCTTCAGGAGGGATTTCCAGACTATACCATAGAGACACCATGTATGGACTAGAGTAAGGATTGGGAATGACAAAGTCTGGGGAAGAAATTACTGTCCAGAGGGCTGTGACCTTCAGCAAAACCTGCAACAGAGTCCATGCTACAAGGAAAAGTGGATGAAAGGCAGTTTGTCAAAAGCAGGCCAAGACCTGTCATCTTCCTCAGATAAGACTGTCCAAGCAAAGGAGCTGTGGCATTCCTGATCTAGCTGGATCAGAACAGCCAGGATCTGGAAAAAATCCAGCAGGAAAACTGCTGTTACAGTGGAAAACAGGCAGGCACTGAGCACTGGGAGATAGGGAAAGGAGTGCTTCCCACCAGGCAGCCAAGCTGCCAGCTGATGCCCTTCAGCTAGCAGGCCTGCAGGGGCCTTTGCTGCTCAAAATATTCTGGCAGTGTCTGAGACAACAAGGGAATGACAAACATAGTTAGCAAGTTCCTCTGGCTGACCTGGCTGGGAAGGCACCGACCTCCCTATTTCTTTTCTGTATTAGCCACACGTGTTACTTGCTCAGTGCTGACAGGGAGGAAGCTCGATGGGAAGCAAATAGATCAAAATAAAAGGGAGAGAAAACACCAGAATGGTGGGGTTGTGATCAAAGTGTCCAGCTCAGTATGTCCTCAGAGAAGTATTGGTAAAATCTTTGGCACAGGAAGCCAAATTTATTTATTTGGACATTTCCAGGTCCATATGAAGAGAACAGGCTGTCAAAGGGCAAACCACAGAAAAGTTTTCTTTCCTGAGTGAAATGAAGATGTGTTTGCACATGGAGCTCACCCTCAGGTTGCAGTGCAGGTAGCAGGAGAGGTGGGAGGACATTTGGTTCAAGGCAATAGAAGGTGTGTGCAGACACTGCTGCCACACAGCCTCAGACACCATCGAGGCTGAACCACTGCCAGGACAATGCTCTGGGCTGGCCTTTAGGTCCTGATGTGCCTGTCCCACCAAAAAAAAGTGGGTGTCTCATTAGTGCCCCTTGGGGGCTGGCCAAGGCCAGAGGGAGGAGGAGGAGCTCTGGAGGAAGAACATTAGACTAGAACATTTTGGAGAAGGAAGAAGCTGAATGACTGGGGCTGATGGCAGGCCTGGAGCACCATCAGCACCTTCGGGGTTTTTGAGGGGCCAGCAAAGTGCCATATCAGAAAAAGGAGCACACAGAGTGGCAGAAATGTGTGGCAGCTGGGCAGACATGGTGACCCTGAAGCACATTGTCTCAGGTCTGGAGCAGAGCAGAGATTTGCTGTATTGGGTGAGTTGAGGCTCAAGAATATCTTGCCCCTACAGTAGATTTGGCTGAGATTGGACAGGGTATTTCTGTGCCATCAGGGTTTACCCCATGAGTACAGCTTGTGAATTCAGCATTATTTTGCCTCTTGGTGAAGCCTTACAGCACTCCTGTGACTTCCTCTGATGCTCTGAACTCTGTCTCAGGCATTCTTTCTAACAAGCTCTCATCCCACCTCAGAATTTATCTAGGAGAGTTCTATTTACCCCATTGTCACACAGCTTATATGGATCAAACATCAAGTTATCATTTCCGCTCTCATTTTAGCCTTCAGTACACACATACTTCAGGAAAATCAGAATTTTGCTTCTAGGACGTGATTTGTGCCTTATTTATGCCAGCATACTTTACAGGCATGGAGATTGTTAACATCCCACTGCCTGGGAAATAAAAAAAATGCCTAATTTCTTACCCCAGAGTCTGCAGCCACATTAACATCCAATTGACACTGGTTTTACATGTCCCCATTTCAAGTTGGAGGCAATGTGCCACTGTCTGGGAGTCCAAATTTCTTAACATTACCTTTTTCCATTTTTTTGCAAATACAACCTCAGTGTTGAATTCTCCTAATCGATAATGTTGATATTTGTGAAAAATTCCATTCATTTTTTGCCCTAAATAATTACTATTTTTCATCTCATCCGCAACCTTGTTCTCTGTGGGTTTTTCTATCATTGAGAGCAGGAAGCTCACTTATAGATCTTCAACAGCAATACCTGCTGTCTCTTTTTTTTTTTTTTTTTTTTTCTTTTCTTTTTTTTTTTTTTTTTTTTTTTTTAATTTAAGACATGTCTATAGGCCTCAGACTTGCATAAATAACTTTGTGAACTGGGTTTAAGCAAGTGTAGTGGCAATTCCATTTCATGACCTCCAAGGCACTGTGGATCTGATCTAATCTCAACTTCCAGGGATGGCTGAAGATCTTGCATACACTGGCCCATCACTGTCCCTGTAGTACAGAGCCTTTTTTAAGTGTTGAGAACCACTGGGAGCTTTAGAACAATCAAGATGATGGATATAACCCCATGTCTCAGTCAAATCTCTGTTCTTTACCATGCTGAAACTGTAGAATTGTGCTTTTATTTTCTTTTTCTCTTCTTTTTCTTTAAGCAGGTCACAGAACAAAAATTTTGCTATGGAATGTATTAGGTTTTGCACAAAAGTGATTGCATGTTCCTCGTACATCTACTTGATGCCAGGTAATGGATAAATTCATCTTGCCTGTTCTTCTAAAGTTCTTTT
Source organism: Acrocephalus arundinaceus (assembly GCA_021534815.1). Classification (NCBI taxonomy): domain Eukaryota; kingdom Metazoa; phylum Chordata; class Aves; order Passeriformes; family Sylviidae; genus Acrocephalus; species Acrocephalus arundinaceus. Next base: position 1,382,594 of record JAJEOU010002598.1, read on the forward strand.
AGCCTTCTGATGTTTACATTTTTGTAATGGAGTTTCTCACGCACTTTTCATGTAAATAATGGATGGTTTTGCATTCCTTTCTGGAGGAGGAGAGAATTGATGGACTGTTGGTTTGACCAGTGTGATTGAAGAGGACAATTTCATCCTCCAATCCGTGGTCACTGTTGAAATTCTATAAATTCAAGGTCTGTAAATAAACTGGCTCTCTTTTGCCTTGGACATCTCAGAGTGTGAGTGTGTGTTCATTTCATGTCCTATTGTGACAAATTCATAATATAAAAATTGTGTTTAGATGTAAAATACATCACAGACATTGTCACTGACAAAGAAAATCTCTAAGCAACACATCAGAGAGGCTGTGGAAGCATTCTCAGCAAGATCATTCTATGCATGTTATGTTTACATATTCTAACTGGGAACCCTCTCTTGGCAAGTGTCAGAGGAAGGAGTTATGAAGATCTTGATACAGATATTCTTATGTTCATTTATTAAAGAAACTCTCCTGTCCAACCATCCAGGAGCCACTCTCACAGTCACTGTCCCACCACCTGAGCTGGGACTGAGGTCCCTTCACAACTGCACCCTCACACTCTCACAGTCACACCAGGTTTCCCATCGTTGAGTCTCAGATGTCCAGATCATTAAAATAAAGTAATCATGGTGCCTCCAAGAGGGACTCCAAACAAAGGAACCCCTGGGTTTTTATCCCTCACAATCTGAGAGTGGAAAAATCTGGAGTATCACCTCCTGACATGTGTCTGAATGTCCCTCACCTGGCTGGACCACAGGTCCCCGGCCCTTGGTTGTGCAGAGGGTCTGCAGTTCACACCCTCCAGAGCTCAACCTGCAGCTCCATTCCAGCTGCACCCCAAGAAACTCTCACCAAATGTATCCCCCAACACATCCCTCTAATACAAACCACAAGGACTCAAATGTGCCAAGGGGAGTTTCACAGGTCAGAGACAAGCATTACTGAGACATTTCCACTATTCAGCCTGCTCTAAAATGTGGTCTCTTGCTTCAGACTCTTTTAAATAATTATAGAACATGCTGAGGAGCAGCTGGATCTCAATTGTGGCAGAAAGTGAGGCAGGTGCTGGAGTGGCAATTGGTTCTTGGTGCCCCTGCCCATGGGGATGAGTTGGACCAGGTTCTGTCTTTCTGTGATCTTTTCTCATCAAGAGCCTGTGCTCGGGATGCTTGAATTCCCTTTTCTCCATGGAGAATAGCAGCACTCCAGTGCTTTCCCCACGCTGTATTCCTGTGCAGAACAGACTGTTTCCATACACATCCTTCACTCTGCCCTGTCTCGTTCAGCTGGGCTGTGTTTTGCTTCTAGCACTGATGGAATCCGCCCTGCAGAGATATATGGATACAGGAATGGCAGAAAAATAACATTAGGCAAGAACCATTTATTTTTCTTTTTGCTTCAAAATTTGTGTCATTCATTACATATTTTCCATAAAGAAAGGACTGATGCACTATTTAGGCACCCTTTTCCTAGGGCATTTTAGAGACATGGTAAGTCAGTGCTGCCCCAGCACTCTCCCATTGTACTCAATTGAATTATTCAAGTGTGGGAACAGGAAGAAGCAGTGGTAATTAAATTTCAGTATAGTAACAGTGCAGAGTCCTCTTAAACATTTAACTCCTCCACTTAACAGAACTGTAAGAGGAAGAGAAACATTGCTCAAATTAATGCATCAGTTTTAAGTGATAAATATTAGACTTTTTCTTTTTCAGTCAGTTTAGGTAAAAAACCCTAAATGCTTATCATGTCAGTGGGAGGTGTCACAAATGAACCTGACTTGATCTTTCAACCTGACTGAGCTGCTTAAAGTTGGCAGTGGCAGAGTTTTGTAAAGACTGAAATCTGAGTTGAACCCAAAGAAATACTTCCTCAGGATGAGGTGTGCTGAAATGGCAAATTTGGGCTGCAGGCAGTAGGACATCTCACTTTACTCCAACAACTCCCTTCCAGGACTCAACAAAAATGAAGAGAAGGGGGAAGAACAGGGAAAACAAAAAAATCTCCTTTTTCCATTCAGCAGACTGTCACAATTGTTTTAGCAATATCCAAGTTTATCCATTGGAGACTGTGCTGGTTTTGGTTGAGGTTGAGTTAATTTTCTTCAGAGTGCCTGGTATGGGGCTGTATTTTGGGTTTGTGCTGAACTCAGGGTTGATAATATAGAGTTGCTGGGCAGGGATCTCACAGATCCAAGGCCTTTTCTGCTTTTTTGCTTGCCCACCTTGAAATCAGGAGTGCCATTGGCTTCCCTGCAGCCTTCAGGTTAGGTTAGTACTGTTTGCCGTGTTATTTAGAAAGTATTGTTTACTTCTTTCTATTTTGGGAAGAAATAAGGTTTACAAGGAGATAAGTACCACCAAAGTAAATAATTTTACAATTAATTCATTTAAACTATAAATATCATTGTCAGAGAATTTTTTGGATGCCAAAAACTAAAACTGGCCTTCAGTTGATTACATCAAAGGAACAGCAATCAGCAGACTCTTGAGCCCACTCACAGATCCTTCTGTGAATCTCTAAACTCAGGATTTCCAGAATATCGGAAATATGCACATGAATGTTATTTTATATTTATATCCAGAGATGGATATAAATATAAAATATTTATATCCATCTCTGGATATAAATATAACTTAAATACAGTTTTATATATATATATATATATATATATAAAATATAACTTAAATACAGTTATAAATACAGTTAAAATATAACTTAACTAATATAACATAAATACAACTTAAAGGGCACTTGAAATGGTTTAAGGTGGCTATTCTCCCTGATATATTGTCCTATATTAGTTACAACTGACAGGAGTGAAACAGAGTAATATGTAATGATCTGACTAAGGTAAGCAATGCAGACAACAGTGAAATCCACATATCATATGCAAGATCTGTAAGTAGAGAGCTCTGTGAAAGGATGACTGTCATCAGACATACGATGTCCTCAGAAAAAGTTGAAGTATGCATCCAAATGTCACTCTGCTCGCCCAGGGAATGGTTGTCTCTTGCTCCCTTAGCTCAGATTCATGGAGCATCCATGGCCTTACAGTTATTAGTGGTTACCCTCATTCCCCTAGTCATCATTAGCTGTATTTCTTTCCTTAGGAATCTTCTCGTATTATTTATAGGCGATTTATTCACATAGCTAGGAAGAGACCAAAATTTTCTAATTATATCTAGTAACATCACTTTCCTCATTTCAGTTCATTCAGTTTGCCAGACAATGCTTTGCCAAAAACAAGGTTTGCCAAAAATGCTTTGCCCAAAGACAGAGGAGGCATCTGCAGCATGCGCTGACCAGACCCTATAAAAGAGTCCTTGAATCTGGGCTGTTCTGTCTTGCAGAGGAAACTTCATGGTAAGTGCACGTCTGTGTTTGGCAGAAAGGGGCAGTGTCCCTGCAGTCCCATCTCAGCCCTGCTGATGTATGCACATGCACCTGGAAGGATTTGATATCTGTATGATAAAGCACGTTGGTATTTTCACTTTGCAACCTGTCTGTGGAATTCTGTGCAGCGATAATGAGAGATCTGCTGTTTCTGCTTTACAGCACCTATCACCTCCCAGCCTGCAAGGCATCTTCTCATAGCAGAAGAGGTAAGAGCCGCATTTTCTTGCATTAAAGGGGCAGAAAAATTGGAAGATTTCTGTAGAACAGATTTCTTCATGGTGACAAATTAATGTAAAATTTTGTAGGCTGTTGTTATATGCCCATGTGCTCCTGGCCACTGCTCTAACAAATAAAGAATGCTGATAGTGGGGCAGACTGCTCACAGCTAGCAAGATTTCCTAAGTGTCTGTGCTTGAAGACACCAGCCACTATGTAATGCCAGGAAATGCTTCTTGGGGATTCCTTGTGTTTAATTATGGAACAGTGAGGTAAATGATCTGTTCTGGCATGAAGTCCAGACAGACAGAGCTAGCCAACAGATCAGAATATTGCAAAACCTTACAGACTTGTAAGTTGTAATTATTACTGCATATGAAACTGGCCAATAAATGTTATGAAAATACTTTCCAAATGATACTTCAGGGTTATAATCTGCATGTAGGCCTCCTACTAGTGAACTTAATAAAAATGCAAAAACTGCTATCCAACTAACCAAACAACAGAAAGAGGGAGGTACTGGTCCTATTCCTCTGAAAGAGGACTGGGTAAAATGGGGAATCTGCATGCTACTAGGAGTAGCTGCAAATATTTGTTAACATTTTGGTTATTTACCTAACTAAAAGTTATGACATGACATCTTATCAAGCTGCCTGTTTGTCTACCTTCCTTGGAATTCAGATACTTTCTATTACTGACCACGTGCATTTCTTTTGAAATCCAGTACTGCATTTAGATATCTGGCTTTGATTTACAAATTCTTCAGCTGAGGTTTCTAGCTTTGCCTATAGTTATTTCCACAAACAATTAACCTAAGAAGAAACAGTTGTTGTGCAGTTAACCTGATGAATTATGTGTCCTTACATGCCAGTTGCTCACATACTACTTAAATCATTTGGGATGAGAAGCAAACAACTCCAGTGGATGATTTAGAGCATCAGCAAAAGACATTATGCCCTAGATAGTCCTCAGAACACCTTCTGGACCATTTGCAACCCAAATGGTGCATGGAATGCATCCTCAGGAACTGCAGATGACAACAGAGACTTGCAATTATGCTACAGAGCAATGTTACCCTGGAGAAGATCCTCTAAGACTTCATCCTGAGGCTGGTTAAAACCTCAAAAATTTTAGAAAAGGCAATGTAAAAATCCTGCATGTGAGAAAGAACAGTCCCATGCAACAGAGTATGTTGTATTTCATTTTGGCTGGAAAACCACTTTGCAGAAAAGGGTCATGAATTCTGGTACCAGTGTCACAGTGTGACCTTCCCTCCTTTGGGGGAAGGATGGTCAGCAGCACATTGTCAGACACTCATAACAGCATGGTCAGCAGGTAAAGTGATTCTTTCCCTGCATTCACCTCCCATATCTGGAGCACCATGTTCAGTTTGGGGCTTTCTGGTGACCAGACAGTGACATTCTGGAATGAATCCAGTGGAGATCTTTCAAGATAAGTAGGAGAAAATTATGTATGAGAAGAGGCTGCAACGGTGATGTATGTCTACACTAGAGATGAAATTTAGAAGTGGTTATTTTATTGTTATCTTCAACCAAAAAAAAAGATGGTTATATCATAAAAGAGTCAGACTCTTCTCAACTGAGTAGGTTGAAGGCTGAGGGATAAAAACACAGATTTCAGCCACAGAAATTTTGATTAGGTAATAAAAAGGGGAAAAAAATCACCATCAGGATCATCAGACATCAAACTGGATGCAAAGGGACTGAGAAATATCCATTCTTGGACATAATAAAAACTTCACTGGAAAAAGCTGTGAGAACCTGCAGCCAGCATTTGCCCTGACTGCATAGGAAGATGAACCACAGAACTACTCAGGATTCCTCCCAAATCACACTTTATATTACACTGTTAGGGTCTATCCATAAGGTGTTTGACAACAAAAAGTATTGACTCATTTCGGTAACATATCTACTCTTCCACAGTGTTCTCTGCTCTGGCAAGCATCCCCATAGAGCGCAGCCATGTCGTCAGACGCTGAGATGGCCATCTTTGGGGAGGCTGCCCCTACCTCCGAAAGTCAGAGAAGGAGAGAATTGAGGCCCAGAACAAACCTTTTGATGCCAAGTCATCCGTCTTCGTGGTACATGCAAAGGAATCCTTTGTGAAAGGGACAGTCACAAGCAGGGAATCAGGAAAAGTGACTGTCAAAACTGAAGGGGGAGAGGTGAGTCAAAAACAAGCTGAAGAAAAACATCCCAACTCTTTTCAGCTTTTTAGTGACACATGTGGATCTTTGTTTCCTGGCAGACCCTGACCGTGAAGGAAGATCAAATCTTCTCCATGAACCCTCCCAAGTATGACAAGATCGAGGACATGGCCATGATGACCCACCTGCACGAACCCGCTGTGCTGTACAACCTCAAAGAGCGTTACGCAGCCTGGATGATCTACGTAAGTGGCAGCAGCAGCTTCCTTTGGGCAGCCTCAGCCAGTGCTGGGCCAGGCTCAGGGGAAGCCAACGTGCTGTGTCCCTTCCTCACAGACCTACTCGGGTCTCTTCTGCGTCACTGTCAACCCCTACAAGTGGCTGCCGGTGTACAACCCCGAGGTGGTGTTGGCCTACCGAGGCAAGAAGCGCCAGGAGGCCCCTCCACACATCTTCTCCATCTCTGACAACGCCTATCAGTTCATGCTGACTGGTGAGTGGCTCTGTCTGTCTCAGAGGCATTGCACCACTAATTTCTCTGACGGGAGCAAAGCGAAAACACTTTTTCAAAGTTTTCTTAGATCTGTCAAGCACATCTGTTGTGGAGTTTACTATTTCATAGCATTGTTTCTATTGTTTTTAAAATGAAAGACAGCTCTGCACTCAGTCATGTGCTTTGGAGCTTTGCTTGTTTTAGTAAAGATGACATCAGGCCAAACATTAAACTTACCTGAATATGTTTCATTCTTTTCTGTTGTTCATTGAGTTTTGAGTACTGCATTTCTGCCTTGTTCACAGATCGGGAGAACCAGTCCATCCTGATCACGTACGTACACCCCCTGCACGGGTCCCTGCGGGGCTGCCCCCTGCCAGGGGACCTCCTGCCTGACCACGCACCCTCTGCTTCTCCCTTGGCTTTGGCAGCGGAGAATCCGGGGCCGGGAAGACTGTGAACACCAAGCGTGTCATCCAGTACTTTGCAACAATTGCAGCCAGTGGAGAGAAGAAGAAGGAGGAGAAGTCATCAGGCAAAATGCAGGTGAGTCAGGAGGCACAGACTGAATGGCCTATCATTGCCCTGTCATTGCCCTGTCAACTAAGCTCAGTCACTGAATAATTGTGTCCCGCAGGGAACGCTTGAGGATCAAATCATCAGCGCCAACCCACTGCTGGAGGCCTTTGGAAACGCCAAGACCGTGAGGAATGACAACTCCTCACGCTTTGTGAGTTTTTGATTAGAGAAGTTGTCATTTATATGGGAACAAGGATGTCAGAACGTGCTGTCATGTCTGAAGTGTCAAATTCAGATTATGTATTCATTAAACTACCATTTTCCACATATTTTTGCCAATTAAAATAGACTATCAAATTAAAAATACATCCTTAGGAGTAGAATACAGCATACAAAAGGGCTAATTTAAAAATTTTTTAATATCTACATATTGCATATCTATAAGTATATATTCACATATTCTTAGTGTCTGTGATATGGACTGAAGACACAATTTTGTGGAAATTGATGTAATATAGAAGAAAGAAAAGATGGGTCACACAGGAGAGAAATTGCTGGATGGAAATTTTGCTGGTCTTCGTCAGACCAGCAAAAATATGAATCTCTGGGTTTTAGGCACAAAACTGGGCAGGTGTATTAATCTGACTGTTAAGACCTTGATATAAGTTGTCTAGAAATGGTTAGAGACAGGGTTCCTTCAATACATCCTACCAGAAAACAAACTACTCTCTGGCATGTTCTTTTGATTGTTTTAATACAAAAAGCCATTCATGAGTTCTATTAGATTAACTGGGACTTTCCTTTAAAAATCACAATACCAATCCACAGTCTCAGCCTAAAGTTCCTTGTTTTGGGGTGTGTTGCCTCTATCTCTACAACTCAGACAGTAACAGCTGACTTCTCTTTTCTGCAAGACCAAAAATTATCATTTAATTTTTATGCCACCAAAATCTGCCTTCACAGCGTGCTTTCTGATTAGAAAATGGCTTTCACTATATCCACGTGTTTGAACTGCAACAAAAGTGACCCAATAAAATGCTTTATTAGTGGTCTTCTCATTCATGTGCATTCATGGTTATCCATTGGATAACAGATAGTGGATAGTATATCTAGTAGTGTTATTATAGTATATATATATATAGTGTTATCCAATAGCAGTGGATAATAAAACTCAGATTTATCCACTAGTATTGGCACTTAAGAGAAGTTCCTGAATTTGTTTTTTGTCCTGTTTTGCTTTGTTAAAGAAAAATTAAAAGTGAAACAAACTCAAAGTTTGAAGTCTCTGTGGAAAATAGAAGGTCACATGCTTACAGTCATGGTGAAATTTCAAAATGTCTTTTCTTCTTTCCCCTTTAAAAGGGCAAATTCATTCGAATCCACTTTGGGGCCACAGGCAAGCTGGCTTCTGCTGACATTGAAACATGTAAGAGACCACCTGACCTGATCCCGTTCCTTCCTCCCTTTCCACCTCAATGTTCTTGCTCACGCCTGACTCTGTCCTCCCTCCTTGCCAGATCTGCTGGAGAAGTCCAGAGTCACTTTCCAGCTGAAGGCGGAAAGGAGCTACCACATCTTTTATCAGATCATGTCCAACAAGAAGCCAGAGCTAATTGGTATGAATTATTATGAATTGTTTGAAAAAATTGAATGTATTTAACATTTATCTTCATTCTCACACCCTGATACAACCTATTCCTCTTTCCAGACATGCTCCTCATCACCACCAACCCGTATGACTACCAATTTGTGAGTCAAGGCGAGATCACTGTCGCCAGCATTAACGACCAGGAGGAGCTGATGGCTACAGATGTAAGTGTCACAGAGCATATTGGTGTGGTGGATCTTCCTTGTAATTGTCTAGAGTTTTATTTGACTGATTCTATTGCCAGAGTGCCATTGACATCCTGGGTTTCACTGCTGATGAGAGAACAGCCATCTACAAGCTGACAGGGGCTGTCATGCACTATGGGAACCTGAAGTTCAAGCAGAAACAACGAGAGGAGCAGGCAGAGCCTGACGGCACAGAAGGTATTAAAACCTTATAGAACTCCTAATCACAGAAACATTACGTAGCTGGAAGTTGGCAGTCATGTATTTTCTTGTTTACTTTCACAAATACATAAATCTCAGCTTCCAGACTACTCACGCTTCTAAATTTCCCTTCAAGATATCACAAAATTTCAGTGCTGAGACCAACAGCTACATCTTAGAGGATATCATCTTTCAATTATCACTTTTCTTCTGTCACTTCCTCCCTCTCTGTGTTCAGTTGCTGACAAGGCTGCCTACCTGATGGGTCTGAACTCAGCAGACCTGCTCAAGGCCCTCTGCTACCCCCGAGTCAAGGTGGGGAATGAATACGTCACCAAGGGCCAAACTGTGCAGCAGGTAACAGCTTGACTGGGAATCTCTGACTTGATTTACTCTCTTCCTTTGGGTACTATTTTCCTTCTGCTCCATTCTCCTTTGGCTTAGGTGTACAATTCTGTGGGTGCCCTGGCAAAGGCTGTCTATGAGAAGATGTTCCTGTGGATGGTTGTTCGCATTAACGAGCAGCTGGACACGAAGCAGCCCAGGCAGTACTTCATTGGTGTGCTGGACATTGCTGGCTTTGAGATCTTTGATGTAAGCACCACAAAAATCATAATCAAATCTTGTAAAAACAATTAGTTGATAAGAGAAATGGAGATTTATGCTGCTTTTTTTTTTCTTAAACATTACGCTCACTTGTAATTTCAAATTAGTAATGCATTTTTTTAAAAATATTTATGTGTTATTTTCTGGAAATATTTTCTTTCTGTGTATACGTCAGTGCTTTTTCCATTGAGCTTCAATGGGTCTTTATATAACATCTTTATATGACACACAAGGAAGAAGTATCTGCCTTCTACATAATTAGCACAAATGTCACAGTTTTTCAATAATTTGAACTTAATATTAAAAACAGTCCACAGAAAAATGGCACACAAATACCCAAGAAACAATATTACAGAGTATAGAAGAGAAAGGTAGACTTAAGTCTCACACAAAAGTTAACCAAGGCTTTTGAAAAAGAGACCAATATATGCACTTTCTTTAAGAGCCAAAGGGTGATTCCAACAGAAAGAGTACATTGGCTGTTCCAATTCAGACTGAGAAGTTCCATAGATATTTATGGAGGGTATCTGAGTCTAACTCAGGGCTGGCAAACACTGAGAATGTTTTATGTTTTTATAAAGGCAATGGGAAAATTTACATAAATTAAGAGAAAGGAGTGATGTAAATTGTACCTTGATGAGACTAATAAAAAAATATAGGAAATTCAAATTAAAAATAAATAATATATTTAAGCATCATTAAAGTGGCAAAGAGTAAAAAAAAAAAGACAAAAAGATCCCCCACAATCAAATAAAAAAACTTTTTTAAAAATAGATAATTGGATGTTTTAACATTAAAAACTTTGTCTAATTTGGCATCCCTGTGTAGGATTCTGAGGTGGGATTCTGAATGTGAAGGAGAAAGCTCTACGGGCAGCTCTTTATCTCGAAAATGAGTAAATCTTTTCTTTGCACTGAGCAGTTCAACAGCCTGGAGCAGCTGTGCATCAACTTCACCAATGAGAAACTGCAACAGTTCTTCAACCACCACATGTTCGTGCTGGAGCAGGAGGAGTACAAGAAGGAGGGCATTGAATGGGAGTTCATTGACTTTGGCATGGACCTGGCTGCCTGCATTGAGCTCATTGAGAAGGTGTGTTGATTACATTTAAGATTTTGTTATCAGTTTCATGACTTCAGAATTTCAGGATTTTTCTTTAGGCTTACTTTTTCTTGCACTAATGTTTCGCAAACCTACCAATTATTATTTATTTATGTTCCTGGCTATTCAAGAAGTGCCATTTCAGTATTGTATGTGTTATGAAAGTATGTTCTGAGAACATTTTTGATCAGGCTACAAATGAAGTGCTTTCTGGTTATCCATTAACTACACTGCTATTCATTTTTAAAAATTAAATGTAATTTTTCTTGTATGGCAATAGAAGCATCAATGTAATCACACATAATTGTATGAAAAGTATTACCTGGAGGTGATTTTTCTGTTCTATAAAGATGAAAGATCTCTTTGCAGGAATCCAGACACAATTTCAATATTATTATTTCAGTATTGACACTGGGATTTCTGAAACATAATTTCAAACAAAAATAATAGGTGCATATAGAAAAAGGTACTGAATGAACTGTGATCAGCAAAACGCTATAAGCAAACACTGCTTTGTGTAACATCCTCTTGTATAGAAATGGAAAGAGATATATCTTCAAAAAATAAGATTTCAGCAAGTAGCTGAAAGATCTGTTATCTGTTGCACTAAGGTCAATTATAGTAAGACACCTTCAGCTTTGTGAAGCAATAATGTTACAAGCAGGTCACCTTTCAACTCATCAATTTCAAAATTTCGTAGAAAATTTTGTGTGATTAATGAGACAGTATCAGCCATTAAATGCATTCATTTCAGATGCAAATTTGTATTTTGTCTAGAAGTGCGAATGCAGAAGTTAACAGAGATTTAATCCATTTTTGATCCAAAAATTTTAACCAATTTCTCAGTTTCCTGTACCTTACTGAAGTCCTCTTCTGACAGCAGATCTGTATTTTATCACTGCTATTTCTTGCTGCTTTTCCCAGCCCATGGGCATCTTCTCCATCCTGGAAGAGGAGTGCATGTTCCCCAAGGCAACTGACACCTCTTTCAAGAACAAGCTCTATGACCAGCACCTGGGCAAGTCCAACAACTTCCAGAAGCCCAAGCCTGGCAAAGGAAAGGCTGAAGCCCACTTCTCCCTGGTGCACTATGCTGGCACAGTGGACTACAACATCACTGGCTGGCTGGAGAAGAACAAGGACCCTCTGAATGAAACTGTCATTGGGCTGTACCAGAAATCATCTGTGAAGACCCTGGCTTTACTCTTTGCCTCTGCTGGAGGAGAGGCAGGTGAGTTCTCTGAAGTGTCATCTCTTTGATGTCCCCAGAGCAACATATGTTTCATTATCTTTACTTTCTCAGAGGCTAGCGGTGGTGGTGGTGGCGGCAAGAAGGGAGGCAAGAAGAAGGGTTCTTCTTTCCAGACCGTCTCAGCTCTATTCCGGGTATGTAAACACCGTTCCTTTTCATATATGCAGAGAATTATTCTGCATTTTTAGCTGGCTTAGACACAGAAAAAAAAGCAAAAAATACCCACCAACCAACCAACCTAAAAAATTCTAACTTCTCTTTAGACCACCATTGAAAACAAAAATCTTAGGAATGAAAAAGGGCACTGTAAAAACTTAAACTTACAATTAATATAAACATAAATTTTATCATAAAAAGTGCCCACTTTCTATCCTTCATAGGGTTGATGGTTTTTTCTTATCCTACAAGGTGATGTTTAATGCTGACATTCAAAAGGAATTCAGCAATTGATTAAGGCATTCTCAGCCGACAATTTTCAGCTCAGTTTATCTCCATTGATGGATCTTTCATGTTAAATTCAAAGAATGCAAAGGGTTATTATTTCCACATTACTTATAAATGCACAATGAATCATGATCCCACAGGAGAATCTCAACAAGCTGATGACCAATCTGCGGAGCACCCACCCCCATTTTGTGCGCTGTATCATCCCCAATGAGACTAAAACACCTGGTAAGATGCTCAAGCAGAAAGATCTTGGCTCTGATATATCCATTACCTTCTGCATTGCCATCTGTGCCATTCATTTGTGCTCTGCATTGCCAGGTGCCATGGAGCACGAGCTGGTGCTGCACCAGCTGCGCTGTAACGGCGTGCTGGAAGGGATCAGGATTTGCAGGAAAGGGTTCCCCAGCAGAGTCCTCTATGCTGACTTCAAACAGAGGTGAGAGCTATGAAATGAAGACATAAGTCAGATGTCCTCACCAACTGCTCTCCATCATACAGTTGAGCTTTGCCAGGGATGAGGGTTGGATTTCAGACTTTCTCAGCCTGATTCTGCTGCAAACACTGCTCTTGGTTTCGGTAAACAGAACAATCTTATGACTGGACATTGTCTTCCTTCTATTTCCTCTGACTCCACAGATACAAGGTGCTCAATGCCAGTGCCATCCCTGAGGGACAGTTCATCGATAGCAAGAAGGCTTCTGAGAAGCTCCTTGGCTCAATCGATGTGGACCACACCCAGTATAGATTTGGACACACCAAGGTAGTGCCTTGATTTGAAAGACGGATGTCTGACAGCAAAGCTACCCACAGCCCTGTCCTTTACCTGCCCCAAAAACTCACGGCATATCCCCCCACTGACAGAAACTCCCAGAGACCCAAAGAAATGTAGCCAGGTGCTACAGCTTCTCTCCTTTGGCCCCTTTATTCTGCTTAAGTACGTACAAGTACCCTGTAGTTATTTCCTAGCAATTTATGGGAAAAATTCTGTAAGCAAAAAAGAAACAAATCTAACCCCCAACAGGTACAAACAGCGCCCCCCCCTCCCCCCCAATAACTGTCTGGTAGAACCTGGGCTTTGCTCTACCTGACAGTGATGAGCTGCAACATTCCCTCTCTCTAGGTGTTCTTCAAAGCTGGGCTGATAGGGCTCCTGGAGGAGATGAGGGATGAGAAGCTGGCACAGCTCATCACCCGTACCCAGGCCTTGTGCAGAGGTTTCCTCATGAGGGTGGAGTACCAGAGAATGGTGGAGCGCAGGTACACCTTCCTCTTCTTCAGTTAAAGTCACTTTGCTCATGGGAAAGTGTTGAACACTCATCAGACTGAGAATATTCATTCTATGTTTTAATTATGCCTCAGGGAGTCCATCTTCTGTATCCAATACAACATTCGTTCATTCATGAATGTCAAACACTGGCCATGGATGAAGCTGTTCTTCAAGATCAAGCCCTTGTTGAAGAGTGCAGAGTCTGAGAAGGAGATGGCCAACATGAAGGGGGAGTTTGAGAAAACCAAGGAGGAGCTTGCGAAGTCTGAGGCAAAGCGGAAGGAGCTTGAGGAGAAAATGGCATCTCTAATGAAGGAGAAAAATGACCTGCAGCTCCAAGTGCAGGCTGTGAGTATCACTATTTATTTCCCACTCAGAGAAATCACTTACTCGTTCTGACTGCTCTGTCTCGAACAGAAGGTCAGGTGTCCGTTATATTAAACACGAAGCTTAGAAAGTAGAATCTTACAGTAGCATGCTGAGCCCTCTGATACATAATAAAAGAAGCAACGGGCTTCAAGAGAGTGTAAGGGCTCCTATATCCTGAGGAAGAGGCCATCCATAGATATCCAAGACAGGATTCTACCTTAACTCCCTAGTCCATTTAATATTATCACAAATACAAATTCTGAGAGATATTTTGAAAGAGCAAAAAACAAACAAACAAATTTGAACATTTCAAACTGAGAACTTGCATATCTATTTCCCAGGGCGAAAAGCTGAAAACATTGTGAAGCTGTTGGAGTGGATAGACTAAAAGGTAAATAAGAGAAACTTTTGAATATTATAAACAAACAGAATCTTTTCCTACCCACCAGGAAGCAGACAGCTTAGCTGATGCTGAGGAAAGGTGTGACCAGCTCATCAAAACCAAAATCCAGCTGGAAGCCAAAATTAAGGAGGTGACTGAAAGGGCTGAGGATGAAGAGGAAATTAATGCTGAGCTGACAGCCAAGAAGAGGAAACTGGAGGATGAATGTTCAGAGCTGAAGAAAGATATTGATGACCTTGAGCTAACACTGGCCAAGGTGGAGAAGGAAAAACATGCCACTGAAAACAAGGTATGAGGTACAGCCTGTCACTTGCACTCCAGACAATAGGCAGTGTGCTATTACAGGACTTCTACATCTACTTCCTTTATTTACATTTGTTCCCTTCTTCCTAAAGGTGAAAAATCTGACTGAGGAGATGGCAGCCCTGGATGAGACCATTGCCAAGCTGACAAAAGAGAAGAAAGCCCTCCAAGAGGCCCATCAGCAGACCCTGGATGACCTGCAGGCAGAGGAAGACAAAGTCAATACTCTGACCAAAGCCAAGACCAAGCTGGAACAGCAAGTGGATGATGTAAGCACACAGACACAGAGCAGGAACAGGACAGGTATGGGGGCTGGCCTGGCCGGTAGAGGCCTGATGGTCTTGTTGTGTTTAGCTGGAAGGGTCCCTGGAGCAAGAGAAGAAACTGCGCATGGACCTGGAGAGAGCTAAGAGGAAACTGGAAGGAGACCTGAAGCTGGCCCAGGACAGCATCATGGATTTGGAGAATGATAAGCAGCAGCTGGATGAGAAACTGAAGAAGTAAGTGTGCCTCTGGGGCACCTGAGGGCTGGGCTGCAGCACTTTTCTTTTTTGCTTGAGCTCTAACACGGTTCACTTGGCCCAAAGGAAAGACTTTGAAATCAGCCAGATCCAGAGCAAGATTGAGGATGAACAAGCCTTGGGCATGCAGTTTCAGAAGAAAATCAAGGAGTTGCAGGCAAGTCTCTGTTCCTTGCCTTCCTTGCCCAGGCTCATCTCAGGCCTTAGGAGGGCACGGGTGTGAAGGGTCCCTGCTGTTGTGCAGGCCCGCATTGAGGAGCTGGAGGAGGAAATTGAGGCCGAGCGAACCTCTCGCGCTAAAGCAGAGAAGCATCGCGCTGACCTGTCCAGGGAGCTGGAGGAGATCAGCGAGCGCCTGGAAGAAGCAGGAGGGGCCACAGCAGCTCAGATCGATATGAACAAGAAGCGTGAGGCAGAATTCCAGAAGATGCGCCGTGACCTGGAAGAGGCCACGCTGCAGCACGAAGCCACGGCTGCCGCCCTGCGCAAGAAGCACGCGGACAGCACAGCTGAGCTGGGGGAGCAGATCGACAACCTGCAGCGTGTGAAGCAGAAGCTGGAGAAGGAGAAGAGTGAGCTGAAGATGGAGATTGATGACTTGGCCAGCAACATGGAGTCTGTCTCTAAAGCCAAGGTACCCAAATAGTTTATACCCTCTTTAACCCAGTGGAATACAACACAATTCTTGTGTCTGGCCTTCTTCAGAGTGTGGATGGTTAACTCATCACTTGCTGTGTGCTTAAACACAGGCCAACTTGGAGAAGATGTGCCGCACACTGGAAGATCAGCTGAGTGAGCTGAAGACCAAGGAAGAAGAACATCAGCGCATGATCAATGACCTCAGTGCTCAAAGAGCTCGTCTGCAGACAGAGTCAGGTGAGACACCTGTATCCACATGTGCTCATCAATAATGTCTCTGGGCACATGGTTTGTTCAATACATTTTGTGTCACATCTACTATAAAATGCTTGAAATGGAATCATAAATTTCAGCAGGGACTGCAAACTATCTGGTTTTACATCTCCTGATGTTTGCAGTGTCATCATCAATGCATTTAAACTGTTATATATCTGCAAATTTCCTCAGGTGAATATTCACGCCAGGTGGAAGAGAAGGATGCTTTGGTTTCTCAGCTGTCAAGAGGCAAACAGGCTTTCACCCAACAGATTGAGGAGCTCAAGAGGCATCTGGAGGAAGAGATAAAGGTGATTCCTCCTCTCAGAGGTGCTCTAGACACTTATGTGACTACTGAACCACCATGATGTTACAGAAAAAAAATTCAATGTAATTTGGTTCATGTCGTCTCATGCTAACTTTAACCTAGAGTTTTTCGCTATTCCTTTTTTTTAGTCCTAGCTTCTTTCCACATATGTGCATGGTTTCTATTTGCATAGAAGCATAATCCAGTGTTCATGTAATATTCAGTCAGATTTCCTGGAATATATGTGTTCCATGAGCCAATACCCTTGTTGCTGCAGGCCAAGAGCGCTCTGGCCCACGCCCTGCAGTCTGCTCGCCACGACTGTGACTTGCTCCGGGAACAATATGAGGAGGAGCAGGAGGCCAAGGGGGAGCTGCAGCGAGCCCTGTCCAAGGCCAACAGTGAAGTGGCCCAGTGGAGAACCAAATACGAGACGGACGCGATTCAGCGAACGGAGGAGCTCGAGGAGGCCAAGTATGTGGGGAGAGTGAGGAAGGCTAGCAGAGACTAGGACCAGAAATTCTTGGAGACCACTATGACATTGTCAGGAGGAAGTCAGTGCTCTTCTTGGGGTTTTGGCAAAAGGAGAATAGGAAATAAATTCTGCAATGCATGTGGTGTGGGAAAAAAAATCACAGGCAAACATGTAGAAGACTGGAACAGGCAGAGAGACCCAATATAATATGTAGAAAAATGAAGAGGAGTGTGGACCACAGACAATGAAATGGTTAAACATGCTCTTGAGAAAAGCATCACAGAACTGAATTGCGTGCTGATGGTGAGCTGCACTTAGCAATGAACTTGTAAACCAACCGGTTGTGAAAAGCCCATCAATCACAGGCCACAGGTTCCCCTTTTCTCTTAAACCATGAGATATGTTTAAAACAGGAAGAAGCTGGCCCAGCGCCTACAGGATGCAGAGGAACATGTGGAGGCTGTCAACGCCAAATGTGCCTCCCTGGAAAAGACAAAGCAGAGGCTGCAGAATGAAGTGGAGGACCTGATGATTGATGTGGAGAGATCCAATGCTGCCTGTGCTGCTCTGGATAAGAAGCAGAAGAACTTTGACAAGGTCCTTTGGCCTCCAGCACCAGCTCTCCTGGCCAGAGCATGGCCCCGTGATGGCCACAGCCCGACTCACACCCCGTTTCTCTTCAGATCCTGGCAGAATGGAAGCAGAAGTATGAGGAAACGCAGGCTGAGCTGGAGGCCTCGCAGAAGGAGTCGCGCTCTCTCAGCACGGAGCTGTTCAAGATGAAGAATGCCTATGAGGAGTCCTTGGACCACCTGGAAACCATGAAGCGGGAGAACAAGAACCTGCAGCGTAAGTCCCTGGCCCTCTGCTCCTTGCTGGCCTTGCTCACAAGCTTGTCTATCTGCAACACTTAATGGCTCTGGGCCTGCAGGGATAAGAACATACCTGGCCCCTTGATGCACCAGAACCTTTCTCCATTCAGTTCTGTGCCTTTTTACCATGCTGCTTTTCATCCTTCCTTGCAGAGGAGATTTCTGACCTGACGGAGCAGATTGCTGAGGGAGGGAAGGCCATTCATGAGCTGGAGAAAGTCAAGAAGCAGATTGAACAGGAGAAATCTGAACTGCAAGCCTCCCTGGAGGAAGCTGAGGTACATGACCATAATCACTGGTGTCTGCAGTAAAGAAATGAGGAAATAGGGCTGAAAAGGTCTGGGTTCCCCTCTGTTCTGGCTGGGGAGTACAGACAGCCGAGATTTCTGGAAATATTTTGCAATTCCCTAGAATGTAAGAAGGATGTTCATCAATGTTATCAATGTTTGTGTCCAATTGCCCAGGCCTCCCTGGAACATGAGGAAGGGAAGATCCTGCGCCTGCAGCTTGAGCTCAACCAAGTGAAGTCTGAGATCGACAGGAAGATAGCAGAGAAAGATGAGGAGATTGACCAGATGAAGAGAAACCACCTCCGAATTGTGGATTCCATGCAAAGCACTCTGGATGCTGAGATCAGGAGCAGGAATGAAGCCCTGAGGCTGAAAAGAAGATGGAAGGAGACCTGAATGAAATGGAGATCCACTGAGCCATGCTAATCGCATGGCTGCAGAGGCACAGAAGAACCTGAGGAACACCCAGGCAGTGCTCAAGGTATGGCTTTACAGACGCGTGCTCACTGGTTTCTTACTCAGCGATAAATATTTCTCTTTAAAGTTCTGTCTTTTCTATATTAATATGAAAATGGAAAATAAGTGAATAGGAAGAATATGCCTCCCAATCTGTTGCATTTCTCTTTCCAGGACACCCAGATCCATTTGGATGATGCTCTCAGGACACAGGATGACCTGAAGGAGCAGGTGGCCATGGTGGAGCGCAGGGCAAACCTGCTGCAGGCTGAGGTTGAGGAGCTCCGGGCAGCCCTGGAGCAGACAGAGAGATCAAGAAAACTGGCTGAGCAAGAGCTTCTGGATGCAAGTGAGAGAGTTCAGCTCCTCCACACTCAGGTAAGTTCTAGAATTTAAGACACATAACACCTACTGTATTTAGAGAACTGAAATTAGCAATAGGTCTGTGTTCCTTTTTTAATTGGATTATAACAGTCAGTCTTCAGCACTCTACCATTGCCATTTATCAATTATTTGTATTCTTCATATGAAAGTGTAACAAATACATAAATAAAAATAGGTAATATTA
The DNA here is from genome assembly GCA_021534815.1 of Acrocephalus arundinaceus. Lineage (NCBI taxonomy): Eukaryota > Metazoa > Chordata > Aves > Passeriformes > Sylviidae > Acrocephalus > Acrocephalus arundinaceus. Next base: position 1,401,581 of record JAJEOU010002598.1, read on the forward strand.
TTTTTCTAAAAATGGTGTGAAGCAAATGGAGAAAAAAAATATGGTTTTTTTCTTCAATAGAACACCAGCTTGATTAACACCAAGAAGAAGCTGGAAACAGACATTGCCCAGATCCAGAGTGAAATGGAGGACACCATCCAGGAAGCCCGCAATGCTGAGGAGAAGGCCAAGAAGGCCATCACAGATGTGAGTTGGACACTCCTGCCATTGCTGATGGTGAATATACTCTCCCCAAATATCTCCAGTCCAAAATGGCTTTGACCTTCTGCTCTGATCAGGCGGCCATGATGGCAGAAGAGCTGAAGAAGGAACAGGACACCAGTGCCCACCTGGAGAGGATGAAGAAGAACCTGGACCAGACAGTGAAGGACCTGCAGCACCGTCTGGAAGAGGCCGAGCAGTTGGCATTGAAGGGAGGGAAGAAGCAGATCCAGAAGCTGGAGGCCAGGGTGTGTAGGGCTGGGCTTGTGTCTGAGTGTGGCTGTGTTGTGTCCTTGGAGAGACGTTGTCAGGGAAGCTGCAGGGCTGGGCTTGTCCTTGCAGGTGCGGGAGCTGGAAGGGGAGGTTGATGCTGAGCAGAAGCGCAGCGCTGAAGCCGTCAAGGGTGTGCGCAAGTACGAGCGGAGGGTGAAGGAACTGACCTACCAGGTAAGGCAGGAGGTTTCCTTGGGCTGATGCACCCTTATTCCATAAAACAAAAGATTTTCTTATTAACTCCAAGTATAAATGCTATATTGTGGTGTGCAGAAAGCAATAATTCACTCTTTCCACTTTGCCAACCACTCTAGTCTGAGGAAGACAGGAAGAATGTGCTCAGGCTGCAGGATCTGGTGGACAAGCTGCAAATGAAAGTGAAGTCCTACAAGAGACAGCTGAGGAGGCTGTGAGTATTGCTTGGGAAAATAAAAAGCATTGCTTCTCGTGGATGTCACACAGCTATCCAGGAGAGGAATATCAGAAATTTTGAAAATGTCAAAAATCATCAGTTGAGGAGTGGGACTTTGTCATCCAGACATAACCCCGGCACATGAGCACCAAACAAGTGGGAGAATAAGTAAAGAAATGACAAACTGAATTATGAAATTGCTCCTCAAGTTCTGATTACACAATCCTAGTGAATCTTGTCTCAGTAGGTTCCTGAAATGGGGAGGATGAGGAGCTCTGTGTGAGGCTGATGTGTGAGCAGTGGTGGGACAGGATGGAGATTTGCAATGCTGACTTGCAGCAGGATTGAAATCCCTGTCCTGTGCTTCTGAGCCCTGATTCCCTTTCCCCACACAGGAGGAGCTGTCCAATGTCAACCTGTCCAAGTTCCGCAAGATCCAGCACGAGCTGGAGGAAGCCGAGGAGCGGGCTGACATTGCAGAGTCACAGGTCAACAAGCTGCGAGTGAAGAGCCGGGAGTTTCACAGCAAGAAAATAGCTGAGGAAGAGTGAAAATGTCATGAGACAGCAAAGTGACCTGAAGGGCTACACAAAATGTGAGCCCTCTGTCACTTCCTTCTGCAGCTAGGCTTTAGAAATTTGTCAATGCCGAAAGACTAAAGACCGTAGATTCCTTTGCATAAAAAGCAGTAGTCACATTTTAGTTCTGCAGTTATTTAAGTTTTGATTTTGTTCAAGCAATTGATATTCAGGAGTAAACTCCTGAATTTTCTGGAGTAAGGTTCAGAAACTGAAGTACTCCAACTACAGTAAGAGTAATAGGCATGAGAGTGTTTCCCAGCAATGGAATTGTGATTTAAAGTTAGAAAAAATATATATTAAATAAATAATGTTATTTAGGAAGAGAAATTGTTAATCTATGTTTTACAAGTTTACAAGCATACATATCAAAAGGAATTTTATTTTCTAACACTGGAACTGAGAGCAACTCTGTTAACATGACACCATAGAGAAATCTCCAAGTCTGACACCCTGAGAATACAGAGAGGCACTAAACATGGTGTTTCCACACTGCCAAACAGTCCTTCCTCTCTTCCTTTTGCAGCAATGCATGAGTTTTGATGTGTAAGGGAATTGAAAACTAGGTGGAAAAAAAAGTAGCTGATAGACCCTGGCTTTTTTTTAATCCCACATTGGGTAACAGTGCAGAATATAATGCATGAGCAGGACAAAAATGAGGAAAAGCTGACCATGAGGAAAAGCAAGGCAGCAAGGACATTTACCAGCCCCAGCCATTCTCATCAGTGCCCCAGGGGGGCTGTGCAGACTGAGCAGATGGTGAATCTGGAGAATACAGGTACCTCCACCCGGAAGCAAAGAGATGGAGCCCACTGGGACATCACAGTGACACTCACATTGCAGCTCCCTTTGTCTGGAATAGGTGTTTAGAGGCAACCTGCACAGCAAGCAGCAGTGCAGCTTAACATGCCATTCACTACATCCTGACACTACATTTTCTACAAGATTCTACAAGCAGATATGGGGATGGTAAATGAGACTTGGCTTTGATTACAGGGAAACTTACAGGTCCCTCAAGGTTCCTGGCTATTTCTACACCTCTACATATACAGGGAGTACTTCAAAGAGCTGTGAAATGGCTGGGGAAGAGAGCTGGAGATACTGCACAGCCTTTTGCACTGACCACAGCAGTCAGTGTATTTGCAGGAGCAGCTTTCAGGACTGGGAGGTCCTCCTCCTCCTAAACACACTGAGGTTTACACCCATAGAATCCTTCCATGTTACAACCAAATATGGAAATAGTTTGCCAGGCAGGAGCTAAATATATTTAAGGAAAAGATGATGCCCTGTGTTGACTCTTGTGTCACTGTAAGTGATGCTCCTCTAGAGACATCATCTCTATGTGTGAAGCTGTGAAAACTTCATCAGTGTCAGTGATATCTGGGCAACAAGGAAAAGAAACCTTGGGTACCTTTTAAACCTGCTGACTGAGTAGTAAATATCACAACAACTTTGGGGGACCATATTTCAGTGCCAAAACTCCCAGTTCCCTTTGGACAATATTACAAACACCCTCCAAAATGAACAAGCTGCTCTGGCTGTGGAAGAATCAGGATGCACTTGAAGCACCTGAAACTCTTGGGGCTCCTCTCTCACCTGGAAGAATTTATGGCCCGAGGATTTGTTATTAAATGCTCAACTGATAAAAGGTGACATTGCAGGTTCCTTAAGAGACACCACCTTGGGCCAGAATTCCAACTGTGCAGGTGGGAGAGAGAGAGAGAGAAATCACACTCACTGCACTGTGCTCACCTGGCCTTGCCACCTGGGGCACAGAAATCACACTCACTGCACTGTGCTCTCCTGGCCTTGCCACCTGGGGAACAGAAATCACACTCACTGCACTGTGCTCACCTGGCCTTGCCACCTGGGGACAGAAATCACACTCAGTGTGCTGTGCTCACCTGGCCTTGCCACCTGGAAAGCAGGGCTGGAGACTTTTTGGAATCAGAGTGGAATATTGAAGGGATGAGTAAGGAAAACCAATTTCTCCTCACTTTTGATTTGCTGCCTTGGCTGGAGGACAGGAATCATTTTGCATCAACACACTATTTCTGGAGTCAGGCTGCTTGTGATATAAATGTGCTGATGCACAGGTAACTGATCTTGGAAAAAACACAGGCCCATAACAGGCAAAAAGGAACATCTCAAAGAGAAGATTTAAAATAGATGCAGCTGATGAGCTCCACTAGATCTGCTGCCCCATGTGGACTATGGAGTTCTGGGATGTTAACAGCTTGGGCATGGACAACTGTGTCTCCTGGGCACAAAAGCATCAGCACTTTAAGAGCCACTATGACATGGAGAAAGTATCTCTGACCTGAAGACACAGGTTCCTCACAGAGGGTTCTTGCCAACAATTCAGCTTTCCAGTTCTCCAAGTACTCATTGTCTATGCCCTCAGCCCACAGCAACATTGCCTTGACCAGACAAGGTTTTCTTCCCCAATGGCAGAAAATAAGAGGGCCAGGGAGTGAAGGACAGAGAGGAAAAGAGATGCAAAGGAGGAAGAGGCAGATGGAGCAGGAGAGGGAAAGGAGAGGACAAGTGGGTTGGGTAGATACTGTGAGAAAGAAATGGAGAAACAGAGTGAAACACAGAAAATGACAGAGAAAAGAGGGGAAGGGATGAAGATACTGAGAAAGATGAGAAAAAAGCAAGATTGAGAAAAAATATTGAGATAGTGAGCAAGAAAATTCATGAAGAGAAGGGGGAAAGAGACAGAAAATAGAGGTGGAAGGACCAAAAAGAAAAACAAGAGAAAAAAACAATTTAGCATCATTTGGGTGTTGGTATCTGACAACCTGACACTGGATTTAACTCTGCTGCTTTTGATCACTGCTCTTTTGAACCCCCTGTGCACTGACTCACATCACACCAAATACCCTACAATGGGTGCCTTCCTAAGAGTAAGAGAATGCCTTGAGAAACAAATCTGTTCTCTGAATCTCTGCTCTGTCCTGACACTGCAGGAGGCGCAGGCAGATTGTGTCTGGTGCCTCCTCACATCCCAAGGCCTTGTGAGCAGTGGTGTTAAAAAAAAAGGCTGAAAACATTGAAGTGAGGCAGCTTGGGAAAGCAGAAGCGCTCCTGGGGACTGGGAAGGATGAGAAGAATGTGAGACACTCATTGGAGAGTGGAGAGAATGGGTTCACACTGCGGGCTTTGCATGACATCTGGCTACTTTGCAAGCTGCTAATACTTCTAGACACAGCGTCCAAATGTGATGGTGCTCATGGCAGACACACAAGTCAGTGCACAGAGGATTAGAATTCAAGCTAGACAGGAAGTTTTCCCATCCTTAAATGCTCTTGGAAATGTTCATAATTTCCTCCTCTTTTGGTATTCCAAACCACTTTTTAATGTTTGTCCCATCCTGAAAGATACCTGCCTCGGTTAGCCAAAAATCTGGCCTTAATGAAGAATGGACTTTGTTCATGCCTCCACACTGCAACACAGAACTACTGAAATCAAACAAGGAGATGCTTGGAATTAACACAGAGAAAAATGTTTTTCCTAGGAGTGATTTGAGATTGTGAATGAGCCCTTGTGGAAGTGAGGGGAAAACTGGCATGAAAAATGTATTACAACATAACCCACAATGGTTCTATGTGTAACTGCCTGAACCTTACTCTGTTGCAGGAGTTATTATGGGTATTAAAATCAGGTTTTAGGTCATAAGTAACATGTGACAGTTCTTAAGAAGAGTAAAGCCACATCTCAGACTGAAATATATATTCCCTCTAGCCAGCCCCCAGGCTCTGGCTAGCTCAGTTTCTCAGGGCTTTTAGAGAGATATATTTCATAGAGACAGAATAAAGATTTCAAAAGGGTGGCTCTCACCCCTCAGCTTCAGTCCAGGCTTTATTCTTCCCTGTGGTGTTCCAAGGGAGCCAGGAGAGAGAGAGAGCGAGAGAACAGGAAGAGACAGGGGTTTATCTAGTTTTGGGCTAAGGAAAGATATTGGCCCTGAGCCAATAGGGTCAGGAGTAGGTAAGATAGGGAGGAAGGGTCCAACTACATGGCACAGGCTTCAGGGGGACTCTGAGGGGAAAAACCATTTCTCAGAGGAATACAACATCAGACAAGGATAATATGTATGTTTCTTCAAATCATGGCATTCAAAATCAAGGTTATCAAAACAGATGCCTTTATGGCACCTGTTACCTGTCAGTGATTTCAACTGCTCAACATGTTCTCTGGTATTTTCTGGGAGGAGCAGTCACCTTTTCAAAATTGCACTATTTTAGTGACCCCGATTTCCTTTTGATCCAGATCCTTCTCCATCTTCAACTCCTTCTACCACCTGTTGCCTTTCTTCTTGACTCTTCCACCCAGACACCACCCAGTGTGCTCACCCCACACACCTGTTCTGTAACAGGAGCTCCTCAGCTGCTTTGGTGAGTGATGGAAAGGGCATCCTGAAGGTCATGTCCTCATCCAGGACCCACTGTCCAGATCTTTTCCGTGGATGCTTCCTGGAAAGACAGGAGGAGCCTCAGTCACTGTGCAACTTTGATACTCACTCAGTACCTGCCCAGGTGTTACGTTTTTACCTTCTGCTCCACTTCACAGCTAAGTGATGCTGAGATATCTTTGGAATTGCAGTTTCTCTTTTCCTTATCTCTCTTCTGAAATACAGAAATATGAAACATTTTACATGCTCATGTGGCATATTATGCTATACCATTAAGCTACACCATAAATGCATTGGAAAAAATTAAGCTTGAAGCAGTCTCAAGAGAGTACAATTATGAGAAGAAGGATCTTCAAAGTCCCTCCATGTTTTGGTGCATGGGACAGGGCAGCCTTCACAAGTAAGTTCCAGCCCCAGAAACTCTAGCTTACCTTTGCCATGGCCAAAATTTCCCTGTACCTATTCTGTATCTTCCCCCGAATATTTTTAACATTCTGAGGGTTCTATTCATCAACCTGTTTTAGTCAAAAATCAATTAACCCTTCCAGTCTTACCTCACATGGAATTTTTGAACTACATGTCACTATGACACCACTTTGGACACGACACTTTCTGCAGGGAAGCATGCATTTCACCAAATCCATGCACTTCATTAGTCAACAGGAGAAAGGGATGTTAGGTTAAGGAAAGTGTGTCCTACCATCTCCAGAGTCCAGTGCCCAGCTGCATCTTAATACTGGGAAGTGTTGGGATGAGGAGCCTTGCTCTGAATGATCAGTGTTTCAGCAATTCTGTTTCTTTGGTGCTAACATTCCTGGCAGCTCTCGTTTTACACAGAGGGCAGCAGAAATGCTGCTGCAGCAGGAGCTGAGCATTCCCTGTCAGAGGGCTCTCCAGGGTTCCACAGAGCACACTGATGCCTCCAGCATGCCCTGCCATGCTGAGACCATGGCTGACAACAGCACAGGCAAGCTGAAAATCCCATGAGGAATATTTTTCAAATAGTGTTGCACTGAATAATCCACAGATTTAAAAGATCTGACCACCATTTTTCTCTTTTTTATTTTTTTCCCTTTTTTTTCCTGGGGATCTTAATGGTTTTCATTACTTGTGAATCACAGTTTAGTCTTTTGTCTGACAAGATTCACACCTGGCACAGCTGAGTATAAAGAAGAAAAGATACTGTTCATAGCAGGGGAATAAAATTGCTTCCATGATAAGATTAAAATGGCACTCTGAAGGCATAATTGTTTATTGTTGACCATTGAGAGTCATACTGTAATAGCAACTGAGTGCTGCACCAAGAATAATTTTTATCAATGTGATTAAGAGAAAATGAAAGCTGTTTTTGGAACTAACTCTAGAATACCAAAAATCCTATGGGAGTTACTTGTGAGTTTTTTGGTTGCAATGAAGATTTCGAGAGTATCTAAAAAGCCAACAGATGATCAGGGAATAGACCTGTGCAGAAAAGCTGATTTTTCACTAGAGAGCAATTAAGAATGTTCCCACTCTTTTTTTTTTTTTTTTTATACAATAGGTTTTGGAATAAATAGAAGAGTAGCAGTGCACCAAGAATAGAGGGTACTCATCCAATATTGCTAAATTAATTAAAATCTGAAGAAACTGAATTACTTTCTGGTCCATATAAACAGCACCAAATCAATGCCAGGGAAATGGAAATTGCAAACAAAATATCAAGCTTTAAGAGGGACTCAGGATGAATCTGAGACTATATCCCAGCACTTGTAATTTATGTGTCAATAAACACTGCTAAATAAGGAAAGAAACATGCTGCAAGTCCTGACACAGCTTTTATAGAGTAAAACCAAAGTGTGTGCAAAAAGGTGTCATCATCAATGCTGGGTACTTCAGGGCTCAGGCTGGAGCAGAGAAATTCAGAAGCTTCCTGCCAGCTCTCTGAGGCCAGAACCACTCCAGTGCAGACTGTGCTCAATTAGATCTAAAAATATATCTAAAAGGTTATCAAGGAAAAAAGAATTTTCCATTGGGGGTAGCTCACTTCTCTATTTAGATGACAAAGATTTGTCCACAACAGTGTTACTTTCATCCAGGCCTAAGATCTTTCCTAGGACAGTAGGATTTGATGTAGGCAGTTCATTTGTGAAGAAAGTTTGAAGTGGAAGAACATGAGAAACTTTGAGATGCCCTTTTTGGCATAGTTACTTTTGACTTTGTCTGTTCCTTTATTCAGTTCAGTTCAGATATCAGAAATATCTGTCTTTCTCTACACAGGAGGGAAGAAGTTTGAGATAAGAATTTGCTTAACCAATATTGTTACCAAACCCCCTCGCAGATATTATCAGAAATAATCAAAATGTTGGGTGTGGACCAGCTTCAAATATCTTCAAATCAATGTTACTAACATTATCAGTTATTCTATCCTGATTAGCCCATGGGAATGATTGGCAGGAATGGGCTCCACCAAAACAAGCTCAGAAAGGATGTAGGTATAAGTAGGCCAGAGAAATAAAGAAACTGAAAAAAAAAAAAGAAGAGTCCCAAACTGTCAGTAGAGTAAGAAAATTACCATCACCTTAAGAAAGAATTTCAAAAAGAAAACATATAAATAAAACAAGAATAATGAATAAGACTCTCTATGAAATTAAATGTAATAGAAATTAATGGGAGTAGCACAGTCTCTGGGCTGAATAGCAGCATGGGCATGCAGTGACTTTCTGACTTTCTAAAACCAAGACTGGGCACAGCACAAATTTGCTATGCAATTTCTGCAAGCAGAAAACATTAACAGTAAAGATTTGAGGAAGAAAATCCATTGGGATACCCATATAGGCAGGCTCTGATTTCTGACTCACAGATGTGAGAATGGAGCAGGGTCAAAGTGGACCAAACACCTCTAAATTGAGGAAATGAGCAATGCCGTAATTTTGGGATGAGGCACGGGTCAGATGTCATTCCACATCAAGAACAAACCCAGTCTCCAAATGGCAGGAAGGGGTCCTCCATGAAGAGTCTATACACCAAAGTCAGGTCCAGCACAAGGGAAGGAATATGGAACCCCAATTAATTTCCTCCTTTCCATTATCCAGCCATTTAGCCCTCCCTGAACAATGTGGAAGAGTTTTATCCACACGAGTGACAGCAGCTGACCCATCATGCAGTACAGTTAAGCAGCAGCACACTTGTCCCCTGCTCTAGAAAGTCAAGCCCAGAACAATGGCAAATCTGGTGACAAATCTGTGAATTACTGTCATCAGAGAACTGGAGCTGCTGGAGCCCAGACAAACAAACACCTCTGGAAAAAATCATGGGCTGCAGGTTTCTGCAGGTTTCAACAAGATGTAACTCAGGAACTTGGGAAGACAGAATTTTGCACAAAAAAATAAAAAGACAAAAAAAAGAAAGGGAAAAAAAAAAGCAATTGTTGTTAACAAATCAGTAAAAGAAAACATTGAAGCACACCCTAAAAATTAAATAAATTATATCCATAAACCTTGCTTTGTACAATGGTAGTAGGTAATCAAACACAGATTACTTGAAGAAGTGGGAAAGTCCTTTGATTCCTTCAGATATCCAACACCTCTCAGAGCTGCCTTTGTACAAGTCATGAGGAACACCCCATGTGGCATGAGGAGACTGGGATCCAAGGACAGGTCCTGGGTACATGGAGTGTCTGTGCCCAGTACCAGCAGGTTCCTTTGTACTTATGAGCATCTACGCTGACTCTACTGGGGCTTCATCCTGAACTTCCCAAGGGGAACGTGGTGAGGTCTGTTGTACCCTCAGTGTTTGTGTGAGTGCTCAGCGTGTTCACCTGGTCTGACCTGTGGCCAGCTGTGTATTTATGTACATATGTGTGCCATACCTGTTCTCCATGTGCCTTCTGGGAATTCTAGCTCAGCCTCACTGCTTGGTTGGACCTGGACTTGGTTCTGCGCAGTCTTGCCTCTGTCACAGTGCCAGGCTCAGCCTTGTTACCTGACAAGAAAACCTCAGGAGCAAATCCTGCGTGGAAATTGTTGTTAAGGGGGAAAACAGGCAGGCACTGAGCACTGGGAGATAGGGAAAGGAGTGCTTCCCACCAGGCAGCCAAGCTGCCAGCTGATGCCCTTCAGCTAACAGGCCTGCAGAGGCCTTTGCTGCTCAAAATATTCTGGCAGTGTCTGAGACAACAAGGGAATGACAAACATAGTTAGCAAGTTCCTCTGGCTGACCTGGCTGGGAAGGCACCGACCTCCCTATTTCTTTTCTGTATTAGCCACATGTGTTACTTGCTCAGTGCTGACAGGGAGGAAGCTCGATGGGAAGCAAATAGATCAAAATAAAAGGGAGAGAAAACACCAGAATGGTGGGGTTGTGATCAAAGTGTCCTGCCAAATATGCCCTCAGAGAACTATCAGTAAAAGCATTTTGCTACAGGCAAGCCAGGCTTGTTTATTTGGGACATTCCCTGGCAGAAGAGATGGCAGAACATTTGGTTCAAGGCAATAGAAAATGCAGGTGTGTGTGAGAACCCCTGTTCATTTCCACAGAGGCACAAACTCTCACACATACACACACTCTCCTGCACACTTATATAGCCTAAAAATGTTCCCTCATCATCTGCAATTTGACTATTGCAATTCAAGGAACACATTTCCAGCGTTTTCTTCTCTGAGTCTTATGGCCAAACCATTAATTTCCCTTTACCTTTCTGAGAAGACAAAGCTGTGCTGTGCCCTGTCCTTGCTCTGAACTCCTTGCTCTGTGCATACCTCCCTGCTAACACCTGCCTGTGCTGGAAGCACCCTGAATGCTTTGGATAATATGGAAACCGATCTTCCCTGTTATGCAGATGAACAGATGCCATGCCACAACCTGCTTCCAAACAAGCCAAGTGGCCATTGCATAAGTGGATTGTTTCCTGGGCATGTTTACTGCCCTTTGCCACTGGCAGGATTGCTGCATGGACATCTCAGGTGAGGACGTGAGGGAACTGCTGCTTTGGCAAGAGCAAACTGCATGAAGCCCAGCACCTTCCCTGTAGTTAAATTCAAGTCCTGCAACCACAGCCCAATATTGTCCAGTCTCTGTGGTACATTGTCAAGTTCTCAATAACACGACTCCCTTTTCTGCAATACTTCTGTGACCAGGGAGCACATGCTGTTTTCTCTGGCACTCATTCCTGGCTGAACAGAAGGAGGATAGAACGCATTTGAGCATGAAATAGGTTGCTAAGTGAAATCTTCCATGACATTCAGACATGCAGTCTACAACTTTCCCTGGGTTTTTTTTCTGAGTTAGTGCCTCTGGAGACTCCTGATAGTGAAGACTCAGAGAACACAGATGATGCTCCAAACACTTCTTATGATCAAACACATGATGATCCTGGTTCCCTGTGGAAATCTGATGCTACAAAGGATACCTCCCTCCTGTTGTATTGCACAGGTAGAAGTTAGTCCAACAGGATACAAGGACCCTTTTTCTGAAATTCCAAACCATGCTTCTACTGGCACAGGAGGAAATCATTTCAACTCCCAATGCAAAAGTAGAAGTGGAGAAATTGCTCTCTCTGGACCAATCTTATCACCTGATAAGAGGAAAAAAATCACTTTGTGACACACAGGAACCTCCTTTCTTATCAGAGAGAGCTGTGAATACTGTTTCAAACACTTAAGGGAGAATTGGGACTGCAAAACAGAAAAAAAGGGAGTGAATATGGCCACAGTCAACTGTGTCCATAGTTCTCTGTGGAAAAATGAATTCACCTACACACACCTCCTTGGAGGGCTTCAGATTCTGCACAGCAACTTCAAGGCAAATACAGATCAGAACCATTAGAATACCATAAATGGTGTGGGACAGGCATATGTGGGTATGGTTGTGAGGAGAACCTATCACTTTAAATAAAATTCTAACGTCTAAAACAAATGTATAAATCCCTGAGTTTTTATATTTGGCCCAGATCATATTCCCTTTGCAGCTGGTGGAGTCAAATGCTTCAGAGACCTCTAACCTCCCCCTCAAATTTTACAATGTCAGCGAAAAATTAGATTCTTTCTTCTGAAACCTGACCCCTGAGAGCACTGATATCAATAGTCTTAAAAATAGGCCCATCAGCTGGGGTCATTAGAGATGTGTTTGTATTGGAATTGCTAAGCCAAGAGATTTTCATACCAAATCAAGCTCCAGTGGGTTTCCCCAGCATAGGGGAGTTTGTTTTGAGAATCTCATAGGCTTTATGCAACTGCAGACAGACAACTTTTTCAACTCTTCCACACTAACATGAACCAGAATGAGGGATATTTTCAAGCACCCTGCACCATCCCTCCCACTGAAAACAGCATTCAGTGTCATCCGACACAGGCATCTGAAATGTCAGCTCTTGAAAATGCTCTGTCAGCCTTGGCCATTTCAAGCTGAAGAGGAGGCAGCCAGCAGATGTAAGATATGGTCTGTAAAATCTAGATAGGACAATGAAGGGAGTGGATGGATTGCTGAATTTCCCTGTACCAGAAGTAGGGGCATCAGGTGAAGTCAGCTGGTGGCCAAACACAGAGGGACAGGATACCTCAAACCAGCCATTGTTATCTACTCAGGTCATCACCAACAAGGTGGCTACTGAAGTTGTCATTATTTCAAAGATTGCCACACAAATGCATGGGAGCAGAACCAGGTGCAGCCTCCTCATCCCACATACAACAAAGACATCAAGATTGGCATGTGCCTGAGCCAGGAGCACTCGAGGAATGGGGTAGTGTTTAGGGAAAGCCTCAGCACATCTGCTGTTCTTACTTCCCATACTGTCCAGCCTCAGCCACCATCGAGCCACCGCCAGGACAATGCTCTGGGATGGCCTTTGTGTCCTGACATGTTTGTCACAAGAAGCCAACAGGCAGCAGCAGGGCAGGGATATCCTCCTTGCCAGAAGGCCATGGAGAGCCTGGAGCCCAGGTGCTGCTGCTCTGCAGCCAGGACATCCCTCTGTTTGCACAGCCACTGCTTGTGGCTCTGGGCAGAGCACACACCTGGAGGGGAAAACTCTCTGCATCCATCCCATGGGGCTTGAGCCACAGCCTCAGATGCCCACTGGGTTCAGGTGCCAATGTGTGACCACAGCACAGCTGGGCAAATCCCACTCGTGGGCTGCTATGGGCAGTGGGGACACCAGCAGGGCTTTCAGCAAAGCTGCTGAAGTTTATCATAGATCCTGGGTTTCTTCTGTAGTGCCTGGCCCATCACCTCAGTGTTAATGCTGTCTGATGAGACACAAGCTAAGTTTGTGAGCCATGCTGCTATTGCATGTCTGTACCACAATCTGCAGTCAGGCAGCAATACCTGAGCCAGATGTGTGCTGCTTCTTCCCTAAGCAGAAGATCCTTGCTGCTTAGCCTGCTCTCTAGCTGGGATCATGAAATCATTCAGAATAGCTGAGATTTAAAAGCTGTTCAAAAGTCATGTAATCCAACACTCTATTCAAAGCAAACCAAATTACTTGAGGTTGCTCAGGATTTTTCCAGCCTCATCCTGCACAACTCTAAACATGGAACTCTCTCTGGACAACCTGTTTCTGACTTGGATCACTGTCATGGTGAAAACAAATTTCCATATATCTAATCTGAATTTCCCACATTCCAGCTTGTGTCCACTCTTTCTCACCATATCAGATAACTGTAGATAGTAAGATCTCCCTTAAACCTCTTCTTCATCAGATTGAATATACATTCTTTTAGCTTTTCCTTACACATCATGTGCTCCAACCCCCTGACCTTCTTGGTGGCCCAAAGGCTACAAAACAGTCTTCAGAAACCAAATTCTCACCCAGAGTTGTTTGTGACCATTTTATTTTCTTGGCAGTTTTACGGTGCTTTTTTAAAAAAAAGTTCTTTAGAGCAAACACTCTTCCACTGGAAAAGTGTTTTTGATGTATCTTTCTTCACTCACAGGTTTGGTATTGACTACCCTTCACAGAGAAGCTGATTTTTTGCTACTTCTTAAGTCAGTGCTTTCTAGATCACTTTTTTCATGCACCATTCCAGCTTAACCCTTTTTTTGTGCAGAGATGGCTTTTAACCATTTTGTGTCATGCCCTCATGGCCATTATAGAGTGGGAAGACAACTCTGGCGTGGGATGGACATTCCTTCAGTGGCCCTCAGTGATGGTGAGTGTGTGGAGCTGGGTGACAGGAATCACACGGGATTTGTGATCCCACTGGATATTGCTATCACTGTTGTGTTTGTATTGTGACTCCATCACACTGCTGTGCCATTGTGCTGAGTCAAAATCACATGCAACATCGAACCTCTTCAAGTCAGTAAATTTGGTGTTAAACATTAAAAACCCTTCACATGTGGAATATCTAAAGGGACCAAACCTGGTCCCTGCCATAATTTCCTAGGAGGTGCTCACCTGGATTTGTTGTGGGAGGCAGGTGAGAGTAGGCTGCTTGTCACAGCAGATAAAATGGAATTAAGCTCTAGCATGACTTCCTTTTACAGAAGAGATAACGACATTGCTGAATCTGTATAGGAGGCAAATCCCTCTTGAAACTTACGTCAGCAGGAAAGAGTGAGAAAGAACTAATAAGAACCCGATGAAAGCCAAGAATTCCAAAGCCCCCTATTCCAAAGAATGCCATGACAAATGGTGATCATATCGTCATTTTATCTGAGTTTATCTCCAACAGACCATAAAGCAGCTGAGAAAGGTCACAACCCCTTTTTTAACTGCACTCAGATTGGCAAATCTAAATAATTTCATGCTGCTCCCACTTCCTAATGTACTGCCTTGCTCACAGGAGGAGTAGGGAAGGCAGTTAAGGAAATTGTCCAATTGTCCTAGCACACCTAGTTAGATAGTTATTTTTGTCTTTGGGAAAGACGTGCTCTTTCCAATTAGCCCGCAAAGAAGGATTTTCACAGTAACTCAAGATGAAATCATGGCTTGAAGTGAGAAGGTGTGAACAAGCTGCAGATTTGCAGGCTGATGGGAGCGGGCAGGGAGAGGAGATGGACAATGCAGTTTTTTTGTGGATCTCAATAAGAAAGGTGCAAAAAAGTCTGGATTAATAAAACAGCCAGTTGAATAAGATAGTTTTGTGAATGATATTCTCCAGTTTAGTACTCCCTCTAAAACCATGTGCCCTTCCTCCCTCTCCCTCCCCTGCAGCATGCAGGAGAGGGAGATTGGAGGCACAAAAGGCAAAGATCAGAGATTGAGATAAGGACAATTTACTGGAAATAGCATTGAGATAAGAAAACAAACAGCAACAGCAAGGATATAATGACAGAGAGTACAAGAAAAGATACGATCACAGAAAAAACAACCCCTGACAATACCAGTGGCTCCCTCAGCTACCTGTACTCTACTGGAAGGGACCCCTTCTCCTCAGAAGAGACTCCCTTCCCCTGCCCCCAGCAATGATGTGAGGTGGTACAGAATAACCAGATTCTGAGTAAATATCTTCAGATGCTGGGAACCCCAGCTCCAGACGGGCCCAGGATGGGTTTTCTCAAGATGCACTACACAGATCCAATTTGTGGAGAGGTTTACTGTTTTCAAGTCATTCATGCTACTACAGTTATCTTTAAAAACATGATTCTGTTCTTAAAGGATGTCCACATCAGAGCTTCTTTCTGCACTTTTAGATACAGGCAAGACTATGCAGGTGATGCAAAAACATTGCAGAGAGGGAGATGCCTGCAGGGCTGATCTGGCTGAGTGTGCCCTGCACCGAAGAGATTTGTGATGCACAGCACAGCCCTAAGGTGGTGCAGGATGGGCACAACTCAGTGAAGGCCCAGGCACACTGGGGTTAATTGTGATGCAGATCATTGACTTCTCCATGTACAGTGGTCTCCTGGTCAGGATTGAGACATTCTACCCCTTGATACAGACACAATTCACCTTTCTCATAGATATTTTAAGTTACAGCTTGTGTTAATAACATATGGAATTTTAAAATCCACAGTGCAAAGACCAGCTAAGCAGGTATCACCAACTCCTTAATACATTTGTCTTACACAAGGCTCCAAAGACAAATAATCTCTAATAAGAGTCATTTTTCCACCAATGACCCCAAATCAAATACCTGGCACAGATCTAAGATGAAAATTTCACTGAAAATTAATTGTAACTGAGGACTATGAAAATCAACAAATTCACACATCTTTGCAGCATAAATCATTTTTGTAATGTGGTAAAATCAACACTATTATATCCCTAAGCCTAATATTAATGTGAAGGATAGTGTGTAAGAACAAAAAAATGCACAAACAGCACATCCAGCTGTGAGAAGAAGCCAGAAAGCCAGGAGATCCAAAAAAAGGTGGGAAAGATACATCCCAAGTATCCCTAGCAAAATACATCAGTACATAAGTGGTCGTATTTCCACAAGCTGCAGAAGGCCTCATTCAGCCTATAACATCCACTGTCCCAGTTTCTAACTCCATCATCCTTAGATCTCTCAAGAAGTGTAAAATGTCCATCAACATCTCCCACCTTCTGCTGTACCCTCATTATCTGGTTTTGTGGTTTCAAGTCTCTGAATTAACTTGTCAGACTCTTATTCAGTGGTGGCAAAATCCCATGAAAACTTAATTTCATCTACACTGAATGACAAGAAGATCACGGGAGTCCTCAGCAGAAGAAATAAAACCTGATCAAGCTTTCTGTGATGAAATTAGCATTTTAGTGATTAGGAAAAGAGCAGTGTCTGTTGATGAGTTTGACCTTAGTGAGTGTTTTGTTTCTTTTGATCCTGTGTTCCATCTTGTCAAATAAGAAGGAGCAGGGGAAGGTGCTCCAGGCCCTGGGGCAGAGATTTCCCTGCAGCCTGTGCAGAGGACCACTGTAGGCCACTGTAGAGAAGATACCCACATGCACCGCAAGAACTCAACACCGGAGGAAGTGGAAATCTCCTGGAGGAATTGCAGCCCATGGAGACCCCATGCTGGAGTAAGGGAGAAGTATGAACAGGAAGAAGCAGCAGAGAGAAACTGTTATGGAATCACTTCTACTTCCATTCCTACCTAACTGGACTGCTGGAGATGCAGGCAGAGCAATCAGGATTGAAGAGGTGAAGCTGAGTCTGGAAGCTTGGGGAAAAGCTATTTTAATTTTTGTTTCACAAACTGTGTTTATTTTAATTGGCAGAAATTAAATAAATTTCCCCCAGAGTGGAGTCTGTTTTGCACATGACAGTGAGCTAAACAACCTCCCTGTCTTCAACTTGGCCATGAGCATTTCCATCCTACTGTCTCCCTGTCTCCTGTCAAGGAGGGGACTCCAAGGCCAACTTTTATCATCATGACCTTTCTCTGTGGTATGCTGTGACAAGGGGCAAGAGGCACAAACTGAAACATTGGAAATCTCATTTAAATATAAGAAAAATAATTTAACAGTGAGGGTATTCAAGTGCTGGGACAGATTGATGAGATAGGCCAAACCTGGTACAAAGTTCATATTCCTACTTACTTCAGCAACACCATAACCTGTAGTTGCAACTGCAAGAAAATTTAAGTCAGGGACTCTTGCCTAATAATTGCCATAATTTCAGTTATGGCTTGCATGTTTAATAATTTTATTACTACAAGATGAAAACCACTTAAATAAGATTTTTATAAAACAGAACATGATAAACCAAACCTAACCACAAAATGTGACAAACTATGTACTTTTTCTAATCTGTGAATTTCAGTCCTCTAGATCAAAAGTGAATTAAACAACATTAGAAACAATGGAAAGTGTTGACTAGATTAAAAGTAGTTTATTATAACTTGTTAAAGACTGGGGTCAATAACTTGTCCAGTAGCATGAAGTCCATCTCTACAGTCAAAGGAGAAGTAGAACCCTCATTTCTCTGTATTTATGGAACTTTTTCCATCCACAAGAGAAAAATCTTTTTGCAATTCTTTCCAAAATTTGAAAACAGCAGAAAACAGCTTAAGCACAAGTTGACACTATCTCATCCTAGTTAAAAAAATTCTGTAAGAAGTCTGAAATATAACGGGCTGTAAGATGTTACAAAGATGGAAAAATATTTAGAAAATTCACAGAACGTGAAGAGGCAAGGCAATGTACAAGAACTCAGAGCCCTAGAATTGATTTTGGACCTGATGTTGTACACACTGCAGGGAAAAAAAAAAAAATATAAGGTGCTATTTCCTGAACAAGGCAGATGAAAATCAAGGTGTAGAAAATGTCCTTTATTGTCAAGCTTCTAGGTTAGGAAAAACAAGTCATCTCTCATTCCTTTTGAATCTGCTGCCTTCCCAGATGATTCCCATCTGGGAATTCCCATCACTCTAGGAGGTGAAACAAAATGCAAGATATCAAACTGACAGAGAGGATGATATACTACAAGTGTGATCTTTGAACCAGTGCACTGGGATCCATATCATCTTCTTTAATTGACATGTGCAGAGAACCCAGGAGGGAAAATGAATTATGAAGAATCGTTTTTGCAGCTGCAACTAGACACCTAAACATAGAAATAAGTATGTAAAAAGGGATATTGGATTGGAGCTTTCTTATGGCTATATGGCTCTCAGCTGGAAAGATTTAAGTTCCCACACAACTCAGAAGTCATGTCAGCATTAAGAGACAAGTTTATCAAAAACCTGCAAATTCATCTTGGAGTTTATTTCATGTGACACAGAAAGAACAGTAAAGTTATTCTTTGTTAGGATTTTATGTAATGCATTAGAAGAAGAGGGGGAAAATCTCTCCTTTCTTTCTATCCCTTTACCCTCCTTTGTATGCCAGAGGATGATGTTTCCTTCATTGACAATTCTACAAATACACAACATTATTTTCAAACAGAAATTATGTCTACATTTATTTTTCAGAAAGACATTGGCAATCTTAAAAGTATACATGATCTCAGATGTTTCAGTCATTCATGCAGTGTTATAAACACACAAATATTCTTTAAAGAAGTGAGTTTAGAAGACTGGCCATCCTCTCTGACCTTTCTTACATTGCCTCAACTTCCTGATTTGGGAGAAAATGTGAGTTTTAGAATATAGTAGAGAAATACACCACATACCAGCTCCATGGAAGAACTTTGAAGAGCAGATCCTTCCTAATTCTTTGCAAAGGAAATGCAAAATCTCCCAGGAATTCTCTATATGTCAGTGGCATTTGTGTTTGTGCTTGGGAAGGCTGGAGGAGGAGAGCTTGGGATCTAAATCCCATTCCTAACATTTGGTAACCAAAGCCACTGTCCAAGGTTTCTAAAATAGCAGGAGGTTGGCAAGTTAAAACTGCCAATAAACCTAAAAGATGAAAGATGCAAAATGAGTCCTTAGGGATTCCTGCTAGTGTGACCTCACTGAAATTTCTGTTGGACATACATCAGAGCAAACCTGAAAAGCCAGATATGGAGAATGGGTAAATATACCTTTAAAATTAAATTTCAAATCACAGCACATCAGTAATACTTCAGAAGGAGGTAAAAGATGTAATTAAATGTATTAATCAAAGGGGATAATCTGTCTTATCTGATCTTTGAAAGTACCCACCAAAAAGTTAAGGAGTTGTAAATAGGTGCAGTAACACAAGCATGAATAATCATCCAGTCTTGGAATTAGACTATACTAGATTAATCTTATTCTTTATTTCCAGAATATTTCAGAATAGGTTCCCTCCAAAGCTCTTGTAGTAGTAATCCTTCTTATTACTGCTGAGTCCTGAGACACACAAATCTTATATGTCAAACAGCAATTAACAGGAGAAGAGAAGCCAACAATTCCAAGATCCAGTGTCGTGCTCTTTTTGCTGGACAGCACTTCCTCCTTCCTAAATTCCTAGTCATAATATTTATAGGAGATTTATTCACATAGCTAGGAAGACCTCAAATATTTCTAAATATATCCACAAGCACGAATGGGAATCATGTACTCAGTCAAGTTTGCCAGACAATGCTTTGCCAAAAATTTTTTGACCTAAGAAAGAGGAGGAGGGAATTGAATTTGCAAACCAGAACCTATAAAAGTGCTGGTAGGACAAGCCTGTTCTGTCTCTGTGGAAGGATTAAAGGTAAGAATAGGGGCTGTTGGGTGCTGGCAGAATCCCACAGCATTCCTGCTGCCTGTGGAACTGCTTTCCTCAAGGAACTGCCTGCCTCAATAGACATGTTCCCTCTCTGTTGAAGTCACTAGCGTGTTTTTACCCTGTGGCTTATTCTTGGGAGTCTGTGCAAAGATAAGAAAGAAGTTGTCACTTCTCTTTTTCAGTATTGACCATCCTCCAGGCTAAGAGTCAACTGGTGACACAAGAGGTAAGACTGATTTATTTACTCCATAGGAACAGACTCCTTTTTTATGTTTGCTTTTTTAATGCATTTCTAAGGCCACTTCCCATACCCCTTCGCATCTGTGCACACTAAAGCAGTGCAATTCTACCTGAGCTGTGCTGTCTAAAAGAGCAAATTTCCTTTCATAACTGTGTTGAATGCATTTGTTTGGTACCTGCTGGGAAGTAACTGACCTCTTACACACAACTCTTAAAAGGAGATTGACTGTAAATGGAAACCCAGGAAAGAAAAGGTGAATGAACAGCACGTGTATGGCTAAGAAGTTGTCAAATCCCTCCAAATGTTTTTTGTTGAGTTTTTCCTTTTCTATACAAGTTACTATTAAAAGGTGAGCTTGAACAGGAAAAGGCAGAACAATTGGAGAAGACAAAACTCTGATTTCTCTACAGCGGAAAAAGATTTGCATAGACAACTCAGACCTCTGCTTCTGCTTATTCCACATCTTTTCCCTTCTCCATCTTCACAGTTGGCACAAATTACATGGGTTGAAATGGGAGAGAGAGAAAGAATACCAGTGGGTTTTCATAATTTTAATGACTTCTCTTGGTACTCTTCTGCTTCTGCTTGGTATTTCTGCTACATCTTTGATTACTAATGAATCTGCCAATCAATCCAATTTTCTGCATAGCCTACTACAACATGGTGAGGTCTAATGAATTGAAAGTGTAAACTGGAAAAAAGGAAAAAAAAAACTTAATCTCAATCAAAGACACTAATCTTCTTCAAGATTAAAGTAAATAAAAAGACATCTAGGGTAAAAGGCAGGTAAAACATAAAGGAAGACTATAATAATAGACAGAGCAGAACACTACAAAGCCTAAGGTGGCTGCTAAAAAGAAATTTCCCTCTTCACACAGAACTGCCTCTCCATTTCAACGCTGTGCCTTGCTGCACGCAGTAAACCACAGCCATGTCTTCGGACGCTGAGATGGCCATCTTTGGGGAGGCAGCCCCTTACCTCCGAAAGTCAGAGAAGGAGAGAATTGAAGCCCAGAACAAACCTTTTGATGCCAAGTCATCCGTCTTGTGGTACATGCAAAGGAGTCCTATGTGAAAAGCACAATCACGAGCAGGGATCAGGCAAAGTCACTGTCAAGACTGAAGCGGGAGAGGTGAGTAAAGTGCAAGATTTACAAACAGCAGCTCATTGGCACTCTGGCTCTTAGCTGACATGCATGTACCTTCCTGCCTTCTGACAGACCCTGACCGTGAAGGAAGATCAAATCTTCTCCATGAACCCTCCCAAGTATGACAAAATCGAGGACATGGCCATGATGACCCACCTGCACGAACCCGCTGTGCTGTACAACCTCAAAGAGCGTTACGCAGCCTGGATGATCTACGTAAGTGGCAGCAGCAGCTTCCTTTGGGCAGCCTCAGCCAGTGCTGGGCCAGGCTCAGGGGAAGCCAACGTGCTGTGTCCCTTCCTCACAGACCTACTCGGGTCTCTTCTGCGTCACTGTCAACCCCTACAAGTGGCTGCCGGTGTACAACCCCGAGGTGGTGTTGGCCTACCGAGGCAAGAAGCGCCAGGAGGCCCCTCCACACATCTTCTCCATCTCTGACAACGCCTATCAGTTCATGCTGACTGGTGAGTGGCTCTCATCATAAGTATCATATCACAAATGCTCTGCTTTGTCTTGATAAAACACAGTTATGAAAAGTTATAGGATTATGGAGGGCTGTGAGTTTTGCTTCCGCATTTTCATTCCTTTCTTTGTGCTATTGAGTTCCAAAGTGTTACTCATGATCAGCATTTTTTTGTCATGGGTCTTTACTCTCCTTTTCTCTGCTGCTCTAAAAACAGTCTGTATAGCAGAAAATTAGAACAATTTACTGTATTCAGGAGAAGGAAAAGACCATAGAGTGCAACAGAGAAGCAGCATGTGGCTCTTCAAGCATTTTCAATGTCCATGACAAAGCATTACAGAATACAGAATGTGCTGGAAGAGAACTTTAAAATTGTCATGAGCCTTCCCTATGACATTTGGAGGGACATCTGTGAATATGTTTCAGAGAAAGAGTGCAAGTGCAAATTGCTTTGAAAGGAATTGAAATAGAAAAAATGGCTTAGGAGTAAACAAAGAAAAAAAATCCAGTTTCTTTCCTTGCAATGACTTACATTCATTTTCAGTATTTTTGTCATCTTCCTTTACAAAGTCTATTTGTTTCTGCCTTGTTCACAGATCGGGAGAACCAGTCCATCCTGATCACGTACGTACACCCCCTGCACGGGTCCCGCGGGGCTGCCCCCTGCCAGGGGACCTCCTGCCTGACCACGCACCCTCTGCTTCTCCCTTGGCTTTGGCAGCGGAGAATCCGGGGCCGGGAAGACTGTGAACACCAAGCGTGTCATCCAGTACTTTGCAACAATTGCAGCCAGTGGAGACAAGAAGAAGGAGGAGCAACTCAGGCAAAATGCAGGTGAGCTCCCAGGGCTAGAAACCTGCAACTTTTCCATTTCCTGATCAGCTAATCCTAACATGAAGCTTCTGGTTTAGGGGACACTTGAGGATCAAATCATCAGTGCCAACCCACTGCTGGAGGCCTTTGGAAACGCCAAGACTGTGAGGAATGACAACTCCTCACGCTTTGTGAGTTGTTACTTGGGACAACCAACCGTCAACACCAATTTGAATATTCTTGCTTTGCAGATTGGTTAAATAGGTCTTGATTGACTTTGCTGCTGCTTTCAGGGTAAATTCATCAGAATCCACTTTGGTGCCACAGGCAAACTGGCTTCTGCTGACATTGAAACATGTAAGACACCCTTCTGGCCTGATCTCCCTTCCCTCCAGCCTTCCCCACTTCTTGTGCTTGACCCTGTCCTCCCCTCCCTGGGCAGATCTGCTGGAGAAGTCCAGAGTACTTTCCAGCTGAAGGCGGAAAGGAGCTACCACATCTTTTATCAGATCATGTCCAACAGGAAGCCAGAGCTAATTGGTAGGCAAGATCCAGGAAAAGGTCAAGGAACAACATTGAATTCCTTTCCATGCTGACTGCATTTGACCTGGGTTGATTTTTTGTTTCTTTTCAGAGATGTTACTGATCACCACCAACCCCTATGACTATCTGTACGTGAGTCAAGGTGAGATCACAGTTCCCAGCATCAACGATCAGGAGGAGCTGATGGCCACTGACGTGAGTAGCAGAAGTTTTCTTAGGTGAAGCTTCATTTCTCTGACTTTTAACAGCTGGGGCACTCACCTTAACAACTCTTTTGTTAGAGTGCCATTGACATCCTGGGCTTCAGTGCTGATGAGAAAACAGCCATCTACAAGCTGACAGGGGCTGTCATGCACTATGGGAACCTGAAGTTCAAGCAGAAGCAACGAGAGGAGCAGGCAGAGCCTGATGGCACTGAAGGTACCAGCACAATCCATCCCAGAGCATGGGAGACAGTGAACACTCTCTTAGTTAAAGGCAACATGTCAGGGTCAGAATGATTGACCCAGCCGTGAATCCCCCCCATGTCAATGTTGTAGAATAGCAGTGGGTTCAAGCCAGAGGACTTCTCTGGAGGAACACAACTGAGATTATTTTGAATAATGCAAATTGTAACATCCAATGTCTCCCAAAGAGGGCTGCCGTTAATACATGTCCCTTTTTTATCTTTAGCAATCTTTTGATTTTTACTGGAATTGCCCTTTAATATATTTTTTTAAAGGAACATTAATCTCTACTGGTACCTTAACATCTAATTGTTTTGGTGTTTAGTTGCTGACAAGGCTGCCTACCTGATGGGTCTGAACTCAGCAGACCTGCTCAAGGCCCTCTGCTACCCCCGAGTCAAGGTGGGGAATGAATACGTCACCAAGGGCCAAACTGTGCAGCAGGTAATAAAACCCCCTGTTTTGTGGATAGGTTCTCTGGACTTTCTTTTTTGTCCTGCAGGATAACTGCATGCTTTCTGTTTTACATTTCAGGTATACAATTCAGTGGGTGCCCTGGCAAAGGCAGTGTTTGAGAAGATGTTCCTGTGGATGGTTGTTCGCATCAACCAACAGCTGGACACGAAGCAGCCCAGGCAGTACTTCATTGGTGTGCTGGACATTGCTGGCTTTGAGATCTTTGATGTAAGGAACAGGGCTTTATTTGCATGCTTGTTAAAGTCACACTGTTACGTGACAAAATATTTCAGAAAGAATGCTGCTGGTTCGTTAGGGTTTTTTGTTTTCTTTTTTTTTTTTTTTTAGTTTTAGTGGTTTGATCCTTTATGTATATCTAGACCATTCTGATTCCCACAGGGATTTAATTGGAAATAGGTTTTTGTTTTGCACATATGCCAATGAAATGCCTAAGTGCACATTTTTTCTGAAGGCTTGGCACATGATTTAAAATCAATATTTGTGAATGTTGGAGTTGCGCTGTTGACTATCCTTGTAACTGAATTAGTGCAGTCTAGTAGACATCAAAGCTGACAAAGTCTGAGTTATTAAAACTATCTAAGCTTCTAGAGTCATAAATATATGGAAAAAGTTCAGGTTGATAAA
Source organism: Acrocephalus arundinaceus (assembly GCA_021534815.1). Classification (NCBI taxonomy): domain Eukaryota; kingdom Metazoa; phylum Chordata; class Aves; order Passeriformes; family Sylviidae; genus Acrocephalus; species Acrocephalus arundinaceus. Next base: position 1,426,234 of record JAJEOU010002598.1, read on the forward strand.
AGAGACACACTGAGAGAAGATCCAAACTGTTGGATCAATAAAGATAGAGCACTTACAGATCCTCCTCTGTTTGGTACAAATATCCAGCAGTGTTATTTATCCCTAACTTACTTAATTTACATTAATAATAATCTTGATTTGTAATTGTGCAGTTCAACAGCCTGGAGCAGCTGTGCATCAACTTCACCAATGAGAAACTGCAACAGTTCTTCAACCACCACATGTTCGTGCTGGAGCAGGAGGAGTACAAGAAGGAGGGCATTGAATGGGAGTTCATTGACTTTGGCATGGACCTGGCTGCCTGCATTGAGCTCATTGAGAAGGTATTTCTGTAATTCAGAATGTGAGGTATTTTCAGAAATGCATTGATTTTATATATATTTCTAAATTCAGCTTGAAATGGTAGATATGTTCCTGGCTATACATCAGTTTGTATTATTTTACGATTTGCTAAGTAGAACAATCCCTGAGAGCCGTAATATTGTCCCACTCAGAAGTTAATTCATCTCTGAGTCTTTCTGCCTTTTCATCTTGTCCTCCCTCCTTGCTTGTGCTTTCCCAGCCCATGGGCATCTTCTCCATCCTGGAAGAGGAGTGCATGTTCCCCAAGGCAACTGACACCTCTTTCAAGAACAAGCTCTATGACCAGCACCTGGGCAAGTCCAACAATTTCCAGAAGCCCAAGCCTGGCAAAGGCAAGGCTGAGGCCCACTTCTCCCTGGTGCACTACGCTGGCACAGTGGACTACAACATCACTGGCTGGCTTGACAAGAACAAGGACCCCCTGAATGAAACTGTTGTGGGGCTGTATCAGAAGTCATCCCTGAAGACACTGGCTCTACTCTTTGCCTCTGCTGGAGGAGAGGCAGGTCAGTTCTCTGAAATTCATATTTCCATGTTTATTTAATGACTCTACCAGAGCCAATAATATTAGCTATTGTTCTTTTCTACATTCCATTCTTATCATGTCTGGCATATATGAAAAACATTGTCTTTGCAAGTTGTAAAACTTGTAAACTCTTTTTTTTTTTGTTTTTGTTTTGTTCTTCAGAGGCCAGTGGTGGTGGTGGTGGTGGCAAGAAGGGAGGCAAGAAGAAGGGTTCTTCTTCCAGACTGTCTCAGCTCTTTTCAGGGTGAGTACAGAAGTCATTCTCTCTAATTCTTTCCTGGATTGTTTTATTTTGTTGTTTTGAGTTGAAGATTGTAAAACCTCACTCTAGCTGCAATAAGGCCATTTAGCTGCGGCTGTTTATGTTTTTCTGTATCAAGAATAATTCTTTGGTTATTCATATACAAGCTGGCAGCAAGTCAGCTAAGGCCAGCTGAGAAAGATATATCTTGATCTCTCCTTTCTTCAAATGCTGGAAAAAGCAATTAGGTCAGGCTACACACCAAGGTAAAAACCATAAGAATATGTTATTGCAAAGGAACTTCTTTTACTCATAATTACACTTTTTGCTATGAACAACTGCTCACCATTCTCCCTAGCTGTTCTGGCTGAGTGGACATATCCCCAGCTTTGTTAGAACACATTGCAAAGTTTCGTGACTTTCTCTCCTGCTTAAGAGTGAAAGAGAAGAAAACTCACATTAAAATGGCTATAGTTGGGAATTACATATCTATTAATGCTTCACAAGACTTTTCTCAAACTCTGAAAGTGTAACTGAGGAGGAACTATTTGTTAATTAAAAATCTTTACTTATGAACCCACAGGAAAACCTGAACAAGCTGATGACCAATCTGCGGAGCACTCACCCCCATTTTGTGCGCTGTATCATCCCCAATGAGTCTAAGACACCGGGTAAGAACCCCAAGCAGAGATAAAAAACCTGGTGTGATGCAGCCATTATTCTCTATGATTTATCATGAATTAACAAATAATTGTCTTATTGCCAGGTGCCATGGAGCATGAGCTGGTGCTGCACCAGCTGCGCTGTAACGGCGTGCTGGAAGGGATCAGGATTTGCAGGAAAGGGTTCCCCAGCAGAATCCTCTATGCTGACTTCAAACAGAGGTCAGCTTCCTTTTTGATTTCCATTCTGACTTTCTTGTCAATGTTTTAAGTCTTAACTATTTTATCACTTGGGATATTTTTAAACACTAGCCTTTTGTGGTTATAATTGGAAGAAAAGGGAATGTTGGGGTGCATAACAAAAGGCAACATATATGGCTAGCAAAAGAGAAATTGTTGAGAAATGAAGTGTGTCAGGTGTCCTCACTTACTGCTGGGGCATCTGCGTATGGGAGCACAATAGAGCTGCAGAAGCCAGTGATTACAAGATTAATAAATGCAGTTTGGGATGGTTGGCAGCAGGTTATCAGGTAAAAATTACAAACTAAGAGTTCCTTGGCCATTGCATCAGGTGCAAGTTTCAGAGGAAGAGGCTCCTCTCCAATACAGATAGTATAGGAGAGTAGCAATGTTCCTCTCAAGCAATTTTCTACAGCATAGTTTTAATAAAAGGGTATGGATTGAGCTGACTGGAAATCAAAGTGGCTGGTCCCCTAGAGACTGGAAAAGTCTGCTTAAGTTTGTTACTACTTTAAGCCTTCATCAGAATGGTATCTCTAAACAAGGGATGGAATTCCAACTTCCTCAGCCTGATTCTGCTGCAAACACTGCTCTTGGTTTCAGTAAACAGAATATTCTTATAACTTGACATTGCCTTCATTTCTATTTCCTCTGACTCCACAGATACAAGGTGCTCAATGCCAGTGCCATCCCTGAGGGACAATTCATCGATAGCAAGAAGGCTTCTGAGAAGCTCCTTGGCTCAATCGATGTGGACCACACCCAGTACAAATTTGGACACACCAAGGTACAAACCCCACCATTCACTCTCTGCCTGGGCTTTGCTCTACCTGACAGTGATGAGCTGCAACATTCCCTCTCTCAAGGTGTTCTTCAAAGCTGGGCTGCTGGGGCTCCTGGAGGAGATGAGGGATGAGAAGCTGGCACAGCTCATCACCCGCACCCAGGCCAGGTGCAGAGGTTACCTGATGAGGGTGGAGTACCGGAGAATGGTGGAGCGGAGGTACACCTTCCTCTTCTTCAGTTAAAGTCATTCTGCTTGGGGGAACGTGTTGACACTTGTCAGGCTGAGAATATTCATTCTATGTTTTTATAATGCCTCAGGGAATCCATCTTCTGCATCCAGTACAACATTCGTTCATTCATGAATGTCAAACACTGGCCATGGATGAAGCTGTTCTTCAAGATCAAGCCCTTGCTGAAGAGTGCCGAGTCTGAGAAGGAAATGGCCAACATGAAGGGGGAGTTTGAGAAAACCAAGGAGGAGCTTGCGAAGTCTGAGGCAAAGCGGAAGGAGCTGGAGGAGAAAATGGCATCTCTAATGCAAGAGAAAAATGACCTGCAGCTCCAAGTGCAATCTGTAAGTATCATTAGTGTATTTCTTCCAGGTACCCTCACAGCTCATAACTCTCATGTTACACAAGAAACTGTCTGAGAAAATATTTTAATTTGAATAATAGAAGGTAAAATTCAGACCACTCAGTGCTGCTATTATAATATGAAGTTCTAGCTTTGGAATGACTTTTGAAGCATGTATAGGTCTGTTGCTCCAGGCTCACAGTATAACATCCAATGTAGTCACTGGAGATTTAGTATTTAGAGTTAGCAAAGTCTTTAGAGCAATTAATTTGACAACTTACTCTGGTTTCAGTCAGCTGCCCAAATAAAATACCTCTATGCCATTTTATATGATACATGTCACCTGTCTTTCTGCAACCACTATTCCAGGGGGACAGAAAAACCTTCTGCAATCTGTCACAGCCCTATATGTACCTCCTAAGTCCATTGGGAGATCAAGGGATTGGTCAATGTTTAAACTTACCTTGTATCGTTAGATATTTGCTTCACAGATCCAAAATAAACTCGGGTTCAAATTGAAACCACGGATTGCACCTAGACTATATATCAATTTATCTCACTCAAAGAAAATTAATTAACGCAGTCTTGCCAAGAAAAGCTTCTAAAAAGATAAAGAAAAAAATCTCTACGCAGTTTCATACAATATTTAATTTTCAGAGAAAGTAGTCAAAACTCTTGAGAATAAAAGTAATACTGGATATTATCATCTTATCCATAAGAAAAAAAAAGGAATAATTGATGAGAGTAAAAAAATTAAATAGAATAAAAACTTTCTCTGATTTAAAAGAGGCTAAGCAAAAAAAAAAAAAAAACAACTTCCTAAAAGACAACAAAAAAGAATAACTCTATGGGTTTTTTTTCCTCAGCGAGAAATACCATTTCTCAATTCAGCTTTTGTGAACTGTTGCGATTAGCAAACAAATCCATATTTCTCTAATAGGAAGCTGATGCTTTGGCTGATGCTGAGGAAAGGTGTGACCAGCTCATCAAAACCAAAATCCAGCTGGAAGCCAAAATTAAGGAGGTGACTGAAAGGGCTGAGGATGAAGAGGAAATTAATGCTGAGCTGACAGCCAAGAAGAGGAAGCTGGAGGATGAATGTTCAGAGTTGAAGAAAGATATTGATGACCTTGAGTTAACACTGGCCAAGGTGGAGAAGGAAAAACATGCCACTGAAAACAAGGTATGAGGCAGAGCCTGTCACTCGCACTCCAGAAAATGGGCTGTGTGCTATTGCAGGACTTCTAGATTTACTTCCTTTATTTACATTTGTTCCCTTTTCCCTCAAAGGTGAAAAACCTGACTGAGGAGATGGCAGCCCTGGATGAGACCATTGCCAAGCTGACAAAAGAGAAGAAAGCCCTCCAAGAGGCCCATCAGCAGACCCTGGATGACCTGCAGGCAGAGGAAGACAAAGTCAATACTCTGACCAAAGCCAAGACCAAGCTGGAACAGCAAGTGGATGATGTAAGCACACAGACACAGAGCAGGAACAGGACAGGTATGGGGGCTGGCCTGGCCGGTAGAGGCCTGATGGTCTTGTTGTGTTTAGCTGGAAGGGTCCCTGGAGCAAGAGAAGAAACTGCGCATGGACCTGGAGAGAGCTAAGAGGAAACTGGAAGGAGACCTGAAGCTGGCCCAGGACAGCATCATGGATTTGGAGAATGATAAGCAGCAGCTGGATGAGAAACTGAAGAAGTAAGTGTGCCTCTGGGGCACCTGAGGGCTGGGCTGCAGCACTTTTCTTTTTGGCTTTGAGTTCTAAAACGGTTCATTTGGCCCAAAGGAAAGACTTTGAAATCAGCCAGATCCAGAGCAAAACGGAGGATGAACAAGCCCTGGGCATGCAACTTCAGAAGAAAATCAAGGAGTTGCAGGCAAGTCTCTGTTCCTTGCCTTCCTTGCCCAGGCTCAGGCTCAGGCATGAGGAGGGCGTGGGTGTGAAGGGTCCCTGCTGTTGTGCAGGCCCGCATTGAGGAGCTGGAGGAGGAAATTGAGGCCGAGCGAACCTCTCGCGCTAAAGCAGAGAAGCATCGCGCTGACCTGTCCAGGGAGCTGGAGGAGATCAGCGAGCGCCTGGAAGAAGCAGGAGGGGCCACAGCAGCTCAGATCGATATGAACAAGAAGCGTGAGGCGGAATTCCAGAAGATGCGCCGTGACCTGGAAGAGGCCACGCTGCAGCACGAAGCCACGGCTGCCGCCCTGCGCAAGAAGCACGCGGACAGCACAGCCGAGCTGGGGGAGCAGATCGACAACCTGCAGCGTGTGAAGCAGAAGCTGGAGAAGGAAAAGAGTGAGCTGAAAATGGAGATTGATGACTTGGCCAGCAACATGGAGTCTGTCTCTAAAGCCAAGGTGCTCAAATAGTTTATACCCTCTTTGACCCAGTGGAATACAACACAATTCTTACATTTGGCTTTCTTTTGAGCGTGGATGGTTAACTCATCACTTGCCGTATGCTTAAACACAGGCCAACCTGGAGAAGATGTGCCGCACACTGGAAGATCAGCTGAGTGAGCTGAAGACCAAGGAAGAAGAACATCAGCGCATGATCAATGACCTCAATGCTCAAAGAGCTCGTCTGCAGACAGAGTCAGGTGAGAAACTCGCATCCCCATGTGCAGATCAATATTGTCTCTATTTTTGCAAAATTACTCTCCTGGGCATATGGTTTGTCCAACACACTTTGTGTCACAACTACTGCAAAATGCTTGAAATGGGATCATAAGTTTCAGCATGGACTGCAAACTATCTGGTTTTACATCTCCAAATGTTTGCAATGTCACCATCAATGGCATTTAAACTGTTGTATATCTGCAAATTTCCTCAGGTGAATATTCACGCCAGGTGGAAGAGAAGGATGCTTTGGTTTCTCAGTTGTCAAGAGGCAAACAGGCTTTCACCCAACAGATTGAGGAACTCAAGAGGCATCTGGAAGAAGAGATAAAGGTGAGACAGCTTTTTCCTAAATAGATGAATCAGTTAATCAACAAGGTGAAAGGGAGAAAAATAACCACTTTGATAATGGAGCACAAATTTTCCCATAGTAGCATTGTTTCTATTTTCCTGCAGTCTATCCATTAATTCTTTTGCAAATTCACAGATCTTTTTCATTACAGATCTTTCTAAGATCTTCTCATTAAGGAGATTTCCTCGGATATTTTGATTCATTGTCACATTGCTTTTTTTCCCCAAGGCCAAGAACGCCCTGGCCCATGCTCTACAGTCTGCTCGCCACGACTGTGACTTGCTCCGGGAACAATATGAGGAGGAGCAGGAGGCCAAGGGGGAGCTGCAGAGAGCCATGTCCAAGGCCAACAGTGAAGTGGCCCAGTGGAGAACCAAATATGAGACTGACGCGATCCAGCGCACAGAGGAACTCGAGGAGGCCAAGTACGTGTGGAACTGACTGTGACATTGTCAGGAAGAAGTCAGTGTCCTCCTTTGGTTGGGGTCACAAAGAGAAAAAAATATGACTGAAGGCAGTTACACATTAGAGAAAAGCAGAAAGGTCCAGAATAGCAGAGAGAGGCCAGGAGAGAGGAAACTGCTGCAGGATTGCACTAGAATTCAGAGTAACGGAAACAGAATGGCTGTCTGGGAGAAGTCTTACACCTATCTGTGAATGGGGGTCACACACTACCAAGAGGCCAAGTTTGGTCTTGTGAAATACCAATTTGCTTACTTATGCTTACCACTTTACAGGAAGAAGCTGGCCCAGCGCCTGCAGGATGCAGAGGAACATGTGGAGGCCGTAAATTCCAAATGTGCCTCCCTGGAAAAGACAAAGCAGAGGCTGCAGAATGAAGTGGAGGACCTGATGATTGATGTGGAGAGATCCAATGCTGCCTGTGCTGCTCTGGATAAGAAGCAGAAGAACTTTGACAAGGTCCTTTGGCCTCCAGCACCAGCACTCCTGGCCAGAGCATGGCCCCGTGATGGCCACAGCCCAACTCACAGCCCGTTTCTCTTCAGATCCTGGCAGAATGGAAGCAGAAGTATGAGGAAACGCAGGCTGAGCTGGAGGCCTCGCAGAAGGAGTCGCGCTCTCTCAGCACGGAGCTGTTCAAGATGAAGAATGCCTATGAGGAGTCCTTGGACCACCTGGAAACCATGAAGCGGGAGAACAAGAACCTGCAGCGTAAGTCCCTGGCCCTCTGCTCCTTGCTGGCCTTGCTCACAAGCTTGTCTATCTGCAATACTTAATGGCTCTGGGCCTGCAGGGACAAGAGCGGGCCTGGCCCCTTGATGCACCAGAGGCCTTCCCATTCTGCTCTCCGCCTGACCATGCTGCTTTTCACCCTTCCTTGCAGAGGAGATTTCTGACCTGACGGAGCAGATTGCTGAGGGAGGGAAGGCCATTCATGAGCTGGAGAAAGTCAAGAAGCAGATTGAGCAGGAGAAATCTGAACTGCAAGCCTCCCTGGAGGAAGCTGAGGTACATGACCATAATCACTGGTGTCTGCAGTAAAGAAATGAGGAAATAGGGCTGAAAAGGTCTGGGTTCCCCTCTGTTCTGGCTAGGGAGTACAGACAGCCGAGATTTCTGGAAATATTTTGCAATTCCCTAGAATGTAAGAAGGATGTTCATCAATGTCATCAATGTTTGTGTCCACTTGCCCAGGCCTCCCTGGAACATGAAGAGGGGAAGATCCTGCGCCTGCAGCTTGAGCTCAACCAGGTGAAGTCTGAGATTGACAGGAAGATAGCAGAGAAAGATGAGGAGATTGACCAGCTGAAGAGAAACCACCTCAGAATTGTGGACTCCATGCAAAGCACTCTGGATGCTGAGATCAGGAGCAGAAATGAAGCCCTGAGGCTGAAGAAGAAGATGGAAGGAGATCTTAATGAAATGGAGATCCAGCTGAGCCATGCCAACCGCCAGGCTGCAGAGGCCCAGAAGAACCTGAGAAACACCCAGGCAGTGCTCAAGGTATGGCACAATTAAAGATGTGCTGATTTCTGACACAGCAATAATTTTTTCCATGTTACAATTTTTTCAGTTCTAAGTTGACGGGAAAATAGGGAATACAAAAATAAAAAACACACACCTCTCAATCTGTTGTCTCTCTCTTTCCAGGACACTCAGCTGCACTTGGATGATGCTGTCAGAGCACAGGATGACCTGAAGGAGCAGGTGGCCATGGTGGAGCGCAGGGCAAACCTGCTGCAGGCTGAAGTTGAGGAGCTCCGGGCAGCCCTGGAGCAGACAGAAAGGTCGAGGAAAATGGCTGAGCAGGAATTAATGGATGCCAGTGAGCGTGTGCAGCTCCTCCATAGCCAGGTCAGTCTATAAACATAGTTAGTATTTATACTATTGCTTCATATGTGTAAAGGAACTTAAGACTGGCTGAGCTGTAAAAGCATTTCATTAACTGCAGTGGCTTTCATAGTTAATAAGAAGTAATAGGTAATATTAAGACTTTTGTTTCAGATGTAGACACAATATGAATTTCACTAGACTACAGAATAGAAACCTTAATAATAATCATTTCAGATAAGTGTGTGAAGTTCTTACTCTTTTACTTGAGTTCAACACCTTTCACATTTCCATTTGAGACTTTAAAGACAAATGTAGCCTGACCATGAACAAAATAGGACCTCGCTAACTTTGTCACTATTGTAATTTAACAATGTCATTATAAGTATTCCATAGAACCATCTCAAAGTTTTATGGTCACTAGACTGAAAATGGTAAGGAGAGTATTTTTTTTCATTTTTCAGTCTAAATTCCTTCTCTGTTGTCTAAGAAACTGTGAGAAAAGGATTCATGGAGGATGTTCATGAAATACCAAAGCACATCATATCTGAGAAAATAATAGTTACACTAGTTCCCTTAGAATCCAATCTGACCTGATGGCACAACATGCTGTACTTGATATGATACTGCAAGCTAATAAAGACAAAATCATTTTCATTCTTTTCAACAGAACACCAGCTTGATCAACACCAAGAAGAAGCTGGAAACAGACATTTCCCAGATCCAGAGTGAAATGGAGGACACCATCCAGGAAGCCCGCAATGCTGAGGAGAAGGCCAAGAAGGCCATCACAGATGTGAGTTGGACACTCCTGCCATTGCTGATGGTGAATATACTCTCCCCAAAATATCTCCAGTCCTAAAACGGCTTTGAACTTTTGCTCTGATCAGGCGGCCATGATGGCAGAAGAGCTGAAGAAGGAGCAGGACACCAGTGCCCACCTGGAGAGGATGAAGAAGAACCTGGACCAGACAGTGAAGGACCTGCAGCACCGTCTGGAAGAGGCTGAGCAGCTGGCACTGAAGGGAGGGAAGAAGCAGATCCAGAAGCTGGAGGCCAGGGTGTGTAGGGCTGGGCTTGTGTCTGAGTGTGGCTGTGTTGTGTCCTTGGAGAGACGTTGTCAGGGAAGCTGCAGGGCTGGGCTTGTCCTTGCAGGTGCGGGAGCTGGAAGGGGAGGTTGATGCTGAGCAGAAGCGCAGCGCTGAAGCCGTCAAGGGTGTGCGCAAGTACGAGCGGAGGGTGAAGGAACTGACCTACCAGGTAAGGCAGGACAGGCTTTGCTCCTGCTCTCACACAGTTTGCTCACAGCAAAGCACATTTTTCCCACGCCATCCCCAAGGGGAATTGTTAACCTTGCCTGATGCAGAATCAAGAATTGACTCTCTTTCTTGTTTGCCAACTACTTTAGTCTGAGGAAGACAGGAAGAATGTGCTCAGGCTGCAGGATCTGGTGGACAAGCTGCAAATGAAAGTGAAGTCTTACAAGAGACAAGCTGAGGAGGCTGTAAGTACCAGTTTGTCCAAACCAGACTTTCTTCTGGGGGAGGTGGAATTCTGTGTTCATGTCTTCCTCTTTACAGCTTTTTGAAACGTTGACTATTTTGAAGCAATATGATGATATTTTGATAAAATGGGGAATGTGAGAGTAAGACTTGCTGCATTTGGGAGGAAATATATCTCCCCAACCCTATTTGTTTTGCTGTAAGCCTCATTTCCCACTCTATTTCTTTGCTTATACCTTGCCCTGGATGTCAGAAGCAGCTGTCTGTGTATTCAGGGCTATGACATGAACTCTACCTAAATCATGTTGTGTATAATCTCTTTTTGACATTCCAATATTCTTTTCTCTTTTGACACACATAACACCTTGAGCAGCTTCTCATCTTGGTTTTGAATCTGCTCTGCTAGCCCAGCTGTGGCATTTGAATTTTTGTTTGCCCAGTTTTTTTATAATAAATGTCCACACGCTGCCTGTTGTTTTCACAACTCCCTCTTCCCTTACAGGAGGAGCTGTCCAACGTCAACCTGTCCAAGTTCCGCAAGATCCAGCACGAGCTGGAGGAAGCCGAGGAGCGGGCTGACATTGCAGAGTCACAGGTCAACAAGCTCCGAGCCAAGAGCCGCGAGTTTCATGGCAAGAAGATAGAAGAAGAGGAATGAGGTTCCCAAGACTAAAAAGTGACCTGAGGCATGCATAAAATGTAGACCTCTGTGTTGCTTTCTTCAGTAGTTATCATTTATGTCTAGGTAATAAAGACGGTAGAGACCCTTGCATACGAACAGTGACTATCATGTTTTATTTATTTATTTGTTCTAGCATTCATTACTTTTGAAGTACATGTTCAGAGTTCTCTTCACATTTAAAAGTACATCAAACAGCAAAGCATTTTTAAAAATACATGAAGAATGGTAATAATTATATGGATTCATTATTCCTCTTTGCAATGGGAAGAATGCATTTGTATTTCTTTGACGAACTAAGACTACATTCTTTCAAGTGATTTTTGTCTTAGACAAAAAAAAAAGAGTAAAGATTCCTGAAGCATTTAGCATACACACACACACATTTATATATATATAACTATATAAATTTAATTTTTATTAATTGAAAAATGTTGCTTATTTGGTTAAGATTAAAAGTATGGGGAACTCAAATTTCATTCCAAGCCGTGACAAGCAGTCAAATCAACATGGTGAGGAAGTGGCATGAAGAGATATCCCCACTCCCTTTCTCTGAAGTAATTTTATTTCATGCATAGCACAGAGTTATATACATTCACATGTAGGATGAAAACATTTAAAAGACTATGGAAGAAAGAATAACTAAGACTGAGGACTCTATTTTTAATTTCAGTCAAACCTTCCACTGCCTTTCTAGTTTCACTGTTTCTGCTCTGTCCACAACCTGACAGTCCTGTCTGTTTATTGTCATTGTCAACATACTGTGCCTGTTCATTTTCCTAAGAACCAATTATTAGCCCACAATATTGTATTTTGCATTAAGCTGAACTAGACAGTCAACATTTATATGTTGATTGGAAATGTAAGGTAAAGTACAACATTGGTTGGATAAAGTATCAAGTACGGATCACACTTTACAGATGGGTGAGCAAATTAGATGGTTTGGGAATACATTCAACATGTCTAATGGCCTGATAAATTAGAATCAAAGCTGGGTAAGTTCTCTTGCTGATGATAAAATTTTGCCAAGACATAGAGTGGGATACTGAGTTAGTTCGTATTTTGTGTAAAGCTTTAGCAGTTCCCTCAAACTTGCTGTTTATTTAAAGCAAGTCCTAAATATCTTTGGCCATCTTACCAGCACTCAGTCCCTATCTGACCTTCATATGTCCCTTTTGGATATCCTCTCTAATCCTTCAGCCAGTCTGTAAGTGCTGTACAACCACTGCTTTAAAATTATAAACACTTCTTGTTAAATACAAAAATAATATTTGAGCAGCAGACAACAGCTAGAGCTGGGAAGGCACACTACGCCACCCATTGTAGAAATGATAGTTTAGGATCCATCACAGCTGAGCATCTCTGGGATTTTTTGGTGCTCCTTGAACTCTTTGGGCCCTTGCAGCACACTTTGTATGAGCAGGACCTATCTTCCCTGTGACTCTGGTGATGTCAAACACAGCCCAGCTGCATGGCCCGTCACAGGATGTGTCAGTGTGCTTCTAAATACCCTGCTCTTCTAAGGGCTCACTAGAGACCCCCATTAACACATTGCTGGTTTTGTACCAGCTGCATTTCAGAAAGGGTGGCAGGGTGAACAAGGGAACTGAACCTGTGCTGAGCAACAAAAAGCTCTTTTCTGCTTTTCTAGCACCTTGCATTTCTCCTCAATCCAATAGGGTTTTTGCTGTGCCAGAACCTTTGTGTGGACAGATCCACACAAGAGATGGGGCCCCACAACACTCTGCCCACCACAGAGGCCATAATACAGGTGGAAATGCTCCTGGAACCAGCTTCAGGAGCTGCAGTAACCAAAGGGGGGCTCTGCCAACAAGGGAGAAGAGGGAAAACAGAACTACAAAACTTCCCAGGGCCTGAGCCAGGACGATCAAAGGGCCCAAGCCCTTTGAGTTTCTTAGGTCTCTGCCCCGATGGTAACTTGATAGAGGCAGCCTTGATCCAATTGGCTGAAAAGGAATTTTAATAATGCAAAAATAACAAACAATAAGGCATACACTATATTAGGAGCAAACTGGAACAAGGCAGTAACAAAGGGCCAAAGGCACCAGGCCAGGGTCAGACAGGGGGGCTGATGGATCCCGGTGTGGGGAGGAGTTAAGGCGGGGTCTGAGGGAAGAGTCCAATAGGGGAGAACGATTAGGAATGTTAAAATTCCCACACCAAAAATCAACCTACAGTAACAAAAAGAACTAGGAACTTTCTAGCAACAATTCGCATGCTTAAACTGAGGAAACATGTGAGTACAATTTGCATATTTGAACTGAGGGAACATGTGAGTAAGCTTGTTGCTTACTGTACTTAAAAAGGGATTTCCCAGGGCATTAAGCAGAGGTTTTCTTCCTCCCCAGAGAAACCACTCTCTACAGGAGAACTTTGTTCTGCTAATGCTAATGCATTTGTATTTCCCCATGTAGCTGCTTACCTGCATCCAGCTCCATCTTCTGGAAAAGCAGGATGTGGGAGGGGAGCTGTGGGAGGCAGGAAGGGGAGCAGTGGGAGCTGTGGTTGGGCACAACAGGAAAGATGTGAAGCCTCCACCAGGACCTTGAACTGTAACAATGTGGAGTGATATGGACCCTCCAGGCAGGTGCAAAAGGGGATCTGTTCATGGCAAAAACCAAGCCTTTTCAAGCAATTAGGCCTTTATCAGTTACATCCCGTTTAAGCACAACACACATAATTCAACTAACCACCATACACCACAATGTGCATACATAATGGTTATATAAGTTGGTCTTCTACCTCTAATTAAGCTGAGTCATTCCCACAGTCCTTTTCTACTTAGCAAAAGTAACAGCAGTGAGCCATGATTTACAAGGGTAATGAGGCCTCTGAACAAATCCAGATATATTGCATGGGGAGGAAATTGCTTCTCAATAAAGTGAATGGTTCCAATGGTGTCTTCACCACTCTGATCTTTGTGAACATAGAACATGTCCCCTCCTTAATCTGGGTGAAGAATATCCCAGAGATCAGAACAGTAGATTGGCTTTTTATACAAACTATCATGAGGTTGAGATCCCTCTAAATATGTAAAGTTTTATTTATCCCCAACATTGAAGCACCCTCTCCTGTGCTCTTGGGCCCTGCCAGAGGCAGTACAGAAAGACACACCCATAAATGCCAGCCATGAGCTAGTTTTAAAGCTCTTTCAATGGTTTATCCATCTTTTCTAGGAATTTCAACAGTTCCCTTTCTCTTTTCACTATTTTGTTAGCCTGTGTCACCCCGTGCTTTGCCCTGACATCTCCCAGCCAGCACCTTCCCAGACTGGCTGCAACCTCTTTGTCCAGGCACAAGGATGAGGGAGGGGAGCAGAGGGTGAGCCTGTCAGAGATAGGTAATGAAGAAAAATATTGTTGCATTATGCTTATTTAGTCCTTTCATCTACTGATAAAGCACTGATGATGGCAGATAGCAAAGTATCAGGGAATTGATAGAGACCCAGACAACTTCTAGAATATAGCTAAAATGGGAAATAATTTATTCTGTTCTCTATATGCTATTTTTTTCAGGGATGTATCCTAAATTAGTCTTTATGCCCCTTCAGGTTGCAGTAATTTGTATAGTGAACATCTCTGATAGTGTTTATCAGGGATTACAGTTTATCATTGCTGGCTGCTTGGAAAGCTGTATCCTTAGCCCAAACTGAACATACTGTAAAGGTGAAGTATGAACAGGATATATTAAAAAGGAGAAATTTTTATTGGGATGGTTTTTGCCATTATGCTCAATAAGCAAAGTTTGCCCTTTTTAAGTGCCTAAACATTTTCTTTTTGGAGAAGCTTTTTAACAGGTCTGTGTGCTGGCTGAAGAGGCTGCTCAGGGCTCCCACTTCACTGCAGCCTGCTAGAAGGATTTGTAGATTCCTCTGCTCAGACAACTGCTGTCTCCCCTTTCTCAAGCAGCAATACAGCAATTCTAGCTTCAGTAATTGTTGCCAGTGTGAACACACTCAGAATGAATGAAGAGGCAAAATCAGCACAAAATGGACACAAGGAGAGAGAAATTTCAATGAAGGATAGAGGGTCAATACTGGGTTTGTTACATGTGTGGGTGAGATTCAAATCCAAACTCAAATATCTATTTTTAGTCATCTTCATTCCCAAATGAATCTGTAGGTGAGTGAGCTGAATGTCTGAGCTGCCATTGTAGACAACACTATTAGAGTCAAGAAAATGTTTCAGCTCAGTCTAGGGTAGACAACTACATCAGGACAACTGATTCATTTTCCAGTCCCTATGAGCTCAAGCTCCCACACTGGTAGGACATTGACTGGGAATAGAAAGGCAAATAAAGGAAAAATACAAGTGAAAACAGATCAAGCAATATGTTACAGGTTGTAGAAGTTTTCAATTTCATTTGATTTTGAAAAATCATTTCAAAAACTACTGCCTTTGTGTCCTCAAACCTTTATGGACTATTCTTTATCTATTTGAAAAAAATCTTGCAAATCAAGGCTTTTAGGCAGCTATCAGCTTTATGCCAGTATTATATATGACTGTGGGAAAACCATGAGTTTTTCTTTTTATTCTTTCATTGCCAGTTTTAATCCAGGTCAAAAACTGCATGCACCAGCAAAATAAGACAACAAACAGAGTCCTTGAATTACCTGAAACTAACCGTGAATTCCAGTTCTCACACAATATAATTGCATTAAAGACATGAAAGAAGTGCTGCTTGATGTTCCAATGAGGGTTTAGCTGTTAGGGCTAAAGCATAGGCCTCAGTCTTATCTTCAGTGGGAATTTACTCCAAACATGAAACTGATGTCTGTCAATCTCCTTCCCACACCCAGGATTACAGAGCCATCACAGAGATGCAGACAGCTGAGAGAAGAGGAGGAAGGAATTACCTCACTTTCTTATCCAGACCTCTGAGTAGGAGATGCTAAGAGAGACAGGAGCACAACTGGTACTGTAATTGGGGAGGCATTATGCTGCAGGACCAGGTGAAGCTGCTGAGATGTGATTCACTTCAGATTTTCTTGTTTGCAGTAGGAACTGTAGTTTGGAAAGTGAAGACCAATAAATGAAAAAAAAACAAATAAAAATACCCCAAAACAAAACCAAAAAATCCCATCAAACCAACCAACCAAAACCACCACACTAAAATAAAAAAACAACCCAAAACCAAGCACGCCCAAACCCTGAACAAATCCAGATATATTGCATGGGGAGGAAATTGCTTCTCAATAAAGTGAATGGTTCCACTGGCATCTTCACCACTCTGATCTTTGTGAACATAGAACATGTCCCCTCCTTAATCTGGGTGAAGAATATCCCAGAGATCAGGACAGTAGATTGGCTTTTTATACAAACTATCATGAGGTAGAGATCC
Source organism: Acrocephalus arundinaceus (assembly GCA_021534815.1). NCBI lineage: Eukaryota > Metazoa > Chordata > Aves > Passeriformes > Sylviidae > Acrocephalus > Acrocephalus arundinaceus. Next base: position 1,442,427 of record JAJEOU010002598.1, read on the forward strand.
CTCTAAAAATGGTTGTCTATCTTCCAGAGCAGCATAGGGTATGACTGACTCTATTCTAGAGGATGTAAATTTATTAAATCTTTCCTAGCACACTTATCTTGCAAAAGTAATGCTGAATGACTGCCCTGTGTGAGACAGCAGCTGTCTCTCCTGATTCCAATGGGATATATTTCTTAAGTTCATTACAACGCTTCCATAGTGCTGTTCATATGATCTTGGAAAACCTTCAGCTCCAAAAACAAGAATTTGATTCCTGTGCCTTTTGTCTGGGACTTAACTTGGTGACCTCAGGCTTTGAAGTTTTATCTTTAGGCTAAACTTGTTCTACTCTTTTATTGCTTCTTTTGTCCATGGTGACATGGGCTGTTATCCCACTGGAATCACATCCCTGTTTCCTTCACAGAATCACAGAATCAACTAGATTGGGAAAAACCTTTGAGATCATCAAGTCCAACCTGACCTAACACCAACTTATCAATTAAACCATGGTACTGAGTGCCACATCCAGGCTTTTCTTAAACACCTCCAGGGACTTCCTCTTCTTTATTCACATATCCTTCTTATCACTACATTCAGACTCATTCTTCCCCCTTCACTTGCTTTGGCTTTGGTCCATTCTAGTCCTTGGTCATTCTTATCATCTCCTGATTCTCACCCTGCAACTTCTGTTCCTTTTCAGATGCTTCCTCCTGCTCGGGATTTTCTTCCTCTAGGAATTACCCTGACTCTCAGTAGGACCCCTCCTGCTTTTCCACACTGAGGACTCTGAGTGCTTGCAGCAGGCAGGAGCCTGTGCCTTCTCTCCATCCCTACATTTCCTATGAGACACACTGGCTCTTACTCTCCCCTTTTTCTGTGTGAGTCAGCATCCGATGGATTACAGAACCAATGTTGCCCCTTTCATCTCCTTCAGCACACCCTCCCACTTCCCCCCCTTCTCACACTTTCTTGTCAAATTATTTATAGGACATTGATTCACAGACCTGTTATGTCTAATTATATCCATTCACTTCTAATATGAATCGCAATTCTGTTAGGAGTTAAGATTGCCAAAAATGTTTTGACCTAAGAAAAAGGAGGTGGTGGCTTCATATGCAGATCAGATCCTATAAAAGTGCCCTGGGATCTGTGTGTCTCGTCCTTTCTCAGAAATCTCTAAGGTAAGAGTTTCAGGGCTTGGGACTAGGGAGGTCAGGAATGAAGGAAAACTGGGCCTGCATTCCACAAGTTCCAGTGCATTCCTATGGATGCTCACATTCATTCAAGGGGGGTCTGCCAGTGTCAGCTGGGATTTTCAGTCTGCTTTCCAACCATCCATATGTTTTGAGTCTATAAATGTTTCCTGGGATGAAGCAGTAAGAAGTAAGTTACTAATTCTGCTTTTTAATACTGTCCGTCTTCCAATCTGCAACTCTTTGTCTCACAAAAGGTAAGATCTTGATTTATTCACTTTTTAAAGACAGGTAGAGTTGCTGTAAGGCAGGGCTTCTATGCAGGTATGCTGGAAATCCTGGCAGTCGTTATATTTGTGTCCATTGTATAAATACAGTATGAGAATTGGGCTGGATTGTTGATATTTTGGTCACAAGATTATTAAAGAGTGTGATCACTGCAGCATTGCCTACACTCTCCCCAGGAATCTCCAGTAGACACCAGTTCCTGGAGAAACTGTCCTGAGGGGGAAAAACCCACCAGAAAGTATTTTCCAATTTTTTGGAGTAGGTTTTTTGTATTTATCTCGAACATCAAGGGTCACTGGCACTTGCTGTGAAGCAACAGGAAAAGAAATATATATTTAAATAATGTTAATGTTCTTTTTTCATATGGAAGATTGAGGAATTTGGTTAGAATTTTGTGTATCGAAACATCGAAGTGCTAAAAGCAAACATTTCAGTCGGAGCTTCCTTATAGGCTTGTTTTTGCCTCTGAAAATATTGCACAATTGTGACAAAATTATATAAGCAAATATTTGTAATCATAAGGAACTGAATAAAGGATGATACCTACTTGGATAACTGGAAAAAGAGAGATGTAACGGCAGCTAAATTCAGTTTTAAATACTTACACTGATGAAAATAAACTCTTCACATTTATTTTCTACAGTAATTTATATTAATTTTGTCAAATATTGTAACTAGAATATATCCCATAAAATGTCAACAAGCAATCCTGTAAGGAATATAACCAGGATGCTTGAATCAGTGAAGGAGACTTAGCATAGCATTGATTTCAGGAAATGTCCAACAAAACAATCAAAAGAAAATAGTTTAATACTTTAGAAAGTCAATCTACTGACACATTACATACATGCATTAATGTATAATAACGTACTATATATATATTATAGGTTTTGATGGTATCAAAAGGATATATTGTGAGAAAAACATCCAGTGTCTATAAAATAACACAATGTACAATATAGGTATAATGTACAAATAGAAACTAATATACTATATTAGTTATATTATAGTTACATATAACATGATATATATACTGACATAGTATATACTAAGATATATAATATAGCAATCTTTTCCCTCCTAGGAATAGTTAGTACTATTCCTGTTAGGAATTTGTAAGAAAATGTGAGATATAGAAGCAATGTTAAAAGAAGCAGTGTTAAAATTGCTGGTGAAAAATTTGGACCATTTTCCAACCTTATGTGACTATTTTGTGGAATGGTCTCATTTTACTTATAATATTAATCAAGTGGAAAAACATATTGTTGGAGACATAACCAGTTAGAAATTGCACCCATTCATTTGAATTGGTAACACTAATTTGTGTTGTGAAGTTTGTCTTTGGCTAAGAAGGAAAAGTAGGGTTTTTTTATTGTTGTGAAAAATATTCTTCCTAATAACTAATCTAAACTCCTCCTATTTCAGTTATGAGCCCTTTGTTCTGTTACTCCAGGCTCTTGTCTAAGTTCCCCTTCAAGTCTCTTGGAACTCCTTTAGGTAATGAAAGGTTGCTAGAAGGTCTCCTTGGAGTCTTCTCCAGACTGAACTACCCCAGCTCTCCCAGCCTATTTCCAGAGCAGAGGGGCTTTATCCCCTTGGAGCATCTCCATGGTCTCTTCTTCACTTACTTCAACAGCTCCATGTTCTTCCTCTGCTGGAACCTCAAATACAAAAAGACAGAGAGAATTCTTCCATAAATGCAATTATCCAGTAGGACTAAAGATCTGACCACAAGAAAAAATAATAATAATGAAAGAAAAAAATTACAGAAGAGAACTCCTGAATTAGCAGAAAAAGAAAAGGCAATTTAGTTGATACCTAAAGAAGAGCAATCAAATGTGCTATAGGAGTGTTTCTTCCATCACACACTATTTTAATATATTCTTTGCCCTCACAGATACTTGCTGCATTACGTGTAGTAAGCAGCAGCAGCCATGTCTACGGACGCTGAGATGGCCATCTTTGGGGAGGCAGCCCCTTACCTCCGAAAGTCAGAGAAGGAGAGAATTGAGGCCCAGAACAAACCTTTTGATGCCAAGTCATCCGTCTTGTGGTACATGCAAAGGAGTCCTATGTGAAAAGCACAATCCAGAGCAGGGAATCAGGAAAAATCACTGTCAAACTGAAGGGGAGAGGTGGGTAAAGTGAAAGATTTACAAACAGCAGCTCATTGGCACTCTGGCTCTTAGCTGACACGCATGTACCTTCCTGCCTTCTGACAGACCCTGACTGTGAAGGAAGATCAAATCTTCTCCATGAACCCTCCCAAGTATGACAAAATCGAGGACATGGCCATGATGACCCACCTGCACGAACCCGCTGTGCTGTACAACCTCAAAGAGCGTTACGCAGCCTGGATGATCTACGTAAGTGGCAGCAGCAGCTTCCTTTGGGCAGCCTCAGCCAGTGCTGGGCCAGGCTCAGGGGAAGCCAACGTGCTGTGTCCCTTCCTCACAGACCTACTCGGGTCTCTTCTGCGTCACTGTCAACCCCTACAAGTGGCTGCCGGTGTACAACCCCGAGGTGGTGTTGGCCTACCGAGGCAAGAAGCGCCAGGAGGCCCTCCACACATCTTCTCCATCTCTGACAACGCCTATCAGTTCATGCTGACTGGTGAGTGGCTCTGTCTGTCTCAGAGGCATTGCACCACTCATTTCTCTGATGGGATACTCTGTCTCAGCAAAGTGAAGAGACTTTTCCAAAGCCTTCTTAGTTCTGCCAAATATATCTGTAGTGTAGTTTACTATCTTCATAGCATTGTTTTGACTGTTTAAATAGAAGACACCTCTGCACTCAGTCATGCGCTTTGGATGTTTGCTTGTTTAAGTCAAGATGACATCAGGCCAAACATTAAACTTACCTGACTATGTTTCATTCTTTCTCTGTTGTTCATTGAGTTTTGAGCACTGTATTCCTCCCTTGTTCACAGATCGGGAGAACCAGTCCATCCTGATCACGTACGTACACCCCCTGCACGGGTCCCTGCAGGGCTGCCCCCTGCCAGGGGACCTCCTGCCTGACCACGCACCCTCTGCTTCTCCCTTGGCTTTGGCAGCGGAGAATCCGGGGCCGGGAAGACTGTGAACACCAAGCGTGTCATCCAGTACTTTGCAACAATTGCAGCCAGTGGGGACAAGAAGAAGGAGGAGCAAACCTCAGGCAAAATGCAGGTGAGCTCCCAGGGCTAGAAACCTGCAACTATTCCATTTCCTGATCAGCTAGATCCTAACATGAAGATTTCTGTTTTAGGGGACACTTGAGGATCAAATCATCAGTGCCAACCCACTGCTGGAGGCCTTTGGAAATGCCAAGACCGTGAGGAATGACAACTCCTCACGCTTTGTGAGTTGTTACTTGGGACAACCAACTGTCCACACCAGTTTGAACATTCTTGCTGTGCAGATTGGTTAAATAGGTCTTGATTGACTTTGCTGCTGCTTTCAGGGTAAATTCATCAGAATCCACTTTGGTGCCACAGGCAAACTGGCTTCTGCTGACATTGAAACATGTAAGACATACTTCTGGCCTGATCTCCCTTTCTCTCCAGTCTTCCCCACTTCTTGTGCTTGACCCTGTCCTCCCCTCCCTGGGCAGATCTGCTGGAGAAGTCCAGAGTTACTTTCCAGCTGAAGGCAGAAAGGAGCTACCACATCTTTTATCAGATCATGTCCAACAGGAAGCCAGAGCTAATTGGTAGGCATGATCACCAACTCCTCCAGGCAAAGGTCAAGGAACAACATTGAATTCCTTTCAGTGCTGACTGCATTTGACCTGGGTTGATTTTTTGTTTCTTTTCAGAGATGTTACTGATCACCACCAACCCCTATGACTATCTGTACGTGAGTCAAGGTGAGATCACAGTTCCCAGCATCAACGACCAGGAGGAGCTGATGGCCACTGACGTGAGTAGCAGAAGTTTTCTTAGGTGAAGCTTCATTTCTCTGACCTTTAAAAGCTGGGGCACTCACCTTAACAACTCTTTTGTTAGAGTGCCATTGACATCCTGGGCTTCAGTGCTGATGAGAAAACAGCCATCTACAAGCTGACAGGGGCTGTCATGCACTATGGGAACCTGAAGTTCAAGCAGAAGCAACGAGAGGAGCAGGCAGAGCCTGATGGCACTGAAGGTACCAGCACAACCCATCCCAGAGCACAGAAGACAGTGAACACTCTCTTAGTTAAAGGCAACATGTCAGGGTCAGAATGATTGACCCAGCGTGTGCATTTCCCCAGTGTCAGTATTGTAGAATGGCACTGGATCCTAGCCACAGGAGGACCATAACTCTGTAGATCATTTTGAACAACGCAAAAAATTAAATCAGGTGACTCCTGAAGCATGATGCTGTTTTCTGTCAGAGTGGGAGTCAGGCAAAAGTAAAGCAAACTTTTCTGCTGTCTTGAATTGAAGCTTCCCAGACTTGCCACAGAACCAAGAGCAACTCTCAAGTACTAATGAATAATGATAAAATTATAATAGGATAACCTATATACAACCACAGTGTCCATATCCATCTATCTATTTATTTGTGTATATATCTATAGAAATTTTCTTCTTGATTCATCTTTCTAGTTATAAATGTGCCTTAAATGTCTTGTTGGAAATAACACATAAAATGAAAGCAGCTCAAAATTAGCATCTGTGTATAAATCCTATATAATGAGGTTTGGCCTTCTCACATTGAAGAACTCTGTAAATAGTACTGGTGCTTGCTGTCAGCTTCACTGTGAGACAAGACAGGCAGCAAATTGGAAAGTGATGACAGAGTATATGCAGTGCTGTAGTTCTTGTGTTTGTTAATCTAGCTGCAGATAAAATGAGAGCTGGGAAAGAATGTGTTTGATACTTGTCCTTAGGGACAATATAGTATGACTATGAAAGTTGTACATGAAATCCTATTCATACTTTTGGCATTATACCTCACTAATTTACCTCTCTCTCTCCAATGACAGGAGAGTTTCACTGACTACAATTTTCAGTGCAGTGTACTTGAATACCAACCACTTTCCTATTCTGTTTCTTCTGCTATAGGCAGACTGTTTGATCTGCCATTTTCAAGACTCTTGGTCCTTTTGTCTGTCTAGTCTCTTGCATGTTCACTGTAAAAGTATTGGAATAATATTTACCTTTCTTAATCATATAGATTAAATCAGAAAAAATTAGCAAGTCAAGAAAAACTAGAGTATTTTTAAGGACATGGTAATGTATATGTGGCTTCTGTAGAAATCTGAAATACTGGAAGATCCTTTCACTGGAGAGCTAATATCTGATCCTGCTCTGTGCTTGTTTCCTTAGTTGCTGACAAGGCTGCCTACCTGATGGGTCTGAACTCAGCAGACCTGCTCAAGGCCCTCTGCTACCCCCGAGTCAAGGTGGGGAATGAATATGTGACCAAGGGCCAAACTGTGCAGCAGGTAAGAAACAAGTAATAATGGAAAACAAAAGGACTTGAATTAAAAATTTTGAACTTCCTCTTCTGCTGCAGATGGTAGCTTTCCTTTAACCTTTTCTTAGGTGTACAATTCAGTGGGTGCCCTGGCCAAGTCTGTGTTTGAGAAGATGTTCCTGTGGATGGTTGTTCGCATCAACCAACAGCTGGACACGAAGCAGCCCAGGCAGTACTTCATTGGTGTGCTGGACATTGCTGGCTTTGAGATCTTTGATGTAAGAGGAGGATCTCCATAAAGCTTTCCTGGAAGGCTTTATGGCATTAGGAAATTGGAATAATGTGGGGGTTGGGGTGTGCTTTATTTCAGTTATGGATTATTTCTATTTATTGGATAATCCTGCCTTTCCTCTAGGAATGGTACCCTTCTGGTTCCCATTGGATGTAGTATCCCACAGGGCTGGTTTTTTCTGTAGATGTTGTTGCATGCAGAAGTGAAAATTGCATTGAAAACTGTTGAACAACCGATAAATAATAGCAGAGAGAGACTTTGAGGAAGTTAAAATATGCCTTTTTAAAAGGAGATTTTGTTAAGGCTGAAGCCAGATTTCCTCTGAATGCTCGGGAATAAACGGGTAATGTACACAAATTCAAACAAATGAAAAGCTGGACTTGGACTGAGCTCTGAAGATCTATTCAGAGCTCAGAAATATGTTGAGACAGTGCCAGGGCGTAATAGGGTAGATATATTAGAGGATGGAATATGCCAGTCACCTGTCCAGTTCCAGCACTAGAAATTCAAGATTCCAATCATGGAGAGCTTAGTGGGATAAGAATAAAGCCTGTTGGAAGATGGGAGGTGCTCCTGGAACTGAAATACACAAGCAAGTAAATCTTTGCCTTCTGCAGTTCAACAGCCTGGAGCAGCTGTGCATCAACTTCACCAATGAGAAACTGCAACAGTTCTTCAACCACCACATGTTCGTGCTGGAGCAGGAGGAGTACAAGAAGGAGGGCATTGAATGGGAGTTCATTGACTTTGGCATGGACCTGGCTGCCTGCATTGAGCTCATTGAGAAGGTTATTGGCCCCACATACTTAAAAGTTTTTCATTTATAAAACATCTATTTTAACATTTCTTAAGAAGGTTTCTGTCTCGTTTTAAAGAAGAGAATATAGGAAGTTTAAACTCTTCCTTATATCTGAATGCTACTACTTTCATTCATTTTGCTTTCCACTTTCACCAAACATGTACAAAATTAATTTCTACATGCTAGATCTTTATTACATCACAACCCTGAATCTTATGGGGGAGCTTGTTCTTGTATAACTGATGGCATATCCGCTAACAAAATGCCCTTTCTGGAGAAACATAAGATTACACATACTGAGGAGGACTTTTTGGTATAACTTTCATCTTCCATTCCTCTTTCTTTCATACACTGTCTCTGTTTCTTCCTTCCACACTTTTTTCACATGTTGCTATTTCTGCCAGCCCATGGGCATCTTCTCCATCCTGGAAGAGGAGTGCATGTTCCCCAAGGCAACTGACACCTCTTTCAAGAACAAGCTCTATGACCAGCACCTGGGCAAGTCCAACAACTTCCAGAAGCCCAAGCCTGGCAAAGGCAAGGCTGAAGCCCACTTCTCCCTGGTGCACTATGCTGGCACAGTGGACTACAACATCACTGGCTGGCTGGAGAAGAACAAGGATCCCCTGAATGAAACTGTTGTGGGGCTGTATCAGAAGTCATCCTTGAAGACCTTGGCCTTGCTCTTTGCGTCTGCTGGTGGGGCAGAAGCAGGTGATTTCTTTGAAATAATTTCCACTATAATTTACAGAAAAAGAAATTAAAATCTTGTAATAATATTTTGCAATGATATTTACATTTCTAAAACTGAAAATCCAAAATCTCATCTACTTTTTGGATCTCAGTCTAATAAAGGACAATACAACTACCTAGAGACCTTAATAGATCTGTAGGTTTTAGAACAAGACTGCTGTACTAGAGCATTAACCTGGTCTAGCTGAGAACCCAGATTTCTGCAATATGTGCCATTCTCAAATACTTCAGGGAATACAATCAAATGTATCAACATGCTGTTAAATTCATACATCCCCTTAAATGTAAGGATACATAAACACTGCATTTGGTGTATTTACTAGTTATTAGTTTAGTTCCTCAAATATCTTTGTATGCAAAATATTGTTTTATTTCCCGACTGCATTTTCTAAATTTCAGCTTAAAGCCATTAGATTTCCTTCTACTGTCATCTGAAAAATTCAGGTCTCTTTTTGTAACTTAACCACTGTCTACGTTTGCAAAATTTGATCATATTATTCTTATTGCTAGATTTTTAAAGATGAACATACAAGGTTTTTCACATTCTGTGTGCTTTTGTTGTTCACTTCTTTACATAAAATTTATTGCATTTTAGAGAGCAGTGGTGGCGGTGGCGGCAAGAAGGGCGCCAAGAAGAAGGGTTCCTCTTTCCAGACTGTCTCAGCTCTTTTCCGGGTACTGTAGAATAATCATTCTAAACTTACCACATTGTGTAAAGAAAAACAGAAAATTCAGGTTCAGAAAAGCTTTAGATCTTATGTATCTTTGTGTTCAGAAAGGATAAAATCATTTGCTTCTCGTAAAGAGGAATTCTTATTGAATCTTGGGAAGTATTCTTTCAGAACTGCCCAAAAGTTCTGTAAAAAAAATTACTGATCATGGTTTTATTGCAATGTTTTTATCTCCACCTAGTATTGAGATTGTGTAAGTGACACTTTTAAACCCAAGGCTTTGTTCTTGCTCCTAAGGAAAATTTAAACAAGCTGATGAGCAATTTGAGAAGCACACATCCCCATTTTGTGCGGTGCCTTATTCCTAATGAAACAAAGACACCTGGTAAGTTGTTAAAAAGTTCAGAGGTGTGATATATCTGATCTCCTCTGTGCAGTAAAATGATACACAATTTTGTTCTGTGATTTATTAGGTGCCATGGAGCACGAGCTGGTGCTGCACCAGCTGCGCTGTAACGGCGTGCTGGAAGGGATCAGGATTTGCAGGAAGGGGTTCCCCAGCAGAATCCTCTATGCTGACTTCAAACAGAGGTCAGATTACATGTCATCACCCTCCACCATATCCACAAATGATGAATAATTTGCGTTTGCTAATTGTTTTAAGTACTGTGGAAGTTATGGGAGAGATTCACTGCACCTACCTTTAGGTATACAAAAGTCAATTGTCCAAGTGAGTCATCCAGATTCTTTCTATAGCTATTGAGGGAAAAAAGACATTTTCAAAGGGCTACTATTTATTCCAGTTCTTTATTCATATTCTGGTATGAGATAAAGTATTTTTTAACTAAGTATCCAGAAGTGAAGTGGACTACCCTAAACTTGGGCACCTGGAGAATAAAGCAAGATGACTTTCACCTGTCAGCACAGATATGTGAATTAGGACACTAAAAGACAATCTAGACCAACTTGTTCAAAAACTAAATACAGTGAAAGCTTCTTGTTCTACATCAGCTGGAAAATACTCAGATAGTATGTACTGTTGCTGAGATTTGCTTTCCCTGCCACATATTTTGTTCTTGCACATAAAGTTCTCATTTAGAAATGAGGATTTAGATAACATGGCGTGTGAAATATGTCAGCGGTTACCCAAGGAAATCAGAACCCATTCTGTGTCAAAAATCTTTGGACTAGTGGAAATGCAGTTTTCTCTAAAAACTTTTTACCCATGAGTGTGCTATTTCTATACAATGGAAGAGTTCAGATTTATTCACTCACCTTCCACTCTCGATACCCCTTCAGAAATCTTAACAATGGCATCGGTTGGTACAGGTTTGGTTGAGCTTTTGAGAATCTGACCATCTCCATATTCTGTTTCCTGCCACAGATACAAGGTGCTCAATGCCAGTGCCATCCCTGAGGGACAGTTCATCGATAGCAAGAAGGCTTCTGAGAAGCTCCTTGGCTCAATCGATGTGGACCACACCCAGTACAAATTTGGACACACCAAGGTACAAACCCCACCATTCACTGTCTGCCTGGGCTTTGCTCTACCTGCCAGTGATGAGCTGCAACATTCCCTCTCTCAAGGTGTTCTTCAAAGCTGGGCTGCTGGGACTCCTGGAGGAGATGAGGGATGAGAAGCTGGCACAGCTCATCACCCGCACCCAAGCCATGTGTAGGGGTTACCTGATGAGGGTGGAGTTCAAGAAAATGATGGAGAGGAGGTAGATATTTGCTTGACCAATCCTTGTCAGATACTAATGAACAAAACTGAAAATAACCTGCTCCACAAAAAAATCTCCTTTATTTCTCATTAATTCGGTTTGTCAATATGGAAATATATCTTGAAAATAGGTGGAGTAATATAAAATCTCAACTTAGGGAAATACATTTTTTTTAATACTTTGTACTGATAATTGCTGAATTCATTAAATGGGTATATTTTTAGTTTGTCCACAAACTCGGTATCTAGTCTAAGCTAATTATTTTAGGTCATTGCTAAATAAAAAGAGAAAAAGACACACTTCTATCACAAGACAGGCCTCTTCCCTTTGATAACTTTTGTAAAAACGACCGAGTCAGCTTACAGAAGTGTTCCTTTTCATTGGCCATGAAAGCAAGCCAAACACCTGGATTCCAAAACTGTCCATACAGGTTGATACTCCACATAACAGTAGAAGGTTTTCTGTGGAAATACATAT